>CM065816.1:35290969-36576225 GCA_033398695.1 Orobanche coerulescens | reverse complement strand
GGAATATTTTGATAGTTGATTTCCGTGGTAAATTCGTGGTTGCTATTTACTTGTTGCACTTCATATCGTATTATACTTGCACTAGTAAAACAGTGGAGTTTTACTAACCCCCAAGTAATCAGGGGGTGGATGTCTGTTTTGCGTCCAGCTACATGCAGGTCCAGGGGAGCAGTCACAGGATTGACACAGGAGGATGACGAGTTGCGATACTAATCAAGAGATGAGAGTTGTTTTTATTTTTGTTGTGTTGTCAAAGTTGATCTCAGTCTTCCGCTATATTGTGTTTCGACCACTGTGTGGGTAATGTTGTTTTAGTCAGTTCTGTTGATTGAGTTGTGTGAGATCATCGGTATGTGTATTCACGTGTAAGTGACCTTAACGGTATGTATTATTTTATTGTTTGACCCTAGTCGGGCGAATATTTGGTCGTTTTGTAAGGTTTAGCTTGGTAGATCCTCGTGAAAAGGGGTCTACGGCGTGTAATATTCCCATATGGTACGGCCGTAAGCGTTTTGACTGTCGCGGTAATAACCTTGTTGTTATAGTTGTATCCGCGCCCTCTACCAATCAATTGATTTCAGTAGATATAGTCGTATGGTCCGCCAGTGACGACTATGAATTTTAACTATTTTATCGGTAATGTTGCACTCGGTTAGTCATCCTGTATGAGTATCGTTGACGTGTTGTTGACTGTTACCATCCTTGCTAGAAATCTTGGTTGTACACTTAAGTGTTGTGACTTCATAATATGATTTGATCGTGCTATTCCATGTCATTATACGGATGTGGCAGTTAATCTGTGGAAATGTTGAGTACGAGTACAAGAGATTTTCCACATGTGATCAGTTTGGCGAACCTTTGGGGGTCGATGCCGAGAGGCATGACCGTGGATTATCATGGGTGTTATTCTTTGTGATGGTTGGAGTGGTGACATGTGAATATCATGTATGTCATTAACGATGATAATAATAATATATGTATTGATAAGGCCATTTTGAGGATATCGTTTATCGAGAAATTGAAGTTTCAACGTGTTGTTTTGTAAATAACTTCGAGCAAAACAGTTTTGATAATGAGTTTATGGTTTTGTTTAATGACGAGGTATTAAAAATGTTTCAAAAATCTCATTTCTGTAAAATCTTTCAAACTCACAAATTTTAAAATATTATCATTCGAACAAATACCTCGGGAAAAATTTTATTTTTAAAGAATGTGACAAGTGCCTGATTTCAATGACATGTATGTGGTCTTAACTGTGTTTACTTTGGTAAAAGTCGTGCACCTCTGTTGGTGTAACCGTGCGAATTACTTATGAATTTACGTCTCTTATTGCAGTGTTAGTTCGTGTACTCGTGTGATGATTTGGAGTGAATACTTTATTGTGCTGCTGTTTGTTGCCCTATGTTGATTATGTGATATTTGTTTTGTTATTCTGATCGGTGGCCGTTTACTATGCTGAGAGGTATAGGTCGAGAGCGTGGTCATGGTAGAGGTCAGAATCAGGAGCATGAGAGGGCGACTCGCTCGTTGTCGAGCGCCAATGAGCTCAGTACAGGTGGTTGAGATGACCAATCGCATGAGCAGAGGCAATCAACTGGGGAAAATGCTGACATTGGCGCCGCCACCATTCTTCGTCAGGTGGTTGACCAGTTGGCACATATGAATCAGACCATACACCGGGATGGAATTCCAGATGAGGATAATGGAGCTAGTAAGTGGTTACGAGGTGTGATGAGAATGCACCCGCCCCATTTTGTAGGTTCTTCAGACTCGTTTGGTTGGGAGAACTAGCTCTTCCAGTTGGATAGAACATTTGATGCCATAGCTTGTCCCGATGAGAGAAGAGTGCCTATTGCTCAATACCTGCTCGACAGGGAAGCTGTAGACTGGTGGGAGGCAGTAACACCTAGTGATCGTACCGCTACTTGGGCTGAATTCAAGACAGCTATGGAGGCCGAGTATTGTCCGCCGCCTATTAAGGAACGTAGAATTGTCGAGTTTTTCTTGGCTATGCCCCGAGATATGTCGATATCTCGAGCAATAGTCGATTACAATCGACACCTGTGTTACTTTCGAGATCAAGTGCGAAGTGAGACAGATAAGGTTCGTTACTTTGATATGCGTATGAAACCTCAGGTTCGGCAGACCCCTTTTATGTGTACAACGTTGAAAGACTATCAAGATTGAGCCTTAGCATTTGAAATGGCTATGATGTCTACAAAGTCTGTATCGGTAGCGAAGAAGCAGAAGATTTCCGATGACACATCGGGAAGTGAGAGAATTGGGATTCCTAAACCTCGACCCTCGTATCAGTCAAGTATGGGACCTTCTCGGCCAGCTAGAGAATCTAAAAGACCCAAGCCGGTGTCTTTGAGTTCTGGTAATGCTCCTAGGTGTTTCAACTGTAACGTTCTGGGCTATGAACGCGCGAATTGTAAGAAACCGCCGGTGACTTGTTATAATTGTGGACGCGAGGGGCATCGAGTTCAGTATTGCGAGGTTGTTGCCAAGATGGTAGGGAACCGGAGTTCCATCCCTACTCCTGGAGGGCCCAGTGATGTCCATTGATTGTGTTTTCATGCTCGTTACGTGGATTGTTTCTCGTGTTGAGATGTATTTTGTGATGTTTTTATGTTTGGAGCTTGATGACTGATATTTGTTTTGAATAAGTTTCCGTATGGTTGCTGAACCTACAGGGACATAACAGTGGACCATGGAGTCATGAAATTAGTAATTTATTATGTGTCTTTGTGTTGTTATGTATCACTGTGATAACCTTGTTTTAAGTTTCGGGACGAAACTTATTTTTAGTGGGATAGAATGTAATATCCGGTATTTTCGCTTTCCGTTACCTTGGATTGTTTGTGTCTTGACGCCAGATATTTTCTTGTTGATGTGAATCAGAGTGATTTTTATCGTGATACTCTATTTGTTTCTATCACATAGCCGTTTTAGTCGGGTGCGACTTGTTGTCGCGTGTGTTTCTTTGATTAAATGTGTGCATGTGATGTGGTATGTGATGTATCGTTATTTGCTCGTTATTGTTTTGAATCTTAGCCGGTGGCGTTGTGTTGGTCGTCGTAGAGCGTGTTTTCACGCTGTATATTCCTTTGCGTTGCTTGTAACGTTTCGCCGATGGGCGAAAGTTACGTGTTTCTTGTGTATCTCGTTGAGTTCTCCCTACTTGTTTTAAGTTTCGGGACGAGACTTCTTTTAAGGAGGGTAGTATGTAATATCCGCAATTTCGATTTCCGATAATTTTCCTTTTTGGCGGAAGTCCATCTTAGCGACTCGGTTGTGACCGTTCGTCATTCCGAGAATGATTAATTCTGCACTTTTTGTCATCCGAGTTCGTTTCGGTATTGTTTTGTTGAGTTTCGTGTTCTTAAACGGCTTTTTCCGCACTTGAGTTCGATTCTTGTGAATCTCGTCCGAAACTGTTGTTTCGAGTTTCTCGTAAGTTCGTTTAATGTTATTATTCATGTTGCGAGCTTTGGTTTAGTGTTTCGATCGTGTATCGTGTATTTCGGACGTTTTGGGCTGTTTTCGTAATTTCTCAAAGTTTGGGGTAATTACTTCCGTTGTCGAATTTCGAGCCCTCAGGTGGTCGGAATCATGTGTTCTCTTAGCGCTTAGATTCGTCTTTGCGAGTACTTCGTAACCATAACTTCTATTTATATTCAGGTCTAGGTTTTGGGGTGGTCCGGACTGTCGGTGGCCACGGCCGAGTCATGGCCGTACGTTTTGAGGCAATGGTAGAACTGGCCGTGTCACGGCCGCAAAGGGCAGCGATTCTGGTAGTAAGGCACTGTTACGTACGTAAGCCTGGCCGTGCGTCTGTAATTTGGCAGTATTGGGCAGAAAGATCGGCCATGGTCGATTACGTACGTAAGGCGGCCGGCAGGCTGCCTATATAAGGCCAGCATACGGGTTTGCACCCATTTTTCTCACTTCGTTCTTCCTCTTCCGCGGCTGGAGTCTTGGTGGGCATGGAGGTAGGGGTGGCATTTCGGAACCGAAAATGCAAAACCGAACCGAAAAAACCCGAAAAAATAACCGAAAAACCGAAACCGAAAAAGACCGAACCGAAAAATAAAAAAACAGAACCGAACCGAACTAATTTGGTTCGGTTCTCGGTTCGGGGTAGAGCGGAACCGAACCGGACCGAAATGGACCGAAGTCAAATTTCAACATACTAAAATGACCTTGTTTTTGTGATTTTAGTGTGTTTCGAATTTTAGTATAATTCGTTTTCCTTTTGTAAGACCCTCATGGGTCCAAGAAGGACCGATAATATGCTCATGAATTTGTGATTCAATTCATTTAGGTTGAGAGAATGAGCTACTGTGATTTACGATTGTTATATATTTTGAGATATTTGGAAATTGCTATGCAACTCTAACTTTTATCTTGAACATATATATATATATAACTCTTGTTGGCTTGTTATTATATATAACTTATTCTATTGCATATAATATTTGAATCAACAATGCTACATGCACAACCAATTTACACAACCAAACTTTACAACACATCATCTCACCATACATTTATCACTAAATTCATTATTTATTCCATCACCTACCCCACCACCCACATCATCAATGGTTCAAAATAAACACAACCGTTACAACGGTTGTGATTGTATCATTTTTCTATTTTTGAATTTATATTGTGAAGAACCGAAAAAACATCAAACCAAATCGAAACCGAACCGAATATTTATAAAACCGAACTTAACCGAACCGAACTTCAAAAAGAACCGAACCAAACCGAAACCGAATATTTGGTTCGACTCTCAGTTTTGGTCAAAAACCGAACCGAATGGAACCGAGTCCACCCCTACATGGAGGCATGTTATCAGACGATGAATCCATGAAGTCCTGGAGTTCATATCATTGATTATTCATCCTATAACATCCTTTGATCGAGCGAATCAGGGACGTAATCCTTGTGAAGAACTCGAGTCGGAACCCTCCCGTTCGTTGTCTTCTTCGGGGTCCGAGCTTCCCGGTCAAACCGTGTTCTTTGGAGTGTTCGGTAGCGGTTATTGAGGCAAGTATCTTGCTATATGATTTGTGTCTTGTGGATAGAAACTTCGTGTTAGGTTTGTGGTGAATTGTTTTGCCTTCGTGAACGTGCTTCGTATAATTTGATAAGTGTGAACAATTGATGGTAGTGATGATGTTTCTCACTTGGTTCGTGTTGTGCGTGATTGGTCATGATTGAATTATCGTGATGATCATGACATTTGTGTCGGTTTGATTACATATTTGAATATGTATTACGATGTATTGCTGATTGGTTTGATTTATTGATAACCATGTGTGTTACTTGTTGTGATGTGTTGAGTTGATCAATATGAGTTGCGTCGTAATAATGTGTGTTCCAGGTAAAATGTTCGATGTTCGGCTCGAAAATACTCGAATATGTTCGCGAACATGTTCGATTCGATCAAACCGAACTCAAACTGACCGTTGACCGAGCTTTTTCACGAACAGTTCGCGAACGTTCGATTCATGGGCCACCCCTACACTCGCGCATCCTAGCATCCTAGTTGTATAGAAAGTTAGAAACTTGAGTCACTTGACATGGTTACATGGCAATGTAAAAGAAAATACGAATTTTCTTTCAGATTGGATAAAGATTCGGCGGGTAGTTTCTAGAGAATCGTAAAATTTATTAAATTTATTTCTGATGCAGGTTAGTCAAAAATTTCATATATTAAAATTAAATAAATTTCACACACAAAAACGCAGTGAGCTTTACATTGGTCAAATCGCGTGCGGTGTTGAAACTTTCCACCAGCAAATTTGTCTTCGGTTTCAAACTGTCAAGTTCTCTGTTCTTTCCTTTAACCTTCGTGCAAACGTCTCCTTTTCCCTTCTATATATAGATCTCTCCCCCCCTTTTTAACCCTCTTTTCCTCTTTTCCCAACCTTTCTCTGCAATTTCGCCATAGACATACGATATACATAAATATACGTACATCTCTTCTCTAATTCCGTATTCGTACATTTTCGTAGTGATTTTTCATCTGGGTTTCTGCGTTTTCATTTCGTTTTTTCCGACGATAATTGGTGTTCGGAAAGGTACGCCATCTCTCTTCATGAATCTTTGAGTCTTTTAGCAATGCTTTTGTACGGTTTCTGTTGTTTTGCTGACGTTATTTTCTTGTTTTCTTTTTCTTTTCCTCCGATTTTAATCCACAGTTTGCAGAATCATTCACCACATTTCATTCTTTTATTTTAGTACGTTTCTCCAGTTGGGCTCAAGAAAAATAACAATCGGGTATGTGGCTTGCATTTATATATTATCATGCATGCGATTTCTTGAAATTTTTTTAAACTTCTTTGGATGCTTATTTAATGATGATTTGGTCAGATATTCCTTCTTCATTATTTTCCTATTGTAATCGTTTTCGTGGAGAGCGTTTCTAACCCTGTTTCAATTTTTTTCAATGCCCGTGTATTGAGAAATATTCTAACTTTTAAGCCAAAAATCTGTTTTGATGGATCCCTCTGTTTGTTCTGTTTAGGCCAAAAATCTCATTCAACTACTTATGCCCTATTTCTCTTATTGGTTTGAGATACTGATTTTTCCTTTATTCTAATAATTCCCTCAATAGTTCCTGTTATTTCTGTTTTTCTCTCGACATCCGGACTGGACAAGTTTACAAATCCTTTGATTCTAAAATGTCGGCTGTTTCATTTTATAATAAATAATATAATATAAAAAGAATCCAGGATCTTGCAGGGATTGACTATTGTGGAAACATTGCTAATGATAAAATCTAGAAACTAATTGGATTATTAAGTAATTCCATTGCATATTTGTTATTATTTGTTGTATCAAGCTGGTTGCTAGTATATGCAACAAATAGTGCAATAAAAAAAATATATAAATGCATATAATTCTACCCGTTAGATCACTAATATCAATGACCTACAAAATTTTTTAAATTTCACAAGATAATTAGTTTTCATATGATCTGTTCCTATATATATATATATATATTGTTGACAATACTAAATAACTCATTATTTGTTACATATGTATTAAGATAATACTCCTTTCTTCCATTTCAATTGGACTACTTTTTTTTATTGGGTTGTCCCATTTCAATTGTCCATTTCCCAAAATGGCAAGCAATGAGATCATGTTACTTTTTCACTTAAAAACAAACACTTTCTTAATTTACGTGCTAAAAAGAAAGAGACCAATTAAAATGGGACGGGTGAAGTATTGTTTAAGATGAATCCAGAAGTTGTGTGATAGTAGTAATATCATTATGGGGTCACCTGAATTTTAAATTGCTTTCAATTATGACGAAGGTTTTGTTTTTCGGAATTTTTAATGTGGCATGTGGGCCACACATGTGTGGTTGCATTTGGTATGATTCGGGCTACAAAAACATTTTACAAATCCAGCCGTCTGCTAAATATTCTCAGGGTAGCATGTTAGTTATAGCAAGTTAGATAAAGTGGATATTATAGTTTGGTGTTTGATAGAAAAAATGTACTATTTAGATTAAATTGTAAAATTACATTTTTATCCTTGTGAATAGTAAAAAAAAATCTTGGGATTATTGGGTTAACATGAGCACTATTCAATCATGTTATTTAAACCCATCATTTTGGTGAGTTAGAAAATCAAATTGTAACAGTGAATTAACCCGGGCCCCCCACAATTCCTTTCTTGTTATCTTCTTGCTTTCCCTGAAGGAGTTTTTCTTGGTCTAAGGTGACATGCTTTCTGTTAAAATGTGTAAACTTTTTTTTTGCTTTTGATGTATGATTTCAGTTCTTTTGCCTCTTTGATCTGTCATTTTTTATCCTCTCTTCTTCAGTTAATAAAGGTATCATATAGCTGAGCTGACAAAGGAAGATGAAGTTGAAGTAGTTGGTTTTGTATTGATTATCTTAGTTGCTTTTGTTGAACAAATACTAGTATCTTTGATATTTTTCTTGTGTTAGCTTTCTTGCACTACTTCTACTCCTTTTTATTTGGATATGAAAAATGCCCCATATTTCTTGAGAAAGAAAATCTCATTTCCTCAAAATTATAATAATGAGAAAATCATTGATAATGACTTCAATAAGGAAGATAGAATCAGGAGTAATAGCAATTAAATTTTTCTTTCTCTAAACAGATGCTTCTTTTTTGGTAAACAGTGAAAAATATTAATTGGATCTTACATTTTAAGCCCGAATAATACTGGATAGAATGGAATCGAACCTTACGTCCCCTGTTCTTGCCGACTCTGCTCCTCTGAACAACACAAGATTAGGCATTCACTCTTCTCTACTGCCTTACTCCCACAATGGCTCCGCTTTCTCCCCCACGCTGTTTCTTACTATCCCTAGGAGAAGGACCGGAATACTAGACGATGTGCGTTGCAACATATTTGATGCTATGAAGTCATCGTCTCCGACCCATAATACTCTAACAAAAGAGACGAACACTGAGATAACTACATTAAGTGATGTGGATATTGCTTACCGCAACTGGCTGGTATCATTTCCTCGTGCACCAGGTTTTATTTTTCATTTTTTTGTTGGAAGGGTTTCTAACTTTGTGGTGCTTGATTATTGGCAGTTCAAGTATCCGTCGGCACTTGGGTCTTTCGAGCAATTAGCGAACAATGCAAAGGGAAAGAGAGTAGCATTGTTCTTGGATTATGATGGGACTTTATCCCCAATTGTGGACAACCCTGATCATGCCTTTATGTCGAATGCTGTGAGAATCTATCTATATGATCTTTAGTTGACAGAAAATAATTCCACTTATGTAATGATGTTCTTCTTTTTGTGGATGACTTGTTTTCAGATGCGTGCTGCTGTGAGTAATGTGGCTAAGTATTTTCCCACTGCTATAATTAGTGGGAGAAGCCGTGACAAGGTGAGATTTGATGGATTTCTATCCGTGCTGCATATTTTTTATTCAATGTAATCAAAAATGATTTTCAATCCATTTTACTGACAATGCCTTTGGTCAGGTATACGAGTTTGTAGGTCTAACTGAACTTTATTATGCTGGAAGTCATGGAATGGACATCATGGGCCCCGTTCGGTCGTCTTCCAGTGACTACAGAAACTGTATTAAGTCTAGTGACAAACAGGTATTGAGTGATATTAATATATTACTATAAATTTTTGTTCCTCACTTGTATAATCTGAAGTTACTTTTTTGGTGATTATGGATTTATTGTTTATGTTCTCCCTTGTGGTGCATAGGGCAAGGAAGTTAATTTGTTCCAGCCTGCTAGTGAATTCTTACCCATGATCGACGAGGTATAAATATAACAACTGCCTTGTTATCACATTTATTCATTCACATTAAAATGTCCATTATTTTTTCCCTTTCTCGAGCCAGGTTTTTAGATCGCTCGTCGAGATCACAAAAGATATAGCCGGTGCAAAGGTTGAGAACAATAAGTTTTGTGTTTCTGTACACTATCGTAATGTGGATGAGAAGGTAATCTGTATGGTTGCTTGGTTTTGGGAGTTCAGTTTATGTGATTTTTTTTTTTTCTATCCTCATGCTCCGTTGACTAATTACAGCTGTACCCTTTACGGGGATTGGCTTGAACATTTACAGTGTTGGGCGTTAGTTGGTCAATCCGTTGAGGAAATTTTGAAAAGATATCCCCGTTTGCGATTGACTCATGGTCGGAAGGTATTTCTTGCCCAAAAAGGACAAAAAGAAAAAAACATTCTACTCATTGTGTATCTTGAGTTCTGTATTCGTATGTTTTACATGTTTTTTGTTCCATCTGTATTTACTCTATTGCACTGATTTTGTATTTAGGTTTTAGAAGTTCGACCGGTTCTCAACTGGCACAAGGGTAAAGCTGTTGAATTTCTACTTGAATCACTTGGTGAGTGAAAACTGAAAAAAGTTTTCTTTATTGGGAACTGAAAGCATCTTTTGAAATTACAAAAACCTCCCTTGAGGTTTGGTTCTGTCTTGTATTTCCCCCCAACCATTCCCCATGTAATCCGATATTCTACAGTTACACCCTCGACCTTTTCTAAATATTACAATATCCTCAACTAACCATTTGTGTTCAATTTGAATATGTAGAAGAGTTGAGGGGTGTAAGTGGAAAAATATTTGATTACATTAGCGATTCCCATTACCTTCGCTAGGCTCTAGGGGCAGGTGCAAAATATTTTGCAAGAGTACGAATGTAAAACCTCAAGGGTAATTTTCTATTTTTTTTGGTAATTAGGCCAAATAATTATTGAATGTTGTTATATGTTATATTTGTAGGATTAATGGACTGCGACGATGTTCTTCCTATATATGTCGGAGATGACCGTACAGACGAGGATGCATTTAAGGTATTCTCAAACTTATAAAGAGGTCAAATAATGGTTTTTTAGTTGAGCATATTTTAAATACACCCGACATATAAGGTATTCTCAAACTTATAAAGAGGTCAAATAATTGTTACAGTTCTTGAGAGAGGGTAATGGAGGCTATGGTATTATAGTGTCTTCTGCGCCGAAGGAAAGCAATGCATTTTACTCTCTCAGGGATCCTTTGGAGGTATTACCAGTTTTCTAGTATACATTTTGTATTGCATCTTTTTGTTACTATCAGCTACGGAATCGGACTTCTTAGACCGTGTTGTTGAGCTAAAACAATTTTTACTGATTAAAACTGATTTTTATCGATTGAAAGTGATTTTTACCGACTGAAAGTGATTTATACCGATTGAAAGTGATTTTTATGTGCAGGTCATGGATTTCCTCAAGACGTTGGTGATGTGGAAGAAGAAAAGCGCGCTCTCTTCACATAGGAAATGAGTGTGTGTGGCGTTGGTGACAATAATAATACATATGATCACAGAAAATATATATTTTCCTTAGGTTTTGTCAGATTTTTAGCGGGTTTTAGGAGCTGAGGTGCCTAATCGGAGCTTCTTCAGGCAGTGGCTTTTCTCTTCTGCTCGGAGCTATTGTGAATTCTTTCCATTTTCTTTTTTTCACTTTCTTTTGCACCGAGGATGCTCTCAAACCCTTTTCCAGCGTTTTTCATTTTATATTTAGGTAATCAAAACCACACTTATTATTTACATTTTTGTACTTTGTTTTTTATTGTTAAATAATAAATTCACAAACCCACATAATCAATGGTATAAAACAACCTCAACTGAATCCAAGGTCGTGGTTGTGTCATTTTTCATTTATTTGAGCTTAGTACTATACATTAGGCTGACACAAAGTATTTTATGCACATGGTTTATTTGAGCTTAGTAGTACTATACATTAGGCCGACACAAATTACTATACAAGTTGGTTTGTTCTTGCACATGCATTCTGGAGAAAATGAAGTCCAAGATAATTAACTTATGTCTGATTAGATGTTTTAGTTTTAGCCCATGTGCATGATAGAACATCGTCCTAGAACGTGATCATTCCTAGAAGGAAAAGATAACTCGAAATTTCTATTTTATCAAGTTCATATTAAATTGTGATGTTGAGATTCAAAGATCCTTGAGGAAATCGAAGTGTTCAAAACTGACATTGTTGTAATAAATATGAATTGTTATTGTATTGAGTTGTTGAAAATTCAGTTTTATATTTTTTTTTCGGACTGATAGCAGTTGTGATAATTATATACTGTCATTGTCCCGCTGAAAGCTTGCCAGATGGTGTATATTTGGTGCATTTTATATAATGCTTGATGTAAGTAAAGATGATAAATGCGTGGCGGAGATTAGAAAGCAAAAAGTGTTGATAGTGAATGTGTGGTGGAGATTAAAAAATAAAAGATGAGTTTGATTTGATTGCGTGAAGGTGATAAATGTAAAGTTTTTAAAAGGGTAAAAAAGGCAAGTAGAAAGCTTTGAGCGAGACGGATGAAGTATTAAATAATGAAGAGACTTCTTTATTTCTCAAACTTGGATGAATTGCTGAATTTGTTTCAAATATTCTATATGAGAAATGATAGGGCAACACCCTGAACCACACCCCCAAGCACACTCGTGCTTTATGGGTGTTGTACTACGTGCTTTATTATTAATTTTATTATAATATTATTATGAATATTTTATCTGTAAAGCATGCGGTATAACACCCATAAAACACGAAGTGTGTATGGGGTGTGGTTAAGGAGTTGCACTATCACCTCTCACTATATATTCCTACTTTTTTTTATTATTGATGTTTGGGACCACACTGACCAAGATTTTTTTGTGGGGTTATAACATCTTTTTGTTTTATATATAACTTTATTGAATCCAATGTATTCTTTATTGTTCTTTTTATTATAAAATTCTTGAATGTTATAATATGGTCAGAAAAGTCTACAAATTTGACTATTTTTAAAATGCCTTTGATTCAAATAAGGTCTATTTAGAGGATATAGTTAAAAATAAATAAGAGAACTATTATTATCGTTATGGGTAATAAATGGGTTTTAAGATAAAAAAGATTGGTAGCAAAAGATTAAAAACAAATTCACGGGGTGGATTATGATGAAATCTTCTCTCGAGTCGCTATGCTTAAGTCTATTAGGATCATCCTAGCTATTGCAGCTCTTACGATTATGAGATTGGCAAATGAATATCAAAACCGCCTTCCTAAATGGGATTTTGGAAGAAGATGTGTATATGACACAACCAAAAAATTTTGAGAATCCAAAACATACTGGGAAAGTATGAAAGCTTCAAAGGGCCATGTATGGTTTGAAGCAAGCATCTCGGAGTTGAAATCTTCTATCCGATAAAATGATTCAGGAATTTGGCTTCATAAGAAACAAAAAGGGATATTGTGTATACAAGAAAGTATGTGGGAGTAAAGTTGTGATCTTATTCCTATATGTCATTGCGATTCTTCTCATTGGAAACGACGTTCCTCTACCAGAGTCCGTGAAAGCTTGGCTTAATAAGTGTTTCTCAATGAAGGATTTGGGAGAGACATACTACATATTGAGCATCCAGATCTATAGAGATAGATCCAAAAGGATGATTGGAAAGTCAGATAACTTACATAGATAAAGTGCTTGACATGTTCAATATGAAAGACTACAAGCGAGGCTTTCTTCCCATGTCTCATGGTATGTCTTTAAGTAAAACTCAGTTTCTGTCTGGGTCTGATAAGCATAAGAGAATAAGTTTGATTCGTTATACATCTGCGATAGGATCCATCATGTATGCCATGATATGTACTCGACCGGATGTGTCGTATGCTTTAAGAGCAGATACCAGCGACCAGGTGAGGCGCATTGGGCTGCAATCAAAAATATTCTTAAGTACCTAAAAAGGACTAAAGATATAATTCTAGTATATGATGGACAAAAAGAATTGGTTGTTACAGGTTATGCTGATGCGAGTTTCCAAACAGGACAAGATGATTTTCGATCACAATCTGGTTATCTACAGTCTAAATGGAGTCGTAGTTAGCTGGAGGGAGTGCCAAGTAGAGCACTACCACTGATTCTACAACCGAGGCCGAGTATGTTGCTGCTTCAGAAGCTGTAAATGAATCCGTTTAGATCAAAAAGTTCATTGAAGAACTTGGCATGGTCCTTAGCATCACCGACCCAGTAGTTCTTTATTGTGATAATAGTGGAGCCATTGCATAAGAAAATGAGCCAAGAAGACACCATCAGCCCAAACACATAAAAATAAAATAGCATATGATACAAAACTTTATCAATAGAAGTAATATACAAATTCGCAAAGTGCTGACGAACGACAATGTTGCCGACCCTTGACTAAACCTCTTCCGCAATCAAAGCATGAGGATCATATTGTTGTGATGGAAATCAGACACATTGTAGAGTGGTCATGATTTATGTAGTGTTTTAATTGCTTACGAATGTAAACTATTGAAGATCATATATATTCCACTGATCATTATTATATTCATTTACTTTAGTTTAGTATTACATGAATAGTCTAAATTTAATTTAGAATGTCCAAATAGATTATCGTGAATATGTATCCAATAATAAAACCCCTAGTAAGTGAAGTGGAATTCAAATCAAATATGTCCCCAGTTCATATCATTAAAACGGTCAATAATGATTAATGAAGACTATTATAAGTTAACTCAAGGCGCTGTTTCATGGGCCAAGTGACATGAGATGTTTGTAATATCCGTATTTTTCTACTTTTGGTAATTTTGCCTTTTGGTGCTTTTCCACTTTTGATGACTCGTTTGTAATAGTTTCGATATTTTGAAACTATTTGTTCTGCACTTTTTGCCATTTGAACGAGTTTTGAAATTGTTTTTAACGATTTCGTATAATGTTGTGACTTTATCGTGCTTTGAGTCGATTCTTGTGAATCTTGTCCGAAACTGTGGTTTCATTGTTCCTATAAGTTCGCTAATTATATTTAGTTGGAATTCTATTTTTGGTATTGTTGTTCGATGTTGAATCGTGATTTTCTGAGGTTTTAGGCCATTTTGTAATTTCTCAAAGTTTTGGGTGTTTGTCTTCATAATTATTATCCATACCTTCGAGTGGTTAGAATCGTGTGTTTGAATAGTTCTTAGACTCATAGTTGGGAATTCTTCGTAAGCACTTCATCATATTTCTGGAATCATCGCATGTTGAAGCCGTTCTGGACTGATTGGACATTTCCTCAAAAGTATTGTGCATCAGGTTCGACTTTGAAAAATCACCACCAATTATTGGAAACACCACAATTCTGAAATTTTATAGTATGATAGAGCATCAAGTTATCTTTCTAACGGTTCAAACTATAATACCTGAGATTTTTATTTTTGGTTGCCTTGAATTATTTGTCATTTTGTGCCGGTTGTTTGTTTTGTTGTTGATTAATTGGATTTCGTTTTCTATTATGTATAGTATGATATACCGTGATGTAGTGTTCGTCGAATGAGACTTGTTGTCGCGTGCGCCTCTTAGATTATATGTGTGCTTGTGGTGTGTGGTACGTTATGTTTCGTAGTATGCTCGTTATTGTTTTGAATCATAGATGGTGCATCTGAGTCACCAGGACGTTGTCGAACGCCTAACCAGACTGTCGGAATTGTGGTTTGTGAGATACGGCTGTAAGAATGGTGTGTTACGGCCGTAAGGTTATGAGTATTACGGCCATAATGCGCCCGTACATTTTTGGGCAGAAGCCCCGAGAGGCTTGGTTACGGCCGTAAGGTAGAGGCCGGGTACGGCCGTAAGGAGAGATGCCGAGTTACGGCCGTAAGGTCCTGCATGTTACGACCGTAACGTGCTCGGCTATTTAAGGCTTGGGCGACGGGGTACATTCCATTTTTCCCCTTTCTCCTTCTTCCTTCGCGATTTTGGCCAGAATTCGGGATTAGTGATCGGAGGTATCGTTGATCATCATTTCGGGGAGCCCTATCCGTGTTTATCATCATCCTTCACTCGAGTTCGTCCGGATCGAAGGTAACTTCTCAAATCTCTTAGGGTTGACCTTCGGGATCTTCTTCCTGATTTCGATGTTTATCCGATTTTAGTGGGATTGGATGGTGTTATTGGGTATCTTAATCATGTTCTACGGATTGTATATCCGTTCTCGAATTCATTGAGCCAACCGTGATTTTTGTGTCCTAAGGGAGCCTTGAGCATTTAATGTCCGATTAAATGACTCAACGGGTTTGCCTTTGATTCTTGGGTGTGTTTCTCATTGTTTCAATCGTCATACTCATAGTTATCATATTTTCATTGTTCTCATGGAAGATTGTAGGTGTTAGAGGTTTTCCCGGTTGTGCCGTGTTCGTCGGGGTTTCGGTATCGATTATTGAGGCAAGTATCTTGCCCATACATTTCGTGTTTCGTAGATGTAATGGTTGATGTGTGCAACTGGAATGATTTCAATGGTCTTTCAATGAAAATAGGTATATTCTCGATAAAGGTTTTATTCTTTCGGCAAGGTGTATGTGTGTGTGTGGATATGTGTGCTCATTGATAAATATATGATGTTGTGCGACATTTGTTGTGACTCCCTTGTAGGAGGTTGTGCCGTTCGGTATTGTTGTGAAAGTGTACTTTCTTGTTGATGTGTGGTTGCTGGTGTTGTAACCCAAAATATTATTCAGAAGGGTTTGCTGGAATGGATGAGTACCAAACAAAATGCGAGAGCACGTCCGAGGGAATGTAAATAACACAAGATTTGCCGTGGTTGTTAGTCCCGGGCTTGAATGCTCTAGCGAGATATTATTAATACGAATACTTGGGAGTACAAATATTAATGTTAGAGTACAATTACAATGAGTGTAAAGACCCTAGTTATCTAGCTCTTGAGTGCTGATGATTGCCGGAAGAACTAGAGTTGATGCTCTGTGAGTTCTTGTAACAACGATGGAGTGCTGTGTTTTTAGTTGTATGATTCAACTTTCTGAACCTTTTTCCAATTGCTGGAGATTTCCTATTTATAGGAGTGGAGGTAGTTGGGCGATCGCCTTTCCTGCGATCGTCTTTAGCACATGGGTTGGTCTCCTTAAAGTCTGCAGCAGCTGCTGGCAGCCGGATGTGCGAACCAATGAGAAGACAACACGCGTTCCATGTCGCTGTCTTGGGAGGTCCCACCTAGGACCTTTCGGCGGGTCTGTCGGTAGGTGAGGCTATCCTTGTCACCGACAGCTGTTGATGGACTGGAGTCAAAGATCCTTATTCTGCGGCGCCATTCACGGATATGCACGTGGGTCTTCACTCCAAGATCTGGTCTTCGTAGATATGACGGATGATGGCCTTACACGTGGCATAGGACGACCGTCTTTAGTCGGGCACCAGAGTCGATCGCTAGGAGCCAAGAGGCGATCGCCCTGGACGTTGATCGCTCGGTACCTAATCTCGGTCTGGACTCTTCGCTTGGCAAGTCTGCCTTGGATTATTTGATGCTGGCTCGGTCGCTCGGCCCTTATGCCGATCGCCGTCGAGGCTTATAAATCGCCGCACAACAATTGCCCCCCAGCTCGCTCCGATGTCAAAGACGTGGGGTGAGGTGGTTCTACTGGCGATCGCTTGACTTAGACGACCAACTCAGCATTTTATGGAACAGACGATCGTCTCTCGAATGGACTGATTTTGAATTTGGACGACCTATTCGATCGCTGAAATGAGCGGGGAATGACAGCGGTCTTGAAACGTCATGGGGCACGTGTCGCGTTTTTGTTGGGGGAGTCCGACGGTTTGTCAGACTCTGTCCTTTGGCGTGCCCTCGAAACGACGCGCACGCGGGATTCGAGGGCGGCATTAAATCCTGACTTCCCCGACCTTTGCATTTCGGCCATTGAGATTCAGTTTATTTGCCCAGAAGACCCCGTCCTTGCCTATAAAAGGGACTAGGGTTACAGGGTAAAAACCTTATGTATTTTCGTCTGAGAAGAAGACATAGCCGAATTCCCTTGAAGCTTCGTGTGACGATCGTCGTTCAACTCAAACTCTTTAGGTAAGAACAAAAAAATTCCCTCTTCCTTTCTTTTCTTCTGAAAATGTCCGGAGGAAGACCAAATGTGTATGAGGCGGGTAGTACTTCCGCCGCCGGGGTTTCGACCGCCCGGGATGAACTTTCTGCGGAGTTTCATGTGGACACCGCCGTCGAGGCCATCCGCATCGGGATTGAGCCCGCGGAGGTCAAAGAACTTTTTAATGAGGCTGACGCGGCCAAGGCGGCGGAGGCCGAGCGGATCCGTTCTCTGAAACAGGAGGAAATGGATGTGAAAGCGCACTGGGAGAGGAACAGCGCGTGGAGGGCAAAGCCTTCACAGATTTTGCCGAACTCATGGAGAGATTGGCCGGCCCACTCCCCAAATTTAACTTTACTGAATACTCGATCGCCCATCCTTATGAACCTGTAAGGCGAACGTTGTTCCGGGCTGCTCGCCGCTCTCCGTGGACTCTTGGCCAGATCGAGAGCTCGGCGACCAGGAAGGATCTGGACCGTTGGAGGGCGAGGTTCCATGTTCCTTATGATGTTTGCCTCCACGTGCCCGCCGAGAACGAGCGAGCCGATCAACCTCCCGAGGGCATGTCGCCGTCAACGAGGCGATAATGGAGGCTGGACTGCGATTCCCGTTGCCATTTGCTGTCTCCTACCTGCTGACCGCCTGGAATATGGCGCCGCTTCAATTGACGCTGAACGCCTGGCTGCAGATCGTCTGCACCCTTACTTTGTTTGGTGGCCATCGGCTGTATCGTCTTCCTTCGCCGTTGGAGATAAACCATCTCTTCAAATTGACGGTTCAAAAAGGCTCTGTTCGGCGGCTATCACATCCAAGGTCGCTCAGGCCGGGTGATTCTCGGGGTCCCGAACAAAGTAAGAGGTGATCCGTCGAAGTGGTTCTGGGTCGGCGGCGCGTGGAAGTCGGCAGTGAGCGACAACCCAACCGACGAGTTGGATATTCCCACCGGCTTTCGGGAGAGGAGTCCGAGTAAGTATTTAGACTCTCCCTTTGTTCGGATACATTCTGAACTGATCTGATTTTGGCCTTCTTTTTGCAGGTGTTGTTGTTCCGGCGGCAGGCGACCTCGCTTTTGATTTCGCGATTGTCTGGGAGAAGATACGAAGTCTTCCTGACGACCATATAGACGCACGCCGAATCAACAACGAAGCCTATTGGTTGGCCGCTCGTCTATTTCGCTACCCTCGCCATCTAAAGGTTCCAGGTATGAACTTTCGCGATCTTCTTTGACATGTCGATCGTCTTGATTGAGGAAGATTACTAACTTTGTCGATTGTTTTCTTTTGCAGAAATTCGCTTCCCTTATTTCCCTGAGCCCCCTGCTGCGATCGCCATGTCTAATCCGGGGATCATGAGCCGCCTTCGTCAAGGGAAGAAGGTGAGCCGAGCTCCTGCTGCTCCGCTCTGATCGATCCCGGAGGCGAGACCTCTCCAGGAGCCGGTCGTCGAAGAACATGAGCCTCGGGAGGAGGAGGAAATTCGGCTCATCTGCAAGAAACGGAGGACTGTGGAGCCCTCGGCCCCTGCCACTGTTGACGAGCCGCCGATCTCCGTGCCTCCGCTTTCCGCGATTCCTCTGGTGGAGGGGTGCACGCCCTTTTCGGCTTTCCTTCAGACCATGGCAACTGCTGAGTCCGAGACTCCGCGTGGCAGGCTGTTCTTCGGCCGTGACCCAGAGAAGGTCGAAAGGTAAGCCTGGTCGCTTTGCCGAGTTATGTCACTTGTGTAGGAAACATACTAACTCTTTTGGTCTTTATGCAGGATCCGCCACTCCGACCCGAACTGCTCGCCGATGGTGTTGGACTTCCTGACAAGCAAAGTTCCTCGCGAGGTCAGCGATATCCCTTCTTACGTTTCTCGGGCTACCACCTCCCTGCCGAAGGCCTGGACGACCGATCTGGATGTGATCGCGCGTCGGCGATCTGCTGACGTGATGCAGGCTACTTTCGCACTGGCCCTTCAGACGGCGACGATGGCTGCTCAGGCCGTGAGGGACTATGAGGGGCGGTCGTCCACCGCTCGTCTGCATGCGGACCTCGAAGCCGCACGGAAACAAAACATTGAGTTTGCCGATAGGATCGTGGCCATAGAGAAGAGCTCCGTGGAGGCGGCTAAGCAGGAGGGCGGCAACTGACCGGATGCAGGACCAGATGACGGAAGCCCGCAGGTCGCACGTGGCCGCGCAGAAGGAGGCCGACCAGCTGAAAGTGACTGTTGCCCGACTGATCAGCGAGCTGGCGTCCTCGAAGGAAGAGGTGGCCGCCAAAGCTGCCGAGCTCGAGGGCGTGAGCCAAAAGGTTGCGGAGCTGAGGGAAAAGCTGAAGGCGACTGAGGCCGATCCCTTCCTTAACGTGGAGTATGTCAGTGAATTTGCCTACTATATGGCTTATGCTGACGCGATCCGCGCCGCTAAGAAGGGAGGGCTCGAGGTCGGCCCTTTGGCTGAAAATTTTAAAGCTTATGCGCTTGAGCACCCTCTGCAGCCAGCCTTTACCGTGCCTGTAACACCCCCAAGTTATTCAGGGTATATTACAGCGCCGTGAGCCCCGCCGTGGGACCCACAAGGCTAAACATACGCGGAACTATGAAACTTGACCGAGAAGGTCTACATACAATGGAATGAAGGACAATACATATGGTATTAAAAACCATAACCAATGAAACCATATACATCACCACACAGATCAATACCTCGGCAACGCAGGCCGGAACATCAAGGAAACTGAAAATACAATACTCGAGTATTTAAAATCCATTCCAGTACAACAACACTGAATGGAGGAATCCAAAAAGATAACCGGAGACAAGACACAGTATCACACTTGCCCATCATCTTCATGCCGACCCGCACTACTTGTCGTTCTCTGGAACTGAAATACATAAAAAGTATTTCCCCCATAAAGGGGTTAGCCGTCGAATAGCTAGTGCAAGTATATCAAGTATGAAACACAATACTCCTCGACAATAAAGTAAATGTAACCGTCAATTCATCAATTCAAGACTAGTATTCCGGAATAACTAAATCTCATAGCGTCACATCAAGACGTATATGAATGCCGTGAAAACGGTTCGTTCATATCATCCGTCATCAATACATATATGAATGCCGTAAAAACGGTTTGTTCATATTATGCCATCAATATATCTATGAATGCCGTGGAAACGGTTCGTTCATATCATCCGTCATCAATACATATATGAATGCCGTAAAAATGGTTCGTTCATATTATGCCATCAATATATCTATGAATGTCGTGGAAACAGTTCGTTCATATCATGCCATCAATATTTCTTACTTTCAAAGTCGAGAACGTACAATCATAATTATATACTTGCCTTTGAGACATCGAGAAATCGAACGGAAAAAGGGTATGGGTTCGGTAGGTCCAAGAACGCGCTTCCGGCACCTAAACGATTCGCAAGGAAATGATAATCAATTATCCATACTCAAAACTACACGAAGAAATTCCCGAAACCCGTCTACGATTCATGAAAACACACGGATAAACAACTAGAGGTTGGAAAATCGCCCAAACTCTCACAAGTCCGAAAACGGCACAATCAAATCCGTAAAATCGTAGGAAACGCATGCATACGGTATAGATACATCCTAATCTCAAGGTTCTCAAGCTTCAAATCGGATAAATCGGACGAATTTACGAAAAACCCCAAAATCCAACACAATATTCAAAGTGTTCTTGAATAATCCTTCAATAATCCAATGAATAATCAAACATGCCCATAATCATGCGTATATCACTTCATACAACATGATTTTAACACCCAAAACATCATTACTCAACCCAAAATCGAAATCCAAGATGTTGAAGAAATTACCTCTTGAAGATCCAAGCACTATGATCCGAAGAATACGCGATAGATCGACGATCCGGGCTTCACGATCGAAAAGAAATGAAGAAATTCAAACCCTCAAGTGATGGATGATGAAAGGTTTCTCTCATCAAGCTCTCTCTCGATGTGTTGAAGAAAAAATGGAGAAATGATCTGATTTTGCTGAAGAAAACGCAGATATAGGGCTGACTGTTAGGTGTGCCGCGGCACAGGCCCAAAAATGGCTCCCAGTGGTCGACAGTGTGCCGCGGCCCGGCCAAGTGTGCCGCGGCAGTGACTTGGCAGTGTGTCGCGGCCCTGCTGGCATGTGCCGCGGCACCAGGTACAGACGGGTCGGCCAACAATTGAACTCGAGTGTGCCGCGGCCCGGACAGGTGTGCCGCGGCAGTGACTCGGCATTGTGCCTGCTCGGCCAGTGTCCGACATCGTTCGGCTAGAACCCGAAATCCGTCCGGATAGTCCCGCAATCGTCCGGCCAGTCACGCAACCGTCCGGCCAGTGCCCGACCACCAGGGCTCGACGACTCGATTTCCGAAAAACGTACGGAACGAACATGACGAAAAGTTCGCGGACAACATCAACGACCCGAAATGAAAGGGTAATGCAATAATTAATCATACGCGACCGAGAAAAGGGTCGAGACAACAAATACAGATACGGATACCCATAACTTTGGGTAAATTACAAAATTGCCCAAAACGCCCGAAAATCACGATACGTGATCGAATAACCAAACCGAAGTTCACAACACGTCTAACAAAGTTAAACGGACTTACGGGAAACTCGAAACAGGAGTTTAGAACGAGATTCGTAAGAATCGAACCCAAGTGCGGAAAAGTCGCTAAAAAGCACGGAACTCAACAAAACGACACCGAAACGAACTCGGATGTTGAAAAGTGTAGAATTAATCATTCTCAGGATGACGAAACGGTCCCAAGCGAGTCGTCAAAACGGACTTCCGCCAAAAAAAGGAAATCGAATTTGCGGATATTACAGTGCCGATCCTCGACCTTTCCGCGGATTATGTGATCGATTTAAGCTGGTACCCGTTGCCGGACAACCTTGTTCATCCGGGTGCCCCGGAGGATGGGGGTTCAGAGCCTGCTGCTGGAGATGGAACGGGCGCCGATCTTTGAGATTTTCTGCTTTTTGACTTGTAATTTTTTATAGCTTTCGTTGTATTTTGCCTTCGGGCGACCGTGCTTGTACACATATTTCGAATGAAATGGGATAATATGTTTGCTTCTGATTTCTTGCTTGTATGATTTTATACAAGTGTTTGAGGAACGATCGTCGTGCGTACAGCTCCAAGTGAATTGATAAACTCATACTGGTAACTTTAGAACAAAGTCGATCATTGCACATATATCTGAACAATGCCGATCGTCTTACGTGTATTTGAGTAAAGACGATCGTGGTATATATAACTCCGCTCTTCCCCCTTGTTGTTGTTTACTTAGTGAAAGTAAGGGAATGAAAATAAATCGTTTAGCGAGCGGTCTTCAATTTTGCAGATTCCTCGAGGAAGGCCGACCATCCCGGACTAGAGGAACCATGCACAATCGTGGAGTTTGATGGAACCGACCTCCGCGACCATGTCTTGTGCGCGAGCGACATTCCGTCTGATGGCCAACTTCTCGTGACTCACTTAATTGTGAGGGTCCTCCGTAGGCTACGCCCGCCTCGTATTTAAACGAAGGGCGAGCGATCTAAGCCTGGAGGAGTCCTTGCACGGGCGTCGTCGGATTAATAGACTCCACGACCGCAGCTTGTTAGCACTTTTCAACCTCGGATAGTCATGTTAGATGGTGATCCTCGACGGTATATGTTGTGACAGGGGGAGGGACGCGTCGCATTGTCCGGATCCACCATGTTAGATTATGGACCTTTGAGGGCGGGCGAGCGTGTCCACAGATCTATTTTGGAGGGTCCTTTGGCTACGCCCGCCTCGTATTTAAACGAAGGGCGAGCGATCTCTACCCAAAGGAACCTTGCATGGTCGCAGAGATCGGTTCCATCGACCTCCACAACCATGTCGACACTTTTCTACCTCGGACCGTCATGTTAGATGACGATCCTCTACGATATACGTTGTGCAAGGGGAGGCGATCGCTTGCCTAGGTCCTTCATGTTGATGACGAACTTTAGAGGGCGAGCGAGTCTTCCTCTAATTTGTTTTGGAGGGTCCTTCGGCTACGCCCGCCTCGTATTTAAACGAAGGGCGAGCAATCTCTACCCAAAGGAACCTTGCATGGACAGGTCGTCGGTTTCATCGACCTCCGTGACCATGGCGACACCCTTCTACCTTGGACCGTCATGTTAGATGGCGATCCTCGACGGTATACGTTGTGCTGGGGGAGGCGATCGCTTGCCTAGGTCCATCATGTTAGAGGGCGAACTTTAGAGGGCGAGCGAGTCGTCCTCTTTTTTCAGGCGTTGTTCAGGCAGTAACCTTTGATTTAACATGGTGGGAATCGAGAAAAGACCTCCGAGGTTCCCACCTCTTGATTGAAACATATAGATCTATTCCGCGGTTTAGAACTGGTCGAGTGAGAGGTTGGGGCCATCCCTCAGGGGCGGTATTGAGAGTCTCGCGTCGCCGCGGCTACCGTCCTCCGTAGGTTGGGGCTCGGATTGAGCCAGAATAAGACGTTCGGCGGATCGGAGAGTGGCTCTCTTCGATGTGGTGGCAGACGTCATGATTCTAAAGGTTTTTCTTTGAAGAACAGTGAGTGTTTCTTCAAGTATATGCTCCGGAGAACAGTGGGTGTTCTTCGAAGCGGTTGGAATGAAAATGAGGGTAAAGACCCTTCCTCTAGCGCCAATTGTTGTTACCCAAAATATTATTCAGAAGGGTTAGCTGGAATGGATGAGTAACAAACAAAATACGAGAGCACGTTCGAGGGAATGTAAATAACACAAGATTTGCCGGGGTTGTTAGTCCCGGGCTTAAATGCTCTCGCGAGATATTATTAATACGAATACTTGGGAATACAAATATTAATGTTAGAGTACAATTACAATGAGTGTAAAGACCCTAGTTATCTAGCTCTTGAGTGCTGATGATTGCCGGAAGAACCAGAGTTGATGCTCTATGAGTTCTCGTAACAACGATGGAGTGCTGTGTTTTTAGCTGTAGGATTCAACAGTTTCTGAACCTTTTTCCAGTTGCTGGAAGTTTCCTATTTATAGGAGTGGAGGTAGTTGGGCGATCGACTTTCCTGTATTACAATAAGCGGGCGATCGTCTTTAGCACATGGGTTGGTCTCCTTAAAGTCCGCAGCTGCTGCTGGCAGCCGGATGTGCGAACCAATGAGAAGAAAACACGCGTCTCATGTCGCTGTCTTGGGAGGTCCCACCTAGGACCTTTCGGCGGGTCTGTCGGTAGGTGAGGCTATTCTTGTCACCGACAGCTGTTGATGGGCTGGAGTCAAAAATCCTTATTCTGCGGCGCCATTCGCGGATCTGCACGTGGGTCTTCACTCTGAGATCCGGTCTTTGTAGATATGACGGATGATGGCCTTACATGTGGCATAGGACGACCGTCTTTAGTCGGGCACCAGAGTCGATCGCTAGGCGCCAAGAGGCGATGGCCCTGGACGTCGATCGCTCGGTACCTGATCTCGGTCTGGACTCTTCGCTTGGCAAGTCTGCCTTGGATTATTTGATGCTGGCTTGGTCGCTCGGTCCTTATACCGATCGCCGTCGAGGCTTATAAATCGCCGCACAACAGCTGGTAAATAGGTGATAATGTGCATTATTAATGGTGAATATGATTTTCCATGAAGTTATCCAATCGAGTATGTCTTGCAGAGACTCCGAGGTTCGTGGCTTGCTAGACCGGTGCCAGGATAACTTATGGGTGTATATTTGGACGTGTTACATACTCGTCATGGGTTATCCAAACCGGGTACGCCGTCGTGAGACT
The DNA here is from genome assembly GCA_033398695.1 of Orobanche coerulescens. Lineage (NCBI taxonomy): Eukaryota > Viridiplantae > Streptophyta > Magnoliopsida > Lamiales > Orobanchaceae > Orobanche > Orobanche coerulescens. The sequence goes on along the minus strand of CM065816.1, from coordinate 36,551,034 downwards.
CCGAGGTTCGTGCTTGCTTGCACGATGCCAGAATAACTATTAGGGTATCCAAACCGGGTATGTCGTCACGAGACTCCGAGGTTCGTGGCTTGTTAGCCCGATACCAGGATAACTATGAGTGTATGTCATATGTCTGTTATGAGTGTATGTCATATATTTGTTGTGGAATCCTAATCTTTTAGTTGTTTACTTGACTGTTGTCATGATGAGGTGTGACTCCGTTATTTACCATTGGTCTATTGACTCGGGTATGCACGAAGAAGCTCTGAGGTTCATGCTTGTTAGCATGGGACGAGAGTAACCTTTGGACGTATGATCAGCATGGATGTTTGGGTCGTGGACCCCATAATTTATTGTCGGATTATTATTTTGAGAAAACAAATCTTTGGGTTGGGACCCTAAACAGGATTTTGAAAAGATAAGGATTCTTAAATCCTAAATGTATTCTTCTGTAAAAATCCCGAGATCTTTAAAGCGCTTTTCGAGTCATTTACTTGTTTTATTACTGCTTTCAAGGCTTTGGATTATCTTGTTCAAATGAAACATCTTGGGTAGGCTTTCACGGTGCTTTGATTCGGTGATTATTTAAATTATTATATTTTCGAAATATGTTATGTATGGCTCGTATTTGCCTTTTATACTTGCACTAGCAAAATAGTGAAATTTTCCTAACCCCCGAGAAATCGGGGGATGGATGTCTGTATTGCGTCCAGGTACTTGCAGGTTCTTGGGGAGCTAATCACAGGATCGGTACGAAGGATGATGGAAGACAAACGATACTAATCACATGAAGATTGGTACTTGGTACTGGTTGTCGTAATGTATTTTCTTTTCCGCTATAGTGTTTTCCCAATGTATGAGAGTGTTGTTGTATTTTGACCCCTGTGCGGGTATGATTTCTGAAAGAGAGATGTATATGAAGTTTAAGTTGTATGTTTGTGGTGAAAGACCAAATCGGTCTAATGGTTCATTATTCAACCATGTCGGCAAGTAACGTGATATCCTGTTTCTGTAATTAGCCTGGTAGTAGGGGTGGACTCGGTTCCATTCGGTTCGGTTTTTAATCGAAACCAACAGTCGAACCAAATATTCGGTTTCGGTTTGGTTCGGTTCTTTTTGAAGTTCGGTTCGGTTAAGTTAGGTTTTATAAATATTCGGTTCGGTTTCGATTTGGTTTCATGTTTTTTCGGTTCTTCACAATATAAATTCAAATATTATATGCAATAAAATAAGTTATATATAACAACAAGCCAACAAGAGTTATATATATGTTCAAGATAAAAGCTAGTTGCATGACAATTTCCAAATATCTCAAAATATATAACAATCGTAAATCACAGTAGCTCATTCTCTCAACCTAAATTAATTGAATCACAAATTCATGAGCATATTATCGGTCCTTCTTGGACCCATGAGGGTATTACAAAAGGAAAACGAATTATACTAAAATTCGAAACACACCAAAATCACAAAAACAAGGTCATTTTAATATGTTGAAATTTGACTTCGGTCCATTTCGGTCTGGTTCGGTTCCGCCCGACTCTGAACCGAGAATCGAACCAAATTAGTTCGGTACGGTTCTGTTTTTTTGTTTTTCGGTTCGGTCTTCTTCGGTTTCGGTTTTTCGGTTCTTTTTTCGGGGTTTTTCGGTTCGGTTTTCAATTTTCGGTTCCGAAATGCCACCCCTACCTGGTAGATCCTCACGGAAAAGGTCTGCGGCGCTGTAATATTCATGAGTGGATTGGGGGTGTTACAGAATATGGTATCAGAGCTTAGGTTGTGGAAACCTCGGCAGTCGGGTTGAGTCGTGAATGGTTTAGTCTTGTCTTGTCGGATGGTGATCTGACTGAGTCGTGTCTCTTAGGGTTGTATACATCAAAGCATACTTTATGCTTGTATTACCTAATTTCCCGGCCTTTATCTATGAGAATATTTAATTCATTTGTCACATGTTTTGCATATTTATTCACGCTATGGTTATGAAAATGTTATCTAAATTACTTTATATTGTAGATAATGTGGTGTGTCGTGTCACACAGAAGATCACATTATCGGTTCCTTATATAGTAATAATTAGTTCACGACCTATATAACATTAGACCGTTATGTGAGAGATTATAATATATATTTGAGATTGGTTGGTCTTGACCATTAGCATATATTAGCGTATTCGGTATACGTTGAACAGGATCGAGGTGATATAGATTCTTCTGTACTGACTATAAGAAGAATGTACATCTCGGACAATTATTATTTCTTAATTCTAGTGATTAATATTTAATTATATATATTTAATATTTATTGCTTTGATTTATCATGGGTGAGAGCCAAAATGATTGACTCAATATGCTCGATATTTTGGGCAATATTATTATTTATATAATAATTAATATTATAGCTAGAAATCATGTCCCGACCAGTCAGTTTGATCATGACCCTTGAGGCACTCGAAAGGATTATTTATTAAACCCTGCAGGTGGAATTAATTTTTCGATATAATAATAAAGCTCGAGTGGTATACTCATGTATAACACATTAATTAATTAAAAGCTGTTAGTAGCTTAAATTAATTAATGGACATGGAATATCTTAAATACGGGAAATAATTAATTAAAAGGGAACCTAATTTAGTAATTTGGGATTTTGATAGGAAGTGCAATATCAACCTTTTAGTGGACTAAGTTGATGTTAATAGAGTCATTATATTAGGAAGAGTCCTAATATTGGAAAGATGATATCTATTGGGAGTCTTTACCATATCCTCCTTAAGGTCCCTAGAGTAGCACAAACCACCTATAAAAGGAGGACATGGGGTGGCCGATTTTACACTCTTCTTGGCACAAAAAAATTTCATTTTTCTCTAATTTTGTGTTTAATTGTGGATTTTGACTTGTGTCTTGGATTCCACAATTTAGCTAACACAATATTTTTCTAAATACATAAATATTCAAGAAAAATAGAGAGAAAATTTGTAAGGTAATTTTTGGAAGAAAGAGTGGTTCGGCCGACCCATATCATAGTCCAAACAGTCCGGTAGATTGTTACCCACACGACATCCAGACATAGGCGAGATATACTCTAGAAGATCTTGAGGTAGAACTACAAGAAGATCAAGGAGGAATACGAGGAGGAGTTCGATCGACTCAAGGGGACTTTCCACCACTTCGCTTAAAAGGTATGAATTACCAATTCTACTTTGTAAATACATATATTTAAATTGTTAATTAGTCTGTTTAATTAATTAATTGATAAGCCTAAATAGGTCCGTAATTTTGTTGGTTAGCTTATAAAACCAAATATATTCGTCTAATCAATCTCACTTCCGCTGCGTTTTATATTCCAACCATTGGTATCGGAGACCTTCTTTAGGTTCTGTTCAATTTAATTAATTTGTGATTAATTTGCTAGCAATTTAAATATTCATATAATATGATGTTTGGAATATTTTTCTAGAAATTGTCTTGCAGGTGAATATGGTCCAATTATCATGGCTATGTGATTTTTTATTTATTTACGCGTTTTGGTAATTTGGCTCGATTTTGAGGCATGTATTAAGTTTTTCCCGTGAGAAAATCCACGGGTAGAATAGGACTTTGTTTTTCCTTGTAAAATCTGATGTAAATTCGATGTATTTTAATTCTTGTAAAATTGTAATCGAATTGGAATACACAAACTACCGAAGAAAAAGAAGTCCAGCACGAAAAGGAGTCCTGATCGGACGAGCCGACCGAGACCAGGCTGCTGCCGATCGGGACTCGGCCAATACAGGCGGTCTCGGCCGGATATCTGTCCTGCCGTGCGTCGGCCAGGGGCAGGCTGCCGGGCCGCGGGTCAGGTCGGGCAGTGGGTCGGGCTTGTCCGAGTAGGTTCGTTCGGTGTATGGTCCTATTCGTCTATCCGCTGATCGTTGCGTCCGTTGGAGCACAATAATTTTAATTTGAAAATTTTTTGTGCAATTAATTTTGCATGGAAGAAAGTTTCTAAATTTGGCAATTTTTGTGCCCCAACCGGGTGGAGGTGATGAGATGCTTGAAGCAGTGAGAGCAACCAAGGATTTTTTCGTTACTCAAAACGAGGAATAAAAGCCATGATAATTGGATTTAATTATCCATTTTTTATTATATTGGTTTTTACTATTTTGATGAATGACATGTATGGATGTATGCGTGATATGTTTCTTACATGTTAGAACGAGAAAATTAAAAACCTTATTTTTTTCAAAATAACTAAGTGATTTTAATAATTGATTTTTCAAAATCAAGTTGGCCTCCATAATTGGTTTAAATTGTGAAATAATTAGCATGCGTGTTGACATTAGAGTCTTCCTCCACATCGGATGTGCTGATTATTGGCTCACTAGTTTTAAACTTCAATTAGATAACAAAAAGGTGAATATTATTTTTTATGATAGGACCTCTCCATCTATAGGACTATTATCATTAAATAATATTCTAAGGTTTGTTAAATTATGGTGTTCACTTAGGTGTATTAATTAATAAGCTCCCCATCGGAGTCTATGTTAATTTAATATATGGCCAAGATGAACCAACTATTAATTTTACTTGTCAAAACGCATCTTGACTGGATAGTAAAATTAAAGACGTTAAAATCTACTTGAGAAATGTATATGTAAACGTCCACACTAACGTGGCTTTGCATGTGTGGTTTTTCGAGGTGTTGGTTGACTGCATATATATTGTGTTTTAAGGTTTTTCAATATATTTTGTGTCGAATTATGTGATGAATGGTGTTTTTAATTTTATTCTCAGATGTCTTTCAATCCACTAGCTGTTATTCTCAAAGAAAATAAACTTGATGGCACTAACTTTGCCGACTGGAAAAGAAATATTGACATTGTCCTGACTGCTGAGTGGCATAAATTTGTGTTAACTGAGGATAGCCCTCTGGAACCAGAACCGGATGCCACTCCTGAAGAGTTGGCTGAATTCCGAAAATGGAAGAAGTCTGATGAGATGGCTCGCTGTTACATTTTGGCTTCACTGACAAATGTATTGCAGCATCAGCATCAGACGATGGCCTCAGCCGCGGAAATGATGAAAAATCTCACCGAGATGTTTGGTTATCAGAACCGAGCGGCTAGGCAAAATGCAATGAGGGTGTTGATGACAACCCAAATGTCTGAAGGGACTCCAATAAGGGATCATGTTCTTGAAATGATGTCTCATTTGAACGAACTGAGCATACTGGGGGCCACTATCGATGCCGAGTCGCAGGTCGATATTATCTTGGGCAGCTTGCCAAGAAGCTTTGAGCAGTTCCGCCTTAACTACAATATGAATCGAGGACTTACACTTTGGCGGAACTTCTGATAGAGCTTTAATATGCTGAAGGTCTCTTCAAACAATGTTATCATCAAATTCTTGCGGCAACCGGTGCTACTTCTTCAAAACCCAAATGGGGAAAGAAGAAAAAGCAGGTTGGCCAGAAGCAAGTGGCAACCTTCAAAGCTAAAGGCAAGGTCTTCAGTTCAAGGCTCCTCTGTCCGAGGCAAACAAAAATCCGAAGGGCAAATGCTATAAGTGCAGTCTGAAGGGGTATTTCAAGAGTGACTGCCCTAAGAAAGGTACGTCTCATGCACTAGTAGTCAAAACATGTTTGGCTGCCTGTTCTATCATTTCATGGATAGTAGATTCGGGCTCCACTGATCATATTTGTTATGACTCACAGGGGTTCCAAATAACCAAAGTACTTAGGGCGGATGAGATTACTATTAGCTGGGGCGACTATTCCAGGCTGAAGGCTATTGCAGTGGGAGTCGTGCAGTTAAAAGTTAATGATAGGATTCTAGTCCTAAATAATGTATTATTAGTACCTAATTTTAGAATGAATTTAATTTTAGTTTCTAAATTGCGTTGTGATGGATATTTAGTTTCTTTTAGAGATAATGCAGTAATTTAAACAAATGGTGAATATATTTGCACGAGTACTTATAATGAAGGACTTTATGTCATTAATGCTGCACCAACTCCCTTGCATAATTATAAATCGCTTAATTCTTTGAATAATCCTAATAAAAAAGAACCTTCGAGCATAAATCAAAAAGTGTGCAAACTCAAAAGAGCCATTTATGGTCTCAAGCAAGCATCAAGGTCTTGGAACATGCGATTTGATGAGGTCATTCAATCGTATAATTTTGAACAATATCCTAGTGAGGTTTGTGTATACAAAAAGTGTGATGGAAATGTGCTAGTGTTTCTTTTACTGTACGTAGATGGTATACTTCTAATTGGAAACAATGTAAAGGTATTATCAGACGTAAGAGTATGGCTGTCTGAGCAATTCGATATGAAGGATTTGGGAGAAGTTGTGCACATCCTTGGTATTAGGATCTTTCGAGATCGCAAGAAAAGGATGTTGTGCTTATTTCAGGCATCCCATATCGATACGGTGCTAAAGCGGTTTAGTATGGAGAATTCCAAGAAAGGTTTCTTACCTTAAATACATGGAATTCAGTTATCTAAGGCTATGTGTCCTAGGAAACATAAGGAGATAGATGACATGAAGCTGGTTCCTTATGCTTCGGCAGTGGCGCTTTATGTATGCTATGCTTTGCACTAGGCGTGATATCTGTCATGCTGTAGGCATGGTAGCGAGATATCAGTCGAACCCAGGACCAGGACATTGGATTGCTGTCAACCATATACTCAAGTACCTTAGAAGGACTAGGGAGAATATGCTTGTATATCAATCGGATACACTTTGTCCTTTGGGTTATACTGACTCAGATTTCAGTGCGGACAAAGAAAAGTCGAAATCAACTTTTGGATATGTTTTTACTTAGGGAGGTGGAGCCATAAGTTGGAGGAGTGTGAAGCAGAAATGCATAGCGGACTCTACCATGGAAGCCGAGTATGTAGCAGCCTCAGAGGCAGCTAAAGAGGCGGTATGGCTCAAGTACTTCCTAAAGGATTTGGGTGTGATTCCTAATTTGCCTAGGAGTATTACACTTTATTGTAATAATACCGGTGCTATTGCAAATTCGAAGGAACCACATGCCCACAAAGCAAGCAAACATATCAAGCGCAAATATCATATCATTCGAGATTTTGTGAAGAGAGGGAAGATTATTGTCTCCAAGATAGCATCTGAAGACAACATAGCTGATCCTTTCACGAAAGGGTTGCCCTCAAAGTCATTTGAAGGGCATGTGGAAGGAATGAGATTGAGATGTATGCCAACATTGCTTTGAGTATAAGTGGGAGATAGATAGACATAGTCTAGATAGTATACTTCAAAAGCATGCTTTGATTCTAAGTGGGAGATTGTTAGTGTTGTATACATCAAAGCATACTTTATGCTTGTATTGTCTAATTTCCTAGTCTTTATCTATGAGAATATTTAATTCATTTGTCACATGTTTTGCATATTTATTCACGCTATGGTTATGCACATGTTGTCTAAATTACTTTATATTGTAGATAATGTGTTGTGTCGTGTCACACAGAAGATCACATTATCGGTTCCTTATATAGTAATAATTAGTTCACAACCTATATAACATTAGACCGATATGTGAGAGGTTATAATATATATTCGAGATTGGTTGGTCTTGACCATTAGCATATATTAGCGTATTCGGTATACGTTGAACAGGATCGAGGTGATATAGATTCTTCTGTACTGACTATAAGAAGAACGTACATCTCGGACAATTATTATTTCTTAATTCTAGTGATTAATATTTAATTATATATATTTAATATTTATTTCTTTGATTTATCATGGGTGAGAGCCAAAATGATTGACTCAATATGCTCGATATTTTGGGCAATATTATTATTTATATAATAATTAATATTATAGCTAGAAATCATGTCCCGACTAGTCGGGTTGATCATGACCCTTGAGGCACTCGAAAGGATTATTATTAAACCCTGCAGGTGGAATTAATTTTCCGATATAATAATACAGCTAGAGTGGTATACTCATGTATAACACATTAATTAATTAAAAGCTGTCAGTATCTTAAATTAATTAATGGACATGGAATATCTTAAACATATGAAATAATTAATTCAAAAGGGAGCCCAATTTCGTAATTTGGGATTTTGGTAGAAAGTGCAATATCAACCTTTTAGTGGACTAAGTTGATATTAATAGAGTCATTATATTAGGAAGAGTCCTAATATTAGAAAGATGATATCTATTGGGAGTCCTTACCATATCCTCCTTAAGGTCCCTAGAGTAGCCCAAATCACCTATAAACGGAGGACATGGGGTGTCCGATTTTCACACTCTTCTTGGCACAATTTTTTTTGTTTTTTTCTCTAATTTTGTGTTTAATTGTGGATCTTGACATGTGTCTTGGATTCCACAATTTAGTTAACACAATATTTTTCTAAATACACAAATATTCAATAAAAATAAAGAGAAAATTTGTAAGGTTATTTTTGGAAGAAAAAGTGGTTCGGCCGATCCATATCACAGTCCAAGCAGTCCGGTAGATTGTTGCCCACACGACATCCGAACATAGGCGGGATATACTCTAGAAGATCTTGAGGTATAAATACAAGAAGATCAAGGAGGAGTACGAGGAGGAGTTCGATCGACTCAAGGGGACTTTCCACCACTTCGCTTCAAAGGTATGAATTACCAATTATACTGCGTAAATACATATATTTAAATTGTTAATTAGTCTGTTTAATTAATTAATTGACAAGCCTAAATAGATCCGCAATTTTGTTGGTTAGCTTATAAAACCAAATATATTCGTTTAATCAATCCCGCTTCCGCTGCGTTTTATATTCCAACAGTGTCGCGACGCGTCATCTGAGATGCCGGCCGTGATTAGTATCGTGGTGCAGCCATCATCTTTGTGCGACTTGTGGATGTAAGTCTCCTCTTTTATGTGTATTATCTATGTTGCATGACTTTGTTACATGTATATCATGGAGATGGAATTCGTATTTGATACTTGTGGTATATTACGTGTGTAATACGCTGAATGCATTGATGGATTTGACGCCGAGTGGTGTAGTATGATGTGAAAGCCTTGAACATTGATGTGTTACTAGAAGTGTATTGACGGTAGAGTTTGTTGAGAAACTCATATAGATGGTTTCGACATGTGTTCGAATTAATGTTCATTAGTTATGCCGTTAAACTTGGAGAGGTGGTTTGACGTATGTTTGAAATTTGTGTTTCCGAATTGCGCTTGTTGAATTGATGATTTTGAATGCCGTATAGGCATGTGTTCAAGAATTGATGGTATTTGGCTAATCGTTGCTATTTACAACCAATGTATTCCTATTAGTAATTATATCTGCTGCATGCGTACTTGAAAATGATTTCCTAAAATTTCTTAGACCTGTGAGTATTGTGGAAAATCATTTTTCGAAAACCTTTTGACGATGCGGTCAAATGACAGCTTAGTGTGGATTTTAAATAGTGGTATGAATTTTAGCGAGCCGGCCTTGTATTTTCAAAGGAGAACCTTGCGACGGTATCTGAGAAATTGTGTTTTGAAGTGTCTTGAGATATTTTGAGAAATGTTACTATCGTTAATCCCTTGTCGTGTTTGAAGGGATTTTGAAAATGATTTTCACTTATCGGCTTTATTTTCAAATAACTCGAATATACGATTTTAAAGATATTTCACACCATAAAATTTTTATATTTTTTAAATAAAAATGTGGTTTTTGCTTTCAAAAAGTAAATAGTGAAAGAGGAAAAATATTACTTGATTTAAACTCTGAATTCTGACTTTGAAAATTTTCTAAATTTAGTCGGTTAACGCACGCTAATCGAATTTACAGTGTGCATTCAATATGGATTTATCGCTTAAGGCGATATACTAGAGTTGGAACTAAAGCGACTGCTTGTGAGACCGAATGATTTGATTAATTGTCATGTTATTATTCTCGTTGGAAAATTATGGTTGTTTACCTGAATGCTATGATGGCGTGGTTTGATATGTTTGTAGCTTATATGATGTCATCCGAATGAGAATGTTGGTTGGGAAAGTGATTAGTACTAATATGAATGGATGTCCAATTGAAAACGGATCGGTGTAACCTTCGAGGATCGATGCTAAGAGGGCATGACCACGTGATACCTTGTGTGTTGTTATGGTTATGATGTTGCGTGGTAATATGTGGTTACCTTATGTGTTATTATTTGAGATGATGATAAGTGATGACCTGTCATCTTGATGATGTCGATTTTGAGGGAACCTGTTGTTCCGAGTTATGCTTCTGAAAATGTTTTCAAATCTAACGGCTATAAAATGTGGTTCGAGTATTAATAAAACAGCCCGAGATATCAAAAGTATTTTCAAATCTCATTTCGGAAAATTATACAAATTCAACGATTTTCAAATGATATTAATTAAATGGATACCTCATGGAGTTTTAAAAATAATATTAAAAATGATTCGCTACCATGTGTAGTATATTATGGCCGTTATTGTAATGATAATAGTCATTAATTTTCTGTTGATACGGTTATGTGAACCGTTAGTTACGACCGTAAGTTTCATTTATTGCAATTGTAAATTTTGTATTCGTGTAATTATCCGGAGTGGATATTTTTACAGTGTTGCTATTTGATGCCTTATGTTGATATGTTGTGCTGAGTTGGCACTTTGGTATATTATTTTGCGATGTGGTGTTTCATCGTGCTGAGTGGGTATCTGTTCAGTATGCCGAGGGGCATAGGTCGTGGTCGTGACCGTGGTACAAATGGTCATGGAAATTAGATGCGGGACCGAGTGAATATTGTCGGGAATGACATTGGAATTAGTGTTGCTACTATATTACAACAAGTAGCGACACAAATGACTCAGTTGACCCAGACGGTTCAGCTTAACATAGATGTGACCCAGAATGTCGGCGCAAACCAATGACTACGAGAAGTGGTTCGTATGAATCCCTCTTGTTCTGCTGGTGCCGCGTATGCATTGGGCTGGGATGGTTTACTTTTCCAGTTAGGAAAGATATTCGAGACAGTTGATTGCCCCAAAGAACAGAAAGTACATATAGCTTAGTACCTTCTTGATAGAGATGCCGCTAACTGGTGGGAAGCTGTTAAGCCCTGGGATCGTGTTGTCACGTGGTTAGAATTCCATGAATTAATGGAAGCCGAGTTTTGTCCATAACTGATCTGAGAGTAGAGAATTCGTGATTTTTATTTGGCAAAACCGAAAGATGTACCGGTGTCTCAAGCAATCATCGACTGAACGTTATAAGATCCATCATTTTGACATGTGGATGAAGCCGGAGATTCTCCGGTATATGGTGGGATTCAATTGCACTACGTTGAGAGAGTATCAGAATCGAGCATTAGCCTACGAGCTCGCTTCGTTATCGACTGAATGTGCGCCCGAGTTGAAGAAGCAGATGATGCCTGATGATCTTTCTATCTTTTCGGGAGTTGGAGTTTCTAAACTGCAACACCGTAGTTTCTACCATGAAGCTCCATCGCCCGATAAAGGGAACTGAGAGTTCCAAGTCATCAGCTTTGACTAATGGTAAGGCCAGGAGGTGTTTCAAATGTAATGTGCCGGGACATGTTCGTGCATATTGTCCTTCCCCACCAGTAACGTGTTACAAGTGCGGACTTGAGGGGCATAAAATCCAATTTTGTGAGATGGTCGCCGAGTCCTCCGAGGCGCGGACTTCAGCACTGATGTCGGTATCGGCTCTCAGAGATCCTTGAGAGATGCTATCTGTCAGTTACTTGCCTTGTTTTGGTTGTTTCAAGTTTTGGGTACGAAACTTCTTTTAAGGGGGGTAGAATATAATACCTGAGATTTTCATTTTCGGTTGCCTTGAATTATTTGTCATTTTGTGTCAGTTATTTGTTTGTTGTCGATTAATTGGATTTCGTTTTCTGTTATGTACAGTATGATATACCGTGATGTAGTGTTCGTCGGATGAGACTTGCTGTCACGTGTGCCTCTTAGATTATATGTGTGCTTGTGGTGTGTGGTACGTTATGTTTCGTAGTATGCTCGTTATTGTTTTGAATCATAGTCACCAGGACGTTGTCGAACGTCTAACCGGACTGTCGGAATTGTGGCATGAGAGCTAAGGCCGTAAGAATGGCGTGTTACGGCCGTAAGGTTATGAGTATTACGGCCGTAATGCATGGCCGAGTTACGGCCGTAATGCGCCCGCACATTTTCGGCAGAAGCCCCGAGAGGCTTGGTTACGGCCGTAAGGTAGAGGCCGGGAACGGACGTAAGGAGAGAGGCCAAGTTACGGCCATAAGGTCCTGCATGTTACGGATGTAACATGCTCGGCTATTTAAGGCCTGGGCGACGGGGTTCGTTCCATTTTTCCCCTTTCTCCTTCTTCCTTCGCGATTTTGGCCAGAATTCGGGATTAGTGATCGGAGGTATCCTTGATCATTATTTCGGGGAGCCCTATCCGTGTTTATCATCTCCTTCACTCGAGTTCATCCGGATCAAAGGTAACTTATCAAATATCTTAGGGTTGACCTTTGGGATCTTCTTCTTGATTTCGATGTTTATCCGATTTTAGTGGGATTTGATGGTGTTATTGGGTGTCTTAATCATGTTCTACGGAATGTATATCTGTTTCTCGAATTCGTTGAGCCAACCGTGATTTTTGCGTCCGAAGGTAGCATTGAGTATTTAATATCCGATTAAATGACTCAATGGGTTTGCCTTTGATTCTTGGGTGTGTTTCTCGTTGTTTCAATCGTCATACTCGTAGTAATCATATTTTTGATGTTCTCATGGAGGATTGTAGGTGTTCGAGGTTTCCCGGTTGTGCTGTGTTCGTCGGGGTTTCAGTATCAATTATTAAGGCAAATATCTTGCCCAAACATTTCATGTTTCGTAGATGTAATGGTTGATGTGTGCAACTGGAATGGTCTCAATGGACTTTCAATGAAAATCAGTATTTTCTCGAAAAAGGTTTTATTTTTTCGGCAAGGTGTGTGTGTGGATATGTGTTCTTATTGATAAATATATGATGTCGTGTGACATTTGTTGTGACTCCCTTGTAGGAGGTTGTGCCGTTCGGTATTGTTGTGAAAGTGTACTTTTTGGTTGATATGTGGTTGCTGGTAAATAGGTGATAATGTGCATTATTGATGGTGATATGATTTTCCATGGAATTATCCAATCGGGTATGTCTTGCAGAGACTCCGAGGTTCGTGGTTTACTAGCCCGGTGCCAGGATAACTTATGGGTGTATATTTGGACGTGTTACATACTCGTCATGGGTTATCCAAATCGGGTATGCCGTTGTGAGACTCCGAGGTTCGTGCTTGCTAGAACGATGCCAGGATAACTATTGGGATATCCAAACCGGGTATGTCGACACGAGACTCCGAGGTTCGTGACTTGTTAGCCCGATACCATGATAACTATGAGTGTATGTCATATGTCTGTTGTGGAATCCTAATCTTTGAGTTGTTTACTTGATTGTTGTCATGATGAGGTGTGACTCTGTTATTTACCATTGGTCTATTCACTCGGGTATGCATGAAGAAGCTCCGAGGTTCATGCTTGTTAGCATGGAACGAGAGTAACCTTTGGGCGTATGATCAGTATGGATGTTTGGGTCGTGGACCCCGTAATTTATTGTCGGATTATTATTTTGGGAAAATAAATCTTTGGGTTGTGACCCTAAAGAGGATTTTTGAAAAGATAAGGATTCTTAAATCCTAAATGTATTCTTCTGAAAAACTCCCGAGATCTTTAAAATGCTTTTCAAGTTATTTACTTGTTTTATTACTGCCTTTCAAGGCTTTGGATTATTTTGTTCAAATGAAACATCTCGGGTAGGCTTTCGCGGTGTTTTGATTCGGTGATTATTTAAATTATTATATTTTCGGAATATGTTTTCTATGGCTCGTATTTGCACTTTATACTTGCACTAGCAAAATTGTGGAATTACGCTAACCCCCGAGAAATTGGGGGATGAATGTCTGTATTGCGTCCAGGTTCTTGTAGGTTCTTGGGGAGCTAATCACAGGGTCGGTACGAAAGATGATGGAAGACAAACGATACTAATCACAAGAAGACTGGTACTTGGTACTGGTGGTCGTAATGTATTTTCTTTTCCGCTGTAGTATTTTCCCGCTGTTTGAGAGTGTTGATGTATTTTGACCCCTGTGGGGGTATGAGTTTTGAAAGAGAGATGTATATAAAGTTTAAGTTGTATGTTTGTGGTGAAAGACCAAATCAGTCTACTGGTTCATTATTTAGCCATGCCGGCAAGTAACGTGATGTCCTGTTTCTGTAATTAGCCTGGTAGATCCTCACGGAGAGGGTTTGCGGCGCTGTAATATTCCCGAGTGGATTGGGGGTGTTACACAAACGGTGAGTCAATCCGAGTTCGTATGAGAAAGTTATGTTCATATTGGTGCAGACTATCAAAATGACATGGCCGTATCCGATGTAATATCCGCATTTTTCTTTCCCTTGTATTTTCTTTTTCGGTGTATTTCTCGGTCGTAGTGACCCTCGTGTACCTTACAGTGTATCTTTCCCTTCATCTATTGATCTGATTCTCATTATTGTTGTGCGGAACCGCTGTTTCGGGGTTGCCGTGGATCCATTCTATGTTTTGATGCGTCTTGAGATGTTCCGTTTGATGTTTCGTTCATATTCCGGTGTTTTGGACCGTTTATATTTCGTACCTAGCGCACGCTATCTTTTCTGCATAGCGCACGCTAGGGGTCACTTAGTAGCGCACGCTACGACTGCTTCGTAGCGCGCGCTAGAGAGCAAGCCCTGGGAGTGGCAGTGCTGTTTCCAGCCCTCTGGACTGGCGAATTAGCGTACGCTACGTAGTCTAGCGCACGCTAATGTCGGGGGCTAGCGCACGCTGAGATTCCCGGTAGCGTGCGCTAGCGTGAGTGTCCAGTACTGGACAGTTTGCTACTGGACTCAATCTGTTGCCCAGGTAGCGCACGTTATTGGTCGATAGCGCGCGCTACCGATACACTTTAGCGCACGCTACGTTTGGTGGATAGCGCGCACTAACTGGATCAGGTGTGTACTGGACAGTTGCTTCTGGACTCGGCTGATGTCCAGGTAGCGCACGCTATTGGTCGATAGCGCGCGCTACCGAGAGATCATTAGCGCATGCTACGTTTCGAGTAGCGCACGCTAGCGGCCAGAAATCTGGCTACTGGACTGGGACGCTAACTGTATGGCCTGTAGTTTTATCCCGTTAGCGCACGCTAACCTTGAGGATTAGCGTACGCTAACACTCCCTGGCTATATAAACCAGGGAGTTGACCGAGATGAACATAATTTCTCATTTCTTCCTCCTCTCCGCGGCTAAGGTGATTCCGGGCGATTTTCTTGGCGATTTCTTCCTCCAATCATCTCATCCAATATCTTCCTTGAGTTCTTGGTGTATTATAACAACATCAACACGAATCTTTCATCCTAATCCAAGGTAAAATCTCTTAGAACCCTACTTTTAGATAAATTGGGGGTTTCGGGATTTTCGTCCGATTCGTTCCGTTTTGTTGGTGGATTCATGATGAATATGATTAATCTTGTTGACATCATTAGCTTTCCTATGGATTCATGGTGTATTTTCATAGTTTTGCGAAATCGGGAGGGTTTGGTTGTGGTCCGCCCTCGTTGTTATTTTTATTCGAATATACATGAATCGTAGGCGGGTTTCCGGGTGTATTCCATTTCCGTAATCGTTAGAAGTGGTTGTGATTGTGTTATTCGAATCGTTAGGTTCATTTCCGCCGGTTCCTCGCGGTCGTGTTTGATCCTTCATTCCCGTTCATCTCACCGACTATTAATCGAGGCAAGTACCCTTATGAACTTACACTCTTGACATAATAGTATTGTATGAGAAATGGTGTGTGTGTGTATGCTCACTACGGGTTAGATCCGATGGGGTCTCGGTAGGGGTCCACAGAGACGTGGATCGACGAGCTTGCTTTTAACCACTACGGGTTAGATCTGACGGGGTCTCGGTAGGGATCCACAGAGACGTGGATCGACAGTTAATTGTGGTGCATTTTACAAATGTGATTTGATTATGGCATTTCCGGAAATGAGTGTTTTGGAACTATGTTTTCTTGATTGCATGCATTTACTATATGTGTAAGATGTAAGTTGTTCATTTGGTTACTTGTACTAGCGTAATTGCTAACCCCTCTGGGGACCCGTTTTGGGGAAATTCATTTTATGAATTTCAGGTTAGGTTCATCGAGACTAGCGGGCGCTGGACCAGTATGCGGATGATGGCCGTGCATGATGATTGTGCACGAGTGATGTCTTATTGTCTTCTATCATTTACCTTTCGTGGTTTTTAAACTAATAGAAGTACTCGAGTACTTAAGGGTCCTTGTTCGTCCGGATTGTATTGTTGTCTATTATGTTTGTGTCGGATGATGATGTTATGTTTGACCGGTTGAACCGGGTGGATTATTTTGTTTTGCGTCTTTATGATGAGTATGTTGTTTGTTTAGCCTGGTGGGTCCCATATAGGGATTCACGGCGCTGTAATATACCTCGAATATCTTGGAGTGTTACAGAAAATTGTATCAGAGCACTAGGTTTATGGATACCTAGGCTTGTCGGTTTATTGGGTCTTGTTGTGTTTTGTTTTGCACATCATCGTCACGCTGCCATGATTCCGGTACTACCAGTGCCCGTAAGTTTTCCTTTGTGATTGTTCTTTTCTTGTACTTACCATCGTATGGCTTTTGCTACTTATTTAACATCAGTATGGATTCTGGAAGAGGCCGTGGTCGTGGACGCGGCCGAGGACGTGGGGCAGCCGGTGGGGCGGCCACATCGCAGTCGTCGGGAGCCGGCAGTACCGGCGACCGTCACAGTCATGCTTCTTCTCAGGAGCACGCCGACCTTGGTATGGCGGCCGTTATGCAGCAAATGGTGAACCAAATGGCGGCGATAGCTCAGGCGGTTCAGAACCCGGATCAGGCCCATGCTAATCTGGGCGGAGCGGACCGTTGGCTCCAAGATGTCATCAAGATGCATCCTCCTCAGTTTTCGGGAGCTTCAGACCCGATTGGCTGGGAAGGGTGGATCAAGGAGATATCTAAAGTCTTCACTGCTACCAACTGTCCCGAGGACCGTAAGGTCCCTATTGCCCAGTACTTCCTCACTGGGGACGCTACGGATTGGTGGGAGGCCATTGGGCCCAAAGACCATGTTGCTTCATGGGCCGAATTTCAGGAATTGATGGAGACCGAATATTGCCCGTGGCCGGTCAGACAGGCCCGAGTGCATGCCTTCTATGATGCTCAACCACGGGATATCCCCGTATCTCAAGCCATTGCCGATTTTAACAAGGAGCTGGGTTATGTGAAGACCCAAGTTGTCGAGGAGAGCGACAAAATTTTCCATTTTTCCAGGCGGATGAAATTGTCGATTCGGGACTATATGTCGGGGCTCGTCTGTACTACCTTGAAGGATTACCAGAGTAGGGCCCTTGCTTACGATATGTCAGTGATAGCTAGCGAGGTGGCCCGCGAAAGCAAGAAGCATAAGTCCGCCGGGAATTTTTCGGGCCACAAGGGTGGGGGTCAGCAGAAATCCCAATCTGCTAACTTCCCCGCCGGCGGTGGTCCAGCTCGTTCCGCTGGGGGTTCTCGTGGAACTACTAGTGCTCCTTTCCGTGATGTGAAGTGTTTCAATTGTGGTCGTACAGGCCACGTCAGTCGTACTTGTTTGAGCCCTTTACTGACGTGTAATCAGTGTGGCCAGCCGGGCCACAAGGCTGCTTTCTGTGCTGAGAGGGAGAGAATCCTTGGTGCTCGGGCTTCCATTCCAGCGCCTAGGGAACCAAGTGTGAATCAAGGATCGTTTGCTTCTCAATCTCCGCCAAGTGCTAGTCGAGGGAGAGGTTGGGGTCAGCCCGCTAAGGGGGGAGCTTCCAGTGTCGGCTCCGCCCACCCGCATATCTATGAGATGCCGAGAGTCGATGACCCAGCGGCTACCGTGGCAACAGGTACGGTTCATATTACTTCTCATCTTGTGAGTGTGCTTTTCGATTCTGGTGCTACGCATTCGTTCATATCTCTAAATTGTGTGCGCCGTTTGAGTCTCGACTGTTTGACGCCTTGTGAGCCCTTCATCGTTAAACTTCCTAGCGGTGATAGGATCGTTGGTAATCAGGAGGTTCGAGATTGTTCTGTACTTATTTGTGAGAGGGCTTGGCCCTCTAATCTTATTGTTGTGGGTATTGAGGGTGAGGATTTGATTCTCGGGGATGATTGGCTTGAGCGGCATGGTGCAATCATGAACTACCGCACGAGGATCATCACCATGCTAGCCGAAGACGGCACCGAGCACTCTTTCGCCGGGCGAAAGAGGGGAAACCAGAAGTTCGTTATTAACGCCTTGAAGGCGATGAGACTCCTGCGAAAGGGGTGTACTGGCTATTGGTGCTACGCCTTGAAGGCGGAGAGTGGTGGGGTAGAGCTTTCGTCGATTCCAATCGTTAGCGAGTTTTCTGATGTATTTCCTGACGAGTTACCGGGATTGCCACCGGATCGTGAGGTCGAGTTTTCTATAGAATTAGAGCCGGGCGCAGCTCCTATTTCGAAGGCGCCGTATCGCATGGCACCTTCAGAGATGTTCGAGTTGAAGAAGCAGTTGAGTGAGCTTCTTGAGTCGGGGTATGTTCGACCGAGCGCCTCGCCTTGGGGCGCACCGGTCCTGTTTGTGCGGAAGAAGGATGGTTCACTACGTTTGTGTATCGACTATCGCGAACTAAACAAGGTGACCATCAAGAACAAGTATCCTTTGCCGAGAATTGATGACTTGTTCGATCAGTTGCAGGGAGCTGCGGTGTTCTCGAAGATTGATTTGAAATCGGGGTACTATCAGCTCCGGGTGAGAGAGTCCGATGTGCCGAAAACAGCTTTTCGGACGAGATACGGACATTATGAGTTTGTAGTTATGCCTTTCGGGTTAACTAATGCGCCGGCGGTGTTCATGCAGTTGATGAACAAAGTCTTTATCGAGTATTTGGATAAGTGTGTCGTCGTCTTCATTGACGATATTCTTATTTATTCGAGGAACGAGGAAGAGCATGCCCATCATTTGCGGGTAGTGTTAGACATTTTGAGGACCGAGCAACTCTATGCAAAGTTCTCGAAATGTGAGTTCTGGCTGAAGGAAGTGATGTTTCTAGGTCACGTGATTTCAGCCGAGGGGGTTCGTGTAGATCCACAGAAGATCGAGGCAGTGTTGGATTGGACACCGCCCAAGAATGTGAAGGAGCTCCGTAGTTTCTTGGGTTTGGCTGGCTACTATCGTAGGTTCGTCGAGGGTTTCTCGAAATTAGCTCGGCCACTTACCCAGTTGCTCCAAAAGTCCGAGAAGTTCGTCTGGAATGACGAGAGGCAGTCGAGCTTTGAGGAGCTAAAGAGACGTTTGACTTCAGCCCCGATTTTGGCGTTGCCATGTGGCAACGAGGGTTTTGCCGTTTATAGCGATGCTTCGGGTCAGGGTCTTGGATGCGTATTGATGCAGCACGGCAAGACCATTGCCTATGCGTCGAGACAGTTGAGGTCAGATGAGTGAACTACCCTACTCACGATTTGGAGTTAGCGGCGATCGTTTCGCACTCAAGATTTGGCGTCACTATCTTTTCGGCTCGCATGCCGATTTTTACCGATCATAAAAGTCTGAAATACATATTTACTCAGCGGGAGTTGAATATGAGGCAGAGGAGGTGGTTAGAGCTGATTAAGGATTATGATCTCGAAATCCTTTATCATCCGGGCAAGGCGAACGTCGTGGCCGACGCCTTGAGTCGGAAACCGGTTGCGTTGCGAACACTTGAGATTCTTACGTCTCAGTCGGAGCTTCGGCGGGCTTTGATTGAGTTAGATGTTGAGGTTTTGTTGCCTGGAGCTGTCGGGCAACTTTGTGCCTTAGAGATTTCGTCGTCCTTGGTCGATGAAATTAAGCTGAAGCAGTTAGAGGATCCGATGATTACTCAAATCCGTGAGAACGTTCTTAAGGGAAAGTCTCCTGGGTTTCTAATTCACGAGGATAGTGTTTTGAGATTTCAGAGTTGGCTTTGTGTGCCGAACGACTTAGAGTTGCGACAGAGTATTTTGCGTGAGGCCCATGCTACACCTTATTCCGTTCATCCTGGTTCGAGTAAGATGTACAAGGACCTGAGAAGGAATTTCTGGTGGAATGATATGAAGGAGGATGTCGCACAGTTTGTAGCGAGATGTTTGACTTGTCAGCAGGTCAAAATCGAGCATCAGCAACCGGCTGGGTTATTGCAGTCACTTCCCGTTCCAGAATGGAAATGGGAAGATATATCGATGGATTTCGTTACGAGTTTGCCGAGATCGAGGTCGGGCATGAATATGGTATGGGTGATTGTTGATCGTCTGACCAAGTCGGCACATTTTCTGGGCATCAAGGACACTTGGGGACCAGAGAAGTTGACTTGTGTGTTTATCGCGCAGATTGTGAGGCTTCACGGTATTCCGAAGTCTATTGTTTCGGATCGTGATGGCCGTTTCATATCACACTTTTGGCAGGCGATGCATAAGGCGTTAGGTACCCGTTTGCATTTGAGTACCTCTTTTCATCCCCAGTCAGATGGACAGTCGGAACGCACTATCCAGACATTCGAGGATATATTGCGTGCTTGTGCTCTCGATTGGAGTAACGATTGGGAGGATCATTTGCCATTGATCGAATTCACGTACAACAACAGTTGGCACGCGTCGATTCGGATGGCACCGTATGAGGCACTTTATGGGCGGCGATGTCGATCACCGATTTGTTGGAATGAGACGTCCGATTTGGTCGGGACCGAGCCGGATGTCGTTTTAGAGACGAGACGGAAGATAGAATTAATTCGGGAACGGATGTTGACTGCCCAGAGTCGACAAAAGTCGTATGCCGACATCCGTCGTCGACCCTTGGAATTCGAGGTGGGAGACCACGTTTTGCTAAAGGTGTCGCCAACGAAAGGGTGTTTTTCGTTTCGGGAAAAAGGGGAAGTTGAGTCCGAGATTTATTGGGCCCTTTGAGATTCTCGAGCGAGTCGGTGAGTTGGCATACCGTTTGGCACTACCCCCGGCCTTGAGTCATGTTCATAGCGTTTTTCATGTTTCCCAGCTGAGGAAATATGTCCCGGATCCTAGTCACGTCATCGATTATGGTGAGATTGATGTCGCCGAGGATATTACTTTTGAGGAGCGTCCTTTGAAGATTTTGGAGCATCGTGAGAAACGATTGAGACATAAGACCATCCCTTTGGTCAAGGTGCAGTGGTCGAGACACGGTGTCGAGGAGGCAACGTGGGAAACCGAGGATAGCATGCGTGCTAGGTACCCTGAGTTGTTTGTTTCTTAAGTTTCGGGACGAAACTTATTTTTAGAGGGGTAGAATGTAATATCCGCATTTTTCTTTCCCTTGTATTTTCTTTTTCGGTGTATTTCTCGGTCGTAGTGACCCTCGTGTACCTTACAGTGTATCTTTCCCGTCATCTATTGATCTGATTCTCGTTATTGTTGTGCGGAACCGCTGTTTCGGGGTTGCCGTGGATCCATTCTATGTTTTGATGCGTCTTGAGATGTTCCGTTTGATGTTTCATTCATATTCCGGTGTTTTGGACCGTTTATATTTCGTACCTAGCGCACGCTATCTTTCCTGCATAGCGCACGCTACGATCGCCAGAGCGCTACCGAGAGCAAGCCACAGGAGTGGCAAGGCTGCTTTCGGCCCTGATCGCGAATTAGCGTACGCTACGTAGTCTAGCGCACGCTAATGTCGGGGGCTAGCGCACGCTGAGATTCCCGGTAGCGTGCGCTAGCGTGAGTGTCCAGTACTGGACAGTTTGCTACTGGACTCAATCTGTTGCCCAGGTAGCGCACGTTATTGGTCGATAGCGCGCGCTACCGATACACTTTAGCGCACGCTACGTTTGGTGGATAGCGCGCGCTAACTGGATCAGGTGTGTACTGGACAGTTGCTTCTGGACTCGGCTGATGTCCAGGTAGCGCACGCTATTGGTCGATAGCGCGCGCTACCGAGAGATCATTAGCGCACGCTACGTTTCGAGTAGCGCACGCTAACGGCCAGAAATCTGGCTACTGGACTGGGACGCTAACTGTATGGCCTGTAGTTTTATCCCGTTAGTGCACGCTAACCTTGAGGATTAGCGCACGCTAACACTCCCTGGCTATATAAACCAGGGAGTTGACCGAGATGAACATAATTTCTAATTTCTTCCTCCTCTCCGCGGCTAAAGCGATTCCGGGCGATTTTCTTGGCGATTTCTTCCTCCAATCATCTCATCCAACATCTTCCTTGAGTTCTTGGTGTATTATAACAACATCAACACGAATCTTTCATCCTAATCCAAGGTAAAATCTCTTAGAACCCTACTTTTAGATAAATTGGGGGTTTTGGGATTTTCGTCCGATTCGTTCCGTTTTGTTGGTGGATTCATGATGAATATGATTAATCTTGTTGACATCATTAGCTTTCCTACGGATTTATGGTGTATTTTCATAGTTTTGCGAAATCGGGAGGGTTTGGTTGTGGTCCGCCCTCGTTGTTATTTTTATTCGAATATACATGAATCGTAGGCGGGTTTCCGGGTGTATTCCATTTCCGTAATCGTTTAGAAGTGGTTGTGATTGTGTTATTCGAATCGTTAGGTTCATTTCCGCCGGTTCCTCGCGGTCGTGTTTGATCCTTCATTCCCGTTCGAGTCACCGACTATTAATCGAGGCAAGTACCCTTATGAACTTACACTCTTGACATAATAGTATTGTATGAGAAATGGTGTGTGTGTATGCTCACTACGGGTTAGATCCGACGGGGTCTCGGTAGGGGTCCACAGAGACGTGGATCGACGAGCTTGCTTTTAACCACTACGGGTTAGATCCGACGGGGTCTCGGTAGGGGTCCACAGAGACGTGGATCGACGGTTAATTGTGGTGCATTTTACAAATGTGATTTGATTATGGCATTTCCGGAAATGAGTATTTTGGAACTATGTTTTCTTGATTGCATGCATTTACTATATGTGTAAGATGTAAGTTGTTCATTTGGTTACTTGTACTAGCGT
The DNA here is from genome assembly GCA_033398695.1 of Orobanche coerulescens. Lineage (NCBI taxonomy): Eukaryota > Viridiplantae > Streptophyta > Magnoliopsida > Lamiales > Orobanchaceae > Orobanche > Orobanche coerulescens. The sequence continues at coordinate 36,527,983 of CM065816.1, read as the reverse complement.
AATTGCTAACCCCTATGGGGACCCGTTTTGGGGAAATTCGTTTTATGAATTTCAGGTCAGGTTCATCGAGACGAGCGGGCGCTGGACCAGTATGCGGATGATGGCCGTGCGTGATGATTGTGCACGAGTGATGTCTTATTGTCTTCTATCATTTACCTTTCGTGGTTTTTAAACTAATAGAAGTACTCGAGTACTTAAGGGTCCTTGTCCGTCCGGATTGTATTGTTGTCTATTATGTTTGTGTCGGATGATGATGTTATGTTTGGCCGGTTGAACCGGGTAGATTATTTTGTTTTGCGTCTTTATGATGAGTATGTTGTTTGTTTAGCCTGGTGGGTCCCATATAGGGATTCACGGCGCTGTAATATACCTCGAATATCTTGGGGTGTTACATCCGAATCCCACACGGCCGTGTTGTCTCGTAACCGGTTCTGCCCACTGACACGGATGTGGCCTAATTCGACACGGCTGTGTCACCTGAAACAGCATATATACCCTTGGGGAATCAGCTTTTCGACCCAGACCTTCTCCCTTCGGCTCCCAGCATCCCAAACCCTATTTTCACACCAAAACTCAGATTTTAGTTTATCTAATCAAGTGTAACATCTAGGAGGGCTCTGAACGAAGATTAATCATCATCCAATCCATCCATTCCCTCAAAATCAAGGTAATTTTTCCTAGAGCCCTATTTTGAGAATTTTGGGGATTTTCGTAGATTTATCCGTTTAATCCATTTTGAAGCTTGAAATCCTCGAGATTATGAAGTATATATTCCGTACCCGTGTTTTTTCTTGTATCACTCGGATTTGAGAGGGTTTGGATGATTTCCAACCTCTAGGTGAATATCCTTGAAATATTATGAATCTTAGGCGGGATTTCGGGGGTTCCTTCTTGTGAATTGAGTATTGATTGTTGATTATCATATTCTTTATGAATCGTTTAGGGCCGGAATTGCGTTCTTGGACCAACCAAGCTTGACTGCCATTTCCTTTCGTTTTCCAATATCTCAAAGACAAGTATATATTTATGATTGTATTTTCTTGACATTGAAAGTAAAGCCTATGTGATGTGTATGATTATATGTTCACTCCGGGATGGGCCGACGGGTCCTATGAGGGGTTGTTGCTTTTGGTGCAATCCATTGAACATTCTTGGGTTAACCACTCCAGGACGGACCGACGGGTCCTCTAAGGGGTCGCTGTTTCTAGTACGATCCATGGTTAATCACGTATATGATTGAAATGAATGATATTTAGTTATTTCGGAATACTAGTCTTGAGTTTGATGAAATGAGTTTATGTTTACTTTATTGTTCAAGAAGTATTGTGTTTCATATTCGATATACTTGCACTAGCTATTCCACGTCTAACCGCATTCGGTAGAAATACGTTTCATGTATTTCAGGTTCCAGAGGAGCAGACGAGCGGGCACCGGATCGGTATCATGATGATGGGCAAGAGTGATGCTGTGTTATGTTTTTCTCTGTATTATTATGTCTTCCGTTTGAGATATTGTACTTTAATGATTTTCAGTAGTCGAGTACTATGGGATGTTCTTCTTGGATTTTCACTTGTGTTGTTCGGGGATTATTTCCCGATGATTCATCCTGTCTAACTTGATTATTGCTTTGGACGTCAATTATTATCGTCTTCCGTTTGATTATATCTGGACCCCGTCGGTCAAAATTCATAATTACATATAGCCTTGTGGGTCCCACGACTCTGTAATATACCCTGAATATGGGGGTGTTACAATGTCAAGAGTTATTTGTATGGATATGAGTTGGAAACTCATGATCGGACAGACCCATATGATAAATCTTTAAGAGATTAGACGTCATAAGATTATCTCATTTAATATTTGAGTCGACTCCTTAGACCTGAATAATTCATTATTTTTCTTATTTGTGGATTATTAGCACTGATGGTGTGTCATGCCGTAAAATGGGGCTATAAATACTGTACTCAAGGTAATATGAATCAAGTGAAGGGAATTGAATATACAAAATGGAATTGTCCTCCTATATCTTGTGACTATGTCCTTAAGGGCCTCATGGAGAGCTGGATTGTAAAATGCATGGCCGTGCTCAGATAGATTATGATAAATCATCTGTTTAAACAATATGACTCGGAGATTTGATAAACACGTTTGAACTGAATAAGTATGTGACAGGATCTCTTACCTTATGTTCAAATAAGGACAAAATCGACAAGGAAAATTAGATACACACTTGTCTTGAAGGACAAGTGAGAGATTGTTGGAATGATGTTCTTTAATCAATATGCATAACTATTATAACAATTCCTAGGTTTTATTTAGTTGGTGATTAGTGACTGAAATATTTGCCTAGAAACAGCTTTTAGTATGATGAGTCTAATTGGGAATTATACTCACACCTAATCATAAATGAACCTACAGGGTCACACACGAAGCAGAAGACTGAACCAATCGGACTAAAGTGTAAATATGAATAAGGGTAAAACTTACTTTGGAAGTGTAGAAATGATAAATCGAGACACGCGGACACATCAGTTGGGCTGAGCGTGTCGTGCGGGTTGATCGAGCCAGGCCGAGCCGGGCTGGGCTGATAGACATGGCTCATGTCGGGCCGAAGTCCCGAGTGCATAAGTCGGTCAAGCTCTATGTGGGGGGACACTTTGGCCTTCTTCCCTGTGGGACAAGTATGTATATATTATTTATCCATATAAAACACAAAATCATCCAACCCTAATTAACTTAAAAGCCGCGGGAGAGGACATGAAGAGAAAGCTTAGAGTTCTTCATCTTGCTCGTGTTCTAAGCTAACAACTCGAGGTGATTCAATATATGCTGTGTGGATACTAATAGAGGGACGATAAGTGGATTCCTAAAGCTACATCATACAGATGTATTTCGAGAATTTTTCATGCCTCAAAAGTATATTCTAAACTACATGAATATGCTAGTTAGACTAGATTAGATTCGTTTATATAATGTGTATACGACCTTGAAATAGTTTTGATTATTCTGCCATATCTAATATGATCAAAACCCAACAAACACATCATCAAAACACTTTAATTAAATTTTTGAAATAAATATTCAACAGGAAACACCCAAAATACTTAAATTCGGAGGAAATAATTAAATTATTGTCTAAAACTATGTAAAGGTTCACCTTGGCACTCCCTATAAACTTATACCCATCCACTCTCTTACCACTTATAAATAACTCCACACTTGGAAAAGGTTCAATCTAATATTTTCTCTCTTCCAACTTCTCCAATCTCAAATGACCAACTTTTGAGCACTAATATCTCACTCATCCGAAAATAAATTTGAGAACATAAATATACCACACTTATCTACTTGAGACTTAGACTGTGAATATTAAGCTCGTTCGTAGTTTCAAATAATTTGTCCATAATTAAAAAGTTTAGTCAAAATGATCAAATTTAACTTTTATTCGATCTATTTTCCAACAAAGATTTAATTGCATTTCTAGACCTACCAGCAACATATATTATATAAATGATTTTACGTACGCAATTGTATTGGTTATGAAATTATGTGCAAATATGAAAAGAAAACTAAAAAACAGATATAAAAGTTACACAATTATTTATCCAATTTAAAAGAAATTCTGGCTACGACTAGGATGCTACCAAGTCAGGATATGCACTAGATTATTCAGGGAATACAAATTACAGTGGCAACAATGAGCTATTTATAATCCAAGAGTCGTAATCCTAATAGAAATTTTATATAAAAGCATCTTATTTATAGTATTTACAGAACCTCAGGCTTAACAACCAACTGTATGTTATTATTCTTATTCTATATTATGTTTATTTTATTTTTGGAAACAAAGATAATTTTATTCCACCGGGTAAATTGAAAGTACAACGTCTCAATACAAACTTCAGCAACCGACAGGAAAATTAGCTAAACTAGCTACTTGAACATCTTCTAAATCAAACTAATCTACTGGAATTAAAGGGAGCTGGCTGCAAAAACTTGCCAACTTAGGGTCTTTAGAACATATTGAAACTCCCGAGGAGACACCTGTGCAAGAAGAAAGAACCGACCCTTCTAAAACACAACCACTACCACCGCGTATGTTGAATAGGATATCTCAACTACCTGAGAGGTATGGCTACATGCATCTGGAGGAACTAGGTCTCAACCAAACAGATGGTAGCCAATAGGATGATCCTATGTTGTACGATCAAGCAGTCATAGATGTGGACTCCGCGAAGTGGCGAGAGGCCATGGAAGCAGAGATAGACTCGATGCATGTGGCCAAGGGTTATACCCAAAGGGAAGGAATAGATTATCAGGAAACCTTCTCACCAGTTGCCATGATCAAGTCTATTCGTATGATGCTTGCCATATCCGCCCACTATGATTATGAGATATGGAAAATGGACGTGAAGACGGCTTTTCTAAATGGATACCTCGAAGAGGAAATCTATATGGAACAACCTATAGGTTTTGTGTCCATTACTAATACTCATAAAGTTTGCAAACTTCAGCGTGCCATTTATGGACTGAAGCAAGCATCGCGATGTTGGAATCATCATTTTGACGAAGCAGTGAAAGAGTTTGACTTCATACAAAATGAAGAAGAGCCTTGTGTTTACATGAAGGGTAGTGGGAGCAACATCGCATTCTTAGTACTATATATAGATGACATTCTACTAATAGGAAACGACGTAGGACTGCTCAGTTATGTGAAAGCTTGACTTTCAAACACATTCTCCATGAAAGACTTTGGTGAAGCTTCCTATGTTTTAGGTATTCGCATCTATAAAAATAGAGCGAAGAGAATATTAGGACTTTTCCAAGCCCTCTATATATAAAGATCCTAAAGAGATTTAGGATGGAAGATTTTAAAAGAGGGTTCTTACCTATGCGACATGGTTTGAAACTCTCCAAATCTATATGTCCTCAAAGTGAGGAAGAGATAATGGAGATGAGATAGGTACCCTATGCATCGGCTTTGGGTAGCTTCATGTATGCAATGTTGTGCACGAGATCGGACATTGCATACGATGTGAGCGTAGTCAGTCGGTTTCAAGCAAACCCAGGTAAAGAACATTGGACAGCCGTAAAGAACATTCTAAAGTACCTTAAACGGACTAAAGAAATGATTCTCACATACGGTGGTAGAGAATTAAGAGTGTATGGGTTCACGGACTCAGATTTTGGTGGTGATGTGGACAAGGGAAAGCCCACTTCAGGGTATATATTTACTCTGAATGGTGGAGCAATTTCTTGGATGAGTTCCAAGCAAACTGCAGTTGCACATTCCACCTGCCAGGACGAGTACCAGGCAGCCTCGGAGGCATCAAGGGAAGCATGTTGGATCAAGAAGTATCTTGAAGAACTTCAAGTGGTCCCAAGCGCAAAGCTGCCAGTGCCGATTTACTGCGACAATGAAGGAGCTGTTGCACATGCTAAAGAATCTAGGTCTCATTTTAAGACCAAGCATATTCAGAGAAAGTATCACATCGTCAGAGATATGGTATTGACGGTGATGGTGTTGGTATCGGTGTTGCCACTATTTTGCAGCAGGTAGGTGCACAGATGACTCAGTTGACCCAAGCAGTTCAACGAAATACAGATGTGACCCAGAACATTGGCGCAAATCAGTGGCTTCGATAAGTGGTTCGTATGAATCTCCCTCGTTTCGCTGGTGGCGCAGATGCATTGGGCTGGGATGGTTGGCACGGATGCCGCTAATTGGTGGGAGGCTATTAAGCCTCGAGAGCAACACGAAGACGTGTTATAACTGTAGTCGAGCGGGCCATACCACGAAGAATTGTCGTTCACCATTAGTCAGCTGTTTCGATTGTGGTCAATTGGGACACCGAGCCTTGCATTGCCACGTATTCATATTCCTGATACCGTGATCGCTTGCCACGTATCACCGTAAGTCTTCTTAGGCTCTCACGGTTGGACCGATCACTTGCCGTGTCCTGACCACCATGATCACATGCCATGTGTCACCGTAGACCTCCTTCGAACATCACGGTTGGACCATGTCCACACATTCACAAATCACACAACACAATACACCAAGGATATCACAATAATCCATCCAAAGGCATCCAACACATAGCACGGCACAATTGTCGAATCACAACGCACCGAAATGAGATAATATATATATATATATATATGTGTGTGTGTGTATATATATTATCAAATCACAACACCAACATCAAACATATTCATAGGATTCACTTAATCATTCACAAAATACAACATTCACAAAATACACACACGTTTTGAAAGAGAGCCTTTAACGAGGCTAAATCGAATCCTTTGAAAGTTGCTTTCAAACAACCAAACAAACACACTTAGACGATCACCGATCATCATATCCACAAAACAAGAGATGCATGAACAAGGTACTTGCCTTGAATAATCACGAACGCGGAGAATCGACCGAAGTAAGGCGACATAAACCAACTACGAATTTGCCGACTCCGCTGAGTACCAATCCGCGACAATAAACTACGAACGACAATAACAACAATGAAAATGAATTCCATAGCACGACCCAAAGCCGCTGAATTCAAGGAATAAACGACGAAAGTTCAAGGGTTTCACCCAAAACGGCCAAGAACACGAATCGACCCGATAAAAACATGAAAACGAAATTCTAAACCATGGGTTACGATCAACATGACTAGATAACAACAAATGAATCAACAATTTCAGATTAGAACCACGAAATCGAGACAAACCCCCAAATTTCACAAATCTAGGATTTTAGAAATTACCTTGATTCACAAAAAGAAGGATGATTGGTAGATGATTAGATGATGATAACAAGCATCCGGATCTATGCTTTGATGACCCAGGATACTTCAAGGGATCGCCTCTGGAAACCCTTGCCGAAAAGCCACCCGAAGAGAACAAGAAAAGAAAATCCCAAATGAAGACTGCTGCTCCAGTTTTTATAACTGGAGCAGAATAGCGTGCGCTAATAACACTATTAGCGTGCGCTAACGGGGGTCAGTATCAGCTACTGACTTCTGAATCTGATCTTCATTAACGTGCGTTAATGACATGCTTAGCGTACGCTAACGGGACCTAATTCCAGGTACTGACTCCTGAATTCGTTGCCCGATAGTGTGCGCTAAGGAATCTATTAGCGTGCGCTAATGCACCCAGAAACTACAGCAGTAGAGCTCTCAAAATGGGTTACAACGACGGACTTCTCTGATCGAAATACCAAGTTCAAGATACATACAGAAAGCTCCAGAATATGATTATACTAAGAGCTTGAGCTCCAATCCAACTCACACGCAACCATGAAAAGAGTCGAAACAACAAATACGATGGCGGATACCCACAACTTTGAGAAATTATAAAATGGCCCAAAACGCCCGGAAATCACGATACATGATCGAATAACCAAACCGAAGTTCACAACACATCTAACAAAGTTAAACGGACTTTGAGGGAACATGAAACAGCATTTTCGAACAAATTCGCAAGAATCGAACTCAAGCGCGGAAAAGTCGCTTAAGAACCCAGAACTCAACAAAACGACACAGAAACGAACTCGGATGACAAAAAGTGCAGAATTAATCATTCTCAGAATGACGAAACGATCACAAGAGAGCCGTTAAAACAGGCTCCTGCTAAAAAAATAAATTTACCAAAAATCGAAATTGCGGATATTACACCCCATCTTGATCATATTCCAGTCTGCACTCCACTCACCACATCTCTACAGTTCACAAGTTTTTTGAACATGATAGAAGCCTGCAGTGGTGCTACCATTAGAGTACCGTCCTGGCCTTTTATGTAATATTCATGAAGCCATTTCACCCAAAGCTTTTTCGCTTTATTCTGCACAGCCCATAATAATTTGACAAAGGAGAGCTTATTTCATATGGGAAGATGAATAAGACCCAGGCCCCCTTCTGCTCTAGTTATACATATTGCATCCCATGAGATCAAAGACTTTCTACTATCCTCAGCATCCCCTGCCCAAAGGAATTTCCTACAAATTGCTCCAACTGCCTTTATAACTTTTTTAGGGAAATAAAAAATCTGACACCAATAGTTTTGCACTGAATACAGTACACTCTGAATAAGTTGTAACCTTACCCCATAATTCAAAATCTTTGAAGTTTAGTGTGTAATCTTCCCAATAATCTTCTCAACGAGAGGTTGATATTGGGCAATGGATAACCTTTTGGCAGTTAATGGAATTCCCAAATATCTAAAAGGCGGGTGGCCTTCTTGTAATTGACTGTAAGCCAATATGCCAGTCCTAGCCTCTTGCTTTACCCCAACAAAATACATCTCACTCCTTCTTGTGTTAGCAATCAGCCCAGAAGTGTGACTGAATATCTCAAACCTACCAAGTAGTGCTTTAACAGACTTCGAGTTACCTTTACAGAAGAACAAGAGATCATCCGCAAAGATAAGATGAGTGATTTTAAGCTTGCCACAGTTAGGATGGAACTTGAAAGATGTATCAGTTTGCAAGTCATGCAGGAGTCAGGACAAATATTCCATACAAATCACAAACAAAAAATGGGAGATGGGATCTCCCGGTCTAAGCCCTTTCCCTCCTGCAAAAGGTGCAGTGAGTTGACCATTCAAGCTAATCTGATATGTGAATGTGGACAGACAAACCATAATCCAATCTACAAATATGGCAGGAAACAGTAATCTGAGCAACTGATCCACAAAGGCCCATTGGATGGAGTCATAGACCTTCTGAAGGTCCATCTTTATCATACATCTAATAGAAATACTCCTCCTGCCACACCGTCTTATAATCTCTTGTGCTAGTATTGTATTATCATGAATGTACATCCGATGCACAAATGGAGCTTGTTCCTCCCCACCGACTGATCCACCACTTCACTCATTCTATTTGTAATGACTTTAGGTATTATCTTATAAAGCACACTACATCAAGCAATTGGTCTAAAGTCTTTAATTATATTTGCAGTTTTGGACTTGGGTATCAAAGCAATGATAGTGGTATTAATACTTTTCAGTAGCTTACCATTTCTGAAGAACTCCTGCATTGCATCCACTACATCTGCCCCAATTATAGACCAAGAGGATTTAAATAACTTGGATGAAAATCCATCAGCCCAGGGGCCTTGCTATCAACTATATATAGAACACAAAGCATCAAATATTTGCACCAGGTCAATCCTCTTACTAGCTGTGAAAACAGCTCATCTTCTGACCAAGGAAGCATCAACTGCAAGTGTAGTATTAGCAGCTATGCCCAGGAGAGCTTTATAAATGTTCACCACTTCATTTTGTATCTCATCATCCCTTTTCAATTTATTACCAGCCGGATTATTGAGAACTGAGATAGAAGTAACATTTCTGGACTTCAAACTTGCATGGAAAAATCTGTTGTTCCCATCTCTCCACACTAAAGCCAATGAACTTTTGACTTTTGTTTAAGTATTTGTTCATATACACCACTCCACTTATCAAACTCTTTATGTGCAACTACCATATCTTTGAAGACTTGAGTATTCAGTGGTGGGTCATCCTACAGTGAAGATTGCAATCTGTCCCTCTAATTTCTAGTTGTTTCCATCTTGACTGTATGCTGCTGGCCAAACTATTTCTGCAACCCCCTCACATGTTCAATTACATCTTGACTGTATTGCTTCATCTTGGACCAACCTTGAAATATCTTTACACCACTAACTAGCTATGCCCACCCTCTTTCCACTGCACTCTTATAGTCCAGATGTTCAATTACACAGTTAATGAACTTGAATCTCCTTATTGTATGAGGCCTGGAAGACCTAGTAGCCACCAACAAGGGTGAATGGTCAGAACTTTGGGGATTTAGCACCTCCACTACCACTGTACTAAACTATTGCATCCATTCCAAATTACCAATGCACTTATCTATTTTCGTATAAATAAGATTTGAGGATTGCTTATTACTCCAAGCGTATTTCCAACATGAAGTTCCTGAAGTTGAGAACTGCATCTTGAAAATCTGCACACTCACTAGCAGTCAAAATATCACCTATTATTATCCAAGCATCTGTAATGCTGCCGGCAAGCCCTCTTAATTCATCCTATAAAGCCATTGACTTATGTTTAATTTAATTGAACAAAATAACACAATTTTTTTTTGCCAAAAATATAAGCTATTGATTGAAGTAAGAACTTGAACTGACTTGGTTTAAGGCATAACCGGATCCAGCACTAAATTTCTACTGCTACACTTGAGGATTGCAACTTGTGCCTCACATAGAGCCTTCGATTTTTTTAGGATCAATGATAATTTTTCTACACAAAAAACTTATATAAAACATTATATAAAAATCTTATATTGTAGTTTGGTCCTTGATTAAATATTATCTTTATTAACTTAAAGACTCAAGTTCTAATCTTCATTGGGTTTTATTTTAATAAAAATAAAACAAAGAACTTGAAAAGCTGACTTATTTGATTAGGATTCTTCAGTTCAATAGTTAGCTTTTTATTTGAAGTTTGGGTAATTGTTATATGCTCCCATATTTATAATATATTCTTTATTTATGTATGTATTTAATACTAAAATATATTATATATGAAAATATATTCGAGAGTTTTTTTATAGGACCACATCTAATTTGCATAATAGGATATGATGTAAACATTTAAATTGATTCGATAAAAAATAAAAATAATTAATCTCACAAACCAATTCAAACACTATCAAATAAACAATGACGGGGTAGATGAAAAATAACAAGGGAGGAAGGTCTTTTCTCCCAAAAAATAGTAGTGCACGTACACTACCATGTTAAGGGTAGATCCGCATATGGTCCGACGGATATACATTTTCCAATTTATTCACAAAGTACCACTACCTTTGTAGATGAAATTATTAATTCTGAGTTCACTTTAAAATGTTTTTTGAACTTTCTTTAAGGTTTAATTTTACACGTTGGATTCTAACCTAAATGAAAATTGAATCAAGATTCAAGCTCAATTAATTCAGTATATTGTATAATAATATATTTATTAGTAATTAAATCATGCTCGAGGTAAATTTCAAATTTGTACCTTTCAAACACTTTTTTTAATATTGAAGTTTCAAACTTACACATAACTAGTTACGAGGACAATAATCTCAATCCCTAAAAAATTGTTAATAGACTAAAAAGTTATGAGCCTTTGAAAATTTTTATCCACCTAAGGCTCGTGGCAAGACAGTGTTCAACTCAAATAAAAAAAAATAAACTCTAGCTATCATTTTGATATTCCAACCAACCAATATTTCTTGGATTTATCACATGTGAAATATACTCAAGTAAATGACAGTGCATCGTAACTCAAGTAAATGACAGTGCATCGTGCTGGCTGGTGCTACTAGCCAAATATTTTGAATAGCTTTAACTATTATTGCAAAATAAAATAAAATAAACGACTATATGAAGGTTTTATGATATCAAATCAAAAAAAAAAAATAGTTCAATAATTTTGCAGCCTGTTCTTTGTGACATAATGGAAAAATAAAAAGTATACAGATCTAGGGGTGCGCAGAAAAAACGAATTTATCGAAAAAACGTACCAAACTATAACGAAAAACCGATTAAACCGACCTATATCGGTTCTTCCTTTTGATAAAACTGAAATTTTGGTATGGTACAGTATTTGATTTATATAATGAAAATAAAAATCATATCGTACCGTTCTTATACAACTTCATTTTAAAATTTATATATATATATATAGTAATATTTATTAGAATACCATAATCTACGTAATACCTAATATTAATTTTTGTAATTAGTTATTAACCTAGTAACCTACGTAGAAGACAACCATGGATTGAGAACGAAGAATTTTTTTTGCTGCTATAACAGATTTATTAAATTTCTATGGCCATCCATTTGCCCTTTACTTCTTTTTTGTCGTTCAAAATACTTAAATGAGTACTCATAGAACTTAAGTTTTGAATTATGTGTGGTGTTGATTTTGTTTAACTATCAATTTTTGATTTATGGGTTTACTTTACTCGAGTTCTTTTTATATTTTTCAATGAACGGGAAAAACCATAAATACACCGTACCGATGTTATACCGAACCGAACTACCGAACTATAGAATCGAGAAAAATCAAATTTGTATGGTATTAAATCCGATAAATCGAAGTTTTTTTGTATCATACCGTACCATGCACACCCATATCGAGATTAACTGAAACCATAATATATATATATATATATATATATATCAAAATAAATAAAAAGTAAATCTCAAGTATACGACTCTACCTGTCGTTTCCTATTGAATTTTTTTTAATTAGTATATAAAATTTACGGTCATATTTATTTTATTTATTTATAGACCACAAATAATAACCAACTCACACACAAATACAAATGCACAGATATCTTATCCAATCATGTCCCTCTGCTGCTATATATATAACCAACCATTCATGTGTGAGCTTTTTCATGACACAACACCCTTCGGCCTTCACCACCACCACCCAAAATGGCCACCGCGTCTTCCCACACGCCGTCGTACGACCCCGAGGGAGCCGCCTCATACCTTCCCATCCCCGCCGGGGCCTCATCGTCCGAGCAGCCGAGAGCCACCAAGAAGCTCTTCGCAGGCCTTTTATTCTCATCCTTTTTTCTGCTTTCATTGTTTCTTTTGATCGTCAACGAAGGACGACAACGAAGCCCTCAACCTAAACTCGACGATGTAATTACTCCTCAAGGCAAAATCCCTCCGACTCACACCGACCCTATCATTCCAGCGAGACCCGCCGCCGTGCCGCCGTCGAGAGGGGTGGCGCAAGGTGTGTCGGAGAAGGTTTTCCGGCGAGTCGGCGGTGGGAAATTGAATTCGAGCTTCGCCTGGACAAACTTAATGCTGTCTTGGCAAAGGACGGCGTACCATTTTCAGTCGGAGAAGAATTGGATTAATGGTAATCAAAAAAAAAAAAAAATTGAACATATTTGATTGAATCGGTTAATTAAAAAAACTATCCATAAATTTTAGTCTAATTACAATCGTATCCAATTAATACATTTTTAAATTACAAATACTCCTAACATTTATTTTTTATGTTACTTAAACGGTTTTTATTTCCTAATAAATTTAAAAGATTATGTGATTAGCCCCTAATTGAAATGTCAACACCTTGTTTTTCTCCATCCTTCCATTTTTTTTAATTATTCTAAAAATTTTTCTTTTTGGGTTTACTTTGGTTGACCTCGTGGCTCGAATGGAATCTGGTGGGCTCGGCAACGGGCAGATCCCAATGGTAAGTGTTTCGAAATTAAAACTCTTTTCTTGCTTAGTTGTTTCAAGGTAGGCTATTTAAGCGATATGGTGTCTATTTTTTGCATTGCATTTGGTGAAAACTAATATTACAAAAATAATATTTTATTTACAATATTATATGAATTTTGCATTAAGATTTGCTGCACAGATCAGCCTCACATCAAATTATGGTGTCGATTCGTGAAGACAACTTGCGAGGTCGATTTGTATAACCAGTTACAATGTGCCATGTCAAATTATACTATGGTGCTATTGGTCTATAGAAGTTTTGGAAATTTCATGCTTACCTTTTCATGATTTTTCTTTTTTCTTTTTTCCAGACTTTAAGAGGGAAAAAGAGTATACAAGAAAACCATCATATTGTTTGTGTTCTAGAAAGAGTTGGCTAGTTCCGGTTAGCCCTTAGATGGGGCTTGGAAGGCATATGTAATAAATATGATTAAGTGGGAACCAAACAATTGCTACTAATATGACATTTTCTATCGGACGGGGATCCTCTGCAGCACAGCACCGTGCTGTGCTGCATCCCAACCGTTAGATTACACACACCCGCACGGGTGTGTGTGTGCGTGTCGAATCGCACGGTGCAGTGCAACACAACACCGTGCTGCACTGCAGAGGATCTTGATCCTTGTATATAATAAGATGGTGAAGGTAAACCTCTAAGAGTGTAATTTTGTTCACTTTTTAAAATTAATATTTTGTATTTATTCGGTCAATCTATTTAGAGAATTATAATTTGAGTATAGTTTGATAGGTACTTTTTATTTTGTTTAAGAATGTCTAGTTTTAGTGAAAAATACTTATTTCTGCGTAAAAGGAATAACTTTAAATAATAAAATATTGTATATTAAAACTATATTCAATTAAAATTCTCGATAGATAGAATAATATGGTAGATCTTTTTCTAAAAATTTTATTTTTCCAGATCACCTTCAAAAGTAGAGTGACGATTCATTTTTTAGGAGAGTCAACAAAGTACATTCCAAATATAGGAGACTGTTCATGCGCTACGACCTTTTGGTCGGATTCAACGGCTCTTAATTTAACATTTTTATTATAAAATGTGAGGCGTATAGAATTAGGTTAGGTGTTTGTTATTTTATAGGCTAATTATAGGGATGTCAATAAAGTGGGGATGTCAATAGAGCAAAATAAAATTCATCTTCCTCCTATCACCTACCCTAATCTCCGTACACACCTTATATCCACCTTACCCATCCCATGAAAAACATATCATATTAGATGAAAAAGTTATAATTATGTAAATCATCTATGTTTAATAAATTAAAAAAATATTCAACTTAAATGTACTTTTAAATAAATTTATATATAAAAATAATATTTATTATATTTTTAAAAAAATGTTCAGTTTCACCTTAAATGTTATAAGTACATGAAATTGAGTCTAAAATGGGGCCAATGTGGATGGGCATGTACAACCTAAAATTCGTCCCCGCCCCACCATCACGAGGGTACGACTTTCAACTCCATACCCGCCCACCACCCACCATATTTCCCCTTGTACCCACCTAATTGGAGTGAATGAGGAGCACATCTCCATCAAAACTCACCTTGTTGGGAAAACGGTCTCAAAATTCCCAACAAGTCTCCCAAAGAACGAAAATAGAGAAAAATAAATAACACAAGAATATACGTGGAAAATCCAAAATCGGAGAAAAACCACGGGTCTCCAGAGAGAAAAATCCACTATGTGAAAAATTATTACAATCACACAGCTATAATCTCTCAAGCCAACCCACCCACACTCTCCAAAGATTTAACTCACACCTTTCACACTCTAAGACAAGAGAAAGAAAGAAGAATTAAATACTTAAAGTGTATTTAATTGGTGCATTTTAATCCTTAGCCTTGGACCTCTTTTTATAGGCTTAAAGTCCCTTCCACCTTTCATTATTCCACCGATGTGGGATAACCTTCCAAGCTTTTCTTTTATTATAGTCAACATTCTCAACAAACTCCACCTTGGCTAAAGAAAAGAAAGTCTCCGCTGCCACACCGACAACCATTGTTTGAACCAACAATCATAATTCTCAAATCAGAGAACTATCATACTCCACCATAAAATAGTATTACCACTTAGAATAATCTATTCTAAGAATTTTACCTCGGCACATGTCGAAAAACTTGCTGAAATGTTTATGGTACAACTTCCCTGTTGGCCACCCGGAAGTTCATCACCCCTCGACATCAATCTTCACCACACATCTTGCATCAATGCCAACCCAATGCCCATGTGTAAATCCGTGAACCCGCTAACAAAAGGATACATCCCTTACCATGGTAACGGGCATACCATGGGGATGCCAAATTCTTAAAAGAATTCTTCATCGTCAGTGATGACAGAGACATTGTTAGCAGAACTGGAGCTTTTTGCCGAATCCGCTCCACCTGGACAATTTCTCTTGACATGCCCAGACTGTCCACACTTCCAGCACGTTGGATACTTCGAAGAGTTTTTCTTCTTCCCGGTCCCACATATCAAAACCGCACCTTCTGATGAAGTATAGTTGATACCTTCCAGTCTTTTCTCCTCGGACAGGATAGTAATATCTTCATACTTTAGGGTCTCTTTCCCGTACATCAGAATAGGCTTCATATGTTCATAGGAAGATGGTAAAGATAATATGAGCCTCAACGCTTTATCCTCATCTTCAACCTTCACTCCGATGGCCTCCAGTTCCGAGACGATACCATTAAGAACACTCAGATGATCTGAAATTTTTGTACCTCCATCCATACGTAGAGTATGAAACTGCTCCTTGAGATACAGCCGATTCAAGATGCCCTTGCCTTGGTACAACTGTTCAAGCTTCTCCCAAAGCTCCTTTGCCGTTGACAACCCATGCACATTAGCAAGCAGATTCTTTGCCAGACATAAACGAATAGCACTTGCTGCTCTCAAATCCATATCATCCCATTCTTCATCATCGCCTTTACTGGTCCCGCTTTTATCATCGCTGGAAACAGGGGCTGGTTTCCCCCTCAATGCCTTGTGTAATCCGGACTGAATCAGCACATCCTTGACTTGAACTTGCCACAAGCCAAAATTGATCCTTCCGTCAAACTTCTCTACATCGAACCTCATGGGACTGAACCTTGACATCGTATCTGTATCTCAAACCCAACAGAATCCTCGTTTCTGATGTGGAAGATCAGACAAAGCTGCAACCACAGAGCATACTCCGAACCTCTGAAATACCAAGACACTCTCTAATACGACCAATAGAAATTTGTTTCTCATGTTGAAGATCAGGTAAAGCTGCAACCACATAGCATACTCCAAACCTCTAAAACAGAGACCTCCCCCGAACCCGGAGCTCCAATACCAGTTGTTGGGAAAACGATCTCAAAATTCCCAACAAGCCTCCCAAAGAACGAAAATAGAGAAAAATAAATAACACAAGAATATACGTGGAAACTCCAAAACCGGAGAAAAACCACGTGTCTCTAGAGAGAAAAATTCACTATGTGAAAAATTATTACAATCACACAGCTATAATCTCTCAAGCCAACCCACCCACACTCTCCAATGATTTAACTCACACCTTTCACACTCTAAGACAAGAGAAAGAAAGAAAGAAGAATTAAATACTTAAAGTGTATTTAATTGGTGCATTTTAATCCTTAGCCTTAGACCTCTTTTTATAGGCTTGAAGTCACTTCCACCTTTCATTATTCCACCGATGTGGGATAACCTTCCAAACTTTTCTTTTATTATAGTCAACAAATTCTCAACACACCTAACTAACATCCCTTATCAGACATGTATCAATATTTAACAGTGTTCTAAAAATCCCCGCCTAGGCCGATTAATCCTCCGATTAATCCCTAGAAGGTCATCAGCCGTTCCGATTATGGCCTAGGCGCTTATACTAAGCATTTGGGTGATGAATCGATCATCTAGGCTGGCTGCGGGGACCTATGAAGGCAATCTAAGATACTATGAACTACTTTATACCTATATCAACGTTTTAGATTTCCTAGCTACGTGGGCGACTAGACTGATGCCTAGGCAGTTATACTTTTTTGATTTTTTTTTTGTTCTAATAGTACTACAAATTCCTAAACTGAGATATTATGGAAAATATGGACTCATTGATATCTATATCAGTATTTTGAATTTAATATATAATTGATTATATATCTATTTAAATGATTAAATTTTAATTATTTTTAATTATTTTACATATATATAATTTTTTATATATAAAAATGATTAAAATAATAATAAAGTATAAATCCGCCTAGTCCGATTAATCCCCGATTAATCTCCGAGTAATCCTCTGGGCGCTAGGCGTTAGCAATCCGAACGCCTAACGCCTAGCGTTTTTTAGAACCATGATATTTAATACTCCAAATTTTTCCAAAACAATCAGATTTTGATTTTATTTAAAAATTTTAAAGAGATTTTGACTTCTTTTGTAATTTAAGAAACTAATTGATAGATTTTAATTAAAATATGTCCCGTTGTAAATTTCGTAGAAGAAACATATTCTCCATATTAATCATTTTGGAAAGCAGAGCGTACCACAATAATAACAATATAAAAAGAGAAGAGGGAGTATCACATGACACATGCCATCAGAAAGAAACGTGTGGTGGTGGGATATTGTTTGTTTCAAGACAGTTTCGCAAATCCGGGCCCGAAAATAATGCGTTGCAATAATTGCTGCACCTCAGTTGTTCAAAAAATAGTAGCGTTCCTACATTTGATTTCTTTTGTTACCGATGAATCATAATTTATACTCAAAATTTATAAATTTTAGCCGAAAAAATCAAAATAGAATCTTATTTGATGGACGGAGAGAGTACTACTTACTAAATTAAGTAATATACTCCCTCTGTCCCGGCCAAAGGTTGACAGAGGGTGTATATTTGGTGTATTTTAGGTAATGATTGGTATAAGTAATGATTATTAAATGTGTGGTGGAGATTAAAAAGTAAAAAGTATTGATGATGAATGAGTGGTGGAAATTAAAAAGTAAAAAGTGATTATTTGATTTGATTGTAAAAAGTGATATATGTAAACTTACTAAAGAGACTACTTTTTGATAGAAATGTAAACCTTTGGGCGGGACGGAGGGAGTAACTCCTAGTTTTTCTTGTAACAATGTATATAAGTCATTCTTCATATTTTTTACCCTCTCCGTTTCATATTAAATGATTTTCTAGAGGTTAATCCTTGTTGCACATTATTTGATGTTTTAGCTAGAATTTATATTTTTTCCCTAGTTTACCATTATCTTAATAGATCTCGACCTACCATTTATATTTTATTATCTTCTTTTATTTACTCCACTCCCTAATATCTTCCATTAATATAAGGGTATATTTCTCAAATTGACTTGATTGTTAATTTTTTGTTTGTAAAGCTAAAACATCAAATATAATGAAACGGAGGTAGTATCAGTTTGTTTCTAATATATATTTATAGTTATTTAGACAAAATTTTGCACATCACATAATAATATCTCATACCATTTACTTAAACAATAATTCTATATGGCTCGGTCTGGTATACCGATGATTTTACATTCTTAATATACCATCTCGATCTGGATCGGTCCAAGCCGAATAGCACTATTCCTATCTAAATTCCCTTTCATTTTTTATATATAAAATTGTACTAATTGAATAGGGCAAATTAGACACAATTCTATATTCTGAATCTATGACAAAAATTTAAAAAGACTTGATACTCTACTTAATGGAGAAATACTGTATTGGATGAATCTTTACTTTTGGCATGTCAATCACAAAATCTTAGGTCACGGACTAAAAAAATCACATTATGCCTATTGTGAACTCCTGTCATAATTGGTCGGTGAATAACGTGAGAATGAAATGGCTATTTCCTTCCACATGATTGGTGTATTTTAATGCTAATATTCATCCAGATATATCTCAGTCCCACAACATGATGTACGGTATAAGATACACACCGGTTATAGTTAATAACATAATCCCAACTGCTTTATAACATAATCACAACTGGTGTATAATTACAACTGGTGTATAACATAATCACAATTGATGTCGATGCATAAAGTCTAACCAATGTAACTGACAGGTCCATTATATTACAACGGATGGTATCACTTTTTCTATCAGTACAACCCAGATTCAGCTGTTTGGGGTAATATCACATGGGGCCACGCTGTGTCAGAGGACCTCATCCACTGGCTCCATCTTCCCTTGTCGATGGTGCCGGATCAGTGGTACGATATCAACGGTGTCTGGTCTGGGTCGGCCACGATCCTACCCGATGGTCGGATCATAATGTTGTACACGGGGGACACCAATGACGTCGTGCAGGTCCAATGTCTGGCGTACCCGGCCAATCTATCGGATCCCCTCCTCCTTAAATGGGTCAAGGATCCGAGTAATCCGGTCCTGGTCCCACCACCTGGGATTGGTCCCAACGATTTTAGGGACCCGACGACCGCTTGGCTCAGTCCGGATGGCGAAAAGTGGCGGATAACGATTGGTTCGAAGGTTAACAAGACGGGTGTTGCGCTCGTTTATGAGACCGAAGATTTCGTAAAGTATGAATTACTGGACGGGTACTTGAATGCGGTTCCGGGTACGGGTATGTGGGAGTGCATCGACTTTTATCCGGTCTCGTTGACAGAGGCGAATGGGCTGGATACATCGGCTAACGGACCGGGCATTAAGCATGTGATGAAAGCTAGTTTGGATGATGATAAGAATGATTATTACGCACTTGGCACGTATGACTCGATTAATAATAAATGGACATCCGATGACCCGGAATTGGATGTGGGAATCGGGTTGAGATATGATTATGGGAAATATTATGCATCAAAGACGTTCTATGACCAAAATAAGCAGAGGAGAATCTTGTGGGGCTGGATTAGCGAAACTGATGCTGAAGAACTTGATGTGTTGAAACAATGGTCTGGTGTTCAGGTACTATTTACATCTGCATTAGTTTACAAACATTAAAAACAACAAATAAGTGATTTATGTTTTTTCTTTTAATGGCCAAATTAAACTTTTGACATAAACTTTAATCTTTTTTACAACTAAATTTACCTTTTTTCACAAACAATAAGCATTTTTACAACTAAATTTAGCTTTTTTCCCATAAACTTTAAGCATTTTTTTCACATAAATTTGGCTTGTTTGATTTTTCACATATATGTTAAGCATTTTTACAACTAAATTTAGCTTGTATGAGCTATATCTCGACTATGTTTTGTTGGGGTTTGGAGTCTGAAGTACTGCAAAAAGGTTGTTCCCGAGGTGAACTTTCTAAGAGTATTTTGTGTAATGGCGTAAGATTTGTATTACGGCTACGACCTCTGGATTATATATAGCCCATCGATGTCATTGTAACTTGTACTCCCTCTATAACATCGTTCCACCACACGTAGTCAGAATTTCTGAGGAACTGGGTAAACAATCATTTTTCTTTTATTGCTTTTCTTTCGATTTTCTTATCATATCTGCATACATATATATAATCGCAACACTTGTATCTTCGGCTGCAATTCCTTTAAAATTAGATGGCTTTTCATATACTAGATAGATATCTTGCACAAACTGAGTTACATTCGGTTATATGGTAACCACTTTCTTACAGTCGATACCAAGGACCATCGTGCTCGACAAAAAGACAGGTAGCAACATACTTCAATGGCCGGTTAAGGAAATCGAGAGCTTGAGATCAGACAGTGTTGAGTTTAACGATGTGAAGCTTGAACCTGGTTCTATTACACCACTCAAAGTTGACTCCGCATCACAGGTTCTGTTCTCTTTGTATTTTTTATGGTCATAAATATTTTTCTGTCTGGGTTAAATATCGTATTTACGAAATAGTTGTTTCCGAGTGTTGGGTGCAGCTAGATTTAGTTGCTTCATTCGAAGTTAATCATAAAGAGGCAGCCGAACGTATTAATGAAGCTGAGATCGGCTACGACTGCCCAACAAGCGGTGGTGGGGCTACAAGAGGAGTGTTGGGACCGTTTGGGATCGTAGTCCTTGCCGATGAAGCTCTGTCCGAGCTCACCCCAATCTATTTTTATATAGCTAAAGGGCCTGATGGGAAAGCCGCGACTCATTTTTGTGCCGATGAGTTGAGGTTCGTTTCTTCTTCTTCTTCCTCCTCTTCTTCTTTGTTTTTGGCTATCAATGATTCACAATCAAAGGTATGGATTGTTGTTGTATGAGGACTGGTTGCTGAAGATTATGCATTTAGAGGAAGGGAGTTATTATAGATGAAAAAAAATTGTCAAAAAAAAAAGTTCTTTTACATAAACGCTCCCGAGTAATTGACAAACTACAAATAAACCCACACTCCGTTAACTTTTCACTTTTACACCCCTCTGTTATAAAATTATTCAAAACACTCTCTGCCGTTAACTTTTTAATTTCAGAGTAAAAAATATCAATTATGACGTCATAATCCCAGTTGGGGTCTAAATATAAAATTTTGATTATAATTTTAAAAAAAAAGAAAAAGAAGTAACAATTTGAGTGGGGTTTTTAGGGATTTTGTGTGGAAATTTTAGAGGTATATTTATGTAAAATTTGAGTAAAGTTTGATCCTTTTCCGTGAGGGGATCTGCTTATATCTGTGTTACTAGAAGGGGTCTATAGAATATATTTGTGTACAATTGTTTATTTTGTCTACAGAACCCTTCTAGTAATACAAATATCGTTATAAGCAGACCCCCTCATGGAAAAGGATCAAACTTTACTCAAATTTCCATATATATCTCTAAAAAACCCACAAAAAAGAGTCCGTAAAATTCCACTCAAGTTGTTTTTTTTTAAATTGTAATTAAAATTTTATATTCAGACCCCCTGGGATTATGACATCATAATTAATATTTTCCTACTGAAATTAAAAAGCTAACAGTATTGGAGTGTTTTGAAAAAAATTTTAACGACATGGGATATAAATGTGAAAGTTAATGGATGATGGATTTATTTGTAATAGTCAATTACTTAGGGGGTGTGTATATAAAAAACCCAAGAAAAAGGAACTGAGAATCAAAAGCTTGATAATATTTGCAAAATTATACGCTAAAGATAGTGTTTGGAAATTTGGTGAAAAGTTTATTTGAGTAAAGGTGAAATCAAAAGCAGAAATGAAGATTTTGATCCCATTTTGTATTGTTCTAACTCTAAAAATAATTAGTTTTTTGATTAACTTTTAAATTTAATAATGTTTCATAGATGAAAGTAAAACAAATTTTTTAGAACTTACGAGTCACTGACTGCATATTATGGTTGCTCTTAGAAGCTGTTGTCATAAAATCACAGGAAAATAATATTTACATCTTAAATGCACGTTAAAAAAATAATATTTATTAAATACGAATCTATTTACATTCACAGCTGATTATTTTCAAATCATAACTGCAACTTTTTTTTTTTTAAAATCACAACAATACCAAACTAGACTTCCACAACTCGTTTAAACGAAAGTGGAGAAGTTGACATTTGAAAACAGTAAATTTGTTACTGTTTGGCGTTCTACCTAAGGAGCCCCGTTTTAAAACTGTTTTTGTTTTTGTTCCACATAAGTAGTGTTCCAAAATGAAAAATTACTATCTGATTGGAATTAATATAATATGATTTAGTTAATGTTGTATGTCATATAAAATCAATATTTTATTTCTTTTTTGAATAAAATTGAGAAAATAAGTGAAATTGGATGATTTGAAAGAGTCGTACCTTCATTTAAATGACAAAAAATAAAAAAGTTGGATCTTGTTAAAAGTGGATTCTTTATCTGGAAGAGAAGGCTGTGTCTAGCAAAACTACCTAAAAAGCTAGCTAATAGCTGATTAGCCAGCTGGTAGCTGGTTAGATAGGTGATAAGCTAACTGGTTAGGTGGTTGGTTAGGTAGCTGATAAGCTAGCTGATTTTAATGTAGGTGTTTAGCAAATTAGCTGATTAAGTAACTGGTATTTTGTAAAATGATATTTAAGGGCATTGCTCTTACTTTTCTTTTCTTTTAAACTTTATCATCATGTTATAGTCCATCTTTTTTTCAAAAATAAAAGTACATCATTATTTTCCTCTAATTATTCAAATATATTTCAATATACTTTTCACCGCAACCTTAATAGCGTCATTAGAAATTATCAGAAATTGAAAGAAATATTTGGGAGTATTATAACTTAATAAGGAAAAAAATCGGTTGTATAGTGCATGTGTCATTTTAAAGAACGATGAATGTATTAATCAATATGCTGGTTGCGAACAAGTACACAATAACAAAATGTATAATAAAGGTTCCAACAATATAAAATATAAGTGGCGATACAAAAATCATGACCTTTCATGTGGTCTACAAAAAGGAAAAGTAACTAAACTAGATCATCAATTCACCATATCAAAATTGCAGTATTGTCACGAATAATTAGTAAAGCAAGGTTGGAACATAATTTACTGTTGAGCGGTGCCGAGAGATATTGCAGAGCAGCGGCTACAGAGAGAATAGATGATGGAAAGCAATTGGTGGTTTTTTTTGTTTTTCTAATTTAGGAGAGGGATATTTTTGGACCGAAAAATATAAAAGGAGTTTTTAAAAAAAAATCTAACTCAACCAGCTAGCTGATCAGCTAACTGATTTAAGAAGCTGCGGATTCACGTAACAAACTTTTTTTAGTCAAACGTCAAAGAAGCTCCTCGAGCTGAAAAACTAGTGCTAAACACAGCCATAATCTAGTTATATGCTCTAAATACTTTGGGAAAATTCAAACAATATGACAATAATTCCTCTTTGCTATGATTTGATAAGCTTGTACGTCCTTTGTTAACATGAAACTGAAAACATTCAGTTGGCCGTCTGGAATTCTTGCGCAAATTCTTCACTATAAATGTCACGAAATGAATTTTTCTAACCACATTGGGGTAATACAGGTCATCGAAAGCCGCTGACGTCGAAAAAATAGTTTATGGAAGCAAAGTCCCTGTGCTCGATGGTGAAAAGTTATCCATCAGATCATTGGTATGTTCCAGACTCACTTTAAGGCATCTCAACTATCACTATCGATATGAAAACCACCATTTTTTTTACTTAAAAAAGTTGCTAACAAAATAAACTTAAAATTCAGGTGGATCACTCAATTGTTGAGAGCTTCGCTCAAGGAGGTCGAACGGTAATCACATCAAGAATTTATCCGACGAAGGCCATTGATAGCACTGCGCGTGTTTTCTTGTTTAACAACGCGACAGGAATCAATGTTACGGCATCCGTCAAGATATGGAAAATGGACTCTGCCGATATTCACCCTTTCCCGTTGGCTCAACTTTGATTCATACCACTGTAATTTTTGCACAAATATCAATTCTTCATTCTTGGGTTAAATTCGTTACAAGGAGTGGCAGTTATAGAGAAAATATGTAATTTTTTCGCTAGAATTTTTGTTACATATATTTTTAAAGCCTACTAGGGAGTGTGGATGGATTCAGTACGTTTTGAGAGATTGATTTGAGAATGCTGCCAAATAAATTATTATTTATACATCTTTCAGGTGCATACTTAGTGGTCACCAACTTGCCTTTCTATTGAAAACATCCACGTTTAGTAGATAGGATTTGTTAGTAACAACTGACGAGGAAGATGGATTATGAGGTAAGGCATGATGTCAAAAAAAAAAAAGTGGAAAGATCCTTTCAAAGTTCCAAAAGTGATGAACTAAAAGATGTTCTTATGTGAAAATATTCTAAGAGCCTTCTATTGGAGACGATCTTAGTGAACACTAACTATGACAGCAATTTTGAGATGAACCTAGCATTTCTTAATTTTTTAAAAATATATTTTTAACAAAAGAAAATAGTAACAAAACATATATGAACTTTAACAAAAGAAAATAGTAACAAAACATATATGAACTATTTGGCTTTATCAAACAACTAAACCATATCAAAACTTCATTTCTTTGACCAAAAAAAAAAAAAAAAAACTATTTATGAAACAAGGCCCAAACAAACACGAATGTACATGTCACTTCACAAGTCTATGAACAAAGAAAAATACCAACAGTTCAAATTCGGTGGATGGCGGTGATGAGGAAAAATATGGATGTGTTCCGGGATATCCTTTCCTTATTGGTGTCTTACCTAATACTAGTTGTAGGGGGTAGAGATATGGAAGGTTCTAGACTCTTTCAGAGGTAGTAAGATCCTATTAGATGTCTTACCTTAACCTTAATCCTATATATGGGCGACTCTCATCAGAATGCCATATAAGCGCCTCTATTCATCATATCAATACAATTGATTTGTTGTCTTTTACTTTCTCATGAAACACGTTATTAGCACGTAGCTCGAACAAAGAAAAAAACGAAAAAAAATCGGCCAGCACTGCCACCGCCACCGCCGCCGGACCACCACCGCCGCCGCGGCCGCTGCCCGCCGCTGCCAGCCATCGCCGCCGCTGCCCAGCCAACCATCGCCGCCGCCGCCA
This sequence comes from Orobanche coerulescens, assembly GCA_033398695.1. Lineage (NCBI taxonomy): Eukaryota > Viridiplantae > Streptophyta > Magnoliopsida > Lamiales > Orobanchaceae > Orobanche > Orobanche coerulescens. The sequence continues at coordinate 36,502,227 of CM065816.1, read as the reverse complement.
GCCGCCAAGCACCGCCGCCGGACCACCACCTCCGCCGAACGCCCGCGACCCAAGATAAATGAACGCGCCGCGATCCGGCCAGCCACCACCGCCGGATCGCGCCTCCGATCACTGCCGCGGCTCACCAGCCTAAGTCCGACCGGTTCGTAACTCCGGACCAAAACCCGAACATCAACTTATTTTCTAAGCCGCCAAAATTGCGCCTTGTTTCACGTCGTCGCATCGAGTACCAACCGGTAGATCGAAGCACACCACAAATTCATCCATATCACGTGCCTAATTTTATAATCGAGGTAATTATCTGACTTGTCCCTATTCAATTCTCTCCTTTTTGGGAATTTTTCTTTTGGGGACATGGGTTATCGGGTTCTTTATCTCCCACGCTACTTTGCGGTGGATGAGACCGCGAGAGAAGTCGGTATCTCTGCGTGCCGAAGAAGACTGTGTGACGGTCCTGGAAGAGTCACAGAATTGTTGAAAGTCGATACTTGTGGTTGTTGCATACACCACGTATCTGGGTGCGATCTGATATCGCCGTTTTTTTTGTCGACTTTACTAAACAACAATTAAGGGAAGTATATCGAGTAACGGTTATGTTACACGCTTTTAAAAGCATCGATTGTGACCGTTTATATTGTCACTGAAAATCCAACAAGACTAACTTCCTCTTGTTTATATCTTGTAGATGGCACAAAGCTCCAATGTTCATCCGGAGTTCGACATCCTTGACAATACTGGTAAGGAGTACCATAGGTGGGTCTTAGACGTTCGCTTAGCGTTCGTGGGTAAGAGATTTACCACCACCATCATTCCCTCTAACGAGCCTACCGCTCAAGAACCGAGCGAGGAAACCAATGCACTGATGTACTAGCGTAGACATATACATCCGTTGTTGAAAAAGTGTTACATGAATTTACAAACCCCCAAAGAACTATGGGATACACTCGAACAACGATTTAATAATGTGCATGATAAGTGCTTCCCCGAATTGCAACTTCAGTGGGAGCAAATCCGATTTTTGGATTATGCGAATGTGGAGGCCTATAACCAAGCCATCCTCGATCTTCGTGCTGATCTTGGTTTTTGTGGTGTCAAGAAGTCTGATCAAGATTTGATCGAGAAGACTCTTAACACGTTTCCCGTGGGAGCAAGTGTGATTGCTCATCAGCTGCGCGTTGCCTATGAGGAAGGGAGAATTAAAAATTTTATTGATCTTATCTCCCACCTAGCGAAAAAAGAAAGGCACCATGAGATTATTCTCAATAGCAATGCGCGCCCAGCTGGTACGAAGCCGATTCCGGAAGTGAATTAGGCTACCCACAGGAAGGCACCACGACATAATAGAAAAGGCAATGCTACTCAGTTTTTGCAAGCAGCAGGGGTGCATGACTCGAGCAAGCGAGGGAAAAGACGAGGTCGTCGTTCCAATGTGTGGAAGAGGCAAGGTGGCTCGGCCACGGGACCTAGTGGAACCCAACCACGTGGACCGCCTCCTGCCTCCGGGATTGGAACCACTCCAAAGGAAGGCCGGAATTGCTATACTTGCGGATCAAAGAAGCATACTTACCGCAATTGCAAGGTGCCAAAGAACATCCAAGCTTACTACAAGCACTATAAACAGTACTTGACTCAAGAGCCAAATTACATGGAGGAAGATAATGAGAATACGGAGGTGAACCATACTGAGATCCCTCCTCTCACCATTGCGGACAAAGACCAACATATAGATGTTGTCGACTTTGACTATATCATTGTAGTTTGACTAGTTTTATGTTTTGGTTATGTTTTGTCTTGTTTCTAGTTTTTGAGAACTACTTTGGATTTTCTATGAATGTAATAAAGTTGGCCATGATGAATAAAATTCTTTTAATTGTTGTGATTGTGTGAAAACGAATTTTATTTTTCCCTTCGAAAGAATGTTTGGTTTATCACAAAACAATTGCTCAGTAATGAATTGCTTGGTTAATTTGATACATTGGTGGATTTCATCAAAACTTTTGATCAAGACTAGGCGCATCCTCCTTGGTATTAGTTTATGCTTGGAAAGTTCAAACGGAATCAGTGGTTTTTAATTAAACAGCCTTAGCTGTACCGACATTCCTACTTTCTCTGCAAGTCTACCAAGTTGGAGTTACCGAAAGGATCATTGGTCGAGATATAAATAAAACACCCCGATGCGTTTTGAAGTGTTTAAACGCTCCTATGGCCATATTGCCATAGTATTGTATCAACAATAATGCCTTTGAAAAAGGCTTAAACCTTGCTCTATCATTCAACAATAGGGAAATACCAAAATAGCAAATTGAAACGAGCACTGAGATCAGAATTTAATGATCCAGAAAGTGCACGACCTATTGACAGAAATATACGGAAGTCTAGTTTCCAGAACAACTGACCGTACGTCTATAGCCTTCTTAACGAAGAAGTTATTACTGTTTTAGTGAACAAAGGTCAAGCTACGCGGAAATTATTTCCAGCGATTGTGCCAACTTTGATCCTAACCAACTTGGTCGAATTTCCCCAAACTCAAGTTAATGAGTTTTCGCTATGTCTTTCACCACAAGTCTAATCGAGTTTCATGTGTTATTATAGATGTCTCGTGGTGAAATTGAGTGCCTTGCTGATAGTGGAACAACCCACACTATTCTTCGAAACAGGCAATTATTTAAGGATATTGTGCCATATATATCCTCAGTGACAACAATGATTGGTTCCTCCCAAGTAATTCAAGGGAGGGGACCTGCTCATTTCTTGCTACCTAATGGTACGCATATTAATGTCTCAAATGCTCTCTATGCCCCAAGAGCAAACCGAACCTTGCTAAGTTTTAGGGACATCCGTGCCAACGGTTATCACCTACATATTGTGAGAATGGGACAGAATTTTTGTGTGTTACTCTGGCAGAATGTGGAAGACGCCGCGTTCTCGAGAAACTTATGAGTCTAAGTAGTGGTTTATACCAGACTACAATAAGGGTTATTGAATCCTACGTTGTGAGTCACGAACTTTGTGATTCCAAAGCATACCAACTATTGCATGACCGACTCGGTCACCGTGGATGCGACATGATGATTCGTATTTTGAAAAACTCACATGGTCATCCGTTTTTCAAGTCCAGAAAACGATTGTAAGCACCACTCGATATCGGCATTGATGTGAGTGAGCTTGATACCGTATCACCGGGATTAAAAATCGCACGCCCTGATAAGGTTGACGGTGCATCTTTCGTAAATCCCGAGGCTTCCGTGGCAATTTCCAATGCCCATAAATCGTTTTGCAAAGCCTGTTCACTAGCAAAGTTGATACTCTCTCCGTCCTTTGCTAAAGACTCAACACAAAACATTCGCTTCTTACAAAGAATTCAAGGGGACATTTATGGACCTATTCAACCAGAGTGCGGACCATTCAGATACTTTATGGTTCTGGTTGATGCATCGACGCGATGGACACACGTCGCTCTGCTATCCACAATAAATGCTGCATTTGCTAAACTCCTAGCACAAATCATCAAATTACGGGCTAACCACCCCGACTTTCCAATCTCGTCATTAAGATTGGACAATGCTGGTGAGTTTACGTCAAAGTCTTTTGATGACTATTGCATGTCGATTGAGATTGAAGTTGAACATCCCGTCCCCCATATTCATTCGCAGAATGGCCTTGCCGAGGCTATGATTAAGCGGTTACATCTTATCGCCCGAGCATTGGTACTGCGCACCAACTTGCCGATTTATGCCTGGGGTTATGCAATTTTGCATGCGGCTATACTTATTCGCTTTCGACCCACTGCCAATCAACCGTTTAGTGCGTACCAGTTGGTAACTGGATATGAGCCTGATATTTCACACTTACGCATTTTTGGTTGTGCAGTCTATGTGCCAATTACGCCTCCACAACGTACTAAAATGGGTCCGAAAAGATGATTAAGTATATATGTTGGCTCTGAATCGCCTAAAATTATCCGCTATTTGGAACCTTTGATAGGAGATCTATTTACTGCAAGATTTGCAGACTGTCACTTTGATGAGACAAACTTCCCGTCGTTAGGGGGAGAGAGGAATCGAACGATTCTAGTTGAACGCCAGGAAATTGTCTGGTATGCTCCCTCCTTGCCTCATCAAGATCCCCGCACAGCTCAATCCGATCTAGAAGTGCAACGTATTCTCAGTCTTCAGAAAGTTGCGGATTCGATGCCCGACAGCTTTACTGATACTGCGAAAGTGACAAGATCTACCATTCCCGCTGCGAATGTTCCTGCAAGGTTAGAAGTCCCAGTTATAGGGCAAGGTTCAGCCGCCCAAAGGAATGATGCCCCCAGCGTCAACCTTAGTGGTGGGACGGCTGCTTCGGCTGCTCTTATCCCTGCTCGAAAGAGGGGGAGGCTAGTGGGTAGAAAGGATACCGAACCTCGAAAGAGAAGAGGAACGGAGGCACAAAATCCTCTCATCATCGACACAGTGACTCTATCACACGAGATTATTATGGATATGTCCTCGAATCAACATTGGAACAATCGACAGATGTGTCGGAAACTTTGTTGATGTCAGATAATAAAGAAATCTCGATGCAATGTATGAGTGAATACGTACTATTGGATAGGTCGTCCACACTAGTTGATGATGATTTTGCCTACTCCGTCGCTCAAGAAATTATTGAAGACGACGATGCTGAGCCGCGCTCGGTTGCTGAATGTCAACGACAAGCTGATTGGCCGAAATGGAAAGATGCAATGCAGGATGAACTAGACTCAATGGCTAAACGTGAGGTATTTGGCCGTATCGAGCTAGTACCCGTGGGCGTTAAACCATTTGGACATAAGTGGGTCTTTGTTCGTAAACGCAATGATAAGGATGAGGTCATGCATTACAAAGCGAGACTAGTTGCCCAAGGCTTCTCGCAGCGCCCTGGCATTGACTACGAGGAGACGTATTCTCCCGTTATGGACATCATCACTTTCCGCTACTTAGTCAGTTTGGTAGTGTCCGAAAAACTGAATATGAAGCTTATGGATGTGGTTACAACATATCTTTATGGGGATCTAGATACGGATATTTATATGAAAGTCCCCGAAAAGATTTCGTTGCCCAAATAAAGTAGCTCTAAACCACGGAGCGCTTACGTTGTGAAATTGCGTCGTTCACTGTATGGGTTGAAACAATCCGGAAGGATGTGGTACAACCGCCTACGTGAATACTTGGATGGGAAGGGATTCGAGAATAGTGATATCTGTCCATGCATTTTCGTGAAAAGAACAGATACAGGATTCGTGATTGTAGCCGTCTATGTAGATGACATGAATGTTATCGGTACCATAGACGAGGTCAATGAAACGGCCCGCTACCTTAAATCCGAATTCGAGATGAAAGACCTGGGGAGGACTCGATTCTGCTTGGGCTTAGAGCTAGAACATCGAGATGATGGTATACTCATTCATCAGTCTGCCTATGTCCACAAAATGCTCAGGCGATTTAGTATGGACAAGGCACATCCTGTTGCTACCCCCATGGTTGGTCGAAGTTTGGAAATGAACAAGGATCCGTTTCGTCCCAAAGAGGAGGATGAAGAGGTACTTGGAGCAGAAACACCGTACCTTAGCGCAATCGGTGCGTTGTTGTATCTGGATCAATGTACTCGTCCAGACATCGCATTCTCTGTGAATCTATTAGCGAGATTTAGCTCCACTCCCACGATAAGGCATTATAATGGAGTAAAACACATCTTTCGATACTTGAAAGGCTCCAGTGATCTTGGATTGTTCTTTCCCTACGCAAGAGAGAGTGATATTCTGAAAGGAACTGTTGAGGTTAAGACGATGCATACCGACCGTCGATCTTCCTCTGATATTGCAGCTAAGCATGGTAGCTCGACTACCAGAAGTGCTAATGCGCGCAAGCTTTCCCCCTATGCAGAGAATCCTAACAACACGTTAGTTGGATTTGCTGATGCCGGTTATCTTTGTGACCCGCATAAAGGACGTTCCCAAACTGGTTATGTGTTCACCATTGGGAATACGGCGATATCTTGGATATATACCAAGCAGACCCTGGTTGCAACTTCCTCGAACCATGCAGATATAATTGCATTGCACGAATCCGTAAGGGAGTGCATTTGGCTTCGGTCAGTCATAGACCATATACGAGGAACTTGTGGATTAGATCTCATTACAGCAACCCCTACTTGCATCTTTGAGGACAATGCGGCATGCATTGAGCAGATGAAGTCAGGTTTCATTAAGGGTGACAATACCAAGCATATCGCGTCGAAGTTCTTTTATAATCAGCAGCAGCAGAAATTGCTGAATATCGAAGTGAAACAAGTGAGTTCCGATGAGAATATCGCAGACTTGTTCACTAAGTCTCTGCCGAAATCTACATTTGAGAAACATGTGAGAAGCATCGGCATGTGTCGATTACCCGACCTCAACTAATGATAGCTCGACAAAATGAGCTGTCATATATACCTCAGGGGGAGTATACTTTACATGATTTGACATTTTTAGTTGGTGCGTTGTGCTCTTTTCCCTCACTAAGTCTTTGTTTTTTCCCACGGGGTTTATTTGACTTGGAAAGGTTTTTTACCGAGGCAATACCTTATGCACCATGTTAGTATTAGTGCTCGACACAGGGGGAGTGTTCTGGGATATCCTTCCCTTATTGGTGTCTTACCTAATACTGGTTGTAGGGGGATAGAGATATGGAAGGTTCTAGACCCTTCCAGAGGTAGTAGGATCCTGTTAGATGTCTTACCTTAACTAGGAATCCTATGTATGGAAGGACTCTCATTGTAATGCCTATATAAAGGCCCCTCTATTCATTGTTATCAATACAATTGATTTGCTGTCTTTTACTTTCTCCTGAAACAGGATGCTAATTTTTGAATTCAATTTTGGGTAGGTCATCCCCACATTTTCGAGTACGGCTACGGGACCCTTTCGATTGGCATATGAAAGCGTTGCATAAAATCCGAACGTCGGCTAGTGAGTAAGCGAGCATTGACATGGTGCTCAATCAATTCTTTTGACTGTCTTATTGGGACGTTGATGGTTATAGCCGGTGGAATTCCAAAAAAATGTTTGATCTTAAGAAAGAGAATTAAAGATACTTAAATACTTCTATTAGCTTATAATTTTATAGTGAGAATTCACTAGAAGTATAATATTTTTATCGTAAATTTAACAACTATTGTAAACCTAATTAATATTCTTACCATACTATGTGCTTATAGAATTTATTTGTGGGAGCTGTTAGCTGTCGCAATAGCTGTTAGTGATGAAACCGAGCTGACCAGTCACCAAAAACCGGGTCAATTTCAGAAGTTTATCCAAGGAAACCCTAATATATGACTAAATATCTCTCTAAGTGCTTCTGATTACTTGCCCTTTGGAAGAAAAGCTTCTCCCCTAATTATACAATGGAGGAGAAGCCTCTCCCTGAGACCCTGTTCCTAGTTTTGGGGGAAATCCACGATATTCAGGGATTTGGGCTGCGGCAGCCAATCCCCTGGATATCTGGAATTTCGGTTGCAGCTGTCAATCCCTGGATATCCGGAATTTTTTTAGAGAGGTAACATCCCAGCTTTTCAGGATTTTATCTTTATGAGCCCGGACCCTTCCCAGCTCGGGGTAGCGTCATGGAGGTCGGACTCTTTCACGAGGGGACTCCCTTTGTCAGAGCAACCCTTTCTCGACAAGAGGTCGGTAGGTCTGCCAGTCTTTGCTGACATTTGCATTATTTCTACCAAGCTCGGGATGAGGTCAGATAGGTCAGACTCCTTCTGTCATGGCCTCCCTTTCTGACAAGAGGTCAGTAGGCCTGCCAGTTCCTTAGCTCCTTAGACCGGGTTTTTGGTGTAACACCCCCGTGATTTACAGAGATATTACAGCGCCGTAGATTTTTTTTGGGAGAACCCACCAGGCTTAGACCACATAAGACACATTAACAAAAAACAAAAACCGAGACATTCACACACTTAAAACCAACATCAACTTCAATACGACATACATCACAAAATAATCCAATACATGGTCCTGTTAGATCAAAACAGATACAACAACTCATAACTGATCCAACAACATCAACAACTAACACCAACACATTATACATTATATGACAGTACCCGCGCGAGTACAGAACCAAAACATGACTTTGACCATGACAAAACGACCACTGACTCAAAATAACGCATGATATCAGGGCTGCCCACCAAGCCCTGTTGGGATACGGTGCCTAAAACGAAGGCCCAGCGGAAGCGGTAAAACGAAAATTAATTCGATCCGAATCCCTACGAGGATCGATCGGGCTACGTATATACGAATATAGAATGAACAAAGAAGATACGAGAAACACATACCCTCGAAGTCCGTTGATTTGAATGGTAATCTTCTCTCGAGCTATTCCCCAAGCTTTAGGCGATCTCAATGCAATTCAATCCGCTCCAAGCTCTTGAATGATCCAACGCCGAAAGCACCGCATCTCTACTTGCCACGCGCCGGAGAAACGACTAGAATGACGATCACTCGATTAACCTCTAAGTTTACAGCTAGAATCAAGTGATGAGGCTTTGTATGTTAAGATTATTACACTCTAAGTGTTTTAATCTTTGATCTCTCAATATTTCTTGATGTTTCTCTAAGAACAATCAAGAACAAAATTAAGAAAAGGAAGAAGAAGACTTGATTATTATGAAAAAGGAACTCAAAGTTCTTTTTTCTCTCTCTCTAATACAACTCACGTATGCCAATCAAATGGAGTAGTTGTAAGATACTTGTGTCTTCATCTCCCTTTATTCAACCCCTCACATGAACAAATCATTCAATGAGAATCTAACCCCACCACCACAATGATCAACCATTAAAGAATGGAACAAAAGTCCATATGGAAAGTGGGTGGAAATGTGGGGGGCGGCCCATGTAGAAAACGTAATTAGCTTGCTTCATTACGTCGTCAATCCTATTGCGCGACTCGGTAGGTCCATCTCAATCAGCAATGGGAGGAACCAAAGAGTAGTAGCACCACCTAGCCAGCCTGGCGGCCTACACTGTACCCCAACTGAGAACGAATGATGGGATCATTCAAGAACCATTCTGTCGTCAATACCAGTAAACGTATAAACCCTTCTTTCAAATGTCCCGATCAAGTTTTAGGGTTACGGTCAGTCAAACCCTATCTGTACTTGACGCTATACATGCGTTAATGCAAATCGAGATCATTGAGCTCTCGTGTATCCAATACAACTAGCTCCAATGCTTTGGCCAAAGACTTATGATCTCATCTGCCAATAACCGCATAGGACATATAACCCGCTCACTAACGGGAGAAAGAATTATATCTTGGTATTCAGTAGGACCTGCTACTTGCCCGTTTAGATGGACGTCGAGGTTGACCCCCACCTCCCGGTTTATAGGGTCGAACTACTCTAATAAAAATCTTAACATCACAAGCACATCCCTACTAAATCCTCAAGTCGAAGGTTCATGAATACCTATCACAACCTTTCGATTCCGTCATTGACTGTCCCGGAGTGAAATCCGTGTGACGAATCGAGGGTGAGTCGGTTCGAGTATACTAATCTAATTATCATACCTATAACGTGTGCTTCCACAAACCATTAGTGTTCGACATGCACTCTCCATGTCAAAGAACACGTCATACAAGTCTTCACATAAACTTAACACCCAGTCAAGTTTCATCGACTTGCGAACGATTAAGTATTTGAGCTATAAAACTTTCCAGTGCCGTCCCCCTTATCCGATAAGGAGTGGAACGTTTTGCTCTCAAATACACGGACTAGTTTCTTTATATATATTTACGAGTTAGGAATGCCAGTAACTACCAGTAAATAAAGAAACATCCATTGCCTTATATTAATGATTTACATAATTACAAGTACAATGCCCTCAATCATCATCCTCTGAGTGGCATTCGAGGGCATACTCCCAACAATCTCCCACTTGCACTCAATGCCACACACTATGGTATCTAATACACATGTTCTCCAGATTACGCTCCAAGCTAATCTGAGAATGTGGCTTGGTAAGTAGATCAGCGACGTAGTCGGCTGACTCTAATCTATGCAGCACAATGTATCTCTATGCGAACAAATTCTCTTATGAGATGATACTCTCTCTCAATATATTTGGTACTGTTGTGAAACCTCGGCTCCTAGGCCTGTGCTACCACTCTGGCAGCGTAGCACAAAGTGTCATGAGAAGTTTACCTAGTAACTTCTTAACCCTTCCTTTGGAGGCCTCCGAGGCCGCTTTATACTCAGCCTAACTGGTGGAATCAGCAGTCGCACTATACTTGGCACTATGCCAAGATACTGCTCCTTCATTAAGAGTAAAATGTAGCCAGAAGTAGACATAGAGTCATCTTTCTGTCCTAGGAAGTCTGAATCAGTGAATCCCATCATTCAGTTCTCCACCACCATATATAAGAACTAGATCTCTAGTCCTTCTAAAGTACTTGAGAACGTTCTTTATGGCGGTCTAATGTTCCCGAATTGGGTTAGCCCGAAACCTACTTACCACACTCCCAACATGCGTAATGTCAGGTCTCGTACAAAATAAAGCATATGTAAGGCTACCCACTTCCGAAGCATATGGTATATAACTCATTCCCTTTCATTGTTCCTCACTATAAGGACACATCTTCAAGGTGAGTTTTATTCCATGTCGCATCGGAAGGAACCCTCTTTAAGATCTAATCTATATAGAGGGCTTGGGAAAAACTTATCATTCTCTTCGATCTATCCCAGTAGAGTCGAATCCCAAGAATATAGGTTTCTTCTCCCAAGTCTTTCATGGAGAAATTACTCGAAAGCCAAGCTTTCCCGGAACTGAGCATTCCCACATCATTTCCTATTAGTAGAATGTCATCTACATATAGTACTAAGGATGCGATCTAGCTCCCACTAACCCTCTTGTATACACAATGTTCCTCTTCATTTTGCACGAAGTCAAAATCTTTGACTGCCTTGTCAAAGCGAATGTCCCAAATACATGAAGACTGCTACAGTCTACTTCATGGAGTCTACATCCACCATTGCTAGGTCATTGGTCGCGGGTCGATCTCTTGTTTATCACCTGGAACCTCGTGGAAACCCAGTTCCGCCATGTGCATAAAACTATACCTCTCAGGTAAATGAGATACCCTACTAGACCTACGAGGTGGTTGTACTTGTGTTTCAGAAGGTTCGGTTCCATTTTCTTGCACAGGTGTCTCCTGAGGAGTTTCATTGTATTCTACCAAAGAAATATTTCTACCTGTTCCGCCTTCCTGAATGAATCTCTTCTTCCAGGAAGTGTGCTTGTAAAACAACAACGATCTTTTGATCTTCGGGCATGTAGAATAGATATCCCATCGTCCCAAACGGGAATCTAATGAAACGTCCCTTCGCGGACCTAGCTTCCAACTTTTCCACCTTAGTCTTCTTGACATCGGCGGGACATCCCCAAATCCTAATGTGATTAAGACTTGGTTTCCTGCCCTCCAACATCTCATGTGGAGTTTTAGGAACGGATTTGGAAGGACATCTGTTCAAGATGTAAGCGGTAGTCAGGAGTGCATACCCCCACAAGTAAATCGGTAAGTCAGTATATCCCAGCATGGAACGGACCATGTTCAACAAGGTCCGGTTCCTTCTTTCTGACACACCATTTAACTGAGGAGTACCTGGAGGTGTTAGTTGTGAAACTATTCCATGTTCCTTAAGGAACTTGTCAAACTCCATACTCATATACTCGCCACCTCGGTCCGACCGAAGTGCTTTGATATGATTACCAGTTTGTTTCTCGATTAGGGCCTTGAATTCCTAGAATTTCTCAAAGGCCTCAGATTTATGTTTCATTAAGTATACAGAACCATACCTAGTATGATAATCCGTAAACGTAATGAAATATTGATATCCGTCACGTGCTGCTTCCAAAACACCACATACGTCGGTATAGATTAATCCCAGTTTATCAGCGGCTCTTTCAAAAGTCCCTGTGAAGGGGGACTTAGTCATTTTGTCTTTAAGGCAAGATTCACAAGTAGGAAAGGGATCCGATCCCAATGGACCCATAAGTCCATCTTTTTCATCTTGTAAACCTTGGTCTGACCAACATGACCAAGTCTAAGATGCCATTTCAAAACTTGATTGGTTTCATCCCTACCACGTTTTCTAGTCATAATATTTACAATTACTTTGTTGCTGAGATTTAGATGATACAATCCATTTAACAATGTAGCAGTACCCACTAGTTTATTTCTGAAATAAATTTTGCAGGAACCTTCACCAATAAAAAATGAAAAGCCTTTTCAGTCCATGACCGGAATGGATACAATGTTTTTGTGCCCCTTGGGCAAAACAAGTACATCTTCTATAGTCAAAACAAAGCCGGATTCTAAACCCAAAAGAAGTGATCCTATGTCGGTCGCCTCGACACTATGCCCGCTTCCGACTGTGATCATAACTTCTCCAGCTCCAAGTTTCCTACTTTGTTCTAGATCCTGATTCACGGTACAAATATGAGAACTAGCACCAGAATCCAGTATCCAGGAAGTAGAAAATACAGTAGCAGAACAATTTGTTTCCAAAACTAAAAGTTCTGTACCTGAAGTGCCATGAAGAATCGGACAGTATCTAGCCCAGTGGCCCAGCTCACCGCACTTGAGACAAGTATCTTTCTTCTTCTTGCCTTTTGGAACCATCGGGGCCTTGCCCTTTCCTTTAAAGTTCTTAACTTGTGGTATAGTCTGCTTCTTGGTCTTTTTCTTCTTATTCTTAGACTTCCGAAGTCCAGAAGAAATCACAAGGGTAGACTCCATCATCCGCGGAGTCTTCATCTAAGACTGAGCGGTCACCAGTTTGTTCATTAGCCCACCTAAGTTACATGCAATTCCATTGCAGTTGAAGTTCATAACAAACTGTGAGAAGGAATCAGGGAGAGACTAAAGGATAAGGTCGGTTTGGAGAGAAGTATCCATTTTAAAATCAAGATCCTCCAATCTCTCGATCATGGATATCATTTTGATGACGTGTCCCAACCTTCTCACCTTCCTTCATCCTTGCACCAAACAGTTGCTTGGATATCTCATATCTAGCAGTTCTGCTGTGCTCACTATAAAGCTCGGTTAAGTGAGATAGAATCTGCCTAGCAGAAGTCATTTTCTCATGAGCTCTTTGAAGCTCATTAGACATGGAAGCCATCATATAAGCACGGACTTTCACGTCATCCTTAACCCACTTTTCGTGGTTTTCAATCTCTTCCTGATTGGCTCTTGTCCGCACTGGAGGTGCCGGAATGTCCGTCTCCAAGACGTATCCCAGTGCCTCTATACTGAGGACTATCATCAGATTGCGGAGCCAATCCACAAAGTTAGGTCCGATTAAGGTGTTCTTTTCGAGTAGAATTGCGAGTGGATTCATAGTCATATTGAGAGTTATGTCTGCATTAAGTATGATAGATTAATTAGTGACTCGTTTAATTATGTTCTGAGTATAGAATTAAGGTCTATTCTATTCTTGTTACCCAGCTCCCACTATTTTTATCGGAATAACACACTCCCATGTGAAATCCGGAAGTATCGTCGCTCTACTTCATAGTGGTGATCGAGTTCTTTATAAATCTTAATAGAGGGCAACCGAACAGGTTTCTAGTCTATTAATTTTCATAAAGTGGTGTCCAACACCAACCCATCTAATAGATGATTCGATCTTCTTTTTCCCCTTGTTCACTCCCCTCAACCTATACGGTTTCTATGGTTTGTGAATAAGTTAAGTTTATACCATCGACGCAAATCAGTTTCACAATTGAATCTTATCCGGCAACCTATCAAGTTTCTAAGGATAAAATTTGCTCCAACCGAAGGCATCCAATGCGCTCCCGGTAATTTATCCGTCCTCCCCGAACGACTACCCCGATAACTAGGAAGCATAGCACATACGGTTTGGATTTCAACTTCCCGAAAACTCGATGGAGGGAAGGAAAACCTTGAAACCTTATAAACTTAATAATTTGTTGTGGGAGAATTTTCGAGATTAACGTTACACTTTGCACATTAATCATTTAAGCGCGTTTGTGGCATTCATACAATATGAAACAACCATTCACAACCTAGTTGCTACCAACATGTGGTTCATGGACCGTTCCTAGAAAACAAAAACTCCGTAATCTAATTACAAGTCTTCATCTTGAATCTCTATCTTCTCGAAACGGATATTACTCCGGTCTTCGTCATTACATCTAAATTTTATATTGAAAATTGCATCCTAGATACAAATATTTCTAGTAAAATAAATAGGCTCAAAACGGCCTTTACAACTTAATCGAAAAAACGAACGATTCAAAAACTAAGTCCACGAACCACATCCCCATTCAAAAGCATTCATCCAATAAATACTAAATAAATGGAAAGCGTAGAGATACATTGATCCAATCAACAATACGAACCGATCCAATCGATTCACACAATCGGCAATATGAAAACGTTCAAAATAATTCCGTCGATCACAAGTATTCCAATTAATCAATTTTCCCTTATAAAATGAAATACCATAAATCATTTTAATCATACTAAATCCAATTTAAAATGTGGGAAATTATTTTTAGGAATACACGAAGAAAACAAGCCTGAAACGGGTCCGAAAAGGGGCTGGACCGCGCCCGAAACGAGCCAGTGAAGCGTGGCCGCCACACTTCGGGCCGCGGCCCTAGAGCCTGGGCCGCGCCCCCAATCGATCCTCCTTCCCAAAGTGGGCCGCACAGCCTGGGCCGCGGCCCCGAGCCACGGGCTGCGTCCCCCTTCCTGCACCACTCCCGCACTGTCAACGGCAATTCGGGGCTAGTTTTTCGACCGGATATCCAATATCTATATTTTCCAACATTCATATCATCAATATAAATCATATTTCCAAGAAATAGAAGATTTATATTTAGACATAAACTTACGAAAATACAACTATAACGAACGAAAAACATATACCACGATCATGACTAAAATAATTCCAAATCATACACCATTCAATCGAGCATTCCAAATGCCAATATCGTATATACGATCGCAAGACCTACGCTCCGATACAACTGTTGGGATTCGGTGCCTAAAACAAAGGCCCAGCGGAAGCGGTAAAATAAAAATTAATTCGATCTGAATCCCTACGAGGATAGATCGAGCTACGTATATACGAATATAGAATGAACAAAGAAGATACGAGAAACACATACCCTCGAAGTCTGTTGATTTGAATGATAATCTTATAGCTATTCCCCAAGCTTTAGGCGATCTCCCTGCAATTCAATCTGCTCCAAGGTCTTGAATGATCCAACGCCGAAAGCACCGCGTCTATACTTTCCACGCGCCGGAGAAACGACCGGAACGACGATCACTCGATTAACCTCTAAGGTTACGTCTAGAATCAAGTGATGAAGCTTTGTAGGTTAAGATTATTACACTCTAAGTGTTTTAATCTTTGATCTCTCAATATTTCTTGATGTTTCTCTAAGAACAATCAAGAACAAAATTAAGAAAAGGAAGAAGAAGACTTGAATATTATGAAAAAAGAACTCAAAGTTCTTTTTTTCTCTCTCTAATACAACTCATGTATGCCAATCAAATAGAGTAGTTGTAAGATACTTGTGTCTTCATCTCCCTTTATTCAACCCCTCACATGAACAAATCATTCAATGAGAATCTAACCCCACCACCACAATGATCAACCATTAAAGAATGGAACAAAAGTCCATATGTAAAGTGGGTGGAAATATGCGGGGCGGACCATGTAGAAGACGGACAAGTTCGGTTCGTTTCGGACTCCCGTGAGTCCAAACAGATAAACTCTGATTTCGTTCCGATGTATTTATATCATTTAATTAATCCAATTAATTAAACATATCAAATACAAAATAACATAATTAATTTTTCCGAGAAATAATTATATTCATGAATTAAATTAATCACCCAGTGATATATTTAATTCATTAGGCCGTAAATCAATTTATCCAATAAATCGATTTAGATATCTAATGTCCCAAATTTAGATATCCAATATCTAATATTCATAATGAGAGAATTAGCTTGCTTCATTACGTCGTCAATCCTATTGCGCGACTCGGTAGGTCCATCTCAATCAGCAATGGGAGGAACCAAAGAGTAGTAGCACCACCTAGCCAGCCTGGCGGCCTACACTGTACCCCAACTGAGAACGAATGATGGGATCATTCAAGAACCATTCTGTCGTCAATACCAGTAAACGTATAAACCCTTCTTTCAAATGTACCGATCAAGTTTTAGGGTCACGGTCAGTCAAACCCTATCTGTACTTGACGCTATACATGCGTTAATGCAAATCGAGATCATTGAGCTCTCGTGTATCAAATACAACTAGCTCCAATGCTTTGGCCAAAGACTTATGGTCTCATCTGCCAATAACCGCATAGGACATATAACCCGCTCACTAACGGGAGAAAGAATTATATCTTGGTATTCAGTAGGACCTGCTACTTGCCCGTTTAGATGCACGTCGAGGTTGACCCCCACCTCCCGGTTTATAGGGTCGAACTACTCTAATAAAAATCTTAACATCACAAGCACATCCCTACTAAATCCTCAAGTCGAAGGTTCACGAATACCTATCACAACCTTTCGATTCCGTCATTGACTGTCCCGGAGTGAAATCCGTGTGACGAATCGAGGGTGAGTCGGTTCGAGTATACTAATCTAATTATCATACCTATAACGTGTGCTCCCACAAACCATTAGTGTTCGACAGGCACTCTCCATGTCAAAGAACACGTCATACAAGTCTTCACATAAACTTAACGCACAGTCAAGTTTCATCGACTTGCGAACGATTAAGTATTTGAGCTATAAAACTTTCCAGTGCCGTCCCCCTTATCCGATAAGGAGTGGAACGTTTTGCTCTCAAATACACGGACTAGTTTCTTTATATATATTTACGAGTTAGGAATGCCAGTAACTACCAGTAAATAAAGAAACATCCATTGCCTTATATTAATGATTTACATAATTACAAGTACAATGCCCTCACTCATCATCCTTTGAGTGGCATTCGAGGGCATACTTCCAACAACATCATGTCCACCCTGTGATGGCTCGCCTACTGGACCTGTACCTGAATACACAACAAGTATATTCACCCCCGAAGGGGTCAGCAAGAAGCCGGTGCAAGTACAACGATTCCAGAATATGTACAAGTTAATAAACAACAGAAATCACAGTGCCATCACATATATTCCGGAATATCATGCCAATATCATCATCACAAAACAACCACAGGGAATATATTGGCACTGTATCTCACGCGAGATACACACCCCAGGGAGTTCTCGTCAGACCCTCTTTGGTTGTACAACCCTACCAAGTGATCTGTAGGAAACGCGGCCTAGCGGACCCCAGGGGACCCTCACAGGTTTTACTTGGCACACGACCACAAGTTGCACTTTCTGAAATCACATGACACAAACCATATTTTCCAAAATTACCCCTTTCCACAAAATCACATTTTTCACATATTCACATGAAGTACATTAAACGCAATCAAAGTACTTGCCTCGATTATAACAACACAGGAAACGATGAACGGAAAGGCCTACGATCCGAACTTCTTCAATGTTTCGATCCTAACACAACCAAATACCAAATCAGGCACAATACTACAGAAACAGAAGGATTTCCTTCAAATTCTACACTTAGGGACAAACTATCGAACACTACGAAGACGGAGTCGTTGATACTCCAGTTAACGGTTGAAAACTCAAAACAAAATCCATAGACTTCAAGGAACACAAGGTTCAAGGATTACAACATCATAATCCAGTAGAAATCGAAGCTAAAACGAATTAGAATTGAAGATCTTATCAAAAAAACCCAAAATATGAAGAACTAGGGTTTAGACGAATTTTACCTTGATTTGGACGGTGAAAGTTGATGAGATGTTGTTAACTTGATGCTAGGATCACAAAAATGTTGTTGGATGGTGAAATCCGGTAAAAACCCACACTTCTAAGGCTCACGGTCGCCTACACCTCGGAGAAGAAGAAAGGAGAGAGGAAAATGACGAATTCTAGAATATGCGGCCTATATATATACTGGGCGTTATTGGCGTGCGCTAACGCTATGTCGGCAGCCAGAACCTTCTGTCTGACTTCGCTAGCGTGCGCCACACATAAGTTAGCATGCGCTATTTACCGGCACTAGCACGCGTCTGCTCCAATAATAGCGTGCGCTTACTGCTTGTGTCTAGACTCCAAAAACATCCTGTCCTACTGTCAGGCCAAAATAGCGTGCGTCACCAACACCTCTAACGTGTGCTAATCCACCTCAATAAGGTACGCTAGTCTACTATTAGCGTGCACTAATGACCCATTCTAGAATCCTGAAAATCTACTGCCCAGACGGCCTAACGGGCGCTATGAACAAGAGTTGCGTGCGCTACGGATACATGGTTAGCGTGCGCTAGCAATACAGTCTAGCGTGCACTAACTTCTACTTCCCAGCATTAAAACCACGAAGTCCGGTCAGAACAATCATAATCTGAATATAATAGAACTCGACAATTACTAACCATCAACATTCCAATACCATCACTAATATACACACGATTCCAAATGCCAAACGATACAACATGGAAATTACAAATTAAATTCTCAACAGAATACGTCTTAAATAACTTACATAATTAATAAAATACACGGATATTACATCCTTACCCCCTAAAAAGAAGTTTCATCCCGAAACTTAAGATTCGAACAGTTCAGGGTATCGGGCACGCATACTATCTTCAGTTTCCCATGTAGCTTCCTCAAATCCATGTTTGGACCATTGAACCTTTACTAACAGAATCGCCTTCCGTTGCAACTGTTTCCTCGTCGCTCTAATGGCTACCGGTTGCTCTTCATACGTAACAAAATCATTTACCTCAATTTCATCATAATCAATAACATGGATAGGATCGGAAATATACTTACGCAATTGTGAAACATGGAACACATTATGAACGTGGCTAAGCGTTGTATGTAACGCTAGTCGAGAAGCCACATCACCTACTCTGTCCAGGATCTCGAAAGGACCGATATAACTAGGACTAAGCTTCCCTTTCTTACCAAACCGAAGGACTCCACGACTCGCGATACCTTCAACAAACATGATCTCCTGCCTGAAACTCTAATGGTCGACGTCGAATGTCGGCAAATGACTTCTGTCAACTCTGGACGGTCAATAACTTCTGTCGGATAATAGCAACCTTCTCCCTCGTTTGAATTAACAAATCTGGCTCTACTCCAAGTAATTCATACGGTTCATCCCAATAGAGTGGCGATCGATATTGTCTCCCATATTATGCTTCAAATGGAGCCATACCAATTGAACTGTGCCAACTGTTATTATACGCGAACTCAATTAACGGTAAATGAATCTCCCAATCGTCTTTCCAATCCAACACACAAGCTCTCAACATGTCTTCCAATGTCTAGATGGTTCTCTCCGACTGTCCATCCGTCTGAGGATGATAAGTGGTACTAAAATTCAATTCAGTATCGAGTTATCTATATACGCTTGCCAAAAATGCGATAAAAATTGACCATCGCGATCTAAAACAATACTTTTTGGGGTACCATGGAGTCTCACAATTTCTGCAAGAATCAATGGGCCAATCTATCTGGTCCCCAGGTATCCCTAATGCCCAGAAAAAGTGCTGATTTGGTTAGTCGATCAACGATTACCCAAATCATATTCATCCCAGTTCGCGTTCTTGGCATTCCCACAATAAAATCCATCGCGATATCTTCCCACTTCTATTCCGGAATCGGTAACGGTTGCAACTTTTTCCGCAGGTCTTTGATGTTCATCTTTAACTTGTTGACAAGTTAAGCATTTCGATACATACTCCGTTACATCCCTATTCAAATTCGGCCACCAAAATTTTTTCCTCAAATCCTTATATATTTTACTCGTACCCGGATGAATCGAGTACGGAGTAGAATGTGCCTCATTCAAAATCATTTGCTTAAGATCATCCCGATTAGGTACACAAGTTCTACCTCGAAATCGAAGAACTCCGTCTTTGTCGATCAGGAACCCAGGAGCCTTTCCTTTAATGACATCTTGCCGAAGCTGTACAAATAAAGGGTCATGTAACTGTTTGGACTTAATATCTTCAATCACAGAGGATGTGATCTCAAGGAAACGTAATTGTCCTTGAGTTACTTGAGGCCAAATTTCAATATCCAAATCAATTAACTCTCGTCTGAGCTTCGGTTGAATGGTAAGTAATTCCAATCTCTGTAATACGATTGCCTTACGGCTCAAAGCATCGGCAACAACATTCGCTTTACCTGGATGGTAAAGAATGTGAAGATCATAATCTTTAATCAATTCCATCTATCGCTGCTGACGCATATTAAGCCCTTTCTGAGTGAAAATATATTTCAGGCTCTTATGATCTGTATACACCTTACAAGAAGAACCATATAAATAATGTCTTCAGATCTTCAACACAAACACCACAGCGGCTAACTCAAGATCATGGGTAGGATCTACCCTCACACCCTCGGCCGATATAATATGACGAAGAAAAGCAACTTCTTTCAGCCAGAACTCGCACTTAGAAAATTTAGCATAAAGCTTATCAGTCCTCAGAATATTCAGCACTTTTCTCAAGTGTTCAGCATGCTCCGATTCGCTCTTGGAATATACGCCATAAGTGCTCATGCAATGCTTCCTATCGTTGCATTATGCCCCATTTTCTGTTGACTTAGGTCAGAAATTGATATATCCAACACTTTGTGGGTGTTGCATCTAATCGTGTGGGATTTGACCTCTAGTCCAACACTTTTCCTTTTTAATGCAATAGAGGGAAAGCATTGCATTATCTACATAGTGCAATAAAAAACAAAATATATGCAACAGAAAACAGTGTTGGCTTAGAGGAGAATACAGTTCAGAAAAGTGGTGCCCACAACCAACGACACGTCAACAGTGGGCCCTTTGGCCACGTCAACAGTGGGTCCCACTTCATCCACGTCAACAGTGGGTCCCACTTTCATCCACGTCAATAGTGGGCTCTTTTGCCACGTCAGCAGTGGGTTACACCAGACATAATGCAACACTTCCATTCTTATGCAACAATAACTGAAAGATAAATGCAACATTTTAAATATAAATTTCGTAATAACCATTTTGTACGTACATCATTCCATACAAATAAAATACCATCCAAAATTCATACCCTGCTATTTAGTACCAAATACCAACATCCCAACAAACAGTCGGTACTAAATACCAACATCCCAACAAACAGTCGACGCAAAATACCAACTCCAACTACTATCCAACAAGTCTTATACCAACAATTCGACACGCAACACCCTAACTAGTGTCTAATTTAAGACCAAATTACCAAGTTTAATTCAAGAGTACCAAGTGACCAAAGTTCTAAATACTAGACATAATTAAATATCTCGACTTCTACAAAGAAGTGCCACCTTGTATCACAGATGTACCGTTGTCATCTTGTTCACTTTACAAGGCTGGACAAAGTTCCTAATTGCATGCAGTTCCTTTTCTCTGTTGCCAACACTTGCAAACAAGTCTTTCCTCTCTTCTTCCTTTCCTTCTGAGGAACACCAAGACTCTGTCCTTCCTGGGTGGACATGATTCAGCATTTTCTTGTACCGCACCTTCTTTCCAACCACTTCTACCGCTCTTCCTCCCACTAGACACAGTCTACATAACATGAACATGGAAACTTCAAGATGCAAATCAAACTTATTTCAAATATAGAGCAGCAATGTAAATATCAGTATGCAAATCAAATCATACCTCATCCATATTACCAACAGGAATTTGTGAGTGTGTCTAGAACCTTTAAAATACCTGGAAAGTATTACAATCAATTATGAAATCTTTTAGGCACAAAAGAAATGGGAACTGATAGATTCAATACCTGGAAAATAAAATGAATCACAGAATAAACACACCATTTCATATATTAGTACAAAATATTACATACATCATCAAATGTGTGTAGACAAAAAATTAGAAAAGATCACAGCACTATGTTCCTGATCTAATCACTGTCCCAGTTGTCCATATGAAGGGCTGAAACATCTTGTGGAACATATGATGTAAAAACAGACTCATCAAACTCCTCTAAGTCATGAAAAACTCTTGGATGAGCCTTCAACACGACATAACCAACTAGAATTTTCAGTTTCTCTAGAATAGAACACTTGTTTTGCATGTGATACTAAAATGAATGGATCGTTTTTATTTAATCCATCATGAAGGTTCACTAAGGTAAACCCATCCTCCTTTTTCACACCACTAACAATGTTTGCCCAGTCATACTGAAATAACGCCAATCAGAAAGTGCATAAGTCTAACACCAAGATATCTATTATAGCTCCGTATTATTCCGATTAGAATCTGCTTCAACATGGACACCATAATCTGTCGTGGAGACTTTCGTATCCACAGTGTGTAAATGCTTTCCATGTATTATAAACCAGTATGCGATATTGCATAAAATCTAGGCCCTTTCACAAGAAATTTCAAAGTATCTGACAAAGGATTTTCTACAGTAGCTTCAACTCCTTCATTACTTTTTTTTTCTAGGAGTAATCTCATCTACTTGTTTCATGTACCGACCACAAAACCTCAAGACTCGCCAGCTAAATAATTTTTAGCTATTGATCCTTCTGTTCTAGCACGATTCTTAACATAGTCCTTAAGTACCTTAACATATCTAACAAGTTAAAACAAAAAAAAAGTAAGCAAATTAAATTAAAAAACGTGAATAAGTTACACTTACTGAAAGATCAACAAGTATAGGCCAAGAGATGAGATTATTAGTCATCAGTGAAATAAAAATCATATATTCAGAGTAAAAAATCTCGCCAATAATGAATAACCCCATAGGATCTCTAAATTTTAAAAGAAACAAAGACCAAAAAAAAAGATAAAAATCACAACAGGTCTATGAAAACACTCAGAAACTACAAAACCAAAATGCCCAAACCTCAAAGATAAAGATAGCCAACACACAAATCGAAAATCCCCTCTTAAAAAAAACAAAGAAAATCAGAAGCACCATCGGTTGATATTTTAAAAAAGAGTTGATAAATATTATACAGAATCGGAGAATGCCACAAGAAGAAGAAAGGCCAAAGCATAGCCTCAAAATTATAACTCAAGTTTATACAAAGAAATATTGATTTCACCACAAAATAATCTTCATGGCGCTAAAACCCTCTGTAAATTTCACCGAGGAAGAAATCCATAAATCCTCAACAACAAAATTAACAGAGAGTACCAAAAGAGTACGAAACAAAAGAAAGACTAACCTCAAAAATAGGCCTAGTCGCAGGAACTTGTAGTGAATTGAAAGAGGAAAATCAAGAAGGAGATCGAAAAATAAAAGAGGAAAGAAGAAACAGATGAGTGACACGTTACCTAAGCATGCAGGAGAAACAAATATGTTGAGAGAAACAGGTGGGAAGAGGTGAAGGAGGGAACGCGCGATGTGAAGATTGATAAGTGTTCATGTAATTGCTATAACAAGTACAAAATACAATACTTTCATCAAACACCTACAGCAGCGAAGAAACCGAAAAAAAATGCGATCTGAGCAACTGTAGAAAGAACCAAACACCCATTGAAACCAAAAATCAGATAAAAAAGGGACAAAAATAAATAGCAAGCAGCTGAGCAGAAAGCAGAGAACTACAACCCTTTAAAAAAAAGGACCTGCCTCCCAAAAGTCGCACCGTATCCTCTAAAACACACGAACCCAATGTGAGCAGCAGTGAAGAAATCCAGAAGCGAAAGAGATCCAAACGCCTGCCAAGAAAAAGACAGGCCCAGTGAAACAAAAGTCTGATCATACCAAGCCAGTAACAATAAAAAAATATCAAACCAAACCCCCCCAAAAAGAATAAAACCACATAAACACATAAAGACCATCCGAACAGAACGAGCTCCGATAATGCCAAAATCAGCAAACACATAGAGCAACCAAAATTGTGTAACAAAAGCTAACAACATTATCATAAATATCAAACAAAACACATTCAAAACAATCAAACGACACTCCAAAGAAACAAAAAACACGACAGATGCAAAACAGACAATGCCCAACCACTATGCCAAAAACACCATGCAAAGAAGAAACATACTCAGTTTAAAAAAACCTCAAATAAACCAAAAAAAAAAAAATCAGGCGGCACTAAAGGATACCTATATCACCAAATAAAACACATTCAAAACAATCAAATTACACTCCAAACAAACAGAAAACACGATAGAAAGAAATCAACCTAAAAAAAAGGGGGAAACGATAGAAAGAATTAACCTCCACATTTAAGAAAGAAGGCCCAAAAAAGGGGAAAACGGTCGAAAGAAATCACAAACCCTAAAAAAATACCTAAGAAGTAACGATCCTAAAACAAAACAAACCTCTTCTTTTAAAGTAACAAGATTCAGACTCCGTAAAAAAAAGGAACGAAGCCAGAGCGACGACAATGAAAAACTAATAAGCCTCTTCAGTAGACCAGAGAAGGAAAAAAAGCGAGAAGGAGAGTAGACAAGAAATAGGTTTACCGTAGAGCGAGAGGAAAAACGCGGCTAAACTGAGAAGCCTCTTCAGTAGAGCGAAGAAGAAAAACAAAACGGCGAAGAGAGAAGAAGGAAAATAGGTTTACCGAGATGGTCCGAGAAGAAGATAGAGACAATCCAGAAAGCGCTTGAAGGGAAAAAAAAACAAAACACGATTTCGACCAAATCAATATTCTTTTATATATATATATATACACGAAATAGATCATATGAAAACTAATTACCTTGTGAAATCTAGAAACTTTTGTAGGCCATTGATATTAATGATCTAACGGCTGTAGATGAGTAGAATTATATGCATTTATATATTTATATTGTATTATTTGTTGCATATACTAGCGACCAGCTTGACGCAATAAATAATAACAAATATGCAATGAAATGAGTTAATAATGCAATTGGTTTCTAGATTTCACCATTAAGGGTGTTTCCCCCATAGTCAATCCCTATATATATATATATACATACATACATACATACATACATATCCTATATATAATATAAGTAGGAAAATGCATTATTATTTTTCAATTTTTTATGATATTAATATAAATAAATTTTAATTTTCATTTCTTATTATATTTTAAAGAGTTGAATGTATAAATTCAATTGTTTATTTTAATTTTAAATTATAATTAAAAATAAAAATATATGTATTCGTATAATATTTTATTTATTATAATTTTAAGAAATTATTTTATTTTTAATATTTTTTTAAATTTATTAATTTGAATCCAAAAATTTTTTAAGTAAAAAACTATATGTGCTCTTATAAAAAATCCGTTATAGAATTATTAAACAAATTTAAATAATTTATTTTGTTTTAGTGTAAACATTTAAATTTGAAGATATTTT
This sequence comes from Orobanche coerulescens, assembly GCA_033398695.1. Taxonomy (NCBI): domain Eukaryota; kingdom Viridiplantae; phylum Streptophyta; class Magnoliopsida; order Lamiales; family Orobanchaceae; genus Orobanche; species Orobanche coerulescens. Next base: position 36,476,758 of record CM065816.1, on the reverse strand, counting down.
TTTTTGAAAATTTTTATATTATTTTTCATAATTATTAAGATGATTTAGTCTATTGCAACGCTTTTAAGTTCATGTATAATCCAACACTTTAGGTTGGTGTTGCATTAATGTCTTTTGCAATAGTGCATTCAGCTCTAGTGCAACACTAATTGAGTAGTATTGCAAAAGACCAAAGATCAGAGGGCTATTGCAATACTTTTCATTGCAACACTGAAAATATGAGCACTTATGGCGTAGTGATAGATTAAAATATTATCAATAAACACCACCACAAATTTATCGAGATATTCGATAAAGGTCTTGTTCATAAGCTGCATAAACACCGCTGGCGCATTAGTCAAACCGAATGGCATAACCACAAATTCATAATGCCCATATATCGTTCGAAATGCCGCCTTCGGAATATCCGAATCCCGAATTTGCAACTGATAATATTCCGATCTCAAGTCAATCTTTGAGAAGATCGTAGCTCCTTACAATTTATCAAATAGATCATCAATTATTGGCAACGGATACTTGTTTTTGATACTGAGTTTATTCAACTCACGATAGTCAATACATAACCGTAAAGATCCGTCTTTCTTCCATACGAACAATCCACCCCATGGAGACGCACTTGGCCGATTATAACCCTTGTCCAACAATTCACTCAGTTGCTTTTTCAACTCTTGCATTTTCGATGGGGCCATCCTGTATGGTGCCTTCGATACTGGTGCTGCATTAGGCTCTAGTTCGATAGTAAACTCTACATCACGATGCGGCGGCAACCCGGGCAAATCATCTGGAAATACTTTTGAAAACTCATTCACAACTGGAATAGAGGATAACTGAACCTCACCAATTGCCGACTTCAACTCATAACACCAATAACCGGTACAACCTTGTCGCAACAACTTCATCGCCTTCATGGCTCAAACAATCTTTCCTGAAGTATCTGGTTTCTGTCGTTCAAAGACATGTTCGGAACCATCCTATGCAACGATCGAAATTATTTTCCAACAATAATCCACTAATGCCCCATGATGATCTAACCAACTATCACCCAGAATCAGGTCTTCTCCCTTCATATCAATCACAATTAAATCGGACGACCAATCTCTACTGCCGATGGTTATAGGACAACTAATAATCTCTTGATCCCCAACTATCCTTTCCCCACCCGGCAGTCCAACAATAAATGGTTCACACACAGATAGGCCCTCAAGACCCAAACGACGCACACAAGACGAAGATATGAAAGAATGAGATGCTCCAGAATCGAACAACACATCTACCGGATGCAAATGAATACGAACAATACCTGACGTAGTGGCAGCCCCTACTCATCAGTCCGTCTCATCTCATACAATCGAGCTGGAGCCGACCCAGTGCTTGGAGTATCTCTATGCTCGGTCTTCCATCTGTCGCTGCCGCATCCGACACTCAGAGTTGGCTGACCCGTAACTGTGCCTACCGGAGTAGGAGACTAGTTAGCAAGGATTCTATTCGCTGTCTCGCAATATGACGCCCGGTGTCCTTGCTTCCCACACTTAAAACAGTCGACGGGGCGTGATGAACAACGAAAACTGACATGTCCTTGATTTCCACAATTAAAACAAACTCTCTGCGCTCCTCCACTAGGCTGAGGGGAACCAACAGAAGATTGCACAGAAGCTTGGGGCCTACGCGGTCCGCTTCGTCGAAAACTGTCAGAAAACTTCGGCCGCTTCGAACTTGGAGTCGTCTGAACTAGTACTATCACAATCTCATATGCAAGAGCTCTATCCTGATACTCTCTCAACGTAGCACATCCAAAACCTGTCATATACTTCCTGACTTCAGGTTTCATTCTAGCATCAAAATGAAGTATTTGAGCCGTCTCTTCCCTGACCTCATCTTGAACATACACTAATTGTCTGTTGAATGTCTTGATTGCCTCAGAAATAGGAACATCTTCGGGTTGAGCTCTAAAGAACTCACTGACTCTGTCTAGCCGTACAGGCGCCAGACAATACTATGCTTCCATTAGTTCTTTAAATTCTCCCCACGTGGCATCATGATCTCTGGGTTTAACAACCCTCCACCAGTCCGAAGCGTCATCAACCGTAAGATATTGAGCAATTGAAACTTTCTTGGCTTCAGGGCAGCCAATACCGTCAAAGATCTTCTCCAGCTCAACTAACCAATGATCCCAGTTGTTCGCATCACCGGAACCATTGAATCTGGGAGGATTCATCTTTATGACTTCTTGAAGCCATAAATCCTCAATAGTCTTGCCAGTGTTGAGCTTCTGCACCACCTAAGCCAATTGGTGCCCTTGAGTTACAACTTGTTGGAGTACATTGGGTACGTCGGCCTCTGCACTCCCACCTGCACCTCCCGACGGAATCGAATCTGATCTAGCCATAGAATGAGATGCCGAATCTAAAATGGACATCTCCAACTCGGGTACTATTCCCCTACCATGGCCTCGACCGTGTTGGCGAGTAGCTCTACCTCTCGGCATACTGAAGAGTAAGAAATGGTTCAACAAGGAAACGATTACAATAATAAATTATATAATGACAAAGACAATTACTCCCGAGGAAAAGAAATAACCGAAGAGGTTTTCACCACATGCAGCACGGGTGGTAACACGCCAATGATATCATGACAACGATCGACTTAACTTTAACAGACCCAAAAACACCGACAGCCTAGGTATTCATAAATCTAAGCCCCGATACCATATTCTGTAACACCCCCGTGATTTACAGAGATATTACAGCGCCATAGATTTTTTTTGGAGAACCTACCAGGCTTATTCCACATAAAACACATTAACAAACAACAAAAACCGAGACATTCACATACTTAAAACCAACATCGACTTCAATACGACATACATCACAAAATAATCCAATACATGGTCCTGTTGGATCACAACAGACACAACAACTCACAACTTATTCAATAACATCGACAACAACTAACACCAATAATAGCATGCTATATTACCATAATGTGCGCTATTTACCGGCACTAGCGCGTGACAGCTCCAATAATAGCGTGCGCTAACTGCTTGTGTCAATACTCTAGAAACATTCTGTCATACTGTCATGCCAAAATAGCGTGCGTTACCAACACCTCTAACATGCGCTAATCCACCTCAATAGCGTGCGCTAGTCTACTATTAGCGTGCGCTAATGACCCATTCCAGAATCTAGAAAGTCTACTGCCAAACGGTGTTAGTTGTTGTCGATGTTGTTGGATAAGTTGTAAGTTGTTGTATCTGTTGTGATCCAACAGGACCATGTATTGGATTATATTATGATGTATGTGTTGGAACATTTTGTTCCATACATAAATTAAAATTGTTTTGATGATTAATGTTGATAAGCAAAACAAAACAACGAAGAGGCGAAGCCAAGAATCGAAGAAAACGAAGCTGGAAAATAGTGTTCTGCACAAGCTTAACGTACGTAACTCAGCATGATTAACGTACGTAAATGAAGTAGCCTTACGTACGTAATGGAAGTAATATAACGTACGTAATGTAGTTCAAACCAAGTGAACGTTGGACGAGTCAAAGTCAGAAAAGCATACAACGGATATATGACGTCATCAGTGATGTAATGTTAACGTACGTAATGTTGTATATGCTAACGTACGTAACTCAAAATGACGAAACTCTCTGGACTGTTTTGTGAAGAGGCTAACGTACGTAACCATTCAAGGTTAACGTACGTAAAGGGGATTACGTACGTAATGGAGAGAATATAGCGTACGTAATGAAGGTCCTGGCAGCTAACGGCTAGTTTGATCAAGAAGCCTATAAATACCATGTCTATGGTATTGATTGAGCACAACAACTTCAAGCATACTACACATTCATCTGAGATTGATATTCATTATATTGTTGTTGTAATATTGAGCTTACATTGAGTGATTGAGTGTTATACACAAAATCATACACGAGTGGTAAAAGAAAAGATACGATTGGATTCGGTGTTATTAGGATCAAGGATCCGGTATTATTAGAATCGCAATCGCTATCGAGTGAGGTTTATCTAGTACCCATAGAAAGCTAGAGAGGTTGATTCCTTGTCCTACGAAAAGGAAAACGGTTTAACTTGGACCGACACAAAGACAAGTACGAGTGGTTTATCACGGACCAATAGAAGACGTGATTGTAACGGTTATACCTCGACCGATAGAAGAGAGGCGTAGAGGTTTTTATCTTGATCCTATTGAAAAAGATACCTAGAGAGGACGTAGGCTCGTTTATAGCCGAACCTCTATAAATCCTCGTGTCCTTTATTTTCCGCACTTATATTTTACGCTTCCGCAAACGGCGCAAATATCCGACCCCGTACCCAACAATTGGTATCAGAGCGGTACTCCAATACGCGGCTTAACATCCGAGGAGAAAAAGATCCAATGGCGTTTCAATTTGCTCCAGACGAAGGCCTTGCTCTCAACCGACCACCATTCTTCGATGGCTCAAATTATTTGACATGGAAGAAAAAGATGTCAATCTTTATTCGTGCCTAAGATATAGAGATTTGGAAGATTATTTGTCTCGGCCCAAAAGTTCCTATCAAATCCGAGACGCTCAAAACTTTTGAAGAATACGATGATGCCGATTGGAAAAATGACCATCTAAATTGTAAGGCCACCCAACTTTTATTTTGTGCCTTAAATCCCGAAGAGGTCAATCGAATCTCGTCGTGTGAGAGTGCGAAAGAAATATGGAAAATTCTTGAAATCACACACGAAGGGACAACTCAAGTCAAGGAGACGAATATCAATATGCTTCTCCATGACTACGAGTTATTCATGATGAAAGGTGACGAGTCCATCACCAATATGCTCGCCCGATTCTCGGTCATCACAAATGGACTTGCGTCATTCGGAAAACCATTATCTAGTAGTGAAAAAGTTAAGAAAATTTTACGATCACTACCTAGCGAATGGGACGGCACCGTGACCGCAATTATGGAATCTAAAGATCTCAACACGCTCGATTTTAGTGCCCTTGTTGGTTCACTAATTAATTATGAGATCGTGTTAAAATCACGAAGTATGAAGCCGAAACCGAAAGAAAAATCGTTAGCCATGAAGGCTAAGATGTCGAAAAAGAAAGAAGAAATCCCGGTGGAAGAAAGCGACGAAGAAGCAGCATATTATGCCAAGAATATTAATAAATTCCAAACCTTATTAAACCGGAGGAAGAAGGATATCTCGAGCGAAACGAAGAAGTTCGACAACTCTTGTCGACAATGTGGAAAACCAGGCCACTTCGCTAAGCATTGCCGTGCCAAACCCAAGAAGGAGGTTCTCGTGGCTACTTGGAGCGATGAAGATGAAGACGATGATTTCATCTATCAAAATAATCTCGCTCTCATGGCCCGGAGTTCGTTCGACGACAGCGACGTCGAAAGCGAGGTTAGTACATCCTCCCGTGATGAACTTTTTGATGCATTTGAATTACTTCATACGGATTTTCAAAATGCATTATCGGAAATCAAATCCCTTAAGTCTAAAATTAAATCTTTGGAAATTGAAAATTCCAAAATTATCGAGAAGGGAAAATTTGTTGAAATCGATCATTCAAAGTGTATTGAAAATGAAAATATTTTGAAGAATGATCTTTTAAAAGTTCAAGATGAACTAAAATCTTTGACAAGAAAATTCTCGTGCGGCAACGATAAATTTGAACAAATGTTAGGTGTTCAAAAATTTACTTTGAATAAAGAGGGGTTAGGATTCAAACCACGTTCGAAAAACGAATCCGTTAATTTTAAAATACCCCATTGCAAAAAGTGTTTGAAAATCGGGCATCATATTTCAAATTGCAAAAGACCGAAGCGGACGATAAAAATTAAGAAAATTTGGGTTCCTAAAGGAACAATCGTTTCAAATATCGTCTACGTTTCTAAACAAAAACCAACTATAGGTTGGATCCCCAAAAATTGATTTTTGTATTTTACTCAGGGGGAGTATTTTTTTTAAAGGGGAGATAATATTTTGAGGGGGAGTTTTTACCCTTTATGTATTTATTTATCATAAATTGATATCGTGCATATTCTACATTTTGGTATCATTAAATTCAATTGCTATTTTTTACTTTTTGATGAAAACAAAAGGGGGAGAGAAAGGAGGAAAATAAGAAAAATGGGATTTATCCTAAAAAGGGAAGAAACGAAGGAGTTGAAAAATGAAAAATTCAAAAAATTCAAAAAGTTAAAGGAAAGGAGAAAGAAGGAGTCGAAAAAGAAATGGGAGAAGAAACTAACGAAACGGACAAAGTCGAAAACTTTGGTCTGTAAAGATATACATATATTTGTATTTTTGCAGGTAAATCCCATTGACGAAGGATTGTTTTGTAATCATCAAAAAGGGGGAGATTGTTGGAACATTTTGTTCCATACATAAATTAAAATTGTTTTGATGATTAATGTTGATAAGCAAAACAAAACAACGAAGAGGCGAAGCCAAGAATCGAAGAAAACGAAGCTGGAAAATAGTGTTCAAGCACAGCTTAACGCATTTAACTCAAAGATGATTAACGTACGTAAATGAAGCAGCCTTACGTACGTAATGGAAGTAATATAACGTACGTAATGTAGTTCAAACCAAGTGAACGTTGGAGGAGTCAAAGTCAGAAAAGCATACAACGGATATATGACGTCATCAGTGATGTAATGTTAACGTACGTAATGTTGTATATGCTAACGTACGTAACTCAAAATGACGAAACTCTCTGGACTGTTTTGTGAAGAGGCTAACGTACGTAACCATTCAAGGTTAACGTACGTAAAGGGGATTACATACGTAATGGAGAGAATATAGCGTACGTAATGAAGGTCCTGGCAGCTAATGGCTAGTTTGATCAAGAAGCCTATAAATACCATGTCTATGGTATTGATTGAGCACAACAACTTCAAGCATACTACACATTCATCTGAGATTGATATTCATTATATTGTTGTTGTAATATTGAGCTTACATTGAGTGATTGAGTGTTATACACAAAATCATACACGAGTGGTAAAAGAAAAGATACGATTGGATTCGGTGTTATTAGGATCAAGGATCCGGTATTATTAGAATCGCAATCGCTATCGAGTGAGGTTTATCTAGTACCCATAGAAAGCTAGAGAGGTTGATTCCTTGTCCTACGAAAAGGAAAACGGTTTAACTTGGACCGACACAAAGACAAGTACGAGTGGTTTATCACGGACCAATAGAAGACGTGATTGTAACGGTTATACCTCGACCGATAGAAGAGAGGCGTAGAGGTTTTTATCTTGATCCTATTGAAAAAGATAGCTAGAGAGGACGTAGGCTCGTTTATAGCCGAACCTCTATAAATCCTCGTGTCCTTTATTTTCCGCACTTATATTTTACGCTTCCGCAAACGGCGCAAATATCCGACCCCGTACCCAACAATTGGTATCAGAGCGGTACTCCAATACGCGGCTTAACATCCGAGGAGAAAAAGATCCAATGGCGTTTCAATTTGCTCCAGTCGAAGGCCTTGCTCTCAACCGACCACCATTCTTCGATGGCTCAAATTATTTGACATGGAAGAAAAAGATGTCAATCTTTATTCGTGCCTAAGATATAGAGATTTGGAAGATTATTTGTCTCGGCCCAAAAGTTCCTATCAAATCCGACGGTACGCTCAAAACTTTTGAAGAATACGATGATGCCGATTGGAAAAATGACCATCTAAATTGTAAGGCCACCCAACTTTTATTTTGTGCCTTAAATCCCGAAGAGGTCAATCGAATCTCGTCGTGTGAGAGTGCGAAAGAAATATGGAAAATTCTTGAAATCACACACGGACAACTCAAGTCAAGGAGACGAATATCAATATGCTTCTCCATGACTACGAGTTATTCATGATGAAAGGTGACGAGTCCATCACCAATATGCTCGACCGATTCTCGGTCATCACAAATGGACTTGCGTCATTCGGAAAACCATTATCTAGTAGTGAAAAAGTTAAGAAAATTTTACGATCACTACCTAGCGAATGGGACGGCACCGTGACCGCAATTATGGAATCTAAAGATCTCAACACGCTCGATTTTAGTGCCCTTGTTGGTTCACTAATTAATTATGAGATCGTGTTAAAATCACGAAGTATCAAGCCGAAACCGAAAGAAAAATCGTTAGCCATGAAGGCTAAGATGTCGAAAAAGAAAGAAGAAATCCCGGTGGAAGAAAGCGACGAAGAAGCAGCATATTATGCCAAGAATATAAATAAATTCCAAACCTTATTAAACCGGAGGAAGAAGGATATCTCGAGCGAAACGAAGAAGTTCGACAACTCTTGTCGACAATGTGGAAAACCAGGCCACTTCGCTAAGCATTGCCGTGCCAAACCCAAGAAGGAGGTTCTCGTGGATACTTGGAGCGATGAAGATGAAGACAATGATTTCATCAATCAAAATAATCTCGCTCTCATGGCCCGGAGTTCGTTCGACGACAGCGACGTCGAAAGCGAGGTTAGTACATCCTCCCGTGATGAACTTTTTGATGCATTTGAATTACTTCATACGGATTTTCAAATTGCATTATCAGAAATCAAATCCCTTAAGTCTAAAATTAAATCTTTGGAAATTGAAAATTCCAAAATTATCGAGAAGGGACAATTTGTTGAAATCGATCATTCAAAGTGTATTGAAAATGAAAATATTTTGAAGAATGATCTTTTAAAAGTTCAAGATGAACTAAAATCTTTGACAAGAAAATTCTCGTGCGGCAACGATAAATTTGAACAAATGTTAGGTGTTCAAAAATTTACTTTGAATAAAGAGGGGTTAGGATTCAAACCACGTTCGAAAAACGAATCCGTTAATTTTAAAATACCCCATTGCAAAAAGTGTTTGAAAATCGGGCATCATATTTCAAATTGCAAAAGCCCGAAGCGGACGATAAAAATTAAGAAAATTTGGGTTCCTAAAGGAACAATCGTTTCAAATATCGTCTACGTTTCTAAACAAAAACCAACTATAGGTTGGATCCCCAAAAATTGATTTTTGTATTTTACTCAGGGGGAGTATTTTTTTTAAAGGGGAGATAATATTTTCAGGGGGAGTTTTTACCCTTTATGTATTTATTTATCATAAATTGATATCATGCATATTCTACATTTTGGTATCATTAAATTCAATTGCTATTTTTTACTTTTTGATGAAAACAAAAAGGGGGAGAGAAAGGAGGAAAATAAGAAAAATGGGATTTATCCTAAAAAGGGAAGAAACGAAGGAGTTGAAAAATGAAAAATTCGAAAAATTCAAAAAGTTAAAGGAAAGGAGAAAGAAGGAGTCGAAAAAGAAATGGGAGAAGAAACTAACGAAACAGACAAAGTCGAAAACTTTGATCTGTAAAGATATACATATATTTGTATTTTTGCAGGTAAATCCCATTGACGAAGGGTTGTTTTGTAATCATCAAAAAGGGGGAGATTGTTGGAACATTTTGTTCCATACATAAATTAAAATTGTTTTGATGATTAATGTTGATAAGCAAAACAAAACAACGAAGAGGCGAAGCCAAGAATCGAAGAAAACGAAGCTGGAAAATAGTGTTCTGCACAAGCTTAACGTACGTAACTCAGCATGATTAACGTACGTAAATGAAGCAGCCTTACGTACGTAATGGAAGTAATATAACGTACGTAATGTAGTTCAAACCAAGTGAACGTTGGAGGAGTCAAAGTCAGAAAAGCATACAACGGATATATGATGTCATCAGTGATGTAATGTTAACGTACGTAATGTTGTATATGCTAACGTACGTAACTCAAAATGACGAAACTCTCTGGACTATTTTGTGAAGAGGCTAACGTACGTAACCATTCAAGGTTAACGTACGTAAAGGGGATTACGTACGTAATGGAGAGAATATAGCGTACGTAATGAAGGTCCTGGCAGCTAACGGCTAGTTTGATCAAGAAGCCTATAAATACCATGTCTATGGTATTGATTGAGCACAACAACTTCAAGCATACTACACATTCATCTGAGATTGATATTCATTATATTGTTGTTGTAATATTGAGCTTACATTGAGTGATTGAGTGTTATACACAAAATCATACACGAGTGGTAAAAGAAAAGATACGATTGGATTCGGTGTTATTAGGATCAAGGATCCGGTATTATTAGAATCGCAATCGCTATCGAGTGAGGTTTATCTAGTACCCATAGAAAGCTAGAGAGGTTGATTCCTTGTCCTACGAAAAGGAAAACGGTTTAACTTGGACCGACACAAAGACAAGTACGAGTGGTTTATCACGGACCAATAGAAGACGTGATTGTAAATTCGGTATACCTCGACCGATAGAAGAGAGGCGTAGAGGTTTTTATCTTGATCCTATTGAAAAAGATACCTAGAGAGGACGTAGGCTCGTTTATAGCCGAACCTCTATAAATCCTCGTGTCCTTTATTTTCCGCACTTATATTTTACGCTTCCGCAAACGGCGCAAATATCCGACCCCGTACCCAACAATTGGTATCAGAGCGGTACTCCAATACGCGGCTTAACATCCGAGGAGAAAAAGATCCAATGGCGTTTCAATTTGCTCCAGACGAAGGCCTTGCTCTCAACCGACCACCATTCTTCGATGGCTCAAATTATTTGACATGGAAGAAAAAGATGTCAATCTTTATTCGTGCCTAAGATATAGAGATTTGGAAGATTATTTGTCTCGGCCCAAAAGTTCCTATCAAATCCGACGGTACGCTCAAAACTTTTGAAGAATACGATGATGCCGATTGGAAAAATGACCATCTAAATTGTAAGGCCACCCAACTTTTATTTTGTGCCTTAAATCCCGAAGAGGTCAATCGAATCTCGTCGTGTGAGAGTGCGAAAGAAATATGGAAAATTCTTGAAATCACACACGAAGGGACAACTCAAGTCAAGGAGACGAATATCAATATGCTTCTCCATGACTACGAGTTATTCATGATGAAAGGTGACGAGTCCATCACCAATATGCTCGACCGATTCTCGGTCATCACAAATGGACTTGCGTCATTCGGAAAACCATTATCTAGTAGTGAAAAAGTTAAGAAAATTTTACGATCACTACCTAGCGAATGGGACGGCACCGTGACCGCAATTATGGAATCTAAAGATCTCAACACGCTCGATTTTAGTGCCCTTGTTGGTTCACTAATTAATTATGAGATCGTGTTAAAATCACGAAGTATCAAGCCGAAACCGAAAGAAAAATCGTTAGCCATGAAGGCTAAGATGTCGAAAAAGAAAGAAGAAATCCCGGTGGAAGAAAGCGACGAAGAAGCAGCATATTATGCCAAGAATATTAATAAATTCCAAACCTTATTAAACCGGAGGAAGAAGGATATCTCGAGCGAAACGAAGAAGTTCGACAACTCTTGTCGACAATGTGGAAAACCAGGCCACTTCGCTAAGCATTACCGTGCCAAACCCAAGAAGGAGGTTCTCGTGGCTACTTGGAGCGATGAAGATGAAGACAATGATTTCATCAATCAAAATAATCTCGCTCTCATGGCCCGGAGTTCGTTCGACGACAGCGACGTCGAAAGCGAGGTTAGTACATCCTCCCGTGATGAACTTTTTGATGCATTTGAATTACTTCATACGGATTTTCAAAATGCATTATCGGAAATCAAATCCCTTAAGTCTAAAATTAAATCTTTGGAAATTGAAAATTCCAAAATTATCGAGAAGGGACAATTTGTTGAAATCGATCATTCAAAGTGTATTGAAAATGAAAATATTTTGAAGAATGATCTTTTAAAAGTTCAAGATGAACTAAAATCTTTGACAAGAAAATTCTCGTGCGGCAACGATAAATTTGAACAAATGTTAGGTGTTCAAAAATTTACTTTGAATAAAGAGGGGTTAGGATTCAAACCACGTTCGAAAAACGAATCCGTTAATTTTAAAATACCCCATTGCAAAAAGTGTTTGAAAATCGGGCATCATATTTCAAATTGCAAAAGCCCGAAGCGGACGATAAAAATTAAGAAAATTTGGGTTCCTAAAGGAACAATCGTTTCAAATATCGTCTACGTTTCTAAACAAAAACCAACTATAGGTTGGATCCCCAAAAATTGATTTTTGTATTTTACTCAGGGGGAGTATTTTTTTAAAGGGGAGATAATATTTTCAGGGGGTGTTTTTACCCTTTATGTATTTATTTATCATAAATTGATATCGTGCATATTCTACATTTTGGTATCATTAAATTCAATTGCTATTTTTTACTTTTTGATGAAAACAAAAAGGGGGAGAGAAAGGAGGAAAATAAGAAAAATGGGATTTATCCTAAAAAGGGAAGAAACGAAGGAGTTGAAAAATGAAAAATTCGAAAAATTCAAAAAGTTAAAGGAAAGGAGAAAGAAGGAGTCAAAAAAGAAATGGGAGAAGAAACTAACGAAACGGACAAAGTCGAAAACTTTGGTCTGTAAAGATATACATATATTTGTATTTTTGCAGGTAAATCCCATTGACGAAGGGTTGTTTTGTAATCATCAAAAAGGGGGAGATTGTTGGAACATTTTGTTCCATACATAAATTAAAAGTGTTTTGATGATTAATGTTGATAAGCAAAACAAAACAACAAAGAGGCGAAGCCAAGAATCGAAGAAAACGAAGCTGGAAAATAGTGTTCTGCACAAGCTTAACGTACGTAACTCAGCATGATTAACGTACGTAAATGAAGCAGCCTTACGTACGTAATGGAAGTAATATAACGTACGTAATGTAGTTCAAACCAAGTGAACGTTGGAGGAGTCAAAGTCAGAAAAGCATACAACGGATATATGACGTCATCAGTGATGTAATGTTAACGTACGTAATGTTGTATATGCTAACGTACGTAACTCAAAATGACGAAACTCTCTGGACTGTTTTGTGAAGAGGCTAACGTACGTAACCATTCAAGGTTAACGTACGTAAAGGGCATTACGTATGTAATGGAGAGAATATAGCGTACGTAATGAAGGTCCTGGCAAACAATGACTAGTTTGATCAAGAAGCCTATAAATACCATGTCTATGGTATTGATTGAGCACAACAACTTCAAGCATACTACACATTCATCTGAGATTGATATTCATTATATTGTTGTTGTAATATTGAGCTTACATTGAGTGATTGAGTGTTATACACAAAATCATACACGAGTGGTAAAAGAAAATATACGATTGGATTCGGTGTTATTAGGATCAAGGATCCGGCATTATTAGAATCGCAATCGCTATCGAGTGAGGTTTATCTAGTACCCATAGAAAGCTAGAGAGGTTGATTCCTTGTCCTACGAAAAAGAAAACGGTTTAACTTGGACCGACACAAAGACAAGTACGAGTGGTTTATCACGGACCAATAGAAGACGTGATTGTAACGGTTATACCTCGACCGATAGAAGAGAGGCGTAGAGGTTTTTATCTTGATCCTATTGAAAAAGATACCTAGAGAGGACGTAGGCTCGTTTATAGCCGAACCTCTATAAATCCTCGTGTCCTTTATTTTCCGCACTTATATTTTACGCTTCCGCAAACGGCGCAAATATCCGACCCCGTACCCAACAATTGGTATCAGAGCGGTACTCCAATACGCGGCTTAACATCCGAGGAGAAAAAGATCCAATGGCGTTTCAATTTGCTCCAGTCGAAGGCCTTGCTCTCAACCAACCACCATTCTTCGATGGCTCAAATTATTTGACATGGAAGAAAAAGATGTCAATCTTTATTCGTGCCTAAGATATAGAGATTTGGAAGATTATTTGTCTCGGCCCAAAAGTTCCTATCAAATCCGACGGTACGCTCAAAACTTTTGAAGAATACGATGATGCCGATTGGAAAAATGACCATCTAAATTGTAAGGCCACCCAACTTTTATTTTGTTCCTTAAATCCCGAAGAGGTCAATCGAATCTCGTCGTGTGAGAGTGCGAAAGAAATATGGAAAATTCTTGAAATCACACACGAAGGGACAACTCAAGTCAAGGAGACGAATATCAATATGCTTCTCCATGACTACGAGTTATTCATGATGAAAGGTGACGAGTCCATCACCAATATGCTCGATCGATTCTCGGTCATCACAAATGGACTTGCGTCATTCGGAAAACCATTATCTAGTAGTGAAAAAGTTAAGAAAATTTTACGATCACTACCTAGCGAATGGGACGGCACCGTGACCGCAATTATGGAATCTAAAGATCTCAACACGCTCGATTTTAGTGCCCTTGTTGGTTCACTAATTAATTATGAGATCGTGTTAAAATCACGAAGTATCAAGCCGAAACCGAAAGAAAAATCGTTAGCCATGAAGGCTAAGATGTCGAAAAAGAAAGAAGAAATCCCGGTGGAAGAAAGCGACGAAGAAGCAGCATATTATGCCAAGAATATTAATAAATTCCAAACCTTATTAAACCGGAGGAAGAAGGATATCTCGAGCGAAACGAAGAAGTTCGACAACTCTTGTCGACAATGTGGAAAACCAGGCCACTTCGCTAAGCATTGCCGTGCCAAACCCAAGAAGGAGGTTCTCGTGGATACTTGGAGCGATGAAGATGAAGACAATGATTTCATCAATCAAAATAATCTCGCTCTCATGGCCCGGAGTTCGTTCGACGACAGCGACGTCGAAAGCGAGGTTAGTACATCCTCCCGTGATGAACTTTTTGATGCATTTGAATTACTTCATACGGATTTTCAAAATGCATTATCGGAAATCAAATCCCTTAAGTCTAAAATTAAATCTTTGGAAATTGAAAATTCCAAAATTATCGAGAAGGGAAAATTTGTTGAAATCGATCATTCAAAGTGTATTGAAAATGAAAATATTTTGAAGAATGATCTTTTAAAAGTTCAAGATGAACTAAAATCTTTGACAAGAAAATTCTCGTGCGGCAACGATAAATTTGAACAAATGTTAGGTGTTCAAAAATTTACTTTGAATAAAGAGGGGTTAGGATTCAAACCACGTTCGAAAAACGAATCCGTTAATTTTAAAATACCCCATTGCAAAAAGTGTTTGAAAATCGGGCATCATATTTCAAATTGCAAAAGCCCGAAGCGGACGATAAAAATTAAGAAAATTTGGGTTCCCAAAGGAACAATCGTTTCAAATATCGTCTACGTTTCTAAACAAAAACCAACTATAGGTTGGATCCCCAAAAATTGATTTTTGTATTTTACTCAGGGGGAGTATTTTTTTTAAAGGGGAGATAATATTTTCAGGGGGAGTTTTTACCCTTTATGTATTTATTTATCATAAATTGATATCATGCATATTCTACATTTTGGTATCATTAAATTCAATTGCTATTTTTTACTTTTTGATGAAAACAAAAAGGGGGAGAGAAAGGAGGAAAATAAGAAAAATGGGATTTATCCTAAAAAGGGAAGAAACGAAGGAGTTGAAAAATGAAAAATTCGAAAAATTCAAAAAGTTAAAGGAAAGGAGAAAGAAGGAGTCGAAAAAGAAATGGGAGAAGAAACTAACGAAACGGACAAAGTCGAAAACTTTGGTCTGTAAAGATATACATATATTTGTATTTTTGCAGGTAAATCCCATTGACGAAGGGTTGTTTTGTAATCATCAAAAAGGGGGAGATTGTTGGAACATTTTGTTCCATACATAAATTAAAATTGTTTTGATGATTAATGTTGATAAGCAAAACAAAACAACAAAGAGGCGAAGCCAAGAATCGAAGAAAACGAAGCTGGAAAATAGTGTTCTGCACAAGCTTAACGTACGTAACTCAAAGATGATTAACGTACGTAAATGAAGCAGCCTTACGTACGTAATGGAAGTAATATAACGTACGTAATGTAGTTCAAACCAAGTGAACGTTGGAGGAGTCAAAGTCAGAAAAGCATACAACGGATATATGACGTCATTAGTGATGTAATGTTAATGTACGTAATGTTGTATATGCTAACGTACGTAACTCAAAATGACGAAACTCTCTGGACTGTTTTGTGAAGAGGCTAACGTACGTAACCATTCAAGGTTAACGTACGTAAAGGGCATTACGTATGTAATGGAGAGAATATAGCGTACGTAATGAAGGTCCTGGCAGCTAACAGCTAGTTTGATCAAGAAGCCTATAAATACCATGTCTATGGTATTGATTGAGCACAACAACTTCAAGCATACTACACATTCATCTGAGATTGATATTCATTATATTGTTGTTGTAATATTGAGCTTACATTGAGTGATTGAGTGTTATACACAAAATCATACACGAGTGGTAAAAGAAAAGATACGATTGGATTCGGTGTTATTAGGATCAAGGATCCGGCATTATTAGAATCGCAATCGCTATCGAGTGAGGTTTATCTAGTACCCATAGAAAGCTAGAGAGGTTGATTCCTTGTCCTACGAAAAAGAAAACGGTTTAACTTGGACCGACACAAAGACAAGTACGAGTGGTTTATCACGGACCAATAGAAGACGTGATTGTAACGGTTATACCTCGACCGATAGAAGAGAGGCGTAGAGGTTTTTATCTTGATCCTATTGAAAAAGATACCTAGAGAGGACGTAGGCTCGTTTATAGCCGAACCTCTATAAATCCTCGTGTCCTTTATTTTCCGCACTTATATTTTACGCTTCCGCAAACGGCGCAAATATCCGACCCCGTACCCAACAGTATGTCATATTGAAGTTGATGTTGGTTTTAAGTGTGTGAATGTCTCGGTTTTTGTTGTTTGTTAATGTATTTTATGTGGTCTAAGCCTGGTAGGTTCTCCAAAAAAAAATCTACAGCGCTGTAATATCTCTGTAAATCACGGGGGTGTTACAGAATAATATTACATTTGGGAGTTCACGTTTATCGTCCTATCAACCAGTCCCCCTACTCTATTCGAGTTGTAATATCGAGTAGAGTAAGACTTATTTTAAACAGGCGACCTCGATATGATAATCTCTTGGGATCTGGTTCCCAGTTAATGATATTCGTTTCTGAATTTGTGTGTAATTATGACCGCGCCGCTTCTTCTCTGAAGTCTTGCCCCCAACCGTCGCTTCTTTATACCTAGGTCTAGGTGTCAACATGTTATAGGTCTACCAGGGCGGCGTTGGATCTAGACCGTTCTTTTGAAAAGGTCATCGGATGCACCAGATTGCCCATTCCCTCTCGGTTTCCATCCCTCTTTCATATAAAATGAGGGCTTCCCGCTTCTTGCTCATTTCCGCCTCCCTGACTTTCTCATATTTAGAACGCGCAAATTCTTCGGTGATTTATCGTAGCTACAGTTTCCAGAGACATCCTTGATGAAGAAATTATAAACTCGCAAATATACGAATCGCTTTTGTAGGTAGCGGCAAGTAACTCTGAGGTCGATCTCACAAGGAGTTGGAAACGGTTTGAAGTTCAATTATGTTTGGAAAAATAGTCGAATTAACAATAATAAAGTAGATTTAAATACCATGAATGATTCGATTGAGATGTAAGATCGTAAACACAAGTGCGGAAAATTAAATTAATAGCTAAGTGTTAAAAACACCGAATTTAAGGTTGGATTTCCTAGAGATTACAATTATGAGAAAGATATAGGAGTTTAAAATCACCGACACACACGTAATCAATCATTAGTTTCAATACTCAAAGAATTAATAGTTGGAAATCACCGATTGCTCACAATTAAAAGAAAACCGTTTGATGAAGGTAAATCTTAAAAATCGCGATTGCTATATTCAATAATAAGATAAACTCCTTTGATGGGGAAGAATCCCTAACTAACAAGCGATTAGCCAACTACTTTTGATGAGGTAAATCGCTAAAAGATCATAGAAAAAGGCTCAAGAACATTCACAATCACTTCTACCGGACCGTTTGATGGCAAAGACCGATAAAAACCCTCGTATATCTCAATACTAGCAACTTAGAATAAAGGTTTGATAATCTAAATTCTAAGTTCTCTTGTGTCTAAACAATATTCGTGCACAATATCATTAAGAACACCGAACAAAATGATAGAACAACGAAAGAGGAACAATCCCAAACTCATACCCGGAAAATCAATCAAAACTAACAACCAAGAACATGTGTATGGTTCAATCTAAAAATCTATACGAAAAAATTAGCTACTCAAGATAATACGAATAATAACAACAATAATATAGCAAAACATGGCAGAAATCCTTCCCTTTCAATCCCTTGATCGAGTTCCCGAGGAAGGTTTGATGTTCTTCCTTCAAAAACTAAAAAAATATCCTTACAAATGATGAAAATCCCTCACAAATTGTATCTCTAGATGTTTAGAACACTCAAAATTAATAAAAGCGAAGTTTGGATCGAGTTTTGCGGCCCTCCTTGAGTTGTGTCTAGGGTTCCCCTTTATATACCCGTCAAAAATCGCAAAAAGTGCAAAAAATCGCATTTTCTGCACAACAAGGGGGTGGACCGCGGTCTGGGTGGTTGGAGGTCTGGGCATTTTTGGAAACTATCTGCCGCACGGTCTGGGTTTGGGACCGCGGTCCGGGTGCGGTCCAAGACAGGATCGCGATCCTAATGCGGTACGGACTGTGAGGCTGTGGTCTAGAAGCCATATCTCTCTCAATACACCTAGGAATTTAGCGTATAATATACCGTTATGAAGCTGATTTCACGAGGAATCCATAAATATAGAGAACATATCCTAGTTCGAAGTAATGAATCAGGAAATTAGAAAATACGACCGACATTGCTTCAATGTTCATCGTTTAAGCTCCGTTCTTAATCGTCATAAACTCTAATATTGGACATAAAAGCACATATTTCACCAAAATCTTCGTCCGAATACCTACAAAACAAAGACACCACATACCACGCGTAAAAAGAACAAAAACACTTAAAAACAAACAAAAACACGACTCAATAGAATAGAATGAGACGATCAAAAATCGACTCATCAAATCCCCCCAAACCTAAACTTTGCTTGTCCCCTGTTGGCCACTAAGTAAACAGGATACAGCTTGGAAAGTGTTTGAAACAACAGGCTGTACGGTTTTCAAATCTGAGTGCGTAGCAGAAGTCTTTAATACAGTAAGTTGCTGTGGATACAGCAACTAGGTGTGCAGTGTATATTTAAATAATCAGAATTAATAAAATAATAAAGGGAGAAGGTAAATAACACAATATTTAAAGAGGTTTGAGGTAAACCTCTCTACGTCCACTGGTCCTCCACACAGGAGTAAAAAGTTTATTACAATTACTGCGTACACAACTACGTAATTATAACCAAACCTAATCAATATATCGTTCCCACAGATTGATATAAAGATCTTAGCTTTCAACCGTTCACGCAGATTGGTTTGAGCTAACACATGACTGGCTTCTTCACACACAGTTCTGAAGCTTCGTCTTCTTCAATGCAAGTCCATCACACATAGTTCGGGAAGAGCAAGGATTCTCAGTCCACACAGGGCTGATGGGTTTGTTCAAGGGTTAGAACAATATTTGAACAACAGCTTTGACTTTATGAGCTTATAGTTGATGATGTGTTGTTCACGGTTTGAGCACTGTATATCTCTTCTATCAGAATAGCAGAAAGCTTTGGGAGATATGTTTTGCTCTGAATATTCGTGTAAGCACTTGTTGGTTTGTAAGTCGTGTGTTCTATCTATGTGTATGATCTTCAAACTCTAGAGATATATATATATCCTCTGAAATATATCCGTTGAAATAGATCAGTTGAGCAAGATTCCATGACAACTTGATAGTTGACTTGAATATACTGAGATCCGGATATTGCGGGATTTGAAGATCTTCTGATGACTTACAATATTTAAATACTTTATCCTTTAGTATTTAAATACTTTTTTTATCAAATTGGACTTGACTTCTAGTCAATACTGAAGATTCCTTCTTGTCCTGTTTGAGGGCTGTATGGAAGGATTGTTGTATTGATGTTTCGAGACAGCTTCCATACTTAGCTTTGCGGGACTCTTTGCTGTATGATAGAATTACTGTATGATGGGACTACGAGAAGTCTTCGATACAGGTTGATACTTGATCAGCTTTTCGATACAGCTATTAGCGGTATAAAGGTTTGGCATATTGTCAAAACATTCTGACAACAGGATCGATACAGGGATTGTTTATCCCAATAGTTTCGATACCGGGTATTTGTTATCCCAACAATTTCCCCCTTTTTGATAATTTGCCAAGTCCCTCCGAGTCTTTCTTTTAAAACCTTATGACGTTATCCAAACATCCTTGATGATGCCAAAACTTTGACACTTAGCGGTTTGAAGTAGGGCAGACTTCTTGGTCTTCTTTCGAATGTTCTGGCCTTCAGCATTTGGCTTAACACTAAGAACTGCTCGCAGGCAAGTTCAACTTTTATCGAAAGAAAGTTACATTTGAAAACTTATGATTAGCGCGCAGGCACAATCTTACATTGTATTCTAGATACATACAACTTAAACTATGATCTGTTCGCAGACAAGTTCTTACAGTTTGTGTATTGGGATAAGTTTCATAATATGAATACAGCAAAAATAAATTAAGTGACTGTAAACATACTAGAACACAGTAGATTACGAGTTGTAATCTTTCAAGACAGGCAAAAATTATTGATATTGAAATGAAGAGTACAAAATTTTGCTGTTCTGAAAATAAGATTACAAAATCATAATACAAGGAAATTTAACTCCTGTAGTATGAATGCCTCCATGGCCTTTTAGGGTCATTCTTGGTACCCTTCCACCAGTTTTGAACATAATTTAATTTCTTATTTATAAAATTAGAAATAAGACTCATATTGTCCTATATGAAAAAATAAATGCCGGTGCTTAATTAATTTATGTGCCCTTAAATCACATGATAAGAGTTTATAAATTAAACTAAATCAAATAATAGTATATGTATATGTGTGTGTATACTGACTCATGTATATTTTATAATAATTTTATAATATTATTGAAATTGGATCACATATTATTAATATAATAAAATATTTTACTGTACTTCCCTGTCTCGATTTAGATATAAGGCTCGACCTTCATATGATTTATCGAAGACTAGGATCCAATCCTCTGAGTGGGTAACCAAGTCACCATTCTTGTGCTTTGACTTCATGTGAAGCTGTAGCGGGAGCGATACATCTTCCAACTTCGTCTTGAACTCCTCTGCAGCTTCCTATACCGTTCTGCATCTATTGAATAATGAGGAATCTCTGATAAGTACAACTAAGTATCTTAACAGTTCATTTCTCCTCCAGTTCTTGATCTCTGCAGCGGTAGGCTGTCGGTCTGCCGGGAGGTTCATAGATTGCGGCTTTCGGACTAGGCTTTTCCAAGGATACTTAAGATCCTGAAATTCTGGTCGGTCTCCTTGTATCCTAATGTTCGGCGTTGAGATACGGGCTATATCTGCAATGATGGAGTCTTCAAACGGAGCTAACATTTCTTTCTCTTGCTCCAACCTCGTTCTCCTAGCAGCTTCCCTTGCTTCTTCCCCCTTTTTGGCGTCATCAAGGTATGACACCTTTTCATCAAGGCGTTCCAGGATTTGCAAAGCGGCATCCTGTTTCGTCTCAATATTAGACATTCTCTCAACAAGGGAGGAGAGCACCTGCGACATATCTTTAATGTTTTTGTCGTGGGCTCGAAGTTGGGAACCGGATTCGATTAGAGCAGATGTTGTCTTGGCCTCAGACACGCGTAGTTTTGATTGCTCTTCTTTCATGATCTGCTCCTGTTTTTCTTGCAGTCGGCTCAGGGCCTGCTTGAAGACGTGTGGCAGGACACTGAAGGCTTCTACCACTCGGGAGACTTCATGCTTCAGTCCGGTCATATCTTTAATGGCAGATGTGTGAAGCCAATCATGAGCTTTTTCTACAGAGTGTAGAGCATTGACGGCGTCCTGAATAAAGACAGTTTGGAGGCCAAAAGCACGTAATCGCTCTTTTCTTGTTGCAGTGCTGGGAGAGTCTGGCTGGGCAAAGTCCTCGACTCCATTTAACCTTTTCAAATTCACATTTGGGCATGAAATGAGTTGGACATCCTCAGGTATAACACCGTCGTCGGATTCCAAGGCGGTTGATGGTGCGGGAGTATCATATTCGGATTCGGCAACAGGGGGTGCTGCATCCTCCTATGTCGAAGTGGTTTCTGAAGACATGGATACAGAAGGGACCAATTCCTCCTGGTGTCTCTCAGCATCCGCCTGCTCCGGCAGAGGTACTGATTCCTCTTGCTGGATGGCGCTATATCTTTCTTCGGAGAGGGCGACGACAGGCTCGGGTGCCTATTGCGAAACATGTTGTTCCTCCGCGACATGAGGGACTGAATCCTTATTGTCGGGAACAGTGTCTTGCTGTGGCGAGGGGGGCGACTGATGAGCAGATGTCCCTTCATCTCTCTTTTCTCGGGCTTCCTCACAACTCATCCGCAAACCAGCCTGGAGTGCGTCGTCATCGTCGTCTGAATCAGGATCAGACTTTGGACTCTCGGGATATTCCATGGACTTAGCTTTCCCTTTCCTTTGTGCTTCGACCTTTTCAAACAGATGGCTTTCAATAAGCTCCTTAACGAATATGTTGTCCCATTGGATCAGGACAACAATTTCTTGAGTGTCCGTCACTTCCAAAACAAATTTTTCTTCGTTACTCCATTCGCTCCAGTTGTACAGAGTCTCGTACGGAGCAAGTCTGTAGCTCTTCCATTAGAGAAACCGCTCGTAAGACTGTTCGATTTGCACGGAAAGCAGGGTCTTGGAAATAATTGTGTCCGGGGAGGGGCTCCGTACAGCGCCTGGGTTTGCTGTAGGCATGGGTTACTCTACAGGTGTGGAATCCTGTATTGTAGAGGTATTCCTTACAGGGGATGGTACCCTGATAGGAGATGGATCCTGAACGGGTGTGGAATCCCGTATAGGAGAGGTAGCTTTTGGCTCCATAAAGGCATCCGACTCGCTAGAGTCTTTAGAGTTGGCAGATGTCATAGCATCCGTCGTAGCTGCCAAGGGCTCGGGATCTACTGTATCGATAGTAGTGGGCATCTCTTCCACAGGGGTTGGGCCCTGGGGGACTTGATCAGTGGGTTGAGCCACGAGAGGAGCATCCTCGGAGGGTTTTGTAGCTTTAACTTTTGTAAGCCTCCTTAACTTCTTTCTCGGCTTCTCAACAGCAACTGGAGTTTTGCTGTGAGATCTTTTTCTCTTCTTCGATGATTCAATACTTTGGGACTTAGAAGAAACGTCCCTCAGATCGGCAGATAGCGGCAAATTTCGGATAAAAGGTCTGTTGGCAATCAAGATGCTCTGGTTGAAGGCAGTAGGCCTGACGCCTCCTAAGAATATCCGTGAACTGATTTTCTTTGCCTCTGCGGTTTGCAGAAGTCCGCACTTCGTCAAAATATGGTTCAAAAACAAACCAAACAATTTCTTCTGCGAAGCAGGCTTAGACACCTCTTCCTGCAAATGCTTAAGGATGATTTGACACCAATTGACCTTCTCGCAGGTCATTATCGCGATCATCATCCTAAACCAGAGATTGGTGCACATCTCAAATGCACCTGTTCGATTCTCAATAATACGGCAGCAAAAATCATGTAAGTAAACAAAAAGTAAACAAAAATTTTTCTTATGGCAAGTGTATGAACCATTTCCACCGTTGTTGAACCGGTGAATAAGCCATAATACTGGGTCAAGAGGTCTTGGGACCCAAAGGTCTCAAGATCTTCCATGGTCTGGTCATCAGCAGGTAGCCTGAAGATGTTCTAGAGAAGCTCTTGGTCAATGCGGATATCCACTCCGCGGATAACGGCTGTGATGTCAGCGACATGACCTCCCTGAGCCAGTGACAAAAAGAGAACTACAGCGTTGAGGTAGAATTCCTCAACCAGATGAACGTCATATTTTTCGGCGGTGTGGCTCCCAAGGCGGTAGAGGCCTTGCTGACGGATTCTTGTAATGACGAACTCCATGGAATCAACGTCATCGCCTTCAGCGTGAATACGTTCCAGCACAACAGATTTGGAGAAGATCCGTCCGTCGATGAAGTTGAATGATTTCTTGAGAGAGGTGGAAGATGTCTAGGTAGACGCCATTGATGATTTCTCAAGGAACGGTGAAAAAGATACAAGAAAAATGCAGTAAACATAGAAAAATCTTGTAGGCTGAATGCTCGAGAACTCTTAAAATATGCAGAAGGCGTAAAGAGTCTCAAATGGCATTTACAGTCCTTTTATAGTAGGCGGCGAAGAAGGGTTTTCAGAAAATGAATGGTCAGATTTAAGGGATGGGAACTGGTGTTTAAAATGAACGGTCAAGATGGACTGAGTGTAACTGGTACACTTATCCATTGAATTTTAAAATAGGAGCGGGTCCCACTTCTGACATTTCATATTACCCTTAATGCCTGAAACAGAGGTATAAAATATATTAAACAATTTGAAACATCGCGGCTTTTAACATTCGATTGTCCAGATATCGTGTAAGGCATTTAATGTAAAAGACGTTTGACATGAAAACAGGGCACGTGGACAATATTGTTTTAAAATGAAATATTATAATATATAATGAATCGATTTCCCATAGTATTGGCTGTATTCGCGACGATACAGCGTCCCCCCTTAAAAGGTAGATATGGGTTTCAATTCCATACAACAACTTTTGGATTAATGCTGTATTCATGGGTCATACTGTATTACCCCTTAATTATTGCACACGTCAACTGTAGGATGATTCATATCGCTTTGTTCCCTACAGTGCCGTATTGAAGGCTCTGAGTGTACAGATAATTAATGGTGGATACTGTATTACAGCATTCCCCCTCAATTGTTGAGTAAAAACAGTAAATACATACAGGGAGTCAGGCTGTAGCAATCCCAATTCTTGTCGAAGCATGTTGAATCTAGCTGTGTCAAGAGGCTTGGTGAATATGTCAGCCAACTGGATATCTGTATGAACTTTTTCCAGCCGAACATCCTTGTTCTCGACATGATTCCTGATGAAATGATGCTTCATGTTGATATGCTTAGTGCGCGAGTGCAATACAGGGTTGTGCGTTATTGCAATTGCACTCGTGCTATCGCACATAATGGGTGTTTCCTTGGCTTCAATCCCATAATCTGACAACTGTTGCTGCATCCAAAGGATCTGCATACAACAACTACCAGCAGCATAGTACTCTGATTCAGCCGTGGCAAGTGAGTTTGCCAATTGCTTCTTGCTGAACCAAGACACAAGTCTAGGTCCAAGAAAGTGACAAGTTCCACTTGTACTCTTCCTATCTAGCTTGCAGCCTCCGAGATCCGAGTCGCTGTAGCCACCTAAATCGAATCCGTCTTCTTTAGGATACCATAGTCCTACGTCGACTGTTCCTTTGATGTACTTCAGGATTAGTTTAGCTGTATTGAAGTGTGATTCTTTAGGTGCTACTTGATATCTCGCACACACTCCTACAACAAACTGGATATCGGGCCTGCTAGCCTTTAGGTACAGGAGAGAGCCAATAAAATTCATGTAGAGTGATTGGTCAACCAGCTTTCCAGCTTCATAAGCACTAATTTGCACGGAAGTGATCATGGGGGTTGAAGATGATTTGGAAGTATTCATTCCAAATTTGTTGCGAAGCTCCTTGCTATATTTTTCCTGGTTGATGAATATACCTGTAGGCAACTGCTTTACCTGCAAACCTAGGAAATAACTAAGTTCTCCCATCATACTCATTTCAAATTTACTTTGCACGAGATGAGAGAACCTTTGACATAAAGCAAGGTTAGTTGAACAAAATATAATATCATCTACATAAATTTGAACCATTAGAAGGTCATCGCCTTCCTGTATTTTGAACAAGGTCTTGTCCAAAGCACCTTTCTCAAATCCATTATCGGTTAGATAGTGGGACAGGGTCTCATACAATGCTCTAGGGGCTTGCTTTAAGTCCATACAGTGCTTTCCTCAGCCTGTATACTAGGTCTACGCCGTCTGTGTTGGCAAACCCTGGTGGTTGTTCAACATAAACTTCTTCGGCAAGGTCTCCATTTAGGAATGCACTTTTGACGTCCATTTGGTATACAATGAAGCTCTTATGGGCGGCAAAGGCTAAAAATATCCTAATAGCTTCTAGTCTGGCTACAGGGGCAAATGTCTCATCGTAGTCTATGCCTTCTTCCTGTCTATAGCCTTGGGCGACTAGCCTTGATTTATTCCTTATTATGAGTCCATTTTGATCCTTCTTGTTTCTAAATACCTATTTGGTTCCAATTACTGATTGATGCGTAGGTCTGGGTACAAGATACCATACGTTGTTTCTTTCGAAACCGTTAAGCTCTTCTTGCATAGATGTTATCCAATGAGAATTGTTGAGAGCTTCTATGGTAGAAACAGGTGCGGACTGGGCTAAGAATACAACAATAGTGCACATATTGAGTCTTCTAAGCTCGGATTGAAATTTCCATTCAGGAAATGGTGATATCTCAGTATCTGGTTCTTCTTTTGCACATAGTACATTTCCTTGTGTACTCTGTATTCTCCTACGGGTAGAAACACCAGCATTAATGTTTCCAATGATCCGCTCTTGCGGGTGATCTCTCAACCATCTTCTAGCGGGTTTTAATTCGGGGTCCTGTACTGTATCTTGAGTTGCTGTAGTTTCGGCTTCAGCTTGTATAGCATCGGCTTCATCTACATTGATTCTTACAGCTGCGGGGTTGATTTCTAGGTCAACGACAGGTTCTATGGGAGTTGGTGGATCTATGATGGAAAGTTTTTGGATGTTCTGAGTAAAAGCTTCGACTCCTATAGGGTCATGGTGAGGTTCGTCGAACACTACATGAACTGATTCCTAGATTGCCAGCTTCCTTTTATTAAAGATCCTGTAAGCTTTGCTGACGTAGGAATATCCTACAAATATTCCTTCATCCGACTTCTCATCGAAGGTTCTAAGTTGATCCTTCCCATTGTTCAACATATAGCACCTGCATCCAAAAATGTGAAAATACGAAACTAACGGAGTTTTGTTGTTCCATACCTCGTATGCTATTTTGTTGTGGTGCTTGTTGACGATACAGCGGTTTTGAGTGTGGCATGCTGTATTGGTTACTTCGCCCCAGAAATGCTGTGGCAACTTGTTTGCGGCAATCATTGTCCTTGTTGCTTCCTTCAGCGTCCTGTTCTTTCGCTCGGCAACACCATTTTGTTGAGGTGTATGGGCAGCTGAGTATTCGTGTTGTATCCCATTTTTCGAACAGTATTGCTCTATAAAGCGGTTAGTGAATTCTGTACCTCTGTCGGAACGAATGGACACGATACTCGATCCTTTTTCATTTTGAAGCTTTCTGAGGAGCTCGGGCAGCTTTGATGTTGTTTCCTTCTTCTTGCTTAGGAAAATTGTCCAAGCATACATGGAATAATCATCAACAATAACGAGACAGTATTTCTTACCTCCCAAACTTACCGGGTCTATAGGACCATAGAGATCCATATGTAGCATTTCCAGAATTCTGTGGGTTGAAATGTAGGATTTGCTCTTCAGGGTGGACTTGATTTGGTTGCCTTTTTGACATGGTCTACAGACACTGTCTTTTTGGAATGATACATTCGGCAATCCTCTAACCAGTCCCTGTCTTGAGAGCTTGTTGATCGTCTTGAAGTTGACGTGTGACATCCTCCTGTGCCATAACCAGCTTAGATCTGCAGTGCCTTTGGCAACAAAACAAGGAATTGTGTAGCTCGTAGGCATTCAGTCAGCAATATACATATTACCCGATCTGCTTCCTGTGAGCACAACTTCTTTGGTCAGGATGTTCTTGACTCTACAGTGATCTATATAGAATTTCACCGAGAACTGTTTGTCACAGAACTGGATAATACTAAATAGGTTGTACTGTAAGCCTTCAACATGAGCTACATCGGTGACTTTGAATTTTCCGACAAGAAGGTTTCCTTTTCCTCTTGTCCTTCCTTTAGATTTATCACCGAAGCGCACTTTTGGACCGCGACCTTCTACGAAATCTGATAGCTTGCTTCTATCTCCTGTCAAGTGCCGGGAGCATCCGCTGTCGAAGTACCATATGTCCTTCACCAAAATGTCCTGTAGCAGACAAATTAGGTAGATTTAGGTCCCCTTTGATTGTTGGGTTCGTGAATGTTAGTGCCTTTTGGTACCCAAATTTTCCTGACAGCAATTGGCTTACTATAGGTTACATTAGGTACAGTTTTGCGGTATCTACGTGTAACACCCCCAGAATACGACCGGGAATGTCACACGCCGTAGACCCTTATCACAAGGATATACCAAGCTAAACTCCAAAAGACCACTCAATGATTGACCGACCGGGGTCAAAATTAAATACAAAG
The DNA here is from genome assembly GCA_033398695.1 of Orobanche coerulescens. Taxonomy (NCBI): domain Eukaryota; kingdom Viridiplantae; phylum Streptophyta; class Magnoliopsida; order Lamiales; family Orobanchaceae; genus Orobanche; species Orobanche coerulescens. The sequence goes on along the minus strand of CM065816.1, from coordinate 36,448,482 downwards.
CAGACCGACAAGGTTATTAACCAATTCAGAATTAACGACATTCATATTACAATGACAATAATAAACTTGAACACCGAAAAGAATGACAACTCAATTTAAATAAATGAAAACTACACCCATGCAAGGGTGAATACTCGAACGACAGAGAAATACCGACCAAAATGAAACAAAAGAAAAGACTCTGACTCTGTTGTGATTAGTATCATTGTCCTCCATCTCCTTCCAAGCCAATCTTGTGACTGCTCCCGAGCTGCCAAAACCTGAGCGCATAACACGCACCCACCCCCCGAAAACTCGGGGGTTAGCAAACTGGAATTTTGCTAGTGCAAGTACATAATATACAAGATATACGAACAGTAACAACACAAAATTCAACTGCTGTGAAGCCTTAACACAAACCATACATTCTCATAGTCAACACAGAATAACACTCGCATATACAAGGTGAAAGATAATCACATAGTCATATTCTCTTTACGGAACATAACATCAATGAAACTTTAAACGAGCCAAAGGAGTCAGGAAAATCCCTTTTGTAAAAGGAAAAATATTTTGATAAGATAGTTTGCAAACGTTATTATTGACTCGGGCCGTCTTGGGGTTTTGAAAATCGAATGGGAACACTTTTGGAAAATAATTTAAGAAGCTCTCGGGTCCTTGACCCAACATAAGGAAAACAATTACACGAAATCCATGTCACGTTATTCGGGGTCCTCGACCCAATTTATATATCACTATCACAAACGAAATCATTACAACATCTCAGAGGGTTCTCAACCCAATCCAAATAACATCATCACGAGATCAATCATCTCAACATTTCACAGGGTCCTCGACCCAATACACAGAATAGCACCATAATACAATCAAAGGCACAAACTCTCATTCGACATATCCTGCTCAAGACCCCGACACTAACCCTGAGATTTCACAAACCTCCTTGGTTAATTAACCCTGATACCAACGCTTTAAAAACAAGTTGAAACAAGCTTTCAAAAACACGAATCGCGGTTTATATCAAGACAAACATTTAAAAGTGAGTTGAAAGAATTTGAGATACGAACATCGTTCGGTAACGGGGTCTTAGCTATCACTCAAATACCCGTAACCAATAAGCCTGCCAGGCGCCTCCCTTGCGCACCTGTGCACCGGCGTTCACTCCACTATGTTGGCCGCTCCTTGAACATCTCACTGTGCCGGCGATCACTCCCGCAAGAGCCGCCCCTTGACACACGCATTATGTAACACCGGCATTCACCACCCATATGGAGCCGCACATTGCAGCGTACACCAGGCCGGAGTTCACGCCCCGCCCTCAGAGGTTCCCGGATATGACGTTTCTCACAACAAGTATCCACGTTGTTTCAAACATCAAGCACACGGACAAACGTCACCACAATTTTCAACTCGGTACATCAAGTCACACAATTTCTCCGCCAGTCCATAACCACACAAATAAGCAATAACACGCACGTTATCAATCAAACTCAATCACAATAATACTTCAAGAATAACCAACCAACACCGCACATATATCTCTATATTGCGACTCAACCGAATATATATATTTATATATATAGATATATAGATTTATATATAACCTTACTATATTATATGAATAACTATAGTTCATCCATCAATCCAAGTTGAGTACGTCAACTAGTGTTAGCATTCATCACTCGTCAATCACCGACATAAGCATATATATCAATATACGTATATACATACATATATTTAACATATAAATATATATATATACACACACATATATACATCCGTATAAACTCATACACTTCGACAGCAATGATTTCACGCAGTTACAATTCGTATATCTAGGTACTTGCCTTGGTAATCTCTCGCGGATACTCCGAAAGTATGGTCGGTTGGCAAAATCCGGAACTCCAACGAAAACAATGATCGGAAGGGCTCAACAACAGATTTTTGTAGGGAAATCGTCCCTAATATCCTATCATCGAATAAACAATCAATCACACGAGTAAAAACATCACAAAACGACCAAATTCCTCTCTGCGGCATTTCCCCGGACACCTTGAAGGCGTCAAACGGAAGTTCATATAATCGACGAATCGGAAATGGTAAAACCGTGGAAAGATGATGAAAATGATAGAATACAACTTAATCTACAATTATCCATCAGTAATTTAAGTTCATAAGGCTCAAACGGACGAAATCTACCAAGATCCCCAAATTTTCCCAAAGTTTGGATTTTAGGAATAACTAACCTTGATTCGGTCGATTGAAGGATGTTATGGATTGATCGATCAATGATATGGACTCAGGATCTTCGTAGATTTGTTGTTCAATAACATTCCTCCTTTCTCTCAAAAGATCCAGCCGCGGACATGAAGGAAGGGAAGTGAAAAATCGGTGAAAACAGGGATGCTCGGTCATATATATATACTGGCAACTGACTAGCGTGCGCTAGGTTGTCCGGGTAGCGTGCGCTATCGGCCGGCCCTGGTCCAGAATCTCCGGCCGTGGTCCGAGAAGCGCGGCGCAAGACATCGGCGAGAACGCAGTGCAATCGCCCGCTTCAGGACTCATCGACTAATCGCCCGCCAGAAGCGCGGCGCTTTGCCGAGCAGAAGGCGGCGCTAGCTCGCCGAGTTAGCGCAGCTTGTCCGCCGTAGCGTGCGCTACTGGCCGGTCCGGCCAAGTCTGCACTTACCGCTTAGATCGCCGGCCGATTAGCGTGCGTTACCTCCGAGATGGCGTGCGCTTACTCCTGCGGTTAGCGCACGCACTGCCCGGCCAGAAGACGCTAGGCCGGTCCTCGCCAGAATCGTCGGCAGCGCCACCTCCATGACGGTTCTCGCGCACTGTCCGATAAAGGTTTCAAGATCCGTGCCGGTTCCTCCCGCAACCGTCCGGCCAGCGCCCAGCTGTCGTGTCCTGACGACTCGATTCCTAAAAACGCACGGAGCGAACACGACGAAACGCTAGCGGACAACAACATCGATCCGAAATGAAATTAATATACAACAAATCTCCACATATGGCCATAAACACAAAATCGATTGTCGAGAAAAATAATACCAACGCTCGGAAACCGAGAATTTTTCGGTCTAAAAAAAAAAGAAAAATTTGAATTAATCATAATAAAAATCTCGGATATTACATTCTACCCCCTTAAAATGAGTTTCGTCCCGAAACTTAAAATAGAAAGGGGCAGAACAATCAAGGAAATAACTACTTGCTCAGCCCCAAAACATCACGAGCAATGCGCGAATGCGAGGTTCTAAAAATGTAAGTGAACACGATAAGTCGAGGTGGATGAGTATGAATTTCGAGACAAAAACTCCAAGAGTTAAGAAAATCACAAGACGGCTCAGACGTCATGAAACCATGTTTCGAGCTCGACCAACCGCATCCAAGTTCATAAGACATTCGGAAATGTTAATTGCACGCATGGGAATAATAGTTTCGAACAAAATTTGCAACGATTAAGTTCAGATATGGAAAGACCACAATAATCCACAGGATTTAACAAAACAGCTCCGATGTTCGTTCGGAGGACGACAGGCTAAGTAGAACAAGATAGTTTAAAATCGTCGAGAGGATCATATTTGAATTACCAACAATGAAAAGTCACACAATACCAGAAATACTAAGAAAAGTACGGGTAATACACTCCCCCATACTAAAAGACATTTCGATCCCGAAACTTAGAACAACAAGAGTTGGAAACATAGAGCAATGAAATGAAGAACGATCAAAGTCACGATTGTTCAAAACAGCAACGATTAGGACATATTACAAAATATTCATCCTCCCATGTTAGGCTCTTCAGAAGGAGACATAGGGTTTCGGGACATTCTCCGGTCACTTGCTCTGTTCGCCAATAGGGTAGCATTCTTTGCCAATTCAGAAATTATCTCACAATGCTTCTCCCGATGACCTTCACACCCGCACCGGTAACAAGTCAAGAGTGGAAAGGGACAATTTGCACGAACATGTCCCCGACGATTGCAGTTGAAGCACCCTCCCTTCTTACCGAGAGCCACCGATGCTGGCTTGGGATTCCCAACGCTCACTCCCGATCGCGAAGACGACGCGTTCGAACGATGTGGGGGTTTGGGAGCCTTAGACTCCTCACCGACCGAAAATTTCCCAGATGTCCTCGGTCTCTTGGCTTCGCTCGTGGGCTCGACTACTGAGGAGATTTCATAGGATATCGTTTGATTTTGATACTCCTTCACTGTAGCATGAATCGTGGTCGTACGAACCATCTCGCCGCTTCCATTTCCATCACCACGTCTACGTCCGCCGAGGCTTGACATACTAATATGGATAACACCATTCAAAAGTATTAGTTTATCAGTCGTACAATATACCACAATTATCAACCCGAGTTTTAGTTAGCATCCTTAGAATAACGGTAACATCGTAAAGCACAAAGTTTTATGAAGTCAATATCGAGTCCTTCGACGAGGATGATCATTATATGTATGCACTTAATGAAAACAATTTTTTGGAAAAGAGGGCTAGTCACGTTGCGCCCAAGACTTGTAAATACTGTCTTTTATTACGGAAGAGGAAGTTTATATAACGACTCTAAAAAAATTATTTTCGAGTAATGCATAAAAGAAAAAATTGAAAATTGAATTGTAACTAATTTGAAATATTTCAAAGGTGTTAGAGTCTCAAATACCACAATTTTGAAAATCTTTCCTCTTCTACCAAAATGTTTATTCGAAAGAATTTTCCACCGAGATACGTGACCATTTAACATGACGATATTAAATCATGGCTCAATGTTAGAAAATTTCAAAGCACCACTTTAAAATATTCGTGATACTACAACGTCGTGGGCCCCGTGCCGGAACCCACCAGGCTAACAATCATTTTTAAAAAAAATGTTCAAATTGCCAAAAAAGGCCGATGTCGGTAATATTCTCAAATACTCACTAAAGTCATTTATAAAATATCAAATACCGTCATAAGAATACTATCAAAACGTGCAAGACCAAAATATCAAAACTCGGCTTGCAAGATACCGAAATCCATCTCAAAATACTCACGCAGCGGATAAAATTAACACTCATAAATTTATTCTAATAAAGTGCAGAAACAGATAAAAATGCCCGACTTCCGAAGCATACTACATAACCATTTTTGCTCGGACCGCATACGCATGTTATATCCTAAAACAATAATATAACCAACAAGTTCCAATCCCTAGTTCACATTAAACACATTAGCACAATATAATCAAATACGTATATAAGGGGACTTACGATCGGGAGGCTTACCATCACAGATTGCCGGAAGATGATGTCGGAACCACGATACTAATCACAACTATGATGCACGCGACTTACACAAGTCATGGACTTGACCTAACGGCCTAGGTTTTTCGCAAACCTAAGCTCTGATACCATAAATGTAACACCCCCAGAATACTACCGGGAATGTCACACGCCGTAGACCCTTATCACAAGGATCTACCAGGCTAAACTCCAAAAGACTACTCAATGATTGACCGACCGGGGTCAAAATTAAATACAAAGCAGACCGACAAGGTCATTAACCAATTCAGAATTAACGACATTCATATTACAATGACAATAATAAACTTGAACACCGAAAAGAAATACAACTCAATTTAAATAAATGAAAACTACACCCATGCAAGGGTGAATACTCGAACGACAAAGAAATATCGACCAAAATGAAACAAAAGAAAAGACTCTGACTCTGGTGTGATTAGTATCATTGTCCTCCATCTCCTTCCAAGCCAATCTTGTGACTGCTCCCGAGCTGCCAAAACCTGAGCGCATAACAAGCACCCACCCCCCGAAAACTCGGGGGTTAGCAAACTGGAATTTTGCTAGTGCAAGTACATAATATACAAGATATACGAACAGTAACAACACAAAATTCAACCGCCGTGAAGCCTTAACACAAACCATACATTCCCATAGTCAACACAGAATAACACTCACATACACAAGGTGAAAGATAATCACACAGTCATATTCTCTTTACGGAACATAACATCAATAAAACTTTAAACGACCCAAAGGAGTCAGGAAAATCCCTTTTGTAAAAGAAAAACTATTTTGATAAGATATTATTGACTCGGGCCGTCTTGGGGTTTTGAAAATCGAATGGGAACACTTTTGGAAAATAATTTAAGAAGCTCTCGGGTCCTTGACCCAACATATGGAAAACAATTACACGAAATCCATGTCACGTTATTCGGGGTCCTCGACCCAATTTATATATCACTGTCACAAACGAAATCATTACAACATCTCACAGGGTTCTCAACCCAATCCAAATAACATCATCACGAGATCAATCATCTCAACATTTCACAGGGTCCTCGACCCAATACACAGAATAGCACCACAATACAATCAAAGGCACAAACTCTCATTCGTCATATCCTGCTCAAGACCCCCGATTAATTAACCCTCGGAGATTTAATCAAACCTCCTTGGTTAATTAACCCTGATACCAACGCTTTAAAAACAAGTTGAAACAAGCTTTCAAAAACACGAATCGCGGTTTACATCAAGACAAACACTTAAAAGTGAGTTGAAAGAATTTGAGATACGAACATCGTTCGGTAACGGGGTCTTAGCTATCACTCAAATACCCGTAACCAATAAGCCTGCCAGGCGCCTCCCTTGCGCACCTGTGCACCGGCATTCACTCCACTATGTTGGCCGCTCCTTGAACATGTCACTGCGCCGGCGATCACTCCCGCAAGAGCCGCCCCTTGACACACGCATTATGTAACACCGGCGTTCACCACCCATATGGAGCCGCACATTGCAGCGTACACCAGGCCGGAGTGCACGCCCCGCCCTCAGAGGTTCCCGGATATGATGTTTCTCACAACAAGTATCCACATTGTTTCAAACATCAAGCACACGGACAAACGTCACCACAATTTTCAACCCGGTACATCAAGTCACACAATTTCTCCGCCAGTCCATAACCACACAAATAAGCAATAACACGCACGTTATCAATCAAACTCAATCACAATAAGCCTTCAAGCATAACCAACCAATACCGCACATATATCTCTATATTGCGACTCAACCGAATATATATAACCTTACTATATTATATGAATAACTATAGTTCATCCATCAATCCAAGTTGAGTACATCAACTAGTGTTAGCATTCATCACTCGTCGATCACCGACATAAGCATATATATCAATATACGTATATACATACATATATTTAACATATATATATATATATATATATGCACATACATATATATATATATACACACATATATATACATCCGTATAAACTCATACACTTCGACAACAATGATTTCACGCAGTTACAATTCGTATATCGAGGTACTTGCCTTGGTAATCTCTCGCGGATACTCCGAAAGTACGGTCGGTTGGCAAAATCCGGAACTCCAACGAAAACAACGATCAGAAGGGCTCAACACCAGATTTTTGTAGGGAAATCGTCCCTAATATCCTATCATCGAATAAACAATCAATCACACGAGGAAAAACATCACAAAACGACCATTTTTCCTCTCTGCGGCATTTCCCCGGACACCTTGAAGGCGTCAAACGGAAGTTCATATAATCGACGAACCGGAAATGGTAAAATCGTGGAAAGATGATGAAAATGATAGAATACAACTTAATCTACAATTATCCATCAGTAATTTAAGTTCATAAGGCTCAAACGGACGAAATCTACCAAGATCCCCAAATTTTCCAAAGTTTGGATTTTAGGAAAAACTAATCTTGATTCGGTCGATTGAAGGATGTTATAGATTGATCGATCAATGATATGGACTCAGGATCTTCGTGGATTTGTTGTTTAATAACATTCCTCCTTTCTCTCAAAAGATCCAGCCGCGGACATGAAGGAATGGATGTGAAAAATGGGTGAAACAGTGGTCGCTTTGGCCATATATATATCGGGTAATCGACTAGCGCGGCGCTAGGTTGTCCGGTAGCGGCGCTATCGGCCGCCCTCGGTCTGTAATCTTCGCCGGGTCCGAGAAGCGCGCGCAATACATCGGCAGCAGGCGGCGCAATCGCCCGCCCAGACCTATCGACTAATCGCCGGCCAGTAGCGTGGCGCTGCCGAGACGGTAGCGTGCGCTAGCTCGCTGAAAGTTAGTGCGCGCACTGCCCGGCCGTAGCGTGCGCTACTGGCCGTCCGCCAAGTCCGCACTTACCGCCTAGATCGCCTGGCCGATTAGCATGCGTTACCTCTCGGCAGTTGGCGTGCGCTACTCGCGGTTAGCGCACGCACTGCCCGCCATAGTGTACGCTAGCCGGTCTCGCCAGAATCGTCGGCAGCCAGCCTCCATGACGGTTCTCGCGCACTGTCGGCAGTTGCCAAGATCCGTGCTGTTCCTCCCGCAACCGTCCGGCCAGCGCCCGACTGTCGTGTCCTAACGACTCGATTCCTAAAAACGCACGGAGCGAACACGACGAAACGCTCGCGGACAACAACATCGATCCGAAATGAAACTAATATACAACAAATCGCCACATATGGCCATAAATACAAAATCGATTGTCGAGAAAAATAATACCAACGCTCGGAACCGAGAATTTTCTGGTCTAAAAAAAAAGAAAAACTCGAATTAATCATAATAAAAATCTCGGATATTACACTACGTGGGGCATGTACGTAGTTACCGTAGCCGTGATAATCATTATGCATGTAAAAATCAGGGTTATTATTATTAATCCAGTACTTATGCCGTCTCATAGGTGGAGCCATTTTCTTTGGCCTTACAGCTTGCCTTCTGGGTTTCCAGTTAGATTCCCAAAGCCGTTTTCGATGCTGTGCGGACACCTGCTTTCTTGATAGATAATTAGGCTCCTGTATCCGGATTTAGGCATGTCAGATCAAAGCACGCCGTGGGCCTTTGGTATTTGGATACAGCCTTCTTTCTGAATGGCTATGGGCGTTGTTGATATGCTCGGGGAGCATGCTGTTGCGTGCGCCTTACAGTTTGGAATGGATTATGATTCCGCTGTCTCGAATAAGATTGCGTGGGCGGAATGGCAGCCTTTGCTTTTCGCGGTGCAGCAGGTTCCTTCATAGGACTTGGAGTTTCTTCCGATACAGGAATGTGTTCCACACTCCTGACGAACACAGTACTAGTTTTCCCTTTGTTGGAAAATGAGCTGTATCCTAAGCCACTTTTATCATGAGTATGTTGCCCAGTGCTTAGAATTTCTTCCATTATTTTAGATGATTTCTCGAAAGATTTCAAAATGGTCTCAAGTTCGCCTTCTCGCTTTTCGAGAGTATTAAATTTTGCTTGAAGTAGAACAAAATCATTTGTCTTGCTTCATTTGGAGACTTAGTCTCATTTAGTTCATGAGCAAGTTGATGATTGTTCTCCACGAGTTTTTCATGCTCGACCTTGCTGTTTTCACAATAAATTGACATATTTTCATAGTTTATCTTCAGCAAGTCGTTTTCTTCTTTCAGCTCTATGTTGGAAAGTTGAAGCTGAATGTTTTCATTTTTCAAAGTCTCGTGGGCTTTTTGAATATTATTAAATTCATTCATCATGTTTTCGAAAGTATGCGATGCATTTACTGGAATAATTGAGGTTGAGCTTACCTCATCATCGCTATCTTCTTCTTCCGGAATGTCCTTTGCCATAAAGCACATATATGCCTTATCTTCGAATTCATCATCAGATGAGTCACTGTCAGTGACTACTTGAAGACATTCTTCGGATTTGGATGGTGTGGGGGAGGCTTCTGATTCTACTATCAGGGCCTTGAGCTTGTTTTTCCAAGCACGTCTTCGTTCATCCCTCTTTTGTTGTTCGGCTTCCGGCAACCTTTGAACTTTAGGATGAGGACATTTGTTTGCATAATGTCCAGGTTTTATGCAATTATAGCACAGGTTAGCGTCGCCAGAGGAGGTTTCAGTACTTACCTTGTGAATAGGCTTGGGCCTGTAGGGAATCTTTCCAGACTGCTTGATGAACTTTTTGAACTTGTGCATGAGGAGAGCCATTTCGTCATGCGACAGGATGTCGTCGTCGCTGTCAGCATTCTTGTAATTAGGCTTTGATGGGCTGGGCATGCTGTGTCGACGGTTGGATACAACGGCTAAGGCTGTAGTCCTAGCGGGAGATTCTTCAGCTTTCTCTCTCCTGTCTATATCGTACTCAAATGCTTTGAGGTCAGAAAAGAGATCAAAAGTAGATATTTCACTAAGATTACACGACACACGCATAACTATGGTCTTAATGTCCCATCGGGCAGGGAGAGATCTGAAAATCTTTAGGTTTTTCTCCCTTTGAGTATAAATTTGCCCAAAGCTTCAAGTTCACCAACAATTCCAGTGAATCTGAGGTCAAGTTCCTCAAGTGTTTCAGTTGGTTTCATTTCAAAAGATTCAAATTGCTGAGTTAATTTTGAAATCTTGTTTTCTTTTGAGAGCTCAGTTCCCTCACAAATCAACTTGATTTTATTCCAGATATCCTTGGCTGATTTACAGCTCTTTACCTTAGAGAATGTGCCTTTGTCAAGGGTGACAAACAGCGCATTCTTCGCAACATTTTCGAGGTTGGCGCGCTTTCTTTCGTTAGAAGTCCATTGTTCGCGCTCTTTTTCAAGCATCTCCACATGAGCCTGGCCTTCAATTCTTGCGGTCAGATTTACCTTCATTATCTTTATGGGGCCATCCTGTATAACAAAAATCATCTCCTCGTGCATTGCTGCAAGATGAGCCTCCATCCTGATTCTCCAATCATCAAACTCATTAATAGAGAACATAGGAACTTTATTGATCATTGATGTATCCATATGAGAATGTGGGAATGAAAAAGACTGTTTTATAACAATAAGTGATTTTGGATCTGATTCGGTTAAAAAGACGACCGATTCTTTTTAGAATCAACCGCCCTGATACCACTAGTTGGCCACTAAGTATACAGGATACAGCTTGGAAAGTGTTTGAAACAACAGGTTGTACGGTTTTCAAATCTGAGTGCGTAGCGGAAGTCTTTAATACAGTAAGTTGCTGAGGATACAACAACTAGGTGTGCAGTGTATACTTAAATAATCACAATTAATAAAACAATAAAGGCAGAAGGTAAATAACACAATATTTAAAGTGGTTCGAGGTAAACCCCTCTACGTCCACTGGTCCTCCACACAGGAGTAAAAGGTTTATTATAATTACTGCGTACACAACTACGTAATTATAACCAAACCTAATCAATACATCGTTCACACAGATTGATATAAAGATCTTAGATTTCAACCGTTCACACAGATTGGTTTGAGCTAACACGTGACTGGCTTCTTCACACACAGTTATGAAGCTTCGTCTTCTTCAAGGCAAGTCCGTCACACACAGTTCAGGAAGAGCAAGGATTCTCAGTCCACATATGGCTGATGGGTTTGTTCAAGGGTTAGAACAATATTTGAACAACAGCTTTGACTTTATGAGCTTATAGCTGATGATGTGTTGTTCACGGTTTGAGCACTGTATATCTCTTCTATCAGAATAGCAGAAAGCTTTGGGAGATATGTTTTGCTCTGAATATTCGTGTAAGCACTTGTTGTTTTTTAAGTCATGTGTTCTATCTCTGTGTATGATCTTCAAACTCTGGAGATATATATAGCCTCTGAAATATATCCGTTGAAATAGATCCGTTGAGCAAGATTTTGTGACAACTTGATAGTTAACTTGAATAGACTGAGATCCGGATATCGCGGGATTTGAAGATCTTCTGATGACTTACAGTATTTAAATACTTTATCCTTTAGTATTTAAATACTTTTTTATCAAATGGGACTTGACTTCTAGCGAATACTGAAGATTCCTTCTTGTCCTGTTTGAGGGATGTATGGAACGATTGTTGTATTGATGTTTCGAGATAGCTTCCATACTTAGCTTTGTAGTACTCTTTGATGTATGATAAATTTACTGTATGATGGGACTACAAGAAGTCTTCAAGACAGGTTGACACTTGATCAGCTTTTCCATACAACTATTAGCGGTATACAGGATTTGGCATATTGTCAAAACATTCTGACAACACGATCGATACAGGGATTGTTTATCCCAACAGTTTCGATACCGGATATTTGTTATCCCAACATCCCCAAGCAAAAAGAAATAAAACACACAACAAAGAAGACGAGGATGATTGAATAATCAAGCTAATCATCGGGTATACATACAATCAACCGGGAATATAAAAGTATCGTAAAGTCTCGCAATTCATCATGGAAGCGTAAGCTCACAAATGAATGGGAAGCAATGGCATTTGATCGATAATGCAAGAAAACAAGTCTTAGTAGTCCCTCACAGAATTTTATCGATTCACTCATCTATCAAGTGTTTAGATAGGTCAATACGCTCAACTCGATTCGAATGGAAAGTTCTACTATATGCTTGCACTTCTTCCCTTCATCAAACGCGTCAATATTCACAAAACACGAGTCATAGGGTCTTACTTTTGGTTGTAACGGAGCTGTGGCTCAGGTTGGGAAAATTTGGCTAGTGGTTAGGCAGGATCTCTTACTCAAGACTGGAAGACTTAGTCCAAGTAGAGGCTATACAATCCTCACATATATGAAATAAACACTCAAAACAATATCAAACACCCTACTTCAATTCTCCCGTATATATATTTTTTCTTTTCAATTCAAGGCTTTGTTAAGCGCAATTCTTTTGATATCGGTCTAATCCTCACAACCCAACGACTTTCTTTTTTGTTTTTCTTAGGCTCACTCCTCTCCTCCCCTTTCTTTTCTAGCCCACTATTATTAACATATATATATATATATATAGATATTTTAGTGGGGCTCATTATTTTTAGGAGAACGGGAGAGAAGATTTTTGCCTCTATACACCACAAACTTAGCACACCCTAGTTTTTTCAAATATACCCTCTCATGTTCTTACGAGTACCAACACTTGGGTAAGTTATGGCTTTTGGATATGGAGCTATAAGATGCGGGTTTTTTCGAACAAAAATATGGCTAAAGGCTCAACGGGGCTAGCAAAGGATATTGATATGAAATTGTGGATATTTTTAGATAATTAGGTTCAAGAGAAAGAATGGGCAGCCCTGATAATTTCTCGTGTATGTAAATATCAACACACCATCCGATAGAATCATGCAAGTTCTAAAGAATACAAACCATAAGAAGGGAAATCACACATAAGAGAATTTTACTGCTAAAAGTAAACGGTTCAATTAGGCGCAAGAACTCACGGCTTTTGGACTACCACACTCATTCCTTACACATCAAATCAAGTAACCAAAACTATACATTCACATACAAGGTCAAACAATTAATTAGATTTATAAAACTCCACGAGTCAAGTACAAACACGACTAATCATCCATATACCCAAGACTTAACAAGGTTATTACAATCCAACTGCTACATCACGCAAGATAAAATAAAGAAAAGAAACAAACATCACGCAAACTAAAAATAAATAAAAATCGAAGAAATTGCACCCTCCCCCCCCCCCCCCCCAAACCTAAACCTTTTCTTATCTCCAAGCAAGAAGAAGTAAGTTGGGAAAAATGCTAAAACACAAGAAAGAAAGAAAAATACCAAAAACAAACTAAAATGAAAATAAAGTGCCGTTTGAAGAAAGTGGTTAATCCCCTTGCGGAGGGGGATGCTGAGATCCATTCCAATTTTTTAGTTGTTGCTCGATGCGGGATATTTGCTCTTGTCGATTTCTCCATTCGCCTCGGAATTCATCAAATAAAAGTTGTTGCTGGTCGCGTAGGCTCCGAAAGTACGCTCGTTGCTCAGCACGTATTTCCATCAAAGATGCCATTTGCATCGCTCTTGTCTCCTATTGGTAGGCTTGCGTGGCGGTCATTAAGCTGCGCATCTCATTCATGAATGCGCGAAGATCCGCGGGAGGTGTCTCGGAATGCATTTCCGGATCATCTTGAGGATTTGAGCCACCCGCTTCATGCATATACTCATCCTCCTGTTGATCTTCGTGCACATTCTGCCCCTTGCCTGGACGATCGTAGTCGTGGATTCTGGTGAGATCGCTGATCTTGTAGACATTTAATTTTGAAGGATTGGGGTCCTCGACATTGTCCCCAGCATGACATCACATGTACGTAATCATCGTGGGGAAGAAGATGGTTTGCAAGGTCTTAGTTTTGGTCATTTCTTTTAGCTGCTTGTAAATTAAAGCCCCAACATTGATCGTGTGGTCCTCCATGATCGAATAAACCAAAAGCAAGGCGGTTGAGAACAATTCGGCGTGGGGCCTGAGTCGGAAGAAGGCTGTTGCAGATAATATGGTATAGCATTTTGGCTTCGGTAGTGAGGATTTGAGTGCGCTGGCCCACTCGATGTAACGTAACTCCCGGCTGGACAAAATGATTTTGTAAAGTTTGCAAGAGGTCGGGTCGGGTGGAAAATTCTGAGTTTTCATTAACGAAGTTTTCGCTATGGCGAGGTGGTGCTCGGAACCCTAGCGTTTCATTAAGCGTCTTCCGCGAGATAAGCACTTGTTTTCCCTGCAATTTCCCCTCCAGACTCCCGTCGGGTGTCGGAGCCACGGTTGCGTAAAATTTGCGAACCACTAATAAGTCACATTCCCAATCGCCTTTAAAAAGTTCCTCCTAATTTGCGCGTTTTAACAAGTGCCAGAGAACGGGGAAATTCTCCGCAAGAGCACTCTGCACACCCTTTTCCGGGAAGGCTCTTAGTTTGCTCAACTCAAGGAAATATTTTGTCCACCGCATTCAATCGAGCAAGAATAGTGCCGTGTTCTTGTTGCTCCGATCCATGGCTCGAAATTTGGCATTTTTCGGCATTACTTCCAGTCCGCGGACGTTTCGTGGTTCCCTTTTGCTTAGTCATGATCCCTGCAAAATTATAATTGTTAAGCCACAACTTGATGAAGTTCAAAACACCCCCCCAACCCGAAGGTTTGACGTAAATGAGATGATCCAATCAACTAGTAAAATTCGTTAGTTCGGCGCAAACGATTGATAATATAGCACTAATGAATTCCAAGAACTAGCAAAAGCAGCTCCAAGCAAGAGAATTGAAAGACTAGTTCATATAAGCATTTCATCGAACACCTTTCGTGCACAAAAGTTTTAAACTCGAGAGGAAACAATTAGAATTATAAAACCTCTCAAAAACGAATCACAACCGATAATCCTAACATATTCAAGCATTTCGAAACCATTCTCAAGCATCAATTCAAAGATGTAAGCACAAAATTTTTAATATCATAGAAATAGATGTTAATATAAGAGTTTCTAACCGAAATTAACAAGAAGAAATGATTAAATGTTGATTTGGACCGGATTAGGGGTGTAGGGGTTGAAGAGGGAATGAGGGAATGGGAAATGAAGGGGGAAAGGGCCGCGGGTCTATTTTTGTAACAGAGCTGGTGGATCGCGGTCTCAACTCTTCGGACCGCGGTCCAGACATTTTCGCTGGGCATCGGACCGCGGTCCATAATGTGCAGACCGCGATTCGGGTGTTTGGCAGGACAACCTGCCGCTCGGTCTGAAATTTCGGACCGCGATCCGTACGCGGTCCGCCCTGCTAATTTTTTTGATTTTTTTTTTTTGATTTTTTAAAGACTAATAATAAACATAGAATGATAAAAAATTATAAATCGAACTTCCCTTGGGTTGTCTTCCAAGCAGGGCTTTTTTATAGTTATAGCTCGACTTCTTCCCATCTTGCTCAATCTCCGACATCGTGCACTTTTATGCACTCAAATGCATGGATTTCTTCACTCGTCCGAAGTATGGCTCCACTCTATGCCCGTTTACCTTAAAATGCTCATTACTCCGCGGATCAAGGAGTTCTACCGCTCCGTGTGGCCAAACTTGAACGACTTTGAGAGGTCCGCCCCATTGCGACACCAATTTTCCCGGCATGAGATTAAGACGAGAGTTAAGTAGTAAAACGTCCTTCCCAGATTCGAGAGATTTGAGAATGACACGCGTGTCGTGATACTGTTTCCGTTGTTTGTAGAGCTTAGCATTTTCGTATGCCTCATATCACATCTCATCTAGCTCATTTAAATGTAGCAGTCGTTCTTCACCTGCTTTTTCTTGATCTAAATTTAGCGCTTTGATCGCCCAATACGCCTTGTGTTCCAACTCAACAGGTAGGTGGCATGCCTTCCCAAAAACGAGGCAATATGGGCTCATTCCAATCGAAGTTTTGTAGGCCGTGCGATATGCCCATAAAGTGTCATTCAACTTCGATGCCCAATCTTTCCTTGTCGGTTTCACCGTCTTCTCGAGTATTGCCTTTATCTGTCTATTACTCACTTCGACTTGCCCGAAAGTTTGTGGATGGTAGGCCGTCGTGACCTTATGCGTTACGCTATACTTCTTAAGCAAACATGCAAGTTGTCTATTGCAAAAGTGCGTGCCTCTATCGCTAATCACAGCCCTAGGCGTCCCAAACCTGCAGACAATCACATCCTTAAAAAAATTGCAAAACACGTTAGCATCGTTAGTTCGGGTTGGAACTGCTTCCACCCACTTAGAAACGTAATCCACAGCAACTAAAATATACTTAAAACTGAGGGAAGGTGGAAAAGAGCCCATAAAATCGACTCCCCAAACATCAAAAAGTTCCACTACTAGATTGTTCGTCAACGGCATCTCATTTTGTTTTGCTTATGTTCCCCGTTCGTTGACAACGATCGTAACTCTTGCAATAGGAATAAGCGTCCTTAAATAATGTCGGCCAGTAGAATCTAGCCTGAAGGACCTTGTGCACTGTTTTCTTCACGCTAAAATGTCCCCCACAGTGCAAGTCATGACAGAATGACAAGATGCTCTTGTTCTCTTCTTCCGGGATGCAACGTCGGAATATCTGATCAGGCCCCAACCTGAATAAGTAGGGCTCGTACCAAAAGTAATGAATGCACATGGAAATAAACCTCTTCTTCCCTTTAAAGGTCAAGTCAGGCTGCAAACCACCACTAACAATATAATTAACAATATTGGCATACCAAAGTGTCTTAGTCACATCGAACAATTGTTCATCAGGGAAAGTCTCAACAATAGGCAAAGAGCTATAGAGCTTAACATTATCTCCCTCGGTTAATCTAGATAAATGGTCGGCAACTGCGTTTTCAGAACCCTTTTTATCTTTAAACTCCAAATCAAATTCTTGCAACAAAAGAACCCACCGAATCAATCTTGACTTGGCATCGGATTTTTTAACAAATATTTCAATGTAGCGTGATCCGTATGCACAATTACTTTCGAACCAACCAAATAGGATCGAAACTTGTCCAAAGAAAATACAACAGCCAGAAACTCTTTTTCGGTGGTGGTATAATTGGCCTGAGCTTCATCGAGTGTTTTGCTAGCATAATAAATTACATGAAAAAATTTATTCACTCTCTGCCCCAAAACGGCACCAATAGCAAAGTCAAACGCATCGCACATAATTTCAAAAATTAAAGACCAATCGGGTGCAACAACAATAGGTGCGGAAGTCAACTTTTCTTTCAAAGCATTAAAACCAACAAAACATTCCTCGGTAAAATCGAACTTAACATCCTTACACAAAAGATTGCTTAATGGGCGGGCAATTTTCGAAAAATCTTTAATGAAACGCCTATAAAACCCGGCATGCCCCAAGAAGCTCCGAACTTCTTTTACACACGAAGGCGGAGGTAATTTAACAATTAAATCAACTTTAGCCTTATCAACCTCCATTCCCTTAATAGAAACTACATGACCCAAAACAAGCCCTTGTTTCACCATAAAATGACTTTTCCCAAGTAAGCGTAAGATTACACTCAATACATCGTTCGAGCACAACTGTTAGATTATGTAAAAAATCATCAAAAGTAGTTCCAAACACTGAAAAATGGTCCATGAATACCTCAATGGACTTTTCCAACAAGTCAGAGAATATGGAAAGCATGCACCTATGGAAATTAGCGGGAGAATTGCAAAGACCAAACGGCATCCTCCTAACGGCAAAAGTGCCGAAAGGGCAAGTAAAAGTGGTCTTCTCTTGATCCTCCGGAGCAGTGGAAATCTGATAGAAACCTGAAAGACCATCTAGAAAATAGTAATAATCATGCCTAGCTAAACGTTCCAACATCTGATCAGTGAAAGGGAGGGGAAAATGATCTTTTTTCGTCACGGCATTTAATTTCCGATAATCGATGCACATTCTCCAACTGGTCACTGTTCTAGTGGGCACTAATTCATTTTTGTCATTACGAACCACTGTTATTCCAGATTTCTTAGGCACAACATGCACAGGACTAACCCACTTACCATCGGATATCGGGTAGATGACTCCGACATCTAACAACTTCAAAACTTCTTTTTTAACTACATCCTGCATGTTCAGATTCAAACGCCTTTGAGCTTGCCTAACAGGTTTAACATTATCCTCAAGAATTATCTTATGCATGCACCTAACACGACTTATTCCCTTGATATCAGAAATACTCCACCCAATCGCTTCCTTTAATTTAGTCAAAACTTCTAATAATTTGTTTTCTTGCAAATGAGTTAATTCAGAAGAGACAATTACAGGGTAAGTGTCACTTTTGCCTAAGAAAACATATTTAAGATGTGCCGGAAGTTCTTCCAATCCAAGTTGGGGTGGGTAATTTCAATAGGCTCCTCAAGATTTAATTCTAAAGGTATATTAAGATCATCAACTTCATCAATGGGCTCAAAATTATCTAGCAGTGCAACATATTCTTCAATTTCTAGATTATTCAACCCCATATCATGCTCAACAGTTAGAGCATCATGTAACATGTCCCCTATGCTGTCATGCAAATACGTATCATGAACCAAATAATCAATGCAATTAATAAAATTACAATTATGGGCAGCATAAATATGAGACGGGATAGGAGATGAACCGAACACGTCGATTTCCACCATTTCACCCGAGACGGTCATGGTGACCTTCATCAACATCGACGATTGTTTTTGTTGTGTGCATGAATGGTCGCCCTAGAAGTATCGTCCCTTCCTTTTCGCTCGTCGCGAAATCGCTCATCTCCAAGATAACAAAATCGGCCGGAATCACCAACTTTTCCACTTGCACTAATAGGTCTTCAATGATTCCCTTGGGGTATTTCACCGACCTATCCGCCATTTGAAGAGTCATTCTTGTTGGTTTGATTACTTCGAGTCCAAGCCTCAAATAAGTCGAGTATGGCATGAGATTCACACTTGCTCCCAAATCGAACATGCCACGAGCAACCTTCTTATCTCCCATAGAGATGTCAATCATAAAACTTCCGGGATCCCCCTTTTTTTGACTCCTTGCTTCTACCTCGTACAACACTGCTTTCTCGTTCCCGAAATATCGTCTCTTGTTGGAGGTCAACTGCTTGAAAAATTTCGTGTAAGTAGGAATGTTTTTCACAACATCAAAGAGAGATAAGTTGACATGAACCTTTGAAAGCATGTCGTAGATTTCCGAAAATTGCTTATCTTTCTTTGCTTTTATAATTCGGCTTGGAAAAGGGACCGGTGGCTTATATGGTTGAGCAAATTTGTGAAGCTTTGAAGTCGAAATTGCTTCGTCTACTTTCTCTTCTTTATTTCCCGACTCGTATTCTTTCTCACCACCCCTCTCTTTCGCTTCGGAAATCGTCTCTTTATTTATCACTTTACCACTCCGGAGGGTGGTAATAGCTTGAGCTTGCTCGGGTTTACTGGGTAGTTAACCCATTTCTCGTCTGCGTGCCTCGGTAGCAAGTTGCCCAGTTTGAATCTCCATTTTCTTCACCGAAGCTTCTAAAGATTCGAACCTTTTATTGTTCTCAGCTCGATTTTCCCTGCTTTCCTTAATGAATGCCGCAATACTTGACACATCTTTTGTGTAACTATCGCAAGTGCACGATATCGTATCAAGTAGTAAGTAGACTTTTTGAGTCCGGTTTATCGATCCCACAAGGAAGTTAGGTTATATATTGAATTATACACTTTATCTATTTGTTATAGGGATTAAGATGAGTGAAACACACAATTTAAGAGTTTGGTTTGACAATTGCAAGGAAAATGCAATAATAGTTCTAAAATTAAAGGAAATGAAAGATTACACTAATAATAGATTAATAAAAGGGTAAAATGAAATAGTTGGGATTACAAACCTACTTCATCATTAGTTATAGAAGATGTATAGGAGATCATAAGAAGAATTTACTTATTATGTTGTGTAAATTCGATTTTCCTTAAAAATACAGTTCCTCTTTCGAATGTCAAAACGCCCCTTATATATTGAATCAATCCACTATATTTCTATGTTGATTGGCTTCAATGCATAGCATTAGGTTTTATGAAAATAACTCAAAGAATCATATAAGGTCTAGAGCTATATTTCTATCCCCTAGAACAACTTAGAGTGAAGATCATTAGATCTAATCAAACATATTTTCTTTCGAAACATATGAAGACCATAAATATCATCATTTATTGGCCAAATAAATAAAGATTGGTAAAACAATGAAAATCACACACAATAATAAGTAATCCATAATAGATCTTTATACAAACTTAAATAACATGACAAACCTTGTTTATAATCCCAACTAATAAGGATAACTTAGCCCATGAAGGCTTTATTCAACATATTACAAGTTTGAGTGGTCATTAATAGTTGAAAAAGGGAAAGAATTGATCCTAACTCCCTTAGTAGATAAAGGATAAAGAAGCAATAAACTCCCTCAACAACATAAGCTAAACCACACTTACACAAATCACTCAAGAACACAAGTGTGTTCTTCACACAAAAAGAAAAAGTATTACAAAGTGAGAAAATATAAGATGAACCATTCTTAATGATGGATCTAAGGGGTTTATTTATACACCTAAAGTCATCTAATAGCTCCATGTTGGGTTTTCTATGTATCGAATACAAAATAATCGGAGTAAAAACGCAGCGGAACAATAAATGTGAAAACCCAATTTAGGATCTCATGCAGTAATTTAATTGTTTAATAAAAGAGTTAATCGAATTACCTTAATCCGATTGAACAATTCTAGATCCGGACTAGAAGTAGATGAATATCTCCTTCCTCTTTTGGTGATCCACACACGAACAATTCCACAAGCCGGATTGCTAGATCTCATTTAATAATATTGATAAATAGTACAACACAAATTCCTTACTAGAAGGATTGTACTATTGATCAAGATCAACTAAGGGAAGAGAGACGACCGACTCCGTTCTCCTACAATATGATGTAGATGGCCGATTTTTCTTCTCCTTGAAGGGCCGATTTTTAGGTCTTGTATTCTCATAACAACTCCTTGTCCAAGACCTTATATATATATACTAAGTAAACCCTAGATTCAATAATCTAGTATTTGCTTAGTTGCCCTCAACTTATTAAATAATACAATATATATAATATCCAATATTATATATATTACTTATTATTTAATCTCCTTATAAATATAATATCCAATATTATATTTATTATTCCCGATTGATATTTATTCCTACTTGTCTATAATTGTCGTATGTGTGACCCAAAAGGCTTATATTATGTTGGCAATTATTTAATACCTTATTAAATAATAAATCATAAGCGCCTCTAGCAAGACATTATGATTACCCAAATAATATAAGTTAATAGTCCATTAAACCTTTTAACGTGTCAAATCCCTTTGTCACGCGATATCATATTTGAACTAAGTCATGGAGTCTCATATACTTATTTATGTTCAAATGCTTTCTCGATCTTAAGTAGATCGATTGAATCAAATGACTCTTCATTTGAGCATGGCCATGCATTTCCTTCATCCTACTTATCGAGGGGCCCAAAGCAGATATCTCTCTCACTTAAGAGAGGGACAAATCCCCATCTTGATTATTCATTGCCCTCTACATGACTCCCACTAATCCCGATCGCTAACCTTTATGATCACCATGTTTCGATGACGCTGGATTACGCCAAGGCATAGCTTATCATGTTGGACTCTATGATAATCTCGTGTTCAAGGATTTATTGACATACCGTATTGAGATTCACTTATGACATTTCCATGCAAAGATCTCAATGCGGTCGGTCCAAGATTAGTTCTCCAACCAATACCCATAAGATTGATCCGTACCATACGCATAATCATCCGATGATTATCAATCAAACTTATACTAGTATATTAATCACTTGAGTCTCTACTCAACGCGATTTTACTGTGGACATTTGAATAATCTTATTATTCGTGAATAACTATTATTCGATTATTATAATATTAAAACATGCACACATTATAATAATCAACGAGAAATAAATGATATCAAATAACTTTATTTAAATGTGACAATTACAAATCTAGGCACATCGAATGTCCTAGGGCACTATTCCCAACAATCTCCCACTTGCACTAGGACCATTCATACATGACTTTTAGTCCTATCGCTCTAGCATGCTCAACATGCTTTCCTTGTGAGAGAGGCTTGGTAAGTGGATCTGCAACATTCTCTTCCATTGCTACTTTGCATATTGTAATATCTCCTCGTCTGACGATCTCTCTGACTAGGTGATATTTTCTGAGTATATGTTTGGAATTATGATGGGACCTAGGCTCTTTAGCTTGTGCAATAGCACCATTATTGTCACAATAAAGGCTTATGGGACCTCGGATGGTTGGCACCACTCCTAGTTCGGTAACGAACTTCTTGATCCATACGGCTTCCTTAGCCGCATCCGATGTCGCAGTACTCACTGTCAGAATGAATCAAGAACCGTGCTTTGCTTGGAACTCTTCCAACTCACAAGACTCTCCATTCAATACAAACACATAACCAGCTTGCGATTTGAAATCGTCTCTGTCGGTTTCGAAACTTGCATCGCGTAACCTCTTACAAACTGCTTTCCCACCCTCCATAAACTAGAAAATCATCCTTAGTTCTTCTCAAGTACTTTAGGATGGTTTTCACCATTCGATGACTTTCACTGGATTCGATTGGTATCGACTTGTCATACTAAGAGCAAACGATACATCCGGTCGAGTACAAATCATGGCATACATGATCGATCCAATAGCCGAAGCGTATGGTATCTTGCTCATACGGGCTCGCTCATCGTGAGTCTTAGGACTCGAGTCTCACTCGATGAATGCCATGTGACATTGGCAAGAGTCCTCTCTTGGAGTCTTGCATATTGAACCTCTTCAATATTTTATTAATGTATGTACTTTGACTCAGACCAATCAATCTCTTTGATCTATCTCTATAGATCTTTATCCCAAGAATGTAAGCAGCTTCTCCTAAGTCTTTCATTGAGAAACAACTTCCCAACCAAGTCTTGACTGTCTGCAAGGTGGGAATGTCATTTCCAATGAGTAATATGTCATCTACATATAAGACTAAGAAAACAACTATTCTCCCACTAACCTTCTTGTACACACAAGGTTCATCTTCATTTTGAATGAACCCAAACTCTTTGACAGTTTCATCAAAACAAAGATTCCAGCTCCGAGAAGCCTGCTTCAACCCATAAATGGATCTTTGAAGCTTGCAAACCCTTTTAGAATTTTCTGGATGAACAAAACCTTCAGGTTGTGTCATATACACATCCTCGAGTAAGTTTCCATTAAGGAATGCTGTTTTGACATCCATTTGCCATATTTCATAATCATAGTATGCGGCAATGGCAAATAAAATTCTAATTGATTTAAGCATGACTACCGCGAAAAGGTCTCATCATAGTCAACACCATGAATCTGCCTATAACCTTTTGCCACTAGTCTAGCTTTATAGGCTTGCAGATTATCATCCATGTCTTTCTTCTTTTATAGACCCATTTGCACCCAATGGTTTTAACACCCTCAGTGGATCTATCAAGTTCCAAACTTGATTGTCATACATGGATTGCATCTCGGACTTCATGGATTCTAGCCATTCCTGACTCGGTCCCAAGCAGCCTTCAGATAGGTACTAGGCTCATCATCTATGAGCGATGCATCATCATCCTCATTACGAGATAACCATATCTCTCAGTTCATGTCGCATCCTATCGATCTGCGTGGGACTTGTGTACTTTGAATGGGCTCTTCAACTGCTTGTTGAGCTTGTTCGGTTTCCATCGGTGAAGCGATGTCTTCTTGTGGTTCTCGAGTTTCCTCGAGAATTACTCTTCTCCCACTGCCTCTTTTGGAAATAAATTCCCTTTCTAAGAATACGGATTTCGAGCAACAAACACTTTGTTCTCTCAAGGGCTTGTAAAAGTAATATCCTTTAGTTTCCTTAGATATCCCACAAATAAACATCTTTCGATCCGTCGCGCTTGTCAAACACTTGGCGCCTTACGAACGCTTCGCAACCCTGCATCTTTAGAAAAGACAAGTTTGGTCTTTACTACCCATTTCTCAAATGGTGTCTTTTCAATCGCTTTAGATGGAACACGGTTAAGGGTGAATGTCTGCTTTCTAAGGCGTGGCCCCAAAATGATAATGGAAGCTCTGTCGACTCATCATGGATCGAACCATATCTAATAAAGTTCGATTCCTCCTCTCGACACTCCGCTATGCCGAGGTGTGCCGTGAGGAGTAAGTTGCGAAACAATTCCACAACTCCTAAGATGATCATCGAATTCTTGGCTCAAGTATTCCCCACCTCGATCCGATCGAAGGGCTTTAATTGTCTTGCCAAGTTGATTCTCAGATTTCATTCGGAATATTTTGAACATTTCAAAAGATTCATGTTTATACTTCATAAGATAAACATATCCATATCGGCTAAAATCATCGGTGAATGTAATGAAGTATTGGTATCCGCCTCGGCATGAGTGCTAAGAGGTCCGCATACATCGCATGTATTAGGCCTAATAGATCACTAGCCCTTTCTCCATGACCGGTGAAAGGATTCTTCGTCATCTTGCCCAATAAACAAGATTCGCATGTCCCATATGATTTATAGTCAAAAGAGTCTAAAAGTCCATCATTATGGAGTTTAGAAATGCGTTTCTCGTTTATGTGACCAAGTCGACAATGCCATAAGTAAGTCGGATTAGAATCATTGAGCTTAGGTTTCTTGGATGCAATGTTATAGACTTCCAAAGTGTCGGACTCATCTAGATCAATATTGTAAAGGCCGCTGTATAACTTTGCGTACTATAAAGCAAGTCATCAAAGAAAATACGAATGATCTTATTCTTAATAAGAAAATCAAGTACCTTCACAATCTAATGTAGAAACCGAAATAATATTCCTATTCATAGCAGAACATAATAGCAATTGTTCAAAACTAACAAAAGCCCATTGGGCAAAACTAGATCATAAGTTCCTACGGCTAGTGCAAAGAACTCTTGCTCCATTGCCAACTCTTAGATCTACTTCCCTTTCTTCGCTTCTCATCGCTTCTCAACCCCCGCACATTTGTACAAATGTGAGATCCACATCCAAGATCTAATACCCAGGAGTTAGAGGTAGATAAGTTAACTTCTATAACAAATATACCCGTGGGCCTCACCGCCTTGGTACGCTTTAGCTCTTCCAAGTAAATCTTGCAATTTCTTTTCCAGTTGTCCTCGTTTATTGCAATGATGGCAATTTCCATCTTTGGGAGCTTTAGCCTTGAAACCCGGCCTAGTAGGGTCTTTAGATTTGGCAACTTTTGCCTTACCCTTGCCCTTGCCTTTGTTCTTAAAGGATTTCCCTTTCACGACCATCAACACATGGTTTGGTTTCTTCTTAATATTCTCGCTCACCGCTTTAAGCATCCCATGCACCAAAGAATGGACTTCTCCATCTCATTCATATTATAGTTCATAATGAACTGACCAAACTTTCGGCAATGAGTTTAGGATCACATCCGTGGAGTGCTCCTTAGAAAGTGGAAAACCAAGCCTTTCAAGATGATCAATATATCCTTTCATCTTGAGCACGTGAGCACCGACAGATGTCCCTCAACCATCTTGCAAGCATACAAGGCTTGAAAGGTCTCATACCTCTCTTGCCTAGCATGCTTCGAGAAAGTTTCCTTGAGGTGAGCATTTAGCTCATAAGCTTCCATTTCCTCCGATTCTTCAAGTTCTCGACAAATGGTGGCTAACATAAGACAACCGACATCAATGGAATCATCACAATGTTTCTTCCATTTGTCTTTTGTTGCTTTATTTGCATTGTCACCGCTCATCGAATTTCTTCCTCAAGAACATACAACTTTCTTTCTTGCTTGAGAACTATTCTCGTGCTCGGATCCAATCCAGATAGTTGTCGCCATTTTCTTTCACTTGTCCTTCTCAAGGACGGATCGCAGATGAAATGGTGGATGTGTTGTTTGATGCCATTCTACAAAATTCAATATGCAAAATATTTAGTCACATTATTTTATTTCTAAAAATACTCCCACTAAAACAAAGTACCCTCAATTTACAACATTTGTAATTTTAGTGGGCTAAGATCCCATTTCGTACAATCCTAAACTCGGCTTTGGCATGACGCCTAGAATTGAACTACTTTAGGTGGATAACTCTTTATCGATTACATCATATGTAACTCTTAGATTATATCATGGGATTTGGCATCGTATGCCCAAGCATGTTATAATCCCATCTTATGCCTTAAGGTTCAAAACTATTTTGATTTCCAAATTCATTAAACGTATAGGTATCACCATTACCTAAACTACCTTACAAAGAAAAACCGAGTGCCCAGCTTTGGCATGACCCACTCAAGATGATCGAAGACTTGATAGGTCTTTTACAAATGAACCGCATTAAAATTTTAACGAGGATTTTTATCCTATGTTAATGTCTATGTTTGCTAACATACATCTAAACATACATAGCATCACATACATGCATAAATTTAAACATACATCGCATCACATGACAATAAAGCATAGGACCGTGTATAGCATGACCATATCCTAACGTGATTTTCATGAGCCAACATGAAAATCACAAAGGTCATCTAAAGGGTTAAATATGGTCTTCATTGATCTTCCAACTCCTTGGAACATCATACGCGATCAATTTGCTCCTCGAGTCCATCTATCTCGTCCTTCTTGTCTTCATTACATTAATGAAATTTAATACTACACTAATAAATTAAATTTCAAGAAGTACAAACGACACGCAGCCGTAAAATAATAAACAATTTAAATAGACGACTCGCAGCCGTAAAACCAATTATAATTAAACGACACGCAGCCGTAAAACCAACCCATAAGAAATTAAATTATCCAATCACATTGGTCAATTTATGGTCATGCCATACACCACACACATACCATAAATAATTATCAAATAATTAATAAAACATGTAATTATAGAAATTAAAATCTTTCTACAAATGACTAAAGAGTAATCATGGACCAAAAATAAAACAAACTGAGTCACATAGCCCAGATGGCCGAACACCTTCACCCGCACATGGTCGCGCGTGTTCAAACCCCACGGCCGCAAAATGCATTTTAAAACATTAATTTTAATTTTAGAAAACAGTTAATCACAAAACCACCGAACAATATTAACAAAATTGCTCCACTGCACGGTTTGGGCGAGGTTTATGGCGCGATCTCGCGGATCGATTCCTCCGTCACCGGGTACTATTTTTGCGATTTAATCGCTGACGCTGGTCCGGTCCGACCCGGATCCAACCCAAACTCGTCCGAACATACCCATCTCGTGCCGCTTCCGTAATCGCTCTCGAGAGCAGCTTATTCAAAATCCGAGAAAATTAATTTTAGACGATCCGATTTAATCAAATTAAACTTAAAAATTATTTTATAAAATCTATATTTTATAAACATAATCAAGAACATAATTTACACATAAACATGTTCTACACAAACAATTAAATTACTTGCAAGTTGGCTCCGATACCACCGCTGGGTTTTCTATGTATCGAATACAAAATAATCGGAGTAAAAACGCAAATGAACAATAAATGTGAAAACCCAATTTAGGATCTCATGCAAGAATTTAATTGTTTAATAAAAGAGTTAATCGAATTACCTTAATCCGATTGAACAATTCTAGATCCGACTAGAAGTAGATGAATATCTCCTTCCTCTTTTGGTGATCCACACACGAACAATTCCACAAGCCGGATTGCTAGATCTCATTTAATAATATTGATAAATAGTACAACACAAATTCCTTACTAGAAGGATTGTACTATTGATCAAGATCAACTAAGGGAAGAGAGACGACCGACTCGTTCTCCTACAATATGATGTAGATGGCCGATTTTTCTTCTCCTTGAAGGGCCGATTTTTAGGTCTTGTATTCTCATAACAACTCCTTGTCCAAGACCTTATATATATATACTAAGTAAACCCTAGATTCAATAATCTAGTATTTGCTTAGTTGCTTCTCAACTTATTAAATAATACAATATATATAATATCCAATATTATATATATTACTTATTATTTAATCTCCTTATAAATATAATATCCAATATTATATTTATTATTCCCGATTGATATTTATTCCTACTTGTCTATAATTGTCGTATGTGTGACCTAAAAGGCTTATATTATGTTGGCAATTATTTAATACCTTATTAAATAATAAATCATAAGCGGCCTCTAGCAAGACATTATGATTACCCAAATAATATAAGTTAATAGTCCATTAAACCTTTTAACGTGTCAAATCCCTTTGTCACGCGATATCATATTTGAACTAAGTCATGGAGTCTCACATACTTATTTATGTTCAAATGCTTTCGATCTTAAGTAGATCGATTGAATCAAATGACTCTTCATTTGAGCATGGCCATGCATTTCCTTCAAATTCTACTTATCGAGGGGCCCAGCAGATATCTCTCTCACTTAAGAGAGGGACAAATCCCCATCTTGATTATTCATTGCCCTCTACATGACTCCCACTAATCCCGATCGCTAACCTTTATGATCACCATGTTTCGTATGACGCTGATTACGCCAAGGCATAGCAGCTTATCATGTCGACTCTATGATAATCTCAGTTCAAGGATTTATTGACATACTGTATTGAGATTCACTTATGACATTTCCATGCAGTGATCTCAATGCGGGTCGGTCCAGTATTAGTTCTCCAACCAATACCCATAAGATTGATCCGTACCATACGCATAATCATCCGATGATTATCAATCAAACTTATACTAGTATATTAATCACTTGAGTCTCTACTCAACGCGATTTTACTGTGTGACATTTGAATAATCTTATTATTCGTGAATAACTATTATTCGATTATTATAATATTAAAACATGCACACATTATAATAATCAACGAGAAATAAATGATATCAAATAACTTTATTTAAATGTGACAATTACAAATCTAGGCACATCGAATGTCCTAGGGCACTATTCCCAACACTCCAAAACTCCAGCATTACTACATTAGATCGGATCAATGCCAGCCATCCCCTCAATAATAGACCAAAAGTATAAAAAATTAGACAATGATCAATAATCTGTCACGAGTTACGACCGTAACTTTCAGATGTTACGGCCGTAACATTGAGGTCTTAAAGCCGTAACTTGCAGATGTTACGGCCGTAACATTGCTTCGGCTTTTTGTACATTATTTTCTTTGTGATTTACGCCCGTAATTTATGATATTACGCCCGTATGGAGTTTCAGACTTCATTTTCAGCCCAGAATTTCGACTTTGCATTTTCGCCCCAAATCTTCTTCGGATGATAACTTTTGATATATAACTCTGATTTTGAATCTGGAAAGACTGCCGAACTCATCTCGGAAAGCCCTATAACATGAATACATAAAAATTTAACAAATAGAATATTTTATAAACATGTTATTTCTTGAGTAAATCAGTAATTCAATACGATTAAGACTTAAATTTACATCTTCATCAGATAAAAATAAAATTATTAAAAACTAATTAATTCAAAGCAAAAATGAGTAGACTAGCTCATAATTATGGGTGAAATATATCAATACTAATCACATATAAGTGTATAAAACTGACACTTATCACACCTCCAAACTTGAATTCTTACTAGTCCCGAGCAAGACTCTTTATTATTCACGCTCAAAATAAAAATAAAAAATAAGACACAAAATAAGAAAAATAATACACACACAAATTAAGAAAAATAATTATATATATAAAGAGAAAAATAGATCAAAATGCTATAAATACACAATAACCAGCTTTATACAGTAGATAGAAATGAATCAAGATTCAAAATAAATCTACTAATGATTTTGAAGTTAAAACACAATTTTATTTTTGTAATTCCAAAATGCAAGGTTTCCCCCCAAAAGGTTGATTATTCCTTTCCCGCTCGTAACACACACGACTCCCTTTAATGGTTGCTCTCGATCACTCGTTTATTTTTCGACTCAATATGAAAAAGAATTTCATCAGCGTCATCAAATATTTGTGACTGTTCACGAAATTGAGTGTATTGAAATTCAGCCACTAATTAATTCAAATCTGCTCATAATCTACATCCCTTTTAGGTGATAGCTTTCACACCGTTATTTGCTAACTTGTAGCTCTTTTCACCAACACATTTTCCATTTTTTTTAGGTGATAGCTTTCACACCGTTATTTGCTAACATGTAGCTCTTTTCACCAACACATTTTCCATTTTTTTTAGGTGATAGCTTTCACACCGTTATTTGCTAACGTGTAGCTCTTTTCACCAACATATTTTCCATCTCATGTGAGACGACAGCTACGCACCAACAATGGTTAGTCCTTTATTTTTCGAAATATTTTAGGACCCCTAAAATTAGGCAGTTGTTGCTGCTCAACACCTTTCCCTTTTTTTTCGACTAACCTCCTTTCACCAATGACTTCTTTTAGGGATTAGAATTTTTGCAGAAAATCATTTATTAGTTAAGCATGAAAAATCAAAAACTCCACAAATTAAGTAAATTTCAGTTCTATTTTTCATCAACCGATTGATTCTTCTTTTCTCAAGGTAACGAATGACTAGATTCTACATGATAACTACAAGGCTTGGAAAGAGAGATTAAGGTTCAAAAATTTTGGAATGTACAAATTTTTAACCGGTTAAAATGATTTTAGAAGCTTACATATAGCTAACTTATTGGTGTTAGGGCCAGATCTAGAAATCTCACAAAACAAAATAAATATATATATATATATATACATATATAACAAAAATAATCAAAACACACCACAATAATTAAAGCTAAACACACCAAAATAATCAAAATACATCACCCCCAAACTTGAAAAAGAAATTGTCCCCGGTTTAAAAAGAAAATAAAAAATAAAATAAAAAGCAAGGGAACAGAATACTCCATGTTATGAAAGTTGATGCTTGAGCTAACGCCTTTTTGGATCTGCAAGAGAAAAAATAAACAAGGCAAACAACAAAAGAAAATAAAATATACCCGGAAGTATAACACAATTTTTAAGATGCGCTTCAGGAAAGTCCGAAGAGTCGCCTTACGCTGCCATCAATGCTTTTATTAAAAACAAATAATAAAAATTATAGAAATAACAATACATAAATCGCGAATAGATGCGCGTCAAGAGATCAAGAAGAAACTTCTTAAGCTGCCATCATTTAGCACGATTTTTACACACGACAGAAAGTAAAAATACAAGAGGTCCAACATGGGTTATCAAAGGGAAAGGAATGAATCCACTTTTCGTTTTCTCACGGTAAAATCTTCCATCCAGAAAATATTAGCTAGAGCTGGATCTGGTTGAAGAACAAATTCAATGAGTTTATTGATTAGTTCTTCTGGTATTGTAGCAACGACTATGATTCGTTTAGCACGCTCGAAAATAAAACCTTTTTCAGCAGAGTAGTCGATGAAAGATAGTAAACCATCAAAGAAACCATTTACATTAAGCAGAACTATTGGTTTTTTATGAACATTTAGCTGGGCTCTGGTAACCACATGAAAAGTTCCTCAAGAGTGCCAAAACCACCGGGAAGGGTAATAAAGGCGCCAGAATTATTCATCATGTGAGTTATGCAATCTTGCATATTTACATCTCTAAACTCATCTCCAATAGTTGCCCCGGTGATTTTACTTTCAGCCAGAGGTTTTGGAATTACTCCCAACACTTTTACTCCTTCCATATAGGCAGAAGCAGTAGCGCGTCCCATTAATCCTAGACTTCTTCCTCCGTAAACTACATGAATGCATTTTTCTCCTAAGGTACGACCCAAGTTGTGGGCTGCTTCAGTAAAGCATGCCTCTGTTCCATAACTAGCTCCACCAAAAATGCAGACTGAGTTAAATCTTTTTGTGAAAGATGATGATTCCATTTTTGAAAAGAAACTTATTTGAGAGAAAAAGAGAAAAGTACAAGTTTGAGGGATGAATAAAAGAAACAAGCACAATGTTCATTTATAGAAGAAAAATAAGGTAAAAATATTTAACAAATTTGTGATTCCGTTAATTGCGCTTCAACTACTTAATAGAATAATGAATGCATTTATCGCGTATCACGCTTTTTTATTCAGAAAATCTCACCATACGACAAAAATAAAAGATACTCTGCACAGTAGTTGTGAGTGTGGCTCACATCTTCCTCTGATTTTACGTTCACAAACGGCTTAAACGCCTTCTATGAGTCGGGGAGAAGCTTCCCATCCATTTTTCTTACAAATTGGCAAACTGGGTCTTTTAACGTCAGATTCCTAAGACGCTATTCATATTCTGGCATCAATTGCATCAATTTCTAGACAATAATCATCTGTGGAGGGATGATTCAAAGTTTTTAGGACATTGAAGGTGGCATGTTCGTCTTGAACTCTAAGTACCAGCTTTCTTTCGTAGACATCAATAAGAGCATATCCGGTTGCAAGAAATGGCCGTCCCAAGATAATAGGAATATCCTGATCTTCCTCCATGTCAAGGATGATAAAATCTGCTGGAAATATAAATTTATCAACCTTGATTAGCACATCTTGTATTATCCCATGTGGATATTTGATTGACCGATCAGCTAATTGCAGTGAAACTGTTGTTGCTTTTGCTTCTCCCAAGTTTAGTTTATTGAAAATTAACAGGGGCATCAAATTGATACTTGCCCCTAAATCACAAAGAGCTTTGTCAATATTCACTTCACCAATTGTACACGGGATTGTAAAAGTTCCCGGAACTTTTAGCTTGGGTGGTAACTTCTTTTGTAGTATTGCGCTACATTCCTCTGTTAGCACGACAGTTTCATATTCTTCAAGTCTTCATTTGTTAGAAAGAATACCTTTCATAAATTTGGCATAGCTTGGCATTTGTGCTATAGGATCGACAAAAGGTATGTTGATGTGTAGCTTTTTAAAAATTTCCACAAATTTGCCGAATTGCGCATCGAGCTTGTGATTCTTCAACCGTTGAGGAAAAGGGATAGGTGGAACATAAGATTTGGCAGCAACTAGACCTTTTTGAGATGAAGATCCTGATTCAGATTCTTTTTCTGTTTCTCGACTTTGTCTATTCTTTTGTTTTTTCAGATGATTTTCCACAAAAATCTCGGGCAATTGCACTCCACTTCTTGTTGTAATAGCCTGGACACTCTCCCTTGGATTTACCTCGGTAACATGCCGTGGGATCTTTTGGAAAGTATTTTGGCCATTTGGCCAACTTGTGTCTCCATATTTTTAATTGAAGCATCATTGCGTTGTTGATACTTCAGTTGTTGTTCGGCTAGCTTTGTGATTGCTTCTTCCCACAAGGGCTTCTTTTCTTGATGCGTTGGATTCAACACATTGTTGTTGTTTGCATAAGAAAAATTTAGATGATTTTTGTACCGTGGATTGTATGTTGGCCCGTAAGGATTGTATGCTTGCCTTTGGAAATTCTGAGCATAAGCCACTTGTTCTGGTGGTGGGAATGACTTCTCCTGTTGCACTAAGGGACACATAGTGCTGTTGTGAGTTGCTCCATAAATTTCACATGAAAGAGCTGAAACTTGTGGAGTTTGCACCATCTTCACAGATTGAGGAGTTGAAAAAGATATGTCCTCGATTTTCTTTGATAAAGCTTCAATTTTTGCCAACATAAGTGAATAAGAATCCACCTCAAAAACGCCATGTTGGGAAAAATAAAGTTGTTTTGATAATTACTAAACAACAAAGCTTGATACAGCAAGCCCTGTATCGAAAGCCGGTTGAAGTTGCAATCCTGTATCGAAGACCTTCTCATAGCGCCAGCATACAGCAAGCTTTTGTGCTACCAAGATACAGCAACAAAGTCTTAGTTAAAAGCCAAGTATGGAAGCTGTCTCGAATCTCAATACAGCACCCTTCCATACAGCACCAGACTACTCCAATATGCCTACAGCATAAATGGATACAGCATTCACATCGAAACAGGACTGAAGACCGTTTGGAAAGGAATCTTTGATATTCACTAAAGTCAAGTCCCGTTCGATAAAGAAGTATTTAAATACTGAAAGGATAAAGTATTTAAATACTGAAGCTGTCAGATATCTTCAAATCCCGCAATATCCGGATCCTGGTCTATTCAAGTCAACTATCAAGTTGTCACAGAATCTTGCTCAACGGATCTATCTCAACGGATATATCCAAGAAGGCTATATATATCCCCAGAGTATGAAGATCAAATATCCGAACCATCAAGAACATTTACAAGCTTACAAGCGATATTCAAAAGATCGAAAGACTGAATATTCATTATCATCAGATCAAGCTTACAAGAGCAAGTATATTTCTTTCTAGCATCAATCCATATCTGAGAAAGAAGAAATATACTCACCATCAAGAATGACCATCATCACCAAGAACTTCATATTCAAAGCTGTTGTTCTTACCTGGTTACCTACCTTTTACCTTTGTGTAAAAACTGAGCTCTGTGTGAACTCAACGAGTTATTATGACCTGTGTGGGACGAATAAGGACGAAGCTTTGGAACTGTGTGTGAAGAACCAAGTCAAGAAGGAAGCTTTAACCAATATGTGTGAACGGTTGAAAGCGACATTCTTTGTATCAATCTGTGTGAACGATACAAGGATAGGTTTGATTATAAATACATAGTTGTGTACGCAGTATTTATAATAAACGTTTTACTCCTGTGTGGAGGACCAGTGGACGTAGAGGGGTTTACCTCGAACCACTTAAATACTGTGTTATTTACCTTTCGCCGTTACTATTTTAAGTACTGTGATTTATACAAGTATACATTGCAAAACCCTGTACGCACCAAGCTAACAGGAGATTAGACCAAGTTGCTGAATCGACAGCAACTTACTGTTTTAAGACTTCCGCTATGCACTCAGATTCGAAAACCATACAGCCTGTTGCTTAAGCACTTTCCCAAGCTGTATCCTGTATACTTTAAAAGGGACCAACAATTTTTATCGGAGCAGTTGATTCTAAAAAGAATCAGTCGTATTTTTAACTGAATCAGATCCTTAAAAACACTTATTTTCGAAAACAGTCTTTGTATTTCCCATCGTCTAATATGGATACCTTTATGTCAAATAAGATATCTATGTTTCACATTAACGAGTTTGATGACTGGAGAAACAGGATGAAGAACAAACTCAAGGTCTTCATTGGAGAATCAAAGGCTCCACCCGTATCAACAAAGACCGAAGAGTGTCTTCAGGTGGTCACTGACAGCGACTCGTCAGATGATGAGCTAGAAGATAGAGCCTATATGTGCTCTATGGCCGAAGTTAAAGAGGAAAATGAAGACGGCGATGATAATGAGGTAAGCTCTACCTCAACTATTCCTATAAATGCATCTCATACCTTTGAAAATATGTTGAATGAATTTAATAACATTCAAAAGGCCCATGAGATATTGAAAAGAGAAAACATCCAGCTTGAAATTTCTAACTTAGAGCTGAAGGAAGAAAACGACTTGCTGAAGGATAATTACGAAAATATGTCAGTCGATTGCGAAAACAGCAAAGTCAATTTAGAAAAACTCATGGAGAGCATGTAACACCCCAAACTAGGCGGATATTACAGTGCCGTGAATCCCCGACTGGGACCCACCAGGCGAATGAAAATGATGAATTAAATAATATAATTGTAGTACCGAACCACATTATATTACCAAATACTCCGATGAGGAGTTTAAGTACAACACACCAGACAATATCAATACTAGTATATTTTATATGAAGATAAAATACACGACACCGAATGAAACGGAGTATCCA
The DNA here is from genome assembly GCA_033398695.1 of Orobanche coerulescens. Classification (NCBI taxonomy): domain Eukaryota; kingdom Viridiplantae; phylum Streptophyta; class Magnoliopsida; order Lamiales; family Orobanchaceae; genus Orobanche; species Orobanche coerulescens. The sequence goes on along the minus strand of CM065816.1, from coordinate 36,412,400 downwards.
AATGAAAGTCTCAGCTGGAAAATAAAGGACAATAACATGAATAATCAAAGATCGGGGCCCCTACTAGTATCACCGGGACTCTCGACGTCCGTGTTCTCCCGTGCCTTTGCCTTGCCAAGACTGAAAAACAAAATCCCCAAACGGGCCGCCATACGTAACAACAATCCTCAAGGGTTGAAAATACACAATCATGATTAACTGAAGTTATGAAATATTCTTAATTATGAATTACAATGAAGAGGAGTATCATAGTACGCCCGTAATGTTCTGTGCAAGTGTACAAGACGAATGACCGGACACACCCGTCCTTGTACCTAATTAGTCTCACGGAGGTAAGCGTTACCGTGTGCACGGTCCGATGTATCGGTGAACCCAATACATGACCATCGTGTGCCCGACTAAAAGTTCCACACAGCCACACCCGGCCACGCAATATGAACCCAGAAGGTCACATGAACGAGAATGACCATAATGAATATCAATGAATAATAATTAGACAAGGCCAAGATGACTCACCGATATGAAAGTAATAGTGACGTGATTGATAACCCAATGAAATGATTTGGAACCGCTGCTCGTGAATGAAATGATTATTCGACAATTACAGGTCTCAAAATGATTAATATTATGATGAATGAATTATGATTATGAGTAATCAACAACAAAAAGGAATGAATATCCTTTTAACCGAGTAAGAATTAACTTACTCAACAACGATGAAGAATGTCCGTCCACGAACAACGTCCTAATTGAGATATCGGTCGCTCGAACAACCTTGAATAAATACAATTACCAACAATCCGTTCAATACACGAATCAAACACGAATATAACGAACTCGAAACGTCGATACGAATAAAACAAGTTCATTGAGGCATTAAATCAAACACGTTGCGGCCAAACTCCGATTGTTTACAATCAAACCTCAATATACCAATATCAAATCCCCCAAGAAGTGTTTCAAACTAACAAAACATCTTCAATACGATCAATAATCTGTTATGAATATCCAAAAACGTGATTTCAACAACAATTAATCGAAAACCCCCAAATCCAACACAACATTCAAAGTGTTCTTGAATAATCCTTCAATAATCCAATGAATAATCGAACATATCCATAATCATACGTATATCACTTCATACAACATGATCTTAACATCCAAAACATCATATCTCAACACAATTCGAAAATCCAAGAGGTTTGATGAAGATTACCTTTGAAGATCCAAGTACTTTAATCCGAAGAACACGCGTTAGATCGATTATCCGGGCTTCCCAATGAATCAAGATGATGAAATCCGAACACACAAGTGATTGATGATGACAAAATATCTCCCTCAAGCCTTTCTCTCTCATATGAAGGTGGAATAAATGGAAGAAATGAGCTGAAATGCTCAAAAAACGAATTTATAGGGGTTGACTCTTCGCCTGCCGACACGGCCCGCGGCCGACAAAGACGCCGCGGCGCGCATCCGACGGCAGGGACTCGACCGTGTTCGCTTGACACGGCCGCGCGCGAAGGGGCCTACCGATAGTGACTCGTCCGACGGTGACTGCATCGCGCGACGCTTCAGATTGACTCGACCGTGTCCCGAACACGGCCGGCCGGCGCTCGGTTCTAGCTTATCCGGAAGAGTTCGACTGCCGTGCTGCACGACACGGCCGAGTCCTCGTGGCAGAGACTTCGCATTTCCGGACGAGTACAAGACGGGCCGTCGGACGACATGGCCGAGTTCGGTCGGCATGATCGCCAATAATCAAAATGAGCGGGTGAGCTAAAACGACCATAACTCTCTCGTCCGGACTCCGATTGACTCACCGTTTGAACCATTGGAAAGCTAACTCGATGCTCTATAATATTGCAATGATTCAGAATTTTTGGAGTTACCAAAAGTTAATGGTGATCTAACAAAGTCGAACTTATATGTGGAAAATTGAAACAATGAACAATAACGATACACAACTCGAAGTTTTTCCGAACGGTGAACACGGGTGAATGAACATGATTGATGAACGATTATAAATAAGTGAAAATCCACTGATTGACAATCACCGAATGAAATTACTGAATGATAATGACTGAATTACAACCGGGTATTACATACACCCCCCTTAAAAGAGTTTCGTCCCCGAAACTAAGGGTCAAACAACTCGGGATAACTCTCCCGCATACTATCCTCGGTTTCCCAAGTAGCCTCTTCGACTCCGTGTCTGGACCACTGAATCTTGACCAAAGGGATCGTCTTGTTCCTCAACTGTTTGATTCGCCGCTCCAACACTCGTACAGGACGCTCCTCGTACGAATGATCATCCGCGATCTCGATTTCGAATCAAGTATGTGACTGGTCGGCAACATACTTCCGTAATCGAGAGACGTGAAACACATTATGAATTCGGCTCAATGCCGAGGTAACGCCAATCGATAAGCTAACTCGCCTACTTGATCCAAAATTTCAAACGGTCCAATGAATCTCGGACTAACTTCCCCATTTTCCGAAACGGAAAATACCTCGACTGGGATACCTTGACCAAAACATGGTCACCCGTCTCTAACTCTAGTGGTCGCATTTACGATTATCTCGCATATGATTTCGCCGACTGAAATCAACATATGACTCTTGATCAAAGCTACCTTCTCCCGGCGGCTATAAGCATATCGGGTTCGGTGCCGATTGATTCGACAAGTCATCCCAACACAAGGGAGATCGACAACGACGACCGTACAAGGCCTCGTAAGGTGCCATCTTAATGGAGGCATGCCAACTATTATTATACGTGAACTCGATCGGTGGTAGTTGGGCTTCCCAATCGTCTTCCAATCGAGGACGCATGCCCTCAACATGTCCTCTAATGTCCGAATAGTTCTCTCGATTGTCCGTCTGACCGAGGATGAAAGGCAAGATCGAGATTAAGCCGAGTTCCCATAGCACGATGAATCGATTTCCAAAATGAGACACAAACCGTCCGTCACGATCGGAAACGATACTTTTAGGAGTACCGTGCAGTCTCACTATCTCTTTGATGAATAACTGGGCAAGTCTCTCGGGACCCCAAGTATCCTTAATCTCAAGAAAATGAGCTGATTTAGTTAAGCGATCCACAATCACCCAGATCGTATTCATGCCACGACGACTCATCGGCAAACCCGTGATGAAATTCATAGAAATGTCTTCCCACTTCCACTTTGGAATAGGGAGAGGTTTCAGCATACCCGCCGGTCGCTGATGTTCAATCTTGACTTGTTGGCAAGTTAAGCATCTCGAAACAAATTCTGCGACTTCTCGCTTCATATTACTCCACCAGTAATTTTGTTTCAAGTCTTTATACATCTTGCTAGACCCCGGGTGAACAGAATAAGGGGTAGCATGAGCTTCTCTCAAAATCGAGTTTTTCAACTCGTCATTCACGCAGACGCACAACCGGTTCTTAAACCTCAAAAGTCCATCCTCGTGGACCACGAATCCAGGGGCTTTCCCTTGAGCCACATCCTCACGGATGCGCAACAATGAAGGGTCTGAACTCTGATTCTCTCTGATTACCTCCTCAAGTGACGATGAAATCTCTAACATACAAAGTCCCCCGACTCGCTGAAGCCGCACTCGATCTCGGGTCTAAGGAATTCTCACAAGCTCCTTCCGAATCGTTAAAAGAGCAAGCATCTGCTCCTGAACGGACTTACGACTCAAGGCGTCGGCGACAACGTTCGCCTTGCCCGGGTGGTAAAGGATCTCAATATCATAATCCTTGATTAGTTCTAACCACCGCCTCTGTCGCATATTTAACTCCTTCTGAGTAAATATATACTTTAAACTTTTATGATCGATGAATATCTGACAAGTGACGCCATAAAGGTAATGACGCCAAATCTTCAAAGCGAACACCACGGATGCTAGCTCAAGGTCGTGTGTCGGATAATTAACCTCGTAAGGTCTCAACTGCCGTGAAGCATAGGCAATAACCTTCCCGTTCTGCATGAGTACACATCCGAGACCCTGTCCGGACGCATCACTATAAACAACAAATCCTTCCATCCCCTGCGGCAAGGAAAGTACAGGTGCTGACATTAACCGGCTCTTGAGTTCCTCAAAACTCTGTTGGCACGCGTCGTACCACGTGTATTTCTTATCCTTCCGTAAAAGGTTCGTCAAGGGTTGAGCGATTTTAGAAAATCCCTCCACAAATCGCCGATAATAACCCGCTAAACTGAGGAAACTTCGGATTTCCTTAACGTTCTTCGGAGGTAGCCAATCTCAAATAGCCTCCGTCTTCTGAGGATCGACACGAACTCCGTCTGATGAAATTACATGTCCGAGAAAAGTCACTTCGGACATCCAAAACTCACATTTGGAAAACTTCCCATAAAGTCGTTCTCGTCTCAACACGTCGAGCACTTGATGAAGATGAAACTCGTGTTCCTCTTGGTCACGAGAATAAATCAAAATGTCATCGATGAAGACAACAACAAACTGATCCAAAAAGTCGATGAAAACCCGATTCATTAACTCCATGAATACCGCAGGTGCATTAGTCAATCCAAACGGCATAACCACAAACTCATAATGACCATAGCGTGTTCGAAACGCCGTCCTCGCGATATCCGACTCTCGAATCCGCAACTGGTGATATCCAGATCTTAAGTCGATCCTGGAAAATACTGAGGCTCCCTGAAGTTGATCTAAAAGATCATCAATACGGGGTAAGGGATACTACTCTTGATCATCACCCTGTTCAACTCCCGATAATCGATACACAAGCGAAAAGAACCATCCTTCTTCTTGACAAACAGCACTGGTGCTCCCCACGGGGACGCACTCGGTCGGATATAACCTTTCTCGAACAATTCCTCAAGTTGATTCTTCAACTCTCGCATTTTGGTCGGGGCCATTCGGTACGGTGCCTTCGATATCGGGGACGTACCAGGCTCCAACTCAATCGTGAATTCCACATCTCTCTGTGGAGGCAAACCAGGTAAGTCGTCTGGAAATACATCGTCAATCGATGACAATGATACCACGAATGATTGAACATTTCGATTGCCCTAGAATGGTCAATCGATAAAAAGAGATACCAATAATGATTGAACAACTCGATTGCCTTAGAAAGGCCAATCGATGAAGATGATACAATGAATGTTTGAATAACTCGATTGCCTTTGAAAGGCCAATCGATGAAAATGATACAATGAATGATTGAATGACTCGATTGTCTTAGAAAGGCCAATCGATGGAAATGATGCAATGAATGATTGAATAACTCGATTGCCTTAGAAAGGCCAATCGATGAAAATGATACAATGAATGATTGAATGATTCGATTGTCTTAGAAAAGCCAACCGATGGAAATGATGCAATGAATGATTGAATAACTCGATTGCCTTAGAAAGGCCAATCGATGAAAATGATACAATGAATGATTGAATGACTCGATTGTCTTAGAAAAGCCAATCGATGGAAATGATACAAGGAATGATTGAATAACTCGATTGCCTTAGAAAGGCCAATCGATGAAAATGATACAATGAATGATTGAATAGTTCAATTGCGGAATTTCTCTGCTTTCGTCATAATAATACTTCTTCTGGAACAACGGGGATTACTTCCCTGAAGCACACATTCGACAACCAACGACGGAAAGATAGCGACCAAACGCTAACAAACACTGAGGATAGTATCAAGACGATCAAACCAACTAATACCGAAAATTACATCGTCCTAAGATAAATTCACCACGATTAGATCCATCAACCAATCGCGGTCATTAAGCTTAATTTGGTATGATTTCCGAAAAAAATTCTTCCATCGTCAGGTAGACCGATGGTATGAGGTCCACAAGCAATAGGACTATCCCGAAAAAAGTATATTCAAACACGATTCGAAAATGAATGAATGCGGTGTACCAGCATCAAAAGGTACACACAGGTTGAAATAAAATTACGAGTATACCTGAAATCATTCGGGCCACCGGATCGTCGATCCTCCTCATCACATGAATCTGGGATTTGCCGGCCCCCGAACCGGACGCTCCCGCTTGATAAATATGAGCCCCAACTCTATTTGCTTCCATTGTCTTAAACGACGTTGACAAAACAGTCTGATTCTGAAACGCTGATTGCTTCGGGGCCTGAGATGCCGCCGGAGCCGACTTGGAGTCCTTTCGGCAAAAACGGGCCTTATGCCCAAAATTCCCACAATTATAGCACGTGACAGACGGTTTCAGACACTCAGTGCTGAAATGGCCCGGCTTTCCACAATTGAAACAGGTGATGGCCGAACTGGCCGCTCGGGACTGAGATCCCGCACGATTATGCGCCGTAGGAGGTCGCTCAGAAACGATAGGACTCACACGAGGCTTCTTGAAGGTTGACTGACCGCCTTTGGGCTGATTACGCTTTGTTGATTACTTGCTGACATATGAAGGTTGTTGTTCAGCACTTTCCTTAGCAGCTGTCTCATACGGGAGAGTTCTCTCGATTAATCCGGCCAGAGTGGCGCAATGATGATTGAGCAATTACACATGAGTCATCATGGCCTGCATAAAAGTGAGTGGATCAACCTGAACATCTTCCGATCGAGCCGAGTCCTGGGCACGATTTCCCGAAAGCGAGTGATTATTCCCCGGGTTTCGGCCCGCACCGCGGCCTCTCCCCGTTCATCCCCTGACAGCTCTCCCCATACTGAAGTAGTAAGGTCGCATAATGATTATATTTCCCGCATGATTATCACGTTATGATTATGTCATGAGATGATGAAAATGAGTATACATGCTCTAACTTAGTGATTATATGAATGATTTACTGAAGTGACATGATTATCTGATGAAATTCTTGAAATGATTATCTTGAATAACTTAATAAGATTAATAATATGATCATCCAGATCGACAACTGAGTAATGAAATGAATTAAGTGATTAATGAGTTAATATGATCGTCCTGATCATTAACTGAGTAATGAAATGAATTAAGTGATTAATGAATTAATATGATCGTCCTGATCATTAACTGAGTAATGAAATGAATTAAGTGATTAATGAGTTAATATGATCGTCCTGATCATTAACTGAGTAATGAAATGAATTAAGTGATTAATGAATTAATATGATCGTCCTGATCATTAACTGAGTAATGAAATGAATTAAGTGATTAATGAATTAATATGATCGTCCTGATCACAATGAATGATGATGTTTGAGGATTGTTAAATGATGAATGATGAATGAATGACTATTGCCAGAAATTATACCATGGCGTTAGAAATCTTACAGTTCTTTCGGTCTGATTGGCTCGGAATTTGCACAGGTCACACGTGGCGCGAAAGTCCAATGATACTAGTCTGATGACGATGATTTCAAATGAGACATGACTCGGAAGGTAGTATTCAAAACCACGCTCCGATACCAACTCTGTAACACCCCAAACTAGGCGGATATTACAGTGCCGTGAATCCCGGGACCCACCGAGCGAATGAAAATGATGAATTAAATAATATAATTGTAGTACCGAACCACATTATATTACCAAATACTCCGATGAGGAGTTTAAGTACAACACACCAGGACAATACCGAATACTAGTATATTTTATATGAAGATAAAATACACGACACTGAATGAAACGGAGTATCCAAATTAAAGTCTTCAGCGGAAAATAAAGGACAATGACATGAATAACTGAAAGATCGGGGCCCCTACTAGTATCACTGACTCGACGTCAGTGTTCTCCCGTGCCTTTGCCTTGCCAAGACTGAAAAACAAAATCCCCAAACGGGCCGCCATACGTAACAACAATCCTCAAGGGTTGAAAATACACAATCATGATTAACTGAAGTTATGAAATATTCTTAATTATGAATTACGCTGAAGAGGAGTATCATAGTACGCCCGTAATGTTCTGTGCAAGTGTACAAGACGAATGACCGGACACACCCGTCCTTGTACCTAATTAGTATCACGGAGGTAAGCGTTACCGTGTGCACGGTCCGATGTATCGGTGAACCCAATACATGACCATCGTGTGCCCGACTAAAAATTCCACACAGCCACACCCGGCCACGCAATATGAACCCAGAAGGTCACATGAACGAGAATGACCATAATGAATATCAATGAATAATAATTAGACAAGGCCAAGATGACTCACCGATATGAAAGTAATAGTGACGTGATTGATAACCCAATGAAATGATTTGGAACCGTCGTTCCTCGTGAATGAAATGATTATTCGACAATTACAGGTCTCAAAATGATTAATATTATGATGAATGAATTATGATTATGAGTAATCAACAACAAAAAGGAATGAATATCCTTTTAACCGAGTAAGAATTAACTTACTCAACAACGATGAAGAATATCCGTCCACGAACAACGTCCTAATTGAGATATCGGTCGCTCGAACAACCTTGAATAAATACAATTACCAACAATCCGTTCAATACACGAATCAAACACGAATATAACGAACTCGAAACGTCGATACGAATAAACCAAGTTCATTGAGGCATTAAATCAAACACGTTGCGGCCAAACTCCGATTGTTTACAATCAAACCTCAATATACCAATATCAAATCCCCCAAGAAGTGTTTCAAACTAACAAAACATCTTCAATACGATCAATAATCCGTTATGAATATCCAAAAACGTGATTTCAACAACAATTAATCGAAAACCCCCAAATCCAACACAACATTCAAAGTGTTCTTGAATAATCCTTCAATAATCCAATGAATAATCGAACATATCCATAATCATACGTATATCACTTCATACAACATGATCTTAACATCCAAAACATCATATGTCAACACAATTCGAAAATCCAAGAGGTTTGATGAAGATTACCTTTGAAGATCCAAGTACTTTAATCCGAAGAACACGCGTTAGATCGATTATCCGGGCTTCCCAATGAATCAAGATGATGAAATCCGAACACACAAGTGATTGATGATGACAAAATATCTCCCTCAAGCCTTTCTCTCTCATATGAAGGTGGAATAAATGGAAGAAATGAGCTGAAATGCTCAAAAAACGAATTTATAGGGGTTGACTCGTCTGTCAGACACGGCCCGTGCCGATCAGCACGGCCGCGGCGCGCATCTGGACGGCAGGGACTCGACCGTGTTCTGCTTGACACGGTCGCGGCGCGAAGGGGCCTACCGATAGTGACCTGTCCGACAGTGACTCGGTACCGCGCGACGCTTCGGCATTGACTCGACCGTGTCCCGTAACACGGTCGGGCGTCTGGGCAGTCGGTTCTGGCTTATCCGGAAGAGTTCGAATCGGCCGTGCCAGACGACACGGTCGAGTCCTGTGGCAGAGACTTCGGCATTTCCGGACGAGTACAGCACGGCTGTGTCGGACGACACGGCCGAGTTCGGTCGGCAGTGATCGGCCAATAACTGAAAAATGAGCGGGTGAGCTAAAACGACCATAACTCTCTCGTCCGGACTCCGATTGACTCACCATTTGAACCATTGGAAAGCTAACTCGATGCTCTATAATATTGCAAAGATTCAGAATTTTTGGAGTTACCAAAAGTTAATGGTGATCTAACAAAGTCGAACTTATATGTGGAAAGTTGAAACAATGAACAATAACGATACACAACTCGAAGTTTTTCCGAACGGTGAACACGGGTGAATGAACATGATTGATGAACGATTATAAATAAGTGAAAATCCACTGAGTGACAATCACCGAATGAAATTACTGAATGATAATGACTGAATTACAATCGGGTATTACAGAGCAATCATCAACTTGCTCATAATCTAAATGAGACTAAGTCTCATCTTGAAGGCAAGACAAATGATTTGGCTCTACTCGAAGCCAAAGTAAAATGTCTCGAGAAACGTGAAGGAGAATTAGAGACAATCTTGAATTCTTTCGAGAAATCCTCTAATAGAATGGAAGAGATCCTAAGCACTGGGCAACATGCTCATGATAAACGTGGCTTAGGGTACAACTCATTCTCCAACAAAGAAAAATCTAGTACGGTATTCGTAAGGAGTGAGGAATCCATTCCTGTATCGAAGGAAATTCCAAGTCCTGTGAAGGAACCCGTTGCACTGCAAATAGCAAAAGCTGCCATTCCGCCACCACAGTCATAGTCCAGACAGCGGAATCAACAGCTATTCAAACCTGAAAGGCGCAATCCACAGCATGCTCCACAAGCATATAATAAGCGCCAACAGCCGTTCAGAGGGAAGGCTGTATCGAATTATCCAAGGCCCGTACGGTAATACTTTCAGTACAGCACGCCTAGATATTGGATACAGGAGCCCCGTTATTCATCAAGAAAATAGGTCGCAGCGCAGTATCAACAACATCGTTGGGAATCCAACTGGAGACCCAGAAGGCAAGCTGTTAGGCCAAAGAAAATGGCTCCACCTCCTAGACGAAAATCGTACTGGAATAACAACTATAATTCTCGATTTTTCATGCATTATAATTATCATGATTACAACGACTACGTGCCTGACCCACGTAGATATCGAAATAATGGACCAAATGTAGCATACAGCAAACCAATTGCTGTCCGGCAAATTTGGGTACCGAAAGGCACTATCACACCAGGACCCAAATTTACTTGATTTCTATGCTTCGACATGAATCGGGAAACGCTACAGCCAGACTCCCTGTAAGTTTTTATGCTTTTACTCATTAAGTGAGGGGGAATGCTGTAAGACCCAAGAATACAGTATCTACCATTAATTAACTGTTTACTCAGAACAGTCAAGACAGCACTATAGAACAAAGAAGGCATAAAACTTCCCTACAGCTGACGTGTGCATTAATTAAGGGGGAATACAGTACGACCCATGAATACAGTGTTAATCCTAACATTAATGTAAGAATTAAATCCTGTATGTACCTTTTGAGGGGGAACGCTATATTATTCGCGGATACAGTATTTTCACTACAGGACATCAATTTTAATTGAAAATTTTATTTTATTATGTATTGCTGTAAGAACTCGTCTGTGAACAGTTCATAGGTTAAGTTGTACTCAACTAGATCACACTGTAAAGATTGTGCCTGCGCACCAATCATAAGTTTAAGATGTAATACACTTCCCTGTTAGATGCTATTGTTTTAGAACTTGCCTGCGAGCAGTTCACATTTCATTTAGATTAAGTGCTGAAGACCAGATCATTTGACAGAAGATCAAGAAGTCTGCTCAAGACATTATCAAAAAGAGAGGGAAACAGTGGGGATAAACATCTCCTGTATCGAAGTCCTCTCAAGTTACAAACAAGTGGTTATCGAAAAAGAAGAGGAAAATTGTTTTAGCTTAAAGAGGTTTTGGCATCAAAGTTTTGGGATCATCAAGAAGTTTTGGAAATTATCAAAAAGGGGGAAATTGTTGGGAAAAATAAAGTTGTTTTGATAATTACCAAACAACAAAGCTTGATACAGCAAGCCCTGTATCGAAAGCCGGTTGAAGTTGCAATCCTGTATCGAAGACCTTCTCATAGCGCCAGCATACAGCAAGCTTTTGCGCTACCAAGATACATCAACAAAGTCTTAGTTAAAAGCCAAGTATGGAAGCTGTCTCGAATCTCAATACAGCACCCTTCCATACAGCACCGGACTACTCCAATATGCCTACAGCATAAATGGATACAGCATTCACATCGAAACAGGACTGAAGACCGTTTGGAAAGGAATCTTTGGTATTCACTAAAGTCAAGTCCCGTTCGATAAAGAAGTATTTAAATACTGAAAGGATAAAGTATTTAAATACTGAAGCTGTCAGAGATCTTCAAATCCCGCAATATCCGGATCCTGGTCTATTCAAGTCAACTATCAAGTTGTCACAGAATCTTTCTCAACGGATCTATCTCAACGGATATATCCAAGAAGGCTATATATATCCCCAGAGTATGAAGATCAAATATCTGAACCATCAAGAACATTTACAAGCTTACAAGCAATATTCAAAATATCGAAAGACTGAATATTAATTATCATCAGATCAAGCTTACAAGAGCAAGTATATTTCTTTCTAGCATCAATCCATATCTGAGAAAGAAGAAATATACTCAGTCATCAAGAACAGCCATCATCAGCTCAAGAACTTCATATTCAAAGCTGCTGTTCTTACCTGGTTACCTACCTTTTACCTTTGTGTAAAAACTGAGCTCTGTGTGAACTCAACGAGTTATTCTGACCTATGTGGGACGAATAAGGACGAAGCTTTGGAACTGTGTGTGAAGAAGCAAGTCAAGAAGGAAGCTTTAACCAATCTGTGTGAACGGTTGAAAGCGACATTCTTTGTATCAATATGTGTGAACGATACAAGGATAGGTTTGATTATAAATACATAGTCGTGTACGCAGTATTTATAATAAACGTTTTACTCCTGTGTGGAGGACCAGTGGACGTAGAGGGGTTTACCTCGAACCACTTAAATACTGTGTTATTTACCTTTCGCCGTTACTATTTTAAGTACTGTGATTTATACAAGTATACATTGCAAAACCCTGTACGCACCAAGCTAACAGGAGATTAGACCAAGTTGCTGTATCGACAGCAACTTACTGTTTTAAGACTTCAGCTACGCACTCAGATTCGAAAACCATACAGCCTGTTGCTTAAGCACTTTCCCAAGCTGTATCCTGTATACTTTAAAAGGGACCAACACGCCATTTGGTTTCTTTGGGATATTTCTGTCTGGCCATCTTGCAATTTATTCACTTATAACCTCAAAAAGATTATAAGCCTCTCTCATAGTTTTGTTTCCAAGTGAACCATTTGATGATGAATCGACATTGGCTCGGTATGTAGGTAAGAGTCCAGAATAGAAGTAATTGACTTGTGCTCCCAAATTGAAACCATGGTTAGGACATTTTCGTAGCATATCTTTGTATATCTCCCATGCTTCGTGAAATGACTCTGAATCTTGTTGATGAAATGTAGAGATTCCGTATTTGAGTTTCGCCACTTTTATTGGTGGAAAGTATTTAGTGGTGAATTTTTGAATAAATTCGGGCAAGTTTGTTATGCTTTGTGGTGGCAAAGTGTCTAGCCACTCTCTTGCTCTGTCCTTCAAAGTGTGCACGAAAAGTCTCATTTTTATCGCCTCGTCATTTACATTTGGATATTTGAAATTTCCACAAATATCCACAAAATTGTTAATATGGAGATATAGATTCTCGTCGGTTCTTCCATAGAATGAGTTGTTGTTGGAGAATATATTGATAACATCGGGGCAAATTTGAAAATTGTCCACTCCAAATGGTGGATAGATCACACTTGATTGCACGCTCAAAGATGGGGGGTTCATGAATTCCCCAAAGAGCATGTTGTCTTCATCTATTTCCGACACAATATGATGTTCATGTTGTTGAATGTTTTGAGCATTGGGTATTCCCCCTACCGGAGGAATTATCTCGTTATCATTTTCTTGGAGGAGTGGTGGGTTTGATTCGTCCGCCATTGATGGTGAAGAAATAATGCTTGTTTTTTGTTCTCTTCGCCTTCTTCTAAATGTGGCTTCAATCTCGGGATCTAGTGAAACTAAATCGTGATTGTACGTCCTTCGCATAAACAAGAGAATTAACAACAAACAAAAAGTTGTATTTATAACAATAGTTAATAATGCAATACTTCAAAATAACTCTTATACTTCCCCGGCAACGGCGCCAAAAACTTGACACGTCTTTTGTGTAACTATCGCAAGTGCACGATATCGTATCAACTAGTAAGTGGACTTTTTGAGTCCGGTTTATCGATCCCACAAGGAAGTTAGGTTATATATTGAATTATATACTTTATCTATTTGTTATAGGGATTAATATGAGTGAAACACATAATTTAAGAGTTTGGTTTGACAATTGCAAGGAAAATGCAATAATAGTTCTAAAATTAAAGGAAATGAAAGATTGCACTAATAATAGATTAATAAAAGGGTAAAGTGAAATAGTTGGGATTACAAACTTAGTTCATCATTAGTTATAGAATATGTATAGGAGATCATAAGATGAATTTACTTATTACGTTGTGTAGATTCGATTTTCCTTAAAAAGACGGTTCCTCTTTCGAATGTCAAAACGCCCCTTATATATTGAATCAATCCACTATATTTCTATGTTGATTGGCTTCAATACATAGCATTAGGTTTTATGAAAATAACTCAAAGAATCATCTAAGGTCTAGAGGTATATTTCTATCCCCTAGAACAACTTAGAGTGAAGATCATTTGATCTAATCAAACATATTTTCTTTCGAAACATATGAAGACCATAAATATCATCATTTATTGGCCAAATAAATAAAGATTGGTAAAACAATGAAAATCACACACAATAATTCGTGATCCACAATAGATCTTTATACAAACTTAAATAACATAACAAACCTTGTTTATAATCCCAACTAAGGATAACTTAGCCCATGAAGGCTTTATTCAACATATTACAAGCTTGAGTGGTCATTAATAGTTGAAAAAGGGGAAAAGTTGATCCTAATTCCCTTAGTAGATAAAGGAGAAAGAAGCAATAAACTCTCTCAACAACATAAGCTAAACCACACTTACACAAATCACTCAAGAACACAAGTGTGTTCTTCACACAAAAAGAAAAAGTATTACAAAGTGAGAAAATATATGATGAAGCATTCTTAATGATGGATCTAAGGGGTCTATTTATACACATAAAGTCATCTAATAGCTCCAAAACTCCAGCATTATTCCATTAGATCGGATCAATGCCAGCCATCCCCTCAATAATAGACCAAAAGTATAAAAAATTAGACAATGGTCAATAATCTGTCACGAATCACGACCATAACTTTCAGATGTTACGGTCGTAACATTGAGGTCTTACGGCCGTAACTTGCAGATGTTACGGTCGTAACATTGCTTCGGCTTTTTGTACATTATTTGCTTTGTGATTTACGCCCGTAACATATGATGTTACGCCCGTATGGAGTTTCAGACTTCATTTTCAGCCCAAAATTTCTTAGACTTTGCGTTTTCACCCCAAATTCTTCGAATGACAACTTTTGATATATAACTCTGATTTTGATTCCGGAAAGACTGCCGAACTAATCTCGGAAAGCCCTATAAAATGAATACATAAAAATTCAACAAAGAGAATATTTTATAAACATGTTATTTCTTGAGTAAATCAGTAATTCAATCCGATTAAGACTTAAAATTACATCTTCATCCGATAAAAATAAAATTATTAAAAACTAATTAATTCAAAGCAAAAATGAGTAGACTAGCTCATAATTATGGGTGAAATATATAAATACTAATAACATATAAGTATATAAAACTGACACTTATCAATACTCTTCTCAAGTGAGTTCATTTGTTGTGGTGGTCGTTCACTTTGCGTTGTTCACTGGGCACGATTTCCTCCATTGTATTGAGCTCGGGCGCTTTTGTCATACGACATCGGGTTGTTTTTTCTCTATGACAAATTCGGATGGTTATTGTATTTTATTCTTTTTTAGCAATTTCTTGCATTTCCGTCATAATTATTTCTCCTCTCCTTCCACTCGGGCCTTCCCGTGCTTTGTCCCATAGCCCAATTCACTTGTTCGGTTTGTTCTTCTGGAAAAGTATGTGGGCAAGAATTAGCATCATGTCCCGGTCCCTCGCAAATTTCGCAAACTCGTGAGCTCGAAGATTTATTTTGAGTCTTGAGTTGTCTTAGTTCCTTCGTTAACTCATCGGTTTTAGAATGCATCTCGTCCTTCTCACTTACTTGGTTCACAACTTTCCTACGAACATGCGCACTTTTTTGTTGAGAATTAGCTCCCAATGTTTCATATACATCACAATCTTGTCTCTCTGCTAACCCCCAAAATGAACCACTGACTGCGTTTTCCACTGCACCTTGGCAATATTGAGTCAATCCATCATAGAAGAATTAATTAAGTAGTTGAAGCAGATAGTGATGGTGTGGGCATTGAATGAGGAGCATCTTGAATCGGTCCCATGCTTCGTGAAATGCCTCTCCGTCTTGTTGTCCAAATGCTGAGATTTGGGCTCTCAACTGTGTAGTCTTCGAATGAGAGAAATACTTGGTAATGAATTTGTCGTAAACTTCATCCCACATTCTTAGTGAGTCCGGTGCTAAATCCATCAACCATTGTTTCGTGACGTGGAATAACTGGGTTTCCCACCGATCTCCTACCAAGCATGAACAAGAGAAGTTAGAATGACTTTTATTGTTTGTCGAAAATCATGAAAACAGAAAAATGATTAAGAAAAGTGATTCAACTATTATTAAAACAAGATCAAAAATTAAACATCAACTCCCTGGCAACGGCGCCAAAAACTTGATGAACAAATTAAAAACTCGCAAGTGCACGAATCACTTTTGTAGGTAGCGATAAGAAACTCCGAGGTCGATCTCACAAAGAGTTGGAAATGGTTTGAAGTTCAATTATGTTTGGCAAAATAGTCTAATTAACAATAATAAAGTATATTTAAATACCGTGAATGATTCGATTGAGATGTAAGATCGTAAACACAAGTGCGGAAAATTAAATTAATAGCTAAGAGTTAAAAATACCGAATTTAAGGTTGGATTTTCTAGAGATTACAATTATAAGAAAGATATGGGAGTTTAGAATCAGCAACACACACATAATCAATCATTCATTTCGATACTCAAAGAATTAATGGTTAGAAATCACCGATTGCTCACAATTAAAAGAAAATCATATGATGGCGGTAAATCTTAAAAATCGATTGCTCTATTCAATAAAAATATAAACTCCTTTGATGGGGAAGAATCCCTAACTAACAATCGATTAGCCGACTACTTTTGATGAGGTAAATCGCTAAAAGATCATAGAAATGGCTCAAGAACATTCACAGTCACTTCTACCGGACCGTTTGATGGCGAAAACCGATAAAAACCCTCGTATATCTCAATACTAGCAACTTAGAATCAAGGTTCGTACGCTGACTCTTAGCTCCTCCCGAAAAGGGAGGGAAGGCCTGATGATCTAAATCCTATGTTCTCTTGTGTCTAAACAATATTCGTGCACAATATCATCAAGAACACCGAGCAAAATGATAGAACAACGAAAGAGGAACAATCCCAAACTCATACCCGGAAAATCAATCAAAACTAACAACCAAGAACATGTGTGTAGTTCAATCTAAAAATCCACACAAAAATATTAGCTACTCATGATAATACGAATAATAACAACAATAATCAAAACATGGTAGAAGTCCTTCCCTTTCAATCCCTTGATCGAGTTCCCGATGAAGGTTTGATGTTCTTCCTTCAAAAACTAAAAAAATCTCTTTACAAATGATGAAAATACCTCATAAATTGTATCTCTCGGTGTTTAGAACACTCAGAATTGATAAAAACTGAGTTTGGATCGAGTTTTGGGGGGCCCTTGAGTTGTGTCCAGGGTTCCCCTTTATATACCCGTCAGAAATCGCAAAAAGTGCAAAAGATCGCTTTTTCTGCACAATAGGGGGTGGATCGCGGTATGGGTGTTTTTGGAAACTATCTGCCGCACAGTCTGGGTTTGGGACCGCAGTCCGGGTGCGGTTCAAGACAGGATCGCGATCCTGATGCGGTCCGGACTATGAGGCTATGGTCTAGAAGCCATATCTCCCTCAATACACCTAGAAATTTAGTGTATAATATACCGTTGCGAAGTTAATTTCACGAGGAATCCATACATGTAGAGAACACATCTTGTTTCGAAGTAATGAATCTGGAAATTAGAAAATACGACCGACATTGCTTCAATGTTCATCGTTTTAAGACCATTCTTGCTCTTGATCGTCATAAACTCCAATATTGGACATAAAAGCGCATATTTCACCACAATCTTCGTCCGACTATCTAAAAAACAAAAACACCACATACCATGCGTAAAGAACAAAAATACTTAAAAATAAACAAAAGCACGACTCAACAGAATAGAATGAGACAATCAAAAATCGACTCATTAGTCCTTCCTCTCCATCTCCACTGATCTTCTTCCTGCGCAGCTCATGGGTATGTTTATATGAGTACCCTGCTTTTCTCCTTGCCTCTTCCTCTCTTTTATATTTGGTGTTTTTAGGTTTGTTATACACGCACACAGATATATTTTTTCTTCCATCTCTCTTTTTTTCTTTTTTTACGAGTCATCTGATTCCGACTCCCAAAATATCTCCGGTCAATCAGCTGTGGATTCTTTTTTGGAAAGTTTATCTTCTTCCAACGGAGATTCAGGCAGTAGGTCGGAGCGAGTTGTAGGCTCCTTCCTTTGTCTTGTAGACGAGCCTATCAGTAATATAGATTGGCCAGAGCTATGTGATATACCCCATAATCTTCCTACTGGAATCCCTTTAATTATTCTAGATCCCCCGTCCCCTTCTCCTTCTGGCGAGGTAATGATTATCGGCCTGTTATCCGACCCTTATCAAGCGAGCGTGAGGGCTACACGCGTCCTTCCTCCCCATCCTTTATCTAGGACCAGCCCGTCCGCGCTAGAGATCTTTGTAAGATTTCTTAGGCTCCCCCGGGTTGGGATTTTGTCACCCCCAGGCTTTTGAAGTCCCTGATCACCCTCCTCCAGGCCACATCACTTGGTTTCTGGATCAGGTGAACAGTGGCCTTCTCTTTCCTCTTCACCCTTTCCTTGTTTCTATTTCTACTAAATATAATCTTCCTCTTAATCATTTTCCCCAAACTCTTTCTTGTGCTTTGTCATTATAAGAACAAGGAACCCGACCTAGATTTTTTATTTTTGTTTGCTGAAGGGAATTAAAGGCTCTTTTTATTTGACTTCTCGGAACGACGTCCATTTCTTTACTCGCCTCCCTTCCAACGTGAAGGATTGGAGGGCACGCTTCTTTTTCCTTCGTCTTCCTTCTAGTGAATCTTGGGGTTTTCCAACGGAATGGGTATAAGCCACCCCAAGTCAGGCTCTGATCCCTAGACGCAGCTCTATCCGAGCCAGGTAGTATAGTAAGGTTCGGGAATAAATTGCCATTTCCTATAATGCCTTCCAGCTGATGCATTTTCACGACCTGTTGTTTCATTGCGGGTTGAGTTCTAATCCGTATCTGTCCATTCCTGATATTGGTAGGTCTCCCAGTTTTGATTATTATATTTTCTGCGTGTTTTTTAGTTAGTTTTTTTTGGCATTTGTTGGGGTGTGAGGATGATTTGACGACCTGTTATATTGTTTTTTGTAGATCGTTTTATGCGGACCTGCCAATCCGATGCTACCGAGCCTACCGGGCCTGCGAAGGACAAGGATCCTAAATCGGAGAATCCCCCAAAAGAGAGGGCGGAGGGCTCATCTAAATCAAAGATGAGGCCGGCTTCTACCAAGGTGGCCAAGGTCGGGGTAACCCTGCCTTCTGACCTAGCTCCCCTATTGACCACTGGGCAGGATCCGACGAGCTCTTCTTTACAGCTGCAGGTCACTAAGCGAGCCCGATCTCCGAGCTCCTCAGGTCCTGCTAAGTGCCCCAAGGCTGCTAGTTCTTCTAATTCAGTATGGATACCCTGCTGCGCTGCAAGGAGTTTGAGAAGTTCCTTCATTTCTTCAGCTCAGTGGTCCCTGATAAAGATAGGGAGATACTACGGAATTCTTCGAAGGATATTCGTCTATACTTGATGATGATGTATTTTGGGAAGGTAATTACCTTTGCTTATTTTTCTATCCCCACTGTATTGTTTTTATCTTTGCTTATTTTTATTTTACCACTCCTTTTATTTTTAGCTCTGCTCTACCCTGATGTGTCTGGTGGAAGAGCAGAAGAGCGAAGATTGCCCTTTTTCTCAAACGGCTCATATGTCGGCCGAGCTTAAGGCTGCCCTGGAGGCAAAAGAAGATCTTGATTCGAGGCTATCTGAGAGGGAATATCATCTGGATATTGCCCTAAAGTAGATTTCCGAGCGGGAAACAATCTTGGAACGAGCCCAGATGGCTAATGTTCAGCTTAATCAAGAGTTAAAACTTACGAAGACTCAGGCTCAAGCTGATTCTGTGAAGGTTCTCCGGCTCGAGGCTCGGCTTGCAGAGGCCAGGGCTGCATCTGAGAGGATTGTGCAGCTCGAAGATCAACTCGCGGAGGCCAGATCTGCGGGGTCGTCGACCTATGAGCGAGGAGTTTTGGATGGCCAGCGCCACTTCCTGACCACCAATGTCGGACAATCCTTCTTGGTAGCCTATCGCTCGGCCCTCATGTTATGACGCAGTACTTCGATTTTGCTTTATCCCGCGCTGGCGAGCAGCTAGGAGCTTTGGGTTTTGATGGCGAGCCGAATAGGGAGGCTGTCTTGGAGGGAGCTCCTGTCCCTTCGGGTTGGTCCGGGCAACGTGAATGCGTCCCTAGATGCTGCCTGGTGGGAATCCACACTCGGGGAGTCCCTAACCGTCTGGATTTGGAGTTGCCAGCTATCCCCCTTGTCTCATCTGGCAGGGCTGATGCTCCTGACGCTCCAATTGGGGGGGCTGACCTTGAGGCCTCACCCTCATCTTCTCCCTGGTATCCCGAGCACGTAGTCTAGTTTTGTTTGTATGTATATTTATTCTATTTGTTGTCTTTGTACTGGCATAAATGTCCGTTTTTAATGAAGACCTTTTAATAAGAATGTAGCTCGGATATGTACGATACTGATATGCCTAGTTAATGTCACTCGAATATGAAAACAGCCTCTTTTTAATGTAGCCCACCCTTAAAAACCACCTCTTGAAGCTAATATAGCTCGGCTGCTTCAAACAACTATTTGAAGTTGACATACCTTGGCTTTAACAACAACCTTTTGGAAGTTAATATAGCTCGGATACTTCAAACAACTCTAACGTAGCTCGTTTTTAACAACAACTTTTTAGAAGTTAAAATATCCTGGCTACTTCAAACAACTCTTTGAAGTTAACGTAGCTCGGATTTAACAACAACCTTTTTAAAATTTAATATAGCCAGGTTACTTCAAACAATTCTAACGTAGCTCATTTTTAACAACAATTTTTCAGAAGTTAATGTAGCTCGGCTACTTTAGACTACTTTTTGAAGTTAACGTAGCTCGACTTTAACAACAACCTTTTTAAAAGTTAATATAGCTCAGCTACTTCAAACAACTCTAATGTAGCTCGTTTTTAACAACAACTTTTTAGAAGTTAATGTAGCTCGGCTACATTAAACAACCCTTTGCAGTTAAAATAGTTATGCCTTAACTTTTTTTTTAAAAGTTAATATAGCTCGATCCAGTTTTTAGGATAGTTTTCCCTTGCTTGAATCTGAGGATGTTTCACCCCATCAGATTTTAGGGCAGTTCGCCTTTGTTTGAATCTGAGAGTGTTTCACTCGTTTAGACTTTTATGGGCAGTTCGCCCGTGTTTGAATCTGAGGGCGTTTCACCCGTTCAGATTCTTAAGGGCAGTTCACCCTTGTTTGAATCCGAGGGCGTTTCACCCGTTCAGATTTTTAAAGGGCAGTTCACCCTTGTTTTGAATCTGAGGGCATTTCACCCATTCAGATTTTTAAGCTCGTTTGAATTGCACATTTGGATTTCTTTGGTAATGGACTTTCATTAAAACATTACAGACTTTTCCCGATATTTATTCACACAAAATATTTTTTTCAAATGACATATGTTTCAAGCTCTCTTAATGGGGTGTCCTTCCATATCTTCGAGTTCGTAAGATCCCCTGCATAGATTCGGATTACCTTGTAAGGGCCTTTCCAGTTTGGTTCCAGCTTTCCAGTTTTTCTTAGAGCATCAGTTCGCCTGAGTACCAAGTTGCCGACTTGGAACTGTCTTTTCTTTACCTTTTTATCATGAGCTGCTTTTGTCAAATTCTTTTATCTCTCAGTTCGTGCCGCAACTATACCCCTTCTTTCTTCTATGGTATCCAGTGCTTGCCTCATCATGTCTTCGTTTTCTTCCTCATTGGACCATCAGACTCGGTATGACATTTCCCCAACCTCTGCTGGGATTATTGCTTCGGACCCATATACATACTAAAAGGCGTTTCCTCTGTTGAGGACCTAGGTGTGGTTCTGTACGACCATAGCACTGAGCTTAGTTCATCAACCCATCCTCCCCCTACTTTATCCAGACGGATTTTTATTCCTTGTAAGATTGTTCTATTTGTGACCGCTACCTGTCCATTGGTCTGCGGATGCGCTACCGCAGCGAATCGTTGTTTGATGTGCATTCCTTCGCGCCAGATTGGGTTCTTTTCCCATTGAATTCTGTCCCATTATTAGATATGAGTATTTGGGATGCCCCATACCTGCAACATATATTGTTAAACAAAAGACATATAATCCTTTGCTTGGTGATGATGGCCACTAGCTCGGCCTCCACCCATTTACTGAAGTAATCGATGGCCACCACAGAAATTTTCCTTCCTTTTGAGCCAGCTGTGAATTGTACCATAATGTCGATCCCCCATTTAGCGAATGGACAGGGTGATCCCATGGTGATCATGTTCTCTGCTAGGATGTGTATTAATGGTGCGTGAATTTGACACTTTTGGCAACGTAACCATATCGACCGCTTTTTTGCTCATCGCCGGCCAGAAAAAAAAGCCCTTAATGTTTTGCTGATTAATGCTCTTCCTTTGGTGTGATTATCGCAGCATACTTCATGAATTTCCTATAGTATGTCCCTCTTATTCTTCCGAGACACACCCCAGGTATGGTCCGATGTAGGATCTTTTATATAGCTCACCTTTAATGCAACAAAATTTATCTGCCCTGCGCATAATTTTTGCTTTCTCCTGCTTGTCATTCGGCAGTTCTGCTCTGTTTAGATATGCTAATAAGGGAACTCGCCAATCTACTATTTCGTTTATTTCCATCACCACCCTCGCGATGCTACTCCGAGTTGCTCCCAAAATTGTTATTGTTCGTGAGTGACAATATACTAAGGAACTTTCTATTTTCGCCAAATAATCGGCTCTGGCATTCTCTGCCCTGGGAATATGGATCAATTCCTATTCTCCCAGCTTCTTGGCGGCCTCTTTCACCTCCTCGACGTACCTATTCATCCGTTCTTCATTTATTTCAAATTTTCCTCCTACTAGTTGTGTGACCAACTGAGAGTCGGAGTAGGCGATAAGTCGTCGCGCACCTAAATCTATCCCTAGCTGCATTCCCTTAATTAGAGCCTCATACTCGGCCTCATTGTTGGAGGCTTTAAAATCAAACTTCACAGCATACTCCAACTGCCCCTCTTCCGTGGTAGTGAGAATTATCCCTGCTCTAGAGCCACCTGTCGTGGATGATCTGTAATACCCGGTTGTGATTCAGTCATTATCATTCAGTAATTTCATTCAGTAATTGTCACTATGTAATTTTTCATTTGTTAATAATCATTCATAATCCACATTCATTCATCCGTGTTCACCGTTCGGAATAACTTCGAGTTGTGTATCGATATTGTTCATTGTTTCAACCTTGCTTGGGAATCGAGACCAGAGTATTATCTTGATTGTTGTAATTGATTCATTAGTCGATGTTGACGTTGGAGTTCATGTCATTTCAAATATCCTCATTGTTCAAATTGTGTTTTTGTTGGGCGAACCCTTGTAATCATTGCTTGGAACCACCATTTTGGGGTTTCCGCACTTCCATTTCGTGTTATTGTTTCCCAAATATTGATTCCTATTGCTTTTATTCTCTTCCCGGGTTATTTTTCATCATTTTAGGACCCAAGGGGGTGTGGGCCACGGCACAAGGGAGTGTGCGCCGCGGCACACACATGTTGCAGTTTTGGCCGACCCACCTGTACCGGGGGCCGCGGTACCTGCCGGCAGGGCCGCGACACACTGCCGAGCACTGGGGGCAGATTTTGGCCCTGTGCCGCGGCACACTCGGCCGGGCCGCGGCACACAGTGCAGGCTGCACTATAACTTCGTTTTTTGAGAAGAAAAACTCATTTCTTCATCCTACTTCCGAGAGAGAGGGTTTGAGGGAGAAATTTTCATCATCAATCACTTGAATACTTGATTTTTCATCATTTTCATTCGATTGTGAAGCTCGAATCGTCGATCTAACGCGTGTTCATCGAATCAAAGTGTTTGGATCTTCAAAGGTAATATTCTCAAACCTCTTGGATTTCGATTTGTGTTGAGATATGATGTTTTGGACGTTATAATCATGTTGTATGAAGGGATATGCATATGATTATGAGTTTATATAAAGATTCATTGGATTATTGAAGGGTTATTCAAGAACACTTTGAATATTGAGTTGGATTTGGGGGTTTTCGATTAATTGTCGTTGTAATCACGATTTTGGAAATTCATATTGGATTATTGATCGTATTGAAGATGTTTTGTTGGTTTGAAACACTTCTTGGGGATTTAATGTTGGTATACTTGAGGATTAGTTGTAAACGATCGGAGTTTGGTCTCAACGTGTTTGTTATAATGCCCAATGAACTTGGTTTAGTCGTATCGACGTTTTGAGTATGTTATAATCGTGTTTGATTCGTATATTGAGCGGATTGTTGGTAATTGTGTTATTCAAGGTTGTTCGAGCGACCGACATTTCATTTAGGACGTTTGTTCGTGGAAGGACATTCTTTATCGGTGTTGTGTAAGTTAATTCTTACTCGGTTAAAAGGATATTCATTCCTTTTGTTGTTGTTCATTCATAATCATAACTCATTCATCATTGTATTAACCGTATTGAGACTTGTAATTGTCGAATAATCACTTCATTAACGAGGAACGGCGATTCCAATCATTTCATTGAATTATCATTCACTTCACCATTATTTTCATCTCGGTGAGTCATTCTTGACTTTGTCGGATTATTATTCATTGGTATTCATTATGGTCATTCTCGTTCATATGACTTTCTGGGTTCATATTGCGTGGACGGGTGCGGATGTGTGGAATTTTTAGTCGAGCACGCGATGGTCATGTATTGGGATCGATACATTGGACTGTGCACACGGTAACGATTACCTCCGTGAGACTAATTAGGTACAAGGATGGGTGTGTCCGGTCATTCGTCTTGTACATTTGCACAGAACATTACGGGCGTACTATGATACTCCTCTTCAGCGTAATTCATAACTAAGGATATTTCATAACTTAAGATATATCATGATTGTGTATTTTCAACCCTTGAGGATTGTTGTTCTGTGTAACTGATCCCGTTAGGGGATATTGTTTTCAGGTCACGGCAAGGCAAAGGCACGGGAAAAGCATTTTGATGGCGAGGAGTCCCAGTGATACTAGTAGGGCCCCCCGATCTTTTCAGTCATTCATGTTGTTGTCATTTATTTTCCGCTGCAGATTTTCATTTAGATACTCCGTTTCATTCAGTGTGTGTATTTTATCTTCATATAAAATATACTAGTATTCGGTATTGTCCTGGTGTGTTGTACTTAAACTCCTCATCGGAGTATTTGGTAATATAATGTGGTTCGGTACTACAATTATATTATTTAATTCATCAGTTTCATTCGCCTGGTGGGTCCCAGTCGGGGATCCACGGCACTGTAATATCCGCCTAATTTGGGGTGTTACATGATCAATCAACATGTAAAATCCATTGACCTTCCGGCAGTGATGGTGTAGCCCCTTCTTGAAGGAAATCTGCCAAAGCTTGGGCTTTGATCGCTATTCTCGGTTCGTACTCCATGTCATATTCCCCCATTTCTACCGCCCATTTTACCAGGCGACCTGATGCATTGGGTCGCCCTCGTGTTTCTCTCAATGGTAAGTTAGGCTCTGTTCTTTTGGACTGAATGAATCTGGAATCGAATCAGATTGAATCGAATCGAATGGAATCGGCCCAATCGAATCGAATCGAATCAAATATATATTAAGGATAAATAATAATAAGAATAATGGTAAATAATAATAATAATAGTAATTAACAACAACAACGATAATAGTAATATTATTAGTAATAATAACAATAATAATAATTAAGATTAATAATACTAATAAGAAGAAGAAGAACTGAGCTGAACTGACACTACCAAAATCAGACTTTAGCCGATGACTTAAAGTGGTCGGCTAAACCCCAAAGTCGTCGGCTAATCATGCCAGCCGTCGGCCGATATTCGTCGGCCAAGGTTTAGCCGACGACTTTTGTGTAGTCGTCGGCTAAAGTTCAACGATTAGCCGACCACTACTACACGGTCGTCGGCTAAACCTGTTTGGAAAAAAAAAAATTTAGCCGACGACCTTAACGAGTCGGTCGGCTAAAATCGGTTTTTAAAAAAAAATAGAGTTTAGCCGACGACCGTCTTATATGTCGTCGGCTAAAACCATTTTTAAAAAAAAAATTAAATTATTTTAGCCGACGACCGTCTTATAGGTCGTCGGCTAAAACCCTTTTTAAAAAAAAAAATAAATTACTTTAGCCGACGACCGTCTTATATGTCGTCGGCTAAAACCCTTTTTTAAAAAAAAAATTACTTTAGCCGACGACCGTCTTATATGTCGTCGGCTAAAACCCTTTTTTAAAAAAAAAATTTAATTCAGATTTTGGGATCCCAAAACCTGTATTTTTTGCACCTGCAATTTTTATACACCAGCTCTCATTATCAACAACAATCAACGCGCAACACATTCAACTAATACCATTAATAATATGCCCAACATTATATGCATCACAACGCACAACACATTCAAGAACATTAATTTCATCAACATACTAGTAGCGTCAATAAAATCACTTACACAATTGTAACACAAATATAAATATACAAGAGTACTACAACAACACAACTACAATCCACTGCCAAAATCATCTAAATGTCGAAATGTAGTAGTAGAAGGATTACCACCATCCCCTAGATCCTCGTCACGAGGCTGTGAAGATAAGTGCATCAGAAGAGAGAAGGCGGTGGAGCAGTGCTGCAGTCCGGCTGAGTAATGGTGCAGTCGAGCGTCATCATATAGTCCATCATGGCTGCTTCTTTGTCTCTGGAAACTCTCTAACCGCGACTCGGTCCTCTGCTCGCTCTCATGTAACCGCGTCGAGTCCTCCTTTCATTCTCAGCTCGGAGCTCCCTCTCCGCCCTCAACTGCTCCTCGAGATAGGCGGTCAGTGCATCCGTCCGCGAGGCGCCCAAGCCGGGGTATCTTTCAATACATGGTGACCCTCGGCTCCCATCATCTTAGTGCGGTCCGACTACCTCTAGGAGGGTAGACGGTACCCCACACCTAGCGCGAACATAAGGATCGGCTGATCGATCATCGATGGCGTAATCGAGGTCGGTCTCGCTAAGTCAGGATACTGCTCCCGAGCAATCTCAGCAAGCATCCTCTAAGACTCCTCCCGCACACGATCCTAAGTTAATATGAAAATAAATAATTGAATATCATTAAAAGTATGATACAAAGGCATTTATTTTATTACTAAAATACAATAAAAAAAGACTTACATGCTCCTCGGGGACGGTTCGAATTGCTTTACGAGTCACGTAGGCAAATGCGTCCAACGAATCGAAGAAATGGCCTCGTGCGCAACTCGGCTAACGGGAACCCGATGTGATGGTCGATCGGACCACGATTGGTCGTGTTGGTCAAGCTAGTCGCCTTCAAAAAATATTATTTAGAATCGAGTTTATATTTAGAATTCAAAAAAATAAAAGCGAAATATTATTATTTTTATTAAATACTAGCATTTTTTTAATAAATAAAATACAATATTCGTGTTTTTATTTTTTATGAAAAATAATATTTTAGTTTTTATTTTCATTAAAACAATTTATTTCCACTTTTGAATAAAAAAATTCCGATTTTTTAATATTAATAATATTCCAGAATTTTAAAAAAATACATGAAGTTCCGATTTTTTCTAATTTAAAAAACCGGAACTTCAAGTATTTTTATATTCTGAAACATTAATTTAAAAAAATGGAGTTTATATTTAGAATTCAAAAAAATAAAATCTGAAAGAGGAAGAATGAAATGAGGGTATTTTAGTCATACCATGAACTCTGGGTCGCGAAAATGGGCGCGTAGCCACTTCCACTCGTACTCCCGGAACTTGAATTCTTCTGGGGTAGCCTCTCGGGTATCACCCCAGGCTGTCCAGAACATGTGCATCTCATTTTTCCAAGATTTGTACCTACAACACACGTTGCACAACATATATCATTCGTAAGAAAAAAAATTACGCAAACAATGTAGATACAAAATAAATTAAAATGACTTACTTGGTAGACTGCACCTCGTCACACCAAGTACGTAGTAGAGAGTCGGGAATGACAAACCACACCTATGAACAACATAAATACGCAATAATTTAAAAACATCACATATTGCATTTTCAAGAACTACGTGTTGATTGAAAAACACTTATTAAATATTTATTAACTTACCGACATAGCATTATTCAAAGCATCCTTCACGCCTTTGCGGCACGTCCCCAATCGGGCCACAAAGCAGGGACTCATTCCGAATGACAAAGCCAACATTACGGCTATATGACGCGCGGCGTCGAGAAGACATCACCGCCGGCCGTGTCTATCTAGAGGAATCTCATACGGCCATGCTTATTTACGTACGAGTCGAGCGCGAGACCCTTTCTTTGGGCCACGAGTCTTCTTCTTTTTCTTCTCCTCCTCGACTACATTTTTCCCCTTCTCCTTCTCCCTCTCTATCTCCTCGTACAGTTTCGTCTTCGAAACCCGACAACTCTGCCAAAACATGTTGTCTGGCCAAGACTCGTAGACGTACGCCTCGTCAGGTCTAATCGATCGAACGGGAACTCGGGCTCCCGTCTCATCGACCTCTGGAATAGTCGGAACCATCGGAGGCATGAATAGAGTCGGCGGCGGACCGTGGGGCACTGCGGACGAGGAACTCCGTACATCTCCTGATGTGTGAGGGCTAGACGTAGGTCGGTGGATGGGAGGCATACGAGTCTCCGGCTGCGAGGGGGTCGGTCGTGGTGTCTGAAAGGATAAACGCCGCGCTAGTGCAGCGGGCTCATCTTTCAACCTATAAAAATCGTCAGCGTTTATGCCGGTAGCTTCTAGTATCTGGCGGGCACGAACGCTGCTCTAAGATATGTATAGTGTACCGGGATCCGCCTTACTAGAGGCTGTGGAACTCCCCCCCGAATCGGGAGTGGTCGACTTTGTCGACTTCTTCCCCCAACGCTTTCTTTATTCTATCCATAATCTAAACAAATAAATCAAATTTACAACTCAACACAACAGTAATTATCAATGCCATACCACGTTAATCTTTCTATTAACGCCAGCTATAAAATTCCTTCCTCCTCAAACAAATTCATCAAATATTTCTAAACAAATTCATCAAATAATCTAAACAAATTCAGCAAATTCACAATTCAACACAACAGTAATTATCAATGCCATACCACGTTAATCTTTCGATTAACGCCGGCTATACAATCCCTTCCTCCTCAAACAAATTCATCAAATTCACAACTCATTAAACACAAAATATTGAAAATACTAAATTCATCAAATATTGCATCACAACTCATTAAACAATTTATCTAATTCATCACATAATCTAAACAAATTCATCAAACAAATACAATAAATTCAACAAACAAAAAAAAAAGACAAGGGTTACCGCGGCCGGGCTGGCGGGCGACGGGCGGAGGGCGTCGGGCGGGCTGGCGGGCGATGGGACCGGGGCTGGCGGGCTGGTGGGCGTAGGGCTGGCGGGTTGGCGGGCTGGCGGGCGGACGATCGGCTAAACCAGAAGAAGGGGCGACGGGACGATCGGCTGGGTGACGATCGGCGGGACGGGGGCTAGGTGACGGGCGGCTAAGTGACGGGCGGTTGGGGCTGGGTGACGATCGGCGGGCGACGAGCGACGGGCGACGACTAAACCAGAAGAAGAAAATAATAAAAGGGAGGTACTATAAACGTATAAAAGGTGGGGGTTTATCCGACGACAAGATCTACGTCGTCGGCTAAAGTTTTTTAAAAAAAAAATTATACTTTAGCCGACGACATATAAGACGGTCGTCGGCTAAACCCAGCAATGACCCGACCGTGTTAGACAACACGGTCGGGCAGGCAAACAATGTGTTTTATGTAAAAAAATATCTTAAGTCCAAAATGCAATAGCAACTGAATGTATACGTACCCATTCTCCAAAATAGTCGGCAAAAGTGTCATTGTGGAATCTAGTGTCACCTCGCACCATATTGCATGACAAGTGGATGTCTTTCCAGTACTGAACTTCTGGACAATTGAGCAATATCCACCAATGTGAACTTCGTGACTAAATGCGGGTCTAATTGTCTTCCTGGCAACCTCCCATAGACGTCAACCTCAGTGGATATGATAGAAAGATTGAATTGTATTTTATCTGCTGGAATAGAGCGGGAAGGGGGCTCGAAGGTGCCCAAATACAACTTGATATGCGTAATACACTCCGACGCAAGGTAAGATTCTGCAATGCATCCTTCTGGTGCAGACTTATTGGCCACGGAGTCTTTGTAATCACCGAGTTGCCTGTAATATTGTCATTATGTTAAAAATCATACTTAATTTGACAATATATATATATACACATACAAAATTATGTTACCTTTCAACCGGGTACATCCACGTGTAGTGCACTGGACCAGTGACCAATAACTGCCTGGGAAGGTGGATCATGAGGTCAAAAAAGTTTCGAGGAAATATTCGCTCAAACTTGCACAAGATATAGATGATCTCATCTTGCATTTTACGCAAATCAGATCTCTTGACTTCTCTCGTACATAATTTCTGGAAAAATCTTGACAATGCAACACACGGCTCGACCACCTGTTTTGGTAAGTACGGTCGAATAAATACCGGAAATAGGCGTTGGAGTAGGATATGACAATCATGACTCTTCAAACCAGTTAACTTGTTCTCCCTGAAATTAACACATCTTCCTATATTTCCAGCATACCCGGTAGGATACCTAGCAGTCTTTATCCAGCAAAATATCTCATTTCACTTTGCTCGCGATGATGGTGTATAAAGCCTTAGGCATTTTTTGTTTTCCCTTGACAGTTTTCAACCACAAATGTTTTCTTATGCTCATTTCTTCCAAACCTTTGCGTGCTTTTGGCCCGTCTTTGGTCTTTCCATCCCAACCTAAGGTTGTCCCAACCACACTTTTGCAAACATTCTTTTCAATGTGCATGACATCCAAGAAGTTCCTTATCAGTAACTTGGACGGTAAAGGCAATTCCCGAATATACTTTTGTGCAACCAATACTTATACTGTCGGGCCTTTCGGGGGTTCTTTGCAATCACATCGGGATGGTTGCTAAGGTGACCAAAATCGTACTCATTAAGAATTGATAGTATTTCATCACTGTCATTTGTCGTGGTGGCTCGCCCATTTCTACGGTGCCATCAAATCTTTGCAGCGATCATACGCCACTCATGTTCCCTCTCAAGCCATATCCGATGACGCATTCGGATAACTTTCCTACAGTGGTACCTAGCACAATCTGCATTCAAACACACTGGACAACCTCTATATCCGCTAATAACAGATCCAGACAGCATTCCATATGCAGGAAAATCACTAATAGTGCCGATTCACATTGTGTGCAAGTAGAACGTCTCGGACGTATAACTGTCGTACGTGGGATGACCTTGCTCCCACAACAATTTCAGCTCCTCTATCAAAGGTCTCATATACACATCGATACACTTTCCCGGATATCCCGGCCCCGGGACTAACAAGGTCAACATATTATACTCCTTCCGCATACACATCCATGGAGGAAGATTGTAAGGAATCACTACAACAGGCTATATGGTATATGAAAGACTCATGTTACCAAAAGGGTTGAAACCATCAGATGCAATCCCGAGCCTCACATTTCGGATATCTGAAGAAAAATTCGGATACTCCCTATCTATACGCTTCCACGCTTCTCCATCTGAAGGGTGTATCATAGTATCCCTGTCATTAGTGCGCGGCTCGGCATGCCATCTCATTGCTTTTGCCGTGTGAGGAGACATAAAAAGCCGTTCCAACCTGTCCTTCCGTGGAAAATACCAAAGTACCTTCACCGGTTTCTCTTTTCCAGAAGGAGTGATCCTATATCTCTCTGTATCACATACAGGACATCTCGTGATGTCTTCATTAGGATGTCCCCAGAATAGAACACAATCATACATGCAGACGTGGATCTTAATGTAGGAAAGACCAAGATCTTTCAAAATTCGTCTCTTTTTTGAATATGTATTAGGAAGATGATGACCCTGTGGAAGCATATTACTCGTAAGCTCCAAGTAATCATCTACAGACTTGATGGATGATTTGTTTTCCACCTTTACTGTAACACCCCCAATCCACTCAGGGATATTACACGCCGTAGACCCTCTCCTCGAGGATCTACCAGGCTCGTAACAACATTTAACATCTCGACAATGCCTTCAAGGCTAAAATGACTCAGTAGACCGATTTGGTCTTTCAATAAATTATACAACTCAATTACAAACGCATACCCACGCAGGGGTCAAAATCTGATAAACTCCGTACAACGGGAAAAGATCTTGCGGCGGAAAAGAAAATACAACTAGACCAATACGCCATCAACGGATCCTCGTGTGATTAGTATCGTTCATCTTTCATCATCCTTCGTGCCGACCACGTGTTATGCTCCAAACACGAATGCAAAAATAGACATCCACCCCCCGAATACTCGGGGGTTAGCAAAACTCCACTGTTTTGCTAGTGCAAGTACAAGTGCAAAAATACGAGCCATACAATTCACATTCCACGAATAACAATAACCAGGAATCCTCAAAAATCCAAAAGTAACGAAAAATACTTCCCGAGGCAAGAGTTTGAGTAAGACATTCCAAAAACCGAAAGGCCACAATAAAAGGGAAACAATTTATAAAACAGTTTAAAATGCCATCGAGAGTTTTAATAGAAATTAATTTAGGATTACCGAATCCTTATCTTTCCAAAAATCAACGGGTCACAGCCCAAAGGTTTTGTTTTCGCAAATAGAAAACCGACAATAATTCACAGGGCCAGAGCCCAACATCACGTGTCCTCGACGGACATAAAAATCAACAAAACGTAATCATGCACGCGCATCGCCTAGGACCGGGACGAAGCCACAAATCCCACTCGAGGCCTCGAAGGACCCTCCCGAGCTGGCTAGCGAAACAAATCACACACATCTCACGGTTGGATCAATCGCTTGTTGCATCCTGGCCACATGATCGCATGCCATGTGCCACCGTAGATTATATCAGGCTCTCACGGTTGGATCAATCACTTGTTGCATCCTGACCACATGATCGCGTGCCATGTGTCACCGTAGACCTTCAACCATATCCACACATTCACACAAATAACATATCGCATCAAGGATATTCAAACAATTCGCCCAGAGGCATCAAACACTTAGCAAAACACCACGTCGATCCACAACGCACCGAAATGAAATAATATACGTCCAAACGCAATACCAAGTGCAACATCAACACCAAACATATCCATAGAATTCATATAGTTATTCACGAACCACACCATTCACAGAACACACGCGTTTTGAAAGCAAGCCTTTAACAAGACTAAACCGAATCTTTTGAAAGTTCAATTCAAATGACCAAGCAACCACATTTCGACGATCACTAATTATCATATCCATAAAACAAGAATAGTATGGACAAGGTACTTGCCTCGAATAAGAACAACGCGGAGAATCGACCGAAATAGGTTGGCACGAACCGACTACGAACTCGCCGACTCCAGCGAATGA
Source organism: Orobanche coerulescens (assembly GCA_033398695.1). Classification (NCBI taxonomy): domain Eukaryota; kingdom Viridiplantae; phylum Streptophyta; class Magnoliopsida; order Lamiales; family Orobanchaceae; genus Orobanche; species Orobanche coerulescens. The sequence continues at coordinate 36,378,728 of CM065816.1, read as the reverse complement.
CAATCTACAACAAAGAACTACGAACGAAAACAATAACAACAAAAATGAATTCCAAAGTACGACCCAAAGCCGCCAAATTCAAAGAACAAATGACGAAGGTTCAAGGATTTCCCCCAAAACGGCCAAGAACACGATTCGTTCCGTCAAATCACGAAAACGGAATTCCAAGTTGAAATATGGATATACAATCCATAGAATATGTTTAACAACATCATTTAACTATAATCGATCCATCGAAAACGGATGAAAAACGAGATCGATGACAAATCCCCCCAAAAAGTCAATTCGAAGGAAATCAAGAAATATACTTCGATTCGACGAAGAACAACGGATTAAATGATGTTAAACACAAGAATACTACCAATATTAATCATACCCATCGTGTATTAATCAACAACACGGAACGAATCGGACAAAAACGCAAAACCCCAAATTTTCCCAAAATAGGGTTCTAGGAAATCTCACCTTGATTCGCTGGATCAAAGGAGGTTATGGAGGGATTAATCGATGATATGAACTCCCAATCTTCGTGGATTAGTTTCTTGACAACATATCTCCTGGATCGCCAAGTCTCCAGCCACGGAGAGGAAAAGATGGAAATGAAAAACGGGTGTAAATATGGCTACTCTGTCATATTTATACAGGCACGGCCTAGCGTGCGCTACACCTTCCGGACTAGCGCGCGCTAACGGGCAGCCTCGGCCGATAACCCTCGGCCGTGGCCCGCAAGGCCACAATCAAGACTCAATCTGCCGGCGGATCCTGCTGCCCGGCCGCGATAAGCGCGGCTGCCGGCGCTAGCGTCGCTAGCGATCTGTCGAGAACCCTGCAGGTGACTGCGCCGGCCAGTAACGTCGCTGGCCGGCGACAACGTGCGCTTCGCTGCCGACTAGCGCGCTACGCTCGGCGTGGCGTGCGCTACTGCCGATCCTTCCCGATTCCGGAACCCCGAAACCCACTGTCGGCCCGATGGCGTGCGTTGGTCGACCAAGCTAGCGTCGCTATACTGCCGAGCTAGCGCGCGGACTTCCGGCCGTGGCGTCGCTCGCCGGTTCTGCCGCACTCGTCGGCGGTACCCGCAATCATCCGTCCAGAACCCCTGGCCGTCGGCGATCCATAGCCGTCGGCCGATCCATGGCCGTCGGGGCTCGGCGACTCGATTTAAGCGTGCGGAGCGAACACGGCGAAAAGTTCGCGGACAACATCAACGACCCGGAATGAAAACATAATACCATAATTAGTCATACGCGACCAAGAAACGGGTCGAGACAACAATTACAGATACGGATACCCGTAACTTTCAAGAAATTACAAAATGGCCCAAAACGCCCGGAAATCACGATACGTGATCGAATAACCAAACCGAAGTTCACAACACGTCTAACAAAGTTAAACGGACTTACGGGAAACTCGAAACAGCAGTTTCGAACGGGATTCGCAAGAACCGAACTCAAGTGCGGAAAAGTCGTTAAAAAGCACGGAACTCAACAAAACGACTCCGAAACGAACTCGGATGTCAGAAAGTGTAGAATTAATCATTCTCAAAATGACGAAACGGTCATGAGCGAGTCGTCAAAACGGACTTCGGCCGAAAAAAGAAATTTACCGAAAATCAAAAATTGAGGATATTACATTTAATCTCATCGTTTCCATGACACAATCAAGAACAGTCATGTTACACCCTGGGTATAGAGGGGTCTGTTGGAGTTGAATTAGCTTATTGTACCTGTCAAGCCCAGTAGTATTGCAAGGTAACGGTCTACGGGGTCGTGAGATTTGCTCAGTTGGTACAAACGTCTCGGAAAAAACCAAACGCATCATCAATCAACCTCCTCTTCGGATCGGTGAACCCGTCGTTACCATTAAATTGTCCGTGATCATACGGAATAACAGAATTCGGTGCTTCACCGTGGTATATCCAACATGTATATTTACTCCAAAAACCATTCTTCTTTAGGTGTTCCCAGACCTCATCAAATGGAAAACGAAACATATCACTGCGACATCTACATTTATTACATGGACAGTAGTGCAACGTATTACCACTGTCGTGCTCTTTTACAAATCTCATAAACTGCTTCATCCCATCCATTACACTTGGATCCCATTTTCGTAACCCAATCCAACTCTTGTCCATCCTGAAAATGTATACATTTTCCAATATTAATCCAACTAACTAATATTGTTCAAATTATAAATGAAATCACAACAAACAATTAATCATAATGATTATCATCATAAAACTTAATCGTTTTACATAAAAGCTATCGAATGTAACATGAATAATACAAAGTTTCGAAATCACAATAAAAATACAATAAAATACATACCTTAATCGAAATGGTGATTATAACAACAGTAGAAACCTTCGTCACTCCATTAGCACAACTCAAAGTAGCAACTCACAAGCTTTTTGGGAATAAGCGTGAGAATCGGGAATAGAAATGTGCTCTTTAGCGGGAGAGGGGCAAGATTGGGTTGGTGTTCCTGAACTATAAATAATTTTCACTTGGAGGTTTAGCGACGACCTAGATCTAGGTCGTCGGCTAAAAGTATATTATTTTTTTGAAAAGTGTTTAGCCGATGACCTCGATCTAGGTCGTCGGCTAAACCATTACAATATTATTTTTTTTCGGAAGGAGTTTGGCGACGACCTAGATCTAGGTCGTCGGCTAAAGTATATTATTTTTTTTAAAAGCGTTTGGCGACCTAGATCTAGGTCGTTGGCTAAACCATTACAATATTATTTTTTCGGAAGGAGTTTGTGACGACCTAGATCTAGGTCGTCGGCTAAAGTATATTATTTTTTTACAAAGTGTTTAGCCGACCCCCTAGATCTAGGTCGTCGGCTAAACCATTCCAATATTATTTTTTTTCGGAAGGAATTTAGCCGACGACCTAGATCTAGGTCGTCGGCTAAAGTATATTATTTTTTCGGTTGCCTAAACGTTATCTCGGTCGTCGGCTAAACCTCCTTAATATAGCCGACGACTATTTTGAACTTTAGCCGACGACCTCCGCCAAGTCGTCGGCTAAAACCCTTTAGCCGACGGTAAAACGAGTCGTCGGATAAAGTGCGAAGTTTAGCCGACGACACTTTATAGTCGTCGGCCGTTTTTTTTCGGGTCGTCGGCTAAAGTACATTTTTTGGTAGTGTGGAATGGCCCAATCGAATCAATCAATCGAATGGACTCGACTGAATCAATCGAGCCCGAATGAACTGAATCGAATCGAATCAATCAAAAACTGAAAAATAAGTCCAAAAGAACAGGGCTAGTTCGTAACTTTATGCGGTGGGCAAGAAAATACGGTCTCAGCAGTCGAGCTATAACTTCCAATGCTAGGGGCTCCTTTTTCCAAATCGGAATAGTTCCGTTATCTTCCTTGTAAGATTTGGCTGGTGTAATAGATAGGCTTTTTCTGGTTCGCTTCTTCCCTTATTAGGACCGAGATAACCACCCCCTTTCCAACAGATAAGTGTAGTACTAGCTCCTCTCCTGTTATTGGTTTGGTGAGCAGGGATAGTTCAGCTAAATATTCTTCTAATTTGTCAAAAGCTACTTGTGCTTCGGGGGTCCATTCAAACTTATTTCTATTTCTTAAAAGCTTGAAAAATGGGAATCCTTACTCGGTCGAGCAAGAGATGAATCGATTCATCCTGGCTATCATTCTTGTCAATATTTAGATATCCTTGATATCTTTTGTAGGGTTCATTTGCAATACTGCTTTTACTTTCTCCGGGTTGACTTCGATTCCTTGCTCCATGACCACATATCCAAAAAATTTCCCGATTTACCCCAAAAGAACATTTCGATGGGTTGAGCTTCACACCATATGCGCGCAGATTTTCCAACGTTTCTTCTAGATCCCTTATATGGTCCCCTGCCTTTATATATTTTACCAGCATGTCATCCACATAGACCTCCATATTCAGACCGATTTGTGATTTAAAGATTCTATCGACCATCCTACGATACGTGGCTCCCGCATTTTTAACCCAAAAGGCATGCGTACGTAACTGAAAGTTCCTTCTGATACTACGAAACTGACTCTATTTCTATCTTTGGGTGCTTGGGGGATTTGATGATATCCCTGAAAGGCATCCATCATGCTGAGCAACTCGCACCCCGAGGTTGAGTCGACCAGTTGATCTATGCGAGGCAACGGATAGTGATCCTTGGGGCATGCCTTGTTTAAGTCTCGGAAATCCATGCATATTCTCTATTTTTATTGGCTCTTTCCTACCATGAAGGCGTTGGATAGCCACTCTGGGAACTGGATTTCCGTTATATGTCCAGCTCGGAGAATTTTGTCAACCTCTTCTCCAATAATTCATTCCATCTCAGGTCCAAGTAACTTCTTTTGTGCTTTACCGGCCTTACTGTTGGGTCGATGTTTAATCTGTGCTCAGCAACTATTGGACTTATCCCTACCAGGTCTTCGGCCATAAATGCAAAGACGTCCATAAATTTTCTTAATAAGGGAATCAGACTCTCTCTCAGCCCGTTATCCAGCGGACTTCCCACGCGAGTTTTTGTTTCTGGCTTTCCCGGGACTAACTCTATCTCCATTAACTCTTCATTAGGCTTGACACCCTCCTCTTGAGCTTCCTCCACCGCTTTTAACTTCTTATCCTTTTTTCGCTCTTGATCCGAGTCTCTTATCTCGGGTGTTCTTTTATTGTTTAGTGATCCTTTTATTGTTCTTCTATCAGTTAACAATTTATTGTTAGAATATATTTAAAATAATTAAGTGTTTATGAGAAGTAGTTGTTGAATTCATTAAAGTATAAAAATGAATTATATTCTATCTCTAAAAGCTAACCGAAAAGTTATATCTACTTAAAAACTACTCCCCCCGTGCCAACTAATATGTGTCATATTCCTTTCTGGGCCATCCCAACTAAGTTGAGTCATTTCCTAAAATGGAAATAATTAAGAAAAAAATCAGGGCTCTTAATCTACACTTAAGCCCAATTCCAGATCTGTGCCGCATCCTCCTTCTTCTCTAACCCTAATATGTGCCGCCTCCCTCCTCATTCTCTAACCCTAGTCTACGCGGCCTCCCTCCTCCTTCTCTAACCTTACTCCTCACCTCCCTCCTTGTCTCATCGTCTTTGAACCCGATGGATAAAACCCTTCCGTCTAAATCTTCGGACGATGTTCTCCATGTTTCTCCATGGATAAATCATCGCTGCCCCTCCACAATGAATCAGCCGAGCGGTGGACTCACCGATGGCAGGGATGAGATATTTTTCTCGCCTCTGTCTCGCCGTACTTCAGTAATCCCACCTCATCGCCCCCTACCGAAATAGAGCATGCCTCCGATGGGCTCGTCGGCAGCTGGGATGAGATCCACATCTCGCCTCCCTGAACTGGAATCCCGCTTGCCCCCCATCCTCGCTACGGAAATCTTATCCCTCGTCGCTCACCCACCACGAAGACATATGCGAGCATTGGATCGATGATTTCCCTCCGGATTATTTCCCTTTGGTTCCTTCCGAAGATGGATGGGCAGCGGCAGTTGCAAAGGCAGAGATCGAGGTTGAGGTGGAAATTAAACATTGGAAATGATCGATGATGATGGTTGTAATATCCGAGGGTATTTTTTTTGTTTTTACTGTAGAATTGTACGTATTCATTTGGAATTGTACAAATGATGTTGTGTTTGACTGATACAATGTAAATTGTATCGGGATATTTCAGAATCGAAATATTTATACTTGTCATCTGTATTGTTTTTACCGGTTGGATGTTGATTAGTGAGTTTTGTTTTTGGCTAAGTATATTAGACATAGCGTACGCTACATGCATTGCTAACATACGCTACAGATGGAGGTTTACGTACGTTAGACCATGTTGGTTACGTACGTAACACAGGGTATCAGACCGCACCTCGACTTTCGGCGTGTAGGGCCATGCATGATCCGGATATTTGGCATTTCGAGACTGCCAAGTCAACGGGAATTACGTATGTAATGCTTATGCAATAACGTACGTAATGTAGGTGATCTTACGTATACCTTTTTCTGGCAACGTACGTAAAGAGGTTCCGTTTTGAGGCAGTGAGTTCTGGGAGGACGTAGCATACGCCAAGTAGTGGTGATAGCGTATGTTAATCTGCGAGGATAGCGACCGTAATGAACTGTGCAGATTATAAAGACATGTATTGTCTTTCATTTCTTCACAACCCAACTTCGACCATCCTCTCTAGAAATCATCCCTCTGCATTTCTTGGTGATCTTCAGCCCCTTCCATCTTCATTTGGAACTTCATAGCTTGAATTGGAGTTGGGACTTGTAGATGGTAGTGGATTCTTGAAGTATTTGAGGTTGTTCTTCACTTCTTCAAGAGGTATGTGATTAATCTTGTGTTTATCTCGAGATTATGATGCTGTTATTGATGATTACTTTATGTAGTTATTGATTGTTGGAGGATAATATGATTCTTCATAGTTCGGATGAACTTATGATGAAGAATGTGTTATGGTGATTTGAGGTTGAGGGTGTTCTTGATGTTAGAATACTTGGAGATTATAATCATGTCTAGGAAGAATTATGTTAAGATTGTTAGATGATTAACATAGCTTTGTGATGATGATTGTTGTTGATTGTGTTCTTGGAAGATTATAACCATTTTAGTAAGCAATTATGATGAATTAAGAGATTATTATCATAATCTTGAAATGGTTAAGTTAATCTTGTTGATTAATCTGAAATTCTTGATGAAATTGGTGATTGATATTAGTGGAGGCATCATGTTTGTTATGTTGATGATGTTCTTGAGGTGATAGTGATGATATTGGTGATATTATCATTTTGGGATGATTAATATGATGCTTTCTTAATGATTCTTGTTAAATTGTATTCACAAGTGTTAAGAACATTTTGGTCATATTAATCATTGAGGTGGTTGGAGGAGTTAGGATTCATAGTCGAGGACTATGATATTCGTTTATGTTGTTTGATCGATTCGCGATTGAATCGAGGTTATCTATTGTGTTGTTTTCGATCGATATTATGTTATTGATGAACAAATTAAAAACTCGCAAGTGTACGAATCGCTTTTGTAGGAAGCGACAAGTAACTCCGAGGTCGATCTCTCGAGAAGTTGGAAATGGTTTGAAGTTTGATTATGTTTAGCAAATAGTCGAATTAACAAAAGTAAAGTGATTTAAAACACGGTGAATGATTCGATAGAGATGTAAGTTCGGAAAACAAGTGCGGAAAATTAAATTAATCGAAGCGTTAAAAACACTGAATTAAAGGTTGGATTTCTAGAGAATACAATTATGAAGAATGATATGGGAGTTTAGAATCAACGACACACACGTTATCACTTATTAGTTTCGATACTTAAAGAATTTATGGTTTGGAATTACCGATTGCTCATAATTAAAAGAAATCCGTTTGATGGCGGCAAATTCTAAAATCGCGATTGTCCTTTTCGTAAACAAGAGAAACTCCTTTGATGGGGAAGAATCCCTACTAACAATTGACGAGCTAAATACATTTGATGGGGTAATTCGCTAAAAGATCGCGGAAAAAGGGTTAGAACATTCACAATCACTTCTATCGGGTCGTTTGATGGCAAACACCGACAAAACCCCTCGATTTTGACAATATCAACAACTATGAAAAAGGTTAGATGATCTAAATCATAAGTTCTCTTGTGTATAAATAATATTCGTGCACAAATATCATCAAGAACGCTGATAAATTACAAAGAACAAAGAAAGAGGAATAATTCCAAACTCATACCCGAAAAATCAATTAAAACTAACAACTAAGAACATGTGTGTGGTTCAGTCTAAATACCCATATAATAATATTAGCTACTCATGATCATTTAAACAATAATATCAAAAGTTATGGAATAAAACATTGTAGAAATCTTCCATTGAGAAAATAAAATCGAAGCCCGAGGAAGGTTTGATGTTCTTCCTTCAAAAACGAACAAAATCTCCTTACAAATGATGAAAATCCTTCACAAATTATATTTCTTGATGTTTAGAACACTCAAAATATGAGAAAAGCTGAGTTTGGATCGTGTTTTGCGGCTTGGGAGAAGTTGGGTATAGGGTTTCCCTATATATACCCGTAAAAAATCGCCAAAAAGTGCAAAAAAATCGCATTTTCTGCACACAGGTGGGTTGGACCGCGGTCAGGAAGGCTTCGACCACAGTCTGGATGATTTTAGGGGGCGCTGGGATGCAGTCTGGATTTGGGACCGCGGTCCGGCTGTGGTCCGAGTGTAATATCCGCAATTTTCGATTTCCGGTAATTTCTTTTTTTTAGCGGAAGTCTGTTTTGACGACTCGCTCATGACCGTTTCGTCATTCTGAGAATGATTAATTCTGCACTTTTTGACATCCGAGTTCGTTTCGGTGTCGTTTTGTTGAGTTCCGTGCTTTTTAGCGACTTTCCCGCACTTGAGTTCGATTCTTGCGCTCGTTCGAAACTGCTGTTTCGAGTTTCCCGCAAGTATGTTTAACTTTGTTAGACGTGTTGTGAACTTCGGTTTGGTTATTCGATCACATATCGTGATTTCCGGGCGTGTTGGGCCATTTTGTAATTTACTGAAAGTTACGGGTATCCGTATCTGTAATTGTTGTCTCGACTCGTTTCTTGGTCGCGTATAATTAATTATTGCATTATGTTTTCATTTCAGGTCGTTGATGTCGTCCGCGAACTTTTCGTCGTGTTCGTTCCGTGCGTTTACGGAAATCGAGTCGTCGAGCCCTAGTGTTCGAGCACTGGCCGGACGGTTGCGGGACTGGCCGGACGATTGCGGGCACTGGCCGGACGGGTGCGGCAGGAACCGTACGCTACGGCCGGAAGGCTGCGCGCGCTAACTGGCAGGTGTAGCGCACGCTATCTCGGCTTTAACGCCGCTATCGGAGTGCAGACGGTGGAGTCCAGGGGTTCTGGAATCGGTCAGGCTCGGCAGGTAGCGCACGCTACTGTCGGGCATTGCGCACGCTACGATCGGCAGGTAGCGCGTGCTACGGCCGGAAGGCTGCGCACGCTACCTGGCCGAGTCAGTAGGGCAGTGTGGGCACTGGACTGCGGCACAGGCGATAAGCGCCTTAGCTCGCCCGCCTAGCGCGCGCTAGTCCGGCCCAGTATAAATGTGACAGAGCAGTCACATTTCATCTCGTTTTTCATTTCCTACCTTTCTCTTCCGCGGCTGGTGACTTGGAGATCTTCGAGCCATGTTGTTTGTCAACAAATACATGAAGTTCTTGAGTTCATAACATCAATCAATCATCCGTTATCATCCTTTGATCCAGCGAATCAAGGTAATCTTCCTTAGAACCCTAATTTCGTGAATTTGGGGGTTTTTGCATTTTTGTCCGATTCGTTCCGTGTTGTTGATTAATTCATGATGGGTATGATTAATCTTGGTAGTATTATTGTGTTTAACATCATTTAATCCATTGTTCTTCGTCGAATCGAAGTATATTTCTTGATTTCCTTCGAATCGACTTTTTGGGGGATTTGTCCTCGATCTCGTTTTCCATCCGTTTTTGTTGCATTGATTGTGGTTAAATGATGTTGTTAAACATATTCTATGGATTGTATATCCATATTTCAACTTGGAATTCCGTTTTCGTGTTTTGTCGGGACGAATTGTGTTCTTGGCCGTTTTGGGGAAAACACTTGAACATTCGTCGTTCGTTCTTTGAATTCAACGGCTCTGAGTCATGCTATGGAATTCATTTTCATTGTTGTTATTGTCCTCCGTAGTTTATTATCGCGAGTTGGCATTCGGTGGAGTCGGCGGGTTCGTAGTCGGTTCGTGCCAACCTACTTCGGTCGATTCTCCGCGTTGTGGTTGTTCAAGGCAAGTATCTTGCCCATATATTTCATGTTTCGTTGATATAATTCTTGATAAATGATTTTATGCGAAATCCAATGTTTAATGAACGTAAAAAGGGATTGGTATGTTCTCGATAAATGTTGTCTTTCAACGATAATTCGTATACTTCGTGAATATGTATTCTCAGAATATGTGTGTTGGTTTGGTATGTTGAAAGATAACATGATCTCTTCGAGTGAGTTAATAGACCATAATCCTTTGCCGGGGATTACGTATTGTTATTGTGTACTTGTTCAGTAACAACGAAATGTGTGTGATATTAGTTGCTACTCCTTGAAAGGAGGTTGTGATGCTTAATGTTGTTTGGATTCATAAGTGATTATTGTTGTGTGCTTGATGCATGTGATGTGCCTCCGGGTATGATTGTTGAATCTCCGTGATCCATACTTGCTAGTATGGGTCGGGCGTGACCGTAGGGTTATCCAAATCGGGTATCTCTTGCGGGGACTCCGAGGTTCGTGGCTTGTTAGCCCGATGCCGAGATAACTTGTGGGGTTATCATCGGGTATGTCTTGCGGGAACTCCGAGGTTCGTGGCTTGTTAGCACAATGCCGGGATAACTTATGGTTGTGGTTTGATTATGTAAGTATATGTGCTTTTAGTCACGTGACTGCGGTTACGGTGACATGTGATTTGATATAGTTTCCCTGTGGGTTATTCACTCGGGTTTGTTCTACGGGAGCATCTGAGGTCCGTGGCTTGCTAGCACGGGACGCGAATAATCTGTGGAAACAGGTTGTTATGGTATGATCGGGTCGTGGACCCCACTTGTTGTTATCAAATTTATGTTTTGGGAAAATGACTTTTGGGCTGTGTCCCTAAATGTTTTCAAAAGGCCTGAGAATTCTTAAATCCCAATGTATTCAAAACTCCCGAGGTCGTAAAATGTTTTTCACAAGATGTATATCGGGTTTACCCTATCTTTCGATTTAATCGTTTGATTAAGTGAATCACCTCGGGAAGTATGTTTATGATTAACATGTTTCGTGGAGTATGATATGTATGGCTCATTTTCGTATTTTATACTTGCACTAGCAAAACAATGGAGTTTTGCTAACCCCCGAGTATTCGGGGGGTGGATGTCTATTTTTGCATTCAGGTTTTGGAGCATAACATAGGGTCGGCACGAAGGATGATGAAAGATGAACGATACTAATCACACGAGGATCCGTTGATGTCGTATTGGTCTAGTTGTATTTTCTTTTCCGCTGCAGTATCTTTTCCCCGTTGTACGGGAGTTTATTGTATTTTGACCCCTGCGTGGGTATGTGTTTGGAATTGAGTTATATGTTATTATTGAAAGACCAAATCAGTCTACTGGGTCATTTTAGCCTTAAAGGCGATGTTTAGATGTTTGATTTTAGTTATCAGCCTGGTAGATCCTCGAGGAGAGGGTCTACGGCATGTAATATCCCTGAGCGGATTGGGGGTGTTACATAAATGGTATCGGATCTTAGGTTGTGGAAACCTAGGCTGTCGGGTCAGTGGTGTCTGTTGAGTTTTGTCTTGTCGGATTTTATCTGACTGAGTCGTGTCGCGACGCGTCGTTTGAGTTTGTTGGTCGTGATTAGTATCGTGGGGCGATCATCATCTTCGTGCGACCTGTGGAAGTAAGTCTCCTTTCTTTGTGTTGTGCCTCATGTGACACGAGCTATTTTTATGATTATTTGTTAAGTGGCGGAATCCTCTTATGGATTTTGATTTCTTGATATGTGGTTATTTGACCCTCATATTTCGTTTATGTGTGGAGTAGTGTTGCTGGATTGTGCATGTTTGACTTTATTTCTTTTATCCGCTGCGTGAGTTCTTTTGTAATGGCTTTCGGTATTTTACCGACTGAGTTTTATTTCGAAAATCAATTCCATTAACCGAGTTTTTGATATTATGGTTTTGATCATTTTAGCGAAATTCTTATGACGGTATTTAACATTTTGTAAATGGCTTTTGTAAGTTTTTGAAACATTACCGTCATCGGCCTTTTGGCGTTTTTGTAAATGGTTTTTAGCCTGGTGGGTTCCGACGCGGGATCCACGGCGCTATAAAGTTTTGTGTAATTACCTAAAATTTTTGGGCATTCTAGCCTATTGAATTATCTTTGAAAACCTTGAGTATCTTAGAAAATAAATTTCGAGACATACTTTTAAAATGAATTATTTTCTCGTGGTACATCCAAGGTGCCACAATATATTTCAAAATTCTTCTACCTCGAGGACCAAAATGCTTTGAGATATTTTCAATGTTTTAGAAACACTTTTATTTAGACCCGAGGGTCGAATATTTTGAAAGTTTTCACTAAGAGAAAGTGTCCTCATTTTTGTTTAAACGCAAGGTGATTTTCAAAGTCTCAAAATGATGTTTGTTCAACTTTTTGTAAGGTGATACTCAAGATCAACCGGTGTTCTTCTAAATTATTTTCAAAATGAGGTTTTCGTTTTTAAACCTATCCATTCCCGTTTGAGGGCTGGGTATGTATGTATGATGTTCGCGTTGTCATTTTGATATTTGCTCCCGAGTATGATCGAATTGGTGGTGTGAGCGTTGAGTCGTCTTCCAAACATTTGTTGTGTTAGCCCCCTGTGAGAGGCGGGATGTTGGTGTTGAATGTTGTCGCCTCGTGGTGATTTCTGCTTTGTCGCGCATGTGCGAGCTGTTAGAGCTTGGTTTGGTATGACCGTGTGCATCAGTGATGGTTCCGTTATGTGTCGGATGTTTAATGTCTTGTTACCTTGCTCCCGTTTTTGTGAATTTTGTGGACGAGGTCGAAGATAATACCCGTACTATTTTGACCTCGGTATTTTCTCTTTCTCCATTCTTTCAACTCGCTCGTGTTCGTTGATACTTTCTGAACTTGTTCTGTATTTCGGTTTCATCGTTCGAACGAGCTGTGATCTCGTTTTGGGTCGATCTGGTTATCACTGTAACTTTTCCGAGTTCGGTTCGATTCTTGTGAACCTTGTTCTGAAGTAACATCCTTTGGTTCTATTAACTCTTCTATTCGACATGGATCAGATTTTGAATTTCTGTATTTTCGACTCTGTCGACTCGTTTATGTTCGTTGACATTTTCTGAACTTTCCCTATCCCTTGCTTTTATTGATCGAACGAGGGTGGTATGTTTCGGAATAACTCGTTTGTCGTTGTGACTTTTCTATTACCATTCCCTTTCCTGTGGATCTTATATGAATGCACATCCTGTTGTTTTCACCGGATCATATATTGTCTCGAGTCGAGATGTGAACCTTGGAGTTGTTGTTTGAATTTTATTATCCTTCGTGTTTCGGACATGATTGTTCGATTTTTGTTGTCTCGATCGTTTGTTTGTTCGGTTTTTGTTCTCGTTTCGTGATTTTTGAGCGTTCAGGCTCCTTCGTAATTCCCTTAAGTTCGGGAAATTAGTCTCGTTTTCGATCTTCCAACCCTTGGGCAGTGGAATTCCGTATTTGTTCAGCGATCGGCTCGCGTTTTGATTGATGTACCGTTGGGTTGGTCAATCGTATTGATTTTCGTTTATTGTGTTTTGTGATTGTTCGGATAATTGACTTGATTGTATTATCCATTTGATGACGCTTGTCACTTGTTGGTTTTATTATATCCCTAACGGCGACGTTGTGTTGGTCGTCGTGGAGCGTGTTTTCACACCGTATATTCCGTTGTGTTGTTTGTAATGTTTCGCCGTTGGGCGTTAGTTACGCGTTTCTTGCGTATATCGTTGAGTTTTCCTGGTGGGATATTGCTTCTCCCTACTTGTTTTAAGTTTCGGGACGAAACTTCTTTTAAGGAGGGTAGAATGTAATATCCGCAATTTTCGATTTTCGGTAATTTCTTTTTTTTAGCGGAAGTCCGTTTTGACGACTCGCTCATGACCGTTTCGTCATTCTGAGAATGATTAATTCTGAACTTTTTGACATCCGAGTTCGTTTCGGTGTCGTTTTGTTGAGTTCCGTGCTTTTTAGCGACTTTTCCGCACTTGAGTTCGATTCTTGCGAATCTCGTTCGAAGCTAACATTTGAGTTTCCATAAGTCTGTTTAACTTTGTTAGACGTGTTGTGAACTTCGGTTTGGTTATTCGATCACATATCGTGATTTCCGGGCGTGTTGGGCCATTTTGTAATTTACTGAAAGTTACGGGTATCCGTATGTGTAATTATTGTCTCGACCCGTTTCTTGGTCGTGTATAATTAATTATTGCATTATGTTTTCATTTCGGTTCGTTGATGTCGTCCGCGAACTTTTCGTCGTGTTCGTTCCGTGCATGTACGGAAATCGAGTCGTCGAGCCCTCGTGTTCGAGCACTGGCCGGACGATTGCGGGCACCGGCCGGACGGGTGCGGCAGGAACCGGCGTAGCGCACGCTACGGCCGGAAGGCTGCGCGCGCTAACCGGCAGGTGTAGCGCACGCTATCGGCTGGCCTAACGCACGCTTCTCCGGATGCAGGCGGTGGAGTCGGGGTTACGGAATCGGTCGGAGGCTCGGCGGGTAGCGCCGCGGCCGCCGGGCATTACTGCCTTCACGGCCGTGAGTAACGTGCGCTACGGCGAGAAAGGCTGCGCACGCTACAGCGATTGATAGGGCGGTGTAGGCCTTTGGATCGCGGCACAGGCGATAGCGCACGCTAGCTCGGCCGCTTAAGCGCCGCGCTAGTCCGGCCCGATATAAATGTGAGCGGTCACATTTCATCTCGTTTTCATTTCCTACCTTTCTCTTCATGGTGGTGACTTGGAGATCTTCGAGCCATGTTGTTTGTCAACAAATACATGAAGTTCTTGAGTTCATAACATCAATCAATCATCTGTTATCATCCTTTGATCCAGCGAATCAAGGTAATCTTCCTTAGAACCCTAATTTCGTGAATTTGGGGGTTTTTGCATTTTTGTCCGATTCGTTCCGTGTTGTTGATTAATTCATGATGTCTATGATTAATCTTGGTAGTATTATTGTGTTTAACATCATTTAATCCATTGTTCTTCGTCGAATCGAAGTATATTTCTTGATTTCCTTCGAATCGACTTTTTGGGGGATTTGTCCTCGATCTCGTTTTCCATCCGTTTTTGTTGGATTGATTGTGGTTAAATGATGTTGTTAAACATATTCTATGGATTGTATATCCATATTTCAACTTGGAATTCCGTTTTCGTGTTTTGTCGGGACGAATCGTGTTCTTGGCCGTTTTGGGGAAAACACTTGAACATTCGTCGTTCGTTCTTTGAATTCAACGGCTCTGAGTCATGCTATGGAATTCATTTTCATTGTTGTTATTGTCCTCCATAGTTTATTATCGCGAGTTGGCATTCGGTGGAGTCGGCGGGTTCGTAGTCGGTTCGTGCCAACCTACTTCGGTCGATTCTCCGCGTTGTGGTTGTTCAAGGCAAGTATCTTGCCCATACATTTCATGTTTCGTTGATATAATTCTTGATAAATGATTTTATGCGAAATCCAATGTTTAATGAACGTAAAAAGGGATTGGTATGTTCTCGATAAATGCTGTCTTTCAACGATAATTCGTATACTTCGTGAATATGTATTCTCAGAATATGTGTGTTGGTTTGGTATGTTGAAAGATAACATGATCTCTTCGAGTGAGTTAATAGACCGTAATCCTTTGCCGGGGATTACGTATTGTTATTGTGTACTTGTTCCGTAAGAACGAAATGTGTGTGATATTAGTTGCTACTCCTTGAAAGGAGGTTGTGATGCTTAATGTTGTTTAGCTTCATAAGTGATTATTGTTGTGTGCTTGATGCATGTGATGTGCCTCCGGGTATGATTGTTGAATCTCCGGGATCCATACTTGCTAGTATGGGTCGGGCGTGACCGTAGGGTTATCCAAATCGGGTATGTCTTGCGGGGACTCCGAGGTTCGTGGCTTGTTAGCCCGATGCCGAGATAACTTGTGGGGTTATCATCGGGTATGTCTTGCGGGGACTCCGAGGTTCGTGGCTTGTTAGCACGATGTCGGGATAACTTATGGTTGTGGTTTGATTATGTAAGTATATGTGCTTTTAGTCACGTGACTGCGGTTACGGTGACATGTGATTTGATATAGTTTCCCTGTGGGTTATTCACTCGGGTTTGTTCTACGGGAGCATCTGAGGTCCGTGGCTTGCTAGCACGGGACGCGAATAATCTGTGGAAACAGGTTGTTATGGTATGATCGGGTCATGGACTCCACTTGTTGTTATCAAATTTATGTTTTGGGAAAATGACTTTTGGGCTGTGTCCCTAAATGTTTTCAAAAGGCCTGAGAATTCTTAAATCCCAATGTATTCAAAACTCCCGAGGTCGTAAAATGTTTTTCACAAGATGTATATCGGGTTTACCCTATCTTTCGATTTA
Source organism: Orobanche coerulescens (assembly GCA_033398695.1). NCBI lineage: Eukaryota > Viridiplantae > Streptophyta > Magnoliopsida > Lamiales > Orobanchaceae > Orobanche > Orobanche coerulescens. Next base: position 36,362,514 of record CM065816.1, on the reverse strand, counting down.
ATCGTTTGATTAAGTGAATCACCTCGGGAAGTATGTTTATGATTAACATGTTTCGTGGAGTATGATATGTATGGCTCGTTTTCGTATTTTATACTTGCACTAGCAAAACAGTGGAGTTTTGCTAACCCCCGAGTATTCGGGGTGGATGTCTATTTTGCATTCGGGTTTTGGAGCATAACATAGAATTCGGCACGAAGGATGATGAAAGATGAACGATACTAATCACACGAGGATCCGTTGATGTCGTATTGGTCTAGTTGTATTTTCTTTTCCGCTGCAGTATCTTTTCCCCTGCGTGGGTATGTGTTTGGAATTGAGTTGTATGTTATTATTGAAAGACCAAATCGGTCTACTGGGTCATTTTAGCCTTAAAGGCGATGTTTAGATGTTTGATTTTAGTTATCAGCCTGGTAGATCCTCGAGGAGAGGGTCTACGGCGTGTAATATCCCTGAGCGGATTGGGGGTGCTACACCGAGCTTGGATCGCGGTCTCAACTCTTCGGGCCGCGGTCTGGACTGCGTGGCCATGGTCTAGAAGCCATATCTCCCTCAATGCATCTCGGAATTTAGTGTATAATATACCGTTGCGAAACTGATTTCACGCGGAATCCACATATATGTAGAACACATCCTAGTTCGAAGTAATGAATCTAGAAATTAGAAAATACGACCGACATTGCTTCAATCTTTATCGTTTTGGGCCCCGTTCTTGCTCTTGATCGTCATAAACTCCAATATTGGCCATAAAAGCGCATATTTCACCACAATCTTCGTCCGGCTACCACAAAACAAAAACACTTAAAAACAAACGAAAGCGCGACTCGATAGAATGGAATGAGACGATCAAAAATCGACTCATCAAATCCCCCAAACCTAAACTTTGCTTGCCCTCAAGCAAAAAGAAATAAAACACACGACAAAGAAACGAGGAGGATTGAATAATCAAGTTAATCATCGGGTATACATACAGTCAACCGAGAATGTAAAAGTATCATAAAGTCTTGTAATTCGTCATGGAAGCCTAACTCACAAATGAGTGGAAAGCAATGGCACTTGATCGAACATGCAAGAAAACAAGTCTTAGTAGTCTCTCATAGAATTATATCGATTCACTCATCTCTCAAGTGTTTAGATAGGTCAATACGCTCAATTCGATTCGAATGGAAAGTTCTACTATATGCTTGCGCTTCTTCTCTTCATCAAACGCATCAATATTCACAAAACACGAGTCATAGGGTCTTACTTTGGGTTGTAACGGGGCTGTGGCTCAGGTTGGGAAAATTTGGCTAGTAGTTACAAGTTCAGTCCAAGTAGAGCATATACGACCCTCACATATATGAAATAGACACTCAAAGCAAGATCGATCATTCTACTTCAATTCTCCCGTATATATATATCTTATTTTTTTTCTCGGCCTTGTTAAGTGCAAATCTTATGATATTGGCCTATTTCTCACAACCCAACGACTTCCCCCTCCCCCGCCTTTTTTTTTCTTAGGCTCACTCCTCTCCTCCCCTATCCTTTTTTATCCCATTATTATTAGGATCTCCCCTTCTTTTTTTTGTGTATGTGGGGCTTATTATTTTCAGGGGAACAGGAGAGAAGATTTTTGCCTCTATACACCACAAACTTTGCACACCTTCATTTTTCAAATATACCCTTTCATGCTCTTACGTGGACCAATACTTGGGTAAGTTATGGCTTTTGGATATGGAGCTATAAGATGCGGGTTTTTTCGAATAAAATACGGCTAAAGGCTCAACGGGGCTAGCAAAGGATATTGATATGAAATGGTGGGTATTTTTAGATAAGTTGGTTCAAGACAAAAAATGGGCAGCCCTAATCATTTCTCGTGTGTGTAAATATCAACATGTCATCCGACAGAATCATGCAAGTTCTAAAGAATACAATCCATAAGAAGAGAAATCCCACATGAAATAATTTTACTGCTAAAAGTAAACGGTTCAATTAGGCACAAGAAATCATGGCTTTTGGACTACCACACTCATTCCTTACACATCAAACCAAGTAACCAAAACTATACATTCACATGCAAGGTCAAACAATCAATTAGATTATAAAACTCCACGAGTCAAGTACAAACACGACTAATCATCCATATACCCAACAATTAACAAGGTTATTACAATCCAACTACAACATCACGCAAGAAAAAAAAAAGAAAAAAAAACCATACAAACTAAAAACAAATAAAAATCGAAGAAGTTGCACCCCCCCAAACCTAAATGCAAGAACACAATAAGAAAGAAAAATACCGAAAATAGAACAATACTAAAAAAAATGGAAAGAAAGTACCGTTTGAAGAAAGTGGTTAACCCCCTTGCGGAGGGGGCTGCTGGGATCCGTGACAATTTTTTAGGTGTTCCTGTTCATGGCTCGACCCTTGGACTTTTTCGACATCGCCTCCAGTCCGAGAACGTTTCGTGGTTCCCTTTTTTTAGTCATTTTTCCTGCAAAATTATAATTGTTAAGCCACAAATTTGTGAAGTTCAAAACATCCCCCACAAACCGAAGGTTTGTCGTAAATGAAGAAATCCAATCAAGTAGCAAAAATCGTTAGTTCGGCGCAAAGAATTGACAATGTAGCATTAATAATTCCAAGAACTAGCAAAAGTAGCACCAATCAAGAGATTTGAGAGATTAGTTCATAGAAACATTTCATCGAACACCTTTCGTGCATAAAAATTTTGAGTTTGTGGAGAGACGATTAGGATTACAAGCCTCCCAAAAATGAATCACAACTCATAATTCTAACATATTCAAGCACGTTCAAACTATTCTCAAGCACCAGTTCGATGATGTAAGCATAAAATTTCAAAATCATAGAAATTCCCGAAATTAAAGAAAAAATTTGAGTTTTGAATTCATACCTTTGATTTGCTTCAATTTAATGATGAAATGGATGTTAAGTACAAGTTTCTAATTGAAATTACAAGAAGAAATGATGAAATATTAATTGGATTGGATTCAAGGTGTAAGGGGAATGGGAGGGATGAGAGTTTGGGGTGGGAAATGAAGGGGAAAATTGGGGGGGGGGGGGGGCCTCGGCGGTTGTTTAGTATATTTTGAGTAATATTTTTATTAGTAGTTTATATATATAATTGTGTTGTGTGATAATTTATTTGTTTTACCATATATTTATATTATTTCATTTTGTTAGAATTTTCTATAATTTTATGTCATTTTTGGATAATTAATTGGAATTAAATTATATCTGCAGGTTAACCAACCGGTACAAGACAGATCAATTGGTTCAAGGGCGACATTTTTACAAAATTCAAATATAGTCACGACTGGTCTCATTTTATTCGTCTCGTCGAGACGATCGTTTTAAAAAAAAATCTTCCGAATCCGAGTTCGTATGAAGAAGTTATGACCGTTCGAAGGACAATTAAATAGACGGACCATATTGTACTACGTGTCAACACCCTATTGGCCCAGAAATTCAACTATGTTCTGAGGTCATCCATGACATCAGCACCCCTAGCCGCCGTGAAATAATTGGGAGGTGGAGATTTTTAAATTGTAAAAATTATTATTTTATTGATTTTGAAGTAGTATAAATAGGGGATGAATGTGTAGTGTTTGAGAAGAGGAGAAAAAAGGAGAAAAAATAGAGAGATATTATTGTAAGGGAGAGAAATAAAAATATTGTGTAATAAAATTATATTTGGGTAATAATATTATGGAATATTTATTTATTTGTGTTGTTATTATGAGTGAGTAATTTTCTTTTACTGGGGGTTATGATGAAACCATGTCTATATTATTATTAATATTTATATAATAATTCCAAATAAATATTTTTAACGATTATGATTTTCGCTTCAATAGGGGAATATTATTTCATCAATTATATCACGTATTTTTGATAGTTATAAATTCCCCATTGCTTTGTGATTATTGATATTAGTTAATTTCTTTGATTATTTGTTTTCCATTAAATTGGATACATATAATGCTTAGAAATTATATTTTTCAAGCGAAGGAAAATCTATATTTGAATTATAATTTTGTACTTATTGTCAAATCTATAGGGAAATAGTGAGATTGATTTCAGAATCTATTCCCTGAATTTCTTGGAATTAAAATATAAAATAAATAATAAATAGACATTGGTGGATTCTAAACCCTAGTAAATTATTTAAAATCAATTTATCTAAAATCTACTTAAAAATTACTGTTATTTAATGCAATTATTATAACCATTTAAAAATCAAATTATTTATGACTAGGTTAGAATTTAATTTAATTTGGTTTTAAAAGGATAGGAATATTTTACTTCACTATCATAGACCTCCCTGTGGAATCGACCTTGCACCGCATATCTATATCGAACGAATCGTGCGCTTGCGAGTATTAAATTAAAGAATCAACCAACAACAATTTTTTGGCGCCGTTGCCGGGGAGGCGCGAATGAAGTACAAGAAGACTGTCGTCACCAAGTTAGTTAAATTCTTCTACTAGTTATTTATTTTACTGCTTTTTTTTATTATTATATATCTTTTTAATATCCGTTTTAGATTGTGTTAGTTGTAGAATTTATTTTATTCAGAAAAATATTCTGAAAAATAATAAAAACTTATAATAATATATAAAAATATAAGTAATAATAATAAAAGCTACTGTTCATTTTCGTAAAAATAATAATAAAATAAAAAAAAAATAAAAAAGTCCAAAAATATATAAAAATATAAAAAATCTAAAAAAAGTTATAAAAATCAGAACTTATTTATTTTTATTTCAAAAAAAAAAAATCTACAAAAAAAAATCAGATTAAGAATTAATAATTTAAATAATCTGGAATATATATAATAAAAATTTTCTGAACTTTGAAATTTTTTTTAATAAAAACAGAATTTGTTTTTTTAAGAAAATAAATTACAATATTTTAATAAAAAGGGAAAATACTAAAAAAAAATTAAAAACCTGAAAATTTATAAAAAAAACAGAAACGAAAATTTGTAAAAAAGAAACTATTTTTATTGTTTGCATAAATAAAATAAAGTTTTTAATTTTTATTTTTTTTCCTAAAAAAAATCTGAATTTTTTTCGTGAAAAAAATAAATATATATCTGGATATATATATATATATATATATATATATATATTAGCTCAATATTATTAGTCTAAAAATATAATAAAATTATAATAAATATAAAAATATAAAAACCAAAAAAAAATATAAAAAAACGAAAAAGAAAATCAGAATTTTTTTTAATTTTTATATCTTGTCTTTAGTTTTAATAGAATCTTCTAGTGGTAAATTTAGATTGTGTTTTTAGTTGTTATTTTCTATTTACAGTATTCTTAGACATTTAGTTTAGTTGCAATATTTCTCGTCGTTCAACTTAGTTTATCAATAGATATTGCTTCCGTAGATCAATTAGTAAATTTATTCCTTTGCAATCTATTACATCCTATAATTTTAGTAATAATTATAATAATTATCATTATTATTAATATAAAAAAAACTCAAAAAAAATAATTAAACAATAAAATCCTTTAAAAGATTCAACAAGGGATTGATATTTTTCACTCACTACTTTGTTCGATTTGAATAGAGAAAAGCTAAATATCAATCTTGTACAAACTGATTTTGAAAATCGATTGAATTTTGGCAAAAGGGCCTCTGTTGTACATGCCGAAGAAAGTTGGATTTTAAGTGCGACCGTTGTGACGCCTCCAACGATCTGGAAGTTCGATCGACTATCATAATTTGGTTTGTATGCAAAGTTAAAAAAATTGTAATATCGGTGAATGCAAGTTTGGCAACGAAATAATAAAGGTCGATTAACGAGAAGAAGATTATCCTTAACTAAAACTGAAGTTCAACAAACGAAACCGATACCAAAAATGGACGAAATCGAAAGTCAAAATAATCAAGTTGCAAAAGAGAAAACTTTAATAGAATATTTTTCTCCAGTGAGTGCTAATTCTCCCTCTTGCATAGTGTTGCCTACAACTAATGCAACTCATTTCGAACTTAAACCATCAATAATTCAGCTTCTTCCATCTTTTCACGATTTGGAAAGAGAAGATCCGTATATGCATGTCAAGGAATTTCTCGACATTTGTTCTACTTTCCGATTCCAAAATTTCTCTGATGAATCTGTCAAACTTAGATTATTTCCATTTTCTCTCAAAGATAAAGCAAAATTCTGGCTAAATTCTCTTCAAGCAAGAACAATTACTAGTTGGGACCAACTAGTGAATAAATTTCTCGCAAAATTTTTTCCAATGTCCAAAACTGATAGTCTTAGAAGAGAAATATCAGAATTTTTCCAAAAAGAAAATGAAGAATTTTATGAGTGTTGGGAAAGATTTAATGATTTAATCCTTAAGTGTCCCCATCATGGTTTTGAAATATGGCGTTTGGTAAAATATTTTTATGATGGTTTAACTCCAAACAATTGCCAATTAATCCAATCAATGCATGGTGGAAAATTTCTTCACCTTATTGGAGACGAAGCTTGGAATGCACTAGAAAATATGTCAATTAATTCACAATAATGGAATTCACTCGACTCTAGAGCCAAATCGATGCATACGACCCCAAAAAAAGGTGGGATTTACGAGGTTAAACAAGATGTTGAAATAAAATCTACTATAGATGATTTAGTACGAAAAGTGGATGCGTTAGTCTTGAAGCAATCCATCCCCTCGTCAAACTCAAAACATGAATTTTGCATTTCATGTGCGGAATCATTTCATTCATCTCAATCTTGTCCCTCTGGTCCACAAAATCAAGAAATTTTTAATGAAGAAGTCAATGTGTTACATTCATATGGAAAATCTTCGGACAGTCCATTTGCTCCAACTTATAATCCAAATTGGAGGAATCATCCAAATTTTTCCTGGAAGCAAAACATGCCTCTAATGAATCAAGGAGGACATCAAATGAATATGTCAAATCAACAAAATGTCCGTCCTAATCAATATCCTCCAAATACTTATCAGTATCCTTCTATAGTGCCAAAGAAACCATCTTTGGAAGATACGTTGCAACAATTCATGCAATCTACTCAACAAATGTTTCAATCAACTCATCAAGCTGTACAATCAAACTCACAAGCTATTTCTAAGCTTGAAACACAAATTGGCCAACTTGCAACAACTTTAGCTGAAAGAGAAAAGGGAAAATTTCCAAGTCAGTCCATCCCTAATCCTAAAGGACAATATGAAGTAAACTCTTCTAATGCAGAAGTTCAGTCTATAACTACCCTTAGAAGCGGAAAAGAAATACAAAAGCCTGACTATGATCCGGAAGAAATATCAAATGAACCACAAGTTTCAAAATCAAAAGATTCTAAAGAAAAAGAAAAGCCTTACGTTCCAAAAGCCCCATTTCCTGAAAGACTTATTCCATAAGATAAAAGTGCGCAATACAAAGATATAATGGAAATATTTAAACAAGTTCGAATAAATATTCCATTCCTTGATGCTATTAAACAATTGCCTGCTTATTCTAAGTTCTTGAAAGATCTTTGCACTGTAAAAAGAAGAACAAATGTTCCAAGAAAGGCATTTGTAGCTGAACATGTTAGCTCAATAATCCAAAATAAAACTCCCGTTAAGTATAAAGATCCTGGTAGTCCTACAATATCTTGTGTCATTGGAGATCACATCATTAAACGAGCCTTGCTTGATTTAGGAGCCAGTGTGAATTTATTACCATATTCTGTTTATACACAACTTGGATTAGGGGAGCTAAAATCAACATCTGTGATACTTCAACTAGCTGATAGATCTATAAAAATACCTCGAGGAATCGTAGAGGATGTTCTGATTCAAGAAGATAAATTCTACTTTCCTGTTGATTTTATAATCATAGACACTGAACCTGTTGAGAATACCAAAGATCAAATCCCTGTCATTTTAGGAAGGCCATTTTTAGCTACTTCAAATGCATTAATTAACTGTAGAAATGGCATCATAAAATTTTCTTTTGGAAATATGACTGTTGAATTAAATATGTTTAACATTTCTCAACAACATGATGATCTTGATGATGTCTGTGAGGTAAATATGATAGAGAGTATGGGTCCTTATTTATTTCCAAAAATGGACGATGATGATCTTTTTGAAAGCTGTCTTGCTCATTTTGGCTCAGATTTTGACATCGACAGTTCAATTAATGAAGTAAATTCTTTACCAGAGTCTACACCATTATTGGATAATGATAAATGGAAAGCTAAAACTGAACCACTTGAGAGTCAAATGAATAAAGAAGTACCTATTGAGGATTCAAAGATAGAGCTCAATCCATTACCTGAATCTCTAAAATATGCATTTTTAGGACCATCGAAACCACACTGTCATCATAGCATCGATTTAGATGAAGAAAGAGAAGATAAATTAATCAATGTCCTTAAAGAATATAAAGAAGCAATAAATTTGGACCATCTCCGATATTAAAGGTATTAGTCCTTCTATATGCATGCATCGAATTCACCTTGAAGAAAATGCGAAAACTTCCCGAGAATTTCAAAGAAGACTAAATCCTAATTTGAAAGAAGTTGTAAGAGCTGAAATAATAAAACTCTTAGATGTAGGGATCATCTACCCTATTTCCTGACTCTTGGGTTAGTCTGTTCATATAGTTCCAAAGAAATCGCATAAGCGTAATCACGAATGAAGAAAATGAACTTGTTCCAACCAGAATTCAAACTGGATGGAGAGTCTGTATTGATTACAGAAAATTGAACTCTATTACAAGAAAAGATCACTTTCCACTTCCTTTTATTGATCAAATGCTATAAAGGTTAGCCGGTCATGCTTATTATTGTTTTCTTGATGGATATTCCGGCTATAACCAAATTCCCATTGCTCCTGAAGATCAAGAAAAAACCACTTTTACCTGTCCTTTTGGAACTTTTGCTTACCGACGAATGCCATTTGGTTTGTGTAATGCACCTGCTACTTTTCAGCGGTGTATGATGAGCACTTTCTCTGACATGGTTGAGCGGTTTTTGGAAATTTTTATGGATGATTTTTCTGTATTCGGGTCTAGCTTTGATGAATGTTTACACCACTTAACCCAAGTGTTGGTTAGGTGTAAGGAGAAGAATCTTGTCCTAAACTGGAAAAAATGTCATTTTATGGTTAAAAAAGGAATTGTCTTAGGACATGTGATTTCTGAAAAAGGAATTGAGGTGGACAAATCTAAAGTTGATTTAATATCCAGTCTTCCACCCCACGAACGATTAAAGAAATTCGGTCATTCTTAGGCCATGCTGGTTTTTACCGTCGATTCATCAAAGATTTTAGCAAAATTTCAAGGCCATTATGTAACTTACTTTCAAAAGACACACCTTTCGTATTTGATGATCATTGTCTAAAAGCTTTTAAGACACTCAAATCAATGTTGAGCTCTGCACCTATCATCAAATCTCCAAACTGGAATCTTCATTTTGAAATAATGTGCGATGCATCCGACTATGCCGTCGGTGTAGTATTGGGTCAAAGAGAAAATAAATTGCCAACTGTAATATATTATGCAAGCAGAACTCTAAATGATGCCCAATTAAATTATTCTACAACTGAAAAAGAATTGCTTGCAGTCGTTTTTGCCTTAGACAAATTTCGACCTTACTTGATTGGTTCGAAAGTCATAATTTACTCCGATCATGCTGCATTAAAATATCTTCTTTCTAAGAAAGATGCTAAACCTCGCTTGATCCGTTGGATTCTATTGTTACAAGAGTTTGACTTAGAAATTCGAGATAAAAAGGTCTTTGAAAATGTTGTTGCTGATCATTTATCTAGGCTAATCGTGAATTTTACTGATAAAGAACCTCCCATTAATGAAACTTTCCCTGATGAACAACTCATGTCTGTTTCTCAAATACCTTGGTATGCCGACATTGTCAATTACCTTGTTACTGGCAACATTCCATCTCATTAGAATAACCAAGATAAAACAAAATTTTTAAAAGAAGTAAAAAAATTCTTTTGGGATGATCCATATTTGTTCAAATATTGTCCTGATCAAATCATTAGGAGATGTGTGCCAGAACATGAACAACAAAATATCATTTCCTTTTGTCATGATCATGCATGTGGAGGTCATTTTAGCTCAAAGAAAACAACTGCTAAAATTCTGCAATGTGGTTTTTATTGGCCAACACTTTTCAAAGATACACATTCATATTGCAGCACATGTGATAGATGTCAAAGATTAGGTCGAATTTCTAAAAGAAATATGATGCCTTTAAACCCAATTTTAATTATTGAAATATTTGATGTTTGGGGCATAAATTTTATGGGACCTTTTCCAATTTCTTTTGGCAATCTTTACATCCTTGTGGACGTCGATTATGTTTCAAAATGGGTAGAAGCAATTGCTTGCAAAACAAATGACCACAAAGTCGTGGTAAAATTTTTGAAAGAAAATATTTGTTCCAGGTTTGGAACACCACGAGCAATTATAAGTGATGGAGGAAAACATTTTTGTAATAAATTTTTGAATCATTTATTTAAAAAATATGGTGTTACACATAAAGTTGCTACTCCTTATCACCCTCAAACAAGTGGACAAGTTGAAATTTCAAACAGAGAAATCAAAAATATTCTTGAAAAAACTGTTAATCCTACAAGGAAAGATTGGTCTTTGCGACTGAATGATGCATTGTGGGCTTACCGTACTGCTTTTAAAACTCCCATCGGAATGTCTCCATTTAGGCTTGTCTTTGGAAAACCATGTCGTTTGCCTGTTGAATTGGAACATAGAGCATACAGGGCCATAAAACGATTAAATTTTTCATTAGACATGGCTGGAATTCATAGGAAACTTCAACTAAATGAATTGGAAGAAATCAGAAATGATGCTTACGATTGTGCAAGGAAATATAAGGACAAAATGAAATTTTTTTCATGATAAACACATTTTGAGAAAAACTTTTTCTCCTGGTCAAAGAGTCCTTTTTAACTCTCGTTTGTTATTATTGTAACACCCCGAGATATTCGGAGTATATTACAGCGCCGTGGACCCCTACATGGGATCCACCAGGCTACAACAAGAATACACCACTCGACTAACCATCTCGGGTAGCGAGGATACACAAATAAATAAGACATATAAGGATACGCCCGGAGCAACCGGCAAAATAAGCATCAACCGACAATGTAACAATTTAAGGTAATACAATACGGAGTTCAAAAAGGAAAACCTAAGTACTCGCGAGTACAATCTATAAGTTTAAAAGTGTGGGAAACGACCATATCGAAGTAAACAAAATAAATAAGACGGCCCAAATGCACATGTCAACGACCTTGCCCAGCATCCTCGTATTGTCCCAGTACCCGCTCGTCCGGAAGAACATAACCTGAAATCCATAACAAGAATTTCCCCAAAACGGGTCCCCAAAGGGGTTAGCAATTACGCTAGTACAAGTATTCAAGGCAAACCAATCGCTTACACATTTCATAGTACATGCACCAATATCAATTTCAAAACCAAAATCAGACATGTCTTTTCCGGAAACAAACAGTCAAACAATTTGCCTTGGGAACAGAGTAATATCATAGATCCCGCCCGAGGCCTCTAAGGACCCTCCCGAGCTGTCCATATTATAAAACAAAACACGCACGTGCATCGCCTTGGGAACAGAGTAATATCATAGATCCCGCCTCTAAGGACCCTCCCGAACTGGCTAGCTAAACAAACTCATGAATCCAGGACTCAACCCTTTGGATTCCCTCCGTGATCCCGTCGGACCAACCCGAGGTGAGCAATCACACACAAAATACATTACCATTCCACGTTAAGCATAAAGGTTTCCAAAAATACTTGCCTTGAATAATAAACGACGCAACGAATGGAAGGAAAAACACCGGTGATCGCTAGGAGCCGATAATCACGAACCTAACGATACGAAGAACACAATCACAACCAATCCTAAATGAATACGGAATTGGAATACACCCGAAAACCCGCCTACGATTCATGTATATTCGTATAGAAACAACGACGAGGGCGGACCACAACCAAACCCTCTCGATTACAAAATCACTACGAAATATACCATGAATCCGTAGGGAAACCAACAAAACCAACAAGATTAATCATGTACATCATGAATTAATCTAACATACGGAACGAATCGAACGAAATATGAAAACCCCTTCAATTTACCCAAAACAAGGTTTTAGGAGTTTACCTTGAATAATGACGAAGAACACGATTAGAGGTTGATAATATACTCAAAAAACTCGAAGAAGATGATGGCTCGGAGTTACAAAGCTTCAAATCGCCGGAAATGCCAAGAAAATCGCCTAGGAGTCGGATGGGGAGGAGAAGGAGTGAAAATGGCCGAAATCGGTCAACCCCTGGGTTTATAAACCCAGGCCTCGTTACGTACGTTAGCCACCACATGATAACGTACGTAAGTTATATTACGTACGTAAGCCATAAGGGCCTTACGTACGTAACCAAAAAGGCAGAATTGTCTGGGCCGAAATACACTAGGACGTTACGTACGTAACCAAAAGGGGTGTTACGTACGTAAGCTGTATTACGTACGTAACCCGTAAGGCTCTTACGTACGTAACCAAAAAGGCAGAAGTGTCTGGATCGAGATACACTAGGGCGTTACGTACGTAACCAACAAGGTGTTACGTACGTAATATTCCTTCCTGTGGAGTACAGGCCAGAAATGAATGAGGGAGGTACCGAAAAAGAATCGAAATACAACGGTGAACAATTCACGATGGTACGGACGTAAGGAACCCGAAACAACGAACTTACGTGCCGAAGGATAGCATATTCTCGACTATTCAAAGGTTCAGAAAAACAACAACAAACGCAATTTTCCCAAATGTTTGGGAAATTTACAAAACGGCCCAAACATCCGAAATGTACGACACATGGTTGAAACACCAAACAAAAGTTCACAATGCCCATAATAACACGAGATGGATCTTTGGCAACCCCGAAACGGCGGTTCCGAACGACGATTACGATAATATCCGAAATAACGACGAAAACAACATGAAACATCAAATCGAGTAAAACGAGTCCGAAACAAGCTCGAACGACAAAAATTCAATATTAAATATCCTCAAAATGTCAATACGGTTACAAGCGAGTTGCTAAAAACGAAAATGCACCAGAATGAGAATAATAAGAGAAGGGAAAAATGCGGATATTACATTCTACCCCTCTAAAAACAAGTTTCGTCCCGAAACTTAAGAAATAAACAACTCGGGATACTTAGCACGCATGCTATCCTCGGTTTCCCAAGTCGCCTCCTCGACACCATGTCTCGACCACTGCACTTTGACCAAAGGAATGGTCTTACGCCTCAGTCGCTTCTCACGGTGCTCCAAAATATTTAAGGGACGCTCCTCGAAGGTAATGTCCTCGGCAATATCGATCTCGCCAAAGTAGATGATGTGACTAGGATCCGGAACATATTTCCTCAGCTGTGAAACATGGAAAACGCTATGAACGTGACTCAAGGCCGGAGGTAGCGCTAAACAGTATGCCAACTCACCGACTCGCTCGAGAATCTCAAAGGGTCCAGTAAATCTCGGACTCAACTTTCCCTTCTTCCCGAAGCGAAAAACTCCCTTCGTCGGCGACACCTTTAGCAACACGTGGTCCCCCACCTCGAATTCCAAAAGTCGAAGACGGACGTCGGCATACGACTTCTATCGACTCTGAGCGGTCAACATCCGTTCTCGAATCAAATCCACCTTCCGCCTCGTCTCTAGGACAATATCCGGTTCGGTCCCGACCAAATCGGACGCTTCATTCCAACAAATCGGCGATCGACAACGCCGCCCGTAGAGCGCCTCATACGGTGCCATCCAGATCGACGCGTGCCAACTATTGTTGTACGTGAATTCGATCAATGGCAAATGCTCCTCCTAGTTGCTACTCCAGTCGAGAGCACAAGCACGCAACATATCCTCAAACGTCTGGATAGTGCGTTCCGATTGTCCATCTGACTGAGGATGAAAAGAGGTACTCAAATGCAACCGAGTACCCAACGCCTCATGCACCGCTTGCCAGAAATGCGATACAAAACGGCCATCACGATCCGAAACAATAGACTTCGGAGTACCGTGAAGCCTCACAATCTGTGCAATAAACACACGAGCCAACTTCTCCGGGCCCCAAGTATCCTTGATGCCCAGAAAATGTGCCGATTTGGTCAGGCGATCAACAATCACCCAAACCATATTCATGCCTGATCTCGATCTCGGCAAACTCGTAATGAAGTCCATAGATATGTCTTCCCATTTCCATTCCGGAACGGGAAGTGACTGCAATAATCCAGCCGGTCGCTGATGCTCGATTTTGACCTACTGACAAGTCAAACATCTCGCCACAAACTGCGCGACCTCTTCCTTCATATCGTTCCACCAGAAATTCCTCCTCAGGTCCTTGTACATATTACTCGAACCAGGATGAACGGAGTAAGGCGTAGCATGGGCCTCGCGCAGAATACTCTGTCTCAACTCTAAGTCGTTCGGCACACAAAGCCGACTCTGGAATCTCAAAACACCATCCTCATGAATCACAAACCCAGGAGACTTTCCCTTAAGAACGTTCTCTCGGATTTGAGTAATAATCGGATCCTCTAACTGCTTCAGCTTAATCTCATCGATCAAAGACGACGAAACCTCTAAAGCACAAAGTTGCCTGACAGCCCCAGGCAACAAAACCTCAACATCAAACTCAACCAAAGCCCGCCGAAGCTCAGACTGAGACGTAAGGACCTCAAGCGTTCGCAACGCAATCGGTTCCGACTCAAGGCGTCGGCCACGACGTTCGCCTTGCCCGGATGATAAAGGATTTCGAGGTAATAATCCTTAATCAGCTCTAACCACCTCCTCTGTCTCATATTCAACTCCCGCTGAGTGAATATATATTTCAGACTTTTATGATCGGTAAATATTGTTAGGATTGTATACTGCAAAGCATACTTTATGCTTGTATTACCTAATTTCCCTATTACTACCTATGAGGATATTAATTATATTTAATCACATGTTTTGCATATTAATTCACGTTATGGTTATGCAAATGAAATGTCTAATTATTTTATATTGTAGATAATGTGGTGTGTTGGTGTCACACGGAAGATCACATTATCGGTGCCTTATAAAATAATATAATAGTTCACAACCTATATAATTATTAGACAAATTATATAAAGGGTTGTAGTGTTTGCTTGAGAATAGTTGGTCTTGACTATTAGCATACATTAGCGTATTTGCATACGTTGAACAGGATCGAGGTGAGATAGTGTCTTCTGTACTGACTGTAAGAAGAACGTAAATCTCGGATAATTATTATTTCTTAATTCTAAGTATAAAATATTTAATTGTGTATTTATAATAATTATTGCTTTGATTTACCATAGGTGAGAGTCAAAATGATCGACTCAATAAGCCTCGTATCTTGGGCAATAATATTGTTTATACGACAATTATTATTATTACTAGAAATCGTGTCCCGACTCGTGCGGGTTGATGATGTCCCCTTGAGGAGCTCGATAATGATTATTATATTAAACCCTGCAGGTGGATTTAATTCCGATATAATAATAAGGTTCGAGTGGTACTACTCTTGGATAAGATATTAATTAATTAAAGCTGTCAGTAGCTTATAATTAATTAATGGACATTCGATATCATAAACACGGGAAATAATATATTTAATACGGAGCCCAATTTCGTAATTTGGGATTTTGGTAGGAAGTGCAATATCAACTTTTTAGTGGACTAAGTTGATATTAATTGATTCATCATATATTAGGAAGAGTCCTAATAAGATAAGATGAATTAATTGGGAGTCCTTCCATAATCCTCCTTTAGATCCCTAGTAGTAGTCCAAGAGCCTATAAATAGGACATTATGGGGCTTGGCCGATTTTATGCTTCATATACACAAGAAATTTCGATTTTTCTTCTAAGTGTTTAATTATGGATCTTGACTTGTGTCTTTGATTCCACAATTGAGATAACACTTTAATTCTTGCTACATATCGGAATTACTTGAAGAAAATAAAATCGAGAGTTGTGAGGCAAGGTGAATTCGGCCGATCCATAAGGTGTCCAAGCAAGATCCGGTAGCTCTTTGCCCACACAACGTCCGGTTCAAGGCGGATCATACTCTAGACGATCTGAAGGTAGAAATACAAGGCGATCAAGAAGGAAATAACCAACCGCTTCAAAAGGTAATATCCTATGATCTTGGATCTAGATTAGGACATTTTAATTAATCAACATATTTAATTAATAAATAATATTTAAATTGCTTATTAGTCTTAGTAATTAATTAATTAGCATGCCTAAATAGATCTAATGCTCGTAGATGCGTAAAACGCCATAATCATATTTTCCCAAACTTCGCTTCCGCTGCGTTTTACTTTCCAACAATTGGTATCGGAGCCGGATTTTTAGGCTTTTGCTATTTTAATTAATTTTAGTGATTAATTGATAGCAATTTAAATATTCATATATTTTGATGTTGGAATACTTTGCTAGATGTGTTCTTGCAGGTGATATGATCCAATTATCATGGTTTATATGAATGGTGCATTTATTTATTTATTTTTATTAATTATGCAATTGTTGGTTTGGCCCGTTTTTGAGGCATGTAATGGTTTTTCCCGTGAGAAAATCCGCGGGTAGTTCTAGGTGGTTTTATTTTTCGTGTAATGTTGATGTAATTTCGATGTATTTTATTTCGTATAAAATTGTAATCGAATTCGGATAAGACGGGATCACGAAGAAATAGAGCAGAAGCAGGATCGCCGGCTTCACAAGCAATGGCCGGCAATGCAGTGCCGGCGGCGAAGAAGCACTGCCGGCGGCAGCAATGGTGCCGGTGCAGCGGCGGCGTGGTCGGGCAGTTATTTGGTCCGGCCGGTCATCGATTTTAGTCGGTCCGTTTTTTCGCGTTAGTTGCGTCCGTCATTGAAGTCGGGATTTAAAATTGAATTTTTTTATGTAATTAATTTTGCATAAAAGTAAAATTTTAATTTTGAAAATCCACGGCGTACGGGAGAAGCGACGAGATGCTTGATTCATGGGAGAGATCGAGCCGAAGATTTTCTCGGATTCAACTCAAAGAAGAAGACCATGATAATTGGATAAATTTAATTATCCATGCTTTATTTTGGTTTTTATTGTTTTGATGTATGGCATGTATGGATGTATGCGTGATATGTTTCCTTGCATGTTAGGACGAGAAAATTAAAAACCTTAAGGCTAAAATAACTAAGTGATTAAATTGATTTTTTTTTAATTAAAATCAAATTGGCCTCCATAATTAATTTAAATTGTGAAGTAATTAGCATGCGCGTTGACATTAGAGTCTTCCTCCATATCGGATGTGCTAATTATAGGTTCACTAATTTTAAATTTCAAAATGATAACATAAGGTAAATATTACTTTTTATGATAGGACCTCTCCATCCAGGACTATTATTTAAAAGATAATATTTTAAGGATGTTAAATTATGGTGTTCACTTAGGTGTATTAATTAATAAGCTCCCCATCGGAGTCTATGTTAATTAATACATGGCCAAGAGGAACCAACTATTAATTTTACTTGTCATAACGTAATTTGACTAGATAGTAAAATTAAAGACGTAAAACTCTACTTGAAAAATGTATGTGTAAACGTCCACACGATCGTGGCTTGCATGTGCGGATTTTTTGAGGTGTTGGTTGCTAGCATATATATTGTGTTTTGAGGTTTTTCGATATATTTTGCTATGCATTATGTGATGGATGTTTTTAATTTTTATTCTCAGATGTCTTTCAATCCACTAGCTGTTATTCTCAAAGAAAATAAACTAGATGGCACTAACTTTGCCGATTGGAAAAGAAATCTTGACATTGTCCTGATCACGAGGGCATAAGTTTGTCTTAATCGAGGAGAGCCCTCTAGAACCAGACCGGATGCCACTCCCGAAGAGTTGGCGGAATTCGAAATGGAAAAAGTCGATGAGATGGCTCATTGTTACATTTGGCTTCACCGACAAATGTATTGCGGCATCGACATCGAGACGATGGGTTCGGCCGGAAATGATGAAAAGTCTCACCGAGATGTTTGGTCATCGAACAGGCGGCTAGACAAAATGCTATGAGGGTATTGATGACAACCCAAATGTCCGAAGGGACTCCAGTAAGAGATCATGTTCTAAAAATGATGTCTCATTTGAACGAATCGAGCATATTGGGGGCTACTATCGATGCGGAAAGCAGTCGATATTATCTTAGGCGGCTTACCTAGAAGCTTTGAGCGGTTTCGCCTCAACTACAATATGAACCGTAGGACATATAGTTTGGCGGAACTTAACAGAGCTTGATCTGCTGAAGGTCTCTTCAAACAAGGTTATCATCAAATTCTTGCGGCAACCGGTGCTACTTCTTCCAAACCCAAATGGGGAAAGAAGAAGAAGCAGGTTGGCCAGAAGCAAGTGGCAGCCCTCAAGGTGAAAAGCAAGTCTCCTCACCCCGAGGCGAACAAAAAGCCAAAGGGAAAGTGCTACAAGTGCGGTCAGAAAGGACATTTTAAAGCGGACTGACCTGCTCTTAAGAAAGGTATGTCTTGTGCACTAGTAGTCAAAACATGTTTGGCAGCTTGTTCTTTCACTTCGTGGATAGTTGATTCAGGCTCCACTGATCATGTTTGCTTTGACTCGCATGGTTTTCAGGTAACTAAGCAGCTTAGTGCGGGCGAGATTACCATCAACTGGGGCGATTATTCCAGGCTTATGGCTGTTGCAGTGGGAGTCCTGCAGTTGAAGATTAATGATAAATTATTAGTTCTGAATAATGTATTATTAGTACCAGATTTTAGAATGAATTTAATTTTGGTTTCTAAATTAAAATGCAATGGTTATTCAGTTTCTTTTGATGATGATGCCATTATTAAGAAAAGAAGCGGTGAATATATTTGCATAGGTACTTTTAATGATGGACTATATATTGTTAATACTGCACAAACTCCTATGCATAAATCACTTAACTCTTTGTCTAAACCTAAAAAGAGAAAAGAACCTTCAAGCATAAACCAAACATATCTGTGGCATTTACAGTTAGGACATGTAAACCTTAGAAGGATTCAAAGATTGGTAGATGATGGCCCATTGGATGATCTCCAAGTTGAGTCATTTCCAATTTGTGAATCCTGTCTGGAAGGTAAGATGACCAAAAGGGTTTTTTAAAACCAAAGGAAACCATGCTCAGGATGTGTTAGAATTGGTTCATACGGATGTATGTGGTCCAATGAATATCCAGGCTAGGGGAGGTTTCGAATATTTCATCACGTTCATAGATGATTATTCGAGATATGGATACATCTTTTTGATGCGACGTAAGTCTGAAGATTTTGACAAGTTCAGATACTTCAAGGCTGAAACGGAGAAGCGTCATGGGAAGAGTATCAAGTCACTACGATCTGATCGTGGTGGCGAATACCTTAGTGGAGAGTTTTTGAATTTCTTGGCGAATGAGGGGATTTTGTCCCAGCTCACCGCGCCGGGAACTCCACAACAAAATGGAGTGGCTGAAAGAAGGAATAGGACTCTTTTGGAAATGGTTAGATCAATGATGAGTTATTCAGATTTAACTATTTCGTTTCGGGGATACGCCTTAGAAACAGCGGCGTACATTCTAAACCTGGTGCCTTCGAAATCAGTTCCAAAAACACCCACAGAACTGTGGAGTGGGCGTAAGCCCAGTCTAGGACATGTTCGGATTTGGGGTACTCCAGCACATGTGCTGAATAAGGAAGCTGATAAGTTGGCATCTCGCACAGAAGTACGAGTGTTTGTGGGATACCCTAAGGGAACGAAGGGTGGCTTGTTCTATAGTCCCCAGGATCAGAAGGTCATTGTTAGCACCAATGCCCGATTTCTGGAAGAGGATTATATGATTAGTCACAAGCCCATGAGCGAAATAATTCTGGAAGAGCTGAGGGGCGAGACTCCGTCTATACCAATCGTACAAGCGCCAACTAACACCGCTGCGTATCGATTCTAAAACTTTTACACCAACTCAGGATTTGCCTCGTCGTAGTGGGAGGGTTGTTCGTCAGCCCGAACGATTCATAGGCGTGGGAAAGTCTTCGGACTCAATCCCAGACGAAGATGAATCGGTTCCCTGGACCTATAAGGAGGCAATCCAAGATAAAGATGCTGACTCCTGGCAAGAAGCAATGGAATCAGAAATGGGATCTATGGATTCCAATCAAGTGTGGGAGCTAGTAGAGCTACCTGATGGTGTACAAGCCATTGGGAGTAAATGGGTCTACAAGCGAAAGAAAGGACGTGATGGGAAGGTTGAAACCTTCAAAGCGAGGCTTGTTGCAAAAGGTTACACTCGTAAAGAGGGTATCGATTATGATGAAACCTTTTCGCCGTAGCCATGCTTAAGTCAATCCAGATTCTTTTAGCTATAGCCGCGCATTTGGATCGGAGATTTGGCGAGATGGATGTCAAGACCGCATTCTTGAATGGGAGTCTAGACAAGGAAATCTATATGCGCCAAGCGAGAGGGATTCATTGCTAAAGGAGAAGAGCACTTGGTGTGCAAACTTAATAAATCCATTTATGGACTTAAGCAAGCATCTAGATCTTGGAACACTGCTTTGACGAAGTAGTCCAATCATATGGATTCGCCCAATGTCCGAGTGAGAGTTGTGTGTATAAGAAATGCGATGGAAACGTGTTGGTGTTTCTTGTATCGTATGTAGACGATATCCTTCCGATTGGAAACAACGTGAAGGAATTGTCGGACGACGGTATGGCTATCTGGCGATTCGATATGAAGGATCTAGGAGAAGCAGGACACATCCTTGGAATCGGGATCTTTCGTGATCGGAGGAAGAGGATGTTGTGCTTATCCCGTGCATCCTATATCGATACAAAGGTGAAGCGGTTTAGCATGGAGAATTCCAAGAAAGGTTTTCTACCTTACGGACATGGAATTCAACTATCTAAGAACATGTGTCCTAAGACACAAAGGAGATAGATGACATGAAGATGGTCCCTTAAGCATCCGCTGTGGGAAGTCTCATGTATGCTATGCTTTGCACTAGACCAGATATCTGTCATGCCGTGGGCATGGATGCTAGATATCGGTCGAACCCGGGACTGTGACACTGGATTGCCGTCAAGCACATGCTCAAGTACCCGAGAAGGACTAGGGAGTACATGCTTGTATATCAATCAATCAGACGACTGCTTCCGGTGGGTTACACGACTCGCATTTTTCATCGGACAAAGAAAAGTCCAAGTCTACTTCGGGTTATGTGTTTAGCTTTGGGAGGTGGAGCCATTAGTTGGAGGAGTGTGAAGGTAAATGCATCTCGGACTCTACCATGGAAGCCGAGTACGTGGCAGCCTCCGAGGCGCCCAAGGAGGCAGCAGTGGCTCAAGTACTTCTGCAGACTTAGATGTGATTCCCGATTTGCCGAGGGTATTACACTCTATTGTGATAATACTGGTGCGATCGCAAATTCGAGGGAACCACGAGCCCATCGAGCAAGTAAACATATCAACCGCAAGTACCACATCATACGACACTTCGTAAAGGAAGGTGACATAGTTGTAGCCAGGTTGCATCGGAAGATAATCTTGTCACCCTTTCACGAAAGGCCTACCTTCAAAAGTTTTTGAAAGGCATGTGGAAGGAATGGGATTACGGTGTATGGCAGCATTGCTTTGAGTATAAGTGGGAGAAATGAGAGACTATGTAATAGAGTAGTATACTTAAAAGCATGCTTTGAGTATAAGTGGGAGATTGTTAGGATTGTATACTGCAAAGCATACTTTATGCTTGTATTACCTAATTTCCCTATTACTACATATGAGGATATTAATTATATTTAATCACATGTTTTGCATATTAATTCACGTTATGGTTATGCAAATGAAATGTCTAATTATTTTATATTGTAGATAATGTGGTGTGTTGGTGTCACACGGAAGATCACATTATCGGTGCCTTATAAAATAATATAATAGTTCACAACCTATATAATTATTAGACAAATTATATAAAGGGTTGTAGTGTTTGCTTGAGAATAGTTGGTCTTGACTATTAGCATACATTAGCGTATTTGCATACATTGAACAGGATCGAGGTGAGATAGTGTCTTCTGTACTGACTGTAAGAAGAACGTAAATCTCGGATAATTATTATTTCTTAATTCTAAGTATATAATATTTAATTGTGTATTTATAATAATTATTGCTTTGATTTACCATAGGTGAGAGTCAAAATGATCGACTCAATAAGCCTCGTATCTTGGGCAATAATATTGTTTATACGACAATTATTATTATTACTAGAAATCGTGTCCCGACTCGTGCGGGTTGATGATGTCCCCTTGAGGAGCTCGATAATGATTATTATATTAAACCCTGCGGGTGGATTTAATTCCGATATAATAATAAGGTTCGAGTGGTACTACTCTTGGATAAGATATTAATTAATTAAAGTATCAAGAGCTTATAATTAATTAATGGACATTCGATATCTTAAACACGGGAAATAATATATTTAATACGGAGCCCAATTTCGTAATTTGGGATTTTGGTAGGAAGTGCAATATCAACTTTTTAGTGGACTAAGTTGATATTAATTGATTCATCATATATTAGGAAGAGTCCTAATAAGGTAAGATGAATTAATTGGGAGTCCTTCCATAATCCTCCTTTAGATCCCTAGTAGTAGTCCAAGAGCCTATAAATAGGACATTATGGGGCTTGGCCGATTTTATGCTTCATATACACAAGAAATTTCAATTTTTCTTCTAAGTGTTTAATTATGGATCTTGACTTGTGTCTTTGATTCCACAATTGAGATAACACTTTAATTCTTGCTACATATCGGAATTACTTGAAGAAAATAAAATCGAGAGTTGTGAGGCAAGGTGAATTCGGCCGATCCATAAGGTGTCCAAGCAAGATCCGGTAGCTCGTTGCCCACACAACGTCCGGTTCAAGGCGGATCATACTCTAGAAGATCTGAAGGTAGAAATACAAGGCGATCAAGAAGGAAATAACCAACCGCTTCAAAAGGTAATATCCTATGATCTTGGATCTAGATTAGGATATTTTAATTAATCAACATATTTAATTAATAAATAATAAATAATATTTAAATTGCTTATTAGTCTTAGTAATTAATTAATTAGCATGCCTAAATAGATCTAATGCTCGTAGATGCGTAAAACGCCATAATCATATTTTCCCAAACTTCGCTTCCGCTGCGTTTTACTTTCCAACATGCAGAGCCGAAAAGATAGTGACGCCAAATCTTGAGCGCAAAGACAACCGCCGCTAACTCCAAATCGTGAGTAGGGTAGTTAAGCTCATATGGCCTCAACTGTCTCGACACATAAGCGATGGTCTTGCCGTGCTGCATCAATACGCACCCGAGACCCTGACCCGAAGCATCGCTATAAATAGAAAAACCTTCGTTGCCACACGGCAATGCTAAAATCGGGGCTGAAGTCAAACGCCTCTTCAGCTCCTCAAAACTGGACTGCCTCTCGTCATTCCAGACGAATTTCTCGGATTTTTGGAGCAACTGTGTAAGTGGCCGAGCTAGTTTCGAGAAACCCTCGACGAACCTACGATACTAGCCAGCCAAACCCAAGAAGCTACGGATCTCTTTCACATTCTTGGGCGGTGCCCAATCCAACACTGCCTCAATTTTCTGCGGATCCACACGAACTCCCTCGGCTGAAATCACGTGACCTAAAAACATCACTTCCTTCAGCCAGAACTCACATTTCGAGAACTTCACATAGAGTTGCTCGGTCCTCAAAATGTCCAACACTATCTGCAAATGATGGGCATGCTCTTCCTCATTCCTCGAATAGATAAGAATATCGTCAATGAAGACGACGACACACTTATCCAGATACTCAATAAAGACTTTGTTCATCAACTGCATGAACACCGCCGGCGCATTAGTTAACCCGAAAGGCATAACTACAAACTCATAATGCCCGTATCTCGTCCGAAAAGCTGTTTTCGGCACATCGGACTCCCTCACCCGGAGCTGATAGTACCCCGATCTCAAATCAATCTTTGAGAACACCGCCGCTCCCTGCAACTGATCGAACAAGTCATCAATTCTCGGCAAGGGATACTTGTTCTTGATGGTCACCTTGTTTAGTTCACGATAGTCGATACACAAACGCAGTGAACCATCCTTCTTACGCACAAACAGGACCGGTGCGCCCCAAGGCGAAGCGCTTGGTCGAATATAACCCGACTCAAGGAGCTCACTCAACTGCTTCTTCAGCTCGGCCATCGCTGAAGGTGCCATGCGATACGGCGCCTTCGAAATCGGGGCTGCGCCCGGCTCTAACTCTATAGCAAACTCAACCTCACGATCCGGTGGCAATCCCGGTAACTCGTCAGGAAATACATCAGGAAACTCACTAACGACTGGAATCGACGAAAGTTCGACTCCATTATCCTCCGCCTTCAAGGCATAGCACCAATAACCAGTACACCCCTTTCGCATAAGACTCATCGCCTTCAAGGCATTAATAACAAACTTTTGGTTTCCCCTCTTTCGCCCCGCGAAAGAGTGCTCGGTGCCATCCTCAGCTAACATAGTGATGATCCTCGTGCGGTAGTTCATGATTGCGCCATGCCGCTCTAGCCAATCATCCCCGAGAATCGAATCCTCACCCTCGATACCCACGACAATAAGATTAGAGAGCCAAGCCCTCTCACAAATAAACACAGAACAGTCCCGGACCTCTCGATCACCGACAATTCTATCACCGCTAGGAAGTTTAACGATGAAAGGCTCGCAAGGTGACAAACAGTCGAGACTCAAATGGCGTACACACTCTAGAGAAATGAATGAATGCGTAGCACCCGAATAAAAAAGCACACTGACAGGATGGGAATGGATATGAACGGTACCTGTCGCCACAGTAGCTGCTGGATCATCGGCCCTCCTCATCTCATAGATACGCGGCTGGGCAGAACCGACACTGGAAGCTCCTCCCCTAACGGGCTGACCCCGACCCCTACCTCGGCCGGCACTCGGTGGAGGCGGCGGAGCAAATGAGCCCTAGTTCACACTCGGTTCCACAGGTGCTGGGTGAGAAGAACGGGCGCCGCGAAGCTGTCTAATCTGTTCACAAAAGAGGGCCTTGTGGCCCAACTGTCCACAAGTATGACAAGTAAATTGCGGACGAGGACACTGTCGGTTCCTATGGCCCTGCACACCACAGTTAAAGCATGTGGGTTCACGAGCGGAGGTTCCGGCGGCACCCCGAAAGCTCCCGGAGAAACGAGCCGAACCGCCCGTAGAAATATTTGCAGCCTGAGATTTCTGCTGGCCTCCACTCTTGGGACCAGAAAAATTTCCGACCGACTTCTGCTTATAACTCTCACGAGCCATATCACTAGCTATCACCGACATATCATAAGCGAGGGCCCTACTCTGATAATCCTTCAAAGTAGTGCAGACGAGTCCAGACATATAGTCCCGAATGGACAGTTTCATCCTCCTGGAAAAATGGAAAATTTTGTCGCTCTCTTCGACAACTTGGGTCTTCACATAGCCCAACTCCTTGTTAAAATCAGCAATAGCTTGAGACACGGGAATATCCCGGGGTTGAGCATCATAGAAATCATGCACTCGAGCCTGTCTGACCGGCCACGGGCAATATTCGGTCTCCATCAATTCCTGAAATTCGGCCCACGAAGCCACATGGTCTTTGGGCCCAACGGCCTTCCACCAATCCGTAGCATCCCCAGTGAGAAAGTACTGGGCAATAGGGACCTTGCGGTCCTCGGGACAGTTGGTGGCAACGAAGACCTTAGATATCTCCTTGATCCACCCCTCCCAGCCGATCGGGTCTGATGCTCCCGAAAACTGAGGAGGATGCATCTTAATGACATCTTGGAGCCAACGGTCTGCTCCGCCCCGATTAGCATGGGCCTGATCGGGGTTTTGAACCACTTGAGCTATCGCCGCCATCTGGTTAACCATTTGCTGCATAACGGCCGCAATACCAAGGTCGGCGCGCTCCTGAGATGAAGCATGACTGTGACGGTCACCGGTACTGCCGGCTCCCGAAGAATGCGACGTGGCCGCCCCACCGGCTGCCCCACGTCCTCGTCCGCGTCCACGACCACGACCACGACCACGACCACGGTTTCCTTCGGCATCCATACTGGTGTTAAGAGATAACATAAGTATATCGATGATGAGTAAGGGAGGAAAAGCAACTACAATTCGAAAGTGGAAATACAATGCAAGAAACAGAAGGGCCGAATAAGAAAACTTACGAGCACTGGAAGTACTGAGATGCTGGCAGCGGTGTGACAATGTGCAAAACAAAACACGACTAGACCCAAATAACCAACAAGCCTAGGTATCCATAAACCTAGGGCTCCGATACCATTTTCTGTAACACCCCGAGATATTCGGAGTATATTACAGCGCCGTGGACCCCTACATGGGATCCACCAGGCTACAACAAGAATACACCACTCGACTAACCATCTCGGGTAGCGAGGATACACAAATAAATAATAAGACATATAAGGATACGCCCGGAGCAACCGGCGAAATAAGCATCAACCGACAATGTAACAATTTAAGGTAATACAATACGGAGTTCAAAAAGGAAAACCTAAGTACTCGCGAGTACAATCTATAAGTTTAAAAGTGTGGGAAACGACCATATCGAAGTAAACAAAATAAATAAGACGGCCCAAATGCACATGTCAACGACCTTGCCCAGCATCCTCGTATTGTCCCAGTACCCGCTCGTCCGAAAGAACATAACCTGAAATCCATAACAAGAATTTCCCCAAAACGGGTACCCAAAGGGGTTAGCAATTACGCTAGTACAAGTATTCAAGGCAAACCAATCGCTTACACATTTCATAGTACATGCACCAATATCAATTTCAAAACCAAAATCAGACATGTCTTTTCCGGAAACAAACAGTCAAACAATTTGCCTTGGGAACAGAGTAATATCATAGATCCCGCCCGAGGCCTCTAAGGACCCTCCCGAGCTGGCCATATTATAAAACAAAACACGCACGTGCATCGCCTTGGGAACAGAGTAATATCATAGATCCCGCCCGAGGCCTCTAAGGACCCTCCCGAACTAGCTAGCTAAACAAACTCATGAATCCAGGACTCAACCCTTTGGATTCCCTCCGTGATCTCGTCGGACCAACCTGAGGTGAGCAATCACACACAAAATAGATTACCATTCCACGTTAAGCATAAAGGTTTCCAAAAATACTTGCCTTGAATAATAAACGCAACGAACGGAAGGAAAAACACCGGTGATCGCTAGGAGCCGATAATCACGAACCTAATGATACGAAGAACACAATCACAACCAATCCTAAATGAATACGGAATTGGAATACACCCGAAAACCCGCCTACGATTCATGTATATTCGTATAGAAACAACGACGAGGGCGGACCACAACCAAACCCTCTCGATTACAAAATCACTACGAAATATACCATGAATCCGTAGGGAAACCAACAAAACCAACAAGATTAATCATGTACATCATGAATTAATCTAACATACGGAACAAATCGAACGAAATATGAAAACCCCTTCAATTTACCCAAAACAAGGTTTTAGGAGTTTACCTTGAATAATGACGAAGAACATGATTAGAGGTTGATAATATACTCCAAAAACTCGAAGAAGATGATGGCTCGGAGTTACAAAGCTTCAAATCTCCGGAAATGCCAAGAAAATCGCCTAGGAGTCGGATGGGGAGGAGAAGGAGTGAAAATGGCCGAAATCGGTCAACCCCTGGGTTTATAAACCCAGGCCTCGTTACGTACGTTAGCCACCACATGATAACGTACGTAAGTTATATTACGTACGTAAGCCATAAGGGCCTTACGTACGTAACCAAAAAGGCAGAATTGTCTGGGCCGAAATACATTAGGACGTTACGTACGTAACCAAAAGGGGTGTTACGTACGTAAGCTGTATTACGTACGTAACCCGTAAGGCTCTTACGTACGTAACCAAAAAGGCAGAAGTGTCTGGATCGAGATACACTAGAGCGTTACGTACGTAACCAACAGGGTGTTACGTACGTAATATTCCTTCCTGTGGAGTACAGGCCAGAAATGAATGAGGGAGGTACCGAAAAAGAATCGAAATACAACGGTGAACAATTCAAGATGGTACGGACGTAAGGAACCCTAAACGACGAACTTACGTGCCGAAGGAAAGCATATTCCCGACTATTCAAAGGTTCAGAAAAACAACAACAAACGCAATTTTCCCAAATGTTTGGGAAATTTACAAAACGACCCAAACATCCAAAATGTACGACACATGGTCGAAACACCAAACAAAAGTTCACAACGCCCATAATAACACGAGATAGATCTTTGGCAACCCCGAAACGGCGGTTCCGAACGACGATTACGATAATATCCGAAATAACGACGAAAACCACATGAAACATCAAATCGAGTAAAACGAGTCCGAAACAAGCTCGAACGACAAAAATTCAATATTAAATATCCTCAAAATGTCAATACGGTTACAAGCGAGTTGCTAAAAACGAAAATGCACCAGAATGAGAATAATAAGAGAATGGAAAAATGCGGATATTACAATTATTTCCAGGCAAGTTGCGTTCACGATGGTCTGGTCCATTTATTATTCATACGGTCTATCCTCATGGAGCTGTAGAAATTGAAAATCTAAAAAATGTTAATATTTTTAAAGTGAATGGTCAACGGTTAAAACCATATTTGGAATTAAAATCTTTTGAGGTAGAAGAGGTTCTTCTTAAAGAACCCGATATTGTGGATTAATTCTCCATTGTGTTTGCCCGGTCAAGTGGCGGATAACGGTACTCCGTGGCTAGTAAAGTCGGATTTTTCAGTTTCCCACAACAACTGATTTTGTAGATATTTTTTTATTTTTTTTATTTTTTTTAATTATGGAACAAACTTTGAAAACAATTGAAAAAAGATTTCCCTTTCTTAGCAAAAAAGTCATTTTGAAACTTTACCAAGCCAGAGTTGAAAGGATGAGGTTTCTTATGAATAACGACATACCTTTTGATATTCGATTCATTATTGAAGCCAAAGTGAGAATAGCGGGTGAATTCACGGAAACACCAACTAGATTTTTACCAGGGCTTGGAAAAAGTTCATATGCCAAGAAACGACGAGCAAAGAAAATCGGCCTTTTGCTACAAATGTGCTAGGTGGAACTGTGATTCAAGATGTCGATCTTTAGGAATTCCTTCCACAAATAGAGAAGATAAAATTCAGTTCATCAAGGATGGTCTGAATAAGGAGAATTTAGATGATATCGAAATTTCTCTTGACACGCATCCTAGTGGACTCATACATTATGGGATTCGATGTTTGTGGAATAAATTCAAACCAGAATATGAACAACGTCTTGGGAATCTGACGTTAAAAGACCCTGTTTGCCAATCTGTAAGAAAATTGGATGGGAAGCTTCTCCCCGACTCATAGAAGGTGTTTAAGCCGTTTCTGAACGTAAAATCAGAGGAAGATGTGAGCCACAATCACAACTACTGTACATACACGTGAGTATCTTTACTTTTTGTCGTTTTTTTAGATTTTCTGAATAAAAAAAGTGATACGCAATCAATGCAGTCATTATTCTATTGAGTAGTTGAAGCGCAATTAATGCGGTCACAGATTTTATAAATCTTTTTATTTTATTTTGCATCTATAAATAAACATTGCAGTTGTTTCTTTTCTGCATCCCTCAAACTTGTATTCTTTTCATTTTCTCTCTAAGTAATTTCTTTTCAAAAAAATGGAATCATCATCTTCCACAAAAAGATTTAACTCCATCTGCATTTTTGGTGGAGCTAGCCATGGGAAAGAGGCTTGCTTTACTGAATCAGCCCACAACTTGGGTCGTACCTTAGGACAAAAATGCATTCATGTAGTTTACGGAGGAGGAAGTCTAGGATTAATGGGACGTGCTGCTGCTTCTGCCTATATGGAAGGAGTAAAAGTGTTGGGAATCATTCTAAAACCTCTGGCTGGAAGTAAAATCACCGGAGCAACTATTGGAGATGAGTTCAGAGCTGTGAATATGCAAGACCGCATAACTCACATGATAAATAATGCTGATGCCTTTATCACCCTTCCCGGTGGTTTTGGCACTCTTGAGGAACTTTTTCATGTGGTTACCAGAGCCCAGCTAAATGTTCATACGAAACCAATAGGTCTGCTAAATGTCAATGGTTTCTTCGATGGTTTACTATCTTTCATCAACTACTCTTCTGAAAAAGGTTTTATTTCTGAGCGTGCTAAACGAATCATAGTTGTTGCAACAACACCAGAAGAGCTGATCAAAAAACTTATTGCATTTGTTCTTGAACCAGACCCAGCTCTAGCTAATATTGTTTGGATGGAAGATTTCACAGTGCAAAAACGCAAAATTGATACATTCCTTTCCCTCTGATATCCCACTTCATTCCTCTTGTTGTTTTTACTTTTTAGCGAGTGTAAAAATCGTGAAAATGATGGCAGCTTAAGGAGTTTCTTTTCGACCTCTTGACGCGCATCTATCCACGATTTATGTATTGTTATTTCTATTACTGTAACTTTTCTCGTTTGTTTTTAATAAAAGCATTGATGGCAGCGTAAGGCGACTCTTCGGACTCTCTTGAAGCGCATCTAGGTTGTTTGTCTTATACTTCCGGGTATATATTTTCTTTTGTTGTTTTGCCACACTTATTTCTTGCAGGTCCAAAAAAAAAAGGGGCTTGAGCGAAGCATCGTCTTTCATAAACAGGGAAGCCTTATTTAAACCCTTACTCCATTGTTCTTTTTACACAATAAGGATATTGTTTATCATTAAGTGTGGGGGAAGGTGTATATCTATATCTATATCTATATATATATATAATAATAATAAAAAAAAAGAAAAAACAGAGGTTGAAAATCACGGCACCATTTTCTTGAGAAAACGTTAGTGAAAAAAATTATTTTTGGGATGTTTCACTGGTTTTGATAATGGATTTGGATGAAGGTGTATGGGATTCAGTACACAACACCCTTTTTGTGACTTTTGAGCCTTAGAGCAATCCTTATATATACGCTCTATATTTTTTATTGTGTGGTCAAACATATTGTGTTCATTCTAGAACTTGCTCATTTATACATTTCGAGACTACATTCATAAACTCTTGCATTAAGATGATAAAGGCAATTAGGATTAACCCCTTGTTGGCTTATATTTTTTCCACCCATTACATTTTATCCTTAGAAGCCCCATTGAGCCTGAGCCTATTTCTTTGATCAAGCACATTACTTTAGCCATTATCCATTCTTGTTGATGACTCATCCATTTGCACCCTCTAGTCAAAGATTTAATTGTGAACTAGATGTGTGACAAATAGGGACCGATGTTCATAAGAGTATTGTGGAGATTAAGAGCTTTTGTTGAAAGTGAAAGGGTGTGAAGTACATTGGAGTATTGAACCGAATAAAAAAAATATAAAAAGGCCAAAAAAAAACGGCCTCAAAGGAAAAAAGAAAAAGCGGGAGGTCAAGTGCGAAAATCATCACTATATATACATAAAATAGCACTTGAACTATCTCTTGAGTGATACATAATTCCTTCCAGAAGATCCATTGCATACTTTTTCTTACACAAGAGTATGACCTTACCAGATGAATATTCAAATACCATGTACTGAATAACTTGGGGATGATGGGTTGAGAGTTTTCATTACGTAAGAGGTGTGTTGATTGTTATTTGTAGGATTTGTTATGCATCTAAATTCACAATTGATCTTGGCTAGCAAACCTCATAATTTTCCCTTTATCCTACCCATACCCAAAGCCACGTTACAACCAAAAGAAAGACCTTTTGATTTATGCATGAGTTTATTTTTAAGTAGTGGAGATTTGATTTTTGACCAAGCATATGGTAATGACACATTATGCTTTGATATGAGTGAACTCTTCTCGAATATCCCGTATATATACTTGAGTGAAGAGTGATATCCACTGTGAGGGTATTGAATCTTTTGGCATTCGATTCTCAATGTGTAATATCCGTGTTTTCTATTTTTCGGTAATTTCTATTTTTGGTGTATGTTCGTTTCAGACAACTCGCTTAGCACTGTTTTGGAATTCTGAATCTATTTTGTTCTTGGAGTTTTTTCGTCTGGTCGAGTTTCGAGGGTGTTTTTGCATAATTTCATTTTGAATTATATCTTGCCGCATGTACGTTCGATTCTCGTTAAACTTGTTCGTTTTCGTTGTTTCTCGATTCGTATAAGTTTGTATGGTTGAGTTGGTCGTGTTGGAACTTTCGGTTTGTTAATCCGACGTTGTATCGCGATTTTTCGGGCATTTGGGCCGTTTTTGTAAATTTCATAAGTTGGGGAATTTCGCCTTATTTGCTTCGTTTCAAACTCTCTAGTGATCGAGATTATATTCTCTTTCAACGCTCAACTTTGTCGTCTTTATTATTACGTGTTTATGATTCTGGATTCTGGTCTTGCTTCGTTTTTCGGCACTTGTGCGCTGTTGGCAGCAGTGGACTGTGCAGAACTGCTGCCTGAGTAGCGCACGCTACTCAGGATGTACTTG
Organism: Orobanche coerulescens; assembly: GCA_033398695.1. Classification (NCBI taxonomy): domain Eukaryota; kingdom Viridiplantae; phylum Streptophyta; class Magnoliopsida; order Lamiales; family Orobanchaceae; genus Orobanche; species Orobanche coerulescens. The sequence continues at coordinate 36,329,875 of CM065816.1, read as the reverse complement.
CGTGCGCTATCATTGTGTGGTTAGCGTACGCTAACCTGGGGTTAAATGGCGTGCGCTATCGATTTCGTGCGATTTCGGACGATGGGTTCGTACTTTGGCATGGACTGTGCAACAGACGCTAATCAGCGTTAACGCACGCTAATCCCCAGTACTAGCGCACGCTAACCATGTTAGCTTGCGTACGCTAACGGGAGGTCAGAAGGCAGACTGTTCTGCCATGCCCCGCTAGCGCACGCTAATGCTTGTGTGTAGCGTGCGCTAAGTCTGTTAGATATAAATAGGACAGCAGCAGTCAATTTCGTCATTTTCCTTCTCACTATAAGAATAAACGTCAAAGACTTCGGATAATATCCGAAGTAAAAATGTTATAATTACCGAAGTCTATGTTCGTGTAGTTAAAGGTATACTTTAGACTTCGCTTATTAGACGAAGTCTAATATCGTAATAATCGAAGTCTATCTCGATTTTTAGAACCCGAATATGGGGGTTTGCGAAGTAAAAAAGGTCCTTCCACTTCACTTATTTTATAATCGCTGAAGTGTATATTTCCTATTCGCTTCAGTAAAATATATACAGATGAAGTGAAATAATGTTATCGACTTCGCTTATTAATAGGTAACGAAGTTGAAGATACCACATTTACTTCACTTTTATTTGTTTAGCGAAGCATTACACTCCTTTTACTTCGCTTATTCTATTTTATGTCGCTAATTATATATGTCCACTTCGTTTTTATCCGAAGTAAATAACCACATTGCATATTTCTTTTTAATTTGTAAATATAGAATCCTGTTGTACAAAAACATGATCCATCCAATAAAAACCTCAATTCACAAGATCTCAACAACACAACCTCAAATACATCAATCAACCTCATTAAAAATCCAACAAACTCAAATCACAAGATCCCAATTCAATAACACAAGATCATAAGCATTGATAATAGTAATAAACCACAATTTCATATATAAATGGCGGTGTCGTACAAAAATGCCAAATATTGATTCGCGTGATTCACAAGTTTGCATTGGGCATAACTATAATATGCCAACATCAAATAAACTTCCACAATGTCTACGAGACACATGCATAGGTCTAGCTAATGGACTGCACATTAACAAAACATTCACCATATTTACCCGATCAAACGACATGTTCTGATCTAACTATACCAACAGATATGCACCAGAGTACCAGTAGTGTTGCAACCAAGATCATACACATATAGTACTGATTTGAAACTAGACAAAGAACTTCCTGACAATGAAGCCAGCCTAAGCACCATCGACAAACGTGTAGACGAACTTGCTCCACTCGTTCCTGACTTCATCATACTGCTCCTGAGTGCAGTATTGGTCTTTGACTGAACCAGGATACTGAGCAAATCACATTGAAACAAAAAAAAATAGATTAAGTACGTTCATAAAAGATGCATCAACATCACAAATTTTCAGTACCAGAAGCTACTGAGTCGTGTTTTGCGAGCGCACTCTGCAGGCTGTCATTTAGTTCAAGACCCTGACACAGAAGTTCTTCATCCCTGTCAAAATTAAAATTAAAATTACCCCTAAAGTTTAGCCTAATCACAGAAAACTCCCATTATGTTTGGAAATTAGAAATACCCCCCTTAAAAGTGTCGCAAACATGTCTGTATTTACTTTATAAATACCCGATTTTCGCAATTTGTTAAAGGAGTAACAAATGTCATAGGAATATTTGTAAATTCTGAAAGATATTTTTTTTTCCTTTCTATTTAAAATTGAGCTGTATCCAGTGGTAATTTTTGTAATTAACCCTAGGGGAAACGGAATGCACAATTTTGAAATAGTACACCGGGCAACATGAATGAAAGGAACAGAAACGAGAAAGGCTAACCCAGTGGTCCCCAACAACTGCATCAACTTCCTTTGATTGGCACGACATTGTTCAACAAGGTCGATTATCACTTCATCTTTTACAGCCTACAAAGGTAATCGGAAAAATATTAATCAACATTTACCACTATTCTTGTCATGGATAAGTAGGTAGCTCCCGAAATTTTAAATACCGAGCGGTCTCTTGGATCAACAGCTTGCAACATATCAGTCAAGAGATCAAGAACATCGCGCATGGAGTTTAAGCTTGATAAACTACAAAAAAAAAAAAAAAAATAACAAACTGAATTTATAGAATCTTGGGGGATAAGTCAAGAAGACAAAACCATCAAATGTGGGGCACAGCCACCAAGCATATAGACACAAGGTTACGAAATATATCCTTGAGGTTTAGTCTAATTACAAACAAATCCAACCGTCTTTCAAAATTACCCCAAAAAAACCACTGCTTTTTAGACCGTTTCCAGCAAGATCAGTTAAAACCTTCCCTCCGTGGTTTCCACATATCCAATACCCAAGCTGAAAGTTTAGGTTAAAAGAAAAATAAATGCCTATAAACCTTACTCAAAGCCTATGAAACCAAACACTATCACATTATTCTCCATTGCCATTCCATAAAGTGATCAACAAGTTCCATATGAACAAGGATAGCAAGTAAGCTAGCATGATTTTCAACAATAGTAAAATGGTAAAAGTGAACACGGAGGCAACAGTCTCTGCATGATCTTCCTTAGGATCATTCAAAGGAGCATTGATATGAATAATGCACCCAGACTACACATTCCACCTATATGCAAGAATGAAAGCTTATTTTGTTCTTTTGCCACAGGTGTCATCGCTCATGAATAACACATATTTCTCGTGCAAAAAAAAAAAAACCAGTCAAGCGCAGATAAATCTACCTAGATCCCATACTTGAAACTTTATGTTGTTATACTGCAGAGTTTCCACATTGAATCCAATTGCTGCAATTAAAAGAAAATATATATACATAAAATCAACCATAAGCATCTCTTTCTGGAATATATCCACATTAATTCATTCTACTTCAAATAGACACACCAAAAATTTAAAGTCGAGTATGAGATCAGAATTCAGTAAGAACAATAACGATCTGGAAGCTGTAGTCGGAAAAAATCTCTTTCATACGAAACAGGACCAAATGTTAGAAACAATGCAGTGCTCCCATCATTCTAGATTCGTTATATCAGGAAATAATTGAGTATGCAAAAGGACACACTTACTCGGAATAGTTGATACTACTTCACCCATCTGCAGTCGATCTGGCGAAACAATAACCAAAAAAAAAAATTTAGAATAATCAGACACAAAAAGGAAATTTTCTAAGAACTCCGGATCGGATCGAAGCGAAGAAACAGCAGTACCCTCTTATGCTTCCTGCGAAATCAAAAGTTACCTATACTCCTATTCGAATCATGATAAGATATAATAAGTGCCAAAAGAAAACTATTTCCCATAAGAAAGTAATGCCTAAAGGTGTCCAGCTCACGATCATAAGATCGCCTCACAATTCGATGAAACCTCATGCACCACACAATTGCCAGAGAGCTTCCAATGAACACCAGTTTCATTATAGTGTCATACACTGAAATGAAGTCAGTAAACAAATCGAGGTACCAAGCCAAGAAGACAACGAGTCTTCACGAAAACTCCTGAATATAATGCAGGTAGTTAGTTGCACTATCTCATATAGCGACAATATGTGATAATTCTTCATAACTTAAGCATATATGCACCGACATGGTTCATTAAAACCAGCAAAGTGACAATCTAGACATCTATGTAGACATATTGAACAGAACATCTTGAGCTCAATCAATTTCTGACTCATAAAACTTCGAATACATTGAATATAACAATACCTCTTACACACATAAATACATGCCCTTGACGTATAATTTGACGACCCATCAATAGTTGGCATGATGTAGATTTCAACAAAAATAAAGAAATACAAATCTCTATAGGCACTCCAGATACACCATAATGCTACAAGACAAGTAGATATCCGTAGAGCCTTCTACCTTATCCGACCTTACCCACCATACTCTTTAATCATGATGATATTTATCTTCACCGGGAACACTTAAAAAGAATAGCACAATTGAAGTCGATATCCCGATTCCCGATACATATGCGCATGCAAGAACAGAATCGCATCCATCACCTTTACAAGCAAAGCCGCACCACAAAATGAAACCCTAACCTACGCCATTTCGATTCTACTATAGAATACATGAACAAGAACAACAAATTTCAAGAGGTAAAATATTGATTATAGGTTGATTAATCCATTATATCAACTTAAAAATCGTAACACATCAACAATTAAAAACAAACGCATCGGATATGATAACCGAAATAAAGTACCCAACCGAACATGATTCCAGCCAACACATCACATATTCCACCAATCCAACCAACAATTCAGCAAACTCCATCCACAAAATAATATAACATTCAAATTTGATAGCAAACGATTACAAGAATAACACATAAACATTGCTCGGAAAACCTTGTGCTCGATGGCGAAAGAGCATACCAAATCTTTTAGGGCAATTGTAAGAATGTATGGAACCCGCTGGATGGTTAGGCGCTTCCATGCCATGACATAAGCATTGCAACTGCAAGGACAACACAATCAGAGTTGTTAAAGCAACACAATTAACATTAAATATAAGAGTTTCTACACTATAAGTAGATTATAATCTAAGAGCACTCATTCTGAAACAAAAGAATAACACAAGCATCAAATAATATTGCTAGTCAAGGAATCAAGTTGAGTAAGCGAGCCACCCAACACAATAGATGCAGAATTATAATAATGCAAAGAACAAAGACAACTAATTCACACACTCAAAGAACCATCCAAGAGACGGTAAAAACAATAATTTCGACTAATGTGTTCATATTCGGGATGCTCAAAAGCATAGTACTTAAAAAAATTGAGCTAGCTGAAAAGCGGTGAAATATATGTAGCCTTCATGCTACAAAACAAACAATTACCCATCACATTTATACAAATTATCCCCATGAAGCCATTCTTTGGCGGTGAACCGATCCAAACACTCCTCCAAAGATCCAAAGATCCCCATGAATTTCAATAATTAAATTTCAACAATGTAAGAATCTCCCTGAAACTTTTAATGACTAATTCAATCTGAAATTACATACATCGACAAGAAACTTGATACTAAATAAAAGAGATAAAACTTGAGTTCTTCACAATAAGTTTGCAATGGATTCCCTCTGCACAACAAAGAAAGAATGAGCATGACGAGAAAGCAAGGAAGTCCAGTCTCGACGTTCGTCACCCAATCATGATCCCAGTCGACTCAACGAAAGTTCAAATGGGACGTCTCATTAACCGTTCAACCCCTCCGGTACCTCGACTTTTCCCCGACAAGGTAACACAATTTGCCTCTCCTTGCTTTTAGTCTGTCGATTGGAAACTTGTAAAATCTCGTACAGTCTGAACCTGCAAGCCAAAAGACAAACCAAAAAATTCATCCAAAATCAAAAAGTTGCACCTTATCATCACATTTCTTCATTACACTTATAACAAACTAGTATCCCAATTTAAATCAATTCTCGTCCATTCTCTTCATTGTAAATCACCTTCAACTTGGTTGGCTTTTCACCATTCCACTTACACATAAAGTTCTCCACACTGTATCTTCCCCGTATACTTATTTTGTCAATCCCTAATCACCAATTCAAAACCATTCAAATCAACCAAAACCCAAATTTTACCCTAACGAAGACTCACTAACACGAACTCATCGGGCCCGATTCGAGCCCGAAGCACTCAAACTAAACGAATAAAAAAAGAAGTTCTTCAAATCCTTACCAAGATGAAATTTTTCATCCGTTATGGAGGAACCCTAATTACTGGACTTTCAACGACTTTAATTCCCCTCTATAGTCAATCGAGGCCACCGTAAACCAAAGATCCAACAACCCAACTCGGCCCGAAATTAGGAACCACATCTCTCAGACCGAAGCTCGTAACCCGAGCTCACCAGCGTCGACCGTCGCAAGTCCCTCGCCGCTCAGCCGGATGCTATTTAATCATCCTTCTTTAATCCATGCGTGTAATCTTGAGTGTGTGCGTGCTTTGGTGTATGTAGAGGGAGAGAGATCGATTTTGGGGAGAGATTAATCGGGTTTTTGCAATTGAACTTTTTATAGAGAAAAACTTCGGAGGAGAGAGAGTTCACGGGGGAGAAAGGAGAGAAGTGAGGGGTTGTCGGTCGTGGTGTGTTGTGTGAAGGGAAGTTTTGCAGACTTCTCAGTCCCATGTCAAAAAGTTCTGCTCAATTAACAATATAATTTTTCCATGTTAAAAAGTTCTACTCAATTAACAATATCATTTTTTCCAATGTTGTATCAGATTAATTGACTAGAATAGCAAAATTTAAATCCCTAAAATCAAATTAAAGCAAGATGAAGCAAAATATTTCAAATTTTGAAATACCATTTACTAAAGTAACGTTTTGGTTTCCAAAAAAAAAAAAACTAAGCTTAGTGTTTTTTTGAGCTCAAATGAAAAAAATTGAACCTCAAAATATTAATTCCCGGTCTCAAGACATACACTTCGCTATTGTAAAATTTTTTTGGTAAAAAATAAAATTTCACACTTTTTACTTCAGTAATTATCAAATTAGCGAAGTCTTTGTAACTTAAAATTTCTAACTAGCTTCTATTTTTCTGTTTGGTACCATTTACTGAAGTCTATGTGGGTTTTTTACTTCAGTAAATTGAAAAGCGAAGTTCTTGTTTGTTTTTACTTTGCTAATATACATTACCGAAGTGAGATGTACCGAAGTCTTTGATGTTTATTCTACTAGTGTCTTTTCCTATTCTTCTCGGCTTTGAGCGATTCCAGACGGGGGATTAGGGACGATTTCGACTGTAGATCATCATTCACTACCACCGTGCATTCCTTGTGTGAATTCTTCAAGTTCCTAATCACTTTCCACCATCCGAATCAAGGTAACTTTTCCCAAAACCCTTATTTTGAGATTTTGGGGGAATTTTGGGGATTTCTTGGGATTTGACTCTTTTGGTCCGAATTATTACTGGGTTATCGCTGGACTTCGATCGTGCACTTGTAACCCTTCAGTTTATCGACGATTTGTGGTTTTAAGTTCCAAGTTTTCCATTGTTCGTCACTTATAGTCGACGATACCCAAGTTTTGTTCGACTAAGGGTTTCAGCGGGTTGAACTAGGATGTATTCCATCATTTACGTAGTTTTAAGAATTGTTGTCCATCGTTATTTGTGTTAGGATCGGATTTGTGAAGGTTGTTCGGGCCGAAACCTTCCGTTCGCTGTTTCCTTCACGTAGTATTAATCAGGCAAGTACATGTATTACATTCCGTTATGTGCATATGATTTTGATGCGAATGATGTATATGGTGTTATTGAACGAATGTGATTGTTTCTCTTCCACCTGGGGATGGCGTGTGGCCTCTGGGGGCCGATACTAATGGGTACGGCCATGGAAGTGGAATTGAGTGCGTGTGTTGATGTTCTTCCACCTGGGGACGGTTCGACGGGACCTCTGGGGGCCGATACTAATGGGTACGGCCGCGGAAGTGGTTTCTCACCTGGGGACGGTCCGACGGGACCTCTGGGGACCGATACTAATGGGTACGGTCGCGAGTTACCAGGCGTGGATAATTGTGATGTGGGAAACTTGTTGATATACTGTTTTGGTGTTAATGTGATATTCCGGAATATTGACTTTCAAAATAGTTTTCCTAATGATTTATTTGCGTTGAATTGTGTATGTATATAATGTTGTGTAATTATGTACTTGCACTAGCTATTCGAATGCTAACCCCTTAAATGGGGGAAATGCGTCTTATGCATTTCAGGTACGGGTCGAGCTGAGGAGCTGGCACGGGATGCGCATGCAAAGGATGGGTTGGCATGATGATGATGTGGCTCGAGTCTGCATTTTTCTGTTTTGTCATTGCATCTGTCGAGTACTGGAGATAGTTGGTTTATTTTTGAACATGGTTTAAGTCCCCTGCGTGGGCAACATTTTGGTATTTAACTTATGTCTCATGTACTCCGTTATAATGTTTTGGCCGAGGCCACGGCCTTATTTACTCTTTGGGTACATCTTTCATGTTATCATTGTGGTTCATGTGTCACGAGTTAGCCTGGTAGACCTCACGGGGGTTCTACGGCGTGTAATGTCCCATTTGTGAATTGGGATGTTACAATTATGGTATCAGAGCTTAGGTTTTGAATACCTAGGCTGTCGGTGAAATTTGGGTCTGTCAGTGCGTCATTAGAGTCAGTTGTTGAGCCTAATATCATCATGCTACCGTCCTTTCGTGCAACCCGTGGCTGTAAGTCTCCTCGAACTCTTATATTTCTGTAATCCGTTTTCTTGTACTGTTCGGGATTGTGACTTGTGTTACCAACCTTGTGAATTGTGAATCTTTCTGATCTTGTTCTTTTCTTATTCTTCTTCAGTATGTTGAGAGGTCGTGGTAGACCGGCTAGGGGACGCGGCCGAGGCCGTGGTCGTGATGCTGATAATGAGGAGGGCTCACTTTCCCAGTCCTCTGCGGACTCAGCCTCTCACTCGGTGCCGTCGGGTAATAATGCCGGCCAGAGCTCTTGCCGTACTTCAGCAGTTGGTAGCCCAACTTACTCAGATAGCTCAGGGTGGACGCCAGAATCCGCCCCGACACCGGAGGAGGAGGCTAGTAAGTGGCTTCATACGGTGACTAAGATGCACCCTCCTCGTTTCTCCGGATCTTCTGACTCCCTCGGTTGGGAGAATTGGCTCTTTCAGTTGTCCAGGACCTTTGATGCCGTAGCTTGTCCTGAAGACAGTAGAGTACATATTGCCCAGTACCTCCTGGATAAGGAAGCTGCGGAATGGTGGGAGGCCGTTGCGCCCAGAGACCGTCGGGCCACATGGGATGAGTTCAGGGCTGCTATGGAAGCAGAATATTGTCCGCCGCCAGTCAAGGAGCGCAGAATTGTAGAGTTCTTCACCGCTACACCTCAGGATGTGCCTATTTCTCACGCCATCATTTCTTACAACCAGCAGTTGGGTTTCGTGAGAGATCAAGTGAGAACGGAGGCTGATAAAATCCGTTACTTCAATATGCGCATGAAGCCGCATATTAGACAGAGTATGGCGCCGCTCATGTGTGCCACTTTGAAGGAATACCAGGATCGCGCCCTGGCGATCGAGATGGCTGTCCCGGAATCAGAGTCGGTTTCGGAAGCTAAGAAACAGAAGACTAATGGTGGGTTCTCGGCCGGAAAAGGTGGTCAGTTTTCGAGGTCTCGTTCTGCTCCTACACCTGGGAAGAGGCCGTTTCATCAGGCCGGTGGATCTCAGGGTAACCGTTCAGTTCAGTCTGTTGCACCGGGCGGGAGAGTTTGTTTTAATTGCAGTCAGCCCGAGCACGTTGTGAAGGATTGCCCACTTCCGTTAGTTGCTTGCTTTACTGCGGGCGCAAGGCATCGAGCGATTCATTGTGAGAGGGCCACAGGCCGCTAGATTTACTACTACCACCGCCGATCGTAGGATCACGGCTCACCGGCTACTCATGTTCCGCAGGTTCGAGTCGTGGTAGAGGTCGGAGTCACCGGATTGCCGCGCAGCCGAGTTCGGCTCGACCCATCCCCGATTATATCGAGATGAGGCGCACGGAGGAGGCGGACATTCCGGTGGCGTCGAGTACCACTCGGATCCTTTCTCATCCGGTTTAGATTTTTGATTCGGGTGCGACCCATTCCTTTATAGCTTCGGATTGTGTGAGTCGTATTGGTTTTGACTGCTTGTTTGAGTGTGAGCCGTTCGTAGTGGGTACGCCCAGCGGGGATCGTATGGTTGGGGACCGGGAAGTTAGGGATTGCCAGTGAGGATCGGGAGCCGGGATTAGCCCTCGAATCTCATTGTTATAGACCTTAAGGGTGAGGATTTGATCCTCGGGGACGATTGGTTGGATCGTCATGGTGCTATCATGAACTATCGGACTCGTACCATCACGATAGTTGCCGAGGACGGCACCGAGCATACTCTCGTCGGCTGTAAGCCGGGTAGATCGGGGGGTGTGATTAGCGCCTTAAAGGCGATGAAACTTTTGAACCAAGGTTGTGTCGGCTACTGGTGTTTCGCTCTGCAGGCGGAAGATGGTGGGGTTGACATATCGTCGATTCCAGTTGTTAGCGAGTATCCCGATGTATTTCCAGATGACTTGCCGGGATTACCACCACATCGAGAGGTGGAGTTTCCTATTGACCTTGAGCCCAATGCAGCCCCTATTTCTCGAGCACCGTACCGTATGGCACCGTCGGAGATGCTAGAGTTGAAAAATCAGTTGGGAGAGTTGTTAGATAAAGGGTATATTCGACCGAGCGCATCGCCTTGGGGTGCGCCTGTACTTTTTGTCAAGAAGAAGGATGGATCGCTTCGTTTATGCATCGACTATCGAGAATTAAACAAGCTAACCATCAAAAATAAATACCCTTTGCCCAGGATTGACGATTTGTTTGATCAGCTACAGGGGGCGACAGTCTTTTCGAAGATTGATTTGCGATCGGGCTACTACCAGTTGAGGATTCGGGACGTCGATATTCCGAAAGCTGCCTTTCGGACGAGATATGGCCATTACGAGTTTGTGGTTATGCCATTAGGGCTAACCAATGCCCCAGCAGTGTTCATGCAGTTGATGAACAAAGTTTTATTGAGTATCTGGACAAATTCGTAGTCGTTTTTATTGACGATATTCTTATCTATTCACGGAGTCGAGAGGAGCACGCCTTACATCTTCGGATTGTATTAGACACTTTGAGGGCTGAGCAGTTGTACACGAAGTTCTCTAAGTGTGAGTTTTGGCTCTAGGAAGTGACGTTCCTTGGGCATGTGATTTCAGCAGAGGGAGTTCGGGTAGATCCGTAGAAAATAGAGGCAGTGTTGGCTTGGGAGCCGCCTACGAATGTGAAGGAGGTGAGGAGTTTTCTGGGTCTTGCCGGCTATTACCGTAGATTCGTTGAGGGATTTTCTAGGATCGCTAGACCACTCACTCAGTTGCTACAGAAAACTCAGAAGTTCGAGTGGACTACAGATAGGCAGGACAGTTTTGACGAGTTAAAGAGACGATTGACTACCGCGCCCGTGTTAGCGTTGCCTCAGGGGAACGAGGATTTCGTAGTGTACAGTGATGCTTCGGGCCTTGGTCTAGGATGTGTTTTGATGCAGAGAGACAGAGTGATTGCATATGCGTCCCGCCAGTTGAAACCTTATGAGGTGAATTACCCCACGCACGATTTGGAGTTAGCTGCGGTCGTTTTCGCCTTAAAGATTTGGAGGCATTATCTCTATGGGACGTCGTGTAAGATTTTTACCGACCACAAGAGTTTGAAGTATATCTTCAGTTAGAAGGAGTTAAATATGAGGCAGCGTAGGTGGTTAGAGCTAATTAAGGATTACGACCTCGAGATACTTTACCATCCGGGTAAGGCTAACGTGGTGGCGGATGCGTTGAGCCGTAAGCCGATGGCGTTGCAGATGTTAGAAGTACTTACACCGCAGAGTAGGATCCAGCGAGATCTTATTTGTCAGAATATTGAGGTTTGGGTTCAGAGAGTTCAGGCCGATTATGTGCATTAGAGATCACTTCGTCCTTGATCGATGATATCAAGGCGAAACAGTATGGAGATCCGTGTTTGGTCCATTAAGGGAGGATGTGAGGCGGGAAAGCCCCTGGATTTGTGGTTCGTGATGATGGCATTCGAGATTTCGCGGCAGACTATGTGTACCGAATGATATTGAGCCGAGACAAGATCTTGAGTGAAGCTCATACCACGCCTTACTCCATACATCCCGTACGAATAAAATGTACAAGGATGTGAGGAGCAACTCTTAGTGGAGTAATTTGAAGACAGACGTTAGCGAGTTTGTGTCGAGGTGTTTGACACACGTGAGGTTAAGATCGAGCATCAGCGACCCGCGGGGTTTTTGCGACCACTTCCTATCCCGGAGTGGAAATGGGAGGATATTTCTATGGATTTCATTACTAGTATGCCTAGGACTCGGAATGGAATGAACATGATTTGGGTTATTGTCGATCGACTGACCAAATCAGCTCATTTCCTGGGTATTAAGGACACTTGGGGCCCGGAGAGACTAGCACGAGTATTTATTGCAGAGGTCGTGAGATTACATGGGACTCCTAAGAGTATTGTTTCGGATCGTGATGGCCGGTTCGTGTCACATTTCTGGCAGGCCGTTCATCGAGCTTTGGGGACTGAGTTGAGACTCAGTACATCTTATCACCCTCAGACCGACGGACAGTCAGAGCGGACGATCCAGACGTTAGAGGATATGTTGAGAGCCTGTGCCCTAGAATGGAAGGATGATTTGGGGTCGCACTTGCCGTTGATTGAGTTCACGTACAACAATAGTTGGCACGCCTCGATCAAAATGGCGCCATTTGAGGCACTGTATGGGAGGAGGTGTAGATCGCCGTTGTGTTGGGACGATGCGTCCGAGCTGATTGGTACCGAGCCCGACATGGTAGTTGAGACGAGAGAGAAGATTACTCTGATTCGGGATAGATTGTTAACGGCCCAGAGTCGGCAGAAGTCTTATGCCGACACGCGTCGCCGTCCGTTGGAGTTTGAGGTGGGAGATCATGTTTTGCTTAAGGTGTCGCCGACACGGGGAGTTTACCGCTTCGGCCGGAAGGGTAAACTTAGTCCGAGGTTTATTGGGCCGTTTGAGATTTTAGAGAGAGTGGGAGAGCTTGCCTATCGGTTAGGCTTGCCTCCGTCCCTGAGCCACGTTCATAACGTATTTCATGTTTCCCAGCTTAGGAAGTACGTATCGGACCCTAGCCATATTATCGATTTTGGAGAAATCGAATTGGGACCCGACATTACCATCGAGGAGAGGCCGATTCAGATTTTAGAGCGTCGGGTGAAGCAACTTCGTCATAAAACCATCCCTCTGGTTAAAGTTCAATGGTCGAGACATGGGTCCGAGGAAGCCACATGGGAGACGGAGGAGAGTATGCAGTCGAGATACCCCGAGTTGTTCGCATTGTAAGTTTCGGGACGAAACTTATTTTTAGGGGGAGATAATGTAATATCCGTGTTTTCTATTTTTCGGTAATTTCTATTTTTGGTGTATGTTCGTTTCAGACAACTCGCTTAGCACTGTTTTGGAATTCTGAATCTATTTTGTTCTTGGAGTTTTTCCGTCTGGTCGAGTTTCGAGGGTGTTTTTGCATAATTTCATTTTGAATTATATCTTGCCGCATGTACGTTCGATTCTCGTTAAACTTGTTCGTTTTCGTTGTTTCTCGATTCGTATAAGTTTGTATGGTTGAGTTGGTCGTGTTGGAACTTTCGGTTTGTTAATCCGACGTTGTATCGCGATTTTTCGGGCATTTGGGCCGTTTTTGTAAATTTCATAAGTTGGGGAATTTCGCCTTATTTGCTTCGTTTCAAACTCTCTAGTGATCGAGATTATATTCTCTTTCAACGCTCAACTTTGTCTTTATTATTACGTGTTTATGATTACGGATTACGGTCTTGCTTCGTTTTTGGCACTTGTCTTGTTGGCGGCAGTGGTATGCGAAGCTGGCTCTGAGTAGCGCCGCGCTACTCGGGATGTACTGCGTGCGCTATCGTTGTGTGGTTAGCGTCGCTAACACAGGGGTTAAATGGCGTGCGCTATCGATTTCAGACGATTTCGGACGATGGGTTCGATACTTTGTCTTGGACCGGGCGTACGCTAATCGGCGTGCACGCTAATCCCAGTACTAGCGCACGCTAACCATGTTAGCTTGCGTACGCTAACGGAGGTCAAGGCGACTGTACGCCATGCCTCGCTAGCGCACGCTAATGCTTGTGTGTAGCGTGCGCTAAGTCTCATTAGATATAAATAGACAAGACGAATAATTTCGTCATTTTCCTTCTTTTCCTATTCTTCTCGGCTTTGAGCGATTCCAGACGGGGATTAGGGCCGATTTCGATTGTAGATCATCATTCACTACCACCGTGCATTCCTTGTGTGAATTCTTCAAGTTCCTAATCACTTTCCACCATCCGAATCAAGGTAACTTTTCCCAAAACCCTTATTTTGAGATTTTGGGGAATTTTGGGGATTTCTTGGGATTTGACTCTTTTGGTCCGAATTATTCTTGGGTTATCATTTGGACTTCGATCGTGCACTTGTAACCCTTCGTTTATCGACGATTTGTGGTTTTAAGTTCCAAGTTTTCCATTGTTCGTCACTTATAGTCGATTTATACCCAAGTTTTGTTCGACTAAGGGTTTCATTGGGTTGAACTAGGATGTATTCCATCATTTACGTAGTTTTAAGAATTGTTGTCCATCGTTATTTGTGTTAGGATCGGATTTGTGAAGGTTGTTCGGGCCGAAACCTTCCGTCATTGCTTCCTTCACGTAGTATTAATCAGGCAAGTACATGTATTACATTCCGTTATGTGCATATGATTTTGATGCGAATGATGTATATGGTGTTATTGAACGAATGTGATTGTTTCTCTTCCACCAGGGATGGCGTGTGGCCTCGGGGCCGATACTAATGGGTACGGCCATGGAAGTGGAATTGAGTGCGTGTGTTGATGTTCTTCCACCGGGACGGTTCGACGGGACCTCTGGGGGCCGATACTAATGGGTACGGCCGCGGAAGTGGTTTCTCACACAGGGACGGTCGGCGGGACCTCGGGGACCGATACTAATGGGTACGGTCGCGAGTTACCAGCGTGGATAATTGTGATGTGGGAAACTTGTTGATATCTTGTTTTGGTGTTAATGTGATATTAGGAATATTGACTTTCAAAATAGTTTTCCTAATGATTTATTTGCGTTGAATTGTGTATGTATATAATGTTGTGTAATTATGTACTTGCACTAGCTATTCGAATGCTAACCCCTTAAATGGGGAAATCGTCTTATGCATTTCGTGCGGGTCGAGCCGAGGAGGTGGCACGGGATGCGCATGCAAAGGATGGGTTGGCATGATGATGATGTGGCTCGAGTGCATTTTTGTTTTGTCATTGCATCCGCCAGTCTTGGAGATAGTTGGTTTATTTTTGAACATGGTTTAAGTCCCCTGCGTGGGCAACATTTTGGTATTTAACTTATGTCTCATGTACTCCGTTATAATATTTTGGCCGAGGCCACGGCCTTATTTACTCTTTGGGTACATCTTTCATGTTATCATTGTGGTTCATGTGTCACGAGTTAGCCTGGTAGACCTCACGGGGGTTCTACGGCGTGTAATGTCCCATTTGTGAATTGGGATGTTACACAATGAAGTTGTTAGAATTTGGTGCGGCATCCTATTTTTCTCTGATCTCACTTGGGTCATGATCACTTGTTCTCTCTTGATATTGGTTTTGTCATGATTTTTTCTCAGCATATGAGTATTATAACTCGGGTATAAGATTTGCCCGAGGACGTGCAAAAATTAGTATTTTTTTATTAGTATATTTTGAGTAATATTTTTATTAGTATTTTATATATATAATTGTGTGTTGTGTGATAATTTATTTGTTTTACCATATATTTATATTATTTCATTTTGTTAGAATTTTCTATAATTTTATGTCATTTTTGGATAATTAATTGGAATTAAATTATATCTGCAGGTTAACCAACCGGTACAAGACAGATCAATTGGTTCAAGGGCGACATTTTTACAAAATTCAAATATAGTCATGACTGGTCTCATTTTATTCGTCTCGTCGAGACGATCGTTTTAAAAAAAAAATCTTCCGAATCCGAGTTCGTATGAAGAAGTTATGACCGTTCGAAGGACAATTAAATAGACGGACCATATTGTGCCACGTGTCAACACCCTATTGGCCCAGAAATTCAACTATGTGCTGATGTCATCCATGACATCAGCACCCCTAGCCGCCGTGAAATAATTGGGAGGTGGAGATTTTTAAATTGTAAAAATTATTATTTTATTGATTTTGAAGTAGTATAAATAGGGGATAAATGTGTAGTGTTTGAGAAGAGGAGAAAAAAAGAGAAAAAATAGAGAGATATTATTGTAAGGGAGAGAAATAAAAATATTGTGTAATAAAATTATATTTGTGTAATAATATTATGGAATATTTATTTATTTGTGTTGTTATTATGAGTGAGTAATTTTCTTTTACTGGGGGTTATGATGAAACCATGTCTATATTATTATTAATATTTATATAATAATTCCAAATAAATATTTTTAACGATTATGATTTTCGCTTCAATAGGGGAATATTATTTCATCAATTATATCACGTATTTTTATAGTTATAAATTCCCCATTGCTTTGTGATTATTGATATTAGTTAATTTCTTTGATTATTTGTTTTCCATTAAATTGGATCCATATAATGCTTAGAAATTATATTTTTCAAGCGAAGGAAAATCTATATTTGAATTATAATTTTGTACTTATTGTCAAATCTATAGGGAAATAGTGAGATTGATTTCAGAATCTATTCCCTGAATTTCTTGGAATTAAAATATAAAATAAATAATAAATAGACATTGGTGGATTCTAAACCCTAGTAAATTATTTAAAATCAATTTATCTAAAATCTACTTAAAAATTACTGTTATTTAATGCAATTATTATAACCATTTAAAAATCAAATTATTTGGGACTAGTGTTGTTGGTTTGATTCTTTAGTCTTATACTCGCAAGCGCACGATTTGTTCGATGTAGATATGCGGTGCAAGGTCGATTCCACAGGGAGGACTATGATAGTGAAGTCAAATTATTCATATCGTTTTGAACCAAATTATATTAAATTCTAACCTAGTCCCAAATAATTTGATTTTTTAATGGTTATAATAATTGCAACAAATAACAGTAATTTTAAGTAGATTTTAGGTAAATTGATTTTAAATAATTTACTAGGGTTTAGAGTCCACCAATGTCTATTTATTATTTATTTTATATTTTAATTCCAAGAAATTCAGGGAATAGATTCTGAAATCAATCTCACTATTTCCCTATAGATTTGACAATAAGTACAAAATTATAATTCAAATATAGATTTTCCTTCGCTTAAAAAATGTAATTTCTAAGCATTATATGTATCCAATTTAATGGAAAACAAATAATCAAAGAAATTAACTAATATCAATAATCACAAAGCAAGGGGGAATTTATAACTATCAAAAATACGTGATATAATTGATGAAATAATATTCCCCTATTGAAGCGAAAATCATAATCGTTAAAAACATTTATTTGGAATTATTATATAAATATTAATAATAATATAGACATGGTTTCATCATAACCCCAGTAAAAGAAAATTACTCACTCATAATAACAACACAAATAAATAAATATTCCATAATATTATTACTCAAATATAATTTTACTACACACTATTTTTATTTCTCTCCCTTACAATAATTTCTCTCTATTTTTTTCTCCTTTTTTCTCCTCCACAAAACACTACACATTCATCCCCTATTTATACTATTTCAAAATCAATAAAATAATAATTTTTACAATTAAAAATTTCCACCACCTAATAATTCACGGCTGTAATATCCGGTATTTTTCTTTCCCTTGTATTTCACTTTTGGTATATTTCTCGGTCATAGTGACCCTCATGTATCTTTCAGTGTGTCCTCCCTGTCAATTGTTGTATTGTATTCTCGTTATTGTTCGTTGTTTCAATTTTCCTCACATGAATTCGACTTTGTTAGATCACCATTAATTTTTGGTGACTCCAAAAATTATAAATCTTTGCAATATTATAGAACATTGAATTAGCTTTCCAATGGTTCAAACGGTGAGTCAATCGGAGTCCGGACGAGAGAGTTATGGTCGTTTCAGTTTTTGGCCGAGCACTCCCAGGAGCCTTTCGGCCGATAGGGGGGGCCGATAGACTCTACTGTCGGCATCCCGTATGGGTATCGGTTGGGCCTATCGGCCGATAGGCCGGCCGATATGTAAATTTCTTCACCTTCGAACTTCCAGGAGCCTTTCGGCCGATAAGGGGGGTCGATAGACCTCTTGTCGGCATTCCATATGACTATCGGTTGGGCCTATCGGCCGATAGGCCGGCCGATAGGTTCTGCTGTGTTGCACTATAAATGTGGTTTTGAGCGTGAACAGCTCATTCTTTCCCATTTTTTCCACCGAGTCGCGAGAGAGAGAGATAGAGGGAGAGAGAGTTCTTCATCCGGGGGTCGATTTTCATCATTTCTTTTCGGTTGTGAGGCTCGGATAATCAATCTAACGCGTGTTCTACGGATCGTAATACTTGAATCACTCAAGGTAATATCTCTTGAAACCCTACCTTTTTGGATAATTGGGGATTTTGGGGTTTTGTCCGATTCTTTCCGTTTCGTTGATGGATTCATGATGAATATGATTATTCTTGTTGGTATTCTTAGTTTCCCTACGGATTCATGGTATATTTCGTGATTTTTACGGAATCGAGAGGGTTCGGTTGTGGTCCGCCCTCGTTGTTGTTTGTATACGAATATACATGAATCGTAGGCGGGTTTCCGGAGTATTCCATTTCCATAATCGTTTAGAAGTGGTTGTGATTGTGCTATTCAAATCGTTAGGTTCATTTCCGCCGGTCCCTTGCGGTCGTGTTCAACTCTTCCGTTCCGTTCGCGTTATCATCTATTTAATCGAGGCAAGTATTTTTGGAAACCTTTATGCTTAACGTGAAATAGTAATGTATATTGTGTGTGATTGCTCACCTCGGGAGGGTCCGACGGGATCACGGAGGGAATCCAATGGTATAGCCACGGATTCACGAGCTTGTTTCGCTAGCCAGCTCGGGAGGGTCCTTAGGGATCACGGAGCGGGATCAATGGTATAGCCCTGTTCCCAAGGCGATGCGTGTGCGTGGTTTGTTTTATAATATGGCCAGCTCGGGAGGGTCCTTAGGGATCACGGAGCGGGATCAATGGTATAGCCCTGTTCCCACGGCAAATTGTTTGTTGTTTATTTAGGAAAAGACATGTCTAGTTTTGGTTTTAGAAAATGATATTGACGCATGTACTATGAAATGTGTAAGCGATTGGTTTGCCTTGATTACTTGTACTAGCGTAATTGCTAACCCCTCTGGGGACCCGTTTTGGGAAATTCGTTTTATGAATTTCGTGTCGGGTTCATCGGGACGAGCGGGCTGACCAAGATTACGGATGATGGCCATGCGTGATGATTGTGCATAAGAGAAGTCTTAATGTCTTTTTGTCTTTTCATCTTTTATGGCTTTCGAACTAATAGCCGTACTCGAGTACTTAAGAGTTCTTGTTCGTCAGTTGTATTGTTGTGTTTATGTTGTGTTGGATGATGATGTTATATTGACCGGTTGAACCGGGTGGATTGTTCCGTTTTGCGTCTTTAGGATGTGGTGTTATTTTATCGTTTAAAGTCGTTGTGTATGATCTTTGTTCGGCTGGTGGGTCCCATATAGGGATTCACGGCGCTGTAATATACCTCGGATAACCTGGGGTGTTAAGAAAATGGTATCGAGCTCTAGGTTTATGGATACCTAGGCTTGTTGGTTTATTGGGTCTTGTGGTGTTTGGTCTTGCACATCATCGTCACGCTGCCATGATTCCGTCTACCCGGTGTCCGTAAGTTTTCCTTCCTCTGTTCATTATTTCCTTGTATCGTACCTTTGATTCTCGACTTGTAATTGTTCTTCTCTCGTACTTACCCTCGTATGGCTTTTGCTACTTGTTTAACTCCGGCATGGATCTTTGGAAGAGGTCGTGGTCGCGGTCGTGGTCGTGGACGCGGCCGGGGACGTGGGGCGGCCGGTGGGCGGCCACGTCACGGATCTTGAGGCCGGCGTGCGGCGACCGTCATAGCCATGCTTCTTCTCGTGAGCGTGCCGATCTTGGTATCGCGGCCGTAATGCGGCAAATGGTAAACCGGATGACGGCTATAGCTCGGGTGGTCAGACCCCAACCGAGGCCCATGCTAATCGGGCGGAGCGGATCGGCCCGGGGACGTCATCAAGATGCATCCTCCCGATTTTGGGAGCTTCGGACCCGATCGGGTGGGAAGGGTGGATCAAAGAGATATCCAAAGTATTCACTGCTACCAATCGGTCCGAGGACCGTAAAGTCCCTATTGCTCAATATTTTCTCACTTTGGGACGCTACGGTGGTGGGAGGCCGTTGGGCCCAAAGACCATGCCGCTTCGTGGGTGAGTTTCAAGAGTTGATGGAGACCGAATATTGTCCGTGGCCGGTCGAGACGAGGCTCGAGTGCATGCTTTCTACGATGCTCAACCTCGGGATATTCCCGTATCCCAAGCTATTGCTGATTTCAACAAAGAGTTGGGTTATGTGAAGACCCAAGTTGTCGCAGAGCGACAAAATTTTCCATTTTCCAGGAGGATGAAGTCGCCCATTCGATACTATATGTCCTGGCTCGTACTACTACTGAAGGATTATCGAGTCGAGCCCTTGCTTATGATATGTCGGTGACGAGTGATTTGGCTCGTGAGAGCAAGAAGCAGAAGTCGGTCGGAAACTTTTCTGGTCCCAAGAGTGGAGGCCAGCAGAAATCTCGAGCTGCGAATATTTCTACGGGCGGTTCGGCTCGTTTCTCTGGGAGCTTTCGGGGTGCCGCCGGAACCCCTGCTCGTGAGCTTACATGCTTTAACTGCGGCCTTTCGGGTCATAAGAATCGGGACTGCCCTCGTCCGCCTTTAACTTGTCATACTTGTGGTCAGTCGGGCCACAAGGCTTCTTTTTGTGATCAGCTCAGACAGCTTCGCGGTGCCCGTTCTTCTCACCCAGCACCTATGGAGCCGAGTGTGAACCAGGGCTCATTTGCTCCGCCGCCTCCACCGAGTGCCGGCCGAGGTAGGGGTCGGGGTCAGCCCGCTAGGGGTGGAGCTTCCAGTGTCGGCTCTGCTCAGCCACGTATCTATGAGATGAGGAGAGCTGATGATCCAGCAGCTACTGTGGCGACAGGTACCGTTCATATCCATTCTCATCCTGTCAGTGTGCTTTTTGATTCGGGTGCCACGCATTCATTCATTTCTCTAGAGTGTGTACGCCGTTTGAGTCTCGACTGCTTGTCACCTTGTGAGCCTTTCATCGTTAAACTTCCTAGCGGTGATAGAATTGTCGGTGATCTAGAAGTCCGGGACTGTTCTGTGATTATTTGTGAGAGGGCTTGGCTCCCTAATCTTATTGTTGTGGGTATCGAGGGCGAGGATTTAATTCTAGGGAATGATTGGCTCGAGCGGCACGGTGCAATCATGAACTACCGCACGAGGATCATTACCATGTTAGCCGAGGACGGCACTGAACACTCTTTCGCGGGGCGAAAGAGAAACCAGAAGTTTGTTATTAACGCCTTGAAGGCGGTGAAACTCCTGCGAAAAGGATGTACTGGTTATTGGTGCTATGCCTTGAAGGCGGAGAATGGTGGAGTCGAGTTTTCATCGATTCCAGTCGTTAGTGAGTTCCCCGATGTATTTCCTGACGAGTTGCCGGGATTGCCGCCGGATCGTGAGGTTGAGTTTACTATAGAGTTAGAGCCGGGCGCGGCTCCGATTTCGAAGGCGCCGTATCGCATGGCACCTTCAGAGATGGCCGAGTTGAAGAAACAGTTGAGTGAACTTCTTGAGTCGGGGTATGTTCGACCGAGCGCCTCGCCTTGGGGCGCACCGGTCTTGTTTGTGCGTAAGAAGGATGGTTCGCTACGTTTGTGTATCGACTATCGCGAACTAAACAAGGTGACCATCAAGAACAAGTATCCTTTGCCGAGGATTGACGACTTGTTCGACCAGTTGCAGGGAGCTGCGGTATTCTCGAAGATCGATTTGAGATCGGGGTACTATCAGCTCCGGGTGAGGGAGTCCGACGTGCCGAAAACGGCTTTTCGGACGAGATACGGACATTATGAGTTTGTAGTTATGCCTTTCGGGTTAACTAACGCGCCGGCGGTGTTCATGCAGTTGATGAACAAAGTCTTTATCGAGTATTTGGATAAGTGTGTCGTCGTATTCATTGACGATATTCTTATTTATTCGAGGAACGAGGAAGAGCATGCCCATCATTTGCGGATAGTGTTAGACATTTTGAGGGCCGAGCAACTCTATGCGAAGTTATCGAAATGTGAGTTCTGGCTGAAAGAAGTGATGTTTTTGGGCCACGTGATTTCAGCCGAGGGAGTTCGAGTAGATCCGCAGAAAATTGAGGCAGTGTTGGATTGGGCATCGCCCACAAATGTGAAGGAGGTCCGTAGTTTCTTGGGTTTGGCTGGCTACTACCGTAGGTTCGTCGAGGGTTTCTCAAAACTAGCTCGACCACTTACACAGTTGCTCCAGAAATCCGAGAAGTTCGTCTGGACCGATGAGAGGCAGTCGAGTTTTGAGGAGCTGAAGAAGCTTTTGACTTCAGCCCCGGTTTTGGCATTGCCATGTGGCAACGAGGGTTTCGCCGTTTTTAGCGATGCTTCGGGTCAGGGTCTTGGGTGCGTATTGATGCAGCACGGCAAGACCATTGCCTATGCGTCGAGACAGTTGAGGCCGTATGAGCTTAACTACCCTACTCACGATTTGGAGTTAGCGGCGGTTGTCTTTGCACTCAAGATTTGGCGTCACTACCTTTTCGGCTCTGCATGTCAGATTTTTACCGATCATAAAAGTCTGAAGTACATATTTACTCAGCGGGAGTTGAATATGAGACAGAGGAGGTGGTTAGAGTTGATTAAGGATTATGACCTCGAAATCCTTTATCATCCGGGCAAGGCGAACGTCGTGGCCGACGCCTTGAGTCGGAAACCAGTTGCGTTGCGAACGCTTGAGATCCTTACATCTCAGTCTGAGCTTCGGAGGGCCTTGATCGAGTTAGATGTTGAAGTCTCGTTGCCGGGAGCTGTCGGGCAACTTTGTGCTTTAGAGATTTCGTCATCCTTGATCGACGAAATTAAGCTGAAGCAATTAGAGGATCCGATGATTACTCAAATCCGAGAGAACGTTCTTAAAGGAAAGTCTCCTGGGTTTGTGATTCACGAGGATGGCGTTTTGAGATTCCAGAGTCGGCTTTGTGTGCCGAACGACTCCGAGTTGAGGCAGAGTATTTTACGGGAGGCCCATGCTACACCTTATTCCGTTAATCCTGGTACGAGTAAGATGTACAAGGACCTGAGGAGGAACTTCTGGTGGAATGATATGAAGGAGGAAGTCGCACAGTTTGTGGCGAGATGTTTGACTTGCCAGCAGGTCAAAATCGAGCATCGTGACCATTTGAGTTATTGCGATCACTTCGTCCCGGAATGGAAATGGGAAGATATATCGATGGATTTCGTTACGAGTTTGCCGAGATCGAGGTCGGGCATGAATATGGTATGGGTGATTGTTGATCGCCTGACCAAGTCGGCACATTTTCTGGGCATCAAGGACACTTGGGGCTCGGAGAAGTTAGCTCGTGTGTTTATTGCGCAGATCGTGAGACTTCACGGTACTCCGAAGTCTATTGTTTCAGATCGTGACGGCCGTTTTGTATCGCACTTCTGGCAGGCGGTGCATAAGGCGTTAGGTACCCGGTTGCGTTTGAGTACCTCTTTTCATCCCCAGTCAGATGGGCAGTCGGAACGCACTATCCAGACATTCGAGGACATGTTGCGTGCTTGTGCCCTCGATTGGAGTAGTGACTGGGAGGAGCATTTGCCATTGATCGAATTCACGTACAACAATAGTTGGCACGCGTCAATTCGGATGGCACCGTATGAGGTACTTTATGGGCGACGATGTCGATCGCCGATTTGTTGGAATGAGGCGTCCGATTTAGTCGGGACCGAGCCGGATGTCGTTTTAGAGACGAGGCGGAAGATAGGGTTAATTCGAGAACGGATGTTGATCGCCCCAGTCGGCGAAGTCATATGCCGGCCCGTCGTCGACCTTTGGAATTCGAGGTGGGAGACCACGTTTTGCTAAAGGTGTCGCCGACGAAGGAGTTTTTCGTTTTGGGAAGAAAGGAAAGGCCGAGCCCGAGATTTATTGGACCCTTTGAGATTCTCGAGCGAGTCGGTGAATTAGCGTACCGTTTGGCGTTACCTCCGACCTTGAGTCATGTTCATAGCATTTTTCATGTTTCCCGATTGAGGAAATATGTTCCGATCCTAGTCACGTCATCGATTATGGCGAGGTTGATATTGCGAAGATATTACTTTTGAGGAGCGTCCTTTGAAGATTTTGGAGCATCGTGAGAAACGACTGAGGCATAAGACCATCCCTTTGGTCAAAGTTCAGTGGTCGAGACACGGTGTCGAGGAGGCAACTTGGGAAACCGAGGATAGCATGCGTGCTAGGTACCCGGAGTTGTTTGTTTCTTAAGTTTCGGGACGAAACTTATTTTTAGAGGGGTAGAATGTAATATCCGATATTTTTCTTTCCCTTGTATTTCACTTTTGGTATATTTCTCGGTCATAGTGACCCTCATGTATCTTTCAGTGTGTCCTCCCTGTCAATTGTTGTATTGTATTCTCGTTATTGTTCGTTGTTTCAATTTTCCTCACATGAATTCGACTTTGTTAGATCACCATTAATTTTTGGTGACTCCAAAAATTATAAATCTTTGCAATATTATAGAACATTGAATTAGCTTTCCAATGGTTCAAACGGTGAGTCAATCGGAGTCCGGACGAGAGAGTTATGGTCGTTTCAGTTTTTGGCCGAGCACTCCCAGGAGCCTTTCGGCCGATAGGGGGGGCCGATAGACTCTACTGCCGGCATCCCGTATGGGTATCGGTTGGGCCTATCGGCCGATAGGCCGGCCGATATGTAAATTTCTTCACCTTCGAACTTCCAGGAGCCTTTCGGCCGATAAGGGGGGTCGATAGACCCTACTGTCGGCATTCCATATGACTATCGGTTGGGCCTATCGGCCGATAGGCCGGCCGATAGGTTCTGCTGTGTTGCACTATAAATGTGGTTTTGAGCGTGAACAGCTCATTCTTTCCCATTTTTTCCACCGAGTCGCGAGAGAGAGAGATAGAGGGAGAGAGAGTTCTTCATCCGGGGGTCGATTTTCATCATTTCTTTTCGGTTGTGAGGCTCGGATAATCAATCTAACGCGTGTTCTACGGATCGTAATACTTGAATCACTCAAGGTAATATCTCTTGAAACCCTACCTTTTTGGATAATTGGGGATTTTGGGGTTTTGTCCGATTCTTTCCGTTTCGTTGATGGATTCACGATGAATATGATTATTCTTGTTGGTATTCTTAGTTTCCCTACGGATTCATGGTATATTTCGTGATTTTTACGGAATCGAGAGGGTTCGGTTGTGGTCCGCCCTCGTTGTTGTTTGTATACGAATATACATGAATCGTAGGCGGGTTTCCGGGAGTATTCCATTTCCATAATCGTTTAGAAGTGGTTGTGATTGTGCTATTCAAATCGTTAGGTTCATTTCCGCCGGTCCCTTGCGGTCGTGTTCAACTCTTCCGTTCCGTTCGCGTTATCATCTATTTAATCGAGGCAAGTATTTTTGGAAACCTTTATGCTTAACGTGAAATAGTAATGTATATTGTGTGTGATTGCTCACCTCGGGAGGGTCCGACGGGATCACAGAGGGAATCCAATGGTATAGCCCTGGATTCACGAGCTTGTTTCGCTAGCCAGCTCGGGAGGGTCCTTAGGTATCACGGAGCGGGATCAATGGTATAGCCCTGTTCCCAAGGCGATGCGTGTGCGTGGTTTGTTTTATAATATGGCCAGCTCGGGAGGGTCCTTAGGGATCACGGAGCGGGATCAATGGTATAGCCCTGTTCCCACGGCAAATTGTTTGACTGTTTATTTCCGGAAAAGACATGTCTAGTTTTGGTTTTAGAAAATGATATTGACGTATGTACTATGAAATGTGTAAGCGATTGGTTTGCCTTGATTACTTGTACTAGCGTAATTGCTAACCCCTCTGGGGACCCGTTTTGGGGAAATTCGTTTTATGAATTTCAGTCGTTCATCGGGACGGTAGCTGGACCAAGATTACGGATGATGGCCATGCGTGATGATTGTGCATAAGAGAAGTCTTAATGTCTTTTTGTCTTTTCATCTTTTATGGCTTTCGAACTAATAGCTGTACTCGAGTACTTAAGAGTTCTTGTTCGTCCAGATTGTATTGTTGTGTTTATGTTGTGTTGGATGATGATGTTATATTGACCGGTTGAACCGGGTGGATTGTTCCGTTTTGCGTCTTTAGGATGTGGTGTTATTTTATCGTTTCTGGGAGTCGTTGTGTATGATGCTGTTCAGCCTGGTGGGTCCCATATAGGGATTCACGGCGCTGTAATATACCTCGGATAACCTGGGGGTGTTACAACGGCTGCCCATGAGGTGCTGATGTCATGGATGACATCAGCACAGAGTTGAAATTCCGGTCCAATCAGGTGTTGACACGTGGCACAATATGGTCCGTCTATTTAATTGTCCTTCGAACGGTCATAACTTCTTCATACGAACTCGGATTCGGATGAATTTTTTTTAAAACGATCGTCTCGACGAGACGAATAAAGTGAGACCAGTCGTGACTATATTTGAATTTTGTAAAAATATTGCCCTTGAACCAATTGATCTATCTTGTACCGGTTGGTTAACCTGCAGATATAATTTAATTCCAATTAATTATCCAAAAATGACATAAAATTATAGAAAATTCTAACAAAATGAACTAATATAAATATATGGTAAAACAAATAAATTATCACACAACACACAATTATATATATAAAATACTAATAAAAATATTACTCAAAATATACTAAACAAATTCCCCACACTTATCTTTTGCACGTCCTCGGGCAAATCTTATACCCGAGTTATAATACTCATATGCTGAAAAAAAAATCATGACAAAACCAATATCAAGAGAGAACAAGTGATCATGACCCAAGTGGGATCAGAGAAAAATAGGATGCCACACCAAATTCTAACAACTTCATTGAGAATCGAATGCCAAAAGATTCAGTACCCTCACAGTGGATATCACTCTTCACTCAAGTGTATATACGGGATATTCGAGAAGAGTTCACTCATATCAAAGCATAATGTGTCATTACCATATGCTTGGTCAAAAATCAAATCTCCACTACTTAAAAATAAACTCATGCATAAATCAAAAGGTCTTTCTTTTGGTTGTAATGTGGCTTTGGGTATGTGTAGGATAAAGGGAAAATTATGAGGTTTGCTAGCCAAGATCAATTGTGAATTTAGATGCATAACAAATCCTACAAATAACAATCAATACCTCCCCCCCCCTTCTGTAATGAAAACTCTCAACCCATCATCCCCAAGTTATTCTGTACATGGTATTTGAATATTCATCTGGTAAGGTCATACTCTTGTGTAAGGAAAAGTATGCAATGAATCTTCTGGAAGGATTTATGTATCACTTAAGGGATAGTTCAAGTGCTATTTTATGTATATATAGTGATGATTTTCGCACTTGACCTACCGTTTTTTTTTTTTATCAGGCCGTTTTTTTTTTGGCCTTTATTTATATTTTTTTTTGGTTCAATACTCCAATGTACTTCACACCCTTTCACTTTCAACAAAAGCTCTTAATCTCCACAATACGCTTATGAACATCGGCCCCTATTTGTCACACATCTAGTTCACAATTAAATCTTTGACTAGATGGTGCAAATGGATGAGTCATCAACAAGAATGGATAATGGCTAAAGTAATGTGCTTGATCAAAGAAATAGGCTCAGGCTCAATGGGGCTTCTAAGAATAAAATGTAATGGGTGGGAAAAATATAAGCCAACAAGGGGTTAATCCTAATTGCCTTTATCATCTTAATGCAAGAGTTTATGAATGTAGTCTCGAAATGTATAAATGAGCAAGTTCTAGAATGAACACAATATGTTTGACCACACAACAAAAAATATAGAGCGTATATATAAGGATTGCTCTAAGGCTCAAAACTCACAAAAAGAGTGTTGTGTACTGAATCCCATACACCTTCATCCAAATCCATTATCAAAACCAGTGAAACATTCCAAAAATGATTTTTTCACTAACGTTTACTCAAGAAAATGGTGCCGTGATTTTCAGCCTTTTTTTATTTAATATTGCATATATATATATATATATATATATATATATATAGATATAGATATACACCTTCCCCCACACTTAATGATAAACAATATCCTTATTGTGTAAAAAGAACAATGGAGTAAGGGTTTAAATAAGGCTTCCCTGTTTATGAAAGACGATGCTTCGCTCAAGCCCCTTTTTTTTTGGACCTGCAAGAAATAAGTGTGGCAAAACAACAAAAGAAAATATATACCCGGAAGTATAACACAAACAACCTAGATGCGCTTCAAGAGAGTCCGAAGAGTCGCCTTACGCTGCCATCAATGCTTTTATTAAAAACAAACAGAAAAAGTACAGTAATAGAAATAACAATACATAAATCGTGGATAGATGCACGTCAAGAGATCGAAAAGAAAACTCCTTAAGCTGCCATAATTTTCACGATTTTTACACTCGCTAAAAAGTAAAAACAACAAGAGGGATGAAGTGGGATATCAGAGGGAAAGGAATGTATCAATTTTGCGCTTCCGCACAGTGAAATCTTCCATCCAAACAATATTAGCTAGAGCTGGGTCTGGTTCAGGAACAAATGCAATAAGTTTTTTGATCAGCTCTTCTGGTGTTGTTGCAACAACTATGATTCGTTTAGCACGCTCAGAAATAAAACCTTTTTCAGAAGAGTAGTTGATGAAAGATAGTAAACCATCGAAGAAACCATTGACATTTAGCAGACCTATTGGTTTCGTATGAACATTTAGCTGAGCTCTGGTAACCACATGAAAAAGTTCCTCAAGAGTGCCAAAACCACCAGGAAGGGTGATAAAGGCATCAGCATTATTTGTCATGTGAGTTATGTTGTCTTGCATATTCACAGCTCTGAACTCATCTCCAATGGTTGCTCCAGTGATTTTACTTTCAGCCAGAGGTTTTGGAATGATTCCCAACACTTTTACTCCTTCCATTTAGGCAGAAGCAGCAGCACGTCCCATTAATCCTAGACTTCCTCCTCCGTAAACTACATGAATGCATTTTTGTCCTAAGGTACGACCCAAGTTGTGGGCTGCTTCAGTAAAGCAAGCCTCTTTCCCATGACTAGCTCCACCAAAAATGCAGATGGAGTTAAATCTTTTTGTGGAAGATGATGATTCCATTTTTTTGAAAAGAAATTACTTAGAGAGATAATGAAAAGAATACAAGTTTGAGGGATGCAGAAAAGAAACAACTGCAATGTTTATTTATAGATGCAAAATAAAGTAGAAAGATTTATCAAATCTGTGACCGCGTTAATTGCGCTTCAACTACTCAATAGAATAATGAATGCATTTATTGCGTATCACATTTTTTATTCAGAAAATCTAAAAAAAACGACAAAAAGTAAAGATACTCACATGTATGTACAGTAGTTGTGATTGTGGCTCACATCTTCCTCTGATTTTGCGTTCAGAAACGGCTCAAACGCCTTCTATGAGTCGGGGAGAAGCTTCCCATCCAATTTTCTTACAAATTGGCAAACAGGGTCTTTTAACGTCAGATTCCCAAGACGTTGTTCATATTCTGGTTTGAATTTATTCCACAAACATCGAATCCCATAATGTACGAGTCCAATAGGATGCGTGTCAAGAGAAATTTCGATATCATCTAAATTCTCCTTATTCAGACCATCCTTGATGAACTGAATTTTATCTTCTCTGTTTGTGGAAGGAATTCCTAAAGATCGACATCTTGAATCACAGTTCCACCTAGCACATTTGTAGCAAACGGCGATTTTCTTTGCTCGTCGTTTCTTGGATTATGAACTTTTTCCAAGCCCTGGTAAAAATCTAGTTGGTGTTTCCGTGAATTCACCCGCTATTCTCACTTTGGCTTCAATAATGAATCGAATATCAAAAGGTATGCCGTTATTCATAAGCAACCTCATTCTTTCAACTCTGGCTTGGTAAAGTTTCAAAATGACTTTTTTACTAAGAAAGGGAAATCTTTTTTCAATTGTTTTCAAAGTTTGTTCCATAATTAAAAAAAATAAAAAAAAAATAAAAAAAATATCTACAAAATCAGTTGTTGTGGGAAACTGAAAAATCCGACTTTACTAGCCACGGAGTACCGTTATCCGCCACTTGACCGGGCAAACACAATGGAGAATTAATCCACAATATCGGGGTCTTTAAGAAGAACCTCTTCTACCTCAAAAGATTTTAATTCCAAATATGGTTTTAACCGTTGACCATTCACTTTGAAAATATTACCATTTTTTGGATTTTCAATTTCTACAGCTCCGTGAGGATAGACCGTATGAATAATAAATGGACCAGACCATCGTGAATGCAACTTGCCTGGAAATAATAACAAACGAGAGTTAAAAAGAAGGACTTTTTGACCAGGAGAAAAAGTTTTTCTCAAAATGTGTTTATCATGAAAAAATTTCATTTTGTCCTTATATTTCCTTGCACAATTGTAAGCATCATTTCTGATTTCTTCCAATTCATTTAGTTGAAGTTTCCTATGAATTCCAGCCATGTCTAATGAAAAATTTAATCATTTTATGGCCCAGTATGCTCTATGTTCCAATTCAACAGGCAAATGACATGGTTTTCCAAATACAAGCCTAAATGGAGACATTCCGATGGGAGTTTTAAAAGCAGTACGGTAAGCCCACAATGCATCATTCAATCGCAAAGACCAATCTTTCCTTGTAGGATTAACAGTTTTTTCAAGAATATGTTTGATTTCTCTTTTTGAAATTTCAACTTGTCCACTTGTTTGAGGGTGATAAGGAGTAGCAACTTTATGTGTAACACCATATTTTTTAAATAAATGATTCAAAAATTTATTACAAAAATGTTTTCCTCCATCACTTATAATTGCTCGTGGTGTTCCAAATCTGGAAAAGATATTTTCTTTCAAAAATTTTACCACAACTTTGTGGTCATTTGTTTTGCAAGCAATTGCTTCTACCCATTTTGAAACATAATCGACGGCCACAAGGATGTAAAGATTGCCAAAAGAAATTGGAAAAGGTCCCATAAAATCTATGCCCCAAACATCAAATATTTCAATAATTAAAATTGGGTTTAAAGGCATCATATTTCTTTTAGAAACTCGACCTAATCTTTGACATCTATCACATGTGCTGCAATATGAATGCGTATCTTTGAAAAGTGTTGGCCAATAAAAACCACATTGCAGAATTTTAGCAGTTGTTTTCTTTGAGCTAAAATGACCTCCACATGCATGATCATGACAAAAGGAAATGATATTTTGTTGTTCATGTTCTGGCACACATCTCCTAATGATTTGGTCAGGACAATATTTGAACAAATATGGATCATCCCAAAAGAGTTTTTTTACTTCGTTTAAAATTTTTGTTTTATCTTGGTTATTCCAATGAGATGGCATGTTACCAGTAACAAGGTAATTGACAATGTCTGCATACCAAGGTATTTGAGAAACAGACATGAGTTGTTCATCAGGGAAAGTTTCATTAATGGGAGGTTCTTTATCTGTAAAATTCACGATTAGCCTAGACAAATGATCAGCAACAACATTTTCAGCACCTTTTTTATCTCGAATTTCTAAGTCAAACTATTGTAACAATAGAATCCAACGGATCAAGCGAGGTTTAGTATCTTTCTTAGAAAGAAGATATTTTAATGCAGCATGATCGGAGTAAATTATGACTTTCGAACCAATCAAGTAAGGTCGAAATTTGTCAAAGGCAAAAACGACTGCCAGCAATTCTTTTTCAGTTGTAGAATAATTTAATTGGGCATCATTTAGAGTTCTGCTTTCATAATATATTACAGTTGGCAATTTATTTTCTCTTTGACCCAATACTACACCGACGGTATAGTCGGATGCATCACACATTATTTCAAAAGGAAGATTCCAGTTTGGAGATTTGATGATAGGTGCAGAGCTCAACATAGATTTGAGTGTCTTAAAAGCTTTTAGACAATGATCATCAAATACGAAAGGTGTGTCTTTTGAAAGTAAGTTACATAATGGCCTTGAAATTTTGCTAAAATCTTTGATGAATCGACGGTAAAAACCAGCATGGCCTAAGAATGACCGAATTTCTTTAATCGTTCGTGGGGGTGGAAGACTGAATATTAAATCAACTTTAGATTTGTCCACCTCAATTGCTTTTTCAGAAATCACATGTCCTAAGACAATTCCTTTTTTAACCATAAAATGACATTTTTCCCAGTTTAGGACAAGATTCTTCTCCTTACACCTAACCAACACTTGGGTTAAGTGGTGTCAACATTCATCAAAGCTAGACCCGAATACAGAAAAATCATCCATAAAAATTTCTAAAAATCGCTCAACCATGTCAGAGAAAATGCTCATCATACACCGCTGAAAAGTAGAAGGTGCATTGCACAAACCAAATGGCATTCGTCGGTAAGCAAAAGTGCCGAAAGGACAGGTAAAAGTGGTTTTCTCTTGATCGTCAGGAGCAATGGGAATTTGGTTATAGCCGGAATATCCATCAAGAAAACAATAATAAGCATGACCGGCTAACCTTTCTAGCATTTGATCAATAAAAGGAAGTGGAAAGTGATCTTTTCTTGTAACAGAGTTCAATTTTCTGTAATCAATACAGACTCTCCATCCAGTTTGAATTCTGGTTGGAACAAGTTCATATTCTTCATTCGTGATTACAGTTATGCCAGATTTCTTTGGAACTATATGAACAGGACTAACCCAAGAGCTGTCAGAAATAGGGTAGATGATCCCTACATCTAAGAGTTTGATTATTTCAGCTCTTACAACTTCTTCCAAATTAGGATTTAGTCTACTTTGAAATTCTCGGGAAGTTTTCGCATTTTCTTCAAGGTGAATTCGATGCATGCATATAGAAGGACTAATACCTTTAATATCGGAGATGGTCCAGCCTATTGCTTCATTATGTTCTTTAAGGACATTGATTAACTTATCTTCTCGTTCTTCATCTAAATCGATGCTATGATGACAGCGGGGTTTCGATGGTCCTAAAAATGCATATTTTAGAGATTCAGGTAATGGATTGAGCTCTATCTTTGAATCCTCAATAGGTACTTCTTTATTCATTTGACTCTCAAGTGGTTCAGTTTTAGCTTTCCATTTATCATTATCCAATAATGGTGTAGACTCTAGTAAAGAATTTACTTCATTAATTGAACTGTCGATGTCAAAATTTGAGCCAAAATGAGCAAGACAGCTTTCAAAAAGATCATCATCGTCCATTTTTGGAAAGAAATAAGGGCCCATACTCTCTATCATATTTACCTCACAGACATCATCAAGATCATCATGTTGTCGAGAAATGTTAAACATATTTAGTTCAACAGTCATATTTCCAAAATAAAATTTTATGATGCCATTTCTACAGTTAATTAATGCATTTGAAGTAGCTAAAAATGGCCTTCCTAAAATGACAGGGATTTGATCTTTGGTATTCTCAACGAGTTCAAGGTGTCTATGACTATAAAATCAACAGAAAGTAGAATTTATCTACTTGAATCGAACATCCTCTACGATTCCTCGAGGTATTTTTATAGATCTATCGGCTAGTTGAAGTATCACGTATGTTGATTTTAGCTCCCTAATCCAAGTTGTGTATAAACAGAATATGGTAATAAATTCACACTGGCTCCTAAATCAAGCAAGGCTCGTTTAATGATGTGATCTCCAATGACACAAGATATTGTAGGACTACCAGGATCTTTATACTTAACGGGAGTTTTATTTTGGATTATTGAGCTAACATGTTCAGCTAAAAATGCCTTTCTTGGAACATTTGTTCTTCTTTTTACAGTGCAAAGATCTTTCAAGAACTTAGAATAAGCAGGCACTTGTCTAATAGCATCAAGAAATGGAATATTTATTCGAACTTGTTTAAATATTTCCATTATATCTTTGTATTGCGTAGTTTTATCTTTTGGAATAAGTCTCTCAGGAACTGGTGCTTTTGGAACGTAAGGCTTTTCTTTTTCTTTAGAATCTTTTGATTTTGAAACTTGTGGTTCATTTGATTTTTCTCCCGGATTATAGTCATGCTTTTGTATTTCTTTTCCACTTCTAAGGGTAGTTATGGACTGAACTTCTGCGTTAGAAGAGTTTACTTCATATTGTCCTTTAGGATTAGGGATGGACTGACTCGGAAATTTTCCCTTTTCTCTTTCAGCTAATGTTGTTGCAAGTTGGCCAATTTGTGTTTCAAGCTTAGAAATATCCTGTGAGTTCGATTGTACAGCTTGCTGAGTTGATTGAAACATTTGTTGAGTAGATTGCATGAATTGTTGCAACGTATCTTCCAAAGATGGTTTCTTTGGCACTATAGAAGGATACTGATAAGTATTTGGAGGATATTGATTAGGACGGACATTTTGTTGATTTGACATATTCATTTGATGTCCTCCTTGATTCATTGGAGGCATGTTTTGCTTCCAGGAAAAATTTGGATGATTCCTCCTATTTGGATTATAAGTTGGAGCAAATGGACTGTCCGAAGATTTTCCATATGAATGTAACACATTGACTTCTTCATTAAAAATTTCTTGATTTTGTGGACCAGAGGGACAAGATTGAGATGAATGAAATGATTCCGCACATGAAATGCAAAATTCATTTTTTGGTTTGACGAGGGGATGGATTGCTTTAAGACTAACGCATCCACTTTTCGTACTAAATCATCTATAGTAGATTTTATTTCAACATCTTATTTAACCTCGTAAATTCCACCTTTTTTTGGGGTCGTATGCATCGATTTGGCTCTAGAGTCGAGTGAATTCCATTGTTGTGAATTAATTGACATATTTTCTAGTGCATTCCAAGCTTCGTCTCCAATAAGGTGAAGAAATTTTCCACCATGCATTGATTGGATTAATTGGCGATTGTTTGGAGTTAAACCGTCATAAAAATATTTTACCAAACGCCATATTTCAAAACCATGATGAGGACACTTAAGAATTAAATCATTAAATCTTTCCCAACACTCATAAAATTCTTCATTTTCTTTTTGGAAAAATTCTGATATTTCTCTTCTAAGACTATCAGTTTTGGACATTGGAAAAAATTTTGCGAGAAATTTATTCACTAGTTGGTCCCAACTAGTAATTGTTCTTGCTTGAAGAGAATTTAGCCAATTTTGCTTTATCTTTGAGAGAAAATGGAAATAATCTAAGTTTGTGATTCATCGTAGAAATTTTGGAATCGGAAAGTAGAACAAATATCGAGAAATTCCTTGACATGCATATACGGATCTTCTCTTTCCAAACCGTGAAAAGATGGAAGAAGTTGAATTATTGATGGTTTAAGTTCGAAATGAGTTGCATTAGTCGTAGGCAACACTATGCAAGAGGGAGAATTAGCACTCACTGGAGAAAAATATTCTATTAAAGTTTTTTCTTTTGCAACTTGATTATTCCGATTTTCGATTTCGTCCATTTTTGGTATCGGTTTCTAATGGCCACTTAAGTATACTGGATACAGTTTGGAAAAAGTAGTTTAAACAACAAACTGTATGGAATCTAAATCTGAGTGCGTAGCGGAAGTCTTGGATACAGTTAGTTGATGTGGATACAGCAACAGAGTATTTAGTGTATACTTAATATATCACAGTAATTTCAAACAGTAAAAGCAGAAGGTAAATAACACAGTAATTTAAGTGGTTCGAGGTAAACCCCTCTACGTCCACTGGTCCTCCACACAGGAGTAAAGTTTATTATATAATTACTGCGTACACAACTACGTAATTATAAACAAACCTATCCTTGTATCGTTCACACAGATTGATACAAAGAATATCACTTTCAACCGTTCACACAGATTGGTTAAAGCTTCCTTCTTGACTAGCTTCTTCACACACAGTTCCAAAGCTTCGTCCTTATTCGTCCCACACAGGTCAGAATAACTTGTTGAGTTCACACAGAGCTCGGTTTTTACACAGAGGTAAAATGTTAGGTAACCAGGTAAGAACAAGACTTTGAGTATCAAGATCGATGATAGTCGTTCTTGATGTATGAGCACTGTATATCTCTTTCGTTCTAACTTGCAGTTTGCTCTGGAGATATGTTTGCTCAGATGATAACTTTGATAGCTTTGAGAGTTGGGTTACTTCAATAGATTTCGTGTGTCACTGATCTTCAATGTCTTCAAGGATATATATAGCCTCTGAAGAAAGTATCCGTTGAGATGTCCGTTTGAATAAGATTTCCTTCAACGGGAATATGACATGATCCGGATTTCGCGGGATTCTGAAGATCTGAAGACTGACAGTATTTAAATACTTTATCCTTGAGTATTTAAATACTTCTTTGTTCAACGGGACTTGACTTGTGTTCTTTCTTGTCCTTTTGTGAACTGTATGGAAGGTAGCGTATTTAGGGCATCGAGACAGCTTTTCCATACTTGATCTTTTACAAGTCTTCTTGCTTTGTCTTGTGAGCTTCACTTATGCCGATTCGAGGCTGATCTTCGATACATGATAAATCCTTGAATCCTCGATCTGATTTTCCATCTTGTATTTGGCATATATGTCAAAACCTTCTTAATAACAAATAACAATCGATACAGGGATCGGGTATCCCGGCTGAATCGATACAGGGTGTTTGTTTTTCCTAACAATTTCCCCCTTTTTGACAATTTGCCAAGTCTTATCTTAAGCTCTTCGAGTCTTCTTGATGATGCCAAAACCTTCTTAATGAGCATTCATCTTCGATGACTTCTGGCAGGTTTCTTGGTCTCTTGTCAATAGGTCTGACTTAGTGACTTAGTCTACAATAATGAACTGCTCGCAGGCACGTTCGATCTGATTTGAGATTTATTACAACTTAAGCCTATGATTGGCGCGCAGGCACAATCTTACAATGTATTCTAAATTTACAACTGAAACTATGAACTGTTCGTAGACTAGTTCGTACAGCTTAATTTTTCTCAATCAAGTTTATCTAACTTGAGATTTCTATCAAACAATTTTAAGTAATCATACATAAACACAGTAGATTACGAGTTGTAATCTTTCAAGACAAACAAACTGTTTTATTGATATTCAAAAAGATTGAGTACAAGGTTTTTTGTGTTGAATAATTTCAAAAGCAAAAACAAAAATAATGTACATAAATTTCAGCTCTTCATCTTTGATCCGCATGCCTCCAAGGTCTTCTTCCTGGCTCATTCTCGGTGCCGCGCCACCGGTTTGAAGTGAATCATTGCCTCGTTCTTGGTAAATTGCTCTTCCTTCATAAGAACGATCAAAGGCAAGTATCGATCCTCTGGATGGGTGACCCGATCTCCTCTTCTATGTTTTGATTTCATCTCGATTTGGAGAGGAGCTTACCTTCTTCTAGCATCTTGAAAATTTGTCTGCTTGCTTCCGCCAATGTCTTATAATTCTTGAAGATGGCGGATTCCCATGAGTTTGACAAAATATCTCATCAGTTCATTCTTCCTCCAGTGCTTCACTTCTTCGGCGGTTGGATTGCGGTTGGTTGTGACGTATTTAGAAGGTCTTTGAACAAGATTTTGCCAAGGAACATTTGGGTCATGGAATTCAGTCTGAGCACGAAATTCTAAAGCTTTGGGGTTGGGGTGCTAGCTTGTTCAATTCGGCGGCTATCTTGCTTTGAGCGACCTCAAATTCCCTTTCTGTTGAAGTCTTATTCTCCTTGCGGCTTCTCGAGCTTCTTCCCCCTTTTGGCCTCATCAAGACTTTGCAGGATTTCAAGAGCGGCGTCTGTTTGGTCTCGATCTTTGTTTATTCTTTCAACGAGGAGGAAAGAGTGCGACATCTCTTGAATGGATTTGTCATGCGCACGCACTGAGAGTCGTTCTCTATCATAGCACAGTCTTGGCTTCGACAATTCTTGTCTTGAAG
The DNA here is from genome assembly GCA_033398695.1 of Orobanche coerulescens. Classification (NCBI taxonomy): domain Eukaryota; kingdom Viridiplantae; phylum Streptophyta; class Magnoliopsida; order Lamiales; family Orobanchaceae; genus Orobanche; species Orobanche coerulescens. The sequence continues at coordinate 36,292,056 of CM065816.1, read as the reverse complement.
CTTCTTCCTTGAGAATTGCGCTTGTTTATCTTCCATAATTTTCAAGGCTTGCTTGAACACTTCGCGTAAGAATGAATGCATCAACAACTCTAGATACTTCGTGTTGCGAGTTGTCATTTCTTCAACCGCAGAGGTGTGCATCGATTCGAGCCTTTTCTACGGAAGAGAGCGTTAATCGCATCTTGGATAAATACGATCGAAGGCCAAGAGCTTGCGGGCGCTCTTTGCGTGCGGCAGAGATAGGAGAGTCGAGTGGCGAAGTCTTCAGCACCGTTTAACCTTCTTACGTTCACGGATGGACGTGAAGTAAGTTGGATATCCTCAGGTTCGTTACCGTCCTCGGATTCCAAGGTTGCAGGGGCGGGAGTAGCTTCTTGTGGAATGGCGACAGCTGGTTCAGAAGCGTCCTGTGGCGAAGGTTCTTCGGCAGATGAGGATGCAGGCGGGACTGAATCCTCCTGTTGGGTTGTAGGACTGGCTTCTTTGGTCGCAACAGGCTCGGGTGCCTGTTCCAAAATTTCTTGATCTTCCTCGACGGGAGGGACTGATTCCTCCTGCTGGGGCGAAGGTGGATTGGCCTGATTAGATGGCCCTTCGTCAGTTCTGGGTGGAGAGGAGGCTTGGGCTTCAGCCTCTTTGCGGCTCATTCTCAGACCTGCTTGAAGAGCATCGTCGTCGTTGTCTGAGTCGTGGTCGTCGTCGTCTCTTGGATTGATGGGAGAGTCCTCCGACTTCTTCTTTCCTTTTCTTCTGGCGTCGGATTTGTGCAACAGGTGGCTTTCAATGAGATCTTTGCAAGAAGCGTTGTCCCATCGAAGCAGTGCCTCAATTTCAGTTGAGTCAGTTACTTCGGAGACAAATCGCTCTTCGTGGCTCCATTCGCTCCAGTTGTACAGTGTGTTGTACGGAGCTAGCCTAAAGCTTTTCCATTGCAGAAATCGATCGTACGCTTGTTCAATTTGTACTGAAAGAAGTGTTTGATTTATAATTGAGTCTGGGGAGGGACTTCGAATCACGTCTGGAGACGCTGTTTCGAGGGATTCCAGACAGTATGGGATCCACGGAAGATGGACTCCTTGCGGGGATGGTGCCGAAGGAAATTGGATCTGTGCGGGTGTGGAATCCGTAGAGGAGAAGTAGCTTTTGGCTCGAATGGGCGTGACGTGCTAACGTCTTGAATGTTGGCGAGATGTCGCTAAATCCGTCGTAGCCGCCAAGGGCTCGGGATCTACCGTCGATGCGGTAGGAGACACCTCTTCCACGGGGTTGGGCCACAGGGTGCTATATCGATGGGTTGCGCCACGGGCGAGACATCCTCGGAGTGTTTGGCTTTGATTTTTGAGAGCCTCCAGTCTCTTCTTCGACTTCTCATCGTGAGTGCTTCTTGCTGTGAGAACGCTTGCGCTTCTTCTTGAAGATTCCAATTCGGGGACCTTCACGGTTTCGTCTCGGGATTGTCGAAATAGGCATGTGACGTGTTCTCGGGTGGTTGGCCGCATTGTGCTCTGGTTATAGGCGAGAGGGTTTGACGCCTCCTAAATATATTCGAGAGCTGTTTTTCTTGGCATCGGCGGATTGCTTGACTCCGCACTTTGTCGATGTAGTTTAGCATTAAACCGAATGATTTCTTTTGGGTGGCTGGTTTGCACACCTCTTCCTGAAGTCGTTTCAAAATGATTTGGCACCAGTTTACCTTTTCACAGGTCAAGATGGCGACCATCATTCTGAACCTAAGATTTGTGCACATCTCGAACGCACCGGTTCGATTTTCAATAATTCTGGAACAGAAATCGTGGAGATAAACGAAATGAAGAAGAAAATTTTTCTTGTGGCAGGTGGTTGTCACCATGTCAACCACTTTGGACCCGGTAAATAGTCCATAAAACTTGGTAATCAGCCCTTGAGACCCAAACGTCTCAAGCTGGTCCATGGTCAGGCCGTCGGCGGGCAGCCTGTAGATTTTCTGAAGTAAGTCGGTATTGATGCAGATTTGCACTCCTTGGACTGTTGCGGTGATGTCAGCAACATGTCCTCCCTGGGCTAGTGAGAGAAAACGAACGGCAGCGTTGAGGTAGAATTCCTCAACCAGATGAGCGTCGTATTTTTCGGCGGTTTTGCTTCCGAAGCGATAAAGACCTTGTTGTTCCAGACGAGTAATGATATACTCCATCGGTTCGGTGTCGTTGGTTTTGAGATGATACGCTCGATGATGACGGTTTTCGAGAAGATCCGTCCATCAATGATGTTGGAGGTCTTCTTGAGCGGGGATGAAGATTGACTAGCCATGGGTGTTTTCTTAAAGTGAAGGTGTAAGAAAAGCAAGAGAAGTCGCAGATGGATATGCAGAGAATATGTAGGTGTTTGCTTGAGATCTCTTGTAATTGCGGTAAGCGTAAAGAGTCTCCAATGGCGAATCTGATCCTTTTATACTTGGGCGGCGAAATAGGGTTTACAGAGTACGAATGGTCGATTTTAAGGGATGGGAACCGTTTTGAAATCGACGGTCGGGATGGATTTAGTATAACTGATACGCTAATCCATTAAAAGGTTTTAAAATACAATGGGTCCCACTTCCGACATAGGTTGAATACCCTAAATGCCTAAAACGGCGGTTTAAAAATAATAAACAACTTTAAAAACATCGCGGCTTTTGAGATTCATTGTCCAGATGTCGTGTAAGGCATTTAATGAACATGACGTTTGACATAAAACAGGCACGTGGACAAAAATTATTTTAAAAGGAAATAATATTATATTATATCTTGAATCGAAATCTATAGTATGTCTTTGTTCTCGTCGATCTGACGTTCCCCCTTAAAAGGTACTAATAGGTTTTAAATTCCATACGTAAATATTTGGATTTATCTTTGTATTCATGGGTCTAAGATTCCCCCTTAATTATTGCACACATCACCGTAGGATTCATATGCCTTCGTTCGCTCTGATCGTATTGATGTTTCGAGTGTACGGATAATTAATGTTGAATCTGTATTCACGGGTCTTACAAAGATTCCCCCTCAATTGTTGAGTAAAAGCGGTAAATTTACTTACAGGAGTCCGCCGCAGATTCCCAGTCTGTTCTTAGCATGTTGAATCTTGCTTTGTGTCGAGAGGCTTGGTGAAAATGTCGGCCCAATTTGGATGTCTGTATGGACTTTTTCCAGACGAACATCCTTGTTCTCGACATGATTCCTGATGAAATGATGCTTCATGTTGATATGTTTAGTGCGCGAGTGCAAAAGCGAGTTGTGCGTGATTGCAATTGCACTCGTGCTATCACACATGATGGGAGTCTCTCTAGCAACGATTCCATAGTCGGCGGTTGTTCTTTGCATCCAAAGGATCTGCATACGGCGACTACCAAGACATAGTATTACGATTCGGTAGTGGAAAGGGAGTTAGCCAATTGCTTCTTACCGAACCAAGATACGAGTCTAGGTCCGAGAAAGTGACAAGTTCCACTTGTACTCTTCCTATCTAGCTTGCGACCTCAGAGATCCGAGTCAGCTGTATCCAACTAAATCGAATCCGCCTTCCTTAGGATACCACGATCCTGCATCGATCGTTCCTTTAACGTATTTCGTGATTCGTTTAGTTGTATTGAAGTGTGATTCCTTAGGTGCAACTTGGTATCTCGCACACACTCCAACAAAGATATCGATATCGGGCACGCTAGCCGTTAGGTACAGGAGCGAACCAATGAGCTTCTGTAGAGTGATTGGTCAAACGGCTTTCCGGCTTCATCAAGACTAATTTGCACGGAAGTGCTCATGGGGTTGGCGAGGATTTGGAAGTGTTCATTCCAAATTTGTTGAGAAGCTCCTTCTTTGTATTTCTCTGGTTGATAAATATACCTGTAGGCATCGCTTTATCTGCAAACCTAGGAAATAACTAAGTTCCCCATCATACTCATTTCAAATTTGCTTTGCATGAGATGTGAGAACCTTTGACATAGAGCAAGGTTAGTTGAACCGAAAATAATATCATCGACATAAATTTGTACCATTAGAAGGTCATCTCCTTCACGTATTTTGAACAATGTTTTGTCGATGACACCTTTCTCAAATCCGTTGTTGGTTAGATCTTTGGGACGGGGTTTCGTACCGTGCTCTAGGGGCTTGTTTAAGTCCGTACGGTGCTTTCCTTAGCCTCGTAAACTAGATCGATACCGTCTGTGTTGGCAAACCACGGTGGTTGTTCAACATAAACTTCTTCTCAAAGCTCTCCATTCAGAAAGCACTCTTGACGTCCATTTGGTATACGATAAAATTCTTATGGGCGGCAAAGGCTAAAAATATCTGATGGCTTCTAGTCTCGCTACGGGCGAAGGTTTCATCATAGTCGATTCCTTCTTCACGACAATAGCCTTGTGCTACTAGTGGATTTGTTTCTTATGATAAGTCCATTTCCATCCTTTTTGTTTGAAATACCCATTTGGTTCCTATAACCGATTGGTGTGTCGGTCTGGGTACAAGATACCATACATTGTTTCTTTCGAAACCGTTAAGCTCTTCTTCCATAGATGTAATCCAATGAGAGTTGTTAAGAGCGTCTATGGTCGAAACAGTTGGACTGGGCTAAGAATACGGCGATAGTGCACATATTGAGTCTTCTAAGTTCGGATTGAGATTTCCATTCAGAAATTGTGAGACTTGACATTAGATTCTTCTTGTGCACAAAGTACATTTCCTTGTGTACTCTGTATTCTCCTACGAGTAGAAACACACTGCATTAATGTTTCCAATGATCGGCTCTTGCGGGTGATCTCTCAACCATCTTCGGTCGGGTTCTAGTTCGGGGTCCCGTCTTGTATCGAAAGTTTACGTAGTACGGCTTGACATGCAGCGTCAGCTTCATCCACATCGATTCTTACAGCTGCGGGGTTGATTTCTAAATCAACTACAGGTTCTATTGGTGTAGGTGGATCCAAGATAGATAGATGGTGAATGTCCTGAGTGATATTATCTACTCCTGTAGGGTCATGGTGTGGTTCGTCGAACACTACATGAACTGATTCCTCGATCGTCAGCCTCCTTTTATTAAAGATTAAAGCTTTCTTTGACGGAGGAGTATCCTACGAATATTCCTTCATCTGATTTTTCATCAAATGTTCTAAGTTGGTCCTTCCCATTGTTCAATACGTAACACCTGCATCCAAAAATGTGAAAATACGAAACTAATGGGGTTTTGTTGTTCCATACCTCGTAACCTGTTTTGTTGTGATGCTTGTTGACGATACAGCGGTTTTGAGTGTAGCACGCTGTATTGGTTGCTTCACCCCAGAAACGCTGCGGCAATTTGCTTTCGGCAATCATTGTCCTAGTTGCATCTTTTAACGTCCTATTCTTTCGCTCGGCAACACCATTTTGTTGAGGTGTTCGGGCAGCTGAGTACTCGTGCTGTATGCCATTCTCCGAACAGTATTGCTCTACAAAGCGGTTAGTGAATTCAGTACCTCTGTCGGAACGAATGCACACGATACTCGATGCTTTTTCATTCTGCAACTTTCTCAGGAGCTCGGGCAGCCTTGATGTTGTTTCCTTCTTCTTGCTAAGAAAGATCGTCCAAGCATACCTGGAATAATCATCAACAACAACCATACAATATTTCTTACCTCCCAAACTTACTGGGTCTACAGGACCGTAGAGATCCATGTGTAGCATTTCCAATACTCTTTGGGTTGAAAGGTAGGATTTGCTCTTGAGTTGACTTGATTTGCTTGCCTTTCTGGCATGGTCCATGACGCCGTCCTTCTTGAATGACACATCGGCAAACCTCTTACCATACCTGTCTTGAAAGCTTGTTGATCGTCTTGAAGTTGACGTGAGACATCCTCTTGTGCCATAGCCACTAAGATCTGCAGTGCCTTTGGCAACCAAACATGGAATTGAGGAGCTCATAGGCTTCCAACGGCAATGTACATATTACACGATCTGCTTCTGTAAGCACAACTTCCTTGGTTTGGGTGTTCTTGACTCTCTGACGATCTATATAGAACTTCACCGAGAACTGTTTATCACGTAATCGGCTAATACTAAGTAGATTATACTGTAAGCCTTCAACATATGCGACATCGGTGACTTTGAATTTCCCGACAAGTAGGTTTCCTTTCCCTCTTGTTCTTCCTTTAGATTTATCACGAAGCGAACTTTTGGACGCGACCTTCTACAAAATCGAGATAGCTTGCTCTGTCTCCAGTCATGTGACGAGCATCCACTATCGAAGTACCAGGTATCCTCCTCTAGAATGTCCTGTAACAAAGAAATTAAGTAGATTTAGGTCCCCTTTGATTTTTGGGTCCATATATGTTAGTTCCTTTAGGTACCCAGATTTTCCTGACAGCAATTGGTTTACTGTAGGATGTACTCGGTACAGTATTGCGGTATCTACGGGGGGCATATCCGTAGTTGTTATAATCATGATAATTATTATGCATGTAAAATTCAGGATTATTATTATTATTCCAGTACGAATGCCGTCTAGGAGGTGGAGCCATTTTCCTAGGCCTAACAGCTTGTCTTCTGGGTCTCCAGTTGGATTCCCAATGCTGTTGTTGATACTGAACTGGCATCTGCTGTCTTGAGGGATAACGGGGCTCCTGTATCCAATACCTAGGTGCACTGTACTGATAGTACTGCCGTGCGGGCCTTTGGTGGTTGGATACAGCCTTCCTTCTCAATTACATTGTGGCCATTGATATGCTCTGGGAGCATGCTGTTGAGTGCGCCTCACAGGTTGAAATGGCTTATGATTCCGCTGTCTGGTATAGGTTTGCGGGGGCGGAATGGCAGCTTTTGGTTTTCTCGGTACAGCAGGTTCCTTTATAGGACTAGGAATATCTTTCGATTCTGGAATGTGTTCCACACTCTTGACGAACACAGTACTAGTTTTACCTTTATTCGAACATGAGCTGTATCCTAAGCCACTTTTATCATGAGCATGTTGCCCAGTGCTCAGAATTTCTTCCATTCTTTTGGACGATTTTTCAAAAGACTTTAGAATGGTCTCAAGTTCATTTTCTCGCTTCTCGAGAGTTGTAATTTTGGTTTGTAGTAGAACCAAATCATTTGTCTTGCTCTCATTATGGGTTTTAACCTCATTTAGTTCATGAGCAAGTTGATGATTGCTCTCCATGAGTTTTTCGAAATCGACCTTGCTGGTTTCACAATCAAGAGACATATTATCATAGTTTATCTTGACAAGTCATTCTCATCTTTCAGCTCTAGATTTGTTAATTGAAGTCGTATATTCTCGATTTTAGACTCTCATGGGCTTTTGAATGTTTTGAATTCATTCATCATATTTTCAAAAGTATGCGATGCATTGGATGGAATAACTGAGGTTGAACTTACCTCATCGTCGCTGTCTTCACCTTCTGGAACATCTTTAGCCATAAAGCACATGTATGCTTTATCATCGAACTCATCGTCAGATGAATCACTTTCGATGACCACCAAGACATTCTGCGATTTGGATGGTGTGGGGAGGCTTCGATTCTCCAATCGGGGCCTTGAGCTTGTCTTTCCAAGCACGTCTTCTTTCATCTCGCTCTTGTTGCTCGGCCTCGGCAACCTTTGGACTTTGGGATGAGGACATTTGTTTGCATAATGGCCGGTTTCCTGCGATTATAGCACGAGTTAGCATCGGATGATGTTTGGTGCTTACCTTGTTGTGAGTTTGGGCTGTAGGAGTCTTTCAGTGTTTGATGAACTTTTGAACTTATGCATTAGAAGCGCCATTTCATCTTGTGACAGATGTCATCGTCACTGTCGGACTCTTGTGGCCGGGCTTCGACGAGCTAGGCATGCTTTGTGTCGACGGTTCGATACAAATGAGAGCCATGACCTTTGAGGAGATTCTTGACTTTCTCTCTTCTGTCTATGTCATACTCAAAAGCTTTAAGGTCAGAGAAGAGATCAAAAGTGGATATTTCATTAAGATTACATGATACACGCATAGCTGTGGTCTTAATGTCCCATCGGGCCGAGAGATCTGAAAATTTTTAAGTTCTTCTCCTTTAGGGTGAAAATCTAGCCCAACGCTTCAAGTACACCAACAATACCAGAAAATCTGACGTCAAGTTCCTCAACAGTTTCCGTTCGTTTCATTTCAAAACATTCGAATTCTTGAGTGAGTTTTGAAATTTTGTTTTCTTTTGAGCTCGGTTCCCTCACAAATTAACTAGAGTTTATCCAGATTTCTTTGGCTGTTTTGCAGCTTTTTACCTTTGAGAACGTGCCTTTGTCAAGAGTGACAAATAACGCGTTCTTAGCCACATTGTCTAGATTGGCTCGCTTCCTTTCATCGGTTGTCCATTGCTCGCGTTCCTTCTCGAGCATTTCAGCATGGGCTTGGCCCTCAATCCTTGCGGCTGGATTGACCTTCATAATCTTGATCGGACCATCCTGTATAACAAAGATCATCTCTTCGTGCATTGCTGCAAGATGAGCTTCCATTCTAATTCTCCAGTCGTCAAATTCGTTAATAGAGAACATAGGGACTTTGTTAATCATAGAAGTATCCATACTGATAATATAGGAATGAAAGAAACTGTTTTGAAAATAAGTGATTTGAATCTGATTCGGTTAAAAGAAATACGACTGATTCTTTTTAGAATCAACCGCTCTGATACCACTTGTTGGCCACTTAAGTATACTGGATACAGTTTGGAAAAAGTAGTTTAAACAACAAAGCTATGGAATCTAAATACGAGTGCGTAGCGGAAGTCTTGGATACGATTAGTTCTTTGTGGATACTGACAGAGTATTTAGTGTATACTTAATATATCACGGTAATTTCAAAGCAGTAAAGCGAAGGTAAATAACACAGTAATTTAAGTGGTTCGAGGTAAACCCCTCTACGTCCACCGGTCCTCCACACAGGAGTAAAAAGTTTATTATATAATTACTGCGTACACAACTACGTAATTATAAACAAACCTATCCTTGTATCGTTCACACAGATTGATACAAAGAATATCACTTTCAACCGTTCACACAGATTGGTTAAAGCTTCCTTCTTGACTAGCTTCTTCACACACAGTTCCAAAGCTTCGTCCTTATTCGTCCCACACAGGTCAGAATAACTTGTTGAGTTCACACAGAGCTCGGTTTTTACACAGAGGAAAAATGTTAGGTAACCAGGTAAGAACAACAGCTTTGAGTATCAAGATCTGATGATAGCTGTTCTTGATGTATGAGCACTGTATATCTCTTTCGTTCTAACTTGCGCTTGCTCGAGATATGTTTGCTCAGATGATAACTTTGATAGCTTTGAGAGTTGGGTTACTTCAATAGATTTCGTGTGTCACTGATCTTCAATGTCTTCAAGGATATATATAGCCTCTGAAGAAAGTATCCGTTGAGATGTCCGTTTGAATAAGATTTCCTTCAACGGAATATGACATGATCCGGATTTCGCGGGATTCTCAAGATTCGAAGGCGCGATATTTAAATACTTTATCCTTGAGTATTTAAATACTTCTTTGTTCAACGGGACTTGACTTGTGTTCTTTCTTGTCCTTTTGTGAATCAGTATGGAAGGTGATCGTATTTAGGGCATCGAGACAGCTTTTCCATACTTGATCTTTTACAAGTCTTCTTCTTTGTCTTGTGAGCTTCACTTATGCTGATTCGAGGCTGATCTTCGATACATGATAAATCCTTGAATCCTCGATACAGTTTTCCATACTGTATTTGGCAAATATGTCAAAACCTTCTTAATAACAAATAACAATCGATACAGGGATCGGGTATCCCGGCTGAATCGATACAGGGTGTTTGTTTTTCCTAACAGTTTCGTTTGTTGAACTTCAATTTTAGTTAAGGACAATCTTCTTCTCGTTAATCGACCTTTATTATTTCGTTGCCAAACTTGCATTCACCGATATTACAATTTTTTTTAACTTTGCATACAAACCAAATTATGATAGTCGATCGAACTTCCAGATCGTTGGAGGCGTCACAACGGTCGCACTTAAAATCCAACTTTCTTCGGCATGTACAACAGAGGCCTTTTTGCCAAAATTCAATCGATTTTCAAAATCAGTTTGTACAAGATTGATATTTAGCTTTTCTCTATTCAAATCGAACAAAGTAGTGAGTGAAAAATATCAATCCCTTGTTGAATCTTTTAAAGGATTTTATTGTTTTAATTATTATTTTTGAGTTTTTATATTTTTATTATTATTAATAATAATAATGATAATTATTATAATTATTACTAAAATTATAGGATGTAATAGATTGCAAAGGAATAAACTTACTAATTGATCTACAGAAGCAATATCTATTGATAACTAAATTATACGACGAGAAATATTACAACTAAACTAAATGTCTAAGAATAATGTAAATAGAAAATAACAACTAAAAACACAATCTAAATTTACCTCTAGAAGATTCTATTAAAACTAAAGACAAGATATAAAAATTAAAAAAATTCTGATTTTTTTTTGTTTTTTATATTTTATATTTAGTTTTTATATTTTTATATTTATTATAATTTTATTATATTTTTAGACTAATAATATTGAGCTAATATATATATATATATATCCAGATATATTATTTATTTTTTATAAAAAAAATTCAGATTTTTTAAAACAGTTTTTATGCAAACAGTTTTTAAAACAATTTTTATAAAAGTTTTTATAAAAGGTAAAACAGTTTTTACCTTTTAAAAAAAAAGGTAATTAAAAAAATTAAAATTACAAACTTTTATTTTATGCAAACAATAGAAATAGTTTTTTTTTTTTTTTTTTTTTAAAAATTTTAGTTTGTGTTTTTTTTTTTAAAATTTAATGTTTTTAATTTTTTTATTATTTTCCCTTTTTTATTAAAATATTTTAATTTATTTTAAAAAATTATTTTTTTATTAAAAAAAAATCAAAGTTCAGAAAGTTTATTTTATTATATATATTCCAGATTATTTAAATTTTTAATTCTTAATCTGATTTTTTTTTTTAGATTTTTATGAAAATTAAATTTTTTAATAAAACTAGCAGGTTTTACTTCTAAAAATAAAATAAAATAATTCAGATTTTTATTTATTATGGAAAATAATATTCCAGATTATTTTTTAATATATTTTTATTATTTTTTTATTTTTTTCGAATTTAAATTAAAATTTTTGATTTTTTAATATTAATATTCCAAAATTACAAAAATATTACCTTAAAGTCTGAAACTTTTTTTTTATTTTCCAGATCTTTTTTTTAAATTAAAAATAAATAAGTTCTGATTTTTATAAAAAAAATTTAGATTTTTTATATTTTTATATATTTTTGGACTTTTTTTATTGTTTTTTATTATTTTATTATTATTTTTAAGAAAATGAACAGTAGCTTTTATTATTATTACTTATGTTTTTATATTTATTATTATAAGTTTTTATTATTTTTCAGATTTTTTTTATAAATATAAAAAGAAAATAAATTCTACTACTAACGGATATTAAAAAAGACAGATAATAATAAAGAAAAGCAGTAAAATAAATAACTATTAGAAGAATTCAACTAACTTGGTGACGACGGTCTTCTTGTACTTCGTTTGCGCCTCCCCGGCAACGGCGCCAAAAACTTAGTCTTATACTCGCAAGCGCACGATTTGTTCGATGTAGATATGCGGTGCAAGGTCGATTCCACAGGGAGGACTATGATAGCGAAGTCAAATTATTCCTATCGTTTTGAACCAAATTATATTAAATTCTAACCTAGTCCCAAATAATTTGATTTTTTAATGGTTATAATAATTGCAACAAATAACAGTAATTTTAAGTAGATTTTAGGTAAATTGATTTTAAATAATTTACTAGGGTTTAGAGTCCACCAATGTCTATTTATTATTTATTTTATATTTTAATTCCAAGAAATTCAGTGAATAGATTCTTAAATCAATCTCACTATTTCACTATAGATTTTACAATAAGTACAAAAAAATAATTCAAATATAGATTTTCCTTCGCTTAAAAAATGTAATTTCTAAGTATTATATGTATCCAATTTAATGGAAAACAAATAATCAAAGAAATTAACTAATATCAATAATCACAAAGCAAGGGGGAATTTATAACTATAAAAAATACGTGATATAATTGATGAAATAATATTCCCCTATTGAAGCGAAAATCATAATCGTTAAAAACATTTATTTGGAATTATTATATAAATATTAATAATAATATAGACATGGTTTCATCATAACCCCAGTAAAAGAAAATTACTCACTCATAATAACAACACAAATAAATAAATATTCCATAATATTATTACTCAAATATAATTTTACTACACACTATTTTTATTTCTCTCCCTTACAATAATTTCTCTCTATTTTTTTCTCCTTTTTTCTCCTCCCCAAAACACTACACATTCATCCCCTATTTATACTACTTCAAAATCAATAAAATAATAATTTTTACAATTAAAAATTTCCACCACCTAATAATTCACGGCTGCCCATGAGGTGCTGATGTCATGGATGACATCAGCACAGAGTTGAAATTCCGGTCCAATCAGGTGTTGACACGTGGCACAATATGGTCCGTCTATTTAATTGTCCTTCGAACGGTCATAACTTCTTCATACGAACTCGGATTCGGATGAATTTTTTTTAAAACGATCGTCTCGACGAGACGAATAAAGTGAGACCAGTCGTGACTATATTTGAATTTTTTAAAAATATCGCCCTTGAACCAATTGATCTATCTTGTACCGGTTGGTTAACCTGCAGATATAATTTAATTCCAATTAATTATCCAAAAATGACATAAAATTATAGAAAATTCTAAAAAAATGAACTAATATAAATATATGGTAAAACGAATAAATTATCACACAACACACAATTATATATATAAAATACTAATAAAAATATTACTCAAAATATACTAAACAACTAGGTTAGAATTTAATTTAATTTGGTTTTAAAACGATAGGAATATTTTACTTCACTATCATAGACCTCCCTGTGGAATCGACCTTGCACCGCATATCTACATCGAACGAATCGTGCGCTTGCGAGTATTAAACTAAAGAATCAACCAACAACAGCTGTGTTATTAACTGGGAAGGAAATTTCTTTTTTTAAAAAAACAAGGGACCGCGGTCTCAGCCCCTACGGACCGCGGTCCGGACATTTTGGCAGAATTACTGGGCACGTCCCAGACATAGATAGGGACCGCGGTCTGGCCATTTTCGCAATTCCTGCTGTCATGCAGTCCGAATTCTCGGATCGCGGTCTGATGCAATTTGCTTTTTTTTTTTTTTTTGATTTTTTTGATTTCTTTGAAAAAAATAATAATGAACATGAAATGATAAAAAAATGATAAATCGAACTTCCCTTGGGTTGCCTCCCAAGCAGCGCTTTTTTTATAGTCATTAGCTCGACTTCATCCCGTCTTGCTCAATCTTCGACATCTTGCACTTCTATGCACTCAAACGCATTTATCTCTTCCCTTCGTCGGAAGTACGGCTTCACTCTATGTCCGTTTACCTTAAAATGCTCATTCCTCCGCGGATCAAGGAGTTCTACCGCTCCGTGTGGCCATACTTGAACGACTTTGAACGGTCCGCCCCATCGCGACACCAATTTTCCCGGCATGAGCTTAAGACGAGAGTTATATAGCAAAACGTCCATCCCAGGTTCGAGAGATTTGCGAATGATACGGTTGTCGTGATACCGTTTCGTTCATTCTTTGTAGAGCTTAGCATTTTCGTAGACCTCACATCGCATCTCATCTAGCTCATTTAAATGTAGAAGTCGTTCTTCGCCCACTTTTTCTTGATCTAAATTTAGAGCTTTGATCGCCAAATACGCCTTGTGTTCTAACTCAACAGGTAGGTGGCATGCCTTCCCAAAAACGAGGCGATATGGGCTCATTCCGATCGGAGTTTTGTAGGCCGTGCCATATGCCCATAAAGTGTCATTCAACTTTAATGCCCAATCTTTCCTTGTCGGTTTCACCGTCTTCTCGAGTATTACCTTTATCTGTCTATTACTCACTTCGACTTGCCCGGAAGTTTGTGGATGGTAATCCGTCGCAACCATATGTGTTACGCTATACTTCTTAATCAAACCTGCAAGTTGTCTATTGCAAAAGTGCATGCCTCTATCGCTAATCACAGCCCTAGGCGTCCCAAACCTGCAGACAATCACATCCTTCAAAAAATTTCAAAACACGTTAGCATCGTTAGTTTGGGTTGGAATTGCTTCCACCCACTTAGAAATATAATCCACAGCAACTAAAATATATTTAAAACTACAAGAAGGTGGAAAAGAGCCCATAAAATCGACTCCCCAAACATCAAAAAGTTCCACTGCTAGGTTGTTTATCAACGACATCTCATTTCTTTTGCTTATGTTCCCCATTCGTTGACAACGATCGCAACTCTTGCAATAGGAATAACCGTCCTTAAATAATGTCGGCCAGTAGAATACAGATTGAAGGACCTTGTGCGCTGTTTTCTTCATGCTAAAATGTCCCCCACAGTGCAAGTCATGATAGAATGACAAGATGCTCTCGTTCTCTTCTTCTGGGACGCAACGTCGGAATATCTGATTAGGCCCCAACCTGAATAAGTAGGGCTCGTACCAAAAGTAATGCCTGCACATGGAAATAAACCTCTTCTTCCCTTGAAAGGTCAAGTCAGGCTGCAAAACACCACTAACAATATAATTAACAATATTGGCATACCAAGGTGTCTCAGTCACATTGAACAATTGTTCGTCAGGGAAAGTCTCAACAATAGGCAAACAGCTATCGAGTTTAAAATTATCTCCCTCGGTTAATCTAGATAAATGGTCGGCAACTGCGTTTTCAGAACCCTTTTTATCTTTAAACTCCAAATCAAATTCTTGCAACAAAAGAACCCACCGAATCAATCTTGACTTGGCATCGGATTTTTTTAACAAATATTTCAATGCAGCCTGATCCGTATGCACAATTACTTTTGAACCAACCAAATAGGATCGAAACTTGTCCAAAGAAAATACAACAGCCAAAAACTCTTTTTCGGTGGTGGTATAAGTGGCCTGAGATTCATCGAGTGTCTTGCTAGTATAGTAAATTACGTGGAAAAATTTATTCACTCTATGCCCCAAAACGACACCAATAGCAAAATCAGACGCGTCGCACATAATATCAAATGGTAAAGACCAATCGGGAGCAACAACAATAGGTGCAGAAGTTAACATTTCTTTCAAAGCATTAAAACCAACCAAACATTCCTCGGTAAAATTGAATTTAGCATCCTTACACAAAAGATTACTTAAAGGGCGGGCACTTTTTGAAAAATCTTTAATGAAACGCCTATAAAACCCGGCATGCCCTAAAAAGTTTTGAACTTCTTTCACACATGAAGGCGGAGGTAATTTAACAATTAAATCAACTTTAGCCTTATCGACCTCCATTCCCTTATTAGAAACCACATGACCCAAAACAAGCCCTTGTTTCACCATAAAATGACTCTTTTTCCAACTAAGTGTAAGATTACACTCAATACATCGTTCGAGCACAGTCAAATTATTTAAGCAATCATCAAAAGTGGTTCCAAACACAGAAAAATCGTCCATGAATACCTCAATGGACTTTTCCAACAAGTCAGAGAATATGGAAAGCATGCACCTTTGGAAAGTAGCGGGGGCATTGCAAAGACCAAACGACATCCTCCTAAAGGCAAATGTGCCAAAAAGGCAAGTAAAAGTGGTCTTCTCTTGATCATTCAGAGCAATGGGAATCTGATAGAAACCTGAAAGACCATCTAGAAAACAGTAATAATCATGCCCAGCTAAACGTTCCAACATTTGATCAATGAAAGGGAGGAGAAAATGAACTTTTTTCATTACAGCATTTAATTTCCGATAATCAATGGACATTCTCCAACCGGTCACTGTTCTAGTGGGCACTAATTCATTTTTACCATTAAGAACCACCGTTATTCCAGATTTCTTAGGCACTACATGCACAGGACTAACCCACTTACTGTCGGATATCGGGTAGATGACTCCGACATCTAACAACTTCAAAACTTCCTTTTTAACTACATCCTGCATGTTCGGATTCAAACGCCTTTTGGCTTGTCTAACGGGTTTAACATTATCCTCAAGAATTATTTTATGCATGCACCTTACCGGACTTATCCCCTTGATATCAGAAATACTCCACCCAATCGCATCCTTTAATTTAGTCAGAACTTCTACTAATTTGTTTTCTTGCAAAGGAGTTAATTCGGAAGAGACAATTACAGGGTAAGTGTCACTTTTGCCTAACAAACATATTTAAGATGTACCAGAAGTTCTTTCAATTCAACTTGGGGCGGGGTGATTTCAACGGGCTCCTCAAAATTTAATTCCAAAGGCATATTAACATCGTCAACTTCATCAACGGGTTCGGAATTATCTAACAATGCAATATATTCTTCAAAGATTATTCAACCCCATATCATGCTCAACGGTTAGAGCATCATGCAACGTGTCCCCTACATCGTCATGAAAATGTGTATCATCAATCAAAGAATTAATGCAATCAATAAAATTACAATCATGGGCAGCATAAATATGAGAAGGGATAGGAGATGAACCAAACACATCGATTTCCACCGTTTCGCCCAAGACGGTCAAGGTGGCCTTTCCTTCATCAACATCGACGATTGTTTTTGTTGTACGCATAAATGGCCGTCCTAGAAGTATTGTCCCTTCATTTTCGCTTGTTGCAAAATCGCTCATCTCTAAGATAACAAAATCGGACGGAATCACCAACTTGTCCACTTGCACTAATAGGTCTTCAATGATTCCCTTGGGGTATTTTACCTGTAACACCCCCGATATATTCAGGAATATTACAGCGCCATAAATCCTTTTCATAAGAATTTACAAGGCTGAAGAAATGAAAAGACAACAATAAGGACCAATATATGAAAGTAACTGGAATAAATACAACAGTTCTAGACAAAGATACCGAAAACACAATTATCCAAAGGAAGAATATTAATACATCACCAAAATCCAATCATCAGAAATGACATCGTACTCGAGTTCTTATTAAAAATAACACAACAACAGACAATAAAACATGGCCGGAACATCACTCTGCACCCTCATCGTCATGCAACTCTAGTGGTTATTTTCCTGCTCTCCTGGATCCTGAACATACACAAATGTTCACCCCCGAAGGGGTTAGCACAACGATGCTAGTACAAGTGCGATAATCATATAACAATGATTTAATCAACAATAATCATGACAAATTTCTCCAACGAGAAAATAATAACAACACATATCACATTATAACAGTCTCAACATACTCATGGTATTCCAACGATCCAGCGCACACAGCTATAGATTTCCTATGATGATTCCCGTCGGATCAATACATGGTGGACAATTAATCACAACACATGTACACAGTACAATCATAATATAACCGACATAATTCGGACAATTCTAATTAAGGTACTTGCCTCGATTCGATGACAAGAATGATACTTCCACGAAAAACGGAACACTCGAAGGTCACCCCTTCGATCAATCACGTAACAAGCTCGAACCTTAAATAAAAGAAATAATATAGAATTCATCTCCCGTCGCACGAATTATAACAATCTAATTTATAATCGGAAGTTCATAAATCGTAATCTGCCTGGCTTGCTTAACGCACGCTACGTATCCTATGTAGCATACGTTAAGGCTACTTGTTAGCGCACACAATAATACGAAGTCTAGCGTACGCTAACCATGCATTATCAGTACCTCACTGATCAGTCGATTGACTCGTCTGATGATATAACGCACGTTACGTTCCAAGCGTAGCGTACATTAACTTGCCTGATAGCGCACGTTAACTATAAAGCTTAGCGCACGCTAAACATGTATGACAGTTCTTCTCTGGGCAGTCGACTGTTCTAACTGTGATGAAACTTACGAAATCCTCAGTGTTTAGTATACGTTATCTCCATGCATATTACGTTCATCTTATTACAAATGATCTCATGGATTCAAACATCTTCGAGATACAAAGATACGTATAATCATCACAACACCATATTCCATCTTGATTACAATTCTCATTTGAAGTTTGGTGTTCTTAAGGTCGATGCACTAGATTCCAATATCATCATTACATCCCGATTTAACCATGAAGATGAACTAACAATTCCAACTTATAAGAAAGGATGCAAATCTTCTATGATTCTTTCCTATGTCCATTTAATAAAAGCGATAATAACTTTACGTCTATGACCAATATGGTAATGTCATCAATCTAGATAATCAATCTCAGAATACTTCTCTCATCATTCGACGTGGTAAGATGCTAATCATGATGTTTCCAACGATGATATCTTAAGTTTAAACATTCCAACTTATAAACATGATGTTGTTTGGATAATCCATCAATGGAACTCAATATCTTGATAGCATAATCCTCATATCCTTATTAACACGAATCCAAGGTAGGAGAGAGTATTAACGTACCTTAAGATGAAGAAAACACTGAAATAATAGATAGACTTCAACCACGGTCGCTTGTGTGCCACTCTAAAGTGAGTTTCTTCTTCAGTGATCAAGTGTAAGTACTCTCCAATCTAAAATGATCATGTAAGGAGGGTTTATATGTGTTTAAGAAGTAGGGAAGGCTCTCTGGACTTTCCAAGATATTAAGAACGAGTGATAGAATCGTAAACCAAATGAAATAGGGTGTTGTCCCTTATATAAAGTTTCTGTACGATAGCTGTTTAGCGCATGCTATCGTACTGTCCTTAGCGCACGCTAATTAGCGTTGACTCTAAAATTGTCCAGGTTCATTTGAGGGAATCTTATCCGGACCCATGTCTGGCCGGCGCATGTGCTAGCCGCCTATCTCAATAATTAACTGCCTAACGCACGCAATTCCACATTCGTAGCGTACGCTAGTTTTAGCCGATAACGTACGTTAAGATACATTCTTAGCGTACGTTATCACGTGTTCGCATGAGAAAATTTACATGTTGTTATACTCATGTTCAAGGATACAAATATAGGAAATATCATACTCCAATTATCGAGATCACAATTCCGAATAATACAGGGTTCAACAACAGATGAAATACAGAATAATAAATCCGGATATTACATACTCTCCTATTAAAAAGGAGTTTCGTCCCGAAACTCAAGACGAAAATAACTCTGGATATCTAGACTTCATGCTATCTTCCGTTTCCCAAGTGGCTTCTTCCACTCCGTGGCGTGACCACTGAACTTTGACCAAAGCGATTGGTTTGTTCCTCAACTGCTTAACTTGACTCTCGAGTATCCTGACCGGTCTCTCTTCAAACGTTCCATCCTGAGCGATTTTGATCTCGCCGAAATCAATGACATGACTAGGATCCGGTATATATCTCCGTAACTGGGATATGTGGAACACGTTATGAACATGGCTTAATGACGGCGGTAATGCCAATCTTTATGCCAACTCTCCAACTCTCTCAAGGATCTCGAATGGTCCGATATATCTCGGACTCAGCTTTCCTTTTCTCCCAAAACGAAAGATTCCCCGAGTAGGATAAACTTTTAAAAGCACGTGATCTCCAATACTGAACTCTAATGGACGACGGCGTACATCTGCATAAAATTTCTGTCTACTCTGGGCGGCCAACAGCCTTTCGCGAATTAAAGCTATCTTCTATCGAGTTTGCACGATCAACTCTGGTTCTGTTTCGATCAAATCTGATGAATCGTCCCAACATAGAGGCGATCTGCATCTTCTCCCGTATAATGCCTTAAACGGTGCCATGTTAATAGAAGCATGCCAACTATTGTTGTAGGAAAATTCAATCAATGGTAGATGAACTTCCCAGTCAGTTGACCAATCTAAGGCAGAAGCCCATAGCATATCTTCCACTGTTTGAATAGTCCTATCGGATTGTCCAACTGTCTGCGTGTGATAAGCTATGTTGAAGTTCAATTCGGTCCCCAAGGCTTTATGAACTGCTTTCCAAAAATGAGACAAAAAACGACCGTCTCGATCAGAAATAATGGTCTTCGGCGTACCATGCAATCGGACTATCTCTGAAATAAATACTCGTGCCAACCTCTCTGGTCCCTACGTGTCCTTAATGCCTAGAAAATGAGCTGATTTGGTTAAACGATCAACTATCACCCAAATCATGTTCATTTCTGTCTTGGTCCTCGGTATACTAGTGATAAAGTCCATCGATATTTCCTCCCACTTCCATTCAGGAATCGGGAGCGGCTTCAGCATTTCGACAGGTCATTGATGGTCGATCTTAATCTGCTGACAAGTCAAACATTTCGAAACATAATCCGCTACATCTTTCTTCATGTTGGCCCACCAAAGGTTCTGCTTCAAGTCCTTATACATCTTACTGGTGCCCGGGTGGATAGAAATAGGGCGTGCTGTGAGCTTCCTTCATAATCGTCTATTTCAGATCATCGACATCGGGAACGCAAAGTCAGTTCTGAAATCTCAAAACTCCATCATCATGAATTACGAATCTGGGGGCCTTTCCCTTGATCACTTCATCACGTTACCGAATCATCAGAGGATCATCTACTTCCTTAGATTTAATTTCTTCGGTTAACGATGAAGTTATTTCCATCACGCACAGTTGTCCTTGGACTCTTTGCAACCATACTTCAATTCCTTCTCGAATCATTTCTCGTTGAATGCTGAACTGGGAGGTCAGAGCCTCCAGCATCTGAATAGAAACAGGCTTGCGTCTAAGTGTATCAGCCACTACATTTGCTTTGCCTGGATGATAAAGAATCTCCAAGTCATAGTCCTTAATAAGTTCCAACCATCTCCTTTGCCGCATGTTCAACTCTTTCTGACTGAAGATGTATTTGAGACTCTTGTGATCCGTAAAGATCTGACAGTGTGTCCCATACAGGTAATGTCTCCAGATTTTCAAAGCAAAAACTACTGCTGCCAGCTCCAAATCATGCGTTGGGTAATTCACTTCATAAGGTTTCAGCTGTCGTGACGCATAATCGATCACCTTATCATTCTGCATCAATACGTATCCGAGTACTTGGTTTGAAGCATCACTGTAAACTATAAATCCTCCAATTACCCGTGGGAGTGCTAAAATCGGTGCCGTCGTCAATCTCTTCTTCAATTCATCAAAGCTATTCTGGCACAACTCATTCCACTCAAACTTTTGAGTTTTATGCAGTAGTCGAGTAAGTGGGCGGGTAATTTTGGAAAACCCTTCCACGAACCGACGATAATAAGTCCTAAAAAACTCCGGACTTCTTTCACATTCTTTGGAGGCTTCCAATCCATAACTGCTTGGATCTTCTGAGTATCTACTCGGACTCCTTCTGCTGATACCAAATGGCCGAGGAACATCACTTCCTTTAGCCAGAATTCATACTTAGAAAGTTTGGCGTACGATTGTTAATTTCTCAGCAGGTTTAACACAATCCGTAAATGTTGTGCATGCTCTTCCGGGCTCTTAGAATACACCAGAATGTCATCAATGAACACAACCACAAATTTATCCAAATATTCGATGAACACTCAGTTCATCAATTGCATGAATACAGCAGGTGCGTTAGTGAGACCAAACGGCGTCACTACAAACTCATAGTGTCCGTAGCGAGTTCTGAACGCTGATTTCGGAACATCAGATTCCTTAATCCTCAGCTGATGATATCCTGATCTCAGATCGATTTTAGAAAACACTGTTGCTCCTTGTAACTGGTCAAACAAATCATCAATCCCTGGAAATGGATACTTGTTCTTAATCGTCATCTTGTTCAGCTCTCGGTAGTCAATACACAGTCGAAGCAATCTATCCTTCTTCCGGACAAAAAGAACTGGTGCTCCCCAGGGCAAAACGCTTGGATGGATATAGCCTTTGTCCAGTAACTCCGCCAGTTGCTTTTTCACTTCGTACATCTCAGTAGGTGCCATACGATACGGCGCCTTAGAAATTGGTGTAGCTCCGGGTTCCAGCTCGATGGTGAATTCTACATCCCGTCGTGGAGGTAGTCCAGGTAACTCGTCAGGAAATACATCCGGAAATTCATTCACAACAGGAATGGCTGAAAGTTACACAATTTCGTCTTCTTTCTTCATTTCATAGCACCAGTATCCGGTACAGCCCTGTTTCAACAATTTGATAGCTTTCATTGCATCTTTCCTGAGTTTCCTGGTTTCCATCCTTCAAACAGTATTTCGGAACCATCGTCAGCGATCAGCGAGATATTCCTCTTTCGGTAGTTTACAATAGCTCCAGATCGATTAAGCCAATCATCTCCGAGTATCAGGTCGTCTCCTTGCATTTCTATCACAATCAGATTTGAGAGCCACTCTCTCACTCCAAATGATATAGGGAAATCTCTAGTTTCTAAGTTTCCAACAATCCTCTCTCCGCTCGGTAAACCCACAACATAAGGTTCACAATTATGAAAACCAGAAATATTCAAACGATTTACATAAGACAAGGATATAAATGAATGCGTAGCTCCTGTATCGAATAAAACGCTAACTAGCTGGGAAAGGATCTGAACAGTACCTGATGCGAAAGAAGCATCCTGATCGTCTGTCCTCCTCATCTCGTACAGATGTGAAGGAGCTGATCTGACACTCGAGGCTCACTTACGGTCGAATTGTCCTCTGCCTCGACCTCGACCGAAATTTTGGGGCAGATGAACACTCTGCTGCGTCTGCTGATTACTTGCTTCTCTCTGAGCTAGATGTGATGTACGGGTTCCATTAAGCTTTGTGGCATCCTTGCAAAACATCGCACGGTGCCCTTCCTGTCCGTAATCAAAACATGTAACTGGAGTACGAAAACAATCGCGCCAAAGATGGCCTAGGCGACCACAGTTAAAACACTTCCTAGCTGTATCCGTCGTGACTGATACTGCTCCGGAGTTCCTTCCGCTTTTGGATAGGTACGGAAGTTTCTTGAAAGAATGAAAGGATGACTGGGCCTTGTGAGGGCCACTACTCTTGTGCTCCGTGATACTACCGGAGACATTCTGCTTCTTGGACTCTGCCAATTTCTCCATTGCTGCTTCCTTGATTTCATACGCCAACGCCTTATCCTGGTATTGACGGAGAGTGGTACATTCAAAACCGGACATGTACCTCTGGATTTCTGGTTTCATTCTCATATCAAAATGGATCATCATTTCTGCATCTGTTCTGACCAGATGTCGAACAAATGCCAGCTGGTGGTTAAACGTCTTAATCGCTTGAGATACTGGTACATCTGAAGGCTGAGCAGAGAAAAACTCCCGAACTTTAGCTTCCCTCACAGGACGAGGGCAGTACTGAGCTTCCATCATCAAATTAAATTTTGTCCAGTCCGCATCATGATCTGCAGGTTGGATGGTTCCCACCACTCAGATGCTTCCTCTATAAGAAAGTACTGAGCAATAGAGGCTCTCCGGTCGTTTGGGCAATTAATCCCGGCAAAAATTTTCTCCAATTCCTTTAACCAATGATCCAAGGTGGGAGTCTCAGAAATACCATCGAATTTAGGTGGTTGCATCTTCACCACCTCTTGCAGCCATCAGTCGCCTCGATTTCCCATGTCTAGGATATCCTGATGTCGATCTCCCTGTTGTAACCCTACTGCCACCTGCATTCGGTCCACGACCTGGGCGAACTGAGTCATCTGGTTCACCACCTGACGAAGGATTTCGGGCACAGCAAGTTCCGGTTCATTATTAATAGATCTATGTGGCTCGCCTGAGCTGTGACTGGCCTGATTAGAAGGCGAAGCTTCTCTTTTGGCATTCCTTCGTCCGCGTCCGCGACCGCGACCACGTCCACGTCCACCTCTCAACATACTGTAACCATAAATACTCAATATACAGGAAACAATATCATTCTAATGTTCAAGTATAAAGAGATACAACATGTAAAGGACGAGATAGAGTTTAGGAACTTACAACCACCGCTCGCATGAAGACGTAGGCAGTACAGTGATGTTATTCGCGGCCGGTTACCTCAAAAGACATATATGACTTTTAACCCAATGGCCAAGATATCCATAATCTTAGCTCCGATACCATATTCTGTAACACCCCTGATATATTCAGGAATATTACAGCGCCGTAAATCCTTTTCATAAGAATTTACAAGGCTGAAGAAATGAAAAGACAACAACAAGGACCAACATATGAAAGTAACTGGAATAAATACAACAGTTCTGGACAAAGATACCTAAAACACAATTATCCAAAGGAAGAATATTAATACATAACCAAAATCCAATCATCAAAAACGACGTCGTACTCGAGTACTTATTAAAAATAACACAACAACAGACAATGAAACACGGTCGGAACATCACTCTGCACCCTCGTCGTCATGCAGCTCTAGTGGTTGTTTTCCTGCTCTCCTGGATCCTGAACATACACAAATGTTCAACCCCGAAGGGGTTAGCACAACGATGCTAGTATAAGTACGATAATCATATAACAATGATTTAATCAACAATAATCATGACAAATTTCTCCAACTAGAAAATAATAACAACAGATATCACATTATAACAGTCTCAACATACTCATGGTATTCCAACGATCCAGCGCACACAGCTATAGATTCCCATGATGATCCCGTCGGACCAAAACATGGTGGAACTACCTGTCCAACGATCCAGCGCACACAGCTATAGATTTCCCATGATGATTCCCGTCGGATCAACACATGGTGGACAATTAATCACAACACATGTACACAGTACGATCATTATATAACCGACATAATTCGGACAATTCTAATTAAGGTACTTGCCTCGATTCGATGACAAGAATGATACTTCCACGAAAAACGGAACACTCGAAGGTCACTCCTTCGATCAATCACGTAACAAGCTCGAACCTTAAACAAAAGAAATAATATAGAATTCATCTCCCGTCGCACGAATGTTAACAATCTAATTTATAATCAGAAGTTCATAAATTGTAATATGCCTGGCTTGCTTAACGCACGCTACGTATCCTATATAGCGTACGTTAAGGCTACTTGTTAGCGCACGCAATAATACGAAGTCTAGCGTACACTAACCATGCACTGTCAGTACCTCACTGATCAGTCGATTGACTCGTCTGATGATATAACGCATGTTACGTTCCAAGCGTAGCGTACATTAACTTATGCCCGATAGCGCACGTTAACTATAAAGTTTAGCGCATGCTAAACATGTATGACAGTTCTTCCCTGGGCAGTCGACTGTTCTAACTGTGATGAATCTTACGAAATCCTCAGTGTTTAGTATACGTTATCTCCATGCATATTACGTTCATCTTATTACAAATGATCTCACGGATTCAAACATCTTCGAGATACAAAGATACGTATAATCATCACAACACCATATTCCATCTTGATTACAATTCTCATGTGAAGTTTGGTGTTCTTAAGGTCGATGCACTAGATTCCAATATCATCATTACATCCCGATTTAACCATGAAGATGAACTAACAATTCCAACTTATAAGAAAGGATGCAAATCTTCTATGATTCTTTCCTAAGTCCATTTAACAAAAGTGATAACAACTTTACGTTTACGGCCAATATGGTAATGTCATCAATCCGGATAATCAATCTCAGAATACTTCTCTCATCATTCGACGTGGTAAGATGCTAATCATGATGTTTCCAATGATGATATCTCAAGTATAAACATTCTAACTTATAAACATGATGTTGTTTGGATAATTCATCAATGGAACTCAATATCTTGATAGCATAATCCTCATATCCTTATTAACACGAATCCAAGGTAGGAGATAGTATTAACATACCTTAAGATGAAGAAAACACTGAAATAATAGATAGACTTCAACCCCGGTCGCTTGTGTGTCACTCGAAAGTGAGTTTCTTCTTCAATGATCAAGTGTAAGTACTCTCCAATCTTCAATGATCATGTAAGGAGGGTTTATATGTGTTTAAAAAGTAGGGAAGGCTCTCTGGACTTTCCAAGATATGAAGAACGAGTATAGAATTTTAAACCAAATGAAATGGGGTGCTGTACCTTATATAAAGTTTCTATACGATAGCTGTTTAGAGCACGCTATCGTACTGTCCTTAGCGTATGCTAATTAGCGTTGACTCCAAAGTTGTCCAGGTTCATCTGAGGGAATCTTATCCGGACCCATGTCTGGCCGGCGCATGTGCTAGCCGCCTAGCTCAATAATTGACTGCCTAACGCACGCAATTCCTCATTCGTAGCATACGCTAGTTTTAGCCGATAACGTACGTTAAGCTACATTCTTAGCGTACGTTATCACGTGTTCGCATGAGAAAATTTACATGTTGTTATACTCATGTACAAGGATACAAATATAGGAAATATCATACTCCAATTATCGAGATCACAATTCCGAATAATACAGGGTTCAACAACAGATGAAATACAGAATAATAAATCCGGATATTACATACTCTCCTACTAGAAAGGAGTTTTGTCCCGAAACTCAAGACGAAAATAACTCTGGATATCTGGACTTCATGCTATCTTCCGTTTCCCAAGTGGCTTCTTCCACTCCGTGGTGTGACCACTGAACTTTGACCAAAGCGATTGGTTCATTCCTCAACTGCTTAACTCGACTCTCGAGTATCCTGACCGGTCTCTCTTCCAACGTTCCATCCTGAGCGATTTCAATCTCGCCGAAATCAATGACATTACTAGGATCCGGTATATATCTCCGTAACTGGGATACGTGGAACACGTTATGAACATGGCTTAATGACGGCGGTAATGCCAATCTGTATGCCAACTCTCCAACTCTCTCAAGGATCTCGAATGGTTCGATATATCTCGGACTCAGCTTTCTTTTTCTCCCAAAACGAAAGATTCCCCGAGTAGGAGAAACTTTTAAAAGCATGTTATCTCCAATACTGAACTCTAATGGACGACGACGTACATCTGCATAAGATTTCTGTCTACTCTGGGCGGTCAACAGCCTTTCGCGAATCAAAGCTACCTTCTCTCGAGTTTGCACGACCAACTCTGGTTCTGTTCCGATCAAACCTGATGAATCGTCCCAACATAGGGGCGATCTGCATCTTCTCCCGTATAATGCCTCAAACGGTGCCATCTTAATAGAAGCATGCCAACTATTGTTGTAGGTAAATTCAATCAACGCTAGATGAACTTCCCAGTCAGTTGACTAATCTAAGGCACAAGCCCTTAGCATATCTTCCACTGTTTGAATAGTCCTATCGGATTGTCCATCTGTCTGCGGGTGATAAGCTGTGCTGAAGTTCAATTCGGTCCCCAAGGCTTTATGAACTGCTTTCCAAAAATGAGACACAAAACGACCGTCTCGGTCAGAAATAATGGTCTTCGGCGTACCATGCAATCGGACTATCGCTGAAATAAATACTCGTGCCAACCTCTCTGGTCCTCACATGTCCTTAATGCCTAGAAAATGAGCTGATTTGGTTAAACGATCAACTATCACCCAAATCATGTTCATTCCTGTCTTGGTTCTCGGCATACTAGTGATAAAGTCCATAGATATGTCCTCCCACTTCCATTCAGGAATCGGGAGCGGCTTCAGCGTTCCGGCAGGTCGTTGATGCTCGATCTTAACCTGCTGACAAGTCAAGCATTTCGAAACATAATCCTCTACATCTTTCTTCATGTTGCCAGACCAAAAGTTCTGGTTCAAGTCCTTATACATCTTACTGGTGCCCGGGTGGATAGAATAGGGCGCGCTGTGAGCTTCCTTCATAATCGTCTGTTTCAGATCATCGACATCGGGAACGCAAAGTCGTTTCTGAAATCTCAAAACTCCATCATCATGAATTACTAATCCGGGGGCCTTTCCCTTGATCACTTCATCACGTAACCGAATCATCAGAGGATCATCTACTTGCTTAGATTTGATTTCTTCGGTTAACGATGAAGTTATTTCCATCACGCACAGTTGTCCTTGGACTCTTTGCAACCATACTTCAATTCCTTCTCGAATCATCTCTCGTTGAATGCTGAGCTGGGAGGTCAGAGACTCCAGCATCTGAATAGAAACAGGCTTGTGGCTAAGTGCATCGGCCACTACATTTGCTTTTCCTGGATGATAAAGAATTTCCAAGTCATAGTCCTTAATAAGTTCCAGCCATCTTCTTTGCCGCATGTTCAACTCTTTCTGACTGAAGATGTATTTGAGACTCTTGTGATCCGTAAAGATCTGATAGTGTGTCCCATACAGGTAATGTCTCCAGATTTTCAAAGCAAAAACTACTGCTGTCAGCTCCAAATCATGCGTTGGCTAATTCACTTCATAATGTTTCAGCTGTCGTGATGCATAAGCGATCACCTTATCATTCTGCATCAATACGCATCCGAGTCCTTGGTTCGAAGCATCACTGTAAACTATAAATCCTCCCGTTCCCCATGGGAGTGCTAAAATCGGTGCCGTCGTCAATCTCTTCTTCAATTCATCAAAGCTATTCTGGCACAACTCATTCCACTCAAACTTTTGAGTTTTCTGCAGTAGTCGAGTAAGTGGGCGGGTAATTTTGGAAAACCCTTCCACGAACCGACGATAATATCTAGCAAGTCCTAAGAAACTCCGGACTTGTTTCACGTTCTTTGGAGGCTTCCAATCCATAACTATTTCGATCTTCTGAGGATATACTCGGACTCCTTCAGCTGATACCACATGGCCGAGGAACATTACGTCCTTTAGCCAGAATTCACACTTAGAAAGTTTGGCGTACAATTGTTCATTTCTCAACAGGTCTAACACAATCCGCAAATGCTGTGCATGCTCTTCCGGGCTCTTAGAATACACCAGAATGCCATCAATGAACACAACCACAAATTTATCCAAATATTCGATGAACACTCGGTTCATCAATTGTATGAATACAGCAGGTGCATTAGTGAGACCAAATGGCATCACTACAAACTCATAGTGTCCGTAGCGGGTTCTGAACGCTGATTTCGGAACATTAGGTTCCTTAATCCTCAGCTGATGATATACTGATCTCAGATCGATTTTAGAAAACACTGTTGCTCCTTGTAACTGGTCAAATAAATCATCGATCCGTGAAAACGGATACTTGTTCTTAATCGTCATCTTGTTCAGCTCTCGATAGTCAATACACAGTCGAAGCGATCTATCCTTCTTCCGGACAAAAAGAACTGGTGCTCCCCAGGGCGAAACGCTTGGCTGGATATAGCCTTTGTTCAGTAACTCCTCCAGTTGCTTTCATTGCCTTGATCATCTTTCCTGAGCTTCCTGGTTTCCATCATTCAAACAGTATTTTGGAACCATCATCAGCGATCAGCGAGATATTCCTCTTTCGGTAGTTTACAATAGCTCCATATCGATTAAGCCAATCATCTCCGAGTATCAGGTCGTCTCCTTGCATTTCTATCACAATCAGATTTGAGAGCCACTCTCTGCCTCCAAATGATACAGGGAAATCTCTAGTTTATAAGTTTCCAACAATCCTCTCTCCGCTCGGTAAACCCACAACATAAGGTTCACAATTATGAAAATCAGAAATATTCAAACGATTTACACAAGACAAGGATATAAATGAATGCGTAGCTCCTGTATCGAATAAAACACTAACTGGCAGGGAAAGGATCTGAACAGTACCTGATGCGACAGAAGCATCCTGATCGTCTATCCTCCTCATCTCGTACAGACGTGGGGGAAGGGATCCGACACTCGAGCCTCCCTTACGGGCGAATTGTCCTCTGCCTCGACCTCGACCGAAATTTTGGGGCAGCTGAACACTCTGTTGCGTCTGCTGATTACTTGCTTCTCTCTGAGGTAGCTGTGATGTACGGGTTCCATTAAGCTTTGTGGCATTCTTGCAAAACATCGAACGGTGACCTTCCTGTCCGCAATCAAAACATGTAACTGGAGTACGAAAACAATCACGCCAAATGTGGCCTGGGTGACCACAGTTAAAGCACTTCCTAGCTGTATCCGTCATGACTGATACTGCTCCAGAGTTTCTTCCGCTTTTGGATGGGTGTGGAGGTTTTTTGAAAGAATGAAAGGATGATTGGGCCTTGCGGGGGCCACTACTCTTGTGCTCCGTGAAACTACCGGAGACTTTCTGCTTCTTGGACTCTGCCAACTTCTCTATTGCTGCTTCCTTGATCTCATACGCCAACGCCTTATCCTAGTATTGACGGAGAGTGGTACATTCAAAACCGGACATGTACCTCTAGATTTCTGGTTTCATTCTCATATCAAAATGGATCATCATTTCTGCATCTGTTCTGACCAGATGTCGAACAAATGCTAGCTGTTGGTTAAACGTCTTAATCGCCTGAGATACTGGTACATCTGAAGGCTGAGCGGAGAAAAACTCCTGAACTTTGGCTTCCCTCACAGGACGAGGGCAGTACTGAGGTTCCATCATCAATTTAAATTCTGTCCAGTCCGCATCATGATCTGCAGGCCGGATGGCTTCCCATCACTCGGATGCTTCCCCTATCAGAAAGTACTGAGCAATAGAGGCTCTCCGGTCGTCTGGGCAATTAATCCCGGCAAAAATCTTCTCCAATTCCTTTAACCAATGATCCCAGATGGGAGTCTTAGAAATACCGCCGAATTTAGGTGGTTGCATCTTCGCCACCTCTTGCAGCCATCGGTCGCCTCGATTTCCCATGTCTGGGATACCCTGATGTCGATCTCCCTGTTGTAACCCTACTCCCACCTGCATTAGGTCCACGACCTGGGCGAACTGAGTCATCTGGTTCACCACCTGACAAAGGATTTCGGGCACAGCAGGTTCCGGTTCATTATTAATAGATCTCTGTGGCTCGCCTGAGCTGTGGCTGGCCTGATTAGAAGGAGAAGTTTCTCTTTTGGTATTCCTTCGTCCGCGTCCGCGACCGCGACCACGACCGCGACCACAACCGCGACCACGTCCACGTCCACCTCTCAACATACTGTAAGCATAAATACTCAATATACAGGAAACAATATCGTTCTAATGTTCAAGTATAAAGAGATACAACATGTAAAGGACGAGATAGAGTTTAGGAACTTACAACCACTGCTCGCATGAAGACGTAGGCAGTACAGTGATGTTATTCGCGGCCGGTTACCTCAAAAGACATATATGACCCCTATTTTAACCCAATGGCCAAGATATCCATAATCTTAGCTCTGATACCATATTCTGTAACACCCCCGATATATTCAGGAATATTACAGCGCCGTAAATCCTTTTCATAAGAATTTACAAGGCTGAAGAAATGAAAATACAACAACAAGGACCAGCATATGAAAGTAACTGGAATAAATACAACACTTCTGGACAAAGATACCGAAAACACAATTATCCAAAGGAAGAATATTAATACATCACCAAAATCCAATCATCAGAAACGACGTCGTACTCAAGTACGTGTTAAAAATAACACAACAACAGACAATGAA
The DNA here is from genome assembly GCA_033398695.1 of Orobanche coerulescens. NCBI lineage: Eukaryota > Viridiplantae > Streptophyta > Magnoliopsida > Lamiales > Orobanchaceae > Orobanche > Orobanche coerulescens. The sequence continues at coordinate 36,260,673 of CM065816.1, read as the reverse complement.
ACACGGCCGGAACATCACTATGCATCCTCATCGTCATGCAGCTCTAGTGGTTTTTTTCCTGCTCTCCTGGATCTTGAACATACACAAATGTTCACCCCGAAGGGGTTAGCACAACGATGCTAGTACAAGTACGATAATCATATAACAATGATTTAATCAACAATAATCATGACAAATTTCTCCAACGAGAAAATAATAACAACACATATCACATTATAACAGTCTCAACATACTCATGGTATTCCAACGATCCAGCACATACAGCTATAGATTCCCATGATGATCCCATCGGACCAAAACATGGTGGAACTACCTGTCCAACGATCCAGCGCACACAGCTAGACATTTCCCATGATGATTTCCGTTGGATCAACACATGGTGGACAATTAATCACAACACATGTACACAGTACCATCATAATATAACCGACATAATTCGGACAATTCTAATTAAGGTACTTGCCTAGATTCAATGACAAGAATGATACTTCCACGAAAAATGGAACACTCGAAGGTCACCCCTTCGATCAATCACGTAACAAGCTCGAACCTTAAACAAAAGAAATAATATAGAATTCATCTCCCGTCGCACGAATGTTAACAATCTAATTTATAATCGGAAGTTCATAAATCGTAATATGCCTGGCTTGCTTAACGCACGTTATGTATCCTATGTAGCATACGTTAAGGCTACTTGTTAGCGCACGCAATAATACGAAGTCTAGCGTACACTAACCATGCACTGTCAGTACCTCACTGATCAGTCGATTGACTCGTCTGATGATATAATGCATGTTACGTTCCAAGCGTAGCGTACGTTAACTTATGCCCGATAGCGCACGTTAACTATAAAGCTTAGCGCACGCTAAACATGTATGACAGTTCTTCCCTGGGCAGTCGACTGTTCTAACTGTGATGAAACTTACGAAATCCTCAGTGTTTAGTATACATTATCTCCATGCATATTACGTTCATCTTATTACAAATGATCTCGGATTCAAACATCTTCGAGATACAAAGATGCGTATAATCATCACAACACCATATTTCATCTTGATTACAATTCTCATGTGAAGTTTGGTGTTCTTAAGGTCGATGCACTAGATTCCAATATCATCATTACATGCCGATTTAACCATGAAGATGAACTAACAATTCCAACTTATAAGAAAGAATGCAAATCTTCTATGATTCTTTCCTATGTCCATTTAACAAAAGTGATAAAAACTTTACGTCTACGACCAATATGGTAACGTCATCAATCCGGATAATCAATCTCAGAATACTTCTCTCATCATTCGACGTGGTAAGATGCTAATCATGATGTTTCCAACGATGATATCTCAAGTATAAACATTCTAACTTATAAACATGATGTTGTTTGGATAATTCATCAATGGAACTCAATATCTTGATAGCATAATCCTCATATCATTATTAACACGAATCCAAGGTAGGAGATAGTATTAATATACCTTAAGATGAAGAAAACACTGAAATAATAGATAGACTTCAACCCCGGTCGCTTGTGTGTCACTCCAAAGTGAGTTTCTTCTTCAATGATCAAGTGTAAGTACTCTCCAATCTTCAATGATCATGTAAGGAGGGTTTATATGTGTTTAAGAAGTAGGGAAGGCTCTCTGGAATTTCCAAGATATGAAGAACGAGTGATAGAATCGTAAACCAAATGAAATGGGGTGCTGTCCCTTATATAAAGTTTCTGTACGATAGCAGTTTAGCGCACGCTATCGTACTGTCCTTAGCGCACACTAATAGCATTGACTGCAAAATTGTCCAGGTTCATCCGAGGGAATCTTATCCGGACCCATGTCTGGCTGGCGTATGTGCTAGCCGCCTAGCTCAATAATTGACTGCCTAACGCACGCAATTCCTCATTCATACCGTAGGCTAGTTTTAGCCGATAACGTACGTTAAGCTACATTCTTAGCATACGTTATCACGTGTTCGCATGAGAAAATTTACATGTTGTTATACTCATGTACAAGGATACAAATATAGGAAATATCATACTCCAATTATCGAGATCACAATTCCGAATAATACAGGGTTCAACAACAGATGAAATACACAATAATAAATCCGAATATTACATTACCGACCTATCCGCCATTTCAAGAGTCATTCTTGTTGATTTGATTTCCCCGAGTCCAAGCCTTAAATAAGTCGAGTATGGCATTAGATTCACACTTTCTCCCAAATTGAGCATACCACGAGCAACCTTCTTATCTCCCATAGTGATGTCGATCATAAAACTTCTGAGATTTCCCTTCTTTTGACTCCTCGCTTCTACCTCGTAGAGCACCACTTTCTCGTTCCCAAAATATCATATTTTGTTGGAGGTCAATTCTATGAAAATTTTTGTGTAAGCGGGAATGTTCTTCACAACATCCAAGAGAGGTAAGTTGACATGAATCTTCGAAAGCATGTAGTAGATTTCGGAAAATTGCTCAGCTTACTTTGCTTTTCTAAGTCGGCTCGGAGAAGGGACCGGTGGCTTATATGGTTGAGCAGATTTGTGAAGCTTGGAGGTCGAAGTTTCTTCATCTACCCTCTCTTCTTGATTTCCCTACTCGTCTCCTTTCTCACCGCCCATCTCTTTCGCTTCCGGAATTATGTCTTTATTTATCACTTTACCACTTCGGAGGGTGGTAATAGTTTGAGCTTTCTCGAGTTGACTTGGTAGTTTACCCCTTTCTTGTCTACGTGTCTCGGTAGCAAGTTGCCCAATTTAAATCTCCATTTTCTTCACCAAAGCTTCTAAAGATTCGAACCTTTTATGTTCTCCGCTCGGTTTTCCCTACTTTCCTTAATGAATGCCGCAATACTCTCCGCAAGGGAGTTCCTTTGTTGTGGAGGTGGTTCACTTTGCGTTATTTGTTGGGCTCGGTTTCCTCCGTTGTATTGAGCTTGGGCGCTTGTGTCGTACGGCATCGGATTGTTGTTTCTCCATGAGAAATTCGGATGGTTTCTTAGCCCAGGATGATAAGTGTTCGGGAGAGGTGCATTTCATGCATTTCTGCCATAATTATTTCTCCTCTCCTCCCATTCGGGCCTTCTCCCATAGACCAAATCACTTGTTCGATTTGTTCTTCCGGAAAAGTATGTGGGCAATAATTAGCATCATGTTCGGGTACCCCGAATATTTCACAAACTCGTGAGCTCGAAGATTTATTTTGAGTCTTGAGTTGTCTTAGTTCCCTTGTTAACTCATCGATTTTAGATTGCATCTCGTCCTTCTCGCTTACTTGGTTCACAGCTCCCCTACGAACACGTACACTTTTTTGTTGTGAATTAGTTACCAATGTTTCATACACATCATAAGTTTGTCTCTCCGTTAACCCCCAAAACAAACCACCGGCTGCGTTATCCACCGCGCCTTGGCAATATTGAGTCAACCCATCATAGAAGAATTGATTAAGTAGTTGAAGCGGATAGTGATGGTGTGGGCATTGAATGAGGAGCATCTTGAATCGGTCCCACGCTTCGTGAAATGCCTCTCCATCTTGTTGTCCAAATGTTGAGATTTGGGCTCTCAACTGTGTAGTCTTCGAATGAGAGAAATACTTGGTAATGAATTTGTCGTAAACTTCATCCCACGTTCTTAGTGAGCCCGGTGTTAAAGTCATCAACCATTATTTCGACCCATCCTTGAGTGTATAAGGGAAACACTTCATTCTTAGCTGATCCTCAGTCAACCCATTTAATGGGAAGTTGTCAATCGCCACATAGAAGTCCTGGATGAACGACAATGGGTCCTCACGTGCTAATCCGTGAAATGAGGGCAATTGCTCGTTGTGAAATCCGCTGATGTGGTAGTTCCTTACTTCCGGTGCTAATTGGATGCACGAGATGGCGGTGTTAACCACGGGATTTTCATATTCTAGCATTAGATTCTCAACCGGAGGTTGTTGAGGAATATTATAGTTTGCTTCCATCACATATTGAGGCCCAGGATAATAGTTTGCTACATATTGCACTCCAACGGGTGGTTGTCTCGGATAAAAGTATCTCCCTTGTTGAGCTTAGTGTATCCCTTGATTGCGCCCAACATTCTCATATCTCGGAAACCTCGGTTGACGAATGTTTTCTTCATCTAAATTTTGTGCAACATTCTCATGCCTCGGTTGACGAGGGTTTTCTTCTTGGAGCAAAGTCGCTCTTCAAGATCCGGATTCTCCTCGTCGTTTGCCATTGATGATGTGGCTATTGTTTTTGGTGCTCTAATCCTTTGAAGTTCTTCCATGGGTGGAAGAATTGGGTTCCCAACGATATCCTACCAAGCATAAACAAAAGAAGTTAGAGCGGATTTTTAGACTTTATCGAAAATAATGAAAACGGAAAAATGATCAAGAAAAACAATTCAACTATTATTAAAACAAGATCAAAAATTAAACGCCAACTCCCCAACAACGGCGCCAAAACTTGATGAACAAATTAAAAACTCGCAAGTGTACGAATCGCTTTTGTAGGAAGCGGCAAGTAACTCCGAGGTCGATCTCTCGAGGAGTTGGAAACGGTTTGAAGTTCGATTATGTTTAGAAAATAGTCGAATTAACAAAAGTAAAGTGAATTAAAACACGGTGAATGATTCGATAGAGATGTAAGTTCGTAAAGTAAGTGTGGAAAATTAAATTAATCGAAGCGTTAAAAACACCGAATTAAAGGTTGGATTTCTAGAGAATACAATTATGAAGAATGATATGGGAGTTTAGAATCAGCGACACACACGATATCAATTATTAGTTTCGATACTCAAAGAATTTATAGTTTGGAATTACCGATTGCTCACAATTAAAAGAAATCCATTTGATGGCGGCAAATTCTAAAAATCGCGATTGTCCTTTTCGAAAACAAGAGAAACTCCTTTGATGGGGAAGAATCCCTAATAACAATCGACTAGCTAAATAACTTTGATGGGGTAATTTGCTAAACGATCGCGGAAAAAGGGTTAGAACATTCACAATCACTTCTATCGGGTCGTTTGATGGCGAAAAACCCTCGATTTTGACAATATCAACAACTATGAAAAAGGATTGGTGATCTAAATCATAAGTTCTCTTGCGTCTAAATAATATTCGTGCACAAATATCATCAAGAACGCCGATATATTGCAAAGAACAAATAAAGAGGAATAATCCCAAACTCATACCCGGAAAATCAATCAAAACTAACAACTAAGAACATGTGTGTGGTTCAATCTAAACACCCATATAATATGATTAGCTACTCATGATCATTTGAACAATAATATCAAAAATTATGGAATAAAACATGGTAGAAATCTTCCCTTGAGAAAATGAAATCGAAGCTCGAGGAAGGTTTGATGTTCTTCCTTCAAAAACGAACAAAATCTCCTTACAAATGATGAAAATCCTTCACAAATTATATTTCTGATGTGTAGAACACTCAAAAACTGAGAAAAACTGAGTTTGGATCGTGTTTTGCGGCTTGGGAGAAGTTGGATATAGGGTTTCCCTATATATACCCGTCAAAAATCGCCAAAAAGTGCAGAAAATCGCATTTTCTGCACACAAGTGGGTTGGTACGCGGTCTGGAAGGCTTGGACCACGGTCTGGATGATTTTAGGGGGCGCTGGGACGCGGTCTGGATTTGGGACCGCGATGCGGGTGCGGTCCGGGCTTGGATCGCGGTCTCAACTCTTCGGGCCGCGTTCTGGACTGCGTGGCTGTGGTCTAGAAGCCATATCTCTCTCAATACACCTCGAAATTTAGCGTACAATATACCATTGTGAAGTTGATTTCACGAGGAATCAATACGTATATAGAAACATTCTAATTCGATGTACTGAATCTGGAAATTAGAAAATACGACCGACATTGCTTCAATCTTTATCGTTTTAGGCCTCGTTCTTGCTCTTGATCGTCATAAACTCCAATATTGGCCATAAAAGCGCATATTTCACCCCAATATTCATCCGGCTACCTAAAAAACAAAAACACAACATACCACGTGTAAAAAGAGCAAAAACACTTAAAAACAAATGAAAGCGCGACTCGATAGAACGGAATGAGACGATCAAAAATCGACTCATCGGTCATTGAATGAATTGTATTTCATTCAAGGTTGTTCGAGTGCTTGTGATTGTCCGAGGACGTCGTTCGTCGTTCGTGGGAGGATTTCATCGCCTTCGGTTTGAGGCAAGTTTTATACTTGTACTGGTCAATGAGATTAATGTTATCTTGTATGTGTATGAATGTGTTGTATCAATTCGAGACGTAGTCTCTTATGATTTGTTGATATCAGGAAATTGTTTGATTCAATACCCTTAGACAATTATGCCAAATATTATTGTTTTTCTTCAACGATCGGTTTAAGGCATTGAGACTCTTGTTGTTATTGTTGTTGTCGATAGCCTATTCGCGGTATCGATGTATCGATTGTTATTGTTGATATTGATGTTCGATTAAGACATCGATATAAGTGTTGCTATTGATATTGGTGTTTTGCTATTGATGTTGTATTGGCCGGTTGAAGGCATTAACGTATTCGATTATCATCTCTGTCGTCGGTAACCAATTAAAGGTACTGAGGCATCCATTGTGTCATTGTTATCCATTGATCGTTCTAAGGCAATCGGGTTATTGATTTGGGATTGTCGAGGACATTTCCCATCCATGGTATTATTGTTATCGATTGGCCATTTCTAAGGCAATCGAGGTATTGAATTGGGACTGTCGAGGAAATTTCCCATCCGTCGTCATTGTTATCGATTATCCGTTCTAAGGCAATCGAGGTATTTGATGTAACACCCCCAAATCCGCTCAGGGATATTACATGCCGTAGACCCTCTCCTCGAGGATCTACGAGGCTGATAACTAAAATCAAACATCTAAACCTCGCCTTTAAGGCTAAAATGACTCAGTAGACCGATTTGGTCTTTCAACAAATACATACAACTCAAATACAACTCATGCCCACGCAGGGGTCAAAATACAACCACACCCGTACAACGGGAAACAAATACTGCAGCGGAAAAGAAAATACAACTAGACCAATACGACATCAACGGATCCTCGTGTGATTAGTATCGTTATCTTTCATCATCCTTCGTGCCGACCCTGTGCTATGCTCCAAAACCTGAATGCAAAAATAGACATCCACCCCCCGAATACTCGGGGGTTAGCAAAACTCCACTGTTTTGCTAGTGCAAGTACAAGTGAAAAAATACGAGCCATACAATTCACATTCCACGAATAACAATAACCAGAAAATCCTCAGAGATTCAAACGTAACGAAAAGTACTTCCCGAGGCATGAGTTTGGGTAAAACACTCCAAAACCGATAGAGCATAAATCAAGGGAAACAATTTATAAAACCGTTTAAAATGCCATCGAGAGTTTTAATAGAAAACAATTTTAGGATTATCGAATCCTTCTCTTTCCAAAAATCAACAGGGTCACAGCCCAAAGGTTTTGTTTTCACAAATAGGAAACCACCAACAATTAACAGGGTCAGAGCCCAACATCACGTGTCCTCAACGGACGTAAAATCAACAAAACATAATCACGCACGCGCATCGCCTAGGACCGGGACGCTACCACCGACATCCCACTCGAGGCCTCGAAGGACCCTTCCGAGCTGGCTAGCGAAACAAATCACACATCTCACGGTTGGATCAATCGCTTGTTGCATCCTGGCCACATGATCACATGCCATGTGCCACCGTAGATTATCTCAGGCTCTCACGGTTGGATCAATCACTTGTTGCATCCTGACCACATGATCACGTGCCATGTGTCACCGTAGACCTTCAACCATATCCACACATTCACACAATCAACATATCACATCAAGGATATTCAAACAATTCGCCCAGAGGCCTCAAACACTTAGCAAAACACCACGTCAATCCACAACGCACTGAAAAGAGATAATATACGTACACACGTATTATCAAGCGCAACATCAACACCAAACATATCCAAATATCCACGTAGTCACTTACAACCCACACAATTACAAAACACACGCGTTTTGAAAGAGAGCCTTTAACCAGGCTAATCGAATCTCTTGAAAACTCGTTTCAAACAATCAAACAAACATATAAAGACGATCACCAATTATCATATTCACAAAACAAGAATAGTATGGACAAGGTACTTGCCTCAAAATCGGCACGCAAGTATCCCGACGAACACGGCTCAACCGGAAAGCTTCGAAACGCCCAATGCTATCGAAGCGGAAGACGGCGGCGAGCGAAAGGGTTCAACACGGTTTCTTCGCAAGAAACACGACCCTAACATCATACAATCAATAAATCATCGATCATACGAGGAAGAATAATCGTAGAACGCCCGAAAACCCCTCTAAGACATTTTACCGGACACTTTCAAGGCGTCGGTCAAGAACTCGACTCAAACAACGAATCGATACGATCCAACCATGGAATAACAAGGGAAAAGATATAAAACATCTAAATAATCATCAATACATCATAATCCTAAGCTAAATCGGATTAAACGGATGAAAACAACCAAAACACCCAATTTCCCCAAAACTAGATTTCTAGGAAATCTGACCTGATTCGGTAGATCGGAGGATGTTATAGGACGGATGATTGATGATATGAACCTCAAAACTCCATGGATATGTTGTTAAACAACATGGCTTCAAGCTTAGAACACGCCCAGCTGCGGAAGAGGAGAAGAAGAAGGTGAAAAATGGCAAGAAAAACGTCTGCAGGGCCTTTTATAGGGGTTGACTGCCCTGCCGGACACGGCCCGTGCCGATCGGCACGGTCGTGTCGCACACCTGGCCGACAGGGACTCGACCGTGTCCTGCTTGACACGGTCGCGGCGCGGAGGGGCCTTCCGATAGTGACCCGTCCGACAGCGACTCGGCACGACTCGACCGTGTCCTGGAACACGGTCGGGCGTGTCGGCAGTCGTTTCAGGCTTATCCGGGAGAGTTCGGCACGGGCCGTGTCGGACGACACGGTCGGGTCCTGAGACAGAAACTTCGGCATTTTCCGGACGAGTACGCAGACGGGCCGTGTCGGACGACACGGCCGAAGTTCGGCCGGTGATCGGCCAATAACGAGCGGGTGAGCTAAAACGACCATAACTCTCTCGTCCGGACTCCGATTGACTCACCGTTTGAACCATTGGAAAGCTAACTCGATGATCTATAATGTTGCAAAGATTTAGAATTTTTGGAGTTACCAAAAATTAATGGTGACTTTACAAAGTCGAACTCCCACGTGAAAAGGTCGATTAAGGACACGGAACTCAATAAAAGCGACAAACGAACTCGGATGACAAAAAGTGCAGAATTAATCATTCTCGAAATGACGAAAGGTCATGAGCGAGTCGTCAAAACGGACTTCCGCCGAAAAAAAGAAAATTACCGAAATTCGAAATTGCGGATATTACATTCTACCCTCCTTAAAAGAAGTTTCGTCCCGAAACTTAAAACAAGTAGGGGGAGCAATATACCCGCCAGGAAAACTCGACGAGATACACAAAAATAGAAAACTCGCGCCCAACGGCGAAACGCTGCAAGAAACACAAAGAGACATACGGCGTGAAAACACGCTCCACGACGACCAACACAATGTCGCCGTTAGGGATACAATAAAACCAACAAATGACAAGCGTCATCAAACGGATAATATAGTCAAGTCGATTATCCGAACAATCACAAAACACAACGAACGAAAATCAATACGATTGACCAACCTGACGGTTCATCAATCTAAACGCGGGTCAAACGCTGAACAAATACGGAATTCCACCGCCCAAGGGTTGGAAGATCGAAAACAAGACTAATTTCCCAAACTTGAGGGAATTAGGAAGGAGCCTGAACGCTCAACAATCACGAAACGAGGACAAAAACCGAACAAACAAACGACCGAACCACAACGGTCGAGACAACAAAAGCGAACAATCATGTTCGAATCACGAAGAACAATAAAATTCAAACAACAACTCCAAGGTTCACATCTCGACTCGAGACAAAACAAGATCCGGTGAAAACAACAAGATGCACACTCGCATAAGATCCACAGGAAAGGGAATAACAATTGAAAAGTCACATCGACGAACGAGTAATTCCGAAATAATACCACCCTCGTTCGATCAACAAAAGCAAGGGGCAGGACAAGCTCAGAAAATGTCAATGAACATAAACGAGTCGACAGAGTCGAAAATACAAAAGTTCAAGATCCAGTCCACTTCGAATAAAAGAACTAGTAGAACCAAAAGATGTTACTTCCGAACAAGGTTCACAAGAATCGAACCGAACTCGGAAAGTTACAGCGATAACTAGATTGACCCAAAACAAGATCACACCTCGTCCGATCAATGAAACCGAAATACAGAACAAGTTCAGTAGTATCAACGAACACGAACGAGTCGATAGAATCGAGAAAGAGAAAATGCAGGAGTCTAAAAACAACACGGGTACTACATTCGACCTCTTATAAAAGAAGGTCGCCCCCGCAACTCACAACAGCGAAAACAAGGTGACGACACGACAAGCAACCGACAGAAACATCCTTCGAAGGCCTCTCAAAGCCGATTCTGATACTTGTGCTGAAGCGCGAACTCCGAAAGTCTCGGTAGCCAATTCACAAAACTGAATTCGGTGTCCCTCGAGTCCACACTTGAAATGTGTTACCGACGAGAAGGACAATTTACACGTGCATGCCCCGGCACATCACGATTGAAACGCCTCGGCTCGGCATACCGAAAATACAAATGCTAGATACAATAGGGCATAACGTCGCAAAACAACATAGCGGAGATGCCAACTCGGCACAACAAAGAATCATAACACATACCATATACAACGATTACCATCATAAAGTAATACACACACAAACACTACAGCAACGACGGTATCGTTCGGCGACCTCAACGGCCCGAACGATAACCAGCACATAATTACAACCATCATGAAACAATCACACATGTACACAAACGTACAAACTCAAGCTTCAACAGCTCACACCCGTGCGACAACACGCAAATCACCACGAGGCGACAAACAGTAAATACCAGTTCACACCTCTCACAGAGGGCTAGTACAACAAATGCGTGGCAACGCCTCGACGTTCATGCCACCAATTCGATCACAATTTGGGGTTAACACCGTAACGAAAGTTCGAAAACCATACATGCATTTCCGGTCCGCAAACAGGAATGATAGGTTTTAAAAACAAAAACCACCTTTTGAAAACAGTTTGGAAACACCAGTTGATCTTGAGTATCATTTTACAAAAAGTAGTACAAACACCATTATCGAGACTTTGAAAATCATCTTGCGTTTGAACAAAAATGAGGACACCTTTCCTTTAGTGAGAAACTTTCAAAAATATTCGACCCTTGGGTCTAAGCAACTGCATTTGAAAATATCTCAAAAATATTTGTGGTCCTCAACCGGAAAATTTTTGAAATGTATTGCGGCATTAGAAAACACCTTGAAAACACCGCAAGAAAATAATTCGTTTTAAAAGTACGTCTCGAATTTTAATTTTCTAAGATACTCAAGGTTTTCAAAAATAATTCAATGGGCTAGAATGCCCAAAAATTTCACGTAATTACAAGGAACAATATAGCGCCGTGGGTCCTGTAATATCCGGTATTTTTCTTTCCCTTGTATTTTCATTTTTGGTTTATTTCTCGGTCATAGTGACCCTCGTGTATCTTTCAGTATGTCCTTCCTGTCAACTGTTGAACTGTATTCTCGTTATTGTTCATTGTTTCAACTTTCCTCATATGAGTTCGACTTTGTTAGATCACCATTAATTTTTGGTGACTCCAAAATTCTAAATCTTTGCAATATTATAGAACATCGAGTTAGCATTCCAATGGTTCAAACGGTGAGTCAATCGGAGTCCGGACGAGAGAGTTATAGTCGTTTCAGTTTTTGGCCGATCACTGCCGACCGGACCCGACCGTGTCGTCCGACACGGCCCGTGCCGTACTCGTCCGGAAATGCCAAAGTTTCTGCCGACCGAACTCGGCCGTGTCATCCAAACGCCTGCGCTGCATTTCTTCCGGATAAGCCGAGCGATCGCTAGATGCCCGACCGTGTCCCGTGACACGGTCGAGTCATGCCGAGTCAGCCGGACGGTCACCGTCGGGAGGCCCTCCGGCTGCGACCGTGTCAAGCGGGACACGGCCGAGTCCTCGCTGCCACCAGGCGACACGGCCGTGCCGACCGGCACGGCCGTGTCCGGCAGCATACCAACCCCTATAAAAGGCCCCGCAGACGCTTTTTCTTGCCATTTTTCACCTTCTTCTCCTCCTCTTCCGCAGCTGGGCGTGTTCTAAGCTTGAAGCCATGTTGTTTAACAACATATCCATGGAGTTCTTGAGGTTATATCATCAATAATCCGTCCGATATCATCCCTTAATCCAGCGAATCAAGGTTAGATCCTTAGAACCCTACTTTTGGTAAAATTGGGGGTTTTCGTGTTTTTGTCCGATTCGTTCCGTTTTGTTGATTAATTCATGATGAATATGATTAATCTTGTTGGTATTCTTAGTTTCCCTACGGATTCATGGTATATTTCATGATTTTTACGGAATCGAGAGGGTTTGGTTGTGGCCCGCCCTCGTTGTTGTTTATATACGAATATACATGAATCGTAGGCGGGTTTTCGGGTGTATTCCAATTCCGTATTCATTTAGAAATGGTTGTGATTGTATTCTTCGAATCGTTAGGTTCGGTTTCATTGGTTCCTAGCGTTCGTCGGTGACTTTCCTTTCCGTTCGTTGCGTCGTCAATAATTCAAGGCAAGTATTTTTGGAAACCTTTAAGCTTAACATGAAATGGTGATGTATATTACTTGTGTGTAACTCACCTTGTGTTGGCCCGACGGGGTCAAGGAGGGAAATCTATGCTGCCGCCCTGGATTTCACGAGTTTCGTACCGCTAGCCAACTCGGTAGGGTCCTTGCGAGGCCTCGAGTGAGAATGTATGCTGCCGCCTTGTTCTCACGGCATAGCGTGTGCGTGGTTTTGTTTTTTCTGTAATTGTAGCCAACTCGGTAGGGTCCCTGCGAGGCCTCGAGTGAGAATGTATGCTGCAGCCCTGTTCTCAAGGCTAATTGTGGACTGTATATTTTCCGGAAAAGACATGTCTGGTTTTGACTTTTGAAATTGATATTGGTACATGTATTATGAAATGTGTAAGCGATTGGTTTGCCTTGATTACTTGTACTAGCGTAATTGCTAACCCCTTTGGGGACCCGTTTTGGGGAAATTCTTGTTATGGATTTCAGGTTATGATTATCCGGACGGCGAGCACCGTGACGACGAGGATGTTGGCCAGGGTCGTTGACATGTGCATTTGGGTCTACTTATTTCCTTTGTCCATTTCGATATGGTTGTTCCCGCAGTTTTAAACTTATAGATTGTACTCGCGAGTACTTAGGCTTTTCGATTCAAACTCCGTGTTGTACTACTTTTAAATTGTCACGTTGTTGGTTGATGCTTATTTTTCCGGTTGTTTCGGGCGTATCTTTATATGTCATATTATTTAATTATGTATCCTCGCTAACCGAGATGGTTTGTCGATTGGAGTTTTCCTATTGTAGCCTGGTAGGTCCCATGTAGGGGTCTACGGCGCTGTAACATATTTCCGAATATCTCGGGGTGTTACAGAAAATGGTATCGGAGATCTAGGTTTACGGATACCTAGGCTTGTTGGTTATTTGGGTCTAGTCGTATTTGTTTTGCACATTGTCACACCGCCAAAGATCCCAAGACTTCCAAAGGCTCGTAAGTTTTCTTATTCGGCTCTTTTGTTTCTTGCATTGTATTTCCACCTTTGAATCGTAGTTGCTTTTCCTCCCTTACTCATCATCGATATACTTCTGTTATCTCTCAACTTCAGTATGGATGCCGGAGGAAACCGTGGTCGTGGTCGTGGCCGTGGACGCGGCCGAGGACGTGGGGCGGCCGGCAAGCGGCCACGTCGCACTCTTCAGAGCCGGCAGACCGGCGACCGTCACAGTCATGCTTCTTCTCAGGAGCGCGCCGATCTTGGTATTGCGGCTGTTATGCAACAAATGGTTAACCAAATGGCGGCTATAGCTCAGGTGGTCCAGAACCCCAACCAGGCCCATGCTAATCGGGGCGGAGCGGATCGCTGGCTTCAAGATGTCATCAAGATGCATCCTCCTCAGTTTTCGGGAGGTTCGGACCCGATCGGCTGGGAAGGGTGGATCAAGGAGATATCCAAAGTATTCACTGCTACCAACTGCCCCGAGGACCGTAAGGTCCCTATTGCTCAATACTTTCTCACGGGAGATGCTACAGATTGGTGGGAGGCCGTTGGTCCCAAAGATCATGTTGCTTCGTGGGCCGAGTTTCAGGAGTTGATGGAGACCGAGTATTGTCCATGGCCGGTCAGACAGGCTCGAGTGCATGCTTTCTATGATGCTCAACCACGGGATATCCCCGTATCTCAGGCCATTGCCGACTTTAACAAGGAGTTGGGTTATGTGAAGACCCAAGTTGTCGCTGAGAGCGACAAAATTTTCCATTTTTCCAGGAGGATGAAGCTGCCTATTCGGGACTACATGTCTGGACTCGTCTGCACTACCTTGAAGGATTATCAGAGTCGAGCTCTTGCTTATGATATGTCAGTGACGGCGAGTGATTTGGCTCGTGAGAGCAAGAAGCAGAAGTCGGTCGGAAATTTTTCTGGTCCCAAGAGTGGAGGCCAGCAGAAATCTCAAGCTACAAATATTTCAACGGGCGGTTCGGCTCGTTTCTCTGGGAGCTTTCGGGGTGCCTCCGGAACCTCCGCTCATGAACCCACATGTTTTAACTGTGGTGTGCAGGGCCATAGGAGCCGGCAGTGTTCTCGTCCGAAGCTTACCTGTCATACTTGTGGACAGCTAGGCCACAAGGCCCCTTTTTGTGAACAGATCAAACAGCTTCGCGGCGCCCGTTCTTCTCAACCAGTTCCGTTGGAGCCGAGTGTGAACCAGGGCTCATTTGCTCCGCCGCCCCCACCGAGTGCCGGCCGAGGTAAGGGTCGGGGTCAGCCCGCTAGAGGTGGAGTTTCCAGTGTCGGCTCTGCTCAGCCGCGTATCTATGAGATGAGGAGAGACGATGATCCAGAAGCTACTGTGGCGACAGGTACCGTTCATATCCATTCTCATCCTGTCGGTGTGCTTTTTGATTCGGGTGCTACGCATTCATTCATTTCTCTAGAGTGTGTGCGCCGTTTGAGTCTCGACTGCTTGTCACCCTGTGAGCCTTTCATCGTTAAACTTCCTAGCGGTGATAGAATTGTCGGTGATCGAGAAGTCCGGGACTGTTTTGTGATTATTTCTGAGAGGGCTTGGCTCTCTAATCTTATTGTCGTGGGTATCGAGGGCGAGGATTTGATTCTCGGGGACGATTGGCTCGAGCGGCATGGCGCGATCATGAACTACCGCACGAGAATCATCACTATGTGAGCCGAGGACGGCACCGAACACTCTTTCGCAGGGCGAAAGAGAAACCAGAAGTTTGTTATTAACGCCTTGAAGGCGATGAAACTCCTGCGAAAAGGGTGTACTGGTTATTGGTGCTACGCCTTGAAGGCGGAGAATGGTGGAGTTGAACTTTCGTCGATCCCAGTCGTTAGTGAGTTTCCTGATGTATTTCCTGACGAGTTGCCGGGATTGCCACCGGATCGTGAGGTTGAGTTTGCTATAGAGTTAGAGCGGGGTGCGGCTCCGATTTCGAAGGCGCCGTATCGTATGGCACCTTCAGAGATGGCAGAGTTGAAGAAACAGTTGAGTGAACTCCTTGAGTCGGGGTATGTTCGACCGAGCGCCTCGCATTGGGGCGCACCGGTCTTGTTTGTACGTAAGAAGGATGGTTCACTACGTTTGTGTATCGACTATCGTGAACTGAACAAGGTGACCATCAAGAACAGGTATCCTTTACCGAGAATTGACGACTTGTTCGATCGCGGTGGAGCGCGGTATTCTCAAAGATTGATTTGAGATCGGGTACTATCGGCTCCGGTGAGGGAGTCCGACGTGCAAAAGCATTTTCGGACGAGATACGGACATTATGAGTTTGTAGTTATGCCCTTCGGGTTAACTAACGCGCCGGCGGTGTTCATGCACTTGATGAACAAAGTCTTTATCGAGTATTTGGATAAGTGTGTCGTCGTCTTCATTGACGATATTCTTATTTATTCGAGGAACGAGGAAGAGCATGCCCATCATTTGCGGGTAGTGTTAGACATTTTGAGGACCGAGCAACTCTATGCGAAGTTCTCGAAATGTGAGTTCTGGAAGGAAGTGATGTTTTTGGGTCACGTGATTTCACGAGGAGTTCGAGTGGATCCGCGAAAATTGAGGCGGTGTTGGATTGGGCATCGCCTACAAATGTGAAGGAGGTCCGTAGTTTCTTGGGTTTGGTGGCTACTATCGTAGGTTCGTCGAGGGTTTCTCAAAACTAGCTCGACCACTTACACGATTGCCCAATCAGAAGTTCGTCTGGACCGATGAGAGGCCCGAGTTTTGAGGAATCAAGAAGCGTTTGACTTGACTCCGGTTCGCGTTGCCATGTGGCAACGAGGATTCGCCGTGTATAGCGATGCTTCGGGTCGTGGTCTTGGGTGCGTATTGATGCAAAGACGGCAAGACCATTGCCTATGCGTCGAGACAGTTGAGGCCATATGAGCTTAACTACCCTACTCACGATTTGGAGTTAGCGGCGGTTGTCTTTGCACTCAAGATTTGGCGTCACTATCTTTTCGGCTCTACATGTCAGATTTTTACCGATCATAAAAGTCTGAAATACATATTTACTCAGCGGGAGTTGAATATGAGGCAGAGGAGGTGGTTAGAGTTGATTAAGGATTATGACCTCGAAATCCTTTATCATCCGGGTAAGGCGAATGTCGTGGCCGACGCCTTGAGTCGGAAACCGATTGTGTTGCGAACGCTTGAGGTCCTTACGCCTCAGTCTGAGCTTCGGCGGGCTTTGATCGGGTTAGATGTTGAGGTTTTGCTGCCTGGATCTGTCGGGCAATTTTGTGCCTTAGAAATTTCGTCGTCTTTGATCGATGAAATTAAGCTGAAACAATTAGAGGATCCGATGATTACTCAAATCCGAGAGAACGTTCTTAAAGGAAAGTCTCCTGGGTTTGTGATTCACGAGGATGGTGTTTTGAGATTCAGTCGGCTTTGTGTGCCGAACGATCCAGGGTTGCGACAGGGGTATTTTGCGTGAGGCCCATTCCACACCCTATTCTGTTCATCCTGGCTCGAGTAAGATGTACAAGGACACGAGGAGGAACTTCGGTGGAATGATATGAAGGAGGAGGTCTCACTGTTTGTGGCTAGATGTTTTACTTGTCAGCAGGTCAAAATCGAGCATCGGCGACCGGCCGGGTTATTGCGATCACTTCCGTTCCGAATGGAAATGGGAAGATATATCGATGGAATTCATTACGAGTTTGCAGAGATCGAGATCGGGCATGAATATGGTTTGGGTGATTGTTGATCGTCTGACCAAGTCGGCACATTTTCTGGGCATCAAGGACACTTGGGGCCCGGAGAAGTTGGCCCGTATATTTATCGCACAGATTGTGAGGCTTCACGGTACTCCGAAGTCTATCGTTTCGGATCGTGATGGCCGTTTCGTATCGCACTTTTGGCAGGTGGTGCATAAGGCGTTGGGTACCCGTTTGCATTTGAGTACCTCTTTCCATCCTCAGTCAGATGGACAGTCGGAACGCACTATCCAGACATTCGAGGACATGTTGCGTGCTTGTGCCTTCGATTGGAGTAGCGACTGGGAGGAGCATTTGCCATTGATCGAATTCACGTACAACAATAGTTGGCACGCGTCGATTCGAATGGCACCGTATGAGGCACTTTATGGGCGACGATGTCGATCGCCGATTTGTTGGAATGAGGCGTCCGATTTAGTCGGGACCGAGCCGGATGTCGTTTTAGAGACGAGACGGAAGATAGAATTAATTCGAGAACGGATGTTGACTGCCCAGAGTCGACAGAAGTCATATGCCGATGTCCGTCTTCGACCTTTAGAATTCGAGGTGGGAGACCACGTTTTGCTGAAGGTGTCGCCAACGAGAGGAGTTTTCCGTTTCGGGAAGAAGGGGAAGTTGAGTCCGAGATTTATTGGACCCTTCGAGATTCTCGAGCGAGTCGGTGGGTTAGCATATCGTTTGGCGTTACCCCCGGCCTTGAGTCATGTTCATAGTGTTTTTCATGTTTCCCAGCTGAGGAAATATATTCCGGATCCTAGTCACGTCATCGATTATGGCGAGATTGATATTGCTGAAGATATTACTTTTGAGGAGGGACCTTTGAAGATTTTGGAGCATCGTGAGAAACGACTGAGGCATAAGACCATCCCTTTGGTCAAAGTGCAGTGGTCGAGACACGGTGTCGAGGAGGCAACTTGGGAAACCGAGGATAGCATGCGTGCTAGGTACCCTGAGTTGTTTGTTTCTTAAGTTTCGGGACGAAACTTATTTTTAGAGGGGTAGAATGTAATATCCGGTATTTTTCTTTCCCTTGTATTTTCATTTTTGGTTTATTTCTCGGTCATAGTGACCCTCGTGTATCTTTCAGTATGTCCTTCCTGTCAACTGTTGAACTGTATTCTCGTTATTGTTCATTGTTTCAACTTTCCTCATATGAGTTCGACTTTGTTAGATCACCATTAATTTTTGGTGACTCCAAAATTCTAAATCTTTGCAATATTATAGAACATCGAGTTAGCTTTCCAATGGTTCAAACGGTGAGTCAATCGGAGTCCGGACGAGAGAGTTATGGTCGTTTGATTTTGGCGATCACTGCGACCGGACCCGACGGTGTCGTCCGACACGGCCCGTGCCGGCTGCATCGTCCGGAAATGCCAAAGTTTCGCCGACCGAACTCGGCCGTGTCATCCGACACGGCCCGTGCCGCACTCTTCCGGATAAGCCGAGCGGCGCCGGATGCCCGACCGTGTCCCGTGACACGGCCGAGTCATGCCGAAGTCATTTGTCGGACGGTCATCGTCGGAGGCCCTCCGCGCCGCGACCGTGTCAAGCGGCAGACACGGTCGAGTCCCTGTCGGCCAGTATGCGACACGACCGTGCCGACCGGCACGGCCGTGTCCGCGCATACCAACCCCTATAAAAGGCCCCGCAGACGCTTTTTCTTGCCATTTTTCACCTTCTTCTCCTCCTCTTCCGCACCGGGCGTGTTCTAAGCTTGAAGCCATGTTGTTTAACAACATATCCATGGAGTTCTTGAGGTTATATCATCAATAATCCGTCCGATATCATCCCTTAATCCAAATGAATCAAGGTTAGATCCTTAGAACCCTACTTTTGGTAAAATTGGGGTTTTCGTGTTTTTGTCCGATTCGTTCCGTTTTGTTGATTAATTCATGATGAATATGATTAATCTTGTTGGTATTCTTAGTTTCCCTACGGATTCATGGTATATTTCATGATTTTTACGGAATCGAGAGGGTTTGGTTGTGGTCCGCCCTCGTTGTTGTTTATATACGAATATACATGAATCGTAGGCGGGTTTTCGGGTGTATTCGAATTCCGTATTCATTTAGAAATGGTTGTGATTGTATTCTTCGAATCGTTAGGTTCGGTTTCATTGGTTCCTAGCGTTCGTCGGTGACTTTCCTTTCCGTTCGTTGCGTCGTCAATAATTCAAGGCAAGTATTTTTGGAAACCTTTAAGCTTCACATGAAATGGTGATGTATATTACTTGTGTGTAACTCACCTTGTGTTGGCCCGACGGGGTCAAGGAGGGAAATCTATGCTGCCGCCCTGGATTTCACGAGTTTCGTACTGCTAGCCAACTCGGTAGGGTCCTTGCGAGGCCTCGAGTGAGAATGTATGATGCCGCCCTGTTCTCACGGCATAGCGTGTGCGTGGTTTTGTTTTTCTGTAATTGTAGCCAACTCGGTAGGGTCCCTGCGAGGCCTCGAGTGAGAATGTATGCTGCCGCCCTGTTCTCAAGGCTAATTGTGGACTGTATATTTTCCGGAAAAGACATGTCTGGTTTTGACTTTTGAAATTGATATTGGTACATGTATTATGAAATGTGTAAGCGATTGGTTTGCCTTGATTACTTGTACTAGCGTAATTGCTAACCCCTTTGGGGACCCGTTTTGGGGAAATTCTTGTTATAGATTTCAGGTTATGATTATCCGGACGAGCGAGCACCAGGACAGTACGAGGATGTTGGCCAGGGTCGTTGACATGTGCATTTGGGTCTACTTATTTCCTTTGTCCATTTCGATATGGTTGTTCCCGCAGTTTTAAACTTATAGATTGTACTCGCGAGTACTTAGGCTTTTCGATTCAAACTCCGTGTTGTACTACTTTTAAATTGTCACGTTGTTGGTTGATGCTTATTTTTCCGGTTGTTTCGGGCGTATCTTTATATGTCATATTATTTAATTGTGTATCCTCGCTAACCGAGATGGTTAGTCGAGTGGAGTTTTCCTATTGTAGCCTGGTAGGTCCCATGTAGTGGTCTACGGCGCTGTAACATATTTCCGAATATCTCGGGGTGTTACAGGTCCCGCGCCGGAACCCACCAGGCTAAAAACCATTTACAAAAACGCCAAAAAGGCCGATGACGGTAATATTTCAAAAACCCACAGAAGCCATTTAGAAAATAATAAATACCGTCATAAGAATTTCGCCAAAACGATCAAGGCCGTAATGCCAAAAACTCGGTTAAGGAATTGGTTTTCAAAATAAAACTCAGTCGGTAAAATACCGAAAGCCATTACAGAAGAACTCACTGATCGGTCAAAAACTTATCCTAAAAATAGGAGTTTTTGAGTCGCTCGCAAATATATACGAGGTAGAAGTAGTTTGTGGTAAGTTCTACCAAGGTCTTTTCTCTCGAGGATTGTCCAACAGGGCTTCGTATAATTTTTTTGTTATAGATTGCGAGAAATAAATACTAAAATATTAAAAAAGATATTTTTGGGTTTTTAAATATTAACTAAATTAAATTGCACTATATTTAATTTAAACTATTTTTAATAAGACTATTTTATATAAGACTATTTTTATACTAGACTATTTATATTAGACTATTTATATTAGACTATTTATATTAGACTATTTATACTAGACTATTTTTATTAAGACTATTTATACTAGACTATTTATATTAAGACTATTTATACTAGACTATTTATATTAGACTATTTATATTAGACTATTTATACTAGACTATTTATATTAAGACTATTTATACTAGACTATTTATATTAGACTATTTATATTAGACTATTTATATTAGACTATTTATACTAGACTATTTATATTAGACTATTTATATTAGACTATTTATACTAGACTATTTATATTAAGACTATTTATACTAGACTATTTATATTAGACTATTTATATTAGACTATTTATATTAGACTATTTTTAACTAGTGAAAATAAATAGAATTAAAAGGAGTTGGGAATTTATAAAATCTAGGGGATTACGGGTTCATTAAATTAGGTATTTAATTAAGTATAGGAATTGATTTATATGGATATAAAAGAAAAAATGAATATTTATCGAGTAATCAACTTTTCACCTCCGTACTTTCGTAATCAAAGATGTCTTAATCGCTGTCACTTTTTTAAGATGTTGATAACAAGATTAACACTTGATAGATTGAAAAGATGTGTTTCCAATACACTTAACAATCAATCAAGGAGGTTTCACTAGTAGAAATAGGATATGATCAATCACTATTTAAACCAATTAGTCCTTTCATTTCTCTAACTTGACTATTTTTAGGATAAACGATCGTTCATCGAGTAATCAACTTTTCACCTCCGTACTTTCGTAATCAAAGATGTCTTAACCACTTTAGCAATCTTAAGATGTTGATAACAAGATTAACATTTGATAGATTGAAAAGATATGTTTCCAATTCACTCAACAATCAATCAAGAAGGTTTCATTAGTAAAAATAGGATATGATCAATCGCTATTTAAACCAATTAGTCCTAAAAATAGTTTAAATCAATCAAATACTCAATATATAACCTAATAGAAATCCCCCTTCCCCTAGGAAGAAAGATTAGCTACTCATTGGTTTATAGAAACTAAAATTATAATAGAAATAATGATATATATAATATATATATAGAAACTTTTAATTACTAGAACTTAATGACAATAGATAAAACTAATGACAATAGATAAAACTTACTTGAATATGATGAATCAAAGTGCAAGAAACAAACTTCAAAATATAACTTCAAACTTGTTTAAAGGTTACAAGCTTACAAAAATTGAAAGTAAAATACTAAGTGCTTATTGATCAAGCACTTTTCAATTACAAACTAAATGAAAGAAAAACTTCAAACCAAAAATAAAATACAAACTAAAATTGAAAGTTCTAAGGAAAATATATTGCTAAAGGAAAGGAGTATTTCTTAGCAAGAAGTTGAGGATTTCTTGGTAAGAATGTGTGTTGGGATTTTTGCAATGGGTGAACATGTCCTTTTATAGGTGATTTTCAAGAATACAATTGATTATTTAATTCAAAATATCTATTGTAATATCATTTTTTTAATTCTTTGTTCACACTTCACCCATGTCTTTGAATTTTCAGATTTTTGACCAAAAAAATATCTTGTGGTTGATTTCACAAGTTGGTCAAAAGTGGACTAATTTTGCATGGCATCTGCTTAAACACGGCGATGAAAAACGGCCCAGTTTGCCCCGTGTTTGTGCGCCGTTTGTGCCGACTCGGTCTCTTCCGGAATACGCGAGGACACGGCGCTAAATGCTGGCCGTGTGTGAACGGCCCAAGACACGGCCCTTGTTGCGCCAGATGTGAACGGGCCTACATAACACGGTCTTGTTTGCGCCGTGTTGTAGGTCGTTTTGCCTTGAAAATTCCCGTCGTTGGATTTGGTCTTGTTTTCCGTCCTTTTGATGCTTCATGTCGATGTCAGAAATAACCATTTTTAGCTCATGTTTGGATATATCTCGTAAAATATATATTTTTAATCACAAATCAAGACAATTATGCCGGAAAAATGAATATTTTGTATATGAATTTTAGATCAATTATGCACCAATCAAATACCCCACACTTAAATTCTTGCTAGTCCCGAGCAAGACTCATTATTAATCACACACAAAATAAAAATTAAAATAAGACACAAAATAAAAAATAAAAATAATACACACAAATTTAAGAAAAATAATTATATATAAAGATAAAAAGAGATCAAAATGCCATTAATACGCAATAACCAACTTTATACGGTAGATAGAAAATGAATCAAGATTCAAAATAAATCTACTAACGATTTTGAAGTTAAAACACGGTTTTTATTTTTGTAATTCCAAAATGCAAGGTTTCCCCCCCTAAAGGTTGATTATTTCTTTCCCACTCGTGACTTCACACGACTCCATTTAATGGTTGCTCTCGATCACTCGTTTATTTTTCGACTCAATATGAAGAAGAATTTCATCGGCGTCATCAAATATTGTGATTTTCACAAAATTGAGTGTATTGAAATTCAGCTGCTAATTAATTCAAATCTGCTCATAAACTACATCCCTTTTAGTGATAGC
Source organism: Orobanche coerulescens (assembly GCA_033398695.1). Lineage (NCBI taxonomy): Eukaryota > Viridiplantae > Streptophyta > Magnoliopsida > Lamiales > Orobanchaceae > Orobanche > Orobanche coerulescens. Next base: position 36,237,075 of record CM065816.1, on the reverse strand, counting down.
TTTCACACCGTTATTTGCTAACGGGTAGCTCTTTTCACTAACACAATTTCTATCTCATTATTTTTCTTTCGTAGATAGGTGATAGCTTGCACACCGGTATTTGCTGACGTGTAGCTCTTTTCACCAATTTTTCTCGAGACGGCACTACGCACCAACAATGGTTAGTCCTTTATTTTTCGCAAAATTTAAGACTTCAAAATTAGGCGGTATTCTTTGCTCAACACTTCTCCTTTTCGTCATTTATTTTTTTAGGTGATAGCTTTCACACCGTTATTTGCTAACGTGTAGCTCTTTTCACCAATGACTCCTTTTTTTTTTAGGGAATAGAATTTTGCGAAAATCATTTTTAGTTAAGCATGAAAAATCAAAAACTCCACAAATTAAGTAAATTTCAGTTTTATTTTTCATCAACCAATTGATTCTTCTTTTCTCAAGGTAACGAATGACTCGATTTTATATGATAATTACAAGGCTTGGAAAGAGAGATTAAGGCTCAAAAAAAAATTTGGAATATACAATTTTTTTACCGGTTAAAACGATTTTAGAAGTTTGTATATAGCTAATTTATTGGTGTTATGGCCAGATCTAAAAATCTCAAAAATCAAAATACTATAAATATATATATATAATAAAAAAAAATTAAGGCAAATAACCAAATCAATCAAAACACACCAAAATTATTAAACAAACCACACCAAAATTACAACACACCAAAATACTAAAACAAACCACCCCCAAACTTGAAAATAAAACTGTCCTCAGTTTATAAAATAAAAAATAAAAATCAATGCAGAAAAGCAGAATACTCCCTGTTAAGAAATTTGATGTCTGATCCAAAAGCCTTTTATAATATTCAATAGAATAAATATAAGATGCACACACAAAATAAAATAAAATCTACTAGTAAGTATAACATAATTTTTTAGATGCGCATCAAGAAAGTCCGAAGAGTCGCCTTACGCTGCCATCAAAGTTTTTAAAAAAGCAAAACACGAAATAAAAATTACAGCAATACATAAATCGCGAATAGATGCGCGTCAAGAGATCAAGAAGAAACTCCTTAAGCTGCCATCATTTAGCACGATTATTACACACGACTGAATGTAATATTACAAGAGGTCCGTCATGGGTTTTCAAAGGGTGTGGAAAGTAACCACTTTTCGTTTTATCACTGTAAAATATTCTACCAATTAAATTTTAGCTAGAGCTGGATCTGGTTGAGGAACACATTCATTGTGTTTTTTGATTAGTTCTTCTGGTGTGGTTGCAACGACTATGTTTCGTTTATCAATCTCTGAAATAAAACCCTTTTCGGCAGTGTAGTCGATGAAAGACAGTAAACCATCAAAGAAACCATTGACATTAAGCACTCCTATTGGTTTTTGATGAACATTTAGCTGGGCTCTGGTAACCACATGAAAAAGTTCCTCAAGGGTGCCAAAACCACCGGGAAGGGCGATAAAGGCGCCAGAATTATTTATCATGTGAGTTATGCGATCTTGCATATTCACAGATCTAAACTCATCTCCAATAGTTGACCCGGTGATTTTACTTTCAGCCAGAGGTTTTGGGATTACTCCCAATACTCTTACTCCTTCCATATAGGCGACGTGACTCGTCCCATTAATCCTAGACTTCCTCCTCCGTAAACTACATGAATGCATTTTTCTCCTAAGGTACGACCCAAGTCGTGGGCTGCTTCAGTGAAGCATGCCTCTTTTCCAGAACTAGATCCACCAAAAATGCAGACTGTGTAAATTTTTTTTGCTGAAGATGATGACTCCATTTTTGAAAAGAAAAATGCTAAAATATTTGAGAGAAACAGAGAAAAGTGCAAGTTTGAGGGATGAATGAAAGAAACCAGTAGAAAGTTTATTTATAGAAGAAAAAATGAGGAAAAATTGCTTAACAAGTTTGTGATTGCGTTGATTGCGCTTCAACTACTCAATAGAATAATGAATGCATTTATCGCGTATCACATTTTTTTATTCAGAAAATCTTACCATACGACAAAAATAAAAGATACTTACGCGTATGCACAGTAGTTGTGATTGTGGCTCACATCTTCCTCTGATTTTACGTTCAGAAACGGCCTAAACGCCTTCTATGAGTCGGGGAGAAGCTTCCCATCCAATTTTCTTACAAATTGGCAAACAGGGTCTTTTAACGTCAGATTCCCAAGACGTTGTTCATATTCTGGTTTGAATTTATTCCACAAACATTGAATTCCGTAATACACAAGTCCACTAGGATGCGTGTCAAGAGAAATTTCGATATTATCTAAATTCTCCTTATTCAGACCATCATTAATGAACTGAATTTTATCTTCTCTATTTGTAGATGGAATTCCTAAAGATCGACATTTTGCATTACAGTTCCATCTAGCACATTTATAGCAAACGGCTAGCATCTTTGCTCGTCGTTTCTTGGCATATGAACTTTTTCCAAGCCCTGGTAAGAATCTAGTTGGTGTTTCTGTGAATTCACCTTCTATTCTTACTTTGGCTTCGATAATGAATCTTATGTCAAAAGGTATGCTTTTATTCGTAAGCAACCTCATCCTTTCAAGCCTTGTCTTGTAAATTTTTAAAATTGCATTTTTGCTTAGAAAGGGAAATGTTTTTTCAATTTTAAACAATGTTTCATCCATGATAAAAAAAACAAAAATAAAAAGACAATGAAAATAATTAAAACAAAAAAAATATATACAAATATCAGTTGTTGTGGGAAACTGAAAAATCCGACTTTGATAGTCACGGAGTACCGTTATCCGCCACTTGACCGGACAGAAAAATTATATTTGGCCTAAAACAATCCCCGGCAACGGCGCCAAAATTTGATCGGCCAAAAACTTATCCTAAAAATAGGAGTTTTTGAGTCGCTCGCAAATATATACGAGGTAGAAGTAGTTTGTGGTAAGTTCTACCAAGGTCTTTTCTCTCGAGGATTGTCCAACAGGGCTTCGTATAATTTTTTTGTTATAGATTGCGAGAAATAAATACTAAAATATTAAAAAAGATATTTTTGGGTTTTTAAATATTAACTAAATTAAATTGCACTATATTTAATTTAAACTATTTTTAATAAGACTATTTTATATAAGACTATTTTTATACTAGACTATTTATATTAGACTATTTATATTAGACTATTTATATTAGACTATTTATACTAGACTATTTTTATTAAGACTATTTATACTAGACTATTTATATTAAGACTATTTATACTAGACTATTTATATTAGACTATTTATATTAGACTATTTATACTAGACTATTTATATTAAGACTATTTATACTAGACTATTTATATTAGACTATTTATATTAGACTATTTATATTAGACTATTTATACTAGACTATTTATATTAGACTATTTATATTAGACTATTTATACTAGACTATTTATATTAAGACTATTTATACTAGACTATTTATATTAGACTATTTATATTAGACTATTTATATTAGACTATTTTTAACTAGTGAAAATAAATAGAATTAAAAGGAGTTGGGAATTTATAAAATCTAGGGGATTACGGGTTCATTAAATTAGGTATTTAATTATGTATAGGAATTGATTTATATGGATATAAAAGAAAAAATGAATATTTATCGAGTAATCAACTTTTCACCTCCGTACTTTCGTAATCAAAGATGTCTTAATCGCTGTCACTTTTTTAAGATGTTGATAACAAGATTAACACTTGATAGATTGAAAAGATATGTTTCCAATTCACTCAACAATCAATCAAGAAGGTTTCATTAGTAAAAATAGGATATGATCAATCGCTATTTAAACCAATTAGTCCTAAAAATAGTTTAAATCAATCAAATACTCAATATATAACCTAATAGAAATCCCCCTTCCCCTAGGAAGAAAGATTAGCTACTCATTGGTTTATAGAAACTAAAATTATAATAGAAATAATGATATATATAATATATATATAGAAACTTTTAATTACTAGAACTTAATGACAATAGATAAAACTAATGACAATAGATAAAACTTACTTGAATATGATGAATCAAAGTGCAAGAAACAAACTTCAAAATATAACTTCAAACTTGTTTAAAGGTTACAAGCTTACAAAAATTGAAAGTAAAATACTAAGTGCTTATTGATCAAGCACTTTTCAATTACAAACTAAATGAAAGAAAAACTTCAAACCAAAAATAAAATACAAACTAAAATTGAAAGTTCTAAGGAAAATATATTGCTAAAGGAAAGGAGTATTTCTTAGCAAGAAGTTGAGGATTTCTTGGTAAGAATGTGTGTTGGGATTTTTGCAATGGGTGAACATGTCCTTTTATAGGTGATTTTCAAGAATACAATTGATTATTTAATTCAAAATATCTATTGTAATATCATTTTTTTAATTCTTTGTTCACACTTCACCCATGTCTTTGAATTTTCAGATTTTTGACCAAAAAAATATATTGTGGTTGATTTCACAAGTTGGTCAAAAGTGGACTAATTTTGCATGGCATCTCTTTGAAACACGGCGATGAAAAGCGGCCCGGTTGCCCGTGTTTGTGCGCCCGTTTGTCTTGACTCGGTCTCTTCCGGAATACGCGCGAGGACACGGCGCTAAATGCTGGCCGTGTGTGAAACGGCCCAAGACACGGCCCTTGTTGCGCCGTATGTGAAACGGCCTACATAACACGGTCTTGTTTGCGCCGTGTTGTAGGTCGTTTTGCCTTGAAAAATTCCCGTCGTTGGATTTGGTCTTGTTTTCCGTCCTTTTTGATGCTTCATGTCAGTAATCTGTAAAATAACCATTTTTAGCTCATGTTTGGATATATCTGTAAAATATATATTTTTAATCACAAATCAGTACAATTAAACCCGGAAAAATGAATATTTTGTATATGAATTTTAGATCAATTATGCACCAATCACTCACGCAGCGGATAAAAGAAATAAAGTTCGACATGCACAGTACAGCAACAATACTCAACATACGAACGAAATATGAGAGTCAAATAGTCACGTATCAAGAAATCAAAATCCATAAGAGGATCCCGTCACTTAACAAATAATTATAAAAATAGCTCGTGTCACATGAGGCTCAACACAAATAAGGGAGACTTACATCCACAGGTCGCACGAAGATGATGATCGCCCACGATACTAATCACGACCAAAAAAACTCAGACGACGCGTCGCGACACGACTTAGTCAGACATAATCCGACAAGACAAAAACTCGATAGACACCACTGACCCGACAGCCTAGGTTTCCACAACCTAAGCTCCGATACCATTCTGTAACACCCCAAAATCCGCTCAGGGATATTACACGCCGTAGACCCTCTCCTCGAGGATCTACCAGGCTGATAACTAAAATCAAACATCTAAACCTCGCCTTTAAGGCTAAAATGACTCAGTAGACCGATTTGGTCTTTCAACAAATACATACAACTCAAATACAACTCATGCCTTGCACGCGTCAAAATCTGACCACACCCGTACAACGGGAAACAAATACTGCAGCGGAAAAGAAAATACAACTAGACCAATACGACATCAACGGATCCTCGTGTGATTAGTATCGTTCATCTTTCATCATCCTTCGTGCCGACCCTGTGCTATGCTCCAAAACCTGAATGCAAAAATAGACATCCACCCCCCGAATACTCGGGGGTTAGCAAAACTCCACTGTTTTGCTAGTGCAAGTACAAGTGCAAAAATACGAGCCATACAATTCACATTCCACGAATAACAATAACCAGAAAATCCTCAGAGATTCAAACGTAACGAAAAGTACTTCCCGAGGCATGAGTTTGGGTAAAACACTCCAAAACCGATAGAGCATAAATCAAGGGAAACAATTTATAAAACCGTTTAAAATGCCATCGAGAGTTTTAATAGAAAACAATTTTAGGATTATCGAATCCTTCTCTTTCCAAAATCAACGAGTCACATGAAGGTTTTGTTTTCACAAATAGGAAACCACCAACAATTAACAGGGTCAGAGCCCAACATCACGTGTCCTCAACGGACGTAAAATCAACGAAACATAATCACGCACGCGCATCGCCTAGGACCGGGACGCTACCACCGACATCCCACTCGAGGCCTCGAAGGACCCTTCCGAGCTGGCTAGCGAAACAAATCACACATCTCACGGTTGGATCAATCGCTTGTTGCATACTGGCCACATGATCACATGCAATGTGCCACAGTAGATTATCTCGAGCTCTCACGGTTGGATCAATCACTTGTTGCATCGACCACATGATCACGTGCCATGTGTCACCGTAGACCTTCAACCATATCCACACATTCACACAATCAACATATCACATCAAGGATATTCAAACAATTCGCCCGAGAGGCCTCAAACACTTAGCAAAACACCACGTCAATCCACAACGCCCGAAAAGAGATAATATACGTACACACGTATTATCAAGCGCAACATCAACACCAAACATATCCAAATATCCACGTAGTCACTTACAACCCACACAATTACAAAACACACGCGTTTTGAAAGAGAGCCTTTAACCAGGCTAATCGAATCTTTTGAAAACTCGTTTCAAACAATCAAACAAACATATAAAGACGATCACCAATTATCATATTCACAAAACAAGAATAGTATGGACAAGGTACTTGCCTCAAAATCGGCACGCAAGTATCCCGACGAACACGGCTCAACCGGAAAGCTTCGAAACGCCCAATGCTATCGAAACGGAAGACGACGACGAATGAAAGGGTTCAACACGGTTTCTTCGCAAGAAACACGACCTAACATCATACAATCAATAAATCATCGATCATACGAGGAAGAATAATCGTAGAACGCCCGAAAACCCCTCTAAGACATTTTACCGGACACTTTCAAGGCGTCGGTCAAGAACTCGACTCAAACAACGAATCGATACGATCTAACCATGGAATAACAAGGGAAAAGATATAAAACATCTAAATAATCATCAATACATCATAATCCTAAGCTAAATCGGATTAAACGGATGAAAACAACCAAAACACCCAATTTCCCCAAAACTAGATTTCTAGGAAATCTGACCTGATTCGGTAGATCGGAGGATGTTATAGGACGGATGATTGATGATATGAACCTCAAAACTCCATGGATATGTTGTTAAACAACATGGCTTCAAGCTTAGAACACGCCCAGCTGCGGAAGAGGAGAAGAAGAAGGTGAAAAATGGCAAGAAAAACGTCTGCAGGGCCTTTTATAGGGGTTGACTGCCCTGCCGGACACGGCCCGTGCCGATCGGCACGGTCGTGTCGCACAGCTGGCCGACAGGGACTCGACCGTGTCCTGCTTGACACGGTCGCGGCGCGGAGGGGCCTTCCGATAGTGACCCGTCCGACAGCGACTCGGCACGACTCGACCGTGTCCTGGAACACGGTCGGGCGTGTCGGCAGTCGTTTCAGGCTTATCAGGGAGAGTTCGGCACGGGCCTTGTCGGACGACACGGTCGGGTCCTGAGACAGAAACTTCGGCATTTTCCGGACGAGTACGGCACGGGCCGTGTCGGACGACACGGCCGAGTTCGGCCGGCAGTGATCGGCCAATAACGAGCGGGTGAGCTAAAACGACCATAACTCTCTCGTCCGGACTCCGATTGAATCACCGTTTGAACCATTGGAAAGCTAACTCGATGCTATATAATATTGCAAAGATTTAGAATTTTTGGAGTTACCAAAAATTAATGGTGACTTTACAAAGTCGAACTCCCACGTGAAAAAGTCGATTAAGGACACGAAACTCAATAAAACGACACCGAAACGAACTCGGATGACAAAAAGTGCAGAATTAATCATTCTCGAAATGACGAAAGGTCATGAGCGAGTCGTCAAAACGGACTTCCGCCGAAAAAAAGAAAATTACCGAAATTCGAAATTGCGGATATTACATTTGAATCGGGACCACCGAGGACGGTGCCCATCCGTGATTTATTATTTTCATATTGGCCGACTCAAGGCGGCATACTATCATTCTTGTGAACTCGGTAATTTTGTGATCGTTGCCGTATGTGATTAATTGTGTTTGGAGGCTAGTCTCGGCTAGTGCTCGATGGGTAAGTTTGGGACTTGAACCTTCGCGGTTGGTTTCCCAACACCTACAGTTCAGTAGGACACGGTCATTTCGATGATCTCATTATGGGTAAGTTTGGGGCTTGAACCTTCGCGGTTGGTTTCCCAACACATACAGTTCAATAGGTCACGGTCATTTTGATGATCTCATTTTGGGTAAGTTTGAGGCTTGAACCTTCGCGGTTGGTTTCCCAACACCTACAGTTCAGTATGTCACGGTCATTTCGATGATCTCATTATGGGTAAGTTTGGGTCTTGAATCTTCGCGGTTGGTTTCTCAACACCTACAGTTTAGTAGGTCATGGTCACTGGGTGATCTCATTATGGATAAGTCTGGGGCTTGAACTTACCGTAGTTGGTTTCCCAGCACCTGCAATTCAGCAGGTCACAGTCATTGGATGATCTCATGCAGCTTCGGCTGAGGGGCTTTTAGGCCATTGTGTTGATTTGCAGCTTCGGCTGAGGGCTTTCAGGTCATTATGTTGATTTGCAGCTTCGGCTGAGGGCTTTCAGGCCATTGTGATATTTGCAGCTTCGACTGTGGGTATTCAAGCCACTTGCAATGTATTGATATTTTAGTTGGAGCCTTCGGGCATCGTTTTTGTTATCTGTTTTAGTTTTGGATTGGTTTACCTTCGGGTAATTCGTTGTTGTGTTCTATATTGATGATTCGCCGTTGGGCATTTGTATTCTAACATGTTGAGTAGGTACCAATCGTATGTCGTGGGCTTAGTGATTCACGGATGCTCGATCTTACTTTTCTTTGTGAGCATCTCGTATTATCATTGTTGTACCATTTGTTTTGCCTTTGGATGCATATCATGTTGTACATGTATTTGATATTTATTGTCTGGATGACTGACCCCGTGGGGGCGGAACATCTTTTCCTGTTTTCGGTGTTGCGAGGAGGGAGTTAAGACACAGGGGCATGACGATGGCGACGAGCATTCAAGCGATACTAGTCCTAAGTTGTTTCGGTGTTCATGTTGGTCAGCCAGTTTGGAGTGTTCTCCAGTTTGTCAGTTGCTGTTATTTTGTGATGTCCGAGCAAGGCTCGTGGATGTTGTTGTATTTTTATTTTGTCCATGTAGGCATCATTGTCATTGAAATTCCTTATAGGAATATTGGATCGGATATCATAGTAGGGACTGTGATTTTCCTTGTTGGTTAGTTTGTTGTATTTTAGTCGTGTTCGCCTGGTGGATTTACTGATGTGGGGTCCACGGTACTGTAATAACTCGATAGGATTTTGGGGTTTTTACAGAATATGGTATCAGAGAAATGGGTTGTGAGATACCCTGGCATGTGTGTTATGTGGCTCTACCTGTTAGGGTTGTATACTGCAAAGCATACTTTATGCTTGCATTACCTTATTTCCTTGTAACTACCTATGAGAATATTAGTTACATTTAATCACATGTTTTGCATATTTATTCACGTTATGGTTATGCAAATGAAATGTCTAATTATTTTATATTGTAGATAATGTGGTGTGTTGGTATCACACGGAAGATCACATTATCGGTACCTTATAAAATAATATAATAGTTGACAATCAATATAATTATTAGACAAATTATATAAAAGATTGTAGTGTATGCTTGAGATTAGTTGGTCTTGACTATAAGCAGACATTAGCGTATTTGCATACATTGAACTGGATCGATGTGAAATAGTGTCTTATGTACTGACTGTAAGAAGAGCGTAAATCTCGGATAACTATTATTTCTTAATTATAAGTATATAATATTTAATTGTGTATTTATAATACTTATTGCTTTGATTTACCATGGGTGAGAGTCAAAATGATCAACTCAATAAGCCTCGAATCTTGGGCAATAATATTATTTATATGACAGTTATTATTATTATTACTAGAAATCGTGTCCCGACTCATGCGGGTTGATGATGTCCCCTTGAGGAGCTCGATAATTATTATTATATTAAACCCTGCAGGTGGATTTAATTCCAATATAATAATAAGGTTCGAGTGGTACTACTCTTGGATAAGATATTAATTAATTAAAGCTGTCGGTAGCTCATAATTAATTAATGGACATTCGATATCTTAACACGGGAAATAATATATTTAATAAGGAGCCCAATTTCATAATTTGGAATTTTGGTAGGAAGTGCGATATCAACTTTTTAGTGGACTAAGTTGATACTAATAGATTCATTATATTAGGAAGTGTCCTAATATGGTAAGATGAAATCTATTGGGAGTCCTTCCATAATCCTCCTTAAGATCCCTAGTAGTAGTCCAAGAGCCTATATAGGACACTGGGGTTGGCCGATTTTCATCCCTTCCAAGGCTTGTGAGATCGATTTTTATCTTGTGTTTAATTGTGGATCTTGACTTGTGTCTTTGATTCCACAATTTAGATAACACATTTATTTTCTAAAAGTGATTACACAATAATAGAAAAGAAGAATAAAAATCGAGTGACTCAAGAAGGAATTTTGGCCGATCACCATAGTTATCCAAGCAAGATCCGGTAGTTCGTTGCCCACACAACGTCCGGGTTAAGGCGGATCATACTCTAGAAGGTCTAAAGGTATTAATACAAGGTGATCAAGACGAAATCAACCAATTCGCTTCAAAGGTAATATCCTATTATCTTTTAGATCTAGATTAGGATATTTCAATAACCAACATATTTATTTAATAAATAATAAATAATATTTAAATTGCTTATTAGTCTTAGTAATTAATTAATTAATTAGTATGCCTAAATAGATCATATGCTCGTGGATGCATAAAACGCAATTATCAACTTTCTCAAACTTCGTTTCCGCTGCATTTTTACTTCCAACAATTGGTATCGGAGCGGGATTTTAGGATTTTTGCTATTTTAATTAATTATGGTGATTAATTGAAAGCAATTTAAATATTCATATAATTTGATGTTGGAATATTTTGCTAGAAATGTTCTTGCATGTGATATGATCCAATTATCATGGTTATGTGAATGGTTTATTTATTTATTTAATTTTATTATTTATGCATTTGTTGGTTTGGCCCGGTTTTGAGGCATGTAATGGTTTTTCCCGTGAGAAAATCCGCAGGTAGTTCTAGGTGTTTTATTTTTCGTGTGATCCTACTGTAATTTCGATGTATTTTATTATGTATAAAATTGTAATCGAATTCGGAAAAGACGGGATCACGAAGAAATAGAGCAGAAGCTGGATCGCCAAGGCTGATGACGAGCAAAGGCCGAAAGCGGCGGCGGTACCGCCAGAGCCATGGGCGGCTGGTCAAGGGTTCGGTGGTTCGGGTAAATCCGATTTTGGTCCGATCCGTTTACGCCGTTTTGCTTCATTTGAGAGTCGAGATTCAAAATAATTTTTTTTATGTAATTAATTTTGCATAAAAGTGAAATTTTAATTTTGGAAATCCACGGCCCGGCCGGGGAGAAGCGACGAGATGCTTGATTCAGTGGGAGAGATCGAGTAGAAGATTTTCACGGGTTCAACTCAAGGAAGAAGACCATGATAATTGGATAATTTAGGTATCCATGCTTTATTTTTGGTTTTTATTGTTTTGATGTATGGCATGTATGAATGTATGCGCGATATGTTTTCTGCATATTAGGACGAGAAAATTAAAAACCTTAAGGCTGAAATAACTAAGTGATTAAATTGGTTTATTTTTTAAAATAAAATCAAATTGGCCTCCATAATTAATTTAAATTGTGAAGTAATTAACATGCGCGTTGACATTAGGGTCTTCATCCATGTCGGATGTGCTAATTATAGGTTCACTAGTTTTTAAATTTCAAAATAATAACATAAGGTAAATATTATTTTTTCTATGATAGGACCTCTCCATTTGTAGGACTATTATTTAAAAGATAATATTTTAAGGATGTTAAATTATGTTGTTCACTTAGGTGTATTAATTAACAAGCTCCCCATCGGAATCTATGTTAATTAATACATGGCCAAGAGAAACCAACTATTAATTTTACTTGTCATAACGTAAGTTGACTAGATAGTAAAATTAAAGACGTAAAACTCTACTTGAAAAATGTATGTGTAAACGTCCACACGATCGTGGCTTGCATATGAGGATTTTTCGAGGTGTTGGATGCTAGCATATATATTGTGTTTTGAGGTTTTTCGATATATTTTGCTATGCATTATGTGATGGATGTTTCTAATTTTTATCTCAGATGTCTTTCAATCCACTAGCTGTTATTCTCAAAGAAAATAAACTTGATGGCACTAACTTTTCCGATTGGAAAAGAAATCTTGACATTGTTCTGACTGCTGAGGGGCATAAATTTGTCTTACTGAGGAGAGCCCTCTGGATCCAGAACCGGATGCCACTCCTGGATAGTTAGATGAATTCCAAAAATGGAAGAAGTCTGATGAGATGGATCGCTGTTACATTTTGGCTTCACTGACAAATGTATTGCAGCATCAGCATCAGACGATGAGCTCAGCCACGGAAATGATGAAAAGTCTCACTTAGATGTTTGGTCATCAGAACCGGGCGGCCAGACAAAATGCAATCAGAGTGTGATGACAACCCAAATGTCTGAAGGGACCCCAGTAAGGGATCATGTTCTAAAAATGATGTCTCATTTGAACGAACTGAGCATACTGGGGGCTACTATCGATGCGGAAATGCAGGTCGATATTATCTTGGGCAACTTACCAAGAAACTTTGAGCAGTTCCACCTTAACTACAATATGAACCGTATGACATACACTTTGGCGGAACTTCTGACAGAGCTTCAATCTGCTAAAGGTCTCTTCAAACAAGGTTATCATCAAATTCTTGCAGCAACCGGTACTACTTCTTCCAAACCCAAATGGGGAAAGAAGAAAAGGCAGGTTGGCCAGAAGCAAGTGGCAACTCTCAAGGTGAAAAGAAAGTCTCCTCACCCCAAGGCGAACAAAAATCCAAAGGGAAAGTGTTACAAGTGCGGTCACAAAGGACATTTAAAGCGGACTGCCCTGCTCTTAAGAAAGGTATGTCTCGTGCACTAGTAGTCAAAACATGTTTGGTAGCTTGTTCTTCCACTTCGTGGATAGTTGATTCAGGCTCCACTGATCATGTTTGCTTTGAATCGCATGGTTTTCAGGTAACCAAGCAGCTTAGTGCGGGCGAGATTACCATCAACTGGGGTGATTATTCTAGGCTTATGGCTGTTGCAGTGGGAGTCGTGCAGTTGAAAATTAATGATAAATTGTTAGTCCTCAATAATGTATTATTAGTACCGGATTTTAGAATGAATTTAATTTCGGTTTCTAAATTAAAATGCGATGGTTATTCAATTTCTTTTGATGATGATGCCATTATTAGGAAAAGAAACGGTGAATATATTTACAAAGGTATTTTTAATGACAGACTATATGTCGTTATTACTGAACAAACTCCTATGCATAAATCACTTCACTCTTTGTCTAAACCTAAAAAGAGAAAAGAACCTTCAAGCATAAACCAAACATATCTGTGGCATTTACGGTTAGGTCATGTAAACCTTGGGAGGATTCAAAGATTGGTAGATGATGGCCCACTGGATGATCTCCAAGTTGAGTTATTTCCAATTTGTGAATCCTGTCTGGAAGGTAAGATGACCAAAAGGGTTTTTAAAACCAATAGAAACAGTGCTCAGAATGTGTTAGAATTGATTCATACGGATGTATGTGGTCCAATGAATATCCAGGCTAGGGGTGGTTTCGAATACTTCATCACATTTATAGATGATTATTCGAGATATGGATACATCTATTTGATGCGACGTAAGTCTGAAGCCTTTGACAAGTTCAGAGACTTCAAGGCTGAAACGGAGAAGCGTCATGGGAAGAGTATCAAGTCACTACGATCTGATCGTGGTGGCGAATACCTTAGTGGAGAATTTTTTGGATTTCTTGGCGAATGAAGGGATTTCGCCCCAACTTACTGCGCCGGGAACTCCACAACAAAATGGTGTGGCTGAAAGAAAGAATAGAACTCTTTTGGAAATGGTTAGGTCAATGATGAGTTATTCAGATTTACCTATTTCGTTTTGGGGATATGACACATTTTTAGTGTAACTATCGCAAGCGCACGATATCGTATCAAGTAGTAAAGTGGACTTTTTGAGTCCGGTTTATCGATCCCACAAGGAAGTTTGGTTATAATTTGAATTATACACTATTAGTCTATTTTTATAGATACTAAGATGAGTGAAACACACAATTAAAAAGTTTGGTTTAATAATTGCAAAGAAAATGCAATAATAGTTATAATATTTTAAGGAAATAAAAATATTGCAATAATAATAGATTGATTAACAGATAAAATGAAATAGTTGGGATTACAAACTTAGTTCGTCATTAGTTATACAAGATGTATAGGAGATCATAAGATGAATTCACTTATTATGTTGTGTAGATTCGATTTTCCTTAAAAAGACGGTTTCTCTTTCGAACTATAAAACTGTAACACCCCCAGATCAAACCGGGAATATTACACGCCGCAGACCCTCTCCGTGAGGATCCACCAGGCTAGACATCAACACAACACATTACATTATATACTGACGAATCAAAATAACGAATCAATAGACCGATTTGGTCTTCCGTCACTGACTTACAAATCAAAATACATAAACTCATCCAGACTCATACACATGCAAGGGTAAAATACTTGCAACGACGAACAATAAGACATCGGAAAAGACAAAACAATGGACTCCGACTAACTGAAGTCAAAACTGGCCTTCGTGTGATTAGTATCATTCGTCTTTCATCATCCCTCGCACCGATCCTGTGTCTTGCTCCCGAAAACCTGCATGTACCTGGACACAATACAGATATCCACCCCCCGATTACTCGGGGGTTAGCAAAACTCCACTGTTTCGCTAGTGCAAGTATAAAGTGCAAATACGAGCCATACACAACACATTCCGAGAATACAACGAAAGACTTCCCGAGATATATATAGTTCAAAATAGTTCAAGTCTTGAAAGTAGAAGCGAAGCAAGTAAGCACTTTAAAAATAATTCCAAATCTCGGGAGTTTTGAAAACATTAGAAATTGAAAAGTTCTTAATTCCTCGAAAGTCATTTAGGTCCACCCCAAAGTTCATTTTCCAAAATGCAAATCCGTTAACAAAACGCGGGGTCCACGACCCAACCATTCCGATCCACGAACACGGGGTCCACGACCCGATCATCCACTTCAATTCACTTACAAGTGCACATTACACATAACACATTAATTTTATGCCATTCTAGCAAGCACCAAGACTCGATATATAATGTCTCTCGACCCGAGCACAAAGCATAGTGATACTCGGACAATATCACAATTAACGAAAACATCAACATCATCCTCAAGATGAAAACCACAATCAGTAACCCGCGGCCGTACCCCTTAGTATCGACCCCCAGACATCCCGTCGGACACTCCGGGTGGGAAACCACTTCCGCGGCCGTACCCCTTAGTATCGACCCCCAGACATCCCGTCGGACACTCCGGGTGGAAGTTCATCCACACACGCACCCAAGTACACTTCCGTGGCCGTACCCCTTAGTATCGACCCCCAGACATCCCGTCGGACACTCCGGGTGGAAGGAACAACACACACACACACGTTCCAAAATCACAGTTGCAAACCACAAGCCTCGAGGGTCAATCACAGTATATATAGTCGAGGTACCTTGCTAGAATGGCCAGTTCATCCAACATATACTCACGACCAAGTAATAATACGATTCATGCTAGAATTTCAACGATGCAGCTAGTACAAATAACATAGCAACGAGGGTAAATACCTATCCAACCACGCCGAACGACACAATGAGACAGGATCATCAATAGGCATACGTTCCATACATATCTCAAGGAAAGGTTAAGCTATAAATCCTCAACGTCATAATCACACAAAACAATACCCCACACATACTTAGAAAAGCATATTTAACAACGAAATCATACGAGTCATCTTTAAAGGAAGTATTAAGCATATCAATTCCTTTGAAAGTTAATTATAGGTCTTCATAAATCACGTATCGAAAATTACCAACTAATATATCCACAAAACACGTAATGTATGGGCAAGATACTTGCCTCGAAATCAATTTGTGAATACTCCGACGAAAGCGGCTCGGCCGAAACAGCCCCAAAATAGTCCCGAAACAGCCCAGCCGAAACAGCCCCAAACAGCCCCAAACAGCCCCGAAACAGCCCCAAAATAGCCCCGAAACAGCCCCAAAAACCGACCACCTTCACGAGAAATCAATAACAACACAATCAACACGAGAATAACACCGCTACGAATCAACAACACTAAACGAAATCTCAATCGACACTAAGAAACTACAAGGGTTCAAGGGTTCGTTCCAAGAAAGCCAAAATCATGTTTCAGGTGAGATGAAGTCGATAAACGAGTTACTAATCCGTAGATTACAACCAATACAATAAGAATTACATGACCAATTCATCATAATCGGCCCAGAATTGAAATCAAAAGAAAAACCCCAAAATATCTCAAGAACATAAATCAACCCGATAAAAACATGAAAACGAAACTCCAAACTGGGGGTTAAGATAAACAAGACTAGATAACAACAAAGTAATCAACAATTTCGGATTGGAATCATGAAATCACGATAAACCCCAAATTATCCCGAAAGTAGGGTTTTAAGAAGAAAATAATACCTCAATTAAAATGGCGAAAGATGTTGGGATGTTGTTAAATCCGTACTAGGAACTCAAAGATATTGATGGGTGATGATATCAGGCCAAAATCCATGCTTATACGCCCTCAAGATCGTCTAGATCGCCGGAAAGAAGAAAGGGGAGGAAGAAATGACGAAAGTTGACCTCTGCAGTCTTATATATACTGTCAAGAGTTAGCGCACGCTAAGGTATGTGTAGCGTGCGCTAACGGCTGTAAAATGCAGTCCAGAACTCTCTGCCAGATCCGTTAGCGCGCGCTAATATATGTATTTAGCGTGCGCTAATTACTGTTGTGTAGTCTTTGTTATTTCGGCCATAACTCCTTCGTCCGGACTCCGATTGACTCGCCGTTTGAACCATTGGAAAGATAATTTGATGCTCTATCACATTGTAAAGTTTCAGAATTTTTAGACTTTATAAGCGCCGGTGGTGATCTGACAAAGTCGACTAAATGCACAAAAACGATACTCCTCGACAAAACAATAATTATTCAACATGCAACGAAACACTAACGGACAACACCAACGATCCAAATCGAAAACGAACAAAGCAAGACATACTATTAGCTCGACTTACGCAACGATAAGTCGTACCCGACGAACACCACAACACGGTACATCGTGCCGTACCCAACATAGGGGAAAATCTCAGGAAATCGCCAACAGAACAAAATGAACGGCGCAATCGACAAAAAATCAAAAATAACCAGAACCGAGAATCTCGGGTATTACATTCTACCCTCCTTAAAAGAAGTTTCGTCCCGAAACTTAAAACATGAAACAATCTAGGCAGAGCAACTCTAGATGACACATGATTTCGATAACTTGAAGATCGGGAAAGACGATACGAAGGCAACCACCCCAAAACTTTGGGAAATTACAAAATAGCCCAAACGCCTGAAACATCACGATAAGAAAACGTATAACCAAACCGAACTTCACAAAACGTCTAACAAGGTTAAACAGACTTACGGGGAAATATGAACAACAATTTCGAACGGGATTCACAAGAATCGATCTCAAATGCGGAAAAGTCGCCAAAAAGCACGGAACTCAGCAAAACGACACCGAAACGAACTCGAATGTTAACAAGTGTAGAATGAAACATTCACAGAAGGACGAAACGGTCACAGACGATCCGTTAAAATGGACTCCTGCCAAAAAAAGAAATTTACCGAAAATCGAAATTTGCGGATATTACATCATATCACCTTTAAAAGAGGTTTTGTCCCCAAAACCTAAACAACGAGAATGAAGTGCTGGAGTAGCAACTTTCCCGGCCATATCCTCTTGGTCCCGTATCTGATCTCCATGACTAACTATACCGCGGTCACGACCGTATCCTCTGTCCCTAGACATACTAAGCGGATTCTCACTCGATACGATGGCACAACTTCGCGAAAATAATATGCTAAAGTACCAACCCAGCACGACATAACACATAAGGTAATTGATAACAACTAAATAAGAAAATCCACGAGGTATCCTTTTAAATGATTTCATTTGGAAATCCTTGGATTTGTGCGCTATTCAAAATAAAATCTTGAAAATATTTTTGGTACCTCAGTTTGTTTCATCAAAACCCGTAAACGACGGACTTTAACCGTCTCATTTGAAATCACTTGCAAAGCAATATATATATATATATATATATTTTTTTTTTAACATCATCATTATAGAGTGATTCAAGATCACGCACGATAACTGGCTCAGTATAGAAAACTTTTCAAAACCCGAGTTTGAAGTTTTAAATCGAGTAAGATTCTTTATCTTCCACAGTATATTGTTGAAAATAAAAATTGTATTGATTTTTGAAAATAAAGATTTTATGATGTGAAAGATTTCTGAAATCATGTACTCGGATTATTTGAAAATACAACAATACATCAAAAATCATTTTCGAAAATCCTCTCAACACTACACAAAAACCAACGACGGTAATATTTTACAAAATGTCTACATATATTTTGAAACAACTCTTTCAAATACCGTCGAGGTTTTATTTGAGAATCCGATGCCGGGTCGCCAATTCTAAATAATTTTCAAAGTACGAACAGAGCCGCCGATTAATCGAATCGTCGAAACTTTATGAAATTTTCAGGGTGGCGTTTTCGAACACACACACATCAGACATAATTTAAACAAAATCAATTATCACCTAGCGCTACAAAAAGTCCTAACACTTATTCCCACACAACAGTTGCATCGCTCAACACACATAAAATACCGTCGAAGATGATTGACTGCAGCAAAACATAGACCTGACGGCTAAAAATGCGGTTCCATAGCCTCTGTCCAGACTGACTAACGCGCGCTACAACAAATATTTAGCGTGCGCTACCCATGCTGCATTAGCGCGCGCTAGCCTCACACTTAGCGTGCACTAACGGTTCTATTTCAGCAATATGATTGTGAACATATATATGAATTACTAGAATCGAAGGTCACAAATAAACAACAACAATATTCGAATCTCAAAGCCATCGATTCACATAATTACAACACCTCATGAGCAACCATCAATAGGCAATTGTCATTCAAAACCGAAAAGTTAAAAGCAAGAGTCACGTCTTGAGTATATTTTGTAGACCTTATTTGAGTTAAAAACTCGTGTTTTGAAAACTTATAGTATGAGATGAAAATGAAATATCGGTAGTTGAAGTCTCAAAAATTTTGACCTTGAGGTCATCATACAAAAAATCAAAATTTTTCCTCCCTTGGAGAACATTTTAAAAAAACAAAAATTACGACTCCCCGAAAGCCTTTCGAAAACTTAAAATTCCACGGTTGTTACTCTTGCAAGAAAAACAGTTCATACAAGGATACATTTAGCAATATCACTCTTCATTCTAGTACAAAACGATAATCGACAAATATATGTCACTTACTCACGATGCACCTTCAAATACTACTACTTAACACAGAATCACACCGGCTCGTATAGCTCGTGGTACAACATGTAGTAGGGAGACTTACATCCACAGATCGCACGAAGATGATGGTTGCACCATGATACTAATCACGACCGACATCCCAGACGACGCGTCGCGACACGACATCAGTCAGACTCAATCTGACAAGACAAGACCCAACAATACACGACTGGACCCGACAGCCTAGGTTTCCGCAACCTAAGCTCTGATACGATAAATGTAACACCCCCAGATCAAACCGGGAATATTACACGCCACAGACCCTCTCCGTGAGGATCCACCAGGCTAGACATCAACACAACACATTACATTACATACTGACGAATCAAAATAACGAATCAATAGACCGATTTGGTCTTCCGTCACTGACTTACAAATCAAAATACATAAACTCATCCAGACTCATACACATGCAAGGGTAAAATACTTGCAACGACGAACAATAAGACATCGGAAAAGACAAAACAATGGAGTCCGACTAACTGAAGTCAAAACTGGCCTTCGTGTGATTAGTATCATTCGTCTTTCATCATCCCTCGCACCGATCCTGTGTCTTGCTCCCGAAAACCTGCATGTACCTGGACACAATACATATATCCACCCCCCGATTACTCGGGGGTTAGCAAAACTCCACTGTTTCGCTAGTGCAAGTATAAAGTGCAAATACGAGCCATACACAACACATTCCGAGAATACAACGAAAGACTTCCCGAGATATATATAGTTCAAAATAGTTCAAGTCTTGAAAGTAGAAGCGAAGCAAGTAAGCACTTTGAAAATAATTCCAAATCTCGGGAGTTTTGAAAACATTAGAAATTGAAAAGTTCTTAATTCCTCGAAAGTCATTTAGGGTCACAGCCCCAAAGTTCATTTTCCAAAATGCAAATCCGTTAACAAAACGCGGGGTCCACGACCCAACCATTCCGGTCACAGAACACAGGGTCCACGACCCGATCATCCACTTCAATTCACTTACAAGTGCACATTACACATAACACATTAACTTTATGCCATTCTAGCCAAGCACCAAGACTCGATATATAATGTCTCTCGACCCCGAGCACAAAGCATAGTGATACTCCGGACAATATCACAATTAACGAAAACATGAACATCATCCTCAAGATGAAAACCACAACTGGTAACCCGCGGCCGTACCCCTTAGTATCGACCCCCAGACATCCCGTCGGACACTCCGGGTGGGAAACCACTTCCGCGGCCGTACCCCTTAGTATCGACCCCCAGACATCCCGTCGGACACTCCGGGTGGAAGGACCACCACACACGCACCCCAGACCACTTCCGTGGCCGTACCCCTTAGTATCGACCCCCAGACATCCCGTCGGACACTCCGGGTGGAAGGAACAACACACACACACACGTTCCAAAATCACAGTTGCAAACCACAAGCCTCGAGGGTCAATCACAGTATATATAGTCGAGGTACCTTGCTAGAATGGCCAGTTCATCCAACATATACTCACGACCAAGTAATAATACGATTCATGCTAGAATTTCAACGATGCAGCTAGTACAAATAACATAGCAACGAGGGTAAATACCTATCCAACCACGCCGAACGACACAATGAGACAGGATCATCAATAGGCATACGTTCCATACATATCTCAAGGAAAGGTTAAGCTATAAATCCTCAACGTCATAATCACACAAAACAATACCCCACACATACTTAGAAAAGCATATTTAACAACGAAATCATACGAGTCATCTTTAAAGGAAGTATTAAGCATATCAATTCCTTTGAAAGTTAATTATAGGTCTTCATAAATCACGTATCGAAAATTACCAACTAATATATCCACAAAACACGTAATGTATGGGCAAGATACTTGCCTCGAAATCAATTTGTGAATACTCCGACGAAAGCGGCTCGGCCGAAACAGCCCCAAAATAGTCCCGAAACAGCCCAGCCGAAACAGCCCCAAACAGCCCCGAAACAGCCCCAAAATAGCCCCGAAACAGCCCCAAAAACCGACCACCTTCACGAGAAATCAATAACAACACAATCAACACGAGAATAACACCGCTACGAATCAACAACACTAAACGAAATCTCAATCGACACTAAGAAACTACAAGGGTTCAAGGGTTCATTCCAAGAAAGCCAAAATCATGTTTCAGGTGAGATGAAGTCGATAAACGAGTTACTAATCCGTAGATTACAACCAATACAATAAGAATTACATGACCAATTCATCATAATCGGCCCAGAATTGAAATCAAAAGAAAAACCCCAAAATATCTCAAGAACATAAATCAACCCGATAAAAACATGAAAACGAAACTCCAAACTGGGGGTTAAGATAAACAAGACTAGATAACAACAAAGGAATCAACAATTTCGGATTGGAATCATGAAATCACGATAAACCCCAAATTATCCCGAAAGTAGGGTTTTAAGAAGAAAATACCTCAATTAAAATGGCGAAAGATGTTGGGATGTTGTTAAATCCGTACTAGGAACTCAAAGATATTGATGGGTGATGATATCAGGCCAAAATCCATGCTTATACGCCCTCAAGATCGTCTAGATCGCCGGAAAGAAGAAAGGGGAGGAAGAAATGACGAAAGTTGACCTCTGCAGTCTTATATATACTGTCAAGAGTTAGCGCATGCTAAGGTATGTGTAGCGTGCGCTAACGGCTGTAAAATGCAGTCCAGAACTCTCTGCCAGATCCGTTAGCGCGCGCTAATATATGTATTTAGCGTGCGCTAATTACACACTGTGTAGTCTTTGTTATTTCGGCCATAACTCCTTCGTCCGGACTCCGATTGACTCGCCGTTCGAACCATTGGAAAGATAATTTGATGCTCTATCACATTGTAAAGTTTCAGAATTTTTAGACTTTATAAGCGCCGGTGGTGATCTGACAAAGTCGACTAAATGCACAAAAACGATACTCCTCGACAAAACAATAATTATTCAACATGCAACGAAACACTAACGGACAACACCAACGATCCAAATCGAAAACGAACAAAGCAAGACATACTATTAGCTCGACTTACGCAACGATAAGTCGTACCCGACGAACACCACAACACGGTACATCGTGCCGTACCCAACATAGGGGAAAATCTCAAGAAATCGCCAACAGAACAAAATGAACGGCGCAATCGACAAAAAATCAAAAATAACCAGAACCGAGAATCTCGGGTATTACAAAAAAGCCCCTTACATATTGAATCAATCCACTATATTTCTATGTTGATTGGCTTCAATACATAGCATTAGGATTTATGAAAATAACTCAAAGAATCATCTAAGGACTAGAGGTATATTTCTATCCCCTAGAACAACTTAGAGTGAAGATTATTTGATCTAATCAAACATATTTTCTTTCGAAACATATGAAGACCATAAATATCATCATTTATTGGCCAAATAAATAAAGATTGTTAAAACAATGAAAATCACACACAATAATAAGCAATTCACAATAGATCTTTTATACAAACATAAACAACATAACTAACCTTGTTTATAATCCCAACTAAAGGTTACTTAGCCCATGAAGGGTTTATTACACATGTTACAAGCTTTGGTGGTCATTTTTAGTTAAATCAAGAGAAAGAATTGATCCTAACTCCCTTAGTAGATAAAGGAGATAGAAGCAATAAACTCTCTGAACAACATATGCTATACCACACTTACAAATATCACTCAAGAACACAAGTGTATTCTTCACACAAAAAGAAAAGTTTACAAAAAATGGAAAATTATATGATGAATGGTGAATGATGAAGGATCTAAGGGGTCTATTTATACACCTAAAGTCATCTAATAGCTCCAAAACTCCAGCATTATTACATTAGATCGGATCAATGCCAGCCATCCCCTCAATAATACACAAAAAGTATAAAAAATTAGACAAATCATAGCAATTTATCAAGAGTTACGGCCGTAACATTCAGGAGTTACGGCCGTAACAAGGATGACTTACGGCCGTAACTCTTGAATGTTACGGCCGTAACTTGGCTTCGTAAATTTGCTCACTGGATGCTTTGATAGTTATGTTTTCAGCCCAGAATTTCTCAGACTTTGCGTTTTTGCCCCAAATCTTCTTCGGATGATAACTTTTGATATATAACTCTGATTTTGAATCCGGAAAGACTGCCGAATTCGTCTCGGAAAGCCCTACAACATGAATATATCAAAATTCAATAAAGAGAATATTTATTAAACATGTTGTTTCTTGAGTAATTCAGTTATTTAATCCGATCATCATCCGATAAAAATAAAATTATTAAAACTAATTAATTAAAAACAAAAAACGAGTAGACTAGCTCAATTATGGGTGAATTTTATCGATACAAACCATGGATAAGTGTACAAAACTGACACTTATCACACCCCCAAACTTGAATTCTTGCTACTCCCGAGCAAGACTCTTTATTATTCATGCTCCAAAAATAAAAATAAGAAAAATTAATACACACTTAAATTAAAATAAAAAAGGAGATCAAAATGCCATTAATAAACAACAACCAGCTTTATACAGTAGATAGAAATGAATTAAGATTCAAAATAAATCTACTAATGTTTTTGAAGTTAAAACACGGTTTTTATTTTGTAATTCCAAAATCAAGGTTTTCCCCCCCAAAAGGTTGATTATTTCTTTCCCACTCGTGATACACACGACTCCCTTTAATGGTTGCTCTCGATCACTCGTTTATTTTTCGACTCAATATGAAGAAGAATTTCATTGGCGTCATCAAATATTGTGATTTTTTACGAAATTGAGTGTATTGAAATTCAGCCGCTAATTTATTCAAATCTGCTCATAAAACTACATCCCTTTTAGTGATAGCTTTCACACCGTTATTTGCTAACGTGTAGCTCTTTTCACCAACTATTTTTATCTCATTTTTTTTAAAAAGGTGATAGCTTTCACACCGTTATTTGCTAACGTGTAGCTCTTTTCACCAATTTTTCTGAGACGGCAGCTACGCACCAACAATGGTTAGTCCTTTATTTTTCGCGAAATTTAAGACCCCCAAAATTAGGCAGCTGTTGCTGCTCAACACTTCTCCTTTTCGTCATTTTTTTTAGATGATAGCTTTCACACCGTTATTTGCTAACGTGTAGCTCTTTTCACCAATGACTCCTTTTTTTTTTTAGGGAATAGAATTTTTGCAGAAAATCATTTTTTAGTTAAGCATGAAAAATCAAAAACTCCACAAATTAAGTAAATTTCAGTTTTATTTTTCATCAACCAATTGATTCTTCTTTTCTCAAGGTAACGAATGACTCGATTTTATATGATAATTACAAGGCTAGGAAAGAGAGATTAAGGCTCAAAAAATTTTGGAATATACAATTTTTTTTTACCGGTTAAAACGATTTTAGAAGCTTGTATATAGCTAATTTATTGATGTTATGGCCAGATCTAGAAATATCAAAAATCAAAATACTATATATATATATATATATAAAGTTAAGGCAAATAACCAAATCAATCAAAACGTACCAAAATAATAAAATAAACCACCCCCAAACTTGAAAATAAAACTGTCCTCAGTTTTTTTAAAAATAAAATAAAATAAAAAGCAATGCAGAAAAAGTAGAATACTCCCTGTTAAGAAAGTTGATGTTTGAGCTAACGCCTTTTAGAATCTGCAAAAGAATAAATATACGAGGCACACAACAAAAGAAAATAAAATATACTCGGAAGTATAACACAATTTTTAAGATGCGCATCAAGAAAGTCCGAAGAGTCGCCTTACGCTGCCATCAATGCTTTTATAAAAAAAAACACAATAAAAATTACAGTAATAAAATAACAATACATAAATCGCGAATAGATGCGCGTCAAGAGATCAAGAAGAAACTCCTTAAGCTGCCACCATTAAGCACGATTATTACACACGACAGAAAATAAAAGAGGTCCGACAAGGGTTATCAAAGGGAGAGGAATGAATCCACTTTTCGTTTTCTCACGGTAAAATCTTCTACCCAGACAATTTTAGCTAGAGTTGGATCAGGTTGAGGAACAAATTCATTGAGTTTTTTGATTAGTTCTTTTGGTGTTGTTGCAACGACTATGATTCGTTTTGCACGCTCGGAAATAAAACCCTTTTCAGCAGAGTAGTCGATGAAAGACAGTAAACCATCAAAGAAACCATTGACATTAAGCACACCTATTGGTTTTTGATGAACATTTAGCTGGGCTCTGGTAACCACATGAAAAAGTTCCTCAAGGGTGCCAAAACCACCGGGAAGGGTGATAAAGGCGCCATAATTATTTATCATGTGAGTTATGCGATCTTGCATATTCACAGATCTAAACCCATCTCCAATAGTTGACCCGGTTGGGATTATTCCCAACACTCTTACTCCTTCCATATAGGCAGAAGCAGCAGCTCGTCCCATTAATCCTAGACTTCCTCCTCCGTAAACTACATGAATGCATTTTTCTCCTAAGGTACGACCCAAGTTGTGGGCCGCTTCAGTAAAGCATGCCTCTTTTCCATAACTAGCTCCACCAAAAATGCAGACTGTGCTAAATTTTTTTGTTGAAGATGATGACTCCATTTTTGAATTTTTTTTTTTAGAGAGAAACAGAGAAAAGTGCAAGTTTGAGGGATGAATGAAAGAAAAAACACAAAGTTTATTTATAGAAGAAAAAGAAGGTAAAAATTGTTTAACAAGTTTGTGATTGCGTTTGATTGTGCTTCAACTACTCAATTAGAATAATGACTGCATTTATCGCGTATCACATTTTTTTTTATTCAGAAAATCTCACCACACGACAAAAATAAAAGATACTTGCGCGTATGTACAGTAGTTGTGATTGTGGCTCACATCTTCCTCTGATTTACGTTCAGAAACGGCCTAAACACCTTCTATGAGTCGGGGAGAAGCTTCCCATCCAATTTTCTTACAAATTGGCAAACAGGGTCTTTTAACGTCAGATTCCCAAGACGTTGTTTATATTCTGGTTGGAATTTATTCCACAAACATCGAATTCCGTAATGTACGAGTCCACTAGGATGCGTGTCAAGAGAAATTTCGATATCATCTAAATTCTCCGTATTCAGACCATCTTTAATGAACTGAATTTTATCTTCTCTGTTTGTAGATGGAATTCCTAAAGATCGACATTTTAAATTACAGTTCCATCTAGCACATTTATAACAAACGGCTATCATCTTTGCTCGTCGTTTCTTCGCATATGAACTTTTTCCTAGCCCTGGTAAAAATCTAGTTGGTGTTTCTGTGAATTCACCCTCTATTCTTACTTTGGCTTCAATTATGAATCTTATGTCAAAAGGTATACTTTTATTCATAAGCAACCTCATCCTTTCAAGCCTTGCCTTGTAAATTTTTAAAATTGCATTTTTGCTTAGAAAGGGAAATCTTTTTTCAATTTTATACAACGTTTCTTCCATGATAATAAAAAAAATAAAAAGACAATGAAAATAATTGAAGGAAATATCTACAAATATCAGTTGTTGTGGGAAACTGAAAAATCCGACTTTAATAGTCACGGAGTACCGTTATCCGCCACTTGACCGGACAAACACAATTTAGTACTTAAGTTACAATGTCGAGAAATTTGTACCTATAAAAATAGTCTACAATGTAAGATTTCAAATATAACTTATACTTCCCCGGCAACGGCGCCAAAAACTTTACACGTTTTTAGTGTAACTATCGCAAGTGCACGATATCGTATCAAGTAGTAAAGTGGACTTTTTGAGTCCGGTTTATCGATCCCACAAGGAAGTTTGGTTATAATTTGAATTATACACTATTAGTCTATTTTTATAGATACTAAGATGAGTGAAACATACAATTAAAAAGTTTGGTTTAATAATTGCAAAGAAAATGCAATAATAGTTATAATATTTTAAGGAAATAAAAATATTGCAATAATAATAGATTGATTAACCGATAAAATGAAATAGTTGGGATTACAAACTTAGTTCGTCATTAGTTATACAAGATGTATAGGAGATCATAAGATGAATTCACTTATTATGTTGTGTAGATTCGATTTTCCTTAAAAAGACGGTTTCTCTTTCGAACTATAAAACGCCCCTTACATATTAAATCAATCCACTATATTTCTATGTTGATTGGCTTCAATACATAGCATTAGGATTTATGAAAATAACTCAAAGAATCATCTAAGGACTAGAGGTATATTTCTATCCCCTAGAACAACTTAGAGTGAAGATCATTTGGTCTAATCAAACATATTTTCTTTCAAAACATATGAAGACCATAAATATCATCATTTATTGGCCAAATAAATAAAGATTGTTAAAACAATGAAAATCACACACAATAATAAGCAATTCACAATAGATCTTTTATACAAACATAAACAACATAACTAACCTTGTTTATAATCCCAACTAAAGGTTACTTAGCCCATGAAGGGTTTATTACACATGTTACAAGCTTTGGTGGTCATTTTTAGTTGAATCAAGAGAAAGAATTGATCCTAACTCTCTTAGTAGATAAAGGAGATAGAAGCAATAAACTCTCTGAACAACATATGCTATACCACACTTACAAATATCACTCAAGAACACAAGTGTGTTCTTCACACAAAAAGAAAAGTTTACAAAAAATGGAAAATTATATGATGAATGGTGAATGATGAAGGATCTAAGGGGTCTATTTATACACCTAAAGTCATCTAATAGCTCCAAAACTCTAGCATTATTACATTAGATCGGATCAATGTCAGCCATCCCCTCAATAATACACAAAAAGTATAAAAAAATAGACAAATCATAGCAATCTGTCAAGAGTTACGGCCGTAACATTCAGGAGT
Source organism: Orobanche coerulescens (assembly GCA_033398695.1). Taxonomy (NCBI): domain Eukaryota; kingdom Viridiplantae; phylum Streptophyta; class Magnoliopsida; order Lamiales; family Orobanchaceae; genus Orobanche; species Orobanche coerulescens. Next base: position 36,208,570 of record CM065816.1, on the reverse strand, counting down.
TACGGCCGTAACTTGGCTTCGTAAATTTTCTCACTGGATGCTTTGATAGTTACGTTTTCAGCCCAAAATTTCTCAGACTTTGCGTTTTTGCCCCAAATCTTCTTCGGATGATAACTTTTGATATATAACTCTGATTTTGAATCCGGAAAGACTGCCGAATTCGTCTCGGAAAGCCCTACAACATGAATATATCAAAATTCAATAAAGAGAATATTTATTAAACATGTTGTTTCTTGAGTAATTCAGTTATTTAATCCGATCATCATCCGATAAAAATAAAATTATTAAAACTAATTAATTAAAAGCAAAAAACGAGTAGACTAGCTCAATTATGGGTGAATTTTATCGATACAAACCATGGATAAGTGTACAAAACTGACACTTATCAGGATACACCTTAGAAACAGCGGTGTACATTCTAAACCTGGTGCCTTCGAATCAGTTCCAAAAACACCCACAGAACTGTATGGTGGGTGTAAGCCCAGTGTAGGACATGTTCGGATTTGGGATACTCCAGCACATGTGCTGAATAAGGAAGCTGATAAGTTGGTATCTCGTACAGAAGTGCGAGTGCTTGTAGGATATCCTAAGGGAACGAAGGGTGGCTTGTTCTATAGTCCCCAGGATCAGAAGGTCATTGTTAGCACCAATGCCCGATTCCTGGAAGAGGATTATATGATTAGTCACAAGCCCATGAGCGAGATAATTCTGGAAGAGCTGAGGGGCGAGACTCCGTCTATACCAATCGTACAAGCGCCAACTAACACTGCACCCTATTTTGAGACTTTTACACCAACTCAGGATTTGCCTCGTCGTAGTGGGAGGGTTGTTCGTAAGCCGGAACGATTCATAGGCATGTGAAAGTCTTCGGACTTAATCCCAGGCGAAGATGAATCAGAACCCTGGACCTACAAGGAGGCAATCTAAGATAAAGATGCTGACTCCTGGCAAGTAGCAATGGAATCAGAAATGGGATCTATGGATTCCAATCAAATGTGGGAGCTAGTAGAGCTGCCTGATGGTGTACAAGCCATTAGGAGTAAATAGGTCTACAAGTGAAAGAAAGGAGGTGACGGGAAGGTGGAAAACTTCAAAGCGAGGCTTGTTGCAAAAGGTTACACTCAGAAAGAGGGTATCGATTATGATGAAACCTTTTCGTCGGTAGCCATGCTTAAGTCAATCCGGATTCTTTTAGCTATAGCTGCGCATTTGGATCTGGATATTTGGCAAATGGATGTCAAGACTGCATTCTTGAATGGGAGTCTAGACAAGGAAATCTATATGCGCCAACTAGAGGGATTCATTGCTGGGGGAGAAGAGCACTTGGTGTGCAAGCTTAAGAGATCCATTTATAGACTTAAGCAAGCATCTAGATCTTGGAACACTCATTTTGATGAAGTTGTCCAGTCATATAGATTCGTCCAATGTCCGAGTGAGAGTTGTGTGTATAAGAAATGCGATGGAAACATGTTGGTGTTTCTTGTACTGTATGTAGACGATATCCTTCTGATTGGAAACAACGTGAAGGAATTGTCGGACGTACGTGTATACCTATCTGAGCAGTTCGATATGAAGGATCTGGGAGAAGCAGGACATATCCTTGGAATCAGGATCTTTCGTGATCGGAAGAAAAAGATGTTGTGCTTATCCCAGGCATCCTATACCGATATAGTGCTAAAGCGGTTTAGTATGGAGAATTCCAAGAAAGATTTTCTACCTTACAGACATGGAATTCAACTATTTAAGGATATGTGTCCCAAGACACAAAAGGAGATAGATGACATGAAGATGGTCCCTTATGCGTCAGCTGTGGGAAGCCTCATGTAGGCTATGCTTTGCACTAGACCAGATATATGTCATGTCGTAGGCATGGCTGCTAGATATCAGTCAAACACAGGACAAGGACATTGGATTACTGTTAAGCATATACTCATGTACCTAAGAAGGACTAGGGAGTACATGATTGTATATCAGTTAGACAACCTATGTCCGGTGGGTTACACTGACTCAGATTTTTCATCGGACAAAGAAAAGTCCAAGTCTACTTCGGGTTATGTGTTTAGCCTGGGAGGTGGAGCCACTAGTTGGAGGAGTGTGAAGCAGAAATGCATCTCGGACTCTACCATGGAAGCCGAGTACGTGGCAGCCACTGAGGAAACCAAGGAGGCGGTGTGGCTCAAGTACTTCCTGCAGGAGTTAGATGTGATTCTCGATTCTCCAAAGGACATTACACTTTATTGTGATAATACTGGTGCAGTCGCAAATTCGAGGGAACCTCGAGCCCACAAGGCAAGTAAACATATCAACCGCAAGTACCACATCATACGACACTTCGTAAAGGAAGGAGACGTAGTTGTAGCCAGGGTTGCATCGGAAGATAATATTGCTGACCCTTTCACGAAAGTACTACCCTCAAAAGTTTTTAAAAGGCATGTGGAATGAATGGGATTACGGTGTATGGCAGCATTACTTTGAGTATAAGTGGGAGAAATGAGAGACTATATAATAGAATAGTATACTTAAAAGCATGCTTTGAATATAAGTGGGAGATCGTTAGGGTTGTATACTGCAAAGCATACCTTATGCTTGTATTACCTTATTTCCTTGTAACTACCTATGAGAATATTAGTTACATTTAATCACATGTTTTGCATATTTATTCACGTTATGGTTATGCAAATGAAATGTCTAATTATTTTATATTGTAGATAATGTGGTGTGTTGGTGTCACACGGAAGATGTATTATCTGTACCTTTTAAAATAATATAATAGTTCACAACCTATATAATTATTAGACAAATTATATTAAAGGTTGTAGTGTATGCTTGAGATTAGTTGGTCTTGACTATTAGCATACATTAGCATATTTGCATACATTGAACTGGATCGAGGTGAGATAGTGTCTTCTGTACTGACTGTAAGAAAAGCGTAAATCTCGGATAATTATTATTTCTTAATTCTAAATATATAATATTTAATTGTGTATTTATAATACTTATTGTTTTGATTTACCATGGGTGAGAGTCAAAATGATCGACTCAATAAGCCTCGTATCTTGGGCAATAATATTATTTTTATGACAGTTATTATTATTACTAGAAATAGTGTCCCGACTCATGCGGGTTGATGATGTCCCCTTGAGGAGCTCGATAATGATTATTAAATTAAACCCTGCATTTGGATTTAATTCCGATATAATAATAAGGTCCGAGTTGTACTACTCTTGGATAAGATATTAATTAATTAAAGTTGTCAGTAGCTCATAATTAATTAATGGACATTCGATATCTTAAACACGGGAAATAATATATTTACTTTTGGTAGGAAGTGCAATATCAACCTTTTAGTGGACTAATTTGATATTAATAGATTCATTATATTAGGAAGAGTCCTAATATGGTAAGATGAAATCTATTGGGAGTCCTTCCATAATCCTCCTTAAGATCCCTAGTAGTAGTCCAAGAGGCTATATATATGACACTTGGGGTTGGCCGATTTTAATCCCTTACAAGGCCTGTGAAATCGATTTTTATCTTGTGTTTAATTGTGGATCTTGACTTGTGCGTTTAATTCCACTATTTAGATAACACATTTATTTTCTAAAAGTGATTACATAATAGAAGAAAAGAAAAATAAAATCGAGTGACTCTCAAGAAGGAATTTCGGCCGATCACCATAGTTGTCCAAGCAAGATCCGGTAGCTCGTTGCACACACAACGTCTGGGTTAAGGCGGATCATACTCTAGAAGGTCTAAAAGTAGAAATACAAGGTGATCAAGACGAAAGCAACCAATTCGCTTCAAAGGTAATATCCTATGATCTTTTAGATCTAGATTAGGATATTTCAATAACCAGCATATTTATTTAATAAATAATAAATAATATTTAAATTACTTATTAGTCTTAGTAAATAATTAATTAGCATGCCTAAATAGATCTTATGCTCGTGGATTCGTAAAACGCAATTATCAACGTTCCCAAACTTGGCTTCCATTGCGTTTTTACTTCCAACACTACCGACGCAGTAGTAGTGGAGTTGTTAGGTTATGACAACCTGGACAGTCGGGTTTTGTGAGTCGTGATAGTTGGACGACTATATGAGTCATTCTTTCATTGAGTCGTTGTTAGTGGGAACTAGTATCGCAAGACCTCGAAGCTTCGTATGACCTATGTAAGGACTCTATTTTCTTTTTTATTCATACATTCATTATGTCATTGATTATACATGTTTGTTGAAACCTGTATGTGACATTTGTGGTGCGATTTATTCATGATTATTGTTTTAGAGCGTGTGAGCTCTGTATCGGCTATGATTAGCGCGATGATATGATTGATTATCTGTTGAGTATGTATACTCGTGTTTGACTATTGACCTAGCATTCTGGATTGGCCGTTGAGGCGTATTTGAGCTATGATCATGATCGAACGTTATTCTTTCAGCATGGAAAGAGGAATCCGAGGACGTGACAGGGGGTAAAGGCTACAGAGCGGGCCAGAACCCAGAACCTCATGTTTATGCGCGTACGGATGTCGAGACGGATCAGAGTTCAGATAGTGGTTTCACCTACGCGACTTATTATCCTTCGGAACGTCATACTCGAGAAGTCGATCAGACAGAGAGTGGACACGTCGACCCTTTCTTGGTTATGAGGGGCATGATGGCCCAGATGACCGTGATGACACAGATAGTGGAGACCATGTAGGCCTCGATGGCCCAGACGATCGTGTTGACACAGATAGTATTTGGTATTATCTAATGTCCCAAATTAGATATCCAATATCTAATATTCATAATGAGAGAATAAGCTCGATTCATTCCGTCGTCAATCCTATTGCGTGACTCGGTAGGTCCGTCTCAGTCAGCAATGGAAGGAACCAAAGAGTCGTAGCACCACCTAGCCCGCCTGGCGGCCTACACTGTACCCCAAATGAGAATGAATGATTGTGATCATTCAAGAACCATTCTGTCGTGAATACCAGTATACGTATAAACCGTTCTTTCAAATGTCCCGATCAAGTTATAGGGTCACGATCAGTCAAACCCCATCAGTACTTGACTTTATACATGAGTTAGTACAAATCGAGATCATTGAGCTCTCGTGTATCCAATACAACTAGCTCCAATGCTTTGGCCAAAGACTTATGATCTCATCTGTCAATAACCGCATAGGACATATAACCCGTTCACTAATAGGAGAAAGAATTCTATCTTGGTATTCAGTAGGACCTGCTACTTGCCCGTCAAGACTCACGTCGAGGTTGACCCCTGCCTTTCGGTTTACACGGTCGAACTACTCTAGTGAAAATCTTGACGTCACAAGCACATCCCTACTAAATCCTCAAGTCGAAGGTTCATGAATACTAATCACAACCTTTCGATTCCGTCATTGACTGTCCCGGAGTGAAATCCGTGTGATGAATCGAGGGTGAGTCGGTTCGAGTATACTAATCCAATTCGCATACCTATAACGCGTGCTCCCACTAACCATTAGTGTTCTATAGGCACTCTCCATGTCAAAGAATACGTCATACAAGTCTTCACATAAACTTAACGCCCAGTCAAGTTTCATCGACTTGCGAACGATTAAGTATTTGAGCTTTAAACCTTTCCAGTGCCGATCCTCTTATCCAATAAGGAGCGGAATGTTTTGCTCTCAAATACACAGACTAGTTTATATATATATATATATATATATTTACGAGTTAGGAACGCCAGTAACTACCAGTAAATAAAGAAACATCCATTGCCTAATATTAATGATTTACAAAATAACAAGTACAATGCCCTCACTCAACATCCTCTGAGTGGCATTCGAGGGCATACTCCTAACAATCTCCCACTTGCACTCAATGCCACACATTATGGTATCTAATACCCATGTTCTACAGATGACGCTCCAAGCTAATATGAGAAAGTGGCGTGGTCAGTGGATCAGCGACGTTGTCGGCTGACTCTACTCTATGTAGCACAATGTATCTTTTTGCGAACAAATTCTCTCACGAGATGATACTCTTTCTCAAAATGTTTTGTATTGTTATGAAATCTCGGCTCCCAAGACTGTGCTACCGCTCTATTGTTATCGTATAAAAATGAAAACATGCAGCGTAGCACATGGTGTCACGTGAAGTTTACCCAGTAACTTCTTAACCCTTCCTTTGGAGGCATCCGAGGCCGCTTTATACATTGCCTAACAGGTGGAACCAGCAGTCGCGTTATACTTGGCATTGTGCCAAGATACTGTTCCTCCATTACGAGTAAATATATAGCCATAAGTAGACATCGAATCGTCTTTCTGCCCTTGGAAGTCCGAATCAGTGAATCCCATCACATTCAGTTCTCCGCCGCCATACATAAGAACCATATCTCTAGTCCTTCTCAAGTACTTGAGAACATTCTTTACAGCAGTCCAATGTTCCCTACCTGGGTTTGCCTGAAACCTACTTACCACGCTCACAGCATACGCAATGTCAGGTCTATACATAAGGATACCCACGGCCGAAGCATATGGTATATTACTCATTTCCTTTCGTTGTTCCTCACTTTGAGGACACATCTTCAAGGTGAGTTTTATTCCATGTCGCATCGATAGGAACCCTCTTTTAGAATAATCCATCTTAAATCGCTTTAAGATTTTATCTATATAGAGGGCTTGGGAAAGACCTATCATTTTCTTCGCTCTATCTTAGTAGAGTCGAATCCCAAGAATATAGGTTTCTTCTCCCAAGTCTTTCATGGACAAATTACTCGAAAGCCAAGCTATCAACAAACTGAGCATTCCCACATCATTTCCTATTAGTAGAATGTCATCTACATATAGTAATAAGAATGTGATCTTGCTCCCACTAACCCTCTTGCATACACAAGGTTCCTCTTCATTTTGTACGAAGTCAAACTCTTTGACTGCCTCGTCAAAACAAAGATCCCAACTACATGAAGACTGCTACAGTCCATTTCATGGAGTCTACATCCACCATCGCTTGGTCATAGGTCGTTGGGTCGGTCTCTTGGCTATCACTTGGTACCTCATGGAGACCCAGCTCCTCCAAGTGTACAAGGCCATACCTCTCAGGTAAATGAGACACCCTACTAGACCTACGAGGTGGTTGTACTTGTGTTTCAGAAGGTTCGGTTCCAATTTCTTGCACAGGTGTCTCCTGGGGAGTTCCATTGTATTCTTCTAAAGAAATACTTCTACCTGCTCCACTTTCCTGAATGAATTCATCTTCCAGGAAGTGTGCTCGCAAAGCAACAACGATCTTTCGATCTTTGGGCATGTAGAATAGATAACCCATCGTCCCAAATGGGAATCCAATGAAAACGTTCCTTCATGGTGTAATATCCTGAATTTTAGGAATACATACCGACTAAATACGGGACTTGTAAATTTATTTGAATGTATTGGAGATACATTTCTGGTCTTGGAATATTTAAAATAAGAAAGGGATACCAGAAATGTTAGTAGAGACGAGATTGGACATTTTCTCGGAGGTGTCGTGGACAAGTATCAACTTTGAAAAAATCACCAAGAATTTTTGGGATGTTAAAAAATTCTGAAAATTTACAGTATTATGTATATTTGAGTTAGCTTTCCAACGGTTCAAACGACGAGCCAATCGGAGTTCGGACGAAGAAGTTATGATCGAATTAGTGGAAGACTGACAGCTGTCGGGCACCGTGCGTCACTGCGTGCGTCAGCGCCCGGCAGGCGTCCGAGAATCCCGCGCGACCGAGGCACGGGTCGTCACTCATAATGCCTAGTCATGATGCTGTCTTGACCAACTAGGCGACTTTGAACCCATAAAGAGTGGACTTAACCTTAAGGCTGTCCCATAAAACTTATCTATACCTGTAGAAAATTTACATGACTTAATGGACATACGTTTATATCCTACATTGGAGATTTGTATATCCTGAAAATGCTCAAAGACTCAGCGAATCAGAGCAGCCTTTTCCAGGAGACGCCCGGTAGCTGTTTGATGAAACTCTCCAGAGAATCTGTAAATTTCAGTCTGGGTTGCCTCAATTGAACTCGATTATCTCTCAATATGTAAGTTATTTTACGATTACATCTCGAGCATATTATAAAGAAAATTTATATAAGTATAAATCTTATTTGGACCGTAGGTATTGAGTCAGAATACCTTGTTATTATGAACTGTTTTATAGTGAGTCAGCCCTGTTATTTTCAGTCACTTCCAGCAACATTTCTTTTGAAGTTGATCGAGTTGTCTAGTTTGAACATGTATATCTTTGAACCTGCAAGTCTATTTTTGATAAAGTTTCATGAAATTTGTACCAGAGATACATGTTATCACAAATCAGTTTTTATTTTGATTTTTATGAAATGTTTAGACTCCTGTATTTATCAATACATTACCGAGTCAGCTCAATATTTTTCGTTTGTATCGAACGGGTTGAATACCTTATATTTGTGTTTAAGGATGGAAAATTTAATACTATGATTATTAATATTTTTCCATATGAAAATCATGAGTTTTTAAAATTGATGACTTTGGAATATTTTTCGTATTTAAATAGTACGAAGTTTTTATTCGATCAAATAATGGTTATATCATAAATACAACCGAAAAATGTTGAATATTATTTTTATATTTAAAATAATATTCTGGAATTTTAGTAATGAACTTGTTAAAGTTCGGATCATCACTTTTGAGAAAGAGGAAAACAAAATTATAAAATTGGGATAGTCGTTGATCGTGGAAATCGAATGTCGTAGTATACTGTTATTGATATCGGGATATAAATATTTTGTCAAGGTGTGGGAATCGAACCTCGGGACTGATTTGCTTTACCGACCCGGCTATTTGAGGCAAGTGTTTACTTGTTCGGTTGTAATGTTTTGATGAGTAATTCCATTTACATTTCATAAGTATTTTATGTTGTATTGCATATTGACGAATGTTCAGTGATGTTCTAAAAGGATTAGAATGCACAGTTGATGATTGTTGAGATACTTGGAAAATCTTGGGAAGATTGTAGTATTCGGATATTGTTGATGTCATTTTTGATATTCTTGGTCTATGGTATGCATTTCGGAAGGACGTCCGGATAGAGGTATATTTTATGGTAATCGTACATAGAGGATTATGTACGAGAAAGTATTCGTATTGAGGTATTATATGGTATTGTTGTGATATCGGGATTTTTATGGTATTATCGTGATATTGGGATTTTGACGAGAATCGTTGGATTAGGAGGTGGTAAGGTTATCGTTGAGGTTATTATTCTCATGATGCATGGCATGTGAATATTTATGTTTATGTACTTGCGGTTATTTGTCGGACATTATTGCGGACCGTTGTGGGACTTGTTTTTCGTATTGAGGACTTTGATGGTTGCGGTCGTGAGGCGAGGATTCCGGACGATACTGGCTATGGCATACTGTTGGGGAATCGTGTATTTTGTTGTGTATATCATTATTGATGTATATGTATCTTGGAATGTATTTCTATCCGCTGCGTGAGTTCTTTCAAATGGCTTTCGGCTTTATGCCAACTGAGTTTGATTTCAAAAACCGATTCCCTTAACCGAGTTTTTGGCCCTGATCGTCTTGACGGTAATTGGGTGTTTTCAAATGATTTTGTGCGTTTTGGAAAATACTACCGTCATCGGCCTTTTTGGCGTCTTTGTAAATAATTTTTAGCCTGGTGGGTTTCGGCGCGGGGCCCACGGCGTGTAATACTCCCGTAAGGTTTTTGGGGTGTTACACATGGACCTCGCTTCCAACTTGTCCACCTTAGCTTCTTGACATAGGCAGGACACCCCAAATCTTAATGTGATTAAGACTTGGTTTCCTGTCCTCCCACATCTTATGTGGAGTTTTAGGAATGGATTTGGAAGGACATCTGTTCAGGATATAGGCGGAAGTCAGGAGTGCATACCCCCATGGGTAAATTGGTAAGCCAGTATAGCCCAGCATAGAACGGACCATGTTCAACAAGGTCCGGTTTCTCCTTTCTGACACACCATTTAACTGAGGAGTACCTGGAGGTGTTAGTTGTGATACTATTATATGTTCCTTTAGCAAATCGTCAAACTCCGTACTCATATACTCGCCACCTTGATCCGACCGAAGTGCTTTGATATGATTTCCAGTTTGTTTCTCGACTAGGGCCTTAAATTCCTGGAATTTCTCAAAGGCCTCGGATTTATTTTTCATTAAGTATACATAACCATACCTAGTATGATTATCTGTAAACGTAATAAAATACTGATATCCATCACGTGCTGCTTCTAAAGCACCACGTACGTTGGTATGGATTAATCCTAGTTTATCAGCGGCTCTTTCAAAAAATCATGTGAAGGGGGACTTAGTCATTTAGCCTTTAAGGCAAGATTCACAAGTAGGAAAGGAATCTGACCCCAATGAACCCATAAGTCCATCTTTGTCCATTTTGTAAACCTTGGTCTGACCAACATGACCAAGTCTAAGATTCCATTTCAAAACTTAATTAGTTTCATCCCTACCATGCTTCCTAGTCATACTATTCACAACGACTTTGTTACTAAGGTTTAGATGATACAATCTATTTAACAATGTAGCAGTGCCCACGATTTATTTCTAAAATAAATTTTGCAGGAACCATCACCAATGAAAAATGAAAAGCCCTTCCGATCCATAACCGGAATGGATACAATGTTTTTATGCCCCTTGGGCAAAACAAGTACATCTTCTAAAGTTAAAACAAAGTCGGATTCTAAACCAAAAGAAGTGATCCTATGTCGGTTGCTTCGACACTATGCCCGCTTCCGACAGTGATCATTACTTCCCCAGCTCCAAGCTTTCTACTTTGTTCCAGATCCTGATTCACGGTACAAATGTGAGAACTAGCACCAGAATCCAGTATCCAAGAAGTAGAAAATGCAGTAGCAGAACAATTTGTTTCCAAAACTAAAAGTTCTGTACCTGAAGTGCCTTGAATAATGGGACAGTCTCTAGCCCAGTGGCCCAGCTCACTGCATTTGAGACAAGTGTCCTTCTCCTTGCTCTTCGGAACCATCGGGGCCATGCCCTTACCCTTGAGGTCCTTGACTTGTGGTCCCGTCCGCTTCTTGTTCTTTCTCTTCTTATTCTTGGACCTCCGAGATCCAGAAGAAATCACAAGGGCAGACTCCTTCATCCGTGGAGTCTTCATCTGAGACTGAGCGGTCATGAGTTTGCTCATTAGCCCTGCTAAGTTACATGCAATCTCATTGCAGTTGAAGTTATAACAAACTGAGAAGGAATCAGGGAGAGACTGTAGGATAAGGTCGGTTTGAACAGAAACATCCATCTTAAAATCAAGCCTCCAATCTCTCGATCATAGATATCATTTTGAGGACGTGGTCCCCAACCTTCTCACCTTCCTTCATCCTTGCACCAAACAGTTACTTGGATATCTCATATCTAGCCGTTCGACTGTGCTCACCATAAAGCTCGGTTAAGTGAGATAGAATCTGCCTAACAGAAGTCATTTTCTCATGAGCTCTCTGAAGCTCATTAGACATAGAAGCCATCATGTAAGCACGGACTTTTACATCATCCTTAACCCACTTTTCGTGGTTTTCAATCTCTTCTTGATTGGCTCTTGTCCGCACTGGAGGCGCCGGAATGTCCGTCTCCAAGACATATCCCATTGCCTCTATACTGAGGACTATCATCAGATTGCGGATCCAATCTACAAAGTTAGGTCTGATCAAGGTGTTCTTTTCGAGTAGAATTGCGAGTGGGTTCATTGTCATATTGAGAGTTATGTCTCAATTAAGTATGATAGATTAATTCGTTACTCGTTCAATTATGATCCGAGTATAGAATTAAGGTCTTTTCTACTCTTGTTACCGAGCTCCCACTATTTTTATCGGAATAACACACTCCCATGTGAATTCCGGAAGTATCATTCGCTCTATTTCATAGTGGCGATCTAGTTCTTTATAAATCTTAATAGAGGGCAACCGAACAGGTTTATAGTCTATTAATTTTCATAAAGTGGTGTCCAACACCGACCCATCTAATGGATGATTCGATCTTCTTTTTCCCCTTGTTCACTCCCCTCAACCTATACGGTTTCTATGGTTCGTGAAAAAGTTGAAGTTTATACCATCGACGCAAATCAGTTTCACAATTGAATCTTATCCGGCAACCTCTAAGGTTTCTAGGGATAAAATTTGCTCCAACCGAAGGCATCCAATACGCTCCCGATAATTTATCCATCCTCCCCGAACGACTACCCCGATAACTCGTAAGCATAGCACATCCGGTTTGGATTTCAATTTCCCAAAAGCTCGATGGAGGGAAGGAAAACCTTGAAACCTTATAAACTTAATAATTTGTCGTGGGAGAATTTTCGCGATTAACATTACACTTTGCACATTAATCCATTTAAGCGCGTTTGTGCATTTATACAATGTGAACAACCATTCACAACCTAGTTGCTACCAACATGTAGTTCATGGACCGTTCCTAGAATCAAAAACTCTGTAATCTAATTACAAGTCTTCGGTCTTGAATCTTCGTATTCTCGAATGGATCATCATCCGGTCTTCGTCATTACATATAAATTTTACATTGAAAAATTGCATCCTATATACAAATATTTCTAGTAAAATAAATAGGCTCAAAACAGCCTTTACAACCAAATCGAATAAAACCGAACGATTCAAAACTAAGTCCATGAACCACATCCCAAGTCAAAAGCATTCATCCAATAAATACTATATAAACGGATTGCGTAGAGATACATTAATCCAATCAACATATAAACAGTAAATAGAATCGATCCAATCAATTCCACAACTGGTAATATGAAAACGTTCAAAGTATTGGGTCACCCACAAATATCTAATTAATCAAATTTCCCTCATAAAATGAAATACCATAAATCATTTTAATCATATTAAATCCAATTTAACATGCGGGAGATTAATTTTCTGGATTACACGAAAAAATCGAGCTGGGGCGAAACTGCCTGCCGGACATGGCCCGTGCCGATTGGCACGGTCGAGTCACCTTCGGCAGTCTGCCGGACAGACACGGCCCGAATGGCACGTTCGGGTTACCCTGACAGCTTCTAACTGGCCTGCCAGACATGGCCGTGTCAAATGACACGGTCGGGTTGTCCCAACAATCTGCCGGCCAGACACGGCCCGTGTCGAATGGCACGGTTGGGTTACCCCGACAGTCTTCCGAGGTTGGCCTGCTGGCACGGCCCGTGTCACCTGACATGGTCGGGTCAGCCCGACAGTTTGCAACCCTTGTCCGAAAAGTCGTCCAACAACGACTCGGGGCTAGATTTTCGACCGGATATCCAATATCTATATTTTCCAACTTTCATATCTACAATATAAATCACATTTCCCAGAAATAAAAGATTTATATTTAGACATAAACTTACAAAAAATACAACTACAACGAACGAAAAAACATACACCCCGATTATGACTATAAATGATTACAAATCATTCACCATCTAATCAAGCATTCCAAATGCAAATATCGTGTATACGATTGGAAGACCTACGCTCCAATACCACTGTTGGGATTCGGTGCATAAAATGAAGGCCCAGCGGAAGCGGTAAAATGAAAAATAATTCGATCTGAATCCCTACGAGGATCGATCGAGCTACGTATATACGAATATTAAACGAAGCACAAGAGATACAAGAAACATTCCCTTGTAGTCCGTTGATTAAATGGTGTCCTTCTCTTGAGCTATTCCCCAATCTTTAGTTGATTCCCTACGATCCAATCCGCTCCAAGCTCTTGGATGATCCAACGCCGAAAGTACCGTGTCTCTACTTGCCACGCGCCGGAGAAATGATCGGAATGACGATCACCTTGCTCTCCTTCAAGGATACAGCTAGAGCTAGGATGATGAAGCTTTCAATTGTGATTATAACACTCTAAGTGTCTAACTCACTATCTCTCAATTTATATCTTGAATTTTTTCCAAGAAAAACAAGAAGAAATGAAATGAAGAAGAAGACTTGAGAAAAGGATTCTCTCTCTCTCTTACAAGAACCGTATGAATGCACAAGAGGTGAAGTGAGAGATGTCAAGTCTTCCTCTTATTCTATTTCCACCCTCATGTGAACAAATCATACCACATTATACCTTGCCCCACAAATTCATGATCACCAATTAAAGAATGGGAAGGTAGGTGGAAGTAATGGGGCGGCCACCATCAAAAACGGACGAGTTTGGTTCGTTTCGGACTCCCGTGAGTCCAAACAGATAAACTCCAATTCCGTTCCGGTGTATTTATATTAATTACTTAATATAATTAATTAACATATCAAACACATTATAACATAATTAATTTCTCCAACAAAAAATTATATACATGAATTAAATTAATCACCCAGTAATTTATTTAATTTATTAGGCCGTAAATTAATTTATCCAATAAATCAATTTAGACATCTAATGTCCCAAATTAGATATCCAATATCTAATATTCATAATGAGAGAATAAGCTCGATTCATTCCGTCATCAATCCTATTGCGCGACTCGGTAGGTCCGTATCAGTCAATGGGAGGAACCAAAGAGTAGTAGCACCACATAGCCAGCCTGGCGGCCTACACTGTACCCCAACTGAGAATGAATGATTGGGATCATTCAATACCATTCTGTCGAGAATACCAGTATATGTATAAACCCTTCTTTCAAATGTCCCGATCAAGTTATAGGGTCACGATCATTGAGCTCTCGTGTATCCAATACAACTAGCTCCAATGCTTTGGCCAAAGACTTATGATCTCACCTGCCAATAACCGCATAGGACATATAACCCGTTCCCTAACAGGAGAAAGAATTCTATCTTGGTATTTAGTAGAACCTGATACTTGCCCGTGAAGACGCACGTCGAGGTTGACCCCCGCCTTCCGGTTTACAGGGTCAAACTACTCTAATGAAAATCATGACTTCACAAGCACATCCCTACTAAATCCTCAAGTCGAAGGTTCACGAATACCTATCACAACCTTTCGATTACATCATTGACTGTCCCGGAGTGAAATCCGTGTGACGAATTGAGGGTGAGTCAGTTCGAGTATACTAATCCAATTAGCATACCAATAACGTGTGCTCCCACAAACCATTGGTGTTCGACAGGCACCCTCCACGTCAAAGAACACGTCATACAAGTCATCACATAAACTTAACGCCCAGTCAAGTTTCATCGACTTGCGAATGATTAAGTATTTGAGCTATAAACCTTTCCAGTGCCGATCCCCTTATCCAATAAGGAGTGGAATGTTATGCTCTCAAATACACGGACTAGTTTCTATATTTATATATATATATATATTTACGAGTTAGGAACGCCAGTAACTACCAGTAAATAAAGAAACATCCATTGCCTTATATTAATGATTTACATAATAACAAAATGCCCTCACTCAACATCCTCTGAGTGGCATTCGAGGGCATACTCCTAACAGTATGGACTTGGGCGTGCGACTGATATGGTCCCGATGACTATATATATGCATTGTTATTATCCTTGTGTGGTGTGAGTCAGTGATTGCATGAGCGTCCGATGCCGACGAAGATGGGGAAGTGTACACCAATGATTGTAGACATGTATAATGAGCGGCTCCCGCAGGATGTGTACGCCAGTGTTACAAGTCATGCGGTTGGTACAGCTTTTTGGCTGGCCTCTAGCGGAGGAGTCATGATTCGACTGATATCGCACTGGGTTGAGTGTTTTTATCATTTGGTTTTCGCCTTTTTCAGGCAGAGGAGATGCGGGGACTCGAGGGGTTGGCCCACTTACTTAGGTGAAGTGGTTCGCATTGAAAAGTATTCCTGGAGATGTTGTTTTCAGATCCGGATGGATAGTGTATATCTCGAGTTGTGTACCCTTAGTTTCTGGGACGAAACTCTTTTTAAGGGGGGAGTATGTAATATTCGGGGGTATTTTTTCGTTTTTACTGTAGCATTGTACGTATTCATTTGGAATTGTACAAGTGTTGTTGTGTTTGACTGATACAATGTAAATTGTATCGGGATATTTCGGAATCGAATTATTTATACTTGTCATTAGTATTGTTTTTACCGATTGTATGTTGCTTGATGAGTTTTGCTTTTAGCTAAGTATATTAGCCATAGCGTACGCTACATGTATAGCTAACATACGCTACAGATGGAGGGTTACGTACGTTAGACCATGTTGGTTACGTATGTAACAAAGGGTTTCAGATCGCTGTTACGCGTATTTTTATACGCTTATTTATCATTATTTTGTATTATTTTGGAGAGTAAAATTGCATAAATGAGCTTTTAATGCCTTATTCTTGTATGTTTGACAGGAGATTGGAGTCCGGAAGCTAAAACGAGGCAAAACGGGCGAAAATGGCGAATTTTGGCCGTGGGCCGCGGCGCAAGGCAAGTGAGCCGCGGCACATGCAGAGGACCAGTAGGCACCAGAGTAGACTGTACTCTGAGCCGCGGCACAGACTTAGTGAGCCATGGCCCATTGGAAAATTATAGCGCCCAGGTTTTAATTTGCACGCCATGTGCCGCGGCACAGATTAAGTGAGCCGCGGCACACAGGGCGGTTTTGGCGTGCTCCGCACGGGTTTGGGCCGTTTTGAAGCCAGTTCTCGACCTAATCACACGGACGCGATTTGGAGGCTTCTTGGAGCTATAAAAAAGGGTTGAAGGCCATAATTAAGGGGGTTCTGATTTCTTGAGAGCTTGGGGGAAGATCGATAAATCTTGGAGGAGGAAAGCAGAAGACATCAAGAGCAGAGGGCGGAAGCCAGAAGAACGGAGGAATCCGAGCTCTTCATCTGCGTTTGATTTTCATGCTTTCATTCATTGTTTCTGTATTTTGATTATTTAGCATGTCAGGCTAAAACCCTTGTTCTAGGATTTTGATGAAACTTAAGTTTTGACGGATTTGCTTTAGATTATCTATTTAATTCCCTTCTCTATTGAGTTTTCCCAATCAATTTTAATGCTTTCAATTATCTGGCCAATAATTGGATTGTTTTAATTACCTTACTCGAATCGGGAGAGGAAAGTTGGTGAGGAACTATTGGTGAGGACCGTTTTATCTTGTGAGATAGGAATATACTCATAGGAACTACGTGGCCTTGTGAGGATTTTGTGCTTTTTGCCTATTGACGAATTAATTCACCTAGGGATAGAGTGCGTTATTCGCCTTTAGAAAAATCTATTGACCTCGGGAGAGGCGGTAGAGTATTTTAGCAATCTTCGCCTTCAATAAATTGGGGAAATCATTAACTTCAGATAATCGAGAGTAAATTCGGATAAACCAAGGTGGATTCAGAATCCTAGACTTATTCATTATTTGATTTTCTTTCTTCAAGCGATCGTTTTTAATGTTAGCTCTTTTATTGGTTTTATTTAGTTATTAATTGCAACTCAAACTTCGATTGTTCAAATAAAATTAGAATACATAAAGATCGGTACTTAGTAATTCAGTCCTCGTGGGAACGATACTCACTCATCACTTTATTACTTGTAAACGATAACGTGCACTTGCGTTAACGAAATATCGCAACAAGTTTTTGGCGCCGTTTCCAGGGATTGAAATTTTTACTAATATCGATTTCAGTATTTCTAGTCTTAGTTTGAACATTTTTTTTATTTACTTATTTTCGTGTATTTAATTTTATTTGTTTGTTTGTTTTTCCTTTCAGCGATCTTTCGGGTAGTGCATGAGAAAATTCGGTAACGAAGGCCTACTACCTTTGGATACCGAACTCGAGCGCACTCTTCGGAGAAACAAAAAGGAGAAACGAGAGTTACCAACTACAGTCACCATGGCCGAAAATACCGGAAATCACGGAGGTGATAATCTTGTTCAGCAAGTTCAACCGGCACTAGCACTTCGAGATTATGCTACGCCGTGAATCAACGCGAACTTTTCGGGGATTCGGCATCCCACCATCCAGGCAAATAATTTCGAAATCAAGCCTGCTATTATTCAGATGGTACAAGCGAGCCAGTTCTGTGGATTGCCGAACGACGACCCCAACGCACACATTGCGTCTTTTCTCGAGATTTGTGACACGTTCAAGAACAATGGTGTCACCGATGATGCTATCCGATCACGGCTATTCCCTTTCTCTTTGAGGGACAAAGCCAAATTCTGGTTGAATTCTTTACCGCCAGGCTCGATCACGACATGGGCGGAATTAGCGCAAGCCTTCCTTGCTAAATTCTTCCCACCTTCAAAGACGGCGAGGTTACGGAACGAGATCACTACCTTTGGTCAATATGATATAGAGTCGCTTCACGAGGCGTGGGAGCGTTACAAAGATTTGTTACGGAGATGCCCACATCACGGCTTACCGGATTGGCTCCAAATTCAGACGTTCTATAATGGATTGAGTGCCTCTACACGCACTCTCGTGGATGCAGCCGCTGGAGGAGCCTTAATGGGGAAAACGATGGCTGAAGCACACTCGTTGTTGGAAGCTATGGCCGCTAATGCTTATCAATGGCCGTCAGAAAGAGTAAATCCGAAGCGAGTTATGGAGATCTCGAATAATGACCCAATTTCTACTTTATCAGCCCAAGTCGCCGCACTAACACAGCAGCTTCAGGCATTTTCGCATGCTCCTTCCCCCGTTACCATTGAATCTTGTAATTGGTGTAATGGATCTCACCCTAGCGCGGAGTGCCAAGTCGGAAATCCGTTCGAGCAGCCCCCAATTGAACAAGCTTAGTTCGTAGGAAACGGAAACTGGCAAAATAATCCGTACTCCAACACGTATAATCCGGGATGGCGTAATCATCCCAACTTCTCATGGAGACACGGACAGAACTCGAACCAGCCTCCATTCGCTCAAAACCAACAGCAGCCTCCTCCCGCTCCAAAAGTCTCTCTCGAGGAAGCAATTGCGAAATTGGTAGCGAATACGAGTCAATTCATGACCCGTACAGAAGCAACATTGCAAAATCATTCCGCTTCCATTCGCAACTTGGAAGTCCAACTGGGCCAGATTGCTAATGTGTTGACAGCCCGCCCAGAGGGAGCATTGCCAAGTACGACCGAGACAAATCCTAGAGAAAGTCTAAATGCGGTCAGTTTGAGAAGCGGGAAGGAGGTGTGTGACCAGCCCGAGAGGAGTGAAAAGAGAAGTGAAATTGAGGACAAGAAAAATTCAGCGACGGAGGAATCACAAGATTGGAGACCCTCGATAACGTTTCCGGATAATCCGAAGGCATATGTGCCGCCCATCCCGTTTCCGCAGAGATTACAACAGAAAAAGACGGACAAGCAATTCTCTAAGTTCCTCGACGTGTTCAAAAATCTTCATATTAACATTCCATTTGCCGACGCGTTGGATCAAATGCCGAGCTACGTTAAATTCATGAAGGAGATCTTGTCAAAGAAAAGAAAGCTCGAGGAGTTTGAGACAGTCGCCTTGACGGAGGAGTGCAGCGCGATTCTTCAGAAAAAGCTTCCGCCAAAATTGAAGGATCCGGGAAGTTTCAACATACCGTGCACCATGGGGAATCTCTCCTTTAATAAGTCGCTGTGCGATCTCGGTGCTAGTATTAACCTCATGCCTCTGTCTATTTTCAAAAAGCTGGGAATTGGAGAAGCAAAGCCGACGACGGTCTCCTTGCAATTAGCGGATCGATCTATTAAGTATCCGAGGGGAGTGATTGAGGACGTGTTAGTAAAAGTGGATAAATTTATCTTTCCAGCATATTTTATTGTTCTCGACATGTAGGAAGATCAAGATATCCCGATTATCTTGGGACGACCATTTTTAGCGACCGGCCGAACTCTTATAGACGTGGAAAAAGGGGAATTAACTCTGCGGGTTCACGACGAGCATGTCACGTTCCAAGTGTTCAAATCCTTTCCATGTCCGGGAGGTGTCGATAAGAACTCGCAAAGTGAAAGTATGGAGGCCGTTGCGAAAGAAAGACACCGAAATAATCGTCGGTCGAAAAACTCAGATTCCGGTTCATATGGTCCAACTTCTAAGAAAGATGTAGAACGAGTCGCATTTCTCAAGCATGTGGACATGCCATCATCGCCATCTGACCAGCCACAATCGGAAAAGCCTGCTGCTGTCATAAGTTCGTTCGTGAAAGAGGGAAATAAGCCGGAAGTCAAACGAACGTCTAGTCATGAGAAAAACGGGTGTTTCGGAAAGTTGTTCTCGTCAAAACCTTTCCGCAAACAACATTGGGTGTCCGAACCAAAAATCGAATCATTAAGGACCGATGGTCAAAATTTTAAAACCCATATTAACGGTTCGATGAACGGGGCGGAGATCAAATGGAGTTTGCGAAAAGCAAACTGATTTTTAAATAGGTCCGGCTGAAGACTATAAACTTAGCGCTTCTCGGGAGGCAACCCGAGTTTTTAGTAGTAGATTTTAGTGTTCCAGTATTTTCTTGCATTTTTTGAATATTTATTTTTCATCATTTTTGCTTTGATTTGCTTCTCCCTCTCGTTCTTGACGTGTTCTTCTAAAAATTCTGTGCAGAAAAAGTCCCAAGGGAAAAATTTAAGGCTGAGCCGCGGCACATGTTCACTGAGCCGCGGCACACCAAATGCTCGAAAAAAGCCCAGGAGACTGTACTCTGTGCCGCGGCATGGCCCAAATGAGCCGCGGCACACTAACACGATGAGCCGCGGCACGCGTAGGTTGAGCCGCGGCACCCGGTTGCATCACAAAAAGTCCCAGGCCGACTGTACTTTATGCCGCGACTCACTTAAGCTGTGCCGCGGCACACCATGCGGAATTTGAACAGCCCAGGTAGGCTTATAACCCGCACTCGGCTGACACCCAAGGTAAAATCCCTTCCTCTCCTTTGCGCGCGCGATCGGCCGACCTTCATCTCCCTTCTTCCTCTTGCAATTTTTCTTGCACTCTTCACAATCCAAGCAAGGTATGTCGAAATTTGTAATCTCAATTGTTCTATGAATCGAAAGGTGAAGTTGTGTTATTCATTTGAGGATTGATTATGTTCTTTCTTTCTTTCAAAATTCCTATCAAATCGAGTTGATGACATGATGGTTTTTGATCGATTTTTAATGGTTATTTTTTATTATGACTGAGTTGAATATGTCGGTTGTCATGACGAATGATTTGTGTTGTTGTTGTTGGGGATTTAATCGAGCTATTGTTATATTTGTGCTTCAATTTAACTCATGCCCTTTAAGTGTTTGATGAAATGTCTGAATGAAAAATTTTCTTTGTTAAAACAATGTTTTGAATTATGTGCAACGTATTCGTTTCTGGATTTATAGCAAACCCAACCCTTACGAAAATGCTAAACGTAAAAAGCTCAATTTTATTTCTCTCTCACGGTTGTGCTAGTCCGTTAAATTCTTGATTCATGTGTGGATATCCTTAGCCGAGTAAATGTTGTTCTCTTTATTGCTTAAGTAACCAAACTCCGATGTTTAACGTTTCAGGAACTCTCTATGGCTAGAACCAAGAAGCTCAACAAAAGGGCCAGAACTCAGTCGTCCCCCAAGCGTGGGGAAACTTCTCACAGTCGACCTGAGTCGGAGGCGCACCAATTTTCTGAACCGGAGATCCATAAAATCTTCAACGAGAAGATTCGCCCTCAACCTATGATCCCGGAGAGGGGATTCACCCCAGCCCCCCAGGACGGGGATCTTCTGACCATGATCAACGAGATGGGGTAGGCCCGTTTTGCTGCACCTACTGAGCCGGCGGTGATATCGATTGTGCAGGAGTTTTATGTGAGTGATTTGTTGAAGCACATTCGGGCGGGGAAGATGTTGCAGCAGTCAGACACTCGGACTCATGTCGACGTCCGAGGCATTACGGTGGATTTTTCTGTAGCTGCTATTCGGAGGTTGTTTGGGCTGCCGGTGGTTGATAAGACGGCTTATGCGCGAGTTATGGATAGCCTCACGAAGGAGGCTCTGCTCGAGACTCTTACGCAGCCCGACTCCGACTGGGAGCGGCGCGTACCGGCCTCATCCACCTTCTACTTTAAGATCTTGCGCCTCAGCCGGTTCGGGCGTGCCTGGCTGTATTTTATCTGCCCTCGTATAGACCCTACCTCACAGATCCGCACGGCTTTTCTCTCTCGAGCCCGTACATTATATGCTATCACCTCTGGGCTGAGATTCGATGTGGCTCCTCTCTTGGTCCGATCTATCTTCCAGTGTATTCAGGGAGGGGCCAAGACGGGGCTGAAGCACCCTTCTCTTATTTGCGCTCTTTGCCGACAGTCGTGGATGACGTGGTCGGATGACGAGCCGATGTTACTCCCCCAGGGCCCGATCGACCATCGCATCATTCCTCACTTCGATCAGTGGGGAGGAGTGCCGGCACACGCTCGGGGGCGAGGATTTTTACTTGATGAGGCCCACGAGGGGTCCCCCGAGCCTCTTCTTCTGACGCGGGAGCAGATGGAGTCCAGCCCGCCGCCCGACAGAGAGCGCTTGCAGGCGATGTTCGATGGATTGAGAGAGGAGATGAGGAGAGAGAGAGAGGAGTTGAGGAGAGAGAGAGAGGAGATGAGAAGAGAGAGAGAGAGTGAGTCTTCTGGCTGAGATAAGAGAGGAGAGGCGGACGGAGAGGGAGAGCATCATTGCTGCCGTCCGAGATGATATGCGAGAGCAGGCCCGCCGGGCCAACCGGCGTGAGACGAGGCGTCTGGCAGCGAGGGATGCCTACCACCAGGAGCACCTTGCTGCTTGGACGGCCCACATTATGCACCCGGACGGGCCATTTATTCTACCTGCTCGGCCAACCACACCACCCTCCTCGCGCGGACGACGCCGGCGCCAGTTCGTGAGCTGACCATAGGGGAGTACTTGACCTTCTTCTATTATTGCATATTGTACTATGTCCATTGAGGTCAATGTACATCCTAAGTTTGGGTGGAATTTACTTTTTGTTGCTATTATTATTGCTGTACTTATTTCGTTTACACTTTTCATTATTTTTAGTTATATTTTTGTTGCTAGCCTTGCTTGTCATATTTTACTCTTATTCGTGAATTTTTCGTGCTTCTATTTGTGTGAAACTGATGTTACAATACTGATTTCTCTCTGAAGAAACGGTTGAGTTTTAGTCGAGTTGTAGTCAATGATATCTGTTTCTGTTAAGTCTTCATTTAGGTCCGAAATTTTTTCGTTTTTGTAGAGGTCTTAGCGGATAAGAGAGGAGACATACGTGTTTTAAAATCGCCAATGATACGTTCAGTTACATTTTTCGCGTAGCTAGTCGTCCAGTAACATAAGTCGTGTTGGCACATAATTTGAGTTTAGAGTCGGACTGGTTTTCCCAAAAGTCGAGATATTAATTGTTCTATGATGGGAAGTCTAGTAACCGGGGGTATTCGCGTGACCCGTTGTTTACTCTCGCGTAAAACGACGACCCTGATTAGCCTAGTGGTTTAGAGATTTCGCTTGTGCCGATGATGGGGAGCCTAATAACCGGGGGTATTCGCGTGACCCGCCGTTTACTCTCGCGTAAAACAGCGAACTTGAATCGGACATGCGAAAATAGCTATTCGAGTTGTTTCTCCGCTGTGGAGGGGAACTTAGTAACTAGAAGCATCCATGTACCCCATGAGTGTCTTTTACGTCAAACTGTTCCCCAACACATGAGAATGGAATTCCACCCTAGGATTGTCCTGATGAAACATCCCGAGATCCGAACCTAATGGTCATCTCGAATCATCTTATTATGCATATATAGTGGAATACTGTCCGAGGTTTTTTTTTTATGAAACTCTTGAAATTTTTGCCACTAGACTGTGGGATTGGGCGAGTTAGCTTGTTTATTTTAACCTTTCCTATTGACGGTCGATTAAATTCACAACTTGTTAATCTTTGAGCTGTTTTCTCTTCATGAACGATTGATTAGGACTGAAGTTGATTACTTTGTGGAATCAGTGTCTTGGAGGCGACTCACTATTACGATATTCGTATTATTCTTAGAGATTCTCAGTGTAGTATTGATTAGGTTGAGCACTACGAGTTGCACGATTATTCACCATGTTCCTTTGTTGAAATTGTTTATTTTTGCTTGAGGACAAGCAAAGGCTCAAGTTTGGGGGTATTTGTTAGGCGTATTTTTATACGCTTATTTATCATTATTTTGTATTATTTTGGCGAGTAAAATTGCATAAATGAGCTTTTAATGCCTTATTCTTGTATGTTTGACAGGAGATTGGAGTCCGGAAGCTAAAACGAGGCAAAACAGGCGAAAACGGCGAATTTTGGCCGTGGGCCGCGGCGCAAGGCAAGTGAGCCGCGGCACATGCAGAGGACCAGCAGGCACCAGAGTAGACTATACTCTGAGCCGTGGCACAGACTTAGTGAGCCGCGGCCCAGAGGAAAATTATAGCGCCCAGGTTTTAATTTGCACGCCATGTGCCGCGGCACAGATTAAGTGAGCCGCGGCACACAGGGAGGTTTTGGCGTGCTCCACGCGGGTTTGGGCCGTTTGGAAGCCAGTTCTCGACCTAATCACACGGACGCGATTTGGAGGCTTCTTGGAGCTATAAATAAGGGTTGAAGGCCATAATTAAGGGGGTTCTGATTTTTTGAGAGCTTGGGGGAAGATCGATAAATCTTGGAGGAGGAAAGCAGAAGACATCAAGAGCAGAGGGCGGAAGCCACAAGAACGGAGGAATCCGAGCTCTTCATCTACGTTTGATTTTCATGCTTTCATTCATTGTTTCTGTATTTTCATTATTTAGCATGTCAGGCTAAAACCCTTGTTCTAGGATTTTGATGAAACTTAAGTTTTGACGGATTTGCTTTAGATTATCTATTTAATTCCCTTCTCTATTGAGTTTTCCCAATCAATTTTAATGCTTTCAATTGTCTGGCCAATAATTGGATTGTTTTAATTACCTTACTCGAATCGGGAGAGGAGAGTTGGTGAGGAACTATTGGTGAGGACCATTTTATCTTGTGAGATAGGAATATACTCATAGGAACTACGTGGCCTTGTGAGGATTTTGTGCTTTTTGCCTATTGACGAATTAATTCACCTAGGGATAGAGTGCGTTATTCGCCTTTAGAAAAATCTATTGACCTCGGGAGAGGCGGTAGAGTATTTTAGCAATCTTCGCCTTCAATAAATTTGGGAAATCATTAACTTCAGATAATTGAGAGTAAATTCGGATAAACCAAGGTGGATTCAGAATCCTAGACTTATTCATTATTTGATTTTCTTTCTTCAAGCGATCGTTTTTACTGTTAGCTCTTTTATTGGTTTTATTTAGTTATTAATTACAACTCAAACTTCGATTGTTCAAATAAAATTAGAATACATAAAGATCGGTACTTAGTAATTCAGTCCTCGTGGGAACGATACTCACTCATCACTTTATTACTTGTAAACGATAACGTGTACTTGCGTTAACGAAATATCGCAACAATCGCACCTCGACTTTCGGCGTGTAGGGCCATGCATGATCCGGATATTTGGCCTTTCAAGACATCCAAGTCAACAGGCATTACGTACGTAATTCTTATGCTATAATGTACGTAATGCAGGTTATCTTACGTACGCCTTTTTCTGGCAACGTACGTAAGGAGGTTCCGTTTTGAGGCAGTGAGTTCTGGAAGGACGTAGCGTACGCTACGTAGTGGTGATAGCGTACGTTATATGCATAACGTACGTTAATCTGTGAGGATAGCGGCCGTAATGAACTGTGCAGATTATAAAGACATGTCTTGTCTTTCATTTCCTCACGACCCAACTTCGACCATCCTCTCTATAAATCATCCCTCTGCATTCCTTGGTGATATTCAGCCCCTTCCATCTTGCTTTGGAACTTCATAGCTTGAATTGGAGTTGGGAGCTTGTAGATGGTAGTGGATTCTTGAAGTATTTGAGATTGTTCTTCACTTCTTCAAGATGTATGTGATTAATCTTGTGTTTATCTCGAGATTATGATGTTGTTATTGATGATTACTTTATGTAGTTATTGATTGTTGGAAGATAGTATGATTCTTCATAGTTTGGATGACCTTATGATGAAAAATGTGTTGAGGTGATTTGAGGTTAAGGGTGTTCTTGATGTTTTAGAATACTTGGAGATTATAATCATGTCTAGGAAGAATTATGTTAAGATTGTTAGATGATTGTGTTCTTGGAAGATTATAACCATTTTAGTAAGGGGTTATGATGAATTAGGAGATTATTATCATAATCTTGAAATGGTTAAGTTAATATTGTTGATTAATCCGAAATTCTAGATGAATTGGTGATTGATATTGGTGGAGGCATCATGTTTGTTGTGTTGATGATGTTATTGAGGTGATAGTGATGATATTGGTGATATTATCATTTTGGGATGATTAATATGATGTTGTTCTTAATGATTCTTGTTAAATTGTATTCACAAGTGTTAAGAACATTTTGATCATATTAATCATTGAGGTGATTGGAGGATGTTAGGATTCATAGTTGAGGACTATGATATTCGTTTATGTGGTTTGATCGATTCGCGATTGAATCGAGGTTATCTATTATGTTGTTTTTTATCGATATTATGTTATTGAATGAATTGTATTCCATTCAAGGTTGTTCGAGTGCTTGTGATTGTCGGAGGACGTCGTTCGTCGTTCGTGGGAGGATTTCATCGCCTTCGGTTTGAGGCAGTTTTATACTTGTACTTGTCAATGAGATTAATGTTATCTTGTATATGTATGAATGTGTTGTATCAATTCGAGACGTAGTCTCTTAATGATTTGTTGATATCAGGAAATTGTTCGATACAATACCCTTCAGCAATTATGCCAAATATTATTGTTTTTCGTCAATGACCAGTTTAAGGCATTGAGACTCTTGTTGTTATTGTTGTTGTCGATAACCGGTTCTCGGTATCGATGTATCGATTGTTATTATTGATATTGATATTCGATTAAGACATCGATATGAGTGTTGCTATTGATATTGATGTTTTGCTATTGATGTTGTATTGGCCGGTTGAAGGCATTAACGTATTTGATTATCATCTCTATCGTCGGTAACTGATTAAAGGTACTGAGGCATCCGTTGTGTTATTATTATCGATTGGTCGTTCTAAGGCAATCGCGGTATTGAATTGGGATTGTCGAGGACATTTCCCATTTGTGGTATTATTATTATCGATTGACCATTTCTAATGCAATCAAGGTATTGAATTGGGACTGTCGAGGATATTTCCCATCTGCTGTGTCTTTGTTATTGATTAGCCGTTCTAAGGCAATCGAGGTATTTGAATTGGGACCGCCGAGGATAGTGCCCATCCATGAGTGATTATTGTCGTATTGGCCGACTCAAGGCAGTATACTATCATTCTTGTGAACTCGGTAATTTTGTGATCATTGTCGTATGTGATTAATTGTGTTTGGAGGCTAGTCTCGGCTAGTGCTCGATGGGTAAGTTTGGGGCTTGATCCTTCGCGGTTGGTTTCCCAACACCTATAGTTCAGTAGGTCACGGTCATTTCGATGATCTCATTATAGGTAAGTTTGGGTATTGAACCATCGCGGTTGGTTTCCTAACACCTACAATTCAGTAGGTCACGGTCATTTCGATGATCTCATTATGGGTAAGTTCAGCGCTTGAACCTTCGCGGTTGGTTTCCCAACACCACAGTTCAGTAGGTCACGGTCACTGGGTGATCTCATTATGGGTAAGTCTGGGGTTTGAACTTATTGCAGTTGGTTTCCCAGCACCTGCAATTCAGCAGGTTACGGTCATTGGATGATCTCATGCAGCTTTGGCTGAGGGGCTTTTAGGACATTATGTTGATTTGCAGCTTCGGCTGAGGGCTTTCAGGCCATTGTGTTGGTTTGCAGCTTCGGCTGAAGGCTTTCAGGCCATTGTGATATTTGCAGCTTCGGCTGATGGCTTTCAGGCCGCGTGCGATGTATTGGTATTTCAGTTGGAGCCTTCGGGGATCGTTGTTGTTATCTGTTTCAGCTTTGGATTGGTTTACTATAACACCCCCAGAGCCATCCGGGAATATTACAGCGTCGTGGGCCCCGAGATGGAACCCACAAGGCTAAAAGATATTTTTACAAACATTTCAAGTATGCCTAAGCAGCAATGACGGTAACGTTTTTTTTTTAATATGCAGCGGCTTTATGAAAAGTCCATTTATTAATACCGTCGTAAAATATCATTTGAAAGTACAAGGCCAAAACGCGAAAGTTCAACAGTTTCAAAAGTGTACTTTAAGCCATCACTTGCAAGTACCGACAAAATATTTTAGAAAACAATTTTCCAAAGTAACTTAAGTTGCGAGAAACCAAAGGGCCATTTAAAAATACCCATGCAGCGGAAAAGACAAACAATAAAAAATACTCTAACAGCATAATCCGACAACTAATCAAAGTACCCTATGCACAAATACATGCCATATACAGTATCCTCTGGGAAGCTCATCTCTTCACGACCGCTACAGGTTCGATACTCCAAGTACCTAAAAAGAAAGCCCACGACGGGGTCAACCATAATACTCAACAATAATAACTGTCGCATCACATCAATAAATACATACAAATGAAATCACAAAATAAGAATACGACCAATGGAATCTTATCGTCATAACTTTAACAACTCGATGATAATCCTCATCAAAATAATCCTTACCATATTCCACATCTCGTAATCTCCATTAAATAATGAATTCATGCAGAACATCTATACTGTACTTCAAGCAATACTCAAGTTCTCGAAACATCGTCATGACTCACCACTATGGAAATGCACCAACTCTGGCCAATTCAATCCCTCGGATAACATCAACAATATCAACACGATAATCGATTGTCCATCCAAGGACAAGAACGAAGAAGGAGATACAGAACATACCTCAAGATACACAATGCCACGACGACTCGCGTTAGTCTAATTCGAGATCAGTTCAATACAACACACGTACATGGTCCTAACACAAGACCTACAAATGCAAACTTATATGACAACGTCAATATGCTCAAAACGATAACAACAATGTATACTCAATGGAAATCCGATGATCCAACGCACAGCATGTAACACCCTCAAGATATTCGAGGTATATTACAGCGCCGTGAATCCCTATATGGGATCCACCAGGCTAAACAGCATCATACTCATCGACTCACATAGACGCCAGAACAATACCATGTCATAAAGATGCAAAACAGGATAATCCACCCGGTTCAACCGGTCAATATAACATTATCATCCAACACGACATAATAAGCAACAATACAATCTGAACGAACAAAAAAAAAACCCTTAAGTACTTGAGTACAACTATTATTTCAAAAACCACAAAGGATTAATAGGTAAAAGACACTAAAACATCACTCGTGCACAATCATCACGCACGGCCATCATCCGTGTACTGGTACAGTGCCCGCTCGTCTCGATGAACCTGACCTGAAATTCATAAAACGAATTTCCCCAAAACGGGTCCCCAGAGGGGTTAGCAATTACGCTAGTACAAGTAACCAGATGAACGACTTACATCTTACACATATAGTAATGCATGCAATTCAAGAAAACATAGTTCCAAAATACTCATTTCCGGAAATGCCAATAATCAAAACCACATTTGTAAAAATGCACCACAATTAACCGCGGACCCACAGCTTCGTGGATCCCTGCCGAGACCCCGTCGGATCTAACCCACAGTGGTTAAAAGCAAGCTCGCGGTCCCACAGCTTCGTGGAACCCTACCGAGACCCCGTCGAGTCTAACCCGCAGTGAGCATACACACGCACACAATTTCTCATACAAAACTACTATGTCAAGATCGTAAGTTCATAAGGATACTTGCCTCGATTAAATAGACGATGACACGAACGGAACGGAAGGATCAAGCACAACCACGAGGAACCGACGAAAATGAACCTAACGATTCGAATAGCACAATCACAACCACCTCTAAACGATTATGGAAATGGAATACACCCGGAAACCCGCCTACGATTCATGTATATTCATACCAAAATAACAATGAGGGCGGACCACAACCAAACCCTTTCGATTCCGTAAAAATCCACAAAATATCCATGAATCCGTAGGAAAACTAAAGATACTAACAATATCAATCGTATACATCATGAATCCACCAACAAAACGGAACGAATCGGAAGAAAAACCCAAAACCCCAACATTAATCGAAAATAGGGTTTTAGAATATTACCTAAGGAGATTCAAGTACCAAGATCCATAGAACACGCGTTAGATTGATTGCAGAGCCTTACAATCAAGGAAGATGATGACAAATCGACTCCGAAAGAAGAATGCTTGAGAGTTCTCCCCCTTAGCTCTCTCTCTCTCGCGCGGTGAAAATGGAGAAGAAGTCGGCGATTTCGTCTAATAAAGACGAATTTGCACGATTGACCGCCGTGTGCGCGGCACGGCCGAAGTGTGCGCGGCACAGCCGAAAATTTACTCCCGAGGTTTTCGCGTTGTGCGCGGCGGCTGCGTGTGCCGCGGCACCGTCTGATTGGGTTTAGGTCGCAGAAGACACACGAGTGTGCCGCGGCACGAGCAGTGTGTGCGCGGCACTGCTGCATCGTGCCGCGGCACATGCTGATTTGTCCGACCGACAATCAAGGGAATTTGTGTGCGCGGCACGCATATCTTGTGCCGCGGATCACACCCCCTTACGGGTTCCAAAATGATAAAAATGATCCGGAAAGAGAATAAAACGATAGGAATCAATATTTGGGGACCAATAACACGAAATGGATCCACGGCAACCCCGAAACGGCGGTTCCGCATCACAATAACGAGAATCAGATCAAAAGATGACGGAAAAGTTACACTGAAGGGTACACGAGGGTCACTACAATCGAGAATTACACCGGAAATACAATTACAAGGGAAAGAAAAATGCGGATATTACATTCTACCCCTCTAAAAATAAGTTTCGTCCCGAAACTTAAGAAACAAACAACTCCGGGTACTTAGCACGCATGCTGTCCTCGGTTTCCCAAGTTGCTTCCTCGACACCGTGTCTCGACCACTGCACTTTGACCAAAGGGATGGTTTTATGCCTCAGTCGTTTCTCACGATGCTCCAAAATCTTCAAAGGACGCTCCTCAAAAGTAATATCTTCAGCAATATCGATCTCGCCATAATCGATGACGTGACTAGGATCCGGAACATATTTTCTCAACTGGGAAACATGGAAAACGCTATGAACATGACTCAAGGCCGGAGGTAACGCCAAACGGTATGCCAACCCACCTACCCGCTCGAGGATCTCAAAGGGGCCGATAAATCTCGGACTCAACTTTCCTTTCTTTCCAAAACGTAAAACTCCCTTCGTCGGCGACACCTTTAGCAAAACGTGGTCTCCCACCTCGAATTCCAAAGGTCGACGACGGACGTCGGCATACGACACGTCGACTCAGGCGATCAACATCCGTTCCCGAATTAATTCTATCTTCCGTCTCGTCTCTAACGACATCGTGCTCGATCCACCAAATCGGACGCCTCGTTCCAACAAATAGGTGATCGGCACCGCCGCCCATAAAGTGCTTCATACGGTGCCATCCGAATCGACGCGTGCCAACTGTTGTTGTACGTGAATTCGATCAGCGGCAAATGCTCCTCCCAGTCACTACTCCGATCGAGAGCACAGGCACGCAACAAGTCCTCGAACGTCTGGATGGTGCGTTCCGATTGTCCATCTGACTGGGGATGAAAAGAGGTACTCAAATGTAAACGGGTACCCAACGCCTTATGCACCGCCTACCAGAAGTGCGATACAAAACGGCCATCACGATCCGAAATAATAGACTTCGGGGTACCATGAAGTCTCACGATCTGCGCGATATACACACGGGCTAACTTCTCCGGGCCCCAAGTGTCCTTGATGCCCAGAAAATGTGCCGACTTAGTCAGACGATCGACAATCACCCATACTATATTCATGCCCGACCTCGATCTCGGCAAACTCGTAACGAAATCCATCGATATATCTTCCCATTTCCATTCCGGAACGGGAAGTGACTGCAATAACCCAGCCGGTCGCTGATGCTCGATTTTGACTTGCTGGCAAGTCAAACATCTCGCTACAAACTGTGCGACCTCCTCCTTCATATCATTCCACCAGAAATTTCTTCTCAGGTCCTTGTACATCTTACTCGAACCAGGATGAACGAAATAGGGTGTAGCATGGGCCTCCCGTAAAATACTCTGCCTCAACTCTGAGTCGTTTGGCACACAAAGCCGACTCTAGAATCTCAAAATACCATCCTCGTGAATCACAAACCCAGGAGACTTTCCCTTAAGAACGTTCTCTCGGATTTGAGTAATCATCGGATCCTCTGATTGCTTCAGCTTAATTTCATCGATCAAAGATGATGAAATCTCTAAAGCACAAAGTTGCCTGACAGCTCCCGGCAACGAGACCTCAACATCTAACTCGATCAAAGCCCTCCGAAGCTCAGACTGAGATGTAAGGATCTCAAGCGTTCGCAATACAACTGGTTTCCGACTCAAGGCGTCGGCCACGACGTTCGCCTTACCCGGATGATAAAGGATTTCGAGGTCATAATCCTTAATCAACTCTAACCACCTCCTCTGCCTCATATTCAACTCCCGCTGAGTAAATATGTATTTCAGACTTTTATGATCGGTAAAAATCTGACATGTAGAGCCGAAAAGGTAGTGACGCCAAATCTTGAGCGCAAATACGACTGCCGCTAACTCCAAATCATGAGTAGGGTAGTTAAGCTCATACGGCCTCAAGCTGCCTCGACGCAAAGGCAATGGTCTTGCCGTCCGCATTAATACGCACCCAAGACCACGACCAAGCATCGCTATAAACGGCGAATCCTCGTTGCCACATGGCAACGCCAAAACCGTGCTGAAGTCAAACGCTTCTTCACTCCTCAAATCGAATCGCCTCGTCATTCCGCATTTAACTTCTCGGATTTCTGAGTAATCGTAAGTGGTCGAGCCGCCGAGAAACCTCGACGAACCTACGGTAGTATCCACCAAACCCAAGAAACTACGGAGCTCTCTCACGTTTTGGGCGGTGCCCAATCCAATACCGCCTCGATCTTCTCGGATCTACACGAACCCCCTACCAAATCACGTGACCCAAAACATCACTTCCTTCACTAACTCACATTTCGAGAACTTCGCATAGAGTTGCTCGGCCCTCAAAATGTCTAACACTATCCGCAAATGATGGGCATGCTCTTCCTCGTTCCTCGAATAAATAAGAATATCGTCAATGAAGACGACACACTTATCCAAATACTCGATAAAGACTTTGTTCATCAACTACATGAACACCGCCGGCGCATTAGTTAACCCGAAAGGCATGACTACGAACTCATAATGTCCGTATCTCGTCCGAAAAGTCTTCGGCACATCGGACTCTCTCTCACCGGGGCGATAGTATCCCGATTTCAAATCAATCTTCGAGAATACCGCAGCCTCGCAATCGGTCGAACAAGTCATCAATTCTCGGCAAAGGATACTTGTTCTTGATGGTCACCTTGTTTAGTTCGCGATAGTCGATACGTAAACGTAGTGAACCATCCTTCTTACGCACAAACAGACCGGTGCACCCAAGGCGAGGCGCTCGGTCGAACATACCCCGACTCAAGAAGCTCACTCAACTGTTTCTTCAACTCGGACATCTCTGAAGGTGCCATGCGATAGGCGCCTTGAAATAGGAGCCGCACCCGGCTCTAACTCTATAGCGAACTCGACCTCGCGTTCCGGTGGCAATCCCGGTAACTCGTCAGGAAAAACATCAGGAAATTCATTAACGATTGGAATCGACGAAAGCTCGACTCCACTACTTTCCGTCTTCAAGGCGTAGCACCAATAGCCGGTACACCCCTTTCGAAGGAGACTCATCGCCTTCAAGGCGTTAATGATGAATTTCTGTTTCCCCCTCTTTCGCCCGGCGAAAGAGTGCTCGGTGCCATCCTCGGCTAACATGGTGATGATCCTCGTGCGGTAGTTCATGATTGCACCATGCCGCTCGAGCCAATCATCCCCAAGAATCAAATCCTCACCCTCAATATTCACAACAATAAGATTAGAGGGCCAAGTCCTCTCACAAATAAGTACAGAACAGTCTAGAACCTCCTGATCACCAACGATCCTATCACCGCTAGGAAGCTTAACGATGAAGGGTTCACAAGGCATCAAACAGTCGAGACTCAAACGGCGTACACAATCCAAAGATATGAACGAATGCGTAGCACCGGAATCGAAAAGCACACTGACAGGATGAGAAAGAATATAAACGGTACTGCCGCCACGGTAGCCGCCGGATCATCGGCTTTCCGCATCTCATAGACACGCGGGTGGGCCGAGCCGACACCGAAGCTCCCCTTAGAGGGCTGACCCGACCTCTTCCCCGACTAGCACTCGGCGGGGAGTGAGGAGCAAACGATCCCTGGTTCACACTTGGTTCCCTAGGCGCTGGAATTGAAGCCCGGGAACCAAGGATTTTCTCCTCTCAAAGACAGAAGCGCCTTTGTGACCCGACCGCCACACTGATTACACGTCAGCAAAGGGTTCGGACAAACACGACTGATGTGGCCCTGCTGGACACAGTTAAAGCATTTCACCTCTCGAGAAGGGGCACTGGCAGCCCTACGGGGAAACCCAGTAGATCGAGCTGGGCCACCACCAGCGGAAAAGTTAGCAGATCAAATTTCTGCTGACCCCCACCTTTGTGGCCCGAAAAATTCCCGGCGGACTTCTGCTTCTTACTCTCGCGGGCCGCCTCACTCGCCGTCACAGACATATCGTAAGCAAGGGCCCTGCTCTGGTAATCTTTCAAGGTAGTGCATACAAGCCCCGACATATAGTCCCGAATCGGCAACTTCATCCGTCTGGAGAAATGGAAAATTTTGTCGCTTTCCTCGACAACTTGGGTCTTCACATAACCCAACTCCTTGTTAAAATCAGCAATGGCTTGAGATACGGGGATATCCCGCGGTTGAGCATCATAAAAAGCATGTACCCGAGCCTGTCTGACCGGCCACGGGCAATATTCAGTCTCCATCAATTCTTGAAACTCAGCCCACGAAGCAGCATGATCTTTGGGCCCAACGGCCTCCCACCAGTCCGTAGCGTCCCCTGTGAGAAAGTATTGGGCAATAGGGACTTTACGTTCCTCGGGACAGTTAGTGGCAATGAAGACCTTAGATATCTCCTTGATCCACCCTTCCCAGCCAATCGGGTCTGAAGCTCCCGAAAACTGAGGAGGATGCATCTTGATAACATCTTGGAGCCAACGGTCCGCTCCGCCCCGATTAGCATGGGCCTGATCCGGGTTCTGAACCGCCTGAGCTATTGCCGCCATTTGGTTCACCATTTGTTGCATAACGGCCGCAATACCAAGATCGGCACGCTCCTGAGAAGAAGCATGGCTATGACGGTCGCCGATCGCGGCCTCAAGATCGTGGACGTGGCCGCCCACCGGCCGCCACGCCCCCCGGCCGCGTCCACGACCACGACCGCGACCACGACCTCTTCCAGCATCCATACTGGAGTTAAATAAGTAGCAAAAGCCATACGAGGATCAGTACAAGAAAAGAACAATTACAAGTCGAGAATCAAGGGTACGATACAATGAATTAATGAACAAAGGAAGGAAAACTTACGGACACTGGTAGTACCGGAATCATGGCAGCGTGACGATGATGTGCAAGACAAAACACGACAAGACCCAATAAACCAACAAGCCTAGGTATCCATAAACCTAGAGCGCTCTGATACCATTTTCTGTAACACCCTCAAGATATTCGAGGTATATTACAGCGCCGTGAATCCCTATATGGGATCCACCAGGCTAAACAGCATCATACTCATCGACTCACATAGACGCCAGAACAATACCATGTCATAAAGACGCAAAACAGGACAATCCACCCGGTTCAACCGGTCAATATAACATTATCATCCAACACGACATAATAAGCAACAATACAATCTGAACGAACAAAAAAAAACCCTTAAGTACTCGAGTACAACTATTATTTCAAAAACCACAAAGGATGAATAGGTAAAAGACACTAAAACATCACTCGTGCACAATCATCACGCACGGCCATCATCCGTGTATTGGTCCAGTGCCCGCTCGTCTCGATGAACCTGACCTGAAATTCATAAAACGAATTTCCCCAAAACGGGTCCCCAGAGGGGTTAGCAATTACGCTAGTACAAGTAACCAGATGAACAACTTACATCTTACACATATAGTAATGCATGCAATTCAAGAAAACATAGTTCCAAAATACTCATTTCCGGAAATGCCAATAATCAAAACCACATTTGTAAAAATGCACCACAATTAACCGCGGACCCACAGCCTCGTGGATCCCTGCCGAGACCCCGTCGGATCTAACCCACAGTGGTTAAAAGCAAGCTCGCGGTCCCACAGCTTCGTGGAACCCTACCGAGACCCCGTCGAGTCTAACCCGCAGTGAGCATACACACGCACACAATTTCTCATACAAAACTACTATGTCAAGATCGTAAGTTCATAAGGATACTTGCCTCGATTAAATAGACGATGACACAAACGGAACGGAAGGATCAAGCACAACCACGAGGAACCGACGAAAATGAACCTAACGATTCGAATAGCACAATCACAACCACCTCTAAACGATTATGGAAATGGAATACACCCGGAAACCCGCCTACGATTCATGTATATTCATACCAAAATAACAACGAGGGCGGACCACAACCAAACCCTTTCGATTCCGTAAAAATCCACAAAATATCCATGAATCCGTAGGAAAACTAAAGATACTAACAATATCAATCGTATACATCATGAATCCACCAACAAAACGGAACGAATCGGAAGAAAAACCCAAAAACCCCAAATTAATCGAAAATAGGGTTTTAGAATATTACCTAAGGAGATTCAAGTACCAAGATCCGTAGAACACGCGTTAGATTGATTGCCCGAGCCTTACAACTGAAGGAAGATGATGAAAAATCGACTCCCGAAAGAAGAATGCTTGAGAGTTCTCCCCCCCTTAGCTCTCTCTCTCTCTCTCGCGCAGTGAAAATGGAGAAGAAGTCGGCCGATTTCGTCTAATAAAGACGAATTTGCACAGTTGACCGCTTCGTGTGCCGCGGCACAGCCGAAGTGTGCCGCGGCACAGGCCGAAAATTTACTCCCAGGTTTTCGCGTTGTGCCGCGGCACCCGGTACAGTTGGGTTTAGGTCGCAGAAGACACACGAGTGTGCCGCGGCACCGGACAGGTGTGCCGCGGCACTGCTCGCACCGTGCCGGGCATCGATGGGTGTGCCGCGGCACAATACGATTTGTCCGACCGACAAGCCGAGGATTTGTGAGCCGCGGCACGCATATCTTGTGCCGCTGCTCACTTCTTACGGGTTCCAAAATGATAAAAATGATCCGGAAAGAGAATAAAACGATAGGAATCAATATTTGGGGACCAATAACACGAAATGGATCCACGGAAACCCCGAAACGGCGGTTCCGCATCACAATAACGAGAATCAGATCAAAAGATGACGGAAAAGTTACACTGAAGGGTACACGAGGGTCACTACAATCGAGAATTACACCGGAAATACAATTACAAGGGAAAGAAAAATGCGGATATTACACAGCATAGATCCCAAGATGATCCTACTAGATCAACACGAGGTGGATAACCAACAATATACATATGTATAATAACAACACATGGTAAATCCAACGATGCGAATCTACATGATTCCATCAACACAACACAGGGTAATCCAATGACCCAGCGCCCTCAGCATAGATCCCAAGATGATCCCGTCAGACCAACATGAGGTGGAAAACCCGTCCAATGATCCAGCGCCCTCAGCATAGATCCCAAGATGATCCCGTCGGACCAACACGAGGTGGACAACTGATCCAGCGCCCTCAGCATAGATCACACGATCCCATTGTTTCAATACAACATATACAATACAATACAACTATGCATACACATATGCAAATCAATATGTTCATCAACATGAACAACATATGAATCAATAACATGAACGACATTATGTACAATCAACTTGGACGACCTCATGCCCAACAACATGAATGACAATATGCATGATCAAAATCATCAACACTAAAGCAAAATCAAATTAAGATACTTTCCCCGAGTCCTTCGGGAGTAATCTCGATGTCAAATCATCACCGACGATTATCCTCAATGTTCGACGATACAAAATACCAAGGCCATAGACAACTCATATCCTTGTCATTATCATAACGTACCCTCGATACCCAAGTATACCAATAACAAATGTAAATCATATACATTCTAATTTAACCTCCAAAAATCGGAAAACAGCATACCATCCAAATCTCCAGAGTTCACAACAATAATCATTGTTATATGCATCATGAACGAAATGAAACTAAAACCATTCATTAAATATTATAAACTGAGCAAGTAATAACTTGCCTCGATTCCGATACGATGATAAGCCGTTACCAATTCGTTGCCGTCGTCTACAAGCTCTTCGGCTCCCGGCCAAAGCAATTCACGAACATCCTTTGAATTCGACCGCAATGCATACCATTCTAATCAACGGTCAATCCTCACAACCTAGTGTAATAATCGATAAACAACAAGTTCGATAACAATCAACAATCAATATTAACCAATCAACAAACCCAACGGTTCTACAATATCTCGATTAAACACATCCGAACATCCAACTCAAACCATCACGAATTCATAACCACAACACGATATACTACACTGTCTGTCTACTTAGTGCACGTTAATCACATAACGTAGCGTGCGCTAAGTCACTTCAGTTAGCGTGCGTTAGCCAGTCAGCTAGCGTGCGTTAATGCTATACAGTTGCATGCCTTACAAGTATCGACTAACACCCTGTGATTACGGATACGAATGTGAAGGAAATCATATTCCAAGATCAATCCCAATCTTTCCAGGTTCAATCTCATTATCATACTCGCATGATATATACCATTAATCAATCATCAATCAACATGATTTAATCCTAGATATGAACATTTCATCTTCGTATCTAAGAAACCGATAATTCAACATACAATCATCTTGCTATGATATATTCATCAATAAGTTCTTCAAGAACACCAAGTGATTCGAAACCATGTTTGTAATCATCAAAACAACATAATCTAACATCCTTTAACATGTAAATAATCATCCGAAATATCTTATCACTATTCCATTAAATCTCATATAACATCATCACATAATAATCCAACATGCTCCCTCCCAAGTAATCATCCTTTAAAAACAAACCACTATCGAAGGGATACGAAAATTACCTTGTATAGATGAACCATGAAGAAGAACAATCGAACTCCATTCCAAGAATCACCAATAACTTCAAGAACAAGGCTTTAATCCATGCTCCTCAGCTTAATCTTGTTAAAGATCATCATCTCTCAGTGTTTCGGAACCTCAAGTATCCTCCCAAGGCTCTCCCTATCGAGTGAAGGGAAGAAAATGGACGAAATGCATCTTAACACCCATCTGTCCCTTTTTATATTGCACATTACTAGCGTGCGCAAAAACTTGTATTTAGCGTGTGCTACAGCCCTAACGTGCGTTATCCTTCCTTGATAATGTGCGCTGTCGAAGTCCAAAGGCTACTGCCTTGCTTCGCACATCAGATTACTTACGTAATGCCCATGCAATAATGTACGTAATACAGGCGTTGACTTGCTACAGTGAAATGCTCGATAGCGTGTGCTATTCTCCAACAATAGCGTGCGCTACTTCGTTGATCCAACAATCTGCACCTTCCCCGAAGATGCCTGGGGTCCACACGTCGAAAGTAACCTGACAAAGACAAGATTCCTTTGTCCGGTATACATTTAGCATGCGCCACTCACTTATGCTTAGCGTGCGCTAAATGCCGATAATAATTAGTCTGGGCTTACTTGTCGGTCACCTTCCGAACCTTATCCAGAATGCCTTACGTACGTTAGGGGTCCTCCTTAGCGTACATAATTCAAATCACTTAGCGTGCACTAAGTATACATCGTAGCGTACGCTAACGTGGCTGTACTTAGCCATTTTCAGCTATTCTTGTCCAACGTCTCGGTATACTAGATACGTCTACACGACATACTGAATATATATACTCGTCCCAATAACATTCTCATACGATACGCCTGACACACAATATCTTCAAATGTAATTGTCGACCAAGTACGACAATTATACCAATAGAGATGTCTCAGTCCTTCAATTATTTTATCCATACTGTATAGATTTTACACTGGACAATAGAACTCGGATAAAATAACATTAAACAGTCATAGTATAAATTCAGGATATTACACTCTACCCCATTTAAAATAAGTTTCACCCTCGAAACTTGCAATCCAGTCACAATCAAAAGTTCAACCACAATATCCAGAATCATCACGAAACCGGTCAATCATCATCATAAGCGAATAACCAAAACAGTATACTTACAAATGCATGATGCCGATG
Source organism: Orobanche coerulescens (assembly GCA_033398695.1). NCBI lineage: Eukaryota > Viridiplantae > Streptophyta > Magnoliopsida > Lamiales > Orobanchaceae > Orobanche > Orobanche coerulescens. The sequence continues at coordinate 36,168,132 of CM065816.1, read as the reverse complement.
ATCTCCTGCGATACTAACAAATGACCCCACTGTAAAGCCTCAATAGGCTTACAATCACAATTTCACAAATTTCAATAAAATACGTCATTATAACTCAATTATGAAGTAATCAATCCGTGTCAAAGTCTGTCTGCCTGATTACACAATCAAGTCCCAATCCTGATAAAAAATAATAATACAGGATACATCTGAGAACGACTGCCCAAAACAATGGCAACAAATCCCGAAACATCGACACAATGTTCAAACGCTCATACGATCACTAACAATGATCAACCAATAAATTAACCGAGAATATCATCGACATGATAAAATCCAATACGACCAATCCAAAGGTCAAAAACAACCGAGAATATCATCAGCATGATAAACTCCAATATGACCAACCAAACGTCAAAACACAACCAAGAATATCATCAACATGATAAACTCCAATATGACCAACCAAAGGTCAAAACACAGCCGAGAATATCATCAACAATAACCGAGAATACCCTCATATGGTAAGCTCCAACACGATCAACATTGAACCATGGAGACAGATATACGAGAGAATAAAATTCTCAAAATGTTACACAAATCACATACAATGGATCTCAACGAAACACAACCGACTGTTGAACGTACCCTTCGGCGTACGAACAACCAGTCCAAACCGTTGAACATACCCCATCGTACATGGAGTGGGAACGACCAATCAATATCCAAAACAACCATCCTGGGGTTACCATCCCCAAATCTACACTTACTAAGAAAGTTCTCAAAATACCACATGCGAAGAAGAAAAATCAGTTGACCCAAAAGTCAAAAATCAATATACCAAAATCACGCTACTACCATACCAATAGAGCCACATAGCACCTATGCTCCGGTTTCAAGAAACTCGAAGTTACAAAAATCATATTCTGTACTGAATCTATAACACGCAGTATATTCCTCTTATTTGATCAACCAACCGATCATCCCTGGATAACCAAACTATCATACTAATATCCGAGTCTCTTTTCACCGTACCATTGATGTGTTATCCAGTTTGTGAGTCTCATTCAGAACTTCACCATGATATGCATTATGTACTACGTTACCAATCATATTTTCAAAACAACTTGAAATCATACCATATTGTCAATAAAAAATCCATTTTCGAAAATTCTTTTCCAGAATCGCAAAACTCAAAACACATATTTTTGTAAGACCGCAAAATCAATCATCGGAAAGCTAAGCCGGCTCGCTTATGCCAAGTATTTGATAACAATTTCCTTCGAATCCATACTATTTTGAAGTTTTAAAATGAAAAATATGCAAATGATTGACCACATCCATACTCCTGTATACCCATTCGGCTCGTCACCAATTCCACTGACATTCGGTCGGAAAAATCACACGATAGAATCCAAAATCTTATTGTATAGATTTAATCAAAATCATCTTTTCCACAAATGACTCGCAACATCGATCATTATCCCATTCTGCAATACTGCAACTATGCCATGAAGAAACATGTTTTTAAATACAACAATACTGTCTCTCAAAATGAACTTAAGGAAATACATTTTCATGATAGCGAGCAAAATAGTTTATTCAATATGTATCATGTTGAAAAGTATCATTTTAAATGTTCAAAAACAGTTTCATATGTCTCAAATTGAACTAACATGACTATACGTTCCTCTCAACATTCCACCACATCTTTACCAAATAAACTACTCCATTTTCCAAGTTTACCCGACACATTGATTTTCTATAATCACAGTTTCTCAAGATCATCGGTTCTGTCCCAACTATTATGTTCTGGTATCTCATAACGTAACACATAATATTCTTTCGAATCTCAAAGCACATCAATATTATAACTGCAAATAACCTCAATGCAATTTAAAATCCAAATACTTACAGATCGTGAAGCCGATGATTCCCCGTGATACTAGCACACGTATCAACTCTAGAAAATACTCGACATAGATATTTTCAAAACATCCATTTTGCAAAATCAGTCCAACTCAAGATACGACACATATCTATCCGAAGAAACACGTTAATACCGTTTGGAAAAGTTTACAACAACCACAGTACCACACTGGTAACCCACATATCACACAAGCCCGAGTGAACAGCAAAACCCAGGGCTCTAATACTTGCCAACCGACAACTCAAATGATGTGACACAATACGACTCAACCCGACCCGACCCGACAGCCTATATAACACCCCCAGAACCATCCAGGAATATTACAACACCATGGGCCCCGAGACGGAACCCACAAGGCTAAAAGACATTTTTACAAACATTCCAAGTATGCCTAAGCGGCAATGACGGTAACATTTTTTTTAAATATGCAGCGGCTTTATGAAAAGTCCATTTATCAATACCGTCGTAAAATCTCATTTAAGAGTACAAGGCCAAAACGCCAAAGTTCAACAGTTTCAAAAGTGTACTTTAAGCCATCACTTACAAGTACCGACAAAAAATTTTGGAAAACGATTTTCAAAAGTAACTTAAGTTGCCAGAAACCAAAAGGCCATTTAAAAATACCCATGCAGCGGAAAAGTCAAACAGTTAAAAATACTCTAGTAGCAGAATCCGACAACTAATCAAAGTACTCGATGCACAAACATATGACATAGCTAGTATCCTCCGGGAAGCTCATCTCTTCACGACCGCTACAGGTTCGATACTCCAAGTACCTAAAAAGAAAGCCCACGACGGGGTCAGCCATAATACTCAACAATGATAACTATCACATCACATCAATAATTACATACAAACAAAATCACAAAATAAGAATACGACTAATGGAATCTTATCGTCATAACTTTACCAACTCGATGATAATCCTCATCAAAATAATCCTTACCATATTCCACATCTCGTAATCTCCATTAAACAATGAATTCATGCAGAACATCTATACTGTACTTCAAGCAATACTCAAGTTCTCGAAACATCGTCATGACTCACCACTACGGAAATGTACCAACTCTGGCCAATTCAATCCCTCGGATAACATTAACAATACAACACGATAATCGATTGTCCATCCAAGGACAAGAACGAAGAAGGAGATACAGAACATACCTCAAGATACACAATTCCATGACGACTCGCATCAGTTTAATTTGAGATCAGTTCAATACAACACACGTACATGGTCCTAACACAAGACCTACAAATACATACTCATATGACAACGTCAATATGCTCACAACGATAACAACAATGTATACTCAATGGAAATCCGATGATCCAGCGCACACAGCATAGATCCCAATATGATCCTACTAGATCAACACGAGGTGGATAACCAACAATATACATATGTATAATAACAATACATGGTAAATCTGACGATGCGAATCCACATGATTCCATCAACACAACACAGGGTAATCCAATGATCCAGCACCCTCAGCATAGATCCCAAGATGATCCCATCGGACCAACACGAGGTGGAAAACCCGTCCAATGATCCAGCGCCCTCAGCATAGATCCCAAGATGATCCCGTCGGACCAACACGAGGTGGACAACTGATCCAGCGCCCTCAGCATAGATCACACGATCCCATCGGTTCAATGCAACATATACAATATAACTATGCATACACATATGCAAATCAATATGTTCATCAACATGAACAACATATGAATCAATAACATGAACGACATTATGTCCAATCAACTTGGACGACCTCATGCTCAACAACATGAATGACGATATGCATGATCAAAATCATCAACACTCAACCAAAATCAAATTAAGATACTTGCCCCGAGTCCTTCGGGAGCAATCTCAATGTCAAATCATCACCGACGATTATCCTTAATGTTCGACGATCCAAAATACCACGGCCATAGACAACTCATATCCTCGTCATTATAATAACGTACCCTCGATACCCAAATATACCAATAACAAATGTAAATCATATACATTCTGATTAAACCTCCAAAAATTGGAAAACAACATACCATCTAAACCTCCAGAGTTCACAACAATAATCATTGTTATATGCATCATGAACGAAATAAAACTAAAACCATTCATTAAATATTACAAATTGAGCAAGTAATAACTTGCCTCGATACCGATACGATGATAATGAATCCGTTACCAATTCCTTGCCGTCGTCTACAAGCTCCTCGGCTCCCGGCCAAAACGATTCACGAACGTCCTTCGAATTCGACCGCAATGCATACCATTCTAATCAACGATCAGTCCTCACAACCTAGTGTAATAATCGATAAACAACAAGTTCGATAACAATCAACAACCGACATAACTAATCAACAAACCTAATGGTTCTACAATATCTCGATTAAACACAGTCCGAACAATCCAACTCAAACCATCATGAATTCATAACCACAACATGATATACTACACTGTCTGTCTACTTAGCGCACGTTAATCACATAACGTAGCATGCGTTAGCCAGTCAGCTAGCATGCGCTAATGCTATACAGTTTCATGCCTTACAAGTATCGACTAACACCCTGCGATTATGGATACGAATGTGAAGGAAATCATATTCCAAGATCAATCCCAATCTTTACAGGTTCAATCTCATTATCGTACTCGCGTGATATATACCATTAATCAATCATCAATCAACATGATTTAATCCTAGATATGAACATTTCATCTTCGTATCTAAAAACACCGATAATTCAACATATAATCATCTTGCTATGTTATATTCATCAAGAAGTTCTTCAAGAACACCAAGTGATTCGAAACCATGTTTATAATCATCAAAACAACATAATCTGACATCTTTTAACATGTAAATAATCATCCGAAATCTCTTATTACAATTCCATTAAATATCATATAAAACCATCACATGATAATCCAACATGCTCCCACCCATGTAATCATCCTTTAAAAACGAACCACAATCGAAGGGATATGAAAATTACCTTGTATATACGAACCATGAAGAAGAACAATCGAACTCCATTCCAAGAATCATCAATGACTTCAAGAACAAGGCTTTAATCCATGCTTCTCAGCTTAATCTTGTTAAAGATCATCATCTCTCAGTGTTTCGGAACCTCAAGTATCCTCCCAAGGCTCTCCCTATCGAGTGATGGGAAGAAAATGAACGAAATGCATCTTAAAACCCGTCTGTCCCTTTTTATACTGCACATTACTAGCGTGCGCTAAAACTTGTATTTAGCTTGCCCTATAGCCCTAACGTATGCTATCCTTCATTGATAGTGTGCGCTATCGAAGTCCAAAGGCTACTGCCTTGCATCGCACATCAGCTTACGTACGTAATGCCCATGCAATAACGTACGTAATACAGGCGTTGACTTGCTACAGTGAAATGCTCGGTGGCATGCGCTATTCTCCAACAATAGCGTGCACTATTCTTCGTTGACCCAACAATCTGCACCTTCCCCGAAGATGCCTAGGGTCCACACGCCGAAAGTAACCTAACAAATCCAAGATTCCTTTGTCCGATCTACATTTAGCATGCGCTACTCACTTATGCTTAGCGTACGCTAAATGTCGATAATAATTAGTCTTGGCCTACCTATCGGCCACCTTCCGAACCTTATCCAGAATGCCTTACGTACGTTAGGGGTCCTCCTTAGCGTACGTAATTTAAATCACTTAGCGTGCGCTAAGTATATATCGTAGCGTGCGCTAACGTGGCTGTACTTAGCCATTTTCAGCTATTCTTGTCCAACGTCTCGGTATACTAGATACATAAACACGACATACTGAATACATATACTCGTCCCAATAACATTCTCATACGATACGCCTGACATACAATATCTTCAAATGCAATTGTCGACCAAGTACGACAATTATACCAGTACACATGTCTCAGTCCTTCAATTATTTTATCCATACTGTATAGATTCCACACTATACAATAGAACTCGGATAAAATAACATTAAACAGTCATAGTATAAATTCAGGATATTACATTTACCATCTGGTAATTCATTGTTGTGTTCTATATTGATGATTTGCCGTTGGGAATTTATATTCTAACCTTTGGGCATTTATATTCTAACCTGTTGAGCAGGTATCGATCGTATGCCGTGGGCATATTGATTCACAAATTCTCGATTCTTACCTTTGTTTGTGAGAATCTCGTATTATTATTGTCTTACTGTTTGTTTTGCCTTTGGATGCATATCTTGTTGTATATGTATTTGATATTCATTATCTGGATGACTGACCCCTTGGGGGCGGAACATGTTTCATGTTTTAGGTGTTGTGAGAAGGGAGTTAAAACACAGGGGCATGACGATGGCGATGAGGCATTCGAGCGATACTAGTCCTGAGTTGTTTCGGTATTCATGTTGGTCAGTCAGTTTGGAGTGTTCTCCAGTTTGTCAGTTGTCAAGGCTCGTGGATGTTGTATTTTTATTTTGTCCATGTAGGCCATCATTGTCATTGAAATTTATTATCGGAATATTGGGTCAGATATCATAATAGGGACTATGATTTTACTTGTTGGTTAGTTTGTTGTATTTTAGTCGTGTTCGCCTGGTGGATTTCCTGGTGTGGGGTCCACGATACTGTAATAACCCAATGGGATTTTGGGGGTGTAAGAATGGTAAATTCTGATGATCATTAATTCTTGAGTCATTACATACAAAAATATGTGGCCTTGTTTGAATTGATCTACATGCTTGAGGCATTACATTCTTGAATTCGTACAAAAAACAAAATGCATGGATGATCATTCATACTTGTGCACTGATCACATTACTAATTCTGATGCACACATACTGATCCTATTTTTGCTATTTCTCTTTGCTGGAACTTGTTGAGCGAATGGAAAAATTCCTATTTTTCCATCGAACAAAATTCACCATTATTTCCAAACAACAGTCTTGAAACTGCACACATAAACATGATTTTTGAAATGAACTTTTACTTTTACATGTCCTATGTGGATCGGGCTCCCCCGGTGCTAAAATTTATGTGAACCTTTTGTGATATAAAACCACTTTTCATCAATATGCACGGTGTTGTGCATATTATTAAGCTTGATTTGGTTGATAATCCTATCGTACTCCAAAGATTCCAAAGAAAACCTCAATCTTAACAGCTTGTTTGGGGCTATTAGATCGGGTTTTATGGCTGAAGTATGAGCTCTTATCAGCCCACTTTGAACCCACCGCCCCATGGTACTTTTACTTTGTCCCAATTCACTTTCTAGTTTCCTAATGGTGCTTCTATTCGTGTATCCAACATTTAAAAGAACAGTAAGGTCAAGCACCACTACCTTTTTCCTCTTATGATTCTTCTTGCCACTTACAATGTGAATAACTTCACCATTTTCTTGTTGTTTTTGTAATACCCCAAGATATTCAGGGCATGTCACAGCGCCGTGAATCCTATCTGGAACACACAAGGCTAAATTCATATGACAACCAAAATAGAACACATCAAAACCATTCGTCATTTATCGGATTAACCGATGAAATTCCCACGACAACATTTAAATCACAATGAAACAATAATTTTATGTAATTGACAACATAAAAAGAACTCTCATATAGTACTCGACCATCTAACAATTTGTGACAAATAAAAACAAAATCCCAATAACCAATCTCAAAGCAAATAAACACGACGACCACATCACAGTATCACGCCTGGCCTTCATCCTCGTATTGCCCCGACACTCTTCCGATCGCATTCTTCGCACCTGAAATACATGAAACGTATTTCCCCCAAAATGGTGTTAGCCGTGGAATAGCTAGTACAAGTAATGCAAACAGATTCTTACATCTTATAATATCAAAGTACATGCATCAATGGTTTTCGCAAACAAGTAAGATAATGATTTTCGGAAATGCAAAATCTACAATGTATCACAAAAATACAGTTCCTCCCGATTAACCGTGGACCCGACCATGCGTGAATCCCTCCGAGGCCCCGATAGACCCTCCCGGAGTGGTTAACCCAAAAGTTCATGGACCCAACCGTGCGTGGATCCCTCCGAGGCCCCGTCGGACCGTCCCGGAGTGGACATAAACACTCAATCACTCAAATACACCACTTTAAACATTTAAGATAGTAAGTTCGTAAGAATTACTTGCCTTTGAGACATGGCGGACTGAAATGAGACGGTAAACGACCACCGTTGGAAGATTTTGGAAACTTCGAACCTAAACGATTCGTAAAACGACTATCAACAATAGTACGATTGGAATTCTAATGGAAAAATGCCCGAAAACCCCGCCTACAATACATGTAATCCAACAATATATTCAACGAGGGCGGATCGCAACTAAAACCCTCTCGATTCTCAACAAGTCCAAGTATACACCAATAACCTCGTAGGAAAGCATGTATCGAAAGTAGATGATTCATACTCAACACAATTGCTCATTAATTACGACTAAATCGGAGAATTTACAAAGAAACCCCGAAATCCCGAAAATCTAGGATTCTAGAATATTACCTCGATTCGGAGGCGAAGGAGACGGATTGGTGTTGTTAGTCTATACCAAATCTCCAAGGAAGATGATAGCCAGATAATTGAAGGATCGAAATCGCACCAAAATCGCCCAAGAATCGCCCAAACCGCGGAGAAGAGGAAGAAAAGAAGAAATGAGCTAATTCGGTCCGCTCCTGGGTATTTAAACCCAGGTTGGCTTACGTACGTAGTCCCTAGAGGGTTAACGTACGTAAGCTTCATAACGTACGTAAAGCTTTACGCTTGCGTATGTAACGAATTTGCAGAACTCCCTACCCAAAAACACGAAGGTTATTATGTACGTTAGGAATAAGGCCTTAACGTACGTAACAATCTTAACGTACGTAAAGGTCTGGAACTAACGTACGTAAGGCACTCCAGCAGTTGCTAAGAGCAGCTCATCAAGAAAGAGTGTGATGGAATCACGATACGACGAATACACGAAACTTGAACAAGCTTGCGAAAGGTTCGACATGACGAACTTAAGCATTAAAAGAAAACATGATCTCAGATATCCAAAGGTTCGGAATACGACCACGAAAGTAAATTCCTTAAACTTTTAGGAAATTACAAAACGACCCGAAACGGCCGAAAACCATGATACGAAAACGAACAACAGTGCTGAAGCTCACAACATTACTACCAATAATAAATGAACTCGCACAAAACTCGAAACGCCAATTTCGCACAACAAACGCACTGAACGAGCCGACAAGCAGAAAAAAATCATAAATAAACACAAAATCGTGTACAACAATCTCGAAACATGCTCGGATGCCAAAATATGCAGAATTAAATATTCTCAAAATGTTAAAACGATTACAAGCGACTTGCTAAAAACAAAAAATACCCCAAAATGGAAACTACCAAAAATAGAAAAAGTACGGATATTACATTCTCCCCCCTAGAATTAAGTTTCGTCCCGAGACTTAAGAATTAAATAGTTCCGGATATTTAGCACGCATGCTATCTTCGGTTTTCCAAGTCGCCTCCTCAACTCCATGCCTCGACCACTGAACCTTAACTAACGGGGTGGTTTTATTTCGGAGTTGCTTTTCACGATGCTCAAGGATCTTCACCAGCCTTTCTCCAAACGTGACATCTTCCGCTACTTCAATATCCCCATAATCGATGATATGACTCGGGTCCAGAACCTACTTTCTCAACTGAGAAACATGAAACACACTTTAAATGTGACTAAGGGCTGGAGGTAACGCCAACCGATAAGCCAGCTCACCGACTCTGTCTAGAATCTCAAACAGCCCAATATATCTTGGCCTAAGCTTCCACTTCTTACCGAGTGGTAAACCCCTCACGTCGGCGATACCTTGAGTAAAACATGATCTTTTACTTCAAACTCCAAGGGTCGACGATGAATATCAGCATAGGATTTTTGTCGACTCTGAGCAGTCAACAGTCTTTCTCGAATGATAGAAATATTCTCTCTGGTTTCCATCAACATGTCTGGCTCTATTCCCAGTAGCTCCGAGGCCTCATCCCAACAGAGTGGAGACCTACATCGTCTACCATATAATGCTTCGTAAGGTGCCATTTTGATCGATGCGTGCCAACTATTATTGTAAGTAAACTCGATCAACGTCAGATTCAACGCTCAATCACTACTCCAGTCTAGAGCACATGCCCGAAACATATCCTTCAACGTTTAAATCGTCCGCTCCGTCTGACCGTCTGACTGCGGATGAAAAGATGTACTCAACCTCAATTTGGTACCCAAAGCCTGATGGACCGACTGCCAAAAATGCGACATGAAACGACCATCCCGATCAAATACGATAGTCTTAGGTGTACCATGTAGCCATATTATCTCCGCTATGAATATCCGAGCCAACCTCTCCGGTCCCCAAGTATCCTTAATACCAAGAAAATGCACCGATTTGGTTAGTCGGTGATACAACCACGGTTGTGCTACCAAGAGAGTTAGGAACGGTTGGAGCCATCATGGACCCCACTGGTCCTATCACACGTACACGTGCTAGGAAGTTGAGAGAACAAACAAGTGAAATATTGAGAATGAGTGACACTAGCACCACCTCACGAAATAAACTTAATGCACGCTCCACACCTGTTACCTTATTATCTGTTACTCACTCTTATGAAGACAACTCGGTTCCTACTCAAGGGGTTTATTGTATGGCCTCGATCAAATCCTCTCTTGAAGACCCTCACACTGAGGCTGCTTGGAGTGTACTGATTAGAGACCCCGAGCCTAGAAGAATTCACGTCCAAAGAAAAGAAGAAGACAAGCTCGTCCTTAAGCTGCCTGAATTGGAAGTGGAAATCATGTCTAAGTTTAGTGACTGTGCGACGGTGGATCTACTTGAGATTCAAGAAGGCCCGACAGTTGCTCCAATCCTAAGACCAGATATAGCTTTGCTTGAGGGCAGCCCAGATATAGCTAAAAACAGAAAGCTTGAGGGCGGACCCCAGATATTTCATAAATAATGGCATGAGGGCGTCTTTGTCGTGTTTCCTGAAAATGAGAGTTAAATCATAAAACTCGAAAAGGAAAATACTCTATAAAAAGGATGAACAACCGGAGGTCGGCTTGATGATTAAGGAAAATCCACCCTAGCTTGGAAATTAGACTTAGGCGTGAGGAAGCGTCAAGGAAGGTGTGATGTTTTGTTTTGTCTTGGAAAAAGAACTTTAGCATGTGGAACCTTCAAAATGAACGTGATGTTGTGAAGACCAAGACCTTTTCAAGACTTCTTTATTTACTTTCTAGGATAGTTGATGTTATTTTATTTACTTTTAATCTTGTCACATGTGTGACCGTCCTTCATTGTCTTAGAAATAGGGACACTCTTGATTTTATTTCCCTAGTTTAATGTGTCAGGGATAATATAGTTTGTTATGTACACTCCAATAAAAGGAGACATTTTGGTAATGAAAAGATAGATCACCTTTGAAATCAAAAAGATTTTTCGGCCTTGTGCTTGAGTCAAGAGCTCTTGCTCGAATTTTCTTGAGTTTTATTCTTATAATTCTCACTTCTACATTCTTACAATTTTAGTCCATAAAATTGTTAAGTCTTAGTCACAGAAACATGAGTTCTTAGAATAATTCTGAACGTTTATTTAGAACAGAATTCTAAGGGGATTATAGTGATTAGTTCTAAGGGTTTGAAGGGCCCTCGTTATTTCCGCGTCCATTATCACTGTACCAACGTGCAATCGATTCTTGCTAAATCGAAGTGCAATCGATTCTCTCTGTATCGAAGTGCTGTCCAAATATTGTTGTACCGACGTGCAATCGACTCTCGCTGAATCGAAGTGCAATCGATTCTCTCTGTATCGAAGTGTTGTCTGAATATTACTGTATCGGGCGTCAGATCGGGCGTCGTCCGAATAGTCAGTATCGGGCGTCAGTCCGAATATTCCGTATCGGGCGTCAGCCAGATCGAAGTGGTGTCTAATTATCGTTGTATCAAAGTATCGTCCGATTGTTGCTGTTGGCATACCGAAGTGCTGTCCATTATTGCTATTTGTTGTTTGCTGTTCGTTTCTTTACTCCAGAAACTCTATTTCCGCTTCGTACAGCCACGATTCACAACAGTCACTGTTTGGGTATCGTTTAGTATCATTTGGCATCAGAGAACGGTTTTTTCGTTCCTCTCTTATCTTTTATTCTCATATATATATATATATATATATGTGTGTGTGTGTGTGTGTGTGTGTGTGTGTGTGTGTGTGTATAAATAATTTTGTGGTTCGCATTGGAGTTAAGTTGTTGTGTTTTAGGTAAGATATTCGATACTTGTTTCCTGTTTCAAATCACTTGGTACCATGATGACAGGATCAAGAAACTCGAAGGATGGAGAAACTCGAGCACCTAGATGAGCTGGGAAGGATCCCGTAGACGAGGAAGAGGTCCTAAGCGACGACCCGGTTACTAATAAAATCCAAAGCTTCCGTGATGTGCAATTCCAACTCGAAGGCCTGACATCTTACATACGAAGGATGGAAAACATGACGTTGGAGATGAGAGAAGAGCTGAAATCCCATAGAACTTCACAAACTCCCGAACCTACTATTAGGAATAGGGAAGACCGAGAAAAAGAACCCACAATGGGAGGAAGGGATTCACGGTATAGAGGTAGAGGAAGGGGTAGAGTATGGGCAGCCCCTCCACCACCCGAATACTATCCGGAAGATGAATATGACGAGTACTTTGCGGATGATAGGCAGTCTAGGATTGACCGAGAGCTTAGGGAACAACAGGGATGGGTAGACGATAACTTAAGTAGTGTTAAGTTTTCCATACCACCTTTTGAAGGTAAATCTGATCCCGAAACTTACTTTCAATGGGTTAGGAAGGTCGAGGGACAATTTGAGTGTTGGAACTTTTCTGATCTTAAGAAGGTTAAGATCGCTATTGTAGAGTTCACTGGGTATGCTATTGTATGGTGGGATCATGTAGTTCAACTTAGGCATCGACGTGGGGAAAGATCTATAGATACATGGGAAGAGCTTAAGCGAGTGACGAAGGAAAGGTTTGTTCCTAGCTATTACATGAGGGACCTTAGGTATAGTCTTCAAACTTTAAGGCATGGGACCAAGTCGGTAGACGATTACTATAAGGAGATGGAAACTGGACTAATAAGGTGTCGTATAGAAGAGGACCACGATAGCACCATGACTAGGTTCTTAGTTGGACTTAAAGTTGAGATTAGAGACCAATTAGAGCTCATGACCATGCATGACTTAGAAGAGATGGTGCACACGGCTAGGAAAATAGAAATACAAGTTTGGAGGCGTCAAACTAGAAAGAACACCACCCCTAGTATCCCATGGAAACCGAGACATCCCACTAACCATAAGGAAGACCCTAAACCGTTGGTCAATAGGGTCCAGTCAGCCCCTAATCCGCCAACTAAGTCCCAACCTTCACCAAATGCCAAACTTCAACCTAGGACACATGAGATCCGATGCTATACGTGTCAAGGTATATGTCACATAGCCCCAAACTGTCCAAATAAGCGAGCTGTAGTCATTAAGTCAGGGGAAATAGCGATTGAAAGTGAGGGTGAATGAGAGATTAAGAATGATAGTGGAGAAGAGATAGAAGAATGTAACGAAGAGATCTTAGAAGGGAAGATTAATGTAGTGCTTAGAATGTCCTTGTCAGCTAAGGTAGTGGAATATGAGGATAGCTAGGGGAGAATTTGTTTCAGTGTAGGTGCTACATTAAGGAGAACCTTTGTAGTATGATCATAGACGGCGGTAGTTGTGTCAATGTCGTTAGCACAGCCTTGGTGCATAAACTAGAACTTAAAACTGAGAGACACCCTAAACCATATAAGTTGATGTTGATGAATAATGCCGGAGAACTGAAAGTAGTGAGTAGATGCACTATTCCCTTTAAGATAGGTAGATATGAGGATGAAGTAGTTTGCAACGTCGCCCCTATGCATGCCACCCAGATCCTTTTAGGAAGACCATGGCAGTACGACCGCAAAGTTACTCATGATGGGTTTTCGAACAAGTATTCCTTCATTTTTGGGAAGAAGAAATTCAACCTATCACCTATGACCCCTAAGCAAATCCTTGAAGATCAGAGGATCTTAGAGCAAGCACTGAGAGAAAACGAAAAAAAAGAGAAGGAAAAGAAAACAGCCACGGCAGTCCCTAAAGGGATAAAAACTGTCGCCCTTTGTAGGGCTAGTGAGGTTAAACGGGCCGTGCTCGCAAGACGTTCTGTGGTTCTATTACTATTTTGTGATGTGTTGCTTAATATTCCATCTATTCCTAATACTACTGATCCATTGATTGTCTCTTTATTACAGGAGTTTTAAGATGTGTTTCCCGAGGATACACCACCCGGATTGCCGCCCGTTCGAGGCATAGAACACCAAATCGACTTTGTGCCAGGATCCTCAATACCAAACCGTCCTACATACCGAAGTAACCCAGAAGAGACTAAATAAATGCAAATGCAAGTGGATGAGCTACTAGCAAAGGGACATGTGAGGGAAAGTATGAGTCCTTGTGCAGTTCTGGTGTTACTAGTACCAAAGAAAGATGGCTCGTGGAGGATGTGCGTAGGCTGCCGTGCAATAAACAACATTACGGTGAAATATCGGCATCCCATCCCTAGACTTGATGACATGTTAGATGAATTATATGGTTCCATAGTATTTTCAAAATTTGATTTAAAAAGTGGGTACCATCAGATTCGAATGAAAGAGGGAGACGAGTAGAAAACGGCATTTAAAATAAACATGGTTTGTATGAGTGGTTAGTTATGCCATTTGGGCTCACTAATGCACCAAGCACATTTATGAGGGTAATGAATCATGTTCTACGTGCTTTTATTGGAAAATTTGTTGTTGTATACTTTGATGATATCCTAATATATATCAAAAGTTTGAATGAACATATAAAGCATTTGAAAGATGTGTTGCTTGTGCTTAGAGAGGAACACTTGTTTGCTAACATTCAAAAGTGCAACTTTGGCATCGAGAAATTGGCTTTCCTTGGTTTTGTTGTTAGTTCCCAGGGGATACAGGTCGATGAAGAGAAGGTAAGGGCAATTGGAGAATGGGACAGCCCCAAAAATGTGAGCGAAGTCCGAAGCTTCCACGGCTTGGCAAGCTTCTATCGCCTGTTTGTACCCAACTTTAGTACTGTAGCCGCCCCTTTGACCGAGGTAATCAAGAAGAATGTTGGATTCAAATGGGAACAGGAACAAGAGACGGCCTTCAAGGCCTTGAAATAAAGGCTGACGAACGCTCCACTGTTAGCCCTACCAAATTTTGCTAAGTCTTTTGAGATCGAGTGTGATGCATCCGGTACAGGTATATGAGCTGTTTTGATGCAAGAGGGTAGGGCGATTGCCTACTTCAGTGAGAAGTTGGGAGGAGCTTCGCTGAACTATCCAACTTACGACAAGGAACTGTATGCCTTGGTTCGAGCACTCGAGACTTGGCAACATTACTTATGGCCCAAAGAGTTCGTGATACACACTGATCACGAGTCCTTAAAACATTTGAAGGGGCAACAAAAGTTGAATAGGAGGCATGCTCGATGGATGGATTTCATAGAGACATTCCCGTATGTGATCAAGTACAAACAGGGAAAATAGAATGTCGTTGCTAATGCTCTATCTCACAGTATTAGTACAGATGGGAAAAAGAAAGCCGAGCTAGTTAAGCACCTCCATGAGAAAGCAAGAGCTAACATTGAAAGGCGTACTAAGCAGTATGTTGAGCGCGCCAACCGAGGGATAAAGGAAGTGGTCTTCGAACCTAGAGATTGGGTTTGGTTACATATGAGGAAGGAAAGGTTTCCTCAACAAAGGAGATCGAAATTGCTGCCAAGAGGAGACGGTCCTTTCATGATTTTGGAGAGAATAAATAATAATGCTTACAAACTAGACTTACCAGGAGAATACAATGTATCTGCTACTTTTAATGTTTCTGACTTGTCTTTGTTTGAAGCAGGTGATCTCGCAGATCTGAGGACAGGTCCTCCTCAAGAGGGAGGGGATGATTCAACCACAGTTGTGCTACCAAGAGAGTTAGGAACGATTGGAGCTGTCATGGACCCCAATGGTCCTATCACACGTACACGTGCTAGGAAGTTGAGAGAACAAACGATTGAAATATTGAGAATGAGTGACACTAGCACCACCTCACGAAATAAACTTAATGCACACTCCACACATGTTACCTTATTATCTGTTACTAACTCTTAAGAAGACAACTCGGTTCCTACTCAAGGGGTTTATTGTATGCCCTCGATCAAATCCTCTCTTGAAGACCCTCACACTGAGGCTGCTTGGAGTGCACTGAATAGACACCCCGAGCCTCTAAGAATTCACGTCCAAAGAAAAGAGGAAGACAAGCTCGTCCTTAAGCTGCCCAAATTGGAAGTGGAAATCATGTCTAAGTTTAGTGAGTGTGCGACGGTGGATCTACTTGAGATTCAAGAAAGCCCGACAGTTGTTCAAATCCTAAGCCCAGATATAGCTTTGCTTGAGGGCAGCCCAGATATAGCTAAAAACAGAAAGCTTGAGGGCGGACCCCAGATATTGCCTAAATAATGGCATGAGGGCGTCTTTGTCGTGTTTCTTGAAAATGAGAATTAAATCATTAAACTCGAAAAGGAAAATACTCAATAAAAAGGATGAACAACAGGAGGTCGACTTGATGATTACGGAAAATCCACCCTAGCTTGGAAATTAGACTTGGGCGTGAGGAAGCTTCAAGGAAGGTGTGATGTTTTGTTTTTTCATGGAAAAAGAACTTTAGCATGTGGGACCTTCAAAATGAACGTAATGTTGTGAAGACCAAGACCTTTTCAAGACTTCTTTATTTACTTTCTAGGATAGTTGATGTTATTTTATTTCCTTTTGATCTTGTCACATGTTTGACCGTCCTTCATAGAAATAGGGACACTCTTGATTTTATTTCCTTAGTTTAATGTGTCAGGGATAATATAGTTTATTCTATACACTCCTATAAAAGGAGACCTTTTGGTAATGAAAAGATAGATCACCTTTGAAATCAAAAAGATATTTCGGCCTTGTGCTTGAGTCAAGAGTTGTTGCTCGAATTTTCTTGAGTTTTATTCTTATAATTCTCAATTCCACATTCTTACAATTTTAGTCCATAAAATTGTTAAGTCTTAGTCACAGAAACTTGAGTTCTTAGAATAATTCCGAACATTTCTTTAGAACAGGATTCTAAGGGGATTATAGTGATTAGTTCTAAGGGTTTGAAGTGCCCTCGTCATTTCCGCGTCCATTATCTTTGTACCGACGTGCAATCGATTCTCGCTGAATCGAAGTGCAATCGATTCTCTCTGTATTGAAGCGCTGTCCAAATATTGCTGTACCGACGTGCAATCGACTCTCGCTGAATCGAAGTGCAATCAATTCTCTCTGTATCGAAGTGCTGTCCGAATAGTGTCAGACGAAATCTTTGTCCGAATATTCTTTGTATCGGCGTCTTGCCAGATCGAAGTGTTGTCCGATTATCGCTGTATCGAAGTATCGTCCGATTGTTGCTGTTGGCATACCGAAGTGATGTCCGTTATTTCTATTTGCTGTTTGCTGTTCGTTTTTTTACTCCAGAAACCCTATTTCCGCTTCGTACAACCACGATTCACAACAGTCCCTCTATTGGTATCACTATTTGGGTATCGTTTGGTATCAGTCGGTCGATAATCACCCAAATCATATTCATTCCGGTTTTCGTCCTTGGCATCCCGGTGATAAAATCCATGGAAATATCTTCCTACTTTCACTCGAGAATAGGAAGCGGCTTCAACAGTACGGCTGGTCTCCGATGCTTAATCTTGACTTGTTGGCACGTCAAACACCGTGCTAAGAATTCCGTGATATCCTTCTTTATATTATTCCACCAGAAATTTTTTTAATGTCTTTATACATCTTACTCGTTCCGGGGTGGATAGAGTAAGGAGTATCATGAGCTTCTCGAAGTATTTTTTGTCTCAAGTCTAAATCATTCGAAACACAGAGTCTCCCTTGAAATCTTAAACTGCCGTTCTCATGAACCATAAAGCCGGGGGCTTTACCTTTTTCTGCATCCGCCTTCAGCTGACTGATAATCGGGTCATTCATTTGCTCCCCTTTGATATCATCAACCAAAGACGAAGTAATCTCGATGGCACACAACTGACCCTGCACCTGCTGAATCCATACTTCGATTCCCTGTTCAATAAGCTCCTGTCGAATCCTCGCTTGTGGTGTGAGAACCTCAAGCATCTGGAGTGATACCGGTTTCTGACTCAATGCATCTGCCACAACATTGGCTTTTCCCGGATGATAAAGGATCTCCAAATCGTAGTCCTTTATTAGTTCTAACCAACGATGTTGTCTCATGTTCAGTTCCTTCTGGCTGAAAATGTATTTCAAGCTCTTATGATCGGTATAAATCTGGCACGGAGAACCGTATAGATAGTGGCGCCAAATCTTCTGTGCAAACACCACTACAGCCAACTCCAGGTCGTGAGTAGGGTAGTTCATTTCGTACGGTTTCAACTGCCGCGAAAAAAAAGCTGTAGTCCTATTGTGCTGCATGAGAACACACCCGAGTCCCTGGCCTTAAGCATCACTATAAATCGAAAATCCACCGTTCCCTTGAGGCAAGGCTAGCACCGGCGCCGTAGTCAAATGCCTTTTCAGTTCCTCGAAACTCTGTTGCCTCTCATCATTCCATTCGAACTTCTCGGACTTCTGCAGTAACTGAGTAAGCGGTCGAGCAAGTTTAGAGAACCCCTCGACGAACCGTCTATAATACCCAGCAAGTCCCAAAAAGCTGCAAACCTCCTTCATGTTCTTAGCCGGTGCCTAATCTAACACTGCCTCGATCTTCTGGGGATCTACAAGGACCCCTTCAGCTGAAACCACATGCCCGAGAAACATAACTTCCTTCAGCCAAAAATCACACTTCAAGAACTTCACATAGAGACGCTGAGCTCTCAAAATATCCAACTCTAGTTGTAAATGCTGAGCGTGTTCCTTGTCATCACGAGAATAGACTAGGATATCATCTATAAAAATGACTACACACTTATCAAGATGCTCGATAAATATCTTATTCATCAGCTGCATAAATACAGTCGGCGTGTTGGTTAGCCCGACGACATAACTACAAACTCGTAATGCCCGTACCTCGTACGAAAAGCGGTCTTAGGGATATCGGACTCCCTAACTCGAAGCTGGTAGTACCCAGATCTCAAATCGATCTTCGAAAACACCGTGTCTCCCTATAACTGATCAAACAAATCATCGATACGAGGTAAAGGATATTTATTTTTAATGGTCACTTTGTTCAGTTCCCGGTAATCGATACATAAACGTACTGGACCGTCCTTTTTTCTCACAAACAAGACCGGCGCACCCCAAGGCGAGGCGCTAGGTGGTAACACTAATTTTCACAGATATTTTTATAAAGTTTTTCCGGATTTTAAGATCCTAAACTGTGTAGAATTGTGTCGTTCGTGCTCATGTTGTGTTTGTTGGACTCGATCACGCTTGGGTACATTTTATTGATTTTATAGGTGTTTTAAGGACATTATCAAGCAAGAACGAAGTCTCAATCCCCAATACATATTAAGCAATGCAGAAACGAAAGATCGAGCCAAAAAAGAAGGAAAAATGGAGTTAAAACAAATCAACACGGACTCGGCCGTGTCACTTGACACGGGCCGTGTCACTGGCTCGACCGTGTCAATTGACACGGGCCGTGTCACTAGCTCGACCGTGTCATACAACACGGTCGGGTTGCCTATCCAGAAGCAACTGTCTATTCTAGAATACTATGACACGGTCCGTGTCCTCTGATACGGGTCGTGTCACTTTTCGGTCCAAAAATCACTTTATTGATATTTTTACACGATTTGAACAAGAATTTTTGGTTTTGGGGTTGATAAAAAAGCTCTAGAATGGATTTAGAAGGATATTATATGATTTGGGGAGTTGTTGAGTGTGGAAAAATATAAGATTTGAGAGAAAAACTACCAAAAGAGGGAGACTTTGAAGGAAGCTCAAGGAAGAACACACCAACAACACTTGAAGGCTTGAACCGAGACGACTCAAGACACCATCCGAGTTTTATCTTCTTCCTATCTTTTAATCGTTTTGTTGTTTAATTTAGTATGAACATGATGAACATGATTATTATTAATCTTTCTTACATTACCATGACCGCTAAACTTGTTAGATTCCGGTCATGGGAGTACGTTGATTCATGATGTTTTTGAGGGACTGATGATTATATATATCTAGTGTGATTTCTTTATCAAATGCTTGGTTTTAATTCATGTTAGAACACTTGATCAATGTTTTTACATGTTTAACTTAATTGCTCATAATTCGAGAGAAGAGGGCATAATAAGTTTCGAGTATTTGACATAGTTAATTACGAGATTGAGAAATCGATGATAACCTATGATGTTATTTAATCTTATGAAATTTTTGGAGTTAGATAATTTATAATAGACGGAGACGTTGTATAGGTTGTTTAATCTACGTTTTAATGCATCTCGAGAGGGACTTTAGAATATTATTGTGATTATCATTTTGGAAACGCACTTAGAACCCTTCGACATCAATCCCGACTAAACTTAGTGATCAACGGAAACCTAGCCTTGGAATCTATCTTTCAAAACTCTTACAATTCTCTTTAATTCGGATATTTTCACTTGTTTAAATTAATTGTCATTATTTTATTTTATTTCGTTAACCATTCATCCACCCTATCGATCGTCTAGATAAAATTGGGATCAATATAATCTAGTAATCAATATAATATAAATAATTAGTCTCTGTGGAATACGACCTTGCTCACCGCTTTCTACATTTACTCCGTACACTTGCGGATGTTGAAAAATAGAGCGAACAAGTTTCTGGCGCCGTTGTTGGGGACTAATTTATTTTTATTAGTGTTGATATTACGATAAGTGTTTCCAGTCTTACTTTAGACAATTTTTCTATCTTATTTTATTTTGTTACTTCCGTATTGTTTTTGGTCGTGTTGCAGGACGTACATGAACACCCGTTCATCTCGAAAACATTTGGAAAACTTTATTCCCGAAGTAGAGGCATTTGCTCGAAGAACAAGTGTTGCTACACGGAAATTACGAAGGGATCTATTTGAGGAAATGGAGAGAACGGGAGACACGTTTGTTAACACAGATAATGATAATACAATAGCCCACAATCCAAACAATGGAGACGTACGGGCTGAGCAGCCCGCAGTTCGAATTCAATCCATTCGGGATGGATTTCGGCCGAAGCTTGACCAAACCTTTGGGGGAATTTCTCATATTCCTATCAACGCCCTCAAGTTTGAGTTGAAGCCTTCATTAATATCGATGGTTCAACAAAATCAGTTTGGGGGATTTGCCACAGAAGATCCGCACGCCCATTTATTCCACTTTATTCAAATTTGTGATACCATCAAAATGAATGGGGTGCCAAATGATGCAATAAGGTCGAAGCTATTTCCGTTCTCCTTGAGAGAGAAGGCTCGTAGTTGTCTTGGAACTCTTACTTCGGGAAGCATAAGTACATGGGACGAGTTGGGTGAAAAATTTCTATTCAAATTCTTCCCGCCCAACAAGACTATGAGATTGAAGAGCGAAATCATGCAGTTCCTACAAATGGATTCAGAAATGTTATATGAGGCGTGGGAACGCTTCAAGGATTTGTTAAGACGATGTCCTCATTATGGTTTTCCGAAAGACCAACAAATGTTTTTCTTTTACAATGGGTTAGCCAGAGAAACGAGAAATCTTTTGATGCATCGGCCGGAGGAGCACTACTAGCCAAAAGCGCAGAGGAAGCATATGAATTGATCGAGGAGATGGTCATGAATAGCTATCAATGGCCTACAGAGAGGACTAATGTTCGTAGAGTGGCTGAAGTTCCATACTCGGATCCTATAAAGGCTTTAATTGCACAAATGTCGATTTTGACCAACCATTTGGGAGTTCTGACGAAGAGTGCAAATGAAAAAATAACTCCAAAAGGAAGTGCACCACCACCGGACCCGTTGGAGGAATCTCATTACATCAATAACCATAATTTCAATAACTATCGAAATAATTCTCATCCGGGGTTTTATCATCCTTCAAATAGGAATCACGAGAATCTTAGCTATGGGAATTCGAGAAATGTGTTGCAACCACCGACGGGATTTAAAGTGTCGAATGGTGAGGTGATAGAAGGGTCCAAGCCAAATTCTAATCTAGAGAATATTTTGGCTACTTTTATGATGGAAACAAAAAGTCGGTTTACCCGAGATGAAGAAAAGCTTGATCGGATTGAAAATCATGTGACTCAATTAGCAACCACCGTTGGAGATCAAATGAGAAATCTAGAAACGCAAATCGGTCAATTGGCTAAGATCGTAGGAAGCCAACATCAAAAGGGCCAATTTCCAAGCAACACCGAGGAGAACCCAAAAGCACAATGTAATGCTATCTTCTCGTACAATGTAAACGAAGAGCTATCAGAATCGGAGAATGAAGATGAATATGCGACCATGCTGTCTAATAAGGCTGATTTAATAATCTCTATTAATGAGGTGAAGGATCGGTCCGATATTGAGCACCAAAAGGAGAAGAAAAATTTTGATGTTTTCTTGCGAGCTATGACATCTAAGAAAAAAGAATTGAAGCGCCTATCGCAAAAGCTTAAGGATCCAATGAGTTTTTCAATTAATTGCTCTATTTCTAGATATTCATTAAAAGATGTATTTTGTGATCACGGTTCAAGTGTTAATATATTGCCTTTATATATTTTCAGGACACTTAGATAAGGAGAATTGAGGCCATCTCCAGTGCATTTACACTTCTTAGATCAATCTTTGGCGTACCCAAGGGGAATAGTGGAGGACGTGATTGTAAAGATTGATAAATTTGCCTTCCCCGTTGATTTTATAGTGCTTGATGACGAGGGGAAGTAAGAGGGTCTAGTAATACTTGGACGCCCGTTTTTAGCCACTGCACGAGCATTAATTGATGTAGACCGAGGAGAATTGACGATTAGGATGCATGGTGAAAATGTTGTATTTTTGATGACCCCTAGATTTGATGGATTGACAAATGGAGAACTTCCTGATAAAATTGCACCTAAACCGTATTGTAAGAGCTCGTCGAATGATCCAGGATGAAGGAAACAGGCGTCTGGCTGAAGATGTTAAATTTAGTGCTAGTTGGGAGTCAACCCAATGCTTGCGTCCGGTTGAAGATATTAAACTTAGCGCTAATTGGGAGGCAACCCAATGGTTCTTGTTAGTTTATTTTGTTCTTATTCGCACTTTTTATTTTTTTCTTGATGAGGAACTGACCGGTTCAACTGTAGGTGTCTAATTTGCAGGAAAACGACCCGAAAACCAAAAGCACACTTTCCAGGCTTGTACGACACAGGCCGTGTAATTTTACGGTCGGGTCAGGCATGCAGTTGTTTTTCATTTTCTACACAGGTCACACGGGCCGTGTCGGTCGACCGGTTGTAATCTTGACCCGTGGTTGTTTTTGTTTTAATTAGATACTCTCTTCGTCCGTATATTATTTAATTCAAGTTTGGGGGAGAGATTGGGTCAAGAAATACTTAGTTTGTTGTTTGCTTATTTTTAAGTTGTTTGCTTATTTTTAAACATTTTTGGTGTTTGTTATTTTTCTTTGTTTGTTTGTTTTTATTTTGGATTTTTGGTGTATTGAACTTGGTGTGTTTTGAGTATCATATACTTGGATGAAACTCGAAAGAATGAACTCTTGTCTTGGATGCCTTGAGATTTATTTTGTTATTTTGATATGCAAATCGAGGATAATTTGACGAGGAAAAATTGTAAAATAATCAAAAGGGTGTGAAATTGAATAAATAATTTAATATCTTGGAAATATGAACAAATCTAACTTGTGAGCTTTTGAGCCTTCTTGCATCATTAAATATATGTAAGTTTCATTGTCGAGTGTCTCATTCATGTTTTAAGACTCTAGAACTTGTCTTGGCATCTTATTCGAAACCACAAGTGTGTGCAAAATTGTGAAAATAATTTTAGGCGATTTTTAAATTAGCCCTTCAATCTTTTGGCCAACCCGACAATTGTTAATTCCCTAGTTATCCCAATTGAACCTAAAGCCTATATTTTTATTAGCCACATTATGAGCTTTCCATTCCGTTAAAATTTTTGTTCCTATACTTGAGCTTATTAGAACAAATTGGCAAAAGAATGGAATAATGTTTGTGGAGGCGAATGGGGAAGATTATTTCAGTTCAAGATGGAGTTGGTTCACAATAATATATCAAAACAAGTTTGAAGGAAAAAATTTGTGATTATAATGACGATGTTGTCCACTATATGAAGAGTCACACTGGGTGTACCCAAATAAATTACCCAGATAAGAAAAAAAAATATTCTTATGGGGCAATAAGGAGGAATGAGGTTGTGTTTTTCACTTTTAAAAGTGCTTGTTGCGATTATAATAAGTTAAGGGGTTGAAAGAAGCATGTTCCAAAAATGATGAACTTTTAAGTGAGTGAAGTGATTATTGTGATTTGGTTCTAATTTGCTCAAGTCAAGTCACTTTATCCATATTTATCTTGCCCCGACCAAAAAGTCTACATTACAACGAGTAAAGTCATTTATGATTCACAAATTTGCATGCACAAATAGTGGTAGAGATGTAGATGATTGGCAAGCTTATGGTGATTCTTATTTCATTGAATGAGTTTTGAACGTACACATATCCCTTTATACACTTTGAGAGTGAGTGAATACACTTGACCGGTGAGGTTATTATTCAAGTATTGGCTATGATGTTAAGGAAGCACCCCAGAGATTTGAGTACTTTATAGAACTCGACTTATTTATTACTTGAGGCGTATTGATGAATTTTCAAAATGATCCTTTGAGGTGTGTTGAGGGATGAGTTCCCTTAAGAGTGGTTATTTTGAAGTGCATTGCTCGGGACGATCAACATTTAAGTTTAGGGGATTTTGGTAATACAATTCATGTGAATAAGCTTATGAATTAAAGGAAATGAGAGTTGTATGAATAAGCGTGTGAATTAGATGAAAATTTGTATGAATAAGCTTATAAGTTAGAGGAGAGTTATGAATAAGCTTATGAATTATTGTGACTTGAGTTTACTGTGATGAATTATAAGCTAACTTATTAGCTTATTTTCATCACATCTTGTTATTTTATCATTTTTAGCTGATTCATGTGAATAAGCTTGTGAATTAGAGGAGAAGAGAGTTATATGAATAAGCTTATGAATTAGAGTAGAGTTAGTGTGAATAAGTTGTATTATTAGGTAGTTTTATGATCTGAACAACTTATTATTTAGCATTTAATTCAATTAAGTTCCTGGTATAAGCTGATCTAAGCTGGTATGAAGTATATCATATATGATTTTAGCTTGGGTTAATGTGTTTATAATCGAGGTTATTTTGTTTGATGTATCATATGTGATATCACATGTGATATTTCATTTTGTTAGATGTATCATATATGATATCACATACTATATCATACACTCTGTTTTAATTGATATATCATATGTGATTTTTTACTTTTTTTCATGAAACAACTTATTTATGTTTTCATTTTTTTAATTTTTCTTACAGATATGTACAAAAAATCTAATGACACTGACTTTAAAGAACGACAAGGTCTGGAGCAGCTTGTTGGAGTTGCAAAGCCGCTTGTAGTTGTTGTTTAAAGAGAGGAAGAGTTGTTGTTTAACATGATCATCACTAATTTATCAAACCATTATACTTGATGTTTTCTATTCTAATGCATTTATTTACAAGTGATTATGAATGTGTGCAATAAAACTTAAACAAAATAGATATAATATCGAAAATCACATTTGTAAATGTTTCGCCATTTTTATTTCAATATAAACATCATGACATAATACCAAGAAAGTTAAACCATATTAGCAAGACATTGTACCAATGGTTTACAAAATCGTCCGTAGACGTCAAAGCTCCATACAGAGATTACAAGAAAAAAACGAAGAATACATTTTAAACGTGAAATGAAGATTCATGAGCTTCTTCAATGAGCTTCTTGGGCCTTTGGATTCTTGTAATGTTCAAGATGCCTTGAAAACAGCCTTCTGTACACAAATAACAAGATTTGATTAATTTTTCAAGCACATAATCATATATGATATATTATAATGGTAAAGAAGTTAACTTAGAAGCAGATTATCATATATGATATCATACACACAACTAACTTTTAATTACTCACCAGGAGATGACAGACTTGCTTGTATTTTAGTTTCAAGCACATTATCATATATGATATATTATAGTGTTAAAAAAGTTGGATTTCAAGCAGATTATCATATATGAAATTATACACAAAACTAATTTTGTAGTACTCACCAGGAGATCACAAACTACTTGTATTTTATTTTCAAGCACATTATCATATATGATATAGTATAAATGCTTAAAACCTAGCTTATATCATATATGATGCAGTACATAATTTTTTACAATTTTTTCAGGCAACTTATCATATATGATTTTTCACTAACAGGTCATCATCAACATATTTTCTTCATAAACATCAACATACTCGATCTAAAGCTTACTTATCACCATAACATCATCAAATATCAAAATATCATCAAAATATCTTCTTTATAAACTGTATAAACACAATAACTTGAACAAAAATCACAATATGTTTATCACAAACAATAAAGAGTAACCTTCACCATTTATGCATAGATAACATTAAAATATGCAAATAAAGTGTTTTACATCTGAATTAGTGATGTTAAGCTTGTATTTCTTCTTCTTTTTTTACTTGAATCTTCATCTACAAGCTTAATTGTTAAGATTTGTTCTTCAACGACATCATCGACATCTTTTTCTTCAATTTTTTGAAGCGATTTGTGGATGATTTTTGATGTGTGTGTGTATCTTTTGATTTGTGTAAAAGTATGTGTTGTGTGTGTTTTTAGTGTGTGTTTTGGAGAGAGAAAAAGTAGATCTGAGAATGAGAATGAGAAAATGACGGGTGTGAGTGTGATGGTGCGTGGGTAGTTGGGGGGTAATTTTACCCTTCCGCTTTCTTATTGTGTTATTTTTAATACAAAAATCCTTTTTAATTTGCACCCTTCTTTTTTTTAGATGGATGGCTAGAATTTGTCCCTCAGTATCCAAGAAAAGTATGGTTTCTTAAATAACTCTCCTCATATAATTAAGAGTAAAGTTTAGAATGTATTGTACCATTATTAAAAATAACTAAAATTAAAAAAAAAATAACTAAAAAAGTAGGACGGAGTAGTACAATAGTCCATACGATACTTGATGTTGATAATTTGAGACTTCAACACACAAAATTTGTTGACCAAAGACATTACAGTAGAGTACAGACGATCAGTGTATATTATGCACACACACTAATCTATTTCTCCTACACCAAATATAAATAAAATACCATTTTATATTTTATATTTTTCCCTATTATATTTAAAATCATTTTTTCCTGTTTAATATATATGCAGCTTATTATTTTTATTTTTGTTATTATAACTGTTGTTATAATTTAAATCATCAATTCAGTTGGTTGGTTTGTAAAACAAACTCTATTGGTTGAAAAGAGATCAAAGTCTTGTATATATTTTAGTAAAGCGCAACTGATTGACCTTCAAAAAAATCCAAGTTAGTATATCATGCCAAAGTGGATCAAGTAAAATAGGAAGATAAAAATGCAAGATTCATGGCGAATCGGAAAAAATAATACAACGGTCACAGCGTAGCGATCAAACGTCGGAGTCACATCAAGAGGAGAAGGCTTTCCTCTATTAATAATTTATTATTCAATTTGATATATTCTTGATTAGACTTGTACATAAATTTAGATTTGTCCTATAAAATCAAAACTCACACAATTGTAAAATAGAAATATCGTTGATAAATTAATTTTAAAATTTTATACAATAACATATTAAAAAGAAGAATATATAATATAAAATACTAAAAAACATTAGCAGGTCGCTGGGGAACGAGGTGAGATCCCGCAGAGCGGGAATATGACTGTCCCAGCACCATTGTATGGACTATTGTACTACTCCGTATCATAAATCAAGTATCGTATGGACCATTGTACTTACGAAAAGTATCAGGTATTCTTACTAAAATCAAGTATTGTATGGACTATTGTACGGAGTAGTACAATAGTCCATAAATATTGATATTGGACTATTTTTAGTCAATAGTCCTAAAATTGTACTACAAAAAGTAGGACGGAATAGTACAATAGTCCTAACACTTTATCAAAATTCTTCATTACAAGTATCATAAAACTGTTTTTTTTTTTGGGTAAAGAAAAGACATTACAATGATTAAGCTAAATCATAATCTAAAATAGACAGTACAGAAGCCGGTGGAGTGTCCCAGAACACATCCTCGCTTCCCGTTGTTTGGCTGAGTCTAGCCATTTTGTCCGCCGCCGCGTTGCTTGTTCGAGCAATCCATTTAATCTTAACATTCCAGGCTTACAAAGTAGCTCTCTGCAATCCTCAATGAATGTTTGTAGGGATGGTTGGTGAGACTGTCATGTTGTAGCGCTTCATGTTGGGAAAAACGACACAATAACGTCACAACGAAACGCAGAAACTCGTTTGACAAATTTCTCAATCTTCAATTGTAACTTCGAGGTTGCCGGCGAGTAGAGTAATAAATTAAAACTTGACAAATAATACAAATGATATCAAAAACGATAAACAACGAGACACAATTTTTAGTGTGGAAAACCCCTCAAGACGAGAGTAAAAAAACCACGGGACCGAAGCCGCTTAAACTTCCACTATCACCAATTCACAATACATGATTCGTCCCGAGTACAAACTAGAGGTATACAACAATAATTTTCAAATACTTGGTAATGAACAATCTTCAAGTATTTGGAATACACAACAACAACAAGATCGAGAAAGAAAACCACTGAAAATAGCTTACATAAAAACTAACAAAATACCCGAACTTCTGGACTCAAACCCTCGATCTATTCCGGTGAAAAGATTTTGCCCAATCGCTACCAAGCTCTTGTCAAAATATCACAACGATCCGATTGATACAACTCCACAAAATCGAACAAGTATATCTCTCTTTTATTTCTCTCTTGTATTTCTCTCTTGTTGGTGCTCTCAAAATTTGTGGGTGAAGTAATGAAGAAAACGCAGCAAACCGCTGCCTAAATAAAACACCCCCAGCTGGGTTGACTTCGTACGCCGCGGCCCGGACAGTGTGTGCTGCGGCACACTCAACACAATTCAGGTTGGAGGCGCCCAGGGGGCCGCGGCCCGGATGTCGCGGCCCGTAGTACAGCAGGGTCGGGCTTGTTAGTGTGGAGGATCCAGGGGGCGCGGCCCGGAAAGCTTGTGCCACGGCCCGGAGTACAGTCCCTGTTCCTGACCTATATTCTGGGAATAATGCCTACAAATATCCCCCTTTTCGGAATATAGAAAGAGTTCGCCATCCCAGTGATCGAACAACATACTTTAACCTTCTCTCTACTCAACGCCTTAGTTAACATATCGGAACCATTATTATCGGTGTGAACTTTATCAAGTTCAAACAAACCATCCTCTAATGCATCTCGAATCCAATGATATCTCACATCGATATGTTTTGTTCTTCTGTGAAAAGTCGCATTCTTCGCCAAATGAATCACACTCTGACTATCACAAAGAACCACGTAACGCCGTTGTCGGAAGCCCAGCTCTCGTAAAAATATTTTCAACTATAAGAGCTCTTTACTCGCTTCCACCGCCGCAATATATTCGGCCTCCGTTGTTGATAAGGCAACACACTTTTGCAATCTCGATTGCCATGACACGGCTCCCCCTACAAACATCATCAAATAACCGGATGTGGATTTTCGGTAATATTCGTTACCTGCCACATCCGAATCGGAATAACCAACAAGCATTGCTTTCCCAATTCCAAATGTAATCCCCAATTTGTAAGTACCCCGTAAATATCTAAATATCCACTTTACGGCTTCCCAATGCTCCTTTCCTGGATTCGATAGAAAATGGCTCACCACTCCCACGACATGAGCAATGTCGGGCCTCGTACATACCATGGCATACATCAAACTCCCAACCGCAGAGGCATAAGGAACTTTATCCATTTCCTCAATCTCTTCCTTCGTCATAGGGCAATCCTTGCTCGTCAATTTAAATTTGTTAGTAAGAGACAAACTAACAACTTTAGCTTTGTCCATGTTAAAGCGTTTAAGCACCATCTCGATATATTGCTCTCGTGACATGTCTAATTTCTGGGCTGCTCTATCCCTAGTGATTCTTATCCCAAGAATCTGTTTAGCGGCCCCCAAGTCTTTCATGGCAAAAGATTTATTCAACTATTTCTTCAAATTGGCAATCCTTTCGGAATTCTTGCCAACGATCAACATGTCATCCACATAAAGCAATAGGATGATAAAATCATCATCTCCAAATTTCTTGAAAAACACGCAATGGTCCAGGGTCGTCTTCCGGTAGCCTTGCTCCCCCATAACCGAATCAAACTTTTTATACCATTGTCGTGGTGCTTGCTTCAAGCCGTATAGACTCTTTCGGAGTCTACAAACATAATCCTCTTTTCCCTTAACCTGAAACCCTTCAGATTGCTTCATATATATCTCTTTATCTAGGTCTCCATGAAGAAATGCCGTCTTGACATCCATTTGCTCAATCTCAAGGTCAAGACTAGCCGCTATACCAAGGACCAATCGAATCGATCCTATCTTCACAACTGGAGAAAAAATCTCATCAAAATCAATGCCTTTCTTTTGACTAAAGCCCTTGACTATGAGTCTAGATTTGTATCGGGGTAGTGAACTATTCTCCTCCGACTTCACCTTATACACCCATTTATTTCTCAAAGCTCTCTTGCCCTTAGGCAACTTCACCAACTCGTACGTATTGTTCTGATGCAACGAGCTCATCTCGTCTCGCATGGAATCCATCCACTCCTTCTTATTATCATCATCCATAGCCTCCGCGAAACATTCGGGCTCTCCCTCGTTGGTGAGTAAACATACTCATCGGCCGAATAACGAGTGGAGGGATGACGGTCCCTCGTCGACCGTCTATGTGGAACAAAAGATGGCATGTTCATCATGGGTAGCTCGGGATGAACTCCATCAGTATCATCTTGTACCAACTCATCTTGTCACCGCTATCATGTTGTTCATTATTTTCATCTCCACCGGGTGTCTCAACATGTTGTGGAGGAACAGGGTCCAAATCAATAAGATCATAATCATGTTGTGGAGCCGACTCTCCATTCTCAACATCCTTCATCATTTGATCTTCAACAAAAACAACATCTCTCGAACGAACAAGCTTCTTAGTCACCGGGTCATACAATCTAAATGACACCATAAGGTGCAGAGTTAGACAACGACGTACGAAAGGTCTCCCAAATATCCGGCAATGTGCCCAACAACCACAAAGCTTGAACCTCCTCTTCGAATTTAATGCCCATTCCTGCAAGTTGATTAATAATGCCTTGGAATGCATTCAAATGATCCGACAAATGAGTCCCATCTCGATATTTTAGGTTCAACATTTCCTTAATGAGGAATAGCTTATTATTCCCCCTCTTCCGAGCATACAATTGCTCGAGCTTGTACCACAATTCTCGAGCGTATTTTTCTCCACTAATATGATTCAACACATTATCATCAACCCATTGTCGAATATAGCCACACACTTGGCGATGCAAAATATCCCAATCCGGGTCGGACTTGCCTTCCGGTTTGTCTTTGCTAAAGACTGGTAGATAATAATCCTTCACATATAGAAGGTCTTCCATCTTGCCTTTCCATACATGGTAGTTCGAACCATTCAAATTCACTATTCTACTTGTATTGGCTTCCATCTTACAATTGAGATAATACAACCACGAAACAAAAAAAATCCCGTGTCTCCGATACCACTTTGTTGGGAAAAACGACACAATAACGTCATAATAAAACGCGAAAACTCGTTTGATAACTTTCCAATCTTCAATTGTAACTTCGAGGTTACCGACGAGTAGAGTAATCAATCACAACTCGACAAATATTACAAATGATATCAAAAACGATAAACAACGAGACACAATTTTTAGCGTGGAAAATCTCTCAAGACGAGAGTAAAAAACCACAGGACCGAAGCCGCTTAAACTTCCACTATCACCAATTCACAATATACGATTCGTAGTACAAACTAGAGGTATACAACAATAATCTTCAAATAGTTGGTAATAAACAATCTTCAAGTATTTGGAATACACAACAACAACAACAAGATCGAGAAAGAAAAATACCGAAAATAGCTTACACAAAAACTAACAAAATACCCGAACTTACGGACTCAAGCCCTCGATCTATTCCGGTGAAAATATTTGCCCAATCGCTACCAAGCTCTTGTCAAAATATCACGACGATCCGATCGATACAACTCCAGAAAATCGAACAAGTATATCTCTCTTTCTTTTCACTCTTGTACTTCTCTCTTGTTGGTGCTCTCAAAATGTGTGGGTGAATGAATGAAGAAAACGCAGCAAAATGCTGCTTAAATAAAGCACCCCCAGCTGGGTTTACTTCGTGCGCCGCGGCCCGGACAGTGTGTGCCGCGGCACACTCAACAAAATGCAGGTTGGAGGCGCCCAAGGGGCCGCGGCCCGGATGTTTTGCGCCGCGGCCCGTAGTACAGCAGGGTCGGGCTTGTTGGTGTGGAGGATCCAGGGGGCCGCGGCCCGGAAAGCTTGTGCCGCGGCCCGTAGTACAGTCCCTGTTCGTGACCTATAATATGGGAATAATGCCTACACTTCAATCATCTCGCGTGAATCCGATTTCACTTCCAGCTGTGGAGTTCTGCGCTCCCATGCAAGGCTCAGTCCAGTCCTTATCGCAAGTATCTCACATTCATTGACAGTTGGGCACGTCACCGCCTTAGTAAAACCCCATAACCATTCACCGGATTCATCATCATCTGCACCATAATTCATCTATGTTGGGGTCGATGACATGAAAATTATAGTACCAAATAATGATCAAAATTAGTTGATACTATAAATCATGCAAAACACAAGGTAGCAAAATTTTACGCCGGGTCGCAACCTACATACGATGGAGAAATGAGATGGAAGTCCAATAACCGTCATCATCATAAGTTTTTAAACTTGCATGAAAAATATTGTGCGACGGTGCTGACTTGAGATAATTGATATAGTCATATCCAATTACAGGATTGATATTGTAAAATCAACACGTAAATCATGGAATGTCAATATCATAAAACTGTTTGATCAAGATAAATGCCGTTGTTTTAACATATAACATTTCGAAATAGTAGGTTTAGATTCTGACTTATCAGTCGAATAAATTTAGTATATTGCCTCTTTACATGCATTTTATTTCTTGCTTCAATCAGCATTGCTGCCACGTGCTAGTATGTGAAAAGTAGATGTGAATGATCGTGCACATATTCTGCTGATTTACAGGACGAAATGGTGAACCTCGGGCTCATGTAGACTGGGAAAGCAGACTAAAATTTGCGATTGGTGCAGTAAGGGGTATTGCGGAAATACACAAACACAATGGTGGGAAGCTTGTCCATGGAAACATTAGAGCATCTATTAGTATTTGGCCCAACCGGCTCGGAAAATATATCTCCTCCTTTTTTATATAGTCTGGTCCACATCATTTAAGTGCTGGCCCAGCCCATTTGGCAGTCATTTTGAATGGGAGCCGTCCGATCCAGATTTATTACCTACACCTAATCTGGACCGTCCGATCTCCCTTATAATAACCATAACCCTAACACTCTCCCTCATTTTCCTCACCGCCTCCACTCACTCGTCTCTCCCTTTCTTCTCCCGTTCTCACCTACCCTTCGGTCAACTCCTACCCCGCCGCGATTCTGCTCCCGTTTTTCCTATCATTCTTCCTCCCGTGAGCCTCTGACTAAGACGATGAAATCCCGTGACACTTCGTGTATCCGATTTCATCGCTCCGTGTATAAAAGGCGCGGCAGGGCTGGAGTTTTGATACACCGAAATAAAAAACCGATTTGAGCCTTGAGAATCCGAGTGAAAACAAGAGTAATCTCTTTGGTGAGAACCGTGAGTAAGATTGAGGCTTGGTTTTCTGAGTTTTCTGGGTTTGGTGAAGGAGCTACCGGGCTGTTGGCCGGCCGGAGGTGGTTCGGGCAGTCCTCTGTGGACAATCGTTCGTATCGGTGTCAATTGCTAGGGTTTTCGAAAGATCTGAACCTACACATCTAGTTCCAACAAAGGGGGTTTTCTCGATTTTATTTATCTCCGAATAAATTGCTGTTCTTGGTGATATTGTGCAATTTATTATTATATATATTTTCGGTATTTATCTATATTTATATATATATTTGTTATATATATGTATATATACCTGCTGTAGTCTAATATATATTATATATATTATATATATTAGTTATAGACATATATATATATATATATATCTAAAAATATATATAATATATCCCGGTTTATATGCTGTTTCGGATTTGTTCTGAATATCGTATTCCGATCGCTTGGTTATTATCATTATCGTTGTTAACCTGGAATCGGCTATTTGTGTTTGCAGATTTGTTTTGGTCCTTTCTCGGTCAGCTTGTTCCTCGGGATTATTGCAATAATTATATTGGTTATAATTTTAGGTTCATTAGTTGGCCTGTAATCCTTAAACCTTATCCCGTAAAATATAATTGTAATTGTTATATTCGTTTAATCTGCTTGTTTAATCGATCCTGTCTTTAGCCATTATACGACCTGATACCCAACAGTGGTATCGGAGCCCGTTTTATCGGGTGTCGGGTCCTGTGGCGTCTTGGTGATACGGAATAACCCATCCGGGTTTTCCGCTCTGGTATTTTGGCTGAACTCCACTCTTTTACTGTTTTCGTGGATACCGCTTGCCGCGGTTGATTATTGTGCGTTCTTAATCTGTGTGATTGATCAGGGTGTATTAATCTGTGTGATTAATCTGGGCACATTGCTTATTCTGCTTTCCTGTGTGTATTTTCAGCACTCGGTTTATATTTAGGAGTGTTTTATTCCTCTTTCTGGGTAGAGTGTTGTACGTTTTTCAACTCCTTGCGTATAAACCCTCCTGCCTGGATCGTTTAGCGTCCTTGGATCTTGTAGGGGCTTGGGGTTGTACTCTACAGACTCGGTTGTGGTATTTTTTAACTCCGTTGTGTAAGTGCAGTGTGATTCTACTGTTTTTTGTATTAGTGCAGTGTATGATTCGTGTTGTTGTTGTTTTTACTGTTTTTTGGTTAAACTTTGTGTTTTCAAATGGGCATGACTTCTACATTTTACTTGGCCCCGTTTGATGGAAAATCGGATTTTCAAATTTGCCAGCAAAAATTGAAAGATATTTTAATACAACAAAAAGTGTCTAAAGCCATTGATCAAACTTTTGCCGCTGATATTTCGGCCGACAAAAAGGCTAAATTGGATGAATTTGCTTACTCGTCTATTATCTTGAACTTGTCTGATTCTGTGATAAGAAAAGTTGGTAAAAAAAATTCGACTAAGGAACTTTGGGAAAAGTTGGAAGAATTATATGTTGAAACCTCTTTGCCAAATAAACTATTTTTGCTTGAAAAATTCTTCTGTTTTAAACTTGATTTGAATAAAAATCTTGATGAAAATATTGATGTGTTTACCAAGTTAGTTCAAGATATTAAAAATTCCGGTGATAAACATATTGATGATTACTCTGCTATTCCAGAGTCTTATGGTGATGTTAAATCTGCTATTAAGTATGGTAGAGATAACATATCTTTAGATATTGTTGTGTCCAGTCTAAAGAGTAAGGAATTAGACTTAAAAAATAATGCGAGTAATAATTTGTATTTCGAATCAGTTTCGATGGTTAGGAATGAAAATTGCTATGACTATTTCACTAAGAAGGATGGTCAAAATTCTAGTTTTCGACAGTACACAAGGAATTGCTATAGTTGTGGTAAAAAGGGTCATATTGCTAGTAATTGTCCTAATAGGAACAAAAAGGATAAAAATAAAACTGATGATAAGGCTAACCTGGTTGCATCTGATATCAATCTTCGTGATGTGTATTAGTTGACTTTTGTGGTTTTTCAGTCCTTAGTGGGCTGTGGACGTCTTTGTGACTCGTGTCTGATTTATATGTCTGTGTGACTTATATGAATTACTCGTGGTTCTATTCCTTTGCGGATGTAGGTAGTATAATCTTTGTGATAATTTTTCCCTTGAACTTTGTGTTCTTTGTGCTGGCTGTGGTGTTGTGGTTCGGTCGACCAACATTTTGTGTTTTGCCTTCCATGTGTTGGCGGTTTTGTGTAAACCCTGAGGTGGAGCAACATGCTTAGTGCTTTGCGTTTGAGGTGGAGTGGTGTCCCCTCAAATCTATGTGTTGCTTATATTGTTCAATTCCCTTAATGTGTTTGTGTTTTTGAATATTTTGGTATTTGTGTGCTTTGTGCAATTTTATCTTTCTTTGTGTTATTGCTAAAATATTTGTTGTGCTAACTATGTACTAAATGTGCCTGATGAAAATTTAAATCCTGTTTGAAAAGGCTGAATTTCGATTCAGTCGAATAAATTTTTGAACTTTGTGTTTTTAGGGGATCATTGTGTTAGTTAGTCTTCTTTGTGATTGCTTTACCTTATTTACTGTGTGTAAGTGCAGGTAACCCCGGAGCTAGGCGATGATGAGTTTTCTCCGAAACCCGAAAATGCAATTGACTAGTTGGACCAAAAGGTGGAGAAATATTAGTATTTGGCCCAACCGGCCCAGAAAATATATCTCCTCCTTTTTTATATAGTCTGGCCCATATCATTTAAGTGCTGGCCCAGCCCATTTGGCAGCCCTTTTGAATGGGAGCTGTCCGATCCAGATTTATAACCTACACCTAATCTGGACCGTCCGATCTCCCTTATAATAACCCTAGCCCTAACACTCTCCCTCATTTTCCTCACCGCCTCCACTCACTCGTCTCTCCCTTTCTTCTCCCGTTCTCACCTACTCTTCGGTCAACTCCCACCCCGCCGCGATTCTGCTCCCGTTTTTCCTATCATTCTTCCTCCCGTGAGCCTCTGACTGAGATGATGAATGTAACACCCCCGATATATTCAGTAATATTACAGCGCCGTAAATCCTTTACATAAGAATTTACAAGGCTGAATAAATGGAAAGACAATAACAGATACTAAATTATGAAATTACTGAAATAAAATACGACAGTTCTGGTTCAATACCGAGAATACAAATATCCAAATGAAGAATATTAATACATCACTGAAAATCCAAACATCACAATTTACGACGTACTCGAGTACTTATTAAAATAACCAACAACAAACAATAAACCTGGCCGGAACATCACTCTGCACCCTCGTCGTCATGCAGCTCCAATGGTTGTTTCCCCGCTCTCCTGGATCCTGAACATAAGCAAATGTTCACCCCCGAATGGGTTAGCACAACGATGCTAGTACAAGTAGATAATCATACAACACTGATGTAATCAACAATAATCATAACAAGTTTCTCCAACGAGAAATAACAACAACACATATCACATCATAACAGTCTCAACATACTGATGGTATTCCAACGATCCATCGCACACAGCTATAGATTCCCATGATGATCCCGTCGGATCAACGCATGGTCGACATTTAATCACAACACATGTACATAATACAATCACAATATAACTGACGTAATATAAATAATTCTGATTAAAGTACTTGCCTCGGTTCGATGACAAGAATAAAGCTTCCACGAATATCAAAACACTCGAAGGTCGTCCCCTTCGATCAATCACGTTGATAAGCTCGAACCTTAACAAAAGAAATAATATAGAATTCATCTCAAGTCGTACGAACATCTAACAATCCAAATTACGGTCGGAAGTTCATAAAATGTAACCTGTCTGACTTGCTTAACGTACGTTACGTACCCTTGGTAGCGTACGTTAAGCCTACTTCGTTGGCGTACGTAAACAACAAGGTCTTAGCGTACGCTAACTATGTATTGACAGTTCCTCTATGATGGGTCGACTTGACTCGTTTGATGATATAATGCACGTTACATTTCAAGCGTAGCGTACGTTAACTTATGCCCGATAGCGCACATTAACTATAAAGCTTAGCGGACACTAAACATGTATGACAGTTCTTCCCTGGGCAGTCGACTCTTCTAACTGTGATGAAACTTACGAAATCCTCAGTGTATAATATACGTTATCTCCATGCATATTATGTTCATCCTATTACAAATGATTTCACTGATTCAAACATCTTCGAGATACAAGGATACGTATAATCATCACAACACCATATTCCATCTTGATTACAATTCTAATGCTAAGTTTGGTGTTCTTTAAGGTCGATGCACAAGATTCCAATATCATCATTACATCCCGATTTAACCATGAAGATGAACTAACAATTCCAACTTATAAGAAAGGATGCAAATCTTATATGATTCTATCCCAAGTCCGTTTAACAAAAGTGATAACAACTTTACGTCTACAAATTTTGGTAACGTCATCAATACGGATAATCAATCTCAGAATATTTCTCTCATCATTCGACGTGGTAAGATGCTAGTCATGATGTTTCCAACGATGATATCTTAAGTATAAACATTCCAACTTATAAACATGATGTTGTTTGGATAATTCATCAATGGAACTCAATATCTTGATAGCATAATCCTCATATCCTTAATAACACGAATCCAAGGTAGGAGATAGTATTAACATACCTTCAGATGAAGAAAACACTGAAACAATAGGTAGACTTCAACCCCGGTTGCTTGTTTGCCAAATCAAGATGTTTCTTCACTTCAATGATCAATCACAAGTGACATCCAATCATCAATGATCACGTAGGGGTGGTCTATATGTGTTTCAGAAGTAGGGAAGGCTCTCTGGACTTCCAAGGAACGAAGAACAAGTGAAGGAAACGTAAACCAAATGAAATGAGGGTGTTGTCCCTTATATAATGTTTCTGCACGTTAGTTGATTAGCGCATGCTATCATACTATCCTTAGCGCACGCTAATTAGCGTTGACTCCAAAACTGTCCAGGTTCGCCCGCGGGAATCTTATCCGGACCCATGTCAGGCTGGCGCATGTGCTAGCCACCTACCTCAATAATTGACTGCCTAACGCACGCA
Organism: Orobanche coerulescens; assembly: GCA_033398695.1. Taxonomy (NCBI): domain Eukaryota; kingdom Viridiplantae; phylum Streptophyta; class Magnoliopsida; order Lamiales; family Orobanchaceae; genus Orobanche; species Orobanche coerulescens. The sequence goes on along the minus strand of CM065816.1, from coordinate 36,128,945 downwards.
ATTCTTCATTCGTAGCGTGCGCTAGTTTTAGCCGATAACGCACGTTAAGCTACATTTTTAGCGTACGTTATCATGAGTTTGCATGAGAAAATTTACATGTTGCTATACTCATGTACAAAGATACAAATATGAGAAATATCATACTCCAATTATCGAGATCACAATTCCGAATAATACAGGGTTCAACGACAGATGAAATACTCAATAATAAATCCGGATATTACAATGAAATCCCGTGACACTTCGTGTATCCGATTTCATCGCTCCGTGTATAAAAGGCGCGGCAGGGCTGGAGTTTGATACACCGAAATAAAAAACCGATTTGAGCCTTGAGAATCCGTGTGAAAACAAGAGTAATCTCTTTGGTGAGAACTGTGAGTAAGATTGAGGCTTGGTTTTCTGAGTTTTCTGGGTTTGGTGATGTAGCTACCGGGCTGTTGGCCGGCCGGAGGTGGTTCGGGCAGTCCTCTGCGGACAATCGTTCGTATCGGTGTCAATTGCTAGGGTTTTCGGAAGATCTGAGCCTACACATCTAGTTCCAACAAAGGGGGTTTTCTCAATTTTATTTATCTCCGAATAAATTGCTGTTCTTGGTGATATTGTGCAATTTATTATTATTATTATTATTATATATATATATTTGTTATATATATATTTTCGGTATTTATCTATATTTATATATATATATATATATATATTTGTTATATATATAAATATATATACCTACTGTAGTCTAACATATATTATATATATTATATATATTAGTTATATTTATCTAAAAATATATATAATATATCCCGGTTTATATACTGTTTCGGATTTGTTCGGAATATCGTATTCCGATCGCTTGGTTATTATCATTATCGTTGTTAACCTGGAATCAGCTATTTGTGTTTGCAGATTTGTTCTGGTCCTTTCTCGGTCAGCTTGTTCCTCGGGATTATTGCAATAATTATATTGGTTATAATTATAGGTTTATTAGTTGGTCTGTAATCCTTAAACCCTATCCCGTAGAATACAATTGTAATTGTTATATTCGTTTAATCCGCTTGTTTAATCAATCCTGTCTTTAACCATTATACGACCCGATACCCAACACCAACTAATGTTTTTCTTAATCCCGATCAATATGGCTGCATATCAGATGTCGGTCTAACAAACAAGATAGAGAATTTATGCCAGCTGCACATTGCTATGCTCCAGAAGTCAAGAAAACTCAAAACCTGTTCCAAGGATCGGATGTATATAGCTTCAGGGTTCTGCTTCTCGAACTTCTCACAAGAAAGTCTCATGTACATGTCCCTGGTGGTCCCAGGGCTGTTGACCTAGTCAGCCTGGTTACTTCTGTAATAAACAGAATTCGGGCTGCTAATGTATTTGATGCCGATCTCTTGAAGCAGCCTATCATAAATAAACAGATGGTTAAAACGCTGCAAATAGGAATGAGATATGTAGAAAAATCGATAAAGAAGAGACCTAAGATATCTGAAGTAGTGAAGTTGTTAGAGGAAATTACTATGGCGAACCCGATAAGTCATGCTCCTGTGGCCGGAGAACTTGTTTTTATTGAGGATGCCAACCCTACATTTGGCTTTGAGGATGTTCTAAGAGCTTCTGCTGTCGTGCTTGGGAAAGGAACATTTGGGACTTCTTATAAGATGAGTTTAGGAAATGGAAACACAATCGTAGCGAAGAGATTGAGGGATCTACTCGTGACATTTGAAGATTTTCAGCACCATATGGAGATCACTGGAAGAATGAGGCACCAAAACATTTCTGATGTGAAGGCCTATGCTTTTTACAAGGATTACAAGCTCTTGCTGTATGATTACTATAATCAGGACAGTGTCTCTGCTTTGCTACGTACATGGTATGTAGAACTAAATTATGTCATTTCAGTTTGTATATAAAAATCGGTAAACTCGGATGAGTACTCGGGCGAGTACTGGAAATCGGTCCTCAACCAAGCTGAGTTGAGACTACATGGGTCAAAAATCGTTTTTGACTAAACTCGGGTCAAACTCAGTCAAAATCGGTCAAACACGGACTAATTGTGAGAGTACGTGAATTTCAATGTTCTTCACTAAAAATTACTGATTTTTTTTTAATTCAAGCAAATTAAGTGCTCTAAATTTTTTTTTGGACAAAGCTATATATCAATATGACTATACACATCAATTTACCATTCTATCAAAATTATTCTAATAACCTTATACTTGAATACATACTCAACTATAGAGATAATGCTTAAACAAATAAAAAAAATTATTCTTTTTATTAATATATATAAAAATTAAAAAAATTAGGGTATTACTAAACAATGCCCAAAAATTACTAGACACCGCCCTATAATATTACCTTTTTGTCCATTTCACAATCTTTCATTTTTTGTACTCAACACACCAACACACAAGTTTTTCGAATTGAAATCTTGAAACAAATTTTCATTTATTCTACAGAACACACAATCAAATATATATCGTCAATATCATCGACAACTACGAAAATGGACGAGAATTCACATCTGGAGGTAATTTTTCGGAGAAAATGACGCAGGCGTCTGAATATTCTGCCTGTTTCATGGTACAGGCGTCCTCAGATTCCGCCTAGACCATGGTACAGGCGTCTGCTACGGACGCTCCGTCCTAGGTCTAGGCGTCTAAACCAGGCGCCTGAACCATGGTCTGGACGTCCGATTCAGACGCCTGTCCGATGGCTAGGCGTCCGATTTAGACGCTGTCTGCGTGGCCGAGCGTCAGCGTACGCCGGCCATGGTCCCGGCGCAATTTTTGGACGCCTGGACCCTTTTTTTTGCCTGATTTTGAATTTTAATAATAATATTATTGGTATTATTATTAACATTATGTCAATTAAAAATTTCAGGTTATATTGGAAGAATTTGAAGGTGACGGCGTTGATTATAGTGGTTATTTCGTTATTGACGAAATATTCGTTAGTGATTGTGATGCGATAGGTTGGGCGAAAAAAATTGCTCTTCAAATTGGTTTCGAGTTGATCATTTCGTCGTACAAGAATAAAGGAAAGACAAAGCTATTGAGATGTAACCGTGGTGAACGGTACAGAGGGGTATTAAGAGATTTGGATGTCGCTGTTCGAAAGGACACAAAGACGAAAGCATGCAAGTGTACATTTCAGATAAAGGCCGAACAATTGCCTGACTTGAGTGGTTGGATAATCAGACCGATCTCTGGGAGTAAGGGTATGCACAATCACTCATTTATTGTTTATCCGGAGGGGCATCGTCAAATGAGTGGACTGAGTAAATCGGCCAAACAAGTTGTTCGTGAGATGAGTCTTTGCTCAAGCGAGCCGTGTGCCATCTTGGCGGCCATTCAGAATAAATTTCCCGAGGAAAAACCGACTAGACGACATATCTATAATTATAGAGACCACTTGAGGAAGCATGATTTTGAAGAAAGAGATGTCGTCGGTCAGTTTCACCATTTGGCTGTGACGAATAACTACGTACATTGGGCCAGCCGACCCGGATACAAATGCTGTTACCCACGTGTTCATGGCACATCCAACATCAATCAACTTAATCCGGACCTACAGATGGTTCATTGGCATGGATTCTACCTACAAAACGAATAAGTATAAGATGCCATTTCTCGAGGTAGTCTGGATGACTCCATGTAACAAGAACTTTCTAATCGCCTATGCAATTATGAAAGATGAGACCGAATTGAGCTATGCGTGGGTGTTACAGAAGTTGAAAATTTTGCTTGGGTTTGATGTTCATCCGACGGCTATTGTTACGGATCGCGAGTTGGGATTGATGCGTCCTATTGGAGAGATATTTCCATAGAGTGCCCACTTACTTTGCACATGGCATATTAATACGGATGTTGAAGACAAGGTCTATAGAATTTGTGGAAAAGATAAAGAAATGGGCCAAAAGTTTAAAAATGGGAAATGGAAGAAAATCATGGAAGCGGCGACCGAAGAGGAATACGATCAAGCGGTGCAACTCATGAAGGATACACGGAGATGGAATCCTAAGGTGATATCCTACGTTGAGGGTACATGGCTAAAATACAAGGAGATGTTCGTTGTTGCGTGGACGAATAAAGTGCTTCATTTTGGAAACACAACCACTTGTAGAGTTGAGAGTGCAGATGCCGAGTTAAAGCAATGGCTTAATTCTTCCACCGGAGCCCTCGATACCGTCTGGACCAAAGTGAACCAGGAGATTGAATCACAACTTACGCAGATCAGATACACACTTGAACAGTCTAGGTGTCGTACAGGCGTGGTGTACTCTGGTTTTTCGTTCAACTACTTGCGCTGTCGTGTTTCCCATCATTGTCTGCGGTTACTGTCGAATGAATTGACACGTATGAGAGAATTAAGTGATCAAGTGTACCATCGTTGCGGTTGTGCACTCCAAACCACCCATCAGATTCCTTGTGCGTGTGAGCTCAAGAGACTTATGGAATCGCGGATCCCATGCAGTGTTAGTCGTCTTCACATATTTTGGCAAACACTTATTATTGGTGATGGTGTGGACACGACCGAATTTGTCGATCCTTCTACCGGTGCTGAATCGGAGGACCAGCGGTACTTCCAGGCCCTTGTCGATGAGGTCAGACAGAGCGATCCTGCAGTTGTCCGTAACGTATCACTTATGATCCACGATCATCTTCACCCTAATCAAACGCGTTACGTTGAACCACAAGTGAATACGGCAGTTAAGGGTCGACCAAGAGGATGTTCATCGACTAGACGCGATCCTAGTGCTTGGGAGTATAGCCAAAGGGGTCGTGGCCGTTCCCGCTCATCCAGTGGTCGTGGCCGCAGCTCTTCTGCATCAGTCCACAATGCCTCTTCATCGGATATGAATAAATTTATTAATACTCGTGATATGCTTTTTAAGTTTGATATTATTTCGATAATATGTAATATATTGAATATGTGTTTGCAGATGCACACCACCGAGTGGAGATTGGTAACTATCACCATATCGACAAGATACCGGGAATTATTTTGCTGTTTGTTGAATGTTATCTCGATGTCCCAGAAGACGGTAATTGTGGATTTCGTGTTATCGCCGACTACATATTTGGCGACCAAGATAAATGGCGTATTGTACGTGTATGCATTGCAAATGAAATTATGGCTAACTGTACACTCTACCGATCAATCTACTATGATGGGATTGAACCTGAGGTTCGACGTATTACATGGGATGGTGGTGCGTGTGGATCGGATCATTGGATGGCTGTTGCTGAAGATTTATTCCCTATTGCTACTATTTTCAATGCCGCCGTCATACTATTCGGATTCGAAAACGGTAGATCTTTATTTTCATGTCTCACTGTGCTGCCATTGAAAGCACCCTCAACGGCAACACGGCCTAGCCAAGAGATTGTCATTTGTCATTTAGGAGATACGTACAAACATTTTATTCGTGTAGATTTAATGCCTAATTTTCCTGTACTGCCCATAGTGACTAACTGGTTTAGATTCCATGATAGTAGTGTTGGTGGCTGGGAGAATTTGTATACGATCAGGAGAGAAAAATGGAATAGATTAGTCGGTATGATGTAAAAATGAATTTGTTGTAAGTTCCTTAATTATTAAAATTTTCGTTTTTGTTGATCTTTATAGTTGATAGTTGATTTTATTTTTTGTTGATCTTGATAGTTGACAGAAAAATTTTCGTTTTTGTAAGCAGAAGAGAAAAAAACAAACAAAAGTACAGTGCCAAATGCAAAACGAAAGTGCCAATCAATATACAAAATACAAAAAAAAAAACGAAAATGCCAATCAAAATACCGTCTCACACAAAACAAACAAAATACAAAATACAAAATCAGTTGGCCAAATGCCAATCCCTCATGTACTCCTCAAGCATCGTCGTCGCTTCTTCCGCCCGGTGCAGGGAAGGTGTACGATCTGATCTTTGGGTAATCTGCAATCGACTCACCCACCGTAAAAATATTGACTATATAATACAATGAGTAATGTATTATGTAATCAAACATAGTGCAAAGTTACAGAACATACGTAATCATTCTTTGGAACGAGAAGGGATCAGCAGTCCAGTCTTTGCACCGTCGTTCGATGGCGAGGTGCGAATACCGATAATACCACTCAATGTAATCATCGGCGCATGCAGCCTGATCATGAGTAGCAACCTGATAGTCAGCGAGAGGAAGCCTGTATGCGCCCGGAAACATCATCCAAGCATCATATGACATTCGAATGGGATAGTCAACTCGGTACAATCTGCTCGACCACGCCCGAACCGCTTTCTCCGGTCTGGTGATCGGGAAAGGAATGGTCTGCACATAACCGAGCTGTCGTAATGCCCGACCAGGCATGTATGGCTCGATAATATCCCGATATCGTAGCCATCCAATGAATGTGGTCCTCGGGACATCCCTCACCGGATCAGGGCCATAAGGCAACCATTGTATCTGCGTACATGTAATCAACAAATTATACAAGTTATTTTTAAATGAATTGTGAGATTGTTAGAAGGAATCGCTGTGGCTGTCAACTGATCAATGCGGCGACGCAAAGACTGGAGTCGGTGCTCGTCCTTACCCTCGGGCTGGACACTCCATGTAGAAGCTCGAGGCTGCGTGGAGTCAACAATCATACACTCTCGATGAGGTCGAAAGCAGGGAAAATACTCATAAATCCAATCCTGAACGAGGGTAAGGCATCCACAAATACCCATGGAGTCGCCGCGACTAGCGATACTGAGCTACCTGAAAGCCAATGCGGCCGAACCCCATGAATACTGACCGGTCGTATCCATACCGTCCCTCACCTCCAATATGCAGGACGGCCTAATCCGGTTACCACTCTTGTCAACAAACAAGGTGCCACATCCAAGCTACGGCCTGGGTGCCCTCCACTCGAGCTCCATCGCGGCATGACCTGAAAATCGAGTCCATAAGTACGCCGCCAACCCCCAGTGAGTATCAGTAGCTCCAACCGCGATACTCCAAGAACCTCCATCACATACACTTGCAACTGTGTAGATGTGCTATTGGCATCAACCAATCGCCCCTCGACAGGAATGCGAAGGATCTGCCACACATCATGTAACATGATGGTCATCTCTCCGAACGACATGTGAAAAGAGTTCGTATCGGGCTGCCACCACTCAACGAACGCAGAAATCACGGGGAGTCAATATGTCTGAACATGGCGTCCGTCAGGTGGGATAACCCAGTCCCACTGATCCGACTCACTAAAGAGGGTGACATCACTGAGTGCCACTGACTCAAGCTCTGACAAGCAGCAGTCCTGGTGTGACACTTCAGCAAACCTCTCATATCTCCAGTCCAGATATGCGCGGCGACATGCCCACCGAAACTCGGGATAACGCTGCCGTCGATAGGGCCACCAGGCATCTCCTCAGTAACCATCCAAGATGTGTCATCCTCTGCCCTACGCCGTTTACTACTGGTAGACCCAGAAGTGACAAACCTCCCCCCTCTCCCCTTCCGAACCCGGCACGAAAATGAAGAAGAATCATCACCCCCCTCCTGATCATCGGCCTCATCGTGCGAATAAAACTCGCTCGAATCCTCAGTACCAAAATCAGTATAAGGTACGTCCTCGAATCCACTACGCTCTGCCTCCCGCTGTCTACGAACGGAAGCATCAACACCACGAGCTCTGGTGTGACGCGCTCCAGAACCCATCATCTCTGTGACTAGCGGCATAGATTTGCCCGCTCCTCCTCTCATCTGCATTTAGCAAACGATACAACTAATAAGTAATAATCATACAAACAATAAACATTACTAATTATTAATTGAAAATTTTATTTTTTTCCAAAAAAATGGTAGGCGTCCAGCAGACGCCCGAACAAGCGAGGCGTACTGTGCAGACGCCACGACCATGGTTCAAGCGTCCAAAACAGACGCCTACTCCAGCGGCTAGGCGTCCGATCTGGACACATGTGCACGGTTTGGACGTCCGACCTAGACGTCTATACCACTAGCAGAGCGTCCGCCATGGACGCCTGCGCCATGGACAGGCGGAATCGGCGGACGCCTGTGCCATGGCCAGGCGTCATCGTCGGACGCCTGTCACAAAATAACGGCCGCGGCCTCTGTCGTGCACTCCGACACGGCGGCCGCGACCAAAGAAGCAGTAAAATGAAAAAAAGTAGTTACCGGAGCTTTTACTTTTCCGGTCATGGCGGCGGACGATGGCGGTGCGGCGGCTAACGGCGGCTGTGCGGCGGTGATATGGCGGCGGACGGTGGCTGTGCGGCGGTGGTGTGGCGGCGATGCGGCTGCGTCAGGTGGGGTGTTTAGAGAGAAAAGTATTGTCAAATTAGGATTACAAATCTGATTAATATGAATTAAGGGCAAAAAGGTAATATTCTAGGGCGGTGTCTAGTAATTTAGGGCGGTGTTTAGTAATCCAGAAAAATTATCATACCGATTAGTTGTCCCAGTACTCATTCTGAGTACTCACCGTTTATCCAAGTACTCATTTTTTAAAAACTAAACCGAGTATTACCCAGTACCGATTCTTACAACCTTACATTTCAGTAATTAGTGCTTGCAAGATGTTCCAAGTTTCAGCAAATATAACTGAATTCTAATTTCATATTTTTTGCTGCAAGTAGTTGATCTTATAATGCTAGTCTTTTTTTCTTTTTTTTTTTACTGATTATACTTGAATGCATTTTCTCCAACTTTACTTTACGAGATGTACTAATACTTTATACAATATTTTGTACAATATATGTTTATGAAAAATTACCGGTTTTTTTACCGGGTTATCGATTTCGGTCCTTATCGGTTTCGGTTCTAACTTTGGTACCAGTATCCGGACCGCTAACGTTTCGGGTGAGTATCGATCCTGGGTATTATCGGACGGTTCTCGAGTACACTTGGACCGCTAACAGCCCTAGACAAGACAAGCGGAATAGATATTATTGATAGATGGTGCTGTCTTGCTGGAATCCACACTATTTAGTCTCAAATCGCCGCGGATCGCCAAGGGATAAGAAAAGATAAGAAAATGATGAAGTTAACTGTTGTTGTCCTATATATACTGATCGAGCTTAGCGTACGCTACTCTGGATAAAATGCAGTCCAGAGGGGAGCCGGAAGCAAGCTCGGCCAGAGCGGGCGCTTGGACAAGGAGCTCGCCATGTGAAAGTGCTCGCTCTTTTTAGGAGACGCTCCGCGGGGGTATGAGTTAGGAACAGCTAGTCAAGACAGCGGTCGCTCACCCAAGGCGAGGGCGAAGTAATTCGGAATAGAGAGTCAAGACAGCGGTCACTCACTCAAGGCGGTAGCTGAGCTGAAGGTGGTGCAAAACCGCTATAAATATGCGACGAGCCCCGTTAGCGTATGTTAATGTCCCGTTACCGTGCGCTAACTATTCTTACACAGTAATACAATGGTGAATTCCGGTCATAATATACACGTCTCGAAAGATACAAAACTTGATATTTACTAACGAATAATGATACATTATTAAGGATCAACAACATGCAAGCTCACGCTCCTATCAAAATACATGATTCCAACCATCCGATAGAACGGACACCAATTCTAATAATAGTACCCAAAACTATGCAAAATTACAAAACGGCCCAGACTCCCGAGAATCACGATCCAAGGCCAAATAACAATCTCAGGAAGTCGTAACATATCCAAAATATTAAAGGAACTTGCAGAAGTAACGAAACGTCAGTTTAGAACGAGATTTATGAGAATCGAGACTAAACGCGGAAAAGTTACACAAAATGCAAAAATATCATAAAACAACTCCGAAACTCGTTCGGATGGTCATGAATGCAGAACAAAATAGTTTCAGAATACCAAAACAATTACAAGCGAGTCGTCCGAAATGAAAATACACCAAAATAGAAATTAATAAAAATAAAAAGTGCGGATATTACAATACAGAAAATAAGTCCACGACTCGTCGTTCTCTATCGGATCGAGACCAACTACAAGAGGAAATACTTGCTCGTTCCCGCCAAATGTGACGGCCACAAATAAAGTTCCTTTATTCGTTCTCTCCAGGTGGGTCCCATCAACTTTAATCATCGGTCGAAGGCACGTATCAAATGTGTAATACCCGATTGTAATTCGTTCATTATCATTCAGTATATTGTCACTCAGTAACTTTTTCACTCATTAATAATCATTCATCATTCATATTCATTCACTGTATTCACCGTTCAAAATGATTTTGTATCGTGTATCAGTTATTATTCGTCATTCAACCCGGTTGGAGAGTCGGGCCGAATGTATCATCATTGTCATCTTTGTAGTGGGATGCGTGTGAGGAGTAGCTAGACCCGGCATTTTACCACACGACATGAAAATACGACACGAAAACGACACGAAAATTTAGTGTTTGGGTTTGCATTTTGAGTACACGACACGAAAATACACGAACACAAAAGTACACGACCGAGATTTAGTGTCGGGTTTGTGTTTACCATTTGGGTACACGACATGACACGGCGTACACAAAATAAATAAATAAATAAATAAATAAATATAATATTATATACTTAATTTAATAAAAATATATATATTATGAATTATGTTTATAATAAACTTTAAAATATGAAAATATAATGTGAACTTTCATAAATATCGTATAAACATTTGTGTTTTCCTTGCCATACGTTTCATTTCGTCCACTAAAACCTATAAAAATAATATTATAATATTAAAATTATTATTTTTTATAATATTTTAATATTTATTTTATATTATGTGGCGGACACGAAAACACGACACGAAACGACACGAATTTGCGTGGTACACGACACGACATGACACGAATTCATTTAGTGTCGTGTATGGGTTTGGACTTTTGGTACACGAAAAACGAAAGTACACGACACGAAAATACACGACACGAACGAATTGCCATGTCTAGGAGTAGCGCACGCTACGTACTCTCCTTAGCGCGCGCTAATTGAGTACGAGTAGCGCACACTACCTTTCAGTTTTAGCGCACGCTAATGTGGTTCAGGCAGACAGTCCAGAAGGCACTGGACTGAATTCGAGTTGTCGTAGCGCACGCTACGAATGGTTAGTAGCGTACGCTAGTTGTGTGGATAGCGCATGCTACGTAATCAGTGTAGCGCGCACTAAAGTCCGAGCAGGCAGAGTCCAGTGGGTACTGGACTGGAATTGAGTAATTCTTAGCGCACGCTATGATCGTATATTAGCGTACGCTAATGGTGTAGTAGCGCACGCTGAGTTTTGGGTGTAGCGCACGCTATCGCGAGCAGGTCAGAGGACAGGAGATTCTGGACTCCAGTTACTGGGTATCAACATCAGTTAGCGCACGCTAACATTTTGGGTTAACGCACGCTATATGGAAGGTGTTAGCGCACGCTACCAAGTTCGTAGCGCACGCTAACGAGGCATTCAGAGCTCACTGGACTGCCCGGTTAACCGCTAGCGCACGCTAAATATCAGGGCTTAGCGTGCGCTAATCTGGGATCAGTATATATTGGACAGTTCACCCCCATTTCGTCATTTTTCATTTCTCCTCCTCCGCTCGACGGTTTTGGGCGATTTCGGACGTTTTGGAGAGATCTTTTCGAGCTGCATCCACCTATCAACATCTTCAAGCTTATAATTAGGATTAATCATCATTTCATCCTCTTCAATACATCAAATCAAGGTAAACATTTCTTGGATCTAGAATTTCGGATTTTTAGTGTTTTCCTCCCGATCTCTTCGTGTAAGCTTGCTATTATGTTGGAATATATTGGATATGGATTATCTACCTTGGATACATGTATTCCTACGGATTTATTGGTATCTATTTCGGATTTGATGAATATTTGGGGAATTATTCAAGAACCCTTGATGTTTGAATTTGGTTATTTTGGGGGTTTCCGATTAATGTTGTCGTAACCTTGGGTTGTGGTTTCGAAATGGATTATTGATGTCATTAATGAAGTTTTGTTAGGTTGAATCATTCCTTGGAGGTTGGGTATCGATATTATTGGGGTTGGTTGTAACCAAAAAGACGAATGTTTGCAACGTATCTGTTAGAATGCCCCAATGAATTTGGATTTGTCGTATCGACGTTTTGAGTTGGTTGTGATTATGCTTGGTACGTATATTGAGCATTTGTTGGTAATTATGTTGTTCAAGGTTGTTCGAGCAACCGATATTTTTCCACTTAGGACGTTTGTTCGAGGAAGGACTTTCTTCACCGGTATTTGTGTAAGTTAATTCTCACTCGGTTAAAAGGATACTCATTCCTTTTGTTGTTGTTCATTCATAATCATAATTCATTCATAGTGTAATAATCATATTGAGACTTGTAACTATCAAAATAATCATTCAATTCACGAGGAACGACGGTTCTAATCATTTTAGTGAGCTATCATTCATTTCATTATTATTTCATCTCGGTGAGTCATTCTTGACCCTTGTCGGATTGTTATTCATTAATATTCATCATGGTCACTCGTGTTCATGTGACCTTCTGGGTTCATATTGCGTGGCCGGGTGGTTATGTGTGGAATTTTTAGTCGGGCACACGATAGTCATGTGAAGGGTTCACCGACACAATGGACGGTGCACACGGTAACGTGCCTCCGTGAGACTAATTAGGTACAAGGATGGGTGTGTCCGGACACTCATCTTGTGCACTTACACGTCCCATTACGGGCGTACTATGATGCCCCTCTTCAGCTTAATTTCATAATTAAGATATATCATGACTGTGTTTATTCAACTCTTGAGGATTGTTATTCTGTGTAACTGACCCCGTTGGGGGATATTGTTTTCAGGTCATGGCAAGGCAAAAGTATGGGAAGAGAACATTGACGGCGAGGAGTCCCAGTGATACTAGTAGGGTCCCCCAGTCCTTTTCACTCATTCATGTTTCTTCATTTTTATTTCCGCTGCAGATTGCCGTTTGGATATTCATTTTTATTCAGTGTTGTATATTTTATCTTCATATAAAATATACATGTATTCTGTATTTCCTGAGTGTGTTGTACTTGAAACTCTTCATCAGAATAATTGATGATATAATGTGGTTAGGTACTATAATTATATTATTTAATTCATTAATTTTCATTCGCCTGGTGGGTCCCAGTTGGGGATCCACGGCACTGTAATATCCGCCTAGTTTGGGGTGTTACAGAGTTGGTATCGGAGCATGGTTTTGAATGCTACCTTCTGAGTCATGTCTCATTTGAAATCATTGTTCATCAGACTAGTATCATTGGACTTTCGCGTCACGTGTGACCTGTGCAATCGCCGAGCCCCTCAGACCGAAAGAACTGTAAGATTTCAGACGCCATGGTATAATTTCTGGCAATAAGAATCACTCATTCATCATTCATTAGTCAACAATCCTCAATCATCATTTCCATTTTTGATCATGTCAATCATGTTAACTCATTAATCCCTCATTTCATTTCATTGCTCAGTTGTTGATCTTGAGGATCGTATCATTAATCTTGTTAACTTGTTCAAGATATTCATTTCAAGAATTTCATCAGATAATCATGTAACCTCCGTTGATCATTCATGTAATCATTGTATTAGAGCGTGTATGCTCATTATTATTATTTCATAATGTAATCATAATTCGGCACTCATGCGAGTTCTATAATCATCATGTGATCTTCCTACTTCAGTATGGATAGAGCTGTCAGAGGACGCAGGGGAAGAGGCCGCGGTGCGGGCTGAAACCCAGGAGCTCATGTGAATACACGCGCAAACGCAAGGAATAATGCTAATTCATCGAGCAGCGACTCTGACACTCATTCACCCGAAAATAATCATTCACCGTCAGGGAGTCGTACCCGGGACACAGCTCAATCAGAAGGTGTTCGGGTTGATCAGCTCGCTTTTATGCAGGGCATGATGGCCTATATGACACATATGGCACGCCTCATGGATACGATGCAGAACTCAACCGCTCAAAATCAGCAGGCTCCTCCGCCGCCACCTGAGAGGCAAGAGAGGAGTGTGAGCAGTAACATTGGCGACATCTCTCGCCAGAGACCACCTACTTTCTAGGGCTCATCTGAGCCGGCGAATATTATTCACTGGATTGACCATTTTGAGAAGCTATTTGCTATGGTGGATTGTCCCGAAGGGCATAAAGTTTCAGTCGCGGCTTACTATCTGGGTAAGAGCGCTCACTCTTGGTGGTTATCTTTGAAGCCCACCGATGGATCTTGTACTTGGGATCAGTTTAAGACCCTCATGATGGAGAGATATTATCCGGCCCCACTCAGGGGGGCCAAGTTATCAGAATTACTCATTCTCGACCACTCAGCGGACGATGATGTTCTCACCATCGCTGAGAAATTTCAGGAACTTCTTCCTTTTGCTTCATCCATTATTCGCTCCGAGGCGGATAAGATCAAGTATTTCAGTAAGAGGTTGAAACCTCGTATGCGGATGCAGTTGCTTAATCACAATTGCACCACCCTGGCCGAATTAATCAAGAAAGCTCTTACTTATGAGCTTACTGCTAAGGAGATTTCTACTAGCAAGAAGTCAAAGAATCGTAATCAGTCTGAAGGCAGTCAGGCAACCTTCAAGAAGCCTCGTGTGGGCTCTACTTTTTGTGAGCAACCTCCTATGGCGCCTAAACACGCAGAATCTCAGTCCCGAGCGGCCAGTTCGGCCATCACCTATTTCAACTGTGGAGAACAGGGTCATTTCAGCAACAAGTGTCCCAGACAGACTATCACGTGCAATAACTGTGGGATTGCTGGGCATAAGGCCCGTTTTTGCCGAAGAGACTCCAAGCCTACTCCGGCGATATCTCAGGCCATGAAGCAGTCAGTGGTTCAGACTCAGGCCACTCAGTCCGCGTCGTTCAAGACGACGGGGGCGAATAAAGGCGGAGCCCATAGCTATCAGACAGTAGCATCCGGTTCCGGGACTGGCAAACCCCGAATTTACGAGATGAAAAGAGCTGACGATCCGGAGGCCTGAATGATCTCAGGTACACTCGAAATTTCATCTCAACCTGTGTGTACCCTTTTTGATACTGGTGCATCGCATTCATTCATTTCCGAGTCATGTTTGAGTAGACTACGTCTGGATAGTGCCACTAGTTGTGAGCCTTATGTCATTGGTCTACCAGATGGTAGAAGAATTATCGGAGATCGTGAGATTAAGAATTGTTCGATTCAGCTTAATGG
The DNA here is from genome assembly GCA_033398695.1 of Orobanche coerulescens. Taxonomy (NCBI): domain Eukaryota; kingdom Viridiplantae; phylum Streptophyta; class Magnoliopsida; order Lamiales; family Orobanchaceae; genus Orobanche; species Orobanche coerulescens. The sequence continues at coordinate 36,113,776 of CM065816.1, read as the reverse complement.
CCGAGTTTGGTTGTCAAACCTGATCGAGGTAGATTTACCTAGAGATGATGTTATTTTGGGTATTGATTGGATGGATCGTCATGAGTCCCTCCTTAGTATCCGTAAGCGTATGGTCACTATTGTTTCAGACGATGGGGTCGAGTGTGTATTTCAGGGAGGTAATCCCAACTGTTTCGGTAGAGTCATTAATATGATGAAAGCAGTTAAATTACTCAACAAGGGATGTGTTGGTTATTGGTGCTATATGACCAAGACCGAGAAGTCATCAGTGTCATTGACGGAATTCCCGGTAGTGAGAGAATACGCCGATGTATTCCCAGACGAGATACCTGGTTTTCCTCCACAGAGAGATAGGGAATTCACGATTGAGTTGGAGCCTGGTACGTCTCCAATATCGAAAGCACCGCATCGGATGGCCCCGACCGAAATGCAAGAACTGAAGAATCAATTGGAGCTTTAGTATTTTCCAAGATCGACTTGGGTATCATCAGTTGCGAATTCGAGAGTCGGATATCGCTAGAACGGCGTTTCGGACACGCTATGGTCATTATGAGTTTGTGGTGATGCCGTTTGGGTTAACTAATGCACCTGCAGTATTCATGGAGTTAATGAATTGGGTTTTCATCGATTATTTAGATCAGTTCGTGGTTGTTTTCATAGAAGATATTTTGACTTATTCTCGTGACCGAGAGGAGCACGAATTTCACCTTCATCAGGTTCTCGACGTGTTGAGACGATAGCAGCTATATGGAAAGTTTTCCAAATATGAATTCTGGATGTCTAAGGTGACGTTTCTCGGACATGTAATTTCATCAGACGGTGTACGTGTCGACCCTCAGAAGATGGAGGCTATCCGAGATTGGCAACCTACGAAGAATGTTATGGAAATCCGAAGCTTTCTCGGATTAGCAGGCTATTACCGGCGATTTGTGGAAGGATTTTCTAAAATCGCTCAACCTATGACGAACCTTTTGCGGAAGGATAAGAAATAAACGTGTTCTGACGCGTGTCAACAGAGTTTTGAGCAGCTCAAGAGTCGTTTAATTTTAGCACCTGTTCTTTCTTTACCGCAAGGGACGGAAGGATTCGTGGTTTATAGTGACGCATCCGGACAAGGTCTCGGATGTGTATTAATGCAGAACGGTAAAATGATTGCCTATGCTTCGAGTCAACTGAGACCTTATAAGGTCAACTATCCTACCCATGACCTGGAGCTAGCGGCCGTGGTATTCACGTTGAAGATTTGGCGTCATTATCTTTATGCATCACCTGTCAGATTTTCACCGATCATAAGAGTTTGAAGTATATATTTACTCAGAAAGAGTTGAATATGCGACAAAGACGGTGGTTAGAACTGATTAAGGATTATGATATCGAGATTCAATACCACCCGGGTCAGGCAAACGTTGTCGCCGACGCCTTGAGTCGTAAGTCTGTTCAGGAACAAATGCTTTCTCGTTTAACTGTTCAGAAGTAGCTTCAGAAGGAATTCCTAAGACCTGAGATCGAGGTCTGGTTACAGCGAGTACAAGGGCAACTTTGTATGTTAGAGATTTCATTGCCACTTGAGGAGGCGATCAGAGTGATTCAGGGTTCAGACCCATTTTTATTGCGCATCCGAGAGGATGTGGCTCAGGGGAAAGCCCCTGGATTTGTGGTCCACGAGGATGTACTTTTGTGATTTTAGAACCGGTTATGCATACCGGCGGATGCCGAGTTGAAAAACTCGATGTTGAGAGAAGCTCATGATACCCCTTATTCCATTCATCCGGGGTCGAGCAAGATGTACAAATACTTGAAACAAAATTACTGGTGGAGTAACATGAAGCGAGAAGTTGCAGAATTTGTTTCAAGATGTTTAACCTGTCAGCAAGTCAAGATAGAACATCAGCGACCGGCGGGTATGCTGAAACCGCTCCCTATTCCAGAGTGGAAATGGGAGGATATTTCAATGGACTTCATCACGAGTTTGCCGACGAGTCGTCGTGGCATGAATACAATTTGGGTAATTGTGGACCGTTTATGTGGGGTCCTGAGAGACTTGCCCAGTAGTTCATCAAAGAGATAGTGAGATTGCACGGTACTCCTAAGAGTATCGTTTCCGATCATGACGGGCGATTCGTGTCACATTTTTGGAAGTCAGTTCATCATGTCAGGGGAACTCATCTTAATCTCAGCACAGGTTTTCATCCTCAGTCCGACGGACAATTAGAGAGGACTATTCAGACGTTGGAGGACATGTTAAGGGTATGTGTTCTCGATTGGAAGGACGATTGGGAAGCCCAACTACCGTTGATCGAGTTCATGTACAATATTAGTTGGCATGCTTCGAGTAAGATGGCACCTTATGAGGCCTTGTACGGTCGTCGTTTTCGATCTCCTTTGTGTTGGGATGACTTATCAGAATTAATCGACAACGAGCCCGATATGCTTATTATCGCCCGTGAGAAGGTAGCTTTGATCAGGACTCGTTTGTTGACCGCTCAGAGTCGATAAAAGTCATATGTAGATAATCGTCGTCGACCATTCGAGTTCGAGACAGGTGACCACGTTTTGGTCAAGGTATCCCCGAGTCGAAGCATCTTCCGTTTTGGGAAACGGGGAAAGTTGAGTCCGAGGTTCATTGGAACATTTGAGATTTTGGATCGAGTAGGCAGTCTGGCTTATCGATTGGCTTTACCTCCGGCTTGGAGCTGAATTCATAATGTGTTTCACGTCTCTCAGTTGTGGAAGTATGTTGCCGACCCGAGTCACATACTTCAGTTTGATGAAATCGAGATTGCGGATGATCATACGTACGAGAAGTGTCCTGTACGAGTCTTAGAGCGGCGAATTAAACAGTTGAGGAACAAGACGATTCCTTTGGTCAAGATCCAGTGATCTAGACACGGAGTTGAAGAGGCTACTTGGGAGACCGAGGATAGTATGCGGGAGAGTTATCCCGAATTGTTTCACCCTTAGTTTCTAGGACGAAACTATTTTTAAGGGGGGAGTATGTAATACCCGGTTGTAATTCATTCATTATCATTCAATATATTGTCACTCGGTAACTTTTTCACTCATTAATAATCATTCATCATTCAAATTCATTCACTGTATTCACCGTTCAGAGTAATTTTGTATCGTGTATCAGTTATTATTCGTCATTCAACCCGGTTGGAGAGTCGGGCCGAACGTATCATCATTGTCATCTTTGTAGTAGGCTGTGTGTGAGGAGTAGCGCACGCTTACGGGTAGCGCACGCTACCTTTCAGTTTTAGCGCACGCTAATGTGGTTCAGGCAGACAGTCCAGAAGGCACTGGACTGAATTCGAGTTGTCGTAGCACACGCTACGAATGGTAAATAGGGTACGCTAGTTGTGTGGATAGCACACGCTACGTAATCAGTGTAGTGCGCTAAAGTCCGAGCAGGCAGAGTCCAGTGGGTACTAGACTGGAATGGAATAATTCTTAGCGCACGCTATGATCGGATATTAGCGTACGCTAATGGTGTAGTAGCGCATGCTGAGTTTTGGGTGTAGCGCACGCTATCGCGAGCAGGTCAGAGGACAGGAGGTTCTGGACTCCAGTTGCTGGGTATCAACATCAGTTAGCACATGCTAACATTTTGGGTTAACGCACGCTATATAGAAGGTGTTAGCGCATGCTGTCAAGTTCGTAGTGCACACTAACGAGACAGCCAGAGCTCACTGGACTGCCCGGTTAACCGCTAGCGCACGCTAAATATCAGGGCTTAGCGTGCGCTAATCTGGGATCAGTATATATTGGACAGTTCACCCCCATTTCGTCATTTTTCATTTTCTCCTCCTTCTCTCGACGATTTTGGGCGATTTCGGACGTTTTGGAGAGATCTTTTCGAGCTGTATCCACCTATCAACATCTTCAAGATTATAATTCGGATTAATCATCATTTCATCCTCTCCAATATATCAAATCAAGGTAAACATTTCTTGGATCTAGAATTTCGGATTTTTAGTGTTTTCCTCCCGATCTCTTCGTGTAAGCTTGTTATTATGTTGGAATATGTTGGATATGGATTATCTACCTTGGATACATGTATTCCTACAGATTTATTGGTGTATATTTTGGATTTGATGAATATTTGAGGAATTATTCAAGAACCCTTGATGTTTGAATTTGGTTATTTTGGGGGTTTCCGATTAATGTTGTCGTAACCTTGGGTTGTGGTTTCCAAATGGATTATTGATGTCATTAATGAAGTTTTGTTGGGTTGAATCATTCCTTGGAGGTTGGGTATCGATATTATTGGGGTTGGTTGTAACCAAAAAGATGAAAGTTTACAACGTATCCGTTAGAATGCCCCAAGGAATTTGGATTTGTCGTATTGACGTTTTGAGTTCGTTGTGATTATGCTTGGTACGTATATTGAGCGTTTGGTGGTTTCGAGCGACCGGTATTTTTCCACTTAGGACATTTGTTCGAGGAAGGACTTTCTTCACCGGTATTTGTGTAAGTTAATTCTTACTCGGGTAAAAGGATACTCATTCCTCTTGTTGTTGTTCATTCATAATCATAATTCATTCATAGTGTAATAATCATGTTTAGACTTGTAACTATCAAACTAATCATTCAATTCACGAGGAACGACGGTTCTAATTATTTCAGTGAGCTATCATTCATTTCATTATTATTTCAACTCGGTAAGTCATTCTTGACCCTTGTCGAATTGTTATTCATTAATATTCATCATGGTCACTCTTGTTCATGTGAATTTCTGGGTTCATATTGCGTGGCAGGGTGGTTATGTGTGAAATTTTTAGTCGGACACACGATAGTCATGTGAAGGGTTCACCGACACAATGGACTGTGCGCACGGTAACGTGCCTCTGTGAGACTAATTAGGTACAAGGACGGGTGTGTCCGGACACTCGTCTTGTGCACTTGCACGTCCCATTACGGGCGTACTATGATGCCCCTCTTCAGCTTAATTTCATAATTAAGATATATCATGATTGTGTTTATTCAACTCTTGAGGATTGTTGTTCTGTGTAACTGACCCCGTTGGGGGATGTTGTTTTCAGGTCATGGAAGGCAAAAGCATGGGAAGAGAACGTTGACGGCGAGGAGTCCCAGTGATACTAGTAGGGGGGCCCAGTCCTTTTCAGTCATTCATGTTTCTTCATTTTTATTTCCGCTGCAGATTTCCGTTTAGATATTCATTTTTATTTAGTGTCGTATATTTTATCTTCATATAAAATATACATGTATTCTGTATTCCTTGGGTGTGTTGTACTTGAAACTCCTTATCGGAGTAATTGATGATATAATGTGGTTCTGTACTACAATTATATTATTTAATTCATTAATTTTCATTCGCTTGGTGGGTCCCAGTTGGGGATCCACGGCAGTGTAATATCCGCCTAGTTTGGGGTGTTACAGAATGCCCTAATATTCTGTCCGAGTGCAACGAACATGTGGCAAAGCACTCCCTCACGAGTTGTCTGCAAATCATAAATCGTCCCTGTATTACGCTGTTTCAACTAATATAGATAAGATGGGAGCCTCTGATACGACCCATCAAAGCTGCCATATGTATTCTTTATCGCTATATTCCTCGTCCGGAGAGCAAAACTGTATAGCATGTCGATGTCGTACTCCCTACGTATCTCTGCAATTATCTCATTTTGACCCCCTCACCGGTCAATCTTTTAGCAAAATAATGTGCGGCAACCTCAGAAGTGACCGACCGTGCGGCAGCACGGTTCAAGTCAGGGTTACAATTGTGATCCAAGGTCAACTTAGTAATTCTCCAAATGTTTGCACCCTCAATAACACACAATCTAAACTGACAATTGTTTCTCCCACTATTATAGAAAAACACTATACATTTATCGGCGGAACGATCAGTGATACACTGTAACATGTTTTCCAAATGATACATTCCTATAGTTATCCTCAACTCTGTCTTGGACCGAAAGGTGGACCCGACCTCTAGCTGATCGATGACAGGTGGAGGCTGCTTGACCCAAGCCAAATTCGCGACACTACCAGGGTCGGGAAATGGAATGATCCAATTACGCATTCAACATTGATGCTCATGCTCGCTTGCAGACTGATGGTCGGATGAGAAGTTCCGACGACTCATAATCATATCCATTTGGGTAGGTTGGAGAACCAAGCAAGAAACTCCACAGACAATGACTCAAGAAAGTCTTTACAACAATCTTCATCCTCGGATGTATGCACCTGCTCACCTTCCTCATCTTCCTCGTCTTCCTCATCTTCCTCGTATTGATCATCTTTGGAAGGCATGTCATAATTTTTGTTGTCGGGCTCTACTCTCGAGCTGCTACATCCCATATTAACCTCGGGGGTGGAGGAGCTGTCTTTCTCAACATACACCTCAGGATCCTGTTTGTATTCTACTAGCAATCAAAGTATCTCGGTATCACCCCGTAATAGGACTTTTACTTTCTTGCCCTTGGCCATGTGTGTCAAGTGCCATATTTTGTAATCGGACTCATTTGGACCACCCAAACCCTCTCTGATAACCCCACGAGGTTTGCACGACTAACTTTGCTCGCGTCGATGTAGACAAAAAAGGAGTCCCCGTCTACATATGTCGATCACTCCCCAAGACCACCGTGATGTATCGAAATATGCTGCCACGACATCTGATTACAAGAAGATGAATAACTTACCAAAAAAATGATCGAACAATATTCTAGCATGGTCTCTGCCTTGGACACGACCAATGCACACATTCGGATGCTACCGTATGCAGCGATCGTGTGCAAGTTTCTGGCCATGAAATGGCCTTGAACACGATCACTGCACACGATTGTAGACGATCGTATGTAACGATCGTGGACACGTTAGTTATGCACATGATGTCAAGGCCGTTGAACATGACCGTTGCACACGGTGGCTTGCCATCGTGTCCGGAGGAACTTGTCGGAAAAAAAATTCCGGCGGTGAAATATTGATGCATACCTTCTTTATGAACCCATAAGCACGACAAATGAAGTCCTATTTGAACGTCAATTTTTCTTTTTCGAATAATCTTGTGACTTTTATAAGAATTTTGAGAGACCCATTGTCAAAAATAGTTGTGTTGTTTTGATGTATAAGGTGTAGTTAAATTTTGGTTGTTGGACATTAATATTGGTAGAGGAGATGAGGAAAATGAAAAAGAAAAGAGAAAAGAGGAATAGTTTTAATTAAATAAAATACAAAAAGAAAAGAAAGTCAACATTACAACTTTTGAGAGGATATTTTAATTTTTTTTAAGCAAAATGGTACCAATAACTTATACTCTTATGAATGGGGATATAAAACTTGTCAATGTTATGATTTGGTATTAAAAAATTAATTCTCACTTAATTGTCTAAACAAAACAAAAATAAAAGAGCCGAACCGCTTAGACGCCCACCTAACTTGCCTTTCTAGGTGCCCGACCACCCCGACTAGGTGACCGTTTAATCTCAAACACCTAGTACAAGCATTTAGGCCATAATCAGAATGGCAATGGAGTTTTTAGGAATTAATCGAACGATTAACCGACCTAGATGGGAATTTTTAAAATACTGATTTTCGAACCGTCATTTTGCAAGCTTAATCATATTGGCACATCACTGTTTACATGTTTTCCATCAGTGATAAACTATAGTGACTTTTTTCTTTTCGTTTTTTCAGAAATATGTACATGCCCACATGGGAGCACTTTGCACTTGCACATCACCGCTCCCTAGGGGTGTAAATGAATTGAGCGTACTTGAAAGGTCGCTAAAATATTCGATCAATGTTCAAATCGTGTTTGATTCAGTCAAATTCAAACAGTTCGAATATGTTCTCTGCATACACGAACCAAACACTAACAAAACAATATATGTTCGTTAGTTCGCGGACAAAAGGGGTTTTTATATATATATATATATAATTTTACAATAACTAATAAATATAATTAGTAATATTACAATATTTAATAAATATATATAAAAATAAAATTTACCGTTTCAAAATCCCTAATTTCTAAATCTATCTTCTCATTTTATTTTTTGAATTACATTGCTTGTAATTTCGGCATTTTTTTTGTATATTTTGGAACACAAACGTACAAATGAACGAACAAAATGAACCGAATAATCAAATGCTAACGAACGAACACAAAATATGTGAAGTTTTAACGATTCGAACACGAACAAGTAATTTGCAAATTTATCGAACCCGAATCCAAACCGAACAAACCGAACTCTTAACGAAACGAATACTCGTTAAGATCACCCTTCAATTCATAAAGTGCGAAATACATCCTACCACATGCATTTTATTTGCTAATCATATTCAATCAATCATAGAAACCACTTGCAAGATATTATCCATTATATTTGATTAACTTTGACTTTTTTTCTGCTCCCAAAGCTCGACTGCCGTTTCATAAACAAGTCCGCTTTTGAAAAAAAAAAAAAAAAAGTGGTTTCAATATCTATAATGTTATTATGTAAATAAATATATATAGAGAGTGCTAAACAATAAAGAGGAGAGATCATTCTTTTTTTTATATGAAAATCAAGGTATAAGTAAATATTTATATAAGTCATCTAAACGTATGTTACAATGGTAATGAAAAGTCAAAAATTGGGTGAGTTTATGAGAAATATATAAAAAGCTAAGAGTCATGAGTTTATGAGGGATATATGAAAAGTTAAGAATCATCTAATAATTACATAACACTCTCCCTTAGATGACTCATACAAACATCATGTCTCGTTAAAACCTTACTAGGAAAACTTTGTGGGAAAAATCCTAGTGAAGAAAAAAGAGTACATGTGTTGTACAAAAAGTAAAAGATCATGTCTCCCCCTCATTTTAACATTACTATAAATGTCACATATATCTCGAAATTTGCGCATCTCAATCTTGTGTACTAATTTCTCTAAAGGAGTTGTAAGGAGCGCTTTTGTGAATAAATCTGCCGGATTCTCACATTAACGAATTCGACAAACATTAATTTCTCCCTTTTGTTGAAGTTCATGGTGAAGAAGAATTTTGGATCAATTTGTTTCGTCATATCTCCTTTATGTAACACCCCCAGATCCGACCGGCAATACTACAGCGTCGTGGGCCCCAAGATGGAACCCACAAGGCTAAAAGACATTTTCGCAAATATTTACAAAACGCCTAAGAGGCGAACAACGGTACTATCTTTAAAAACATTCGAAGACTTTATAAAACTCGTTTATCAAAACTGTCGTAAAATCTCATTTGAAAGGACAAGACCAAACAGCCGAAACTCAATAGTTTAGAAAACGATTTCACAAAGTAACCTGAGTTACTAGATAACGAAAGGTCATTTAAAATACTCACGCAGCGGAAAAGACAACAGTTAAAAGTACTCTAGCAGCAGAATATAACAACTGATCAAGAAACTCAATTCGCAAAATACATGCCGTAGCCAGTATCCTCCGGGCAGCTCATCTCTCCACGACCGCTACAAGCTCGATATCCCAAGAACCTAAAAAGAAAACCCACGATGGGTCAGCCATAATATCCAACAATGATAACAATCACATCACATCAATAATTACATACCAATGAGATACTAAGTAAGAATACTATCAAAGTAATCCTACTATCATACTCTACCAAATTCACGTCTCGTACTGATTCTCACACAATACCGGAAGTTCTCAAAAATCATCATAACTCCCTATTACGAAATCTACTAACTCTGTCCAATTCCATCCATCGGATATCATCATCAAATCTCAACACGAAACCGATTGTCCATCAAAGACAAATACCAAGGGAAATACGGAACATACCTCGAGATGCACAATACCACGACAATCACGTCAGTATAATCCGAGATCAGGTCAATACATCATACGGACACGGTCTTAACACAAGACCTACAAATGCATACTCATATGACAACGTCAATATGCTCAAAACAATAACAACAGTGTATACTCAATGGAAATCCCATGATCCAGCGCCCTCAGCATAGATCCCAAGATGATCCTACTAGATCAACACGAGGTAGATAACCAATAATATACATATACCCAAAAAAACACATGGTAAAACCAACGATGCGAATCCACATGATTCCATCATCACAATACTGGGTAATCCAACGATTCAGCGCCCTCAGCATAGATCCCAAGAAGATCCCGTCGGACCATAACGAGGTGGAAGAACCTGTCCAATGATCCAGCGCCCTCAGCATAGATCCCAAGATGATCCCGTCGGACCATAACGAGGTGGACAAGCGATCCGGGCGCCTCGAGATAGATCACACGATCCCATCGGATCAACACAACATAAACAATACAAGTATGCATACACATATGCAAATCAATATGTTCATCAACATGAACAACACGACATGAACTACAATATGACAATCAACTAGGACGACCTCATGTTCAACAACATGAATGACAATATGCATGATTAAAATCATTAGCACTAAACCGAATCAATTTTAGATACTTGCCCCGAGTCCTTCGGGAGTAATCTCGATGTCAAGTCATCACCGAAGATTATCCGCAATGCTCGGCGATCCAAACGTACCATGGACTACAGATACTCATATCCTCATTTTTATCATAATGTATCCTCGATACCCAAAATGCCAATAATCGAAATAAATCATATACATTGATTTAACTCCAAAGATCGGAAAACAACATAAAATCCGAATCTCCAGGGCTTACAATAATAATCATTGCTATATGCATTATAAACGCAATGAAACTGAAACCATTCATTAAATATTATAAATTGTGCAAGTAGTAACTTGCCTCTATACCAACACGACGATGATGAAGCCGTTAACACTTTCTTGTCGTCGTCTACAAGCTCCTCAGCTCCCGGCCAAAGTGATTCACGAACGTACTCGAACACGACCGCAACACACTTTCTAGTCGACGATTATAACCAACGATCAATAACCACAACCTATTGAAGTAATCAATTAACATATATTCGGTAATAATCAATTCCCGTTATAACCAATCAATCAAACTCAACGGCTTAACAATTCCTCGATCATATACGAAACCAAATAATCCAACTCAACAAATACGAACTCATATCTATAATACAAACCGCAACTCGATGATCATACTTAACAATCAATACAACCGATCAATAAACCCAACGATTCCACAATATCCAGATTAAACATAAATCCGAACAACCCGAATCAATTAATCATGAACTCATAACCACGATACGTTTCCATAATCCGATAATCATATCAACGATCAATTCATCTCGATAACAAGGATTACATAACAGAATCTATTCCGAATTCATACGAATTAACATGATTCCTCCTTGTTTAATTATAAATTTCATAGTAGGACAATACTATCGGCATTATCGGCAATCCGAACTACCCAACGAGTTCAATACCTTTGAGAATCTTGTTATAAGATTAACTATCATCTATCCGGATTCAAAATTGTTATCATGATTCGTATTTCGTCAAGAACATACGAATTCTATCACTACAATCAACATAGCGTTGGTCTAAATCATCAATTCCATGATTATACTTAAAAACCATCATATATCTTATCAAATTTCCCTCTTTGATGTGATATATATACCAAGAACATCAAGAACATCAAGAACACCATGATTCCATAATCATGATTATAACAAATAACATAATCGAAGACATGTATCATTGTATCTTCCAATATACAATTCATATAGCCTCAAGAATCATAACGACGATACCATAATCATCTCCATACGAATTATTCATCAATAATAACATCAAAATCCAAATTCAAGGTGTAGAGTTCATTAACATACCTCAAGAACATGAATAACACAATCAAACTCTGCAAGAATCATCAATGTCTTCATATCCAAGCCTCAAACCCATGTTTCCAAGCTTATAATCAAGTTGGAAGATGTTTATTTTCACTAACACACTCATAAGGACGAAGGTTGGGGGAGGAAAGGTTTTTCTCTCGTGAAGAAATGAACGAACGAACTTCATTTTATAAACTGCATTGTTCATTACGTACGTTAGCACTCAACATTAACGTACGTAATGCTCTCTAGCGTACGCTACATATCCAACATAGCGTACGTAACATCATTCCAGAACTCACTGGCCTATTTCGTTCACTCGCTTACGTACGTAATGTTTCCTCCATAACGTACGTAATACGTACGTTGACTTGCTACAGTAATTCCTCAGTTAACGTACGTAATGCTTTACCCGTAGCGTACGTTAACCAAGAGTTGACTCAACCAAGCACGTTCCTCGCCGAAAGCTGCCGACCGCGGGTCTCACCTGTCGGCCATAGCCTGAGCTGTCTGATTCCTCTCGTTACGTACGCAATGCCTTATGCATAGCCTACGTAACACTTAGAAACTTAACGTACGTTAACTCTACTTATTAACGTACGTAATCCTTGTGTATTAGCGTACGCTATGTATATGTATAGCGTGCGCTAATGTGGCTGTACTTAGCCATTTTCAGCTACTCTTGTCCAACATCTCGACATACTAGATACGAACATATGGCATACTGAATATACATACTCCTCCCGAATATATTCTCATGCGGTACATCTAATACACGATATCCTCATATATACAATTGTCGACCAAGTACAACAATTATACAAATATAGTTGTCTCAGTCTTTCATTTATTTTATCCATACTGCACAGATTCCACGCTGTACAACATAACTCGGATAAAATAACATTAAACAACAGTAGTAGAAATTCCGGATATTACATTCTACCCCACTTAAAATAAGTTTCGACCTCGAAACTGGCAATCCGTCATAAAAAGAAACAACCCGTTCGACCAAAATATCCCGAAATCATCACGACAACGATCAATCATCATCATTACCGAATAACCAAACTAGCATTCTTACAACTGCGCAAAATCGACGATCTCCTGAGATACTAGCAAGTGACTTCACGTAAAGTCTCAACGCGCTTACAATCACAATTCCATGAGTCTCAAAAACATATCATCTTCGGATGAAATAATCTGCCCGTATTAAACCCCGTCTGCCTGATTACACAATCAAGTCCCAATCTACTGTAAAACCAACGGTGCACGATACATCTGTGAAACAACTGCCCAAAACTATGGCAACAAGTCCGGAAACATCGACACATAATCCGAACGCTCAGATGATCACCAGCAATGATCAACTAATGAATTAATCGAGAATATCATCGACATGATAAACTCTAATACGACCAATCCAAAGGTCAACACGCAGCTGAGAATATCATCAACATGATAAACTTCAATATGACCAACCAGAGGTCAAAACACAATCTAGAATATCATCATTATGATAAACTCCGATATTACCAACGAACGATCAGTGATAATCGAGAATACCTTCACACGGTAAACTTCAACACGATCAACACAGGACCACAGAAACTGATATATGAATGAATAAAATTCTCAAAACGACACACCAATCACATACAGTGGATCTCAATAAACACAACCGACTGGTGAACATACCCCTTGGCATACGAACTACCAATCGCAAATCGGCGAACATACCAAATCATACATGGGGTGGGAACGACCACCCAATATTCAAACAATCAGTATGGGGTCACCATCCCAAATCTACACTTACAAAGAAATCATTCAAAGTCACTATGGTAGAATCGTACTACTACCATACCAATAGAATCAATTTTCAAAAATTTAAATCGGCTCGTTGGTGCCAAGTATTCGATAATAGTTTCCTTCGAATCCACACGATTTCAAAGTTTTAAAATGAAAACTATGCAAATGATTGACCATATTCATACTCCTGTATACCAATTCGGTTCGTCACCAATATCCACTGATATTCCATCGGAAAACCACACGATAGAGTTCCAAAATCTCAATATATAAACTCCGATAGAAATTCCTTTTTCAGCATATGACTCGCAACGTTAATCATTAACCCATCCTGGATCACCTCAAATATTCTATGATAAAACATTGAATGACCAACAACTCAAACACAGTGAAAGACTTCCCGAGAGGTTTTATTTGAACAAGTAAACCAAAATCCCGAAAGGCAGTAATAAAATAGATGAACGATTGGTAAAGTGTTTTACAAATCTCGGGTGTTCTTTAGAAAACAGAAAAGCCTTTTTGAAACATCAGGGTCTCAGCCTGTATCTCGTTCCGTATTACAAGAAGTTTAAAAAGTAGAAAATTCTTTTGGACCCCAAGTCCTGAGTTATAAAACTATTTCAAAATCGATTGGGTCTCGGCCCAAAAGCAATTTTCGTATAACATCCGTGAAACATTCATTTTGAAAAGTATCATTTTCCAATGCTCAAAAACAGTTCATATATCTCAAACTGAACTAACATGACTACATGTTCTTCTCAACCATCCACAACATTTCTCCCAAATGCACAATTTCGTTCCAAAATCTAACCAACATACTGATTTTCAAAATCATAGTTTCTCAAGATCATCAATCATGTCTCAACTCTGTCACCTCATAATGTGACACATAATATCTTTCGGAATCTCAAAGCATATCAACTTAGAATGGCAATAAATCTCAATTCAATTTAAAAATCCAAATACTTACAGATCGTGAATTCGATGATTCCCCATGATACTGGCACATGTCTCAACTCTAGAAAATACTCGACACAGATATTTTCAAAACACATGTTTTGCAAAATCAGTTCAACTGGAGAACACAATACAGCTCTGTCCGAAGAAATACATTATTATCATTTGAAAAATTTACAAAAACCCCAGTACCACACTGGTGAATCACATAATGCACAACCCGAGTGAACAACAAAAACTCACGGCTCCAATATTTGTCAATCGACAACTCGAATGACGCGAGAAAAACACGACCCAACTCGACCCAACTGCCTAGGTTTTCTCAACCTAAGCTCCGATACCATATTCTGTAACACCCCCAAATCCGACCGGGAATATTACAGCGTCGTGGGCCCCAAAATGGAACCCACAAGGCTAAAAGACATTTTCGCAAACATTTACAAAACGCCTAAGAGGCGAACGACGGTACTATCTTTAAAAACATTCGAAGACTTTATAAAACTTGTTTATCAAAACTGTCATAAAATCTCATTTGAAAGAAAGGCCAAACAGCCGAAACTCAATAGTTTAGAAAACGATTTCACAAAGTAACTTGAGTTACCAGATAACGAAAGGTTATTTAAAATACTCACGCAGCGGAAAAGACAACAGTTAAAAGTACTCTAGTAGCAGAATACAACAACTTATCAAGAAACTCAATTCGCAAAATACATGCCCTAGTCAGTATCCTCCGGGCAGCTCATTTCTCCACGACCGCTACAAGCTCTATATCCCAAGAACCTAAAAAGAAAACCCATGATGGGGTCAGCCATAATATCCAAGAATGATAACAATCACATCACATCAATAATTACATAGCAATGAGATACTAAGTAAGAATACTATCAAAGTAATCCTACTGTCATACTCTACCAAATTCACGTCTCGTGCTGATTCTCACACAATACCTGAAGTTCTCAAAACATCATCATAACTCCCTGTTACGAAATCTACTAACTCTGTCCAATTCGATCCATCGGATATCATCATCAAATCTCAACACGAAACCGATTGTCCATCAAAGACAAATACCAAGGGAAATACGGAACATACCTCGAGATGCACAATACCACGACAATCACGTCAGTCTAATCCGAGATTAGATCAATACATCATACGGACATGGTCTTAACACAAGACCTACAAATGCATACTCATATGACAACGTTAATATGCTCAAAACAATAACAACAGTGTATACTCAATGAAAATCCCATGATCCAGTGCCCTCGGCATAGATCCCAAGATGATCCTACTAGATCAACACGAGGTGGATAACCAACAATATACATATACACAAAACAACACATGGTAAAACCAACGATGCGAATCCACATGATTCCATCAACACAATACTGGGTAATCTAACGATCCAGCGCCCTCAGCATAGATCCCAAGATGATCCCGTCGGACCATAATGAGGTGGAAGAACCCGTCCAATGATCCAGCGCCCTCAGCATAGATCCCAAGATGATCCCGTCGGACCATAACGAGGTGGACAACTGATCCAACGCCCTCAGCATAGATTACACGATCCCATCGGATCAACACAACATAAACTATGCAAGTATGCATACACATATGCAAATCAATATGTTCATCAACATGAACAACACGACATGAACGACAATATGACAATCTACTAGGACGACCTCATGTTCAACAACATGAATGACAATATGCATGATCAAAATCATTAGCACTAAACCGAATCAATTTTAGATACTTTCCCCGAGTCCTTCGGGAGCAATCTCGATGTCAAGTCATCACCGAAGATTATCCGCAATGCTCGGTGATCCAATTGTACCATGGACTATAGATACTCATATCCTTGTCTTTATCATAATGTATCCTCGATACCCAAAATGACAATAACCGAAATAAATCATATACATTATGATTTAACTCCCAAGATCGGAAAACAACATAAAATCCGAATCTCCAGGGTTCAAAATAATAATCATTGCTCTATGCATTATAAACGAAATGAAACTGAAACCATTCATTAAATATTATAAATTGTGCAAGTAGTAACTTGCCTCGATACCAACACGACGATGATGAAGCCGTTACCACTTCCTTGTCGTCGTCTACAAGCTCCTCAGCTCCCGGCCAAAGTGATTCACGAACGTACTCGAACACGACCGCAACACACTTTCTAGTCGACGATTATAACCAACGATCAATGATCACAACCAATTGAAGTAATCAATTAACACATATTCGATAATAATCAATTCCCGTTATAACCAATCAATCAAACTCAATGGCTTAACAATTCCTCGATCATATACGAAGCCAAATAATCCAACTCAACAAATACGAACTCATATCTACAATACAAACCACAACTCGATGATCATACTTAACAATCAATACAAACGATCAATAAACCCAACGGTTCCACAATATCCTGATTAAACATAAATCCGAACAACCCGAATCAAATAATCATGAACTCATAACCATGATACGTTTCCATAATCCGATAATCATATCAACGATCAATTCATCTCGATAACAAGGATTACATAACAGACTCTATTCCGAATTCATACGAATTAACATGATTCCTCCTTGTTTAATTATAAATTTCATAGTAGGACAATACTATCGGCATAATCGGCAATCCGAACTACCCAATGAGTTCAATTACCTTTGAGAATCTTGTTATAAGCTTAACTATCATCTATCCGGATTCAAAATTGTTATCATGATTCGTATTTCGTCAAGAACATACGACTTCTACCACTACAATCAACATAGCGTTGGTCTAAATCATCAATTCCATGATTATACTTAAAAACCATCATATATCTTATCAAATTTCCCTCTTTGATGTGATATATATACCAAGAACATCAAGAACATCAAGAACACCATGATTCCATAATCATGATTATAACAAATGACATAATCGAAGACATGTATCATTGTATCTTCCAATGTACAATTCATATAACCTCAAGAATCATAACGACGATACCATAAACATCTCCATACGAATTATTCATCAATAATAACATCTCTTGTTACCCAAAATATTATCCGGAAATGATTTGCTGGAAAGGTCGAGTAACAAACTAATTTGAGAGCACGTCCGTGGGGAAATTAAATAACACAAGATTTGCCGGGGTTGTTAGTCCCGGGCTTGAATGCTCTCGCGAGATATTATTAATACGAATACTTGGGAGTACAAATATTAATGTTAGAGTACAATCACAATGAGTGTAAAGACCCTAGTTATCTTAGCTCTTGAGTGTTGAAGACTGCCGGAAGAACCAGAGATGATGCTCTATGAGTTCTTGTAACAACGATGGAGTGATGTGCTGACTGTGAGAAATCGACCGTCTCTCACTGTGTAAATTAGCTGGACTCTCGTATGAAGTAGTTTCTGTACTTGTGAACCTTTCAATCTGGAGTTCTCTGAACTGTAGGGAGTTCTCGTTTCTACCGACCGTCTTCTGGCTAAGAGGTTCTGAGAGAGAAATCCTGGATAGATTCAAGAGAAAGCCGAGAGTATCAATTTTTCTGAACCTTTTTCCAGTTGCTGGAGGATCTCTATTTATAGTACTGGGAGTCGCTGGGCGATCGCCTCTGCTGTATTACAATAAGCGGGCGATCGTCTTTAGCACATGGGTTGGTCCCCTTAAAGTCCGCAACAAATGCTGGAAGTCGGATGTGCGAACCAGTGAGAAGCCAACACACGTCTATGTCGCTTTCGTGGGAGGCCCCACTTAGGACCTTTCGGAGGGTTTGTCGGTAGGTGAGGCCGTCCTTGTCACTGACAGCTGCTGATGGGCTGGAGTCAACGATCCATGTTCTGCGGTGCCATTTGCGGATCCGTACATGGGTCCTTTGCTTCGTGATCCAGTCTTCGTAGACTTGACGGACGATGGCCTTACTCGTGGCATAGGACGGTCGTCCATGGTCGGGCACCAGAGTCGGTCGCTAGGTACCAAGAGATGATCGCTCCGGGAGGTCGATCGCTAGATACTCGACGATGGACTGTTACCTTCGACTTGGCAAGTTTGCCGTAGCTCATTTGGTCGTGAACTCGATCGCTCGACCCTCATACCGATCGCCTGTCGAGGCGTATAAATCGCCACACAATAATTGCCCCCCAGCTTGCTCCGATGTTGGAGACGTGGGGTGAGGTGGTTCTACTGGCGATCGCTTAACTTTTGACGAGTGACTCAGCATTTTACGGAACAGGCGATCGTCTTTGAGCGGATTGGATTTGAATTTGGACGACATGGTCGGTCGCTGAAATGAGCGGGAAATAAAGAGCGGGCTCGAAACTCCGTGGGGGTACGTGTCGCGATGCGATTGGGGGAGTCCGATGGTTAGTTAAGACTCCTCGTCTAGCGTGTTCTTGAAACTACGCGTACGCGGGATTTAAGGAAGGCATTGATTGCGACTTTATCCGACGGTTGCACTTCAGTCCTCGAGATTCTCCTTATTTGCATGGAAGCCCCCGCCTTCTCCTATAAAAGGGCAAGGGTTGCAGTGCAAACCTCTTTACGCGATTTCGTCGGAGAAGAAGATAGCCCAAATTTTTGAAGCTTTGTCTGCCGATCGTCGATCGACTCAATTCTTCGGTAAGAAACAATCCCCTTTCTCCTCTTCTTTTTGAGAATGTCTGGAGTACCTTCAACGTATGGAACGGGCACCACCTCCGCCGCTGGTACTTCGACAGTCCGGGAAGGATCCTCTGCGGAATTCCATATGAAGATGGTTGCCGAGGCTATCCGCGTCTGTATTAGTCCTGTGGAAGTCGAGGCACTATACAACGAGGCCGATGCTGCCAGGGAGGTGGCGGCCGAGCAAAAACGTTTGCTGATGGAGAAGGATTTGGCGGTGAGGGCATACTGGGAGCAACATAGCGCCTTTGGCCAAGCCTATTTGGCCTTCGCAGAAATCATGGAGAGGTTGGCCGGTATGTGTCCCAAGTTCGACTATCGGAAGTACTCGATCGCCCATCCCTATCAAACCGCGAAGCGGTCGCTGTTCCGGGCCGCGCATCGCTCTCCGTGGTCCCTTGGCCAGATCAGGAGCTCGGCGACCAGGAAGGACTTGGCCATCTGGAGGTCGAGGTACCATGTCCCTTCTGATGTGGACCTTTTTGCGCCTGCCGAGAATGAGCGAGCCGACCAACCTCTGGAGGGCATGGTTGCCGTGAATGAGGCGATAATGGAGGAAGGGCTGCGATTCCCACTGTCGTTCGCCGTCTCCAATTTGCTGGTCGCCTGGAATGTGGCGCCACTTCAGCTAACGCCGAACGCCTGGCTCCAGATTGTCTGTGCCCTCACTTTGTTCGGCGGTCACCGACTGTACCGCCTTCCCTCGCCGTTGGAGATGAACCACCTATTCAAACTGACGGTTCAGAAGGGGTCCGTCGGTGGCTACCATATCCAAGGCCATTCTGGTCGGGTGATCCTTGGGGTCCCGAACAAGGTGCGGGGCGATCCGGCGAAATGGTTCTGGGCGCCGGTGCATGGAAAACATCTGCGAGCGACAATCCTACTGGCGAGCTGGACATTCCCACCGGGTTTCGGGAGAGGAATCCGAGTAAGGGTTCTGACTCTCTCTTTGTTCGGATATGTTCTGAACTGATCTAATTTGGTCTTCCTTTTGCAGGCTTCCATATTCCGGCGGCTGACGAGCTACCTTTTGACTTTTTGGTCGTCTGGGAGCGGATACGCAGTTTACCGAATGACGATATAGACGCTTGCCAGATTAACAAAGAGAGTTGTTGGTTGGCTTCTCGGTTATTCCATTTTCCGCGACACCTTTCGGTCCCAGGTATGAATTTCCACGATCTCCTTTTGCTTGGCGATCGTCTTGTTTGAGGAATGTGTCTAACCGTTGTTTGATCGTTTCTTTTTGCAGAGGTCTGTTTCCCTCGCTTCCTGGAGCCTCCGCTAGAGATTGCCATGTAGAACCCCGGAGTTTTGAGTCGCCTGCGCCAGACAAAGTCGAGTCGAGTTCCCCCGGTGGCGCTACCTCTTACCCCGGAGGTGAGGCCTCATGTGGAGCCGATCGCAGCGGAGGGGGAGGTTCGGGAGGAGGGACTCCGTTTGAACCGCAAGCGACAGAGGTCGGGGGAACCCCCAGTCTCTGCCCCTGCCAGTGACCCGCCGATCGCCGCGCCTCCGCTCACCGCAGTCCCCCTAGTGGATGAGCCTACGCCTTCGTCGACTTTCCTGCAGGCCATGGCGATTGCCGAGGCCGAGACCCATCGTGGGAAACCGTTCTTCGGCCGCGACCCCAAGAAGGTCAAAAGGTAAGCTTGGTTCATCTGTTGAGTTTTGTCACTTTCATAGGAGATGTACTGACACCTTTGTTCTTGTTGCAGGGTCCGCCTTGCCGGCCCGAATTGTTCGTCGATGGTGTTGGACTTCCTTGCGAGCAGATCTCCCCGCGAGCCTAGCGACGTCCCTCACTACGTCTCTTGGGCCATCTCCGCCCTACCGAAGGATTGGACGACTGACCTGGATGCGGTCGCGCGCCGACGGTCCGGAGACGCAATGCAGGCGACTCTTGCCCTGACCCTCCAAGCTGCGACGATGGCCGCTCAAGCTGTAAAAGATTATGAGGGGCGGCCCTCTACTGCCAGTCTCCATTCGTACCTCGAGGCTGCTCGGAAAAAGAACTCCGAGTTTGCCGACAGGATCGTAGCTATGGAGAAGGATTCCTTGGAAGCGGCTAAACGGGCAAGTCAAGATCTTGAGTTGGCGAAACAGGATTCTAAGCGGGCCCGCGCGACGGTCGACCAGCTTCGGAATCAGATGACAGAGGCCCGTCGGTCGTACGCGGCTGCTCAGAATGAAGCCGATCAGCTGAAGGTGACCGTCGCTCGGCTGACTAGCGAGCTGGCGTCGTCGAGGGAGGAAATGGCTGATAAGGAGTCTGAGCTCCAGGGTGCGCATCAGGCGGTTGCAAAGTTGAGAGGAAAGCTGGAGGCGACTGAGGCCGATCATTTTCTCAACGTGGAGTTCGTTAGTGAGTTTGCCTACTACATGGCGTTCGCTGACTCACTCCGCGCCGCTAAGAAGTGAGGGCTGGAGGTCGGCCCTCTCGATGAAAACTTCAAGACTTACGCGCTGGAGCATCCTCTGCATCCCGCCTTCTCCGTGCCGATCTTGGACCTCTCGGATCTCGGCGTAGACCTGAGCTGGTACCCGATTCTCGAAAATCTCGTTCATCTAAATGCCCCGGAGGACGGGGAGGCCGCTCCGGAAGCTGGCGGGGAGCGCGGGCCGATCCAGCGGCCGAATGTGAAGGACAGGCAGGGGCAGACGGAGGTTTCTCGTCCTTCTTTTTGTTTTTGTTTTTGGCTTGTAATTATTGTAGCTTTCCTTGTACTTCTGCCTTCGGGCGATTATGTTTGTACTTTTGCATTCCAAGTAATGAAGTGAATATTTGTTTCTCTGATGTATTGCTTGAATGATTGTCTTTCTGAGTCTTTTGCATGACTCTATACAAGTGTGTGAGGAAATATTGTCGCGTGTACAGCTCCAAGTGAATTGATAAACTCATATTGATAACTTTTACAACAAAGTCAATCACTGCACATACATCTGAAAAATGTCGATCTCCGTATGTAATTGGATAGGGACGATCGTGGTATATGTAGCTCCGCCATTCCCCCTTGTTTTTGTTTACTTAGTGAAAGTAAGGGGACGAAAATAAATCATTGAGTGAGCGGTCTTCAATTTTGCAGATTCCTCGAGGAAGGCCGACCATCCTGGTCTAGAGGAACCGTGCACGATCGCGGAGTTCGATGGAACCGACCTCCACGACCATGTCTTGTGCGCGCGCGACATTCCGTCTGATGGCCAAGTTCTTGCGACTCACTTAATTGTGAGGTTCCTCTATAGGCTGCGCCCGCCTCGTATTTAAACGAAGGGCGTGCGGTCTTGGTCTGGAGGAGTCCTTGCGCGGGGCTTCGTCGGATTAATCGACTCCACGACCGCGGCTTGTTAGCACTTTTCTACCTCGGACCGTCATGTAAGATGGCGATCCTCGACGGTATACGTTGTGACGGGGGGGAGGGACGCGTCGCATTGTCCGGATCCACCATGTTAGGTGATGGACCTTCGAGGGCGAGCGAACGTGTCCACATATCTGTTTTGGAGGGCCCTTTGGCTACGCCCGCCTCGTATTTAAACAAAGGGCGAGCGATCGTTGCCCAAAGGGACCTTGCACGGGCACAGAGAACGACTCCATCGTCCTCCACAGCCATGTCGACACTCTTCTACCTCGGACAGTCATGTCAGATGACGATCCTCGACGGTATACGTTGTGCTGGGGGAGGCGATTGCTACCTAGGTCCATTATGTTTAATGACGAACTTTTAGAGGGCGAGCGAGTCATCCTCTTTTTTGAAGCGTTTGCTCAGGCAGTAGCCTTTGGTTTGACGAGGCGGGAATCGGGGAGAGACTTCCGAAATTTCCTCCTCTTGATTGAAGCATATGTATCCGGTCGCCGAGGTTGATCGAGGGGTCGACTCGTATGAGCTTTCCAGCCTGTTCGCGTTCGACTCTGGCGACCGTATCGGGAGATCGATGGGGCTCCGGCTAAGCCAATAAACTGTCCAACTTGCCCTCCTCGAATAATCTCTAGAGTTGTCTGAGGAGGTCACGGCATTGGTTGGTGCTGTGACCGGGACTCTTGTGGTAAGCACAATATTGATTGTGGTCCAGATTACCGTTGTCCCTTATCGCCTTTGGCTTGTTTAGCGGTTCGCGTCCCTTGATGGCGTAAAAAATGTGGGCCGGAGTTCGGTTGAACTTGTGGAGGAGAAGGGCTTCCACATCCTCGTAGGACTTGAAATCACCGGGTGGCTTGGCGAGCGCCTTGTTGGTTTTGACGATCACCGTCTTTCGGACGGGAGGCGGCATCCCCTCTCCTAGGTGGAGGGTGAGCAGCCTCTGCCTGGCCAGAAAATCGGCGGCCTTAGCGCGGAAGATCACGTAGGTCGGGGGGGGTATCCTTCGTGAGGTGCCAAAACATGGGTGAATGACCATAGAATCCCCCCAGGACCGAGTAGAGAGCGAGCTCGTCGCTGATGGGCTCGCCGGTGAGGACTATTTCATGCACCCGGTCAATGTAATCTGCATCGGATTTGTCTCCCCCCTGCTTGATTTTCATCATGCGGTGGGGGCTTCTGGTCTGGCGACCTTGGTGGCGAAGTATGACGTGAAGTCAGTAGCCAGTTTCTCAAAGGAGATGATTGATCGCGGTGGTAGTGAGACGTAGCACCTATGAGCCAGCTCACCCGAAGTTAACGAGAATATTCGGCACTTGGTCGCGTTTGATGCCCCACACCCGGTCATGTAAATCCGAAACTTGCTTAGGTGAGTCTCAGGGTCCGATCTCCCTTCATACAAAGGTGTTTTGAAAGGAGCAGTCCTTGGTTGCACGGGGGCAATCTCGATGTGGACCGCGAGTGGCTCAGTCGGTCCGATGATCTTTCTACTGGCGCTTGCCCAAGTTTCCAAGAGCGCTTTCATCTCGTCGAGCTGGCGTTGCATAGCGGTCATCGCCGCGGTCTGGCTGCTCGCGGCTAGGCGCTCGGAGCGGGAACCGAGGCGATCAGGTACTGATCCCCTGGCTCCGCTGTCGATGATGTACTTGCCGCGTGGCTCGTCTATTTGGCGGATGGGGGCCAGACGGCTGACCTGTATATGGCTGGGAGTTGGGTAGGCCGAACTCCTGGTGACGGACACGGATTCCGTCGTCTCGAGGTTGGGGCCAGAATGCCCCGGTTCCCATGATGGATCGCTTCCTAAGCGGCTGAAGATGGAAGCGTCCCGCCTAGCGAGAGCCTTTTCTCGCGAATAGGGGCTTTCTGACGATCGCTCGACCAGTAACCCCTTGAGCTTCCGTTTGCCCGCGCGGCGGATGGCCGAGGGGGTTATAGCGGGCGCCGCGTATGCTCTCCGTCGCTCCTTAGGATGGTCATAGCCTCCTCGATCTGTTCCGCGGTTTGGAACTGGTCGAGCGAAAGGCTGGGGCCGTCCTCGGGTGCGGGATCGAGAGTCTCGCGTCGCCGCGGCTACCCTCTGCCGTAGGTCGGGGCTCGTATCGAGCCGGAATAAGGAGTTCGGCGGATCGGGGAGTGGATCTCTTCGATGTGGTGGCACACGTCATGATTCTGAAGGTTTTTCTTTGAAGAACAGTGAGTGTTTCTTCAAGTATATGCCCCGGAGAACAGTGAGTGTTCTTCGAGACGGTAGGAATGAAAATGAAAGTTAAGATGCCCTCCTTCTAGCGCCAATTGTTGTTACCCAAAATATTATCCGGAGATGATATGCTGGAATGGTCGAGTAACAAACAAATGCGAGAGCACGTTCGTGGGGAAAGTAAATAACACAAGATTTGCCGGGGTTGTTAGTCCCGGGCTTGAATGCTCTCGCGAGATATTATTGTTAGGAGTATGCCCTCGAATGCCACTCAGAGGTTGTTGAGTGAGGGCATTGTACTTGTAATTATGTAAACCATTTATATAAGGCAAATGAATGTTTCTTTATTTACTGGTAGTTACTGGCATTCCTAACTCGTAAATAAACATATAGAAACTAGTCCGTGTATTTGAGAGCAAAACGTTCCACTCCTTATTGGATAAGGGTCGGCCTTTGGAAAGGTTATAGCTCAAATACTTAATCGTTATAAGTCGATGAAACTTGGTAGGCGTTAAGTTTATGTGAAGACTTGTATGACGTGTTCTTTGACATGGAGAGTGCCCGAACACTAATGGTTAGTGGGAGCACACGTTATAGGTATGCTAATTGGATTAGTATACTCGAACCGACTCACCCTCGATTCGTCACACGGATTTCACTCGGACAAGTCAATGACGGAATCGAAAGGTTGTGATAGGTATTCGTGAACCTTCGACTTGAGGATTTAGTAGGGATGTGCTTGTGACGTCAAGATTTTCATTAGAGTAGTTCGACCACCGTAAACCGGAAGGCGGGGTCAACCTCGACGTGCATCTTGGACGGGCAAGTAGCAGTCCTACCGAATACCAAGATAGAATTCTTTCTCCCGTTAGTGAGCGGGTTATATGTCCTATGCGGTTATTGGCGGATGAGATCATAAGTCTTTGGCCAAAGCATTGGAGCTAGTTGTATTAGATACACGGCAATCGATGATCTCGATTTGCATTAACGCATGCATAGCGTCAGCATACGAGATAGGGTTTGGTGATCGTGACTCTATAACTTGATCGGGACATTTGAAAGAAGGGTTTATACGTATCTTGGTATTCACGACAGAATGGTTCTTGAATGATCCCAATCATTCGTTCTCGATTAAGTACAGTGTAGGCGCAGTGGCTAGGTGGTGCTACTACTCTTTGGTTCCTCCCATTCTTGATCGAGACGGACCTCCGAGTCGCGCAATAGGATTGACGATGGAATGATTCAAGCTAATTCTCTCATTATGAATATTAGATATTGGATATCTAATTTTGGAACATTGGATGTTTAAATCGATTTATTGGATAAATTGATTTACGGCTAATGAATTAAATAAATTCTTGGGTGATTAATTTAATTCATGTATATAATTATTTCTTGGAGAAATTAATTATATTATTTTGTATTTGATATGATGAAATTAATTGGATTAATTAAACTATACAAATACATCGGAACGGAATTGGAATTTATCTGTTTGGACTCTCGGAGTCGAAGCGAACCAAACTCATCCGTTTCTCCATGGGCCGCCCCATTTCTAGCCACCTTCATTTTGGACTTATGTCTCCATTCTTTATTGTATGATAATGGTGGAGGTGGGGTTAGATTCCCACATGCATGAGTTGTTGCTAGTAGTGGGAGTTGAATAAAAGGGATGAAGACATCTTTCTTTTGACGAACCCATTCCAGACGTGAGAGTGAGTTAGAGAGAGAGAGAGAGAAAAACCATTTTCTCTATTGTCTTCATCATCTTCTTCATATCATCTTAATTGTTCTTGGAGAAAATTAAAGATATATTGAGAGATATAAATTAAAACACTTAGAGTGTTATAATCAAAGCTTCATCACTTGATTCTAGCCGTAACCTTAGAGGTTAATCGAGTGTTGTCATTCCGTTCGTTTCTCCGGCGCGTGACAAGTAGAGACGCGGTTTTTCGGCGTTGGATCATCCAAGGGCTTGGAGCATTTTGGATCATTTGGGGAATAGCTCAAGAGAAGGAAATCCATATAATCAACGGACGACAAGGGTATGATTTCGTATCTTCCTTTGTTTATTTTATATTCGTATATGCGTAGCTCGATCGATCCTCGTAGGGATTCGGATCGAATTAATTTTCGTTTTACCGCTTCCGCCGGGCCTTCGTTTTAGGCACCGAATCCCAACAGTGGTATCGCAATGAGGTCTTGCGATCGTATATACGATATTTAGCATTTGGAATGCTTATTTTGTGATTTAGAATCACTTTAATAATCGTAGATATTTTATTGTTAAAGTAGTGTCGTTTTTCCGTGATTTTATGTTATGATATAAATCAGGTTTTTCTTGTAAATATGATTTATATTAATAATATTCGGATCGGGAATAACAGATTTTAGAAATCAGCTAAAGCAGTGTATCGAATCGTTGGGACGATTTTCCATACAACGCCGAGTGTGGCCGAGCACGTCCGGCCGTGGCCGGACGCTTCTTTATTCTCGCCGAGTCGGCCGACCGCGTCAGATGCTCGAGCCGAGTGCTCATTGGATCCGGCCGACGCTTGTATCAGTGAGCGTTCTTGTTGGCCGCCGGTCGATCGAGCGCGCTTCTTTGTATCGGCCGAGTGCTTGGCAGCGCGATCTTTGTATCCGGCCGAGCATGGCTGTTGGCTGCCGGTCGATCTTAGCGCGCTTCAGTATCCGGTAGAGTGCTTGGCCGAGCGCGTTCTTATGTCCGCCGAGCGTTGCCGTTGCCTTCCGGCCGATCTGGGCACGTCTTTGTATCTGCCGGCGTGTCCGGCATGGTCGGGCCCCCTTTCTGTCTGGAGCCGGGCGTGGCTGTAGGTGCAGGCGTGGCTGTAGGCTGCCGGGCGAGGAGCCCGTGCTTTGGCGCTTCAGTGTCGGGCACTGGGTCTCGTTTTGATATATTTTCGATTATTGAATTTTACTGTATTAAAATCATTAATTTGGAATTTTTGATGAGGAAAAATTCAAAGAAAATATTTTAAGGGTACACTACGGACGAAAATTAAATTGTCGATTATTGTTGAATTGATTGGATCAATTCTATTTATTGATTATTGATTGGATCATATGTAATCTTCTCGCTATCCATTTATTGAGTATTTATTGGATGAATGCTTTTGAATGGGGATGTGGTTCATGGACTTAGTTTGAATCGTTCGCTTTATTCGATTGGGTTGTAAAGGCCGTTTTGAGCCTATTTATTTTACTAGAAATATTTGTATCTAGGATGCAATTTTCAATGTAAAATTTATATGTAATGACGAAGACCGAGGAAGATCCGTTTCGAGAAGACGAAGATTCAAGACGAAGACTTGTAATTAGATTACGGGGTTTTTGTTTTCTAGGAACGGTCCATGAACCACATGTTGGTAGCAACTAGGTTGTGAATGGTTGTTACATATTGTATGAATGCAACAAACGCGCTAAAATGATTAATGTGCAAAGTGTAACGTTAATCGCGAAAATTCTCCCACAACAAATTATTAAGTTTATAAGGTTTCAAGGTTTTCCTTCCCTCCATCGAGCTTTCGAAATTGAAATCCAAACCGGATGTGCTATGCTTCCGAGTTATCGGGGTAGTCGTTCGGGAGGACGGATAAATTAGGAGCGCATTGGATGCCTTCGGTTGGAGCAAATTTTATCCACTAGAAACCCGATAGGTTGCGGATAAGATTCAATTGTGAAACCGGTTGCGTCGATGGTATAAACTTAACTTGTTCACGAACCATAGAAACCGTATAGGTTGAGGGGAGTGAACAAGGGGAAAAAGAAGATCGAATCATTCATTAGATGGGTTGGTGTTGGACACCACTTTATGAAAATTAATAGACTAGAAACCTGTTCGGTTGCCCTCTATTAAGATTTATAAATAACTCGATCAACAATATGAAGTAGTGCGACGATACTTCCGGATATCACATGGGAGTGTGTTGTTAGATAAAAATAGTGGAGCCGGGTAACAAGAATAGAAAAGACCTTAATTCTATACTCGGATCATAATATAACAAGTCACTAATTAATCTGTTATACTTAATGCGTACATAACTCTCAATATGACAATGAATCCACTCGCAATTCTACTCGAAAAGAACACCTTAATGGGACCTAATTTTGTGGATTGGCTCCGCAATCGATGATTGTCCTCGGTATAGAGACACTGGGATACGTCTTGGAGACGGACATTCCGGCGCCTCCTATGCGGACTCGAGCCAATCAGAAGAGATTGAAAACCACGAAAAGTGGGTTAAGGATGACGTGAAAGTCCGTGCTTATATGATGGCTTCCATGTCTAATGAGCTTCAAAGAGCTCATGAGAAAATGACTTCGCTGGCGATTCTATCTCACTTAACCGAGCTTTATGGTGAGCACAAGAATCGCTAGATATGAGATATCCAAGCAAGCTGTTCGGTGCAAGGATGAAGGAAGGTGAGAAGGTTGGGAACACGTCCTCAAAATGATATCCATGATCGAGAGATTGGAGGCTCTTGATTTTAAAATGGATACTTCTCTCCAAACCGACCTTATCCTGATCTCTCCCCGATTCCTTCTCACGATTTGTTATGA
The DNA here is from genome assembly GCA_033398695.1 of Orobanche coerulescens. Taxonomy (NCBI): domain Eukaryota; kingdom Viridiplantae; phylum Streptophyta; class Magnoliopsida; order Lamiales; family Orobanchaceae; genus Orobanche; species Orobanche coerulescens. Next base: position 36,084,398 of record CM065816.1, on the reverse strand, counting down.
ACTTCAACCGCAATGAGATTGCATGTAACTTAGCCGGGCTAATGAACAAGCTGTAACCGCTCGTCTCGGATGAAGACACCGCGGATGAAGGAGTCTGCACTTGTGATTTCTTCGGACTTCGAAGTCTAAGAATAAGAAGAAAAAGACCAAGAAGCGGATGGACCACAAGCTAAGGACCTTAAGGGAAAGGGCAAGGCCCCGATGGTTCCAAAGAACAAGAAGAAGGATGCTTGTCTCAAGTGCGGTGAGTGGGCCACCGGGCTAGAGACTGTCCAGATTCTTCATGGCACTTCGTGCTGTAACTTTTAGTTTTGGAAACAAATTGTTACGCTCTTGTATTTTCTACTTCACTGAATCTTTGGATTACGGTGCTAGTTCTCATATTTGTACCGTGAATCGGGATGCGGAACAAAGTAGGAAGCTTGGAGGCTGGAGAAGTTATGATCACGGTCGGAAGCGGGCATAGTGTCGAGGCGACCGACATAGGATCACTTCTTTTGGGTTTAGAATCCGGCTTTGTTTTGACTTTAGAAGATGTACTTGTTTTGCCCAAGGGGCATAAAACATTGTATCCATTCGGTCATGGACCGAAATGGCTTTTCATTTTCATTGGTGATGGTTCTGTAAAATTTATTTTAGAAATAAACTAGTGGTATCTTGCTACATTGTTGAATGGATTGTATCATCTAAATCTCAAGAACAAAGTAGTTGTGAATACTATGACTAGAAAACGTGGTAGGGATGAAACCAACCAAGATTTGAAATGGCATCTTAGACTTGGTCATGTTGGTCAGACCAAGGTTTACAAGATGGAAAAAGATGGACTTATGGGTCCATTGGGATCGGATCCTTTTCCTACTTGTGAATCTTGCCTTAAAGGCAAAATGACTAAGTCCCCCTTCACAGGGACTTTTGAAAGAGCCGCCGATAAACTGGGATTAATCCATACTGACGTTTGTGGTGCTTTGGAAGCAGCACGTGACGGATATCAATATTTCATTACGTTTACAGATGATCATACTAGGTATGGTTATGTATACCTAATGAAACATAAATCCGAGGCCTTTGAGAAATTCCAGGAATTCAAGGCCCTAGTCGAGAAACAAACTGGTAATCATATCAAAGCACTTCGGTCGGATCGAGGTGGCGAGTATATGAGTACGGAGTTTGACGAGTTCCTTAAAGAACATGGAATAGTTTCACAACTAACACCTCCAGGTACTCCTCAGTTAAATGGTGTGTCAGAAAGAAGGAACCGGACCCTGTTGAACATGGTCCGTTCCATGCTGGGCTATACTGACTTGCCGATTTACCTGTGGGGGTATGCACTCCTGACTTCCGCATATATCTTGAACAGATGTCCTTCCAAATCCGTTCCTAAAACTCCACATGAGATGTGGGAAGGAAGGAAACCAAGTCTTAATCATATTAGGATTTGGGGATGTCCCGCTTATGTCAAGAAGACTAAGGTGGAAAAGTTGGAAGCTAGGTGCGAAGGGACGTTTCATAGGATTCCCGTGCAGGACGATGGGATATCTATTCTACATGCCCGAAGATCGAAGGATCATTGTTGCTTTACAAGCACACTTCTGGAAGATGAGTTCATTCAGAAGGCGGAGCAGTAGAAGTATTTCTTTAGAAGAATACAATGAAACTCCTCGAGAGACACCTGTGCAAGAAACTGGAACCGAACTTTCAAACACAAGTACAACCACCTCGTAGGTCTAGTAGGGTGTCTCATTTACGAGAGGTATGGGCTTGTGCACTTAGAGGAGCCGGGTCTCCATGAGGTTCCAAGTGATAGCCAAGAGACCGACCCAACAACCTATGACCAAGCGATGGTGGATGTAGACTCCGCGAAATGGCGTGAAGCTATGGAAGCCGAGATAGACTCGATGCATGTCAATCAGTCTGGACTCTAGTAGACCGCCCCAAGGGCATAGTGCCTATTGGGAACAAGTGGATCTACAAGAGAAAGACCGATGGTGATGGCAAGGTTGACGCCTATAAGGCCGGGCTTGTGGCAAAGGGTTATACCTGAAGGAAGGGATCGATTACCACGATACCTTCTCGCCCGTAGCCATGATCAAGTCTATTCGCATGATGCTTGCTATAGCTGCCTACCATGATTATGAGATATGGCAAATGGACGTAAAGACGGCTTTCCTTAATGTATTCCTCGAGGAGGAAATCTATATGGAAGCGACCTAAAGGCTTTGTGTCCGAAGTCGATATTCGAAAGTGTGCAAGCTTCAGTTCCATTTATGGATGAAGCAAGCGTCGCGTAGTTGGAACCTTCGTTTTGACGAGGCGATCAAAGAGTTTGACTTCGTGCAAAATGAAGAGGAACCTTGTGTATACAAGAGGGTTAGTGGGAGCAAGATCGCATTCTTAGTACTATATGTAGATGACATTCTACTAATAGGTAATGATGTGGGAATGCTCAGTTCTGTGAAAGCTTAGCTTTCGAGTAATTTCTCCATGAAAGACTTGGGAGAAGCTACCTATATTCTTGGTATTCGACTCTACCGGGATAGAGCGAAGAGAACAATAGGTCTTTCCCAAGCCCTCTATATAGATAAAATCTTAAAGCGATTTAAGATGGATGATTCTAAAAGAGGGTTCCTATCGATGCGACATGGAATAAAACTCACCTTGAAGATGTGTCCTCAAAATGAGGAACAACGAAAGGAAATGAGTAATATACCATATGCTTCGGCCGTGGGTAGCCTTATGTATGCTATGTTGTGTACAAGACCTGACATCGCGCATGCTATAAGCGTGGTGAGTAGGTTTCAGGCAAACCTGTAGGGAACATTGATCGCCAGAAAGAACGTTCTCAAGTACTTGAGAAGGACTAGAGATATGGTTACGATGTATGGCGGTGGAGATTTGGATGTGGTGGGATTCACCGATTCGGACTTCCAAGGATCGAAGGACGACTCGATGTCTACTGCTACATATTTACTCTTAATGGAGGAGCGATCTTGGCGTAGCGCCAAGCAAAGCGCGATCCGCCGATTCCACCTGTCAGCCGAGTATCAAGCGGCCTCGGAGGCTTCCAAGGAAGGGTTCTCGGATTAAGAAGTTTCGGGAGAACTTCAAATAATACCATGTCCGAGTCACTGTCTACTGCATCTGCGACAACGACGGAGTCAGAAGCGCAGCCAAGGAGCCGAGGTTTCACAACAAAGACCAAACATATTGAGAGGAAGTATCATCTCGTAAGAGAATTTGTTCGCAAGGGATACATTGTCTTTCGCAGAGTAGACTCGGCTGACAACGTCGCCGATCCACTGACCAAGCCACTTTCTCAGACTAGCTTGGAGCGTCATCTGGAGAACATGGGTATTAGATACCATAGTGTGTGGCAATGAGTGCAAGTGGGAGATTGTTAGGAGTATGCCCTCGAATGCCACTCAGAGGTTGTTGAGTGAGGGCATTGTACTTGTAATTATGTAAACCATTTATATAAGGCAAATGAATGTTTCTTTATTTACTGGTAGTTACTGGCATTCCTAACTCGTAAATAAACATATAGAAACTAGTCCGTGTATTTGAGAGCAAAACGTTCCACTCCTTATTGGATAAGGGGGTCGGCACTGGAAAGGTTATAGCTCAAATACTTAATCGTTCGCAAGTCGATGAAACTTGAGGCGTTAAGTTTATGTGAAGACTTGTATGACGTGTTCTTTGACATGGAGAGTGCACCGAACACTAATGGTTAGTGGGAGCACACGTTATAGGTATGCTAATTGGATTAGTATACTCGAACCGACTCACCCTCGATTCGTCACACGGATTTCACTCCGGACACCAATGACGGAATCGAAAGGTTGTGATAGGTATTCGTGAACCTTCGACTTGAGGATTTAGTAGGGATGTGCTTGTGACGTCAAGATTTTCATTAGAGTAGTTCGACCACGTAAACCGGAAGGGGGTCAACTCGACGTGCATCTTGACGGCAAGTAGCGAGTCCTACCGAATACCAAGATAGAATTCTTTCTCCCGTTAGTGAGCGGGTTATATGTCCTATGCGGTTATTGCGGATGAGATCATAAGTCTTTGGCCAAAGCATTGGAGCTAGTTGTATTAGATACACGATACTCGATGATCTCGATTTGCATTAACGCATGCATAGCGTCAAGTACGATAGGGTTTGACCGATCGTGACTCTATAACTTGATCGGGACATTTGAAAGAAGGGTTTATACGTATACCGGTATTCACGACAGAATGGTTCTTGAATGATCCCAATCATTCGTTCTCGGTTGGGGTACAGTGTAGGCCGCCAGCCGGCTAGGTGGTGCTACTACTTTGGTTCCTCCCATTGCCGATCGAGACGGACCTACCGAGTCGCGCAATAGGATTGACGATGGAATGATTCAAGCTAATTCTCTCATTATGAATATTAGATATTGGATATCTAATTTTGGAACATTGGATGTTTAAATCGATTTATTGGATAAATTGATTTACGGCCTAATGAATTAAATAAATTATTGGGTGATTAATTTAATTCATGTATATAATTATTTCTTGGAGAAATTAATTATATTATTTTGTATTTGATATGATGAAATTAATTGGATTAATTAAACTATACAAATACATCGGAACGGAATTGGAATTTATCTGTTTGGACTCTCGGGAGTCCGAAACGAACCAAACTCATCCGTTTCTCCATGGGCCGCCCCCCCCATTTCTAGCCACCTTCATTTTGGACTTATGTCTCCATTCTTTATTGTATGATAATGGTGGAGGTGGGGTTAGATTCCCACATGCATGAGTTGTTGCTAGTAGTGGGAGTTGAATAAAAGGGATGAAGACATCTTTCTTTGACGAACCCATTCCACGTGAGAGTGAGTTAGAGAGAGAGAGAGAGAAAAACCATTTTCTCTATTGTCTTCATCATCTTCTTCATATCATCTTAATTGTTCTTGGAGAAAATTAAAGATATATTGAGAGATATAAATTAAAACACTTAGAGTGTTATAATCAAAGCTTCATCACTTGATTCTAGCCGTAACCTTAGAGGTTAATCGAGTGTTGTCATTCCGTTCGTTTCTCCGGCGCGTGACAAGTAGAGACGCGGTTTTTTCGGCGTTGGATCATCCAAGGGCTTGGAGCATTTTGGATCATTTGGGGAATAGCTCAAGAGAAGGAAATCCATATAATCAACGGACGACAAGGGTATGATTTCGTATCTTCCTTTGTTTATTTTATATTCGTATATGCGTAGCTCGATCGATCCTCGTAGGGATTCGGATCGAATTAATTTTCGTTTTACCGCTTCCGCTGGGCCTTCGTTTTAGGCACCGAATCCCAACAATTATTAATACGAATACTTGGGAGTACAAATATTAATGTTAGAGTACAATCACAATGAGTGTAAAGACCCTAGTTATCTTAGCTCTTGAGTGCTGAAGACTGCCGGAAGAACCAGATATGATGCTCTGTGAGTTCTTGTAACAACGATGGAGTGCTATGCTGACTGTGAGAAATCGATCGTCTCTCACTGTGTGAATTAGCTGGACTCTCGTATGAAGTAGTTTCTGTACTTGTGAACTTTTAAATCTGGAGTTCTCTGAACTGTAGGGAGTTCTTGTTTCTGCCGACCGTCTTTTGGCTAAGAGGTTCTGAGAGAGAAATCCTGGATAGATTCAAGAGAAAGCCGAGAGTATCAATTTTTCTGAACCTTTTTCCAGTTGCTGGAAGATCTCTATTTATAGTACTGGGAATCGCTGGGCGATCGCCTCTGCTGTATTATAATAAGCGGGCGATCGTCTTTAGCACATGGGTTGGTCCCCTTAAAGTCCGCAACAAATGCTGGAAGTCGGATGTGCGAACCAGTGAGAAGCCAACACGCGTCTATGTCGCTTTCGTGGGAGGCCCCACTTAGGACCTTTCGGAGGGTCTGTCGGTAGGTGAGGCCGTCCTTGTCACTGACAGCTGCTGATGGGCTGGAGTCAACGATCCATGTTCTGCGGCGCCATTCGCGGATCCGCACATGGGTCCTTTGCTTCGTGATCCAGTCTTCGTAGACTTGACGGACGATGGCCTTACTCGTGGCATAGGACGGTCGTCCATGGTCGGGCACCAGAGTCGGTCGCTAGGTACCAAGAGACGATCGCTCCGGGAGGTCGATCGCTAGATACTCGACGATGGACTGTTACCTTCGACTTGGCAAGTTTGCCGTAGCTCATTTGGTCGTGAACTCGGTCGCTCGGCCCTCATACCGATCGCCTGTCGAGGCGTATAAATCGCCGCACAACAACATCAAAATCCAAATTCAAGGTGTAGGGTTCATCAACATACCTCAAGAACATGAATAACACAATCAAACTCTTCAAGAATCATCAATGTCTTCATATCCAAGCCTCAAACCCATGTTTCCAAGCTTATAATCAAGTTGGAAGATGTTTATTTTCACTAACACACTCATAAGGACGAAGGTTGGGGGAGGAAAGGTTTTTTTCTCGTGAAGAAATGAACGAACGAACTTCATTTTATAAACTGCATTGTTCATTACGTACGTTAGCACTCAACATTAACGTACGTAATGCTCTCTAGCGTACGCTACACATCCAACATAGCGTACGTAACATCATTCCAGAACTCACTGACCTGTTTCGTTCACTCGCTTACGTACGTAATGTTTCCTCCATAACGTACGTAACACGTACGTTGACTTGCTACAGTAATTCCTCAGTTAACGTATGTAATGCTTTACCCGTAGCGTACGTTAACCAAGAGTTGACTCGACCAAGCACGTTCCTCGCCGAAAGCTGCCGACCGCGGGTCCCACCTGTCGGCCATAACCTGAGCTGTCTGATTCCTCTCGTTACGTACGTAATGCCTTATGCATAGCGTACGTAACACTTAGCAACTTAACGTACGTTAACTCTACTTATTAACGTACGTAATCCTTGTGTATTAGCGTACGCTATGTATGCATCGTAGCGTGATGTTGCTGTACTTAGCCATTTCAGCTACCCTTGTCCAACGTCTCGACATACTAGATACGAACATATGGCATACTGAATACACATACTCCTTCCGAATATATTCTCATGTGATACATCTAATACACGATATCCTCATATATACAATTGTCGACCGAGTACAACAATTATACAAATATAGTTGTCTCAGTCTTTCATTTATTTTATCCATACTGCACAGATTCCACGTTGTACAACATAACTCGGATAAAATAACATTAAACAACAGTAGTAGAAATTCTGGATATTACACTTTAATATTGCCTTCTTTAGTCTGTGTGATACATGTTTCATTATCTTCAAATAGAACAGTAAGATTTCCTTTATTGACTGAAGGACCGCATGATTCTCGAATATGGTGGACAAGAGACCTTAGTCATACACATTCTCGACTTGCTTCATGAAGTGCCAATAGTTCAGCATGGTTCGAAGAAGTTGCTGCAAGGGTCTGCTTTGTAGATCGCCAAGATATTGATGTATCTTCGTATGTGAATATGTAACCTGTTTGTGATCTTCCTTTATGTGGATCAGATCGATATCCGGCATCAGCATAACTAATTAATTCCGATTTTGAGTCTTTAGAATAAAACAAACCCATATCTGTTGTTCCTCAAAGATATATAAATATCTGTTTCACGCCAGTCCAATGTCTTCGAGTAGGAGAAGAACTATGTCTTGCCACTAAATTAACAGAAAATGCAATATTGAGACGTGTACAGTTGGCAAGATACATTAGCGCTCCAATAACACTAAGATATGGTACTTCAGGACCAAGAATTTATTCTCCCTTTTCTTTTAGGCGGACTGGATCCTTTTTCTTTTCAAGTGAACATACAATCATAGGTGTAGTGACAGAATTGGCCCACTTGGACCACGGGCCTTTGGTTGTGGGCCACGGGATGGAGATCTCTTGGCTCATGGAGAAACAGGCCTAGGCTGCCCCGCCTCATTGAATGGCTCGTCCGAGAGTGCTAATAATAATAATATTCCAGCCAGTGTTCTCTAGTCTTAAAGTGAAAAGAAAAGTCTCTGAAAGAAGTCTTAACCCCAAACAGAAAAATAACTTTTTTAAAACCCTTCTCTGATCTTAAAGCGGGCAGAAAATTAAAACTTTTCTGAAACCCGCAATTGAACAGAAACAAACAGGCAATAAAATAGCAATAAAAAAATTGTTGTCTTTGAAAATTAGAATTTTGAAGTGTTTCGAGGATTAGATACTTTCATATTGTGATTTATTTGGGTTCCTACTATGGAGTATTATAAGAGTTCTAGGTTGTTTTGATTATTTTGACTATTTGTTTTAGTTAGTTATCTATTATTCTTACGTTTGAATATTATTTATTTTTTTAATTAAAAAATATCATGTTCAAATTACCTACACTATACGCTACGCTATTTTACGCTACGCAATTTCAGATAAAAACACTACGTGGCTGCGTGACGCGACTGAAAAAACTGATTCCAGCTGTTATATTGTACAATCAACTGTACGTAGTTATGTACTCCACTAGCAATATTTAGTCACTGAATGGACATAATTTTCTAACGTACTGTTGTGTTAGAAAAAAACGCAAATTTTTGTTAAAAATTAATGAACATTCAATTTGACATAGATGAATATTTTTTAATTAAATATTCATATATATGTTATTAAATATTTATTATTTTTTAAACATAATCTTCGTTAAAATTTCAGTGAACAACTAATGAATCTCCAGAATTTCAATTGAAATATAATGAATATTTCAACCCAAAAATACTGAACAACGTCCAGAAGTATATAGATAGATACACTTGGATGTACACAACAATATTTTAAAAGGTGGTCGAGGCATCTCCAAGGTGCTAATTTCTTATGAATATTTGAGGCTCACGCCTTGAGGCCCTTAACACGTGCCTCGTGTTATATACTTATATTCCTTCACTTTGGGAAAGAGTGGTGGAATGTAGGGTTAGAAGAGAAGTTGATATCTCAGAGAACCAATTTGACTTCATGCCGGGGAGGTCCACGACTAAGGCCATTCATCTCGTCAGACGCCTTATAGAGAAGTTTAGAGAGCGGTGTAAGGAACTCCATATGGTGTTCATAGATCTAGAGAAGGCTTATGATAGCATTCCGCGCGATGTTATTTGGAGGAGCCTAGTAGAGAGGAGGGTGTCGTTGCCGTTCGTTAGGTCGATCCAAGACATGTACTCCCAAGCTAGCACGTGTGTTAGGACCCCAGTTGGTGACACCCAGTATTTTCCGGTTGAGATAGGGCTACACCATGGGTCGGCGCTAAGCCCTCTTCTCTTCGCTCTAATCCTTGACGTCATTTCGCGAGGGATTCAAGATGGCATCCCGTGGTGCATGCTTTTTGCTGACGACATTGTGTTAGTGGCGGATTCGAGGAGGGAGGTGAACGCGAAGTTGGAGCTTTGGAGGGCTAAGTTAGAATCCCAGGGCTTGCGTATGAGCCGGTCTAAGACCGAGTATCTCTGGTGTAACTTTAGTGGTGAGGCCAACGAGGAAGACGTTGAGGTAATGATTGCAGATCAGATCGTACCCCGTACGGATAAGTTCAAGTATTTGGGTTCGATCATTCAGAGGGAAGGTGAGTATGAGATGATGTCACGCATCGCATCAAGGCGGGGTGGCTAAGGTGGAGAGCAGCGACAGGGGTCCTGTGCGACAAGAAAGTCCCTCTAAAGTTGAAGGGTAAATTCTATAGAGCGGCAATCCGACCTGCAATGTTGTATGGCTCCGAATGTTGGGCGATGAAGAAGTCACTTGAGAGCAAGTTGGAAGTGGCTAAAATGAGAATGTTACGTTGGTCGTGTGGTCGCACAATGTTAGATAGAATTGCGAACGGGGTTTTCAGGAACGCGCTGGAAGTGGCGCCCATTTGAGCGAAAGTTAGGGAAGGGAGATTGAGATGGTTTGGCCATGTCCGCAGGAGGCAGGCATCTGCTCCGGTGAGGAGGATCGAGAGTTTAATGGTTGTCGGGGAGAGGAGGAGAGGAAGACCGAGGAGGACGTGAGAGGAGCAACTGAGATTAGATTTGAAGGCCTTAAACCTTTCCGAGACCATGACTGTTGATAGGTGCGCTTGGAGGCGCCAGATCAGAGTTGTGGATTCTTTTGTAGGGAGCGGTGCTGTAGTTGAGAGCCTCAGGGTTGGATTGTCTCGGTTAGCTTTGACCTAGAGCATTGCATTTTTACTTTTATTGTATATTTTATTCTATTGTCTTTGCGTGTGGTGTATTTTTGACAGGGAGCTGTGCGCAGAGCCAACCTCTCTTTTGTTAGAGCAGCGTTCATCGGGAGTGAAGTAGCCAAATTCCACTTAGGTAAGTCCCATGTGGATCAAGCCATGGGCTCAAGTATGGTCTCGAGCTTTTTCGAATCATATGTTTTCCTTTGTATTAATCACACAAGATTCTGCTGTGCACTAAGCTGGGGGTCTTCACGGAAACAACCTCCCTACCGTAATAAGTAGGGGCATAGTCTGCGTACATCTTACCCTCCCAAGACCCTGCTCTGAGCGGGATATACTGGGTATGTTTGGTTTGATTTGGTTTTCTTCACTTTAATTTATGTTTTTTCATCTTTCCTCATAGTTTTATGGCTATTGCATCTATATATAATTATGTAATTATAGAATTGAATCATGTATTCCATTTCAGAAATTTTATATATCACATGTATTATATATTATAGTCTTATGTCACAAGTATTTGACGAACGAAGTGAGTAATATTTTTGAGTTGTATTGTTCAACAAATCTTTCGTTCAACAATAAGAAAAACTTAAATTATTTTCAACATTATTTTACCAATAAAAAATATAAAAAGATTTACTTAAAGTTTTAGTATATAGTGCAATATAATAAATGAAGTATTACTAAAATTTTATCTGATTTACATCTACGTTTGTTAATTGTGAGACAATTAGAGGGAAAATAAAAATAAAATATGAGGCTTACACCTCAATGAACAGTGAGGCTAACACCTCGACTCACCGGAGCAAAAACACCTTAAATCCTCCTAACGTCTTTACAACTATGGCACTTAATAATTTACCATAAAATTTATACATAAACCAGTGTTTTAAAAGGCGCGTGCCTCGAGGTGAGGTTGTCCGAAAACACCTGGCGGCCCCTAATATGAGACTTATGCTTCACTTTGTCAAGGTGTCACAAAGGCGTGCACTCAGGGCGTAGGTTTGAGGCGCAAGAAGGCGTCTAACATCGTTTTCTCTTTACCATGTCGAATACTTACGACTGTCCTCAAATACTAAAAAAGTGACTAACAAACATTAAGCTGAAAATTCCAACAAATAAAGGTAGAATTAGAAAGTGGATCAAGCAATGGCAAAACTTGATTTGCCGAAGTCCGAAGCAACATCTTCAAGAACAATTTATCTGACTAAATTATAGTTGAAATATTTTCAGTGTTTCTACATCTATAATTTATGAATCTTAGCTATAGTGTTCCGGGTTCATAACTTTAGTTATTAATCAATATCTTCGTCTATATCAGATATTTGTTCATAAGTCTGTTTCTAAATAAAAAAATCAACTAAAATTCATCGCTAATCAACATATCGTGGAAGTCAAGAATAATGTTAAATGCTAAATTAACTCCATATAGATATTATAAACTACTCCCTATATTTTAAGATATTTTACATATGACACTCCTAAAAAAATAAAATTGAGAAATAGATATCTAGAAAATATTTTGTTTACAAATGTCAAATTTCTTCTTCTAATTTTGTTTCATTTAATAAAAAATGAAATGCAATGGGAGATTCACTTTTTAAAGTTTTTACAATTTCACCACTACAGAGCTTATGTTTGCAACTTATAAGCTTTACAACAAAACTATCCAAACAAATTTAAAGAGCTTATAAGCTCAGCAAAAAAAAAACACCATTTGAATTAAATCCCGACTTCTATTTTGCAAGAAATACAGATTTATTAGTGTCGCAATAACCTGCCACCTCCGTGATAATGAATCATCCGAAAGCAAGTGATTGAGAACACTCTCACTATTATCCGCACATTCCTAACAATCACTCACACACACACACACACACACACACACACACACACACACATATATATATATATATATATATGTGTGTGTGTGTGTGTTGGTTCTGGGGAGAATTAGATTTAAGTTAAGAAATAAGAATGAATCTGATTCATGGATCTTGATTAAATGGATGGCCTAGATTTATTCTCATAAAAACATATGCATGGAATGCAAGATTTTAATGCATTGAATTTTTGATGCATATAATGCAAAGTTTGAATGCATTGCAATTTTGATGCACGAAATGTATATATTGCATGCATAAGCCAATCTGGAACGTACATCACACAAAGATCAATGATTTAGATTTATTCTTATTTCTTACACAAAAAGTCATTCTCATTTTGATTATTATTAGTACTATTTTTTAATTATATTTAACATATAAAAATATACATCTAATAAATTTATGGCTCATAGTTTGAGTCATCACTACAGTCTGTCTCATTATCTGAATTGATATCCGGCAACATATGCCTCAAGTCGTCCACATTATCATCATCAGAATTTTCAAGTAATTCGGTTGTATCAACGTCAACGTACCCGCGAGCATCACCACGGAGTCGGACGACTCGTCCTTCAGGAACATTATTCATTGTAATTGTCGTTGATGGTGGAATATTTTCTGTATTTGGCTCTTGATAAGCATCATCGTCATCAGTACCTGTTGTTTCTCCCAGTGTAGCAGCACTATAAATAATCCTCGTTGTCACAACGTTAACTATCTTCCATGTGCCTTTCTTCACCAAGTCGTCCAAATAATACACCGACTTTGCTGATGTAGCAAATACAAAAGGATCACTTTCATACCATGAAGTGGAAGTGTCAACAGATAACAGCCCGTAGTCGTCTTGCATATCGGTTCCAAGACTGGTGTCGTACCATCGACACTTAAACAAGTAAATTGTCATGCCTTCCCCGTAAATTAGTTCTACCACTTCCAAAAGAACACCGTAATATCCACCATCTATCATAACCCCAGAATTTTGACATTCTTTTTTGGTCTCTCTCAAGGCATACGAATGTGACACCGTTGAGTTTGGCCATTGAATAAATTCTTGACATAACCGGATTCATAGAAGCATAAGTTCACGCGACCAGTTAGGGTGTCCGTCATCTTGTATGTGTGTCATCTGTCGTAAATAAACTTTTTATGTAAAAAAAAATCTTAAGTCCATAATCAATAGCAATTGAATGTATACATACCCATTCTCCAAAATAGTCAGCAAAAGTGTCATTGTGGAATCTAGTGTCACCTCGCACCATATCGCATGACAAGTGGATGTCTTTCCAGTACTGAACTTCTGGACAATTGAGCAATATCCACCAATGTGCAATTTGTGACTCGTATGGGTCTAATTGTCTTCCTGGCAACCTCCCATAGACGTCAACCTCAGTGGATATGATAGAAAGATTGAATTGTATTTTATCTGCTTGAATAGAGCGGGAAGGGGGCTCGAAGGTGCCCAAATACAACTTGATATGCGTAATACACTCCGACGCAAGGTAAGATTCTGCAATGCATCCTTCCGGTGCAGACTTATTGGCCACGGAGTCTTTGTAATCACCGAGTTGTCTGTAATATTGTCATGTGTTTGAAATCATACTTAATTTGACTATATATATATATATATGTTACCTTTCAACCGGGTACATACATCCACGTGTAGTGCACTGGACCAGTGACCAATAACTGCCGGGGAAGGTGGATCATGAGGTGAGGCATGAGGTCAAAAAAGTTTGGAGGAAATATTCACTCAAACTTTCACAAGATATAGATGATCTCATCTTGCATTTTACGCAAATCAGATCTCTTCACTTCTCTCGTACATAATTTCTGGAAAAATCTTGACAATGCAACACACTAACTTTCCTACAGTGGCACCTAGCACAATCTGCATTCAAACACACTGGACAACCTCTATATCCGCTAATAACAGATCCAGACAGCATTCCATATGCAGGAAAATCACTAATAGTGCCGATACACATGGCGTGCAAGTAGAACGTCTCGGACGAATAACTGTCATACGTGGGATGACCTTGCTCCCACAATAATTTCAGCTCCTCTATCAAAGATCTCATATACACATCGATACACTTTCCCGGATATCCCGGCCCCGGGACTAACAAGGTCAACATATTATACTCCTTCCGCATACACATCCACGGAGGAAGATTGTAAGGAATCACTACAACAGGCCATATGGTATATGAAAGACTCATGTTACTAAAAGGGTTGAAACCATCAGATGCAATCCCGAGCCTCACATTTCGGATATCTGAAGAAAAATTCGGATACTCCCTATCTATATGCTTCCACGCCTCTCCATCCGAAGGGTGTATCATAGTATCCCTGTCATTAGTGCGCGGCTCGGCATGCCATCTCATTGCTTTTGCAGTGTGAGGAGCCATAAAAAGCTGTTCCAACCTGTCCTTCAGTGGAAAATACCAAAGTACCTTCACCGGTTTCTCTTTTCCAGAAGGAGTGATCCTATATCTCTCTGTATCACATACAGGACATCTCGTGAGGTCTTTATTAGGATGCCCCCAGAATAGAACACAATCATACATGCAGACGTGGATCTTAATGTAGGAAAGACCAAGATCTTTCAAAATTCGTCTCATTTTTGTATATGTATTAGGAAGATGATGACCTTGTGGAAGCATATTACTCGTAAGCTCCAAGCAATCATCCACAAACTTGATGGATAATCTGTTTTTCACCTTTAATCTCATCGTTTCCATGACACAATCAAGAACAGTCATGTTACACCCTGGGTATAGAGGGGTCTGTTGGAGTTGAATTAGCTTGTTGTACCTGTCAAGCCCAGCAGTATTGCAAGGCAACGGTCTACGGGGTCGTGGGATTGGCTCAGTTGGTACAAACGTCTCGTAAAAACCAAACACATCATCAATCAACCTCCTCTTCGGATCGGTGAACCCGTCGTTACCACTAAATTGTCCGTGATCATACGGAATAACAGAATTCGGTGCTTCACATTGGTATATACAACATGTATATTTACTCCAAAAACCATTCTTCTTTAGGTGTTCTCAGACCTCATCAAATGGAAAACGATACATATCACTGCGACATCTACATTTATTACACGGACAGTAGTTCAACGTATTACCACTGTCGTGCTCTTTTACAAATCTCATAAACTGCTTCATCCCATCCATTACACTTGAATCCCATTTTCGTAACCCAATCCAACTCTTGTCCATCCTGAAAATGTATATATTTTCAAATATTAATCCAACTAACTAATATTGTTCAAATTATAAATGAAATCACAACAAACAATTAATCATAATGATTATCATCATAAAACTTAATCATTATACATAAAAGCTTTCGAATGTACAATATGAATAATACAAAGTTTCGAAATCACAATAAAAAATTCAATAAAATACGTACCTTAATCGAAATGGTGATTATAACAACCGGTAGAAACCTTCGTCACTCCAGCTAGCACAACTCAAAGTAGCAACACAAACTCAAAAAATACACAAAGGGATTTCCAAGAACCGGGTTGATCTTTTTCCAAAGGTCGCAATACTCAAAGTAGCAACTCACATGCTTTTTTCGGGAATAACTGACAGGGTCGGTAATAGAAAGGTGCTCTTTAGCGGGGAGAGGGGCAAGATTGGGTTGGTGTTCCGTGAACTATATATAATTTTCACTTGGAGGTTTAGCCGACGACTTGATCTAGGTCGTCGGCTAAACCCCATTTTTTTTTCGAAAGGGTTTAGCCGACGGCCTAGATCTTTCCGTCGGCTAAAACTTGATTTTTTTTGGGAAAGGATTTAGCCGACGACCCAGATCAAGTCGTCGGCTAAAACTTTTTTTTTTTGGAAAAGGTTTAGCCGACGACCCAGATCATGTCGTCGGCTAAAACGTCTTTTTTTTCCCGTCGGCTAAACATCTCAAGAGTCGTCGGCTAAACCTCTGTACTATAGCCGACAACTATATTGTACTATAGCCGACGACCTAGATCAAGCCGACGGCAACACGAGTCGTCGGCTAAAGTGCAAAGTTTAGCCGACGACACTTTAAAGTCGTTGGCCGTTTTTTTTCGGGTCGTCGGATAAAGTCCTTTTTTTGGTAGTGAATAATAGGAAGAGCATGTTACTGATAACGTTTATGAGCTTAACGATGATGATGATGATACATTTTTACAATCTAGTTCATAATGTTAAGAAAATACTAGTACTTATTATCATGATTGAGGGAATTGATAAACACTTGTTGTATTTCAACCACGGAAATGAAGAGTTTATGACATGTATAATTAAATTATTACTTGAGAAAACCATATGGTTGATGCTTATACATTTTATATGATTACTAGTGTAATACCCACGATTTTTGTTCCGGTTATTTTTTATTTTTTTTCGAATATTTTCCGGTTGTCGAGTGCCGATATTATTTTCTCGATAACTGATTTTGGCGTTTATGACCGTAGGTGATGATTTGTTATCCGTTGTTTTCATTTCGGATTGATGATGTTGTCCCCGAGTATTTTGTCGTGTTCGTTCCGTGCGATTTCAGAAAATCGAGTCGTCGAATCATGGTGGTCGGGCACTGGCCGGACGGTTACGGGCACGGGCCGGACGAGTGGAGGAACTGGACGGAAGGTTGCGGGAACTGGCCGGACGGGTGCGGCAGGAACCGGCGTAGCGCACGCTACGGCCGGAAGGTAGCGCACGCTACGGCCGGGAGGCAGCGCACGCTACGGCCGATTAGCTGAGCGCGCTAGTCGGCCAAGATAGTAGGGGCAGAGAGGTTCTGGACTCGGGAGGATCGGCAGGTAGCGCACGCTACTGTCGGAGATCGCTAGCCTTCTGGCCGGCGGTAGCGCACGATACGGCCGGAAAGGCTGCGCCTTCTGGCCGAGCGGTCTAGTCCAGAAGTCTCGGATTGCGTCCGGGCCGGCAGCGCGCACGTGTCGGACATGATGGCGGGCCCCGACCGAACATTCTAGACCATGACCGCCGTTAGCGCACGCTAGCTCGGCTAGCGCCTGGCCCAGGTGCACCGATATAAATATGGCCGAGCAGTCCTGTTTGCACTCATTTTTCATTTCCTCTCTTCCCTGTCCGTGGTTGTAGCCTTGGTGAGCATGAAGATATGTTGTTATACTATGAATCCACGAAGTTTGGGAGCTCATATCATCGATTAATCACTCCATAACATCCTTCAATCCAGCGAATCAAGGTTAGTTTTCCTAAAATCCTAGTTTTGGGAAAATTGGGGATTTTGTTTGATTTCGTCCGTTTAATTCGTTATAACTTAGAATAGTGATGGATTGATGTTTATTAAGTTGTATTATATCGAATCCCTTGTTTTTCCACGGTTGGATTGCCGAGGATTCGTCGTTTTATTGAGTTTCTAATCGACGCCTTGAAGGTGTTCGATAAAATGTCACAAAGAGGATTCGGGCGTTCTACGATCATTCTTCCCCATATGATCGTTAATCTATTGATGGTATGATGTTAGGGTCAGGTTCCTTGGAAAGAGCTCGAGTCGGAACCCTCTGTTCGCCGTTTTCCGATCGGTTGTGTTACCGTCGTTTCCGCCGGAGAGTTATGGGCGTTTGAGGTTTCCCGGTTGAGCCATGTTCGTTGGAGTGTCAGGTATCGACTATCGAGGAAAGTATCTTGCCCATACATTACGTGTTTTGTGGATATAATGGTTGGTAATCGACGATATTTGCTAAATGAATGTTTACAACTATTTTTCAAAAGAATCGATATATTTACAATCATGGTTTTCTTTTAAAGATGATTTTCGTGTTCGGGAATTAATGTACTTGATTGACTATGTGTGTCAGGGTCGAGTATAGGATCTCCTTACTCAGGGTGATGCCATTATGTGTGAATATGTTGTCGGTAAATTTAGATCAAACCTTTCGTTAAGATCGTGCTTGGAGTCATACGGATGTGTGTGAATATGTGAGTTGTGTGATATTTGTTGTGTCGTTCGGTGTTGTTGAGGTAAGTGTACTTCCTTGTGGATAGTATTAATTCTGGGTCGTGAGCATATGTTAGATAATTTGGCCATTTTAGCAAAATACCTCGACTATATATATTGTGATTGACTCTTGAGGATTGTGGTTTTGGAAATGAGAATTGATGAGAGTTGTAAGGTTGTTCTCGGGTACTCTCACTCGGGGATTGACTCGACGGGGTCACACGGGGACCTGGTGGCTTAGCGGCTGGACTGGGTCGCGAGGGTTACTTCGAGTGGGCATTCTCACCTGGGGATTGCTCGACGGGGCACACAGGGACTTGGTGGCTTGAGGGCCGGACCGGGTCGCGAGAATTTCCAGAATGTTTGTACTGATGAATAATTGTGATATGTCCGGAGTATCACAATGCTTGGTGCTCGGGGTCGAGAGACATAATATATCGAGTCTTGGTATTTGGCTAAAATGGCATAAAATAATATGTTATGTGTAATGTGTTGTTGGAAGTGAATTGAAGTTGATGATCGGGCTGTGGACCCTGTGTTTTATGACCAGAATGGTTGGGTCGTGGACCCTGTGTTTTGTGACTGGAATGGTTGGGTCATGGACCTTGTGTTTTGTGACCGGAATGGTTGGGTCGTGGACCCCGTGTTTTGTTAACGGATTTGCATTTTGGAAAATGAACTTTGGGGCGGTGACCCTAAGTGGCTTTTGAGGAATTAGAACTTTTCAATCACAAATGTTTTCAAAACTCCCGAGATTTGGAAGTGTTTGCAAAATGCTTTCTTGTTTTGTTCTACTTTCAAGACTTGAACTATTTTTAATTAAACAAAATATCTCGGGAAGTCTTTTGTTGTATTCTCGGAATGTGTTATGTATGGCTCGTATTTGCACTTTATACTTGTACTAGCAAAACAGTGGAGTTTTGCTAACCCCCGAGTATTCGGGGGTGGATGTCTGTTTTGTATCCAGGTACATGCAGGTTTGGGAGCAAAACACAGGATCGGCGCGAAGGATGATGGAAGGCAAATGATACTAATCACACGAAGGCCAGTGCTGGATGCAGTTAGTCGGAGTTCGTGTATGGTCTTTTCCGCTGTCGTACTTTCCGTTTGTGAGTGTATTTTACCCTTGCATGGGTATGAGTCGAGATAGAAATATGTATTTTGACTTGTATGTTAGTGACGAAAGACCAAGTTGGTCTACGGATTTGGTATTTTATCATGTCGGTATGTAAGTTATCGTGTGCTTTCGATGTCTAGCCTGGTGGATCCTCACGGAGAGGGTCTACGGCATGTAATATTCCCGGTTTGATTCTGGGGGTGTTTCATTTATGGTATCAGAGCTTAGGTTGCGGAAACCTAGGCTGTCGGGTCCAGTCAAGTATTGTCGTGTCTTGTCCTGTCAGATTGTGTCTGTCTAAGTCGTGTCGAGACGCGTCGTTTGTGATATCGGCCGTGATTAGTATCAAGATGCAGCCATCATCTTCGTGTAATCTGTGGATGTAAGTCTCCCTACTATATTGTGCCTTGTGTTATACGAGCTTGTATGATTTTGTGTTATGACGTGGAGTTTAAAGGTGATTTGTGATTATGTGGCCTATGCTTGTTTGATCCTCGTATGATGCTAGAATGAAAGTGGTGTCAACGTATATGTATATATACACACATCCTGATATAAGTCGTTTTTACAAGAGTAATGGCTAGACGTACCTGGGCTTTCAAGCCTGCCGGTTTTGGCCCTAAACCGGCCCTAAGTCAACGGTTTTAGCCCGGGACCGCCGGTCAACGGGCCCGAACCGGACCGGGACCGAAAAGCTAGGGCCGGGCTAGGGTTGGGGGAATTGGGACCGCGGACCGACGGTTAGGGCCCGCCGGTCCTAAAAGGCCCGTCGATTTGCATCGGCCCGGCGGGCCGGGCCGAACCGACGGGCCTAACGGTAAAATCAGAAAAAAAAAAGGCATCAGTCCAGTGACTGACTGCTGCCAACCATTGCCAACGGCTCCTTGAAGGAAATAGCCGTTGGCAGCCACATTCCCACCCCCAAACTTCCCCATTAATCCCCCCTTTTCCCTACCCATCCCCACTATAAATACTACATCTTCCTAACTCAAAATTCACCAATAATCACACTCTAATTCTCTCTAAAAATTCAATCTCTACTCTCTCTATTATTCTCTCCTAATTACTATCTCCATGTCTACCTCAAAGAACAACAATAACAAGGGCAAGGGCAAGGCCATTGAACTTGGCCAACGAAGTGGAGGAGGAAATTTTCAACCTCAAACTCAAAGGCCTAGAAGGGCCGATTTGGCGGAGGAAATTTCTAGACAAGTCGCCGAACGAATTCAAGCCGAAGAAGATGCCCGATTTGAAGAAATGGTTCATATGATGGAAGGCACGGGATACGAATTTCGTGGCTCAACAAATGATGATGAACATGAAGAGGACGAAGAGCACGAAGAAGACGAACAAAACCAACCTCCTCCTCCGCCAACAAGTAAGCCTAAGCCCCTCAAGTCCGAAATCTTCGTTAAACATTTTAAAAGAGAATTGGCTCCTATCAACGAGGGAGAACCTCCTTTATCCGATGGTCGAAAGAGATTCATTGCTTATTGCAACTATTGCACAAAGCACTACAAATGGATCGAGAAGGGAGGCTACGGAACACTACAAAGACACATGGAGGGGTTTCATCCATTCGAGTATGGAATATCTACTACTCAAACGCAAATTCGAGGTACTACTAGTTCAAATTCGGCGACGGGTATGTCTTCTTCCGCTTTATTTAAATTTGAAAAAAATCGATATGAAGATGCTTGTGCTAGATATTGATAGAAGTTTGAGATCTATTTTTCAAGAATATAGATTAAAACATGGTAGTGAGTTTCCTTCTTCTACAATGCCTTCATCTATGATGCGGTCATGTGATTTTCCTTTTGAGATGAATAAAAGTGATCCTTTAGTTCAAAAAATGCATGGAATGATGCAAAATAGAAGCAATGAACTTCCAATGGGGCAAGGTAATAGTGAATTAGATATGTTCTTGCAAACTCGTTTTGTATTTGGTGTTGAAGATAGTGGTCCGTCGATCGATGTGTTAAAGTGGTGGTCGAAGAGAGAGGAGTACCCAATACTCTCCATCATTGCAAAGGAGTTATTTGCCGTCCCGGCATCCACCGTGTCCGTAGAACAAGCCTTTAACATCGGAGGACTTATGCTAGATCAAAGAAGATCAAGGATGAAGCCGGCGAACATTGAAGCTACCATGTTGCTCGATGATTGGTGTAGGGCCGACCTTGGTGTGGTTACGCAAAAAATTCTTCAATGTGATATTTTAAAACTTTACATGTTTTTGGGGAGTCACGTATATTTTGTCTTAAAACATCCTCCAAAGGGAGGAAAAAGTTTGATTTTTGTATAATGACCTGAAGGTCGAAATTTTTGGAGAATTCAAACTACCGATATTTTATTTTCATCTTGTATTATAAGTTTTCAAAACACGATTTTTGAACCCAAATGAGGTCTACAAATTATACTCAAGACGTGACTCTCGCTTTCAACTTTTCGGTTCATGGTTGTTAGTCAATAAGTACATGATGATGTTCTTGTTGTTTGGGCAGTGTTGCCAGTTTTAGATTAAAACGGTGATGTGAATGCTGAGTCGTTCGGTTTGTGTATATTGAGATAGCTCTCTTTAATAAGAGGTGAGATTTCGGTTTTTGAATAACAATTGTCTTTTGATGGTTGCTCATGAAGTGTTAAATCGATGGCTTTGAGATTCGAACGTGTTGTTGTTTATTTGTTGTAACAACCCCAATCCGCTCAGGGATATTACACGTCGTAGAACCTTTCCTCAAGGATCTACCAGGCTGGTAACAACTTCGAACATCTCGAGAATGCCTTTAAGGCTAAAATGACTCAGTAGACCGATTTTGTCTTTCAATAAATACATACAACTCAATCACAACACATGCCCACGCAGGGGTCGAGTACAACACACTCCCGTACAATGGGAAAGAATACTGCAGCGGAAATAAAATACAACTAAACCAAACAATAATGTACGGGCCCTCATGTGATTAGTATCGATCAACTTTCATCATCCTTCGTGCCGACCCTGTGTTATGCTCCCAAAACCTGAATGCAAAGACAGACATCCACCCCCCGAATACTCGGGGGTTAGCAAAACTCCACTGTTTTGCTAGTGCAAGTATAAAATACGAAAACAAGCCATACATATCATACTCCACGGAACATGATAATCATAAACATACTTCCCGCGGTAAATCACTTGATCAAAATGGTTAAATCGAAAGATAAGATTAAACCTGATATACATCTTGTGAAAACATTTTACGATCTCGGGAGTTTTGAAAACATTTGGGATTTTAAGAATTCTCAAGCCTTTCGAAAATATTTAGGGATACAGCCCAATAGTCATTTTCCCAAAACAAAATTTCGATAACAACACACGGAGTCCATGACCCGATCATACCATAACAACCTATTTCCACATACTATTCGCGTCCCGTGCTAGCAATCCACGGACCTCAGATGCTCCCATAGAACAAACCCGAGTGAATAACCCACAGGGAAACTATATCAAATCACATGTCACCGTAACAACAGTCACGTGACTACAAGCACAGATACGTACTTAACCAAACCACAACCATAAGTTATCCCGGCATCGCACTAACAAGATACGAACCTCAGAGTCCCGCAAGACATACCCAACAATAACCCCATCAGTTATCTCGCCATCGGGCTAACAAGCCACGAACCTCGGAGTCCCCGCAAGACATACCCGGTGGATAACCCTACGGCCACGCCCGACCCATACTAGCAAGTATGGATCCCAGAGATTCAACAATCCTACCCGGAGGCACATCACATATAACAAGCACACAACAATAATCGATTATCAAGCCAAACAACATTAAGCATCACAATCTCCTTTCAAAGGAGTAACAACTAACATCACATCATGTCAAATACCCACCGAACAAGTATACAATTCGGTACACAATCCTCGGAAAGTGATCACGGTCTATTATATTCACGAAGTATGGTTAAAACATCTAACCACATACCACATATACTTACATATTCCAAATACACACTTATCCACGATTCATACGGGTTATCTTGAAGGAAAACCTTTTTATCGAGAATATATCGATTCTTTAGAAGGTTCATTAAATCATTCAAGTTCCACATATAACCAATTACCAACTATCGCGTCTACGAAACATGAAGTGTATGGACAAGATACTTGCCTCAAATAATTGATTCTGAAAGCTCCGACGACCACGGCTCACCCGGTCGATCCATAGAAATCCCAACCCTTATTATAAATATATAATAGACAATTTAATATAAGGTCCATATTAATATCTTATAATTATAAGGTAATTAGTCGGCTAATATATTACCTCAATTGAGCTCCTTTAAATTATTGATCGGATCAAACGACCAATGATATTCCACCCGGATCCATATCTCGATTTAATTAATGATGGGAATCATAATTCAAATTCCTGAATGATTGTCCCATATACGGCTCCAAACTTGGGTTCATCCCATAAGTCCAATATATGAATCCGTTCGTAGGCTAATTTATACAACTTTCGTCCTCGTCTCCATCTTCCCCTACACACCTTAACATATATATATATATATATATCACATACAGTACACACCCAACACACAAATATATATATATATATATATATGACACACACATATATATATCACATACAGTACACACCCAACACACAAATATATATATATGACACATGCAGCACACATATATATATCACACCCACTGCACACACACACACACACACACACACACACACACACACACACACACATATATATATATATATATACTACACACAGAGAGTACACACTTATACATATATTACATACACAGCACACTCACAATATCCACACCCACGCCGGAATCCGGCCACAACCCCAACCCCGTCATCTTCTTCTTACATCACCGGAACCCGGATCGGTGACAATCCAACCCGCCGGAATTTGTCCAGCTCCAGCTCAGTTCCGGCCATGACCGGACCTCAACTAAGTCCAGCCCGTCAAACATCGTCAAACTCTAACTCGGGGCCGGCTATGATCGGACGTCTAAGTCAACGCCGGAAACACAATAGGGTCACCATCGTTAGCCTTCCAAAAACCGTCCGGATCCGGAACCACACATTGCGGTTCTCTTCTCCCGTGAGCCACTGATCGGAACTCCATAACTGTCGGTTCCTCGAGCTCCAGCTCGCCGGAAAAAGACCCGAACAGCTCGATTGGATTTTCACATCGTCCTGTCCGAAAGTTCCGACTAGGTCGTCGCTTTTCCAGACACGCACACAATGCCGCCGTTGAGCTTTAGTTGTTGTCGGAAACTCCATCCCTCCACCGTTGACCTCCACAACTCGCCCCCGATAGAACACAGATCCCCCGACCCATCTTAGCCCAACCGCAAAAACCCTGACCCTGAGCTCGCCACCGCCGACCGCCAATGAAGAAGAAGGAGATGGGTGGTGTTGGTGAGAGAAAAGGGAGGAGCTGGAAGGGAGAGAGAGATGCGATAGGAGAGAGAGGGAGCAGGTGGGAGAAAGGAGAAAAGAAAGAAAGAAGAAAAAAAGAAAGAAAAAAAAAAGTGAAAGGAAGAGAGAGGGTGAAGGAAAAATCGTGAGGAGATTTCTCAAGAATCACATCACATGCCTATAATATATATATATATATATATATATATAAATAGAAAATTGGACTTATCCGGCCCAACAAGGTTCGATTATAAATTAACCGAGTAAAAACGAATCAATCTGAGATTCATTTTCCCGTCTCCTGGTTCGATTATCCGATTAATTCATACTGCGTCCGATAAAACCAATAACTCACCAATATTTTAGTCCAACATCTCAGAGTCCGCCCGACTTATAAATAATCAGTTAATAAAATAAGAGAGAAAAAAAAAATTATATCGCCAAAATTCGAGTTAAAAATTCCCGGATATTACATTTGTGACCATCGATTCTAGTAATGTCGTATATATGTTCACGATCATGTTGCTGATTTGGAGCAGCTAGCGCACGCTGAGTGCGAGGCTAGCGCGCGCTAATGCAGCATGGATAGCGCACGCTAAATAATTGTTGTAGCGCGCGTTAGTTAGCTGGGACAGAGGCTAGAGAACCGCATTTATTTTAACTATTAGGCCTAACCTTGGCAGTCGATCACCCGTAACTGTACTCTATGTGTGTTGTCTAGTGATGACAACCGTTTTGTGTGAACGTGTGTTATGACTTTTCGTTGCGCTAAGTGATAATTGATTTTGTTCAGTGAGTTGATAAATTATGTCTGTTGTGTGTGTGTTCGAAAATGTTTTTCCTAAAACGTTCATAAGTTTGTGCAAGTTGCGAAAGAATCAATTTTTGAAACTAATTTGACGTTACGATTAAGTCGGCGACTTCGTATGAACTTTGGAAATTGTTTGAAATTTTCGAACTGGCCTAGGATTCTCCAATAAAACCTCGACGGTATTGAAAGAGTTGTTTTAAAATATCTTGAATATTTTGTAAAATGTTACCGTCGTTGATTTCTGTGTAGTGTTGGGAGAATTTTCGGAAAAGATTTTAGCGTATTGTTGTATTTTCAAATAATTCGAGTAAATCATTTTCAAAAATCTTTCACATCATAAAAATATTTTATTTCAAAAACCAATGTGATTTTTATTTTCAAAAATATATAGTGAAAGATGAAAAATCTCACTCGATGTAAAGTTCAAACTCGGATTTGGAAATGTTAGAGTATGTAAGAATGGTTTGATGATCTTGCATGGTTAACTTCTTGGTGGTTAACGGTGATGATTATGCGTAGAGGCATGATGATTTTGGTAACGCCGGTTACAAGGAATTATTATTTTGGCAAATGATTTCAAATGAGACGGTTAAAGAATGTTGTTTACAAGTTTTGATGAAACAACCCGAGGTACCAAAAGTACTTTTAAAGTTTATTTTGAATAGCATACAAATCCAAGGATTTTCAAAAGATTTCCTTTAAAAGGATACCTCTTGGAATTTCTTTTCGAGTTGTTATTGGTTACCTATGTGATATGTCATGCTAAGTTGGTAGTTTAGCATATTGTTTTTGCGAAGTGGTGCAATCGTATTGAGTGAGAATCCGCTTAGTATGCCGAGGGACAGAGGACGCGGCCGTGACCGCGGTACAGTTGGTTATGGAGATTAGATGCGGGACCAAGAGGATATGGCCGGGAAGGTTGCTATTCAAGCACTTCATTCTCGTTGTTTAGGTTTCGGGGACGAAACCTCTTTTAAAGGTGATATGATGTAATACCCATATTTTTTTCGCTTCCGTTTCGTTCGACCGTATCGATTCGATTGTGTTCGTTGAGCTTTTGACCTTGTGTTGTTCTCACCCTTGTCATTCGAGCGAGTTCGCATATTGTTCCAAATTGATGTGTATATCGTTGGAATCTTTCCAAGTTCGGAATGATTTCTTGTGAAGCGTGTGCGAAATTAACACCTCGTGGTTCCTACAAGTTTATTGATGTCTTGAATAGAGGTGTGAACTTCAGAGTTGATCGTTGATGTTCGATCATTGCTATTCATTCGTCGTTGTCCAATCATTATTGTTTGATCTCGTAATCATGATTATTGAACATCTGGGCCACTTCGTAATTTCCATAAGTGTTGGGAAATTGTCTTCGTATTTGATCTTCCAAATCTTTGAATTACTGGAATTTCATACCTTTCAGCGTTGGAATCGTGATTTGATTTTTGATCGCTTCGGTTTTATCAATCATGATGATTCATGCTCGTTGCTTTTCGTAAGCATTCTTGCATGTTGAATCGGACCGTAGTAGCTTTATACTACATGGAGCTCTGGTGTGTTGTCGAGAGTCGCCTTGCTTTTGTTTTAAGTTTCGGGACGAAACTTATTTTCAGAGGGTAGAATGTAATACCCACGATTTTCGTTCCGGTTATTTTAGATTTTTCCGGATATCTCCCGGTTGTCGAGTGCCGGTATTATTTTCTCGACAACTAATTTTGGCGTTTATGACCGTAGGTGATGATTTTTTATCCGTTGTTTTCATTTCGGATCGATGATGTTGTCCCCGAGTGTTTTGTCGTGTTCGTTCCGTGTGATTTCGGAAAATCGAGTCGTCGAATCATGGTGGTCGGGCACTGGCCGGACGGTTGCGGGCACGGGCCGGACGAGTGGAGGCACTGGCCGGACGGTTGCGGGCACTGTCTGGACGGGTGCGGCAGGAACCGGCGTAGCGCACGCTACGGCCGGAAGGTAGCGCACGCAACGGCCGGGAGGCAGCGCATGCTACGGCCGGTTAGCTGCGAGCGCTAGTCGGCCGAGACAGTAGGGGCAGAGAGGTTCTGGACTCGGGAGGATCGGCAGGTAGCGCACGCTACTGTCGGACACTGCGCATGCTACGGCCGGCAGGTAGCGCACGATACGGCCGGAAGGCTGCACACGCTACCTGGCCGAGCGGTCTAGTCCAGGAAGTCTCTGGATTGCGGCCCGGGCCAACAGCGCACGTGTCCAGCGCATGATGGCGGGCCCCGGCTGAACATTCTCGACCATGACCGCCCGTTAGCGCACGCTAGCTCGGCAGCCTAGCGCACGCTAGGCTGCACCAGTATAAATATGGCCGAGCAGTCCTGTTTGCACTCATTTTTCATTTCCTCTCTTCCCTGTCCGTGGCTGTAGCCTTGGTGAGCATGAAGATATGTTGTTATACTATGAATCCACGAAGTTTGGGAGCTCATATCATCGATTAATCACTCCATAACATCCTTCAATCCAGCGAATCAAGGTTAGTTTTCCTAAAATCCTAGTGTTGGGAAAATTGGGGATTTTATTTGATTTCGTCCGTTTAATTCGTTATAACTTAGAATAGTGATGTATTGATGATTATTAAGTTGTATTATATCGAATCCCTTGGTTTTACACGGTTGGATTGCCGAGTATTCGTCGTTTTATTGAGTTTCTAATCGACGCCTTGAAGGTGTTCGATAAAATGTCACAAAGAGGATTCAGGCGTTCTACGATAATTCTTCCTCGTACGATCGTTAATCTATTGATGTTATGATGTTAGGGTCAGTTTCCTTGCAAAGAACTCGAGTCGGAACCCTTCCGTTCGCCGTTTTCCGATCGGTTGTGTTACCGTCGTTTCCGCCGGAGAGTTATGGGCGTTTGAGGTTTCCCGGTTGAGCCATGTTCGTCGGAGTGTCCAGTATCGACTATCGAGGCAAGTATATTGCCCATACATTACGTGTTTTGTGGATATAATGGTTGGTAATCGACGATATTTGCTAAATGAATGTTTACAACTATTTTTCAAAAGAATCGATATATTTACAATCATGGTTTTCTTTTAAAGATGATTTTCGTGTTCGGGAATTAATGTGCTTGATTGACTATGTGTGTCAGCGTCGAGTATAGGATCTCCTTACTCAGGGTGATGCCATTAAGTGTGAATATGTTGTCGGTAAATTTAGATCAACCCTTTCGTTAAGATTGTGCTTGGAGTCATACGGATGTGTGTGAATATGTGAGTTGTTTGATATTGGTTGTGTCGTTCGGTGTTGTTGAGGTAAGTGTACTTCCTTGTGGATAGTATTAATTCTGGGTCGTGAGTATATGTTAGATAATTTGGCCATTTTAGCAAAATACCTCGACTATATATATTGTGATTGACTATTGAGGATTGTGATTTTGGAAATGAGAATTGATGAGAGTTGTAAGGTTGTTCTCGGGTACTCTCACTCGGGGATTGACTCGACGGGGTCACACAGGGACCTGGTGGCTTAGCGGCTGGACCGGGTCGCGAGGGTTACTTCGAGTAGGCATTCTCACCTGGGGATTGCTCGACGGGGCACACAAGGACTTGGTGGCTTGAGGGCCGGACCGGGTCGCGAGAATTGCCAGAATGTTTGTACTGATGAATAATTGTGATATGTCCGGAGTATCACAATGCTTGGTGCTCGGGGTCGAGAGACATTATATATCGAGTCTTGGTGTTTGGCTAAAATGGCATAAAAATAATATGTTATGTGTAATGTGTTGTTGGAAGTGAATTGAAGTTGATGATCGGGTCGTGGACCCTGTGTTTTGTGACCAGAATGGTTGGGTCGTGGACCCTGTGTTTTGTGACTGGAATGGTTGGGTCGTGGACCCTGTGTTTTGTGACCGTAATGGTTGGGTCGTGAACCCCGTGTTTTGTTAACGGATTTGCATTTTGGAAAATGAACTTTGGGGCGGTGACCCTAAGTGGCTTTTGAGGAATTGGAACTTTTCAATCACCAATGTTTTCAAAACTCCCGAGATTTGGAAGTGTTTTCAAAATGCTTTCTTGTTTTGTTCTACTTTCAAGACTTGAACTATTTTTAATTAAACAAAATATCTCGAGAAGTCTTTTGTTGTATTCTCGGAATGTGTTATGTATGGCTCGTATTTGCACTTTATACTTGTACTAGCAAACAGTGGAATTTTGCTAACCCCCGAGTATTCGGGGGGTGGATGTCTGTTTTGCATCCAGGTACATGCAGGTTTGGGAGCAAAACACAGGATCGGCGCGAAGGATGATGAAAGGCGAATGATACTAATCACACGAAGGCCAGTGCTGGATGTAGTTAGTCGGAGTTCGTGTATGGTCTTTTCCATTGTCGTACTTTCCGTTTGTGAGTGTATTTTACCCTTGCATGGGTATGAGTCGAGATAGAAATGTGTATTTTGACTTGTATGTTAGTGACGAAAGACCAAGTTGGTCTACGGATTTGGTATTTTATCATGTCGGTATGTAAGTTATTGTGTGGTTTCGATGTCTAGCCTGGTGGATCCTCACGGAAAGGGTCTACGGCGTGTAATATTCCCGGTTTGATTCTGGGGTGTTACAACTAGTCTTGAGGAAACTTGAATCATGAGTTGTTAGAATCCTTGACACATTAATCTTGAGTAGTGATATTTATCGATAGATAATTCGTAGTAAAATTCGGATGAACATGAATTCAAGATTGTGATTGTGAATATTGAGAAATTGATGAGCATTGAAAGATATGATTGTAACGAGATTGAGATCATATTAGAAACCATAGAGGATGGTTGATATAATAACATTATCACCATAGTAATAATCCTGTCGGGATGAGGTTTGTGTCTTGTCCTTAATTTCAGAAATTGTTAGTTAAAGTTGCATTACCTTATTTTATTAAGGTTAAGTTGCTGTTGTGAGGCGGTTGAAGAAGAGACAGTCATTAGGATTATCATCATTATCGATTAAGGCAAGTATTTCGAGTACTTGTATTATAATCCATGTACATATTTAAATTATGACTTATTTTTGAACGACTTATTGTGATTGAGATTTTATTGATTATTGTATTATGATTATGTTTGAGAATTAAATCCAACTAGGGAACACCTTTCGAGGTCTTTAGTGTTCATAGAAGGTAGAGTGCAGCGAATAATTGATATAATAATTAGACATGAGATACGAGACATGACATTTGAGATATGAGAATGAAATTTATAATCCAACTAGGGAAGACTCTTCGAGGTCTCTCATGTTCTGTAGAGGCTTGAGTGTAATGGACATTGGATTATTTGATCGATTATGTATTTATATCTTTATTTGGGATTATGTTCGAGGTATGTTATGATGAGTTATAGCATTTGTAATCTTGTACTTGCACTAGCAATTCCAAGCTGACCCTTATCATGGTATACATTTTCTTTACGTGCAGATACATGTACTGTTGGAGAGCCATCTCATAGATGGTACAAGAGTGGTGGTAGTCGAGCATGATACTAGTCTGCGAGTTGGTCATCTAACTTTTTACGCATGAAGCGTTTATTGTACATGTGTAATTGATACTTGAATATTTGGTTGTGTAATAATGAAGTTGGTACAATTTTATTTTCCTTGGTGTGTGGATCGTTTTCTAAACTTGGTTGTTTTGACATATCTTGTATTCGATTGAATATTAAATTCAGAGTTATGCATTACACGGTCGTTAATCGTTTAGGTTAACAATTGTGTTGCGTATTGGCCTCGTAAAATCCTAGGATAAGATTTATGGAACTGTAATTATTCGTAAGGGTTTGGGGTGTTACAGAATATAGTATCGAAGCAAAGGTGATGGAAACCTGACCTCTTCCATTGTCTCGAGTCGTTTGAGAAGAGTAAATTATTTGGGGACTAGTATTGCAGCAACTGTCAATGCCTACGACGACCTGAGAATGTAAGTCTTCCAAATACTATGTTTTACGAGTATTGTGATTTAGAAAAAATTAATATAAGATTTTGAATTTATTTATTATATAATAATTAAATGAATTATGATGAGAAATAGTTTTGAGAACTTAAATTTACCATCTAGATGTTGTTTGGAATTTTTCTTCATTGTATATTCTTCAGAATGGCGAGAGAGAACAAAGGCTTAAGGCGTATTGTTGGTTGTGCTACTACTGAAGAGACTTCGGTAGTCAGCAAGGTTGGTAATCAGGTGGATGAGCCTGTGGTTAATTAAGAAGTTGAGCCTGCGATGGAGATAGTTTTACAGTAGGTGGTGAACCAAGTTACTCAACTTGCACAAGTTGTGCAAGACATGCGAGATGACATGAGGCGGCCGATACCCCCGAGAGGCCAACCCAAGGGGTGAGATCCAGGACCTCAAACAGACAGATGGCTACATAAAGTTTCGAGGGTGAATCCTCCAAAATTTGATGAATCTGCTGATGCAGCTGTCCTTACCTCCTGGCTACATGAGATAGAGAAAGTGCTGGAAGGGTTTAACGGTCCATAAGAGAGAAAATAATCAATTGCACAATTTTTCCTTGTCCAGGGAGCATCAGAATGGTGGCGGGTCGCTCGATCAGCTGGACGGGTTGCGAGTTGGGACGAATTCCAAACATTGATTGAGGCCAAGTACCGCCAGATCAGGCAGGGAGGCAAACATTAGCGAGTTAATTTTTGAGCAGCCGCAATATGTCCCAGTATCACAGCCCTTCAAAACATACAATAAGCAGCTAAATTTCATTTACGACCTAGTGCGAGATGAGGAGATAAAATATGTTACTTTGATAAATGGATGCAACCAGATATATGAAGATATATATATTTGCACTGGACTGCACCAATTTGAGATGATAGCAAGACAGGGGTCATAGCCTATGAAATGTCAACAACAACTTGATGCTCCAAAGGCTAAGAAGTAGAAGACGTTAGGGCACCCTTATGCAAGTAAGGGATATGAGTTCCAAAATCTAAAATTGATCCATCATCCTTCAGGGAGGCCACCCTTATCATCGGGATCAATGGTGAATTTCAGGAATATTTCCACAATTACTGATAATTAGACGAGACGATATAATTACAATGGTGTTGATCATGTTTGCTCCTATTAAATTTTCTACATGTTGTGTAACACCCCCCAAAACCATCCGGGATATTACAGCATCGTGGGCCCCGCGCCGGAACCCACCAGGCTAAAAACCGTTTACAAAACCATTTCAAAAACGTTCAAAGACGCCAAAAAGGCCGATGACGGTAATATTTCAAAAACTCACAAAAGCCATTTACAAAATACCAAATACCGTCATAAAATACCATTTGAAAATACGAGGCGAAATGCCAAATCTCGACAGTTCAAAATGTACGTTAAACCAACACTTATACGTACCGACAAAATAGTTTAGGAAAAGGTGTTTAACGAAATAACCCAAGTTTGCAAAATGCCAAAAGGCCATTTTGAAAATACACACGAGTTGGTAAAGATACCGAAAAGCCATTTTAAAATACACACGAGTTGGTAAAGATACCGAAAAGCCATTTTAAAATACACACGCAGCGGATAAAAACACAGTTCAAAATACACATTTGCAGCGGAAATACAACCAGAAAAGAATACTCGATACTCAAAAACATGCCACAACCAGTATCACCCGGGAAGCTCACCCCTTTACGACCGCTACTAGCTCGATCTCCGAGTACCTAAAAATAAAGCCCACAACGGGGTCAGCCACAATACTCAATAATGATATCGATCAAATCATCATAAATAATTACATACCAATGTAATAACACTGTAAGAATACTACCAACGTAATCTTACCGTTAGAACCTTACCAATCCATAGCAATCCATAACAAATCAATGCTTACCATAATTCACATTTCGCATTCTCAAATGACGAAATGAACTCAACAACAATTATCTGTACTGTATTCAAACAATACCAAGTGTCCTCAAATCGTCCTCATAACTCATAAGTGCGGAAATAATCCAATCTGTGACAAATCCTGTCCATCGGATTACACAATCAAATCTCAACCTGGATAAACCAGTAATACACAACATATATGTAGACCATAATACACAAGACAATGATAACAAATCCCGAAACATCGACGTACAGTCCGAATGCTCATACGATCAATAACAATGATCAACCAATACATCACTGAGAATATCATCGACATGATAACTCCAATATGATCAATAAAGGATCAATGATAACCGATAATACCCTCAACAAGGTAAACTCTAAACACGATCATCAAAGATCAATAATAACCGAGAATACCCTCAACAAGGTAAACTCCAAATGATCAACAAAGGACCAACAATAACCGAAAAATACCATCAACAAGGTAAACTCCAAATGATCAACAAAATGGATCTCAAAGAAATAACTTCGACTGTCGAACATACCCCTCGGGCGTATGAACGATTAATCACAAAACGTCGAACACATCCAAACATTTAAATGGACTATAAACGACCAAAAATTGTACGGCTCAAAGATGGACATCACAGTACGCCCATCCGGAAATGTGTCAGTGCACATGTCCACCTCGTATACGGAATCCAGAATATACGTGAGACAATGTACCTAATTAGCCTCACGAACAACGTCTCGTGTGCACGGTTCAATGTGGAAATATCAACACATAACCATAGTGTGCCCAGCTAAAAATCCTACACAATGACCAATCGGAACGCAGATATGATTCTAGATATGTCACGATGCAACATGACAACGAAACTCAAAGAATCACATATCCAATAAGGATCAAAAGACTCATTGAAGTGAACAAAGACAAACTGACAAAGAAAAGTCGACACGACTAATCAATATCCAAAACAACTATCCTGGGATCATCATCCCCGACAAATGATCAACATGATCAACGATCTCAATACAATCAGCCCTGGGATCACCATCCCTCAACGAAATAATCAATATGAATCCCAATATACGAAACATCAACATACAACATATACAATAATTCCTCAGAACAATTATCCTCATAACTGAACAATACTGGAATTACCTCAAAACCGAAGATAAAATCATTTCCACGAATAAACATCCCTGAATGAATACACAGTTATACGAATAATCCCGAAATAGGTATAGTCCATTTATACCAACAAACCACCGTCCCGACATCAATGTCGATACAGTATACCAGCCTCGATATTCGACATTCCATACCACTGACCAAATATAACTCACATCTCTGTCTTCAATCAAACATAATTAAATCATATACCTTATGATTTGTCTCAAACCATAGCATGATAAACAAATCATCATCCCGACAGTTTATATTTATAATATCATTGCTATACGAATTATAAATGAAATGAAAGTGAAACCATTCATTAAATATTATAACTGAACAAGTATAACTTGCCTCGATACCGATACGACAAAGCTGTTACCAAAATCCATTGCCTTCGTCTACGAGCTCCTCAGCCCCGACTAAAAGCAATCTACGAACTCCACAGCCTCAACCGCAACACAACGGTCATAAATCACGATCAAACATATCAACCTATTGAAGTAATCAATCAACAACAATCCGATAACAATCAATAACCGACATAGCCAACCAACAAACTCAACGGTTCAACGAAACCTAGATCATATACATAAAACCATATAATCCAACTCAACAAATACGGACTCATATCCACAATACAAGCCGTAACTCGATGATCACAAATAACAATCAATAACCGATCAACAAACACAACGGTTATACAATATCCCGATTAAACACAAATCCGAATAACCAAATCAATCAAACACGAATTCAAAACCACAATACGATTCCACAATCCGAAAATCATATCAATAATCAAATTAAACCAAAAAGGGTACCGATTCCAAATTCAATCTTAAATACGGATACAAGTTTACTCCTTGTAAATTCATAATATAAACCAATTACCGATTATCATCATCAATCCGAACGATCCGATTAATTCAACATTATAGATAACCATATTCCAAAGGTTTCAAATAATTCCATTATCCGAATTGAACACTTGTTCAATACGTATAAATTCTCAAACTCAAAAGTGAATCATAATCTTATCAAACCCGGAACCATATTCGTATTCCTATACAAATATTGTATCAAACACATAACTTAGTTCTAGATATGAATATTCCATATTCATATCCAAAACACCAACACCTCTTAAACATGTTCATCAATTCATATAATCCAAAGATTCCTTAAGAACACAACTAATTCCGAAATCACATTCAAAATCTCCAATACGACATAATCCGATGTGTTCTAACATCTAAACAATCCTTATTCACAATTCAAGGTGTATATAATCATGTTCTTCAACATATACTTCTCATAACATCATGAATCGCAACAAACCACCAAGATCATCGAGAATACTACGATTCCATAATCATAACAACATAATCAAGGCATTGATCATCAATTCATTATCTTCCCTTAACAAAATTTCCGTAATTACCAAGAATCATCACAAAAATATCAATTCAATCA
Organism: Orobanche coerulescens; assembly: GCA_033398695.1. Taxonomy (NCBI): domain Eukaryota; kingdom Viridiplantae; phylum Streptophyta; class Magnoliopsida; order Lamiales; family Orobanchaceae; genus Orobanche; species Orobanche coerulescens. Next base: position 36,048,460 of record CM065816.1, on the reverse strand, counting down.
CCATTCATACGAAAACGTGTAGAATTTCCCAAGTTATACTCATTGAGGCATTTTATCGAACACTTAAGATGCATAGTCCATGTAACACCCTCAAGATATTCGAGGTATATTACAGCGCCGTGAATCCCTATATGGGACCCACCAGGCTGAACAGCGTCATACTCATCGACTCACATAGACGCCAGAACAATACCATGTCATAAAGACGTAAAACAGAATAAACCACCCGGTTCAACCGGTCAACATAACAATATCATCCAACACGACATAATAAGCAACAATACAATCCGAACAAACAAGAACCCTTAAGTACTCGAGTACGACTATTATTTCAAAAACCACAAAAGATGAAAAGGTAAAAGACACTAAAACATCACTCGTGCACAGTCATCACGCACGGCCATCATCCGTGTACTGGTCCAGCGCCCGCTCGTCTCGATGAACCTGACCTGAAATTCATAAAACGAATTTCCCCAAAACGGGTCCCCAAAGGGGTTAGCAATTACGCTAGTACAAGTAACCAGATGAACAACTTACATCTTACACATATAGTAATGCATGCAATAAAGAAAACCGTTTGAAAGCACTCATTTAGAAATGCCAATATCAAAACACATTTGTAAAATGCACCACAATTAACCGTCGATCCACGTCTCTGTGGACCCCTACCGAGACCCCGTCGGATCTAACCCGTAGTGGTTAAAAGCAAGCTCGTCGATCCACGTCTCTGTGGACCCCTACCGAGACCCCGTCGAGTTTAACCCGTAGTGAGCATACACACGCACACAATTTCTCATACAAAACTACTATGTCAAGATTGTAAGTTCATAAGGATACTTGCCTCGATTAATTAGACGATGACACGAACGGAACGGAAGAGTTGAACACGACCGCAAGGAACCGGCGGAAATGAACCTAACGATTCGAACAACACAATCACAACCAACTCTAGACGATTACGGAAATGGAATACACCCGGAAACCCGCCTACGATTCATGTATATTCGTATATAAACAACAACGAGGGCGGACCACAACCGAACCCTCTCGATTCCGTAAAAATCACGAAATATACCATGAATCCGTAGGGAAACTAAGAATACCAACAAGAATAATCATATTCATCATGAATCCATCAACGAAACGGAACGGATCGGAAGAAAATCCCAAAACCCCAATATTATCCAAAACTATGGTTCTAAGAGATTACCTTGGATTTAGGATGAGAAACACAAGTGGATGATGTTAGTCTTACACCAAGAACTCAAGCACAAGAATCTCTCGGAGTGATTGGAAGAAGAAAATCGCCTCAAATCGCCTCGGAGTCGCTCGGCGCGGAAGAAGGAGAGAAATGAAAAGCGTGATTATCTCGGTCAACTCCTGGTTTATATAGCCGGGGAGTGTTAGCGCACGCTAAGACCTCAAGGTTAGCGTGCGCTAACGGATAGGTTACAAACCCTCTGTTAGCGTCGATCCGAAGCCGGGTTTCGGCGTTAGCGTGCGCTACCATACATGCGTAGCGTGCGCTAATAACCCCTCGGTAGCGCGCGCTATCGACCAATAGCGTGCGCTACCCGAACATCGGCCGAGTCCGGTAGCCAGCGCCCAAACCTCACACGACCCGTTAGCGTGCGCTACCATACCCGGCGTAGCGTGCGCTAACTAGCATCGATTGAGTTCGGTAGTAAAGCGCCCGATCTTGGGCAGTCACACTAGCGCGCCATGAACAACTTAACGTGCGCTAGTCTCCCGACATTAGCGTGCGCTAGACAAGATAGCGTGCGCTAATCCGATAGTCCAGAGGCCTGGGAGTTAAACTGCCACTCCCAGGGCTAAATCGTTAGCATACGCTACGAATTAAACGTAGCGTGCGCTACTAATGGATTTCTAGCGTGCGCTATACAGGAAATTTAGCGTGCGCTAGATACAGAATATAAACGACCCAAAATACCGGATTATGAACGAAACGTCAAACGGAACACCTCAAAACGCATCATAGCATAGAATGAATCCACGGCAACCCCGAAACGGCGGTTCCGCACAACAATTACGAGAATCAGATCAAAAGATAACGGAAAAGTTACATTGAAGGATACTCGAGGGTCACTAAAATCGAGAATTACACCGGAAGTACAATTACAAGGGAAAGAAAAATGCGGATATTACATTCTACCCCTCTAAAAATAAGTTTCGTCCCGAAACTTAAGGAACAAACAACTCGGGGTACCTAGCACGCATGCTATCCTCGGTTTCCCAAGTTGCCTCCTCGACACCGTGTCTCGACCACTGCACCTTGACCAAAGGTATGGTCTTATGTCTCAATCGTTTCTCACGATGCTCCAAAATCTTCAAAGGGCGCTCTTCGAAAGTAACATCTTCGGCGACATCAATCTCTCCATAATCGATGATGTGACTAGGATCCGGGACATATTTCCTCAACTGGGAAACATGGAAAACGCTATGAACATGACTCAAGGCCGGAGGTAACGCCAAACGGTATGCCAACCCACCTACTCGCTCGAGGATCTCGAAGGGGCCGATAAATCTCGGACTCAACTTCCCTTTCTTCCCGAAATAAAAACTCCCTTCGTCGGCGACACCTTTAGCAAAACATGGTCTCCCACCTCGAATTCCAAAGGTCGACGACGGATGTCGGCATACGACTTCTGTCGACTCTGGGCAGTCAACATCCGTTCCCGAATTAACTCTATCTTCCTCCTCGTCTCTAAAACGACATCCGGCTCGGTCCCGACCAAATCGGACGCCTCATTCCAACAAATCGGTGATCGACATCGCCGCCCGTAAAGTGCCTCATACGGTGCCATCCGAATCGACGCGTGCCAACTGTTGTTGTACGTGAATTCGATCAGCGGCAAATGTTCCTCCCAGTCACTACTCCAATCGAGAGCACAGGCACGTAACAAGTCCTCGAATGTCTGGATAGTGCGTTCCGATTGTCCATCTGACTGGGGATGAAAAGAGGTACTCAAGTGTAAACGGGTACCCAACGCCTTATGCACCGCCTGCCAGAAGTGCGATACAAAACGGCCGTCACGATCCGAAACAATAGACTTCGGAGTACCGTGAAGTCTCACAATCTGCGCGATGAACACACGAGCTAACTTCTCCGGGCCCCAAGTGTCCTTGATGCCCAGAAAATGTGCCGACTTGGTCAGGCGATCAACAATCACCCATACCATATTCATGCCCGACCTCGATCTCGGCAAACTCGTAACGAAATCCATCGATATATCTTCCCATTTCCATTAGGAGCAGAAGTGACTGCAATAACCCAACCGGTCGCTGATGCTCGATCTTGACCTGCTGACAAGTGAAACATCTCGCTACAAACTGTGCGACCTCATCCTTCATATCATTCCACCAGAAATTTCTTCTCAGGTCCTTGTACATCTTACTCAAACCAAGATGAACGGAATAAGGTGTAGCATGGGCCTCCCGTAAAATACTCTGCCTCAACTCTGAGTCGTTCGGCACACAGAGCCGACTCTGGAATCTCAAAACACCATCCTCGTGAATCACAAATCCAGGAGACTTTCCTTTAAGAACGTTCTCTCGGATTTGAGTAATCATCGGATCTTCTAACTGCTTCAGCTTAATTTCATCGATCAAAGACGACGAAATCTCTAAAGCACGAAGTTGCCCGACGGCTCCCGGCAACGAGACCTCAACGTCTAACTCGATTAAAGCCCTCCGAAGCTCAGGCTGAGGCGTAAGGATCTCAAGCGTTCGCAACGCAACTGGTTTCCGACTCAAGGCGTCGGCCACGACGTTCGCCTTGCCCGGATGATAAAGGATTTCGAGGTCATAATCCTTAATCAACTCTAACCACCTCCTCTGCCTCATATTCAACTCTCGCTGAGTAAATATGTATTTCAGACTTTTATGATCGGTAAAATCGACATGCGAGCCGAAAAGATAGTGACGCCAAATCTTGAGCGCAAAAGCATTGCCGCTAACTCTAGATCATGAGTAGGGTAGTTGATCTCATACTGCCTCAATTGTCTCGACGCATAGGCAATGGTCTTGCCGTGCTGCATCAACACGCACCCAAGTCACGACCCGAAGCATCGCTATAAAGCGGCAAAACCCTCGTTGCCACATGGCAACGCCAAAGCTGAGGCTGAAGTCAAACGCTTCTTGATTCCTCAAAACTCGATTGCCTCTCGTCACTCCCGGGACGAACCTCTCGGATTACGGAGCAAGCTGCGTAAGTGGTCGAGCTAGTTTCGAGAAACCCTCGACGAACCTACGATAGTAGCACTAAACCCAAGAAACTACGGAGCTCCTTCACATTCTTGGCGGTGCCCAATCCAATACGGCCTCAATCTTCTGCGGATCCACACGAACCCCCTCGGTGAAATCACGTGACCTAGAAACATCACTTCCTTGACAGAACTCACATTTCGAGAACTTTGTATAGAGTTGCTCGGTCCTTAAAATGTCTAATACTATCCGCAAATAATGGGCATGCTCTTCCTCATTCCTCGAATAAATAAAAATATCGTCAATAAAGACGACGACGCACTTATCCAAATACTCGATAAAAACCTTGTTCATCAAATGCATGAACACGCCGCGCATTAGTTAACCCGAAAGGCATGACTACGAACTCATAATGTCCGTACCTCGTCCGAAAGGTCGTTTTGGCACATCGGACTCTCTCACCCGAGGTGATAGTACCCGATTTCAAATCAATTTTCGAGAATACCGCAGCTCCCTGCATCTGATCGAACCAGTCTTCAATTCTCGGCACAGGATACTTGTTCTTGATGGTCACGTTGTTTAGTTCGCGAGAGTCGATACACAAACGTAGTGAACCATCCTTCTTCCGCACAAACAGACCGGTGCGCCCCAAGGCGAGGCGCTCGGTCGAACATACCCCGACTCAAGAAGCTCACTCAACCGCTTCTTCAACTCGCCATCTCTCAAGGTGCCATGCGATAGGCGCCTTGAAATAGAGCCGCACGGCTCTAACTCTATAGCAAACTCAACCTCACGATCCGGTGGCAATCCCGGTAACTCGTCAGAAATACATCAGAAACTCATTAACGACTGGAATCGACGAAAGCTCGACTCCACCATCCTCCGCCTTCAAGGCGTAGCACCAATATCCAGTACACCCCTTTCGCAGAGTCTCATCGCCTTCAAGGCGTTAATAGCAATTCTGGTTTCCCCTCTTTCGCCCGCGAAAGAGTGCTCTGTCCGTCCTCGGCTAGCATAGTGATGATTCTCGTGCGGTAGTTCATGATCGCACCATGCCGCTCGAGCCAATCATCACCAAGAATCAAATCCTCACCCTCGATACTCACAACAATAAGATTAGAGGGCCAAGCCCTCTCACAAATAAGTACAGAGCAGTCTCGAACCTCCTGATCACCAACGATCCTATCGCCGCTAGGAAGCTTAACGATGAAGGGCTCACAAGGCGTCAAACGGTCGAGACTCAAACGGCGCACACAATCCAGAGATATGAACGAATGCGTAGCACCGGAATCGAAAAGCACACTGACAGGATGAGAAAGAATATAAACGGTACTGCCGCCACGGTAGCCGGGTCATCGGTCTTCCGCATCTCATAAACCCGCGGATGGGCGGAGCCGACACTGGAAGCTCCCCCCTTAGAGGGCTGACCCCGACCTCTCCCCCGACTAGCACTCGGCGGAGACTGAGGAGCAAACGATCCCTGATTCACACTTGGTTCCCTAGGCGCTGGAATGGAAGCCCGGGCACCAAGAATTCTCTCCCTCTCAGCACAGAAAGCCGCCTTGTGGCCCGGCAGCCACTGCCGATTACACGTCGACAAAGGGCTCAAACAAGTGACCGACGTGGCACATGCGACCACAATTGAAACACTTCACATCACGGAAAGGAGCACTAGTAGTTCCACGTGGACCCCCAGCGGAACGAGCTGGACCACCGCCGGCGGGGAAGTTAGCAGATTGGGATCTCTGCTGACCCCCACTCTTGTGGCCCGAAAAGTTCCCAGCGGACTTCTGCTTCTTACTCTCGCGAGCCGCCTCACTCGCCGTCACAGACATATCATAAGCAAGGGCCCTACTCTGATAATCCTTCAATGTAGTGCATACGAGCCCCGACATATAGTCCCGAATCGGCAACTTCATCCGTCTGGAGAAATGGAAAATCTTGTCACTCTCCTCGACAACTTGGGTTTTCACATAACCCAACTCTTTGTTAAAATCAGCAATAGCTTGAGCTACGGGGATATCCCGTGGTTGAGCATCATAAAAAGCATGTACCCGAGCCTGTCTGACTGGCCACGGGCAATATTCAGTCTCCATCAACTCTTGAAACTCAGCCCACGAAACAGCATGGTCTTTGGTCCCAACGGCCTCCCACCAGTCCGTAGCGTCCCCGGTGAGAAAGTATTGAGCAATAGGAACTCTACGGTCTTCGGGACAGTTAGTGGCAACGAAGACCTTAGACATCTCCTTGATCCACCCTTCCCAGCCAATCGGGTCTGAAGCTCCCAGCGAGGAGGATGCATCTTGATGACATCTTGGAGCCAACGGTCCGCTCGCCCGATTAGCATGGGCTTGATCCGGTTACGAACACTTTGAGCTATTGCCGCCATTTGGTTCACCATTTGTTGCATAACGGCCGCAATACCAAGATCGGCACGCTCCCGAGAAGAGGCATGGCTATGACGGTCGCCGCATCGCCGGCCTCGAAGATCGTGGACGTGGCCGCCCCACCGGCTGCCCCACGTCCCCGGCCGCGTCCACGACCACGACCGCGACCACGACCTCTTCCAGAATCCATACTGGAGTTAAATAAGTAGCAAAAGCCATACGAGGATCAGTACAAGAAAAGAACAATCACAAGTCGAGAATCAAGGGTACGATACAAGGAATTAATGAACAGAAGAAAGAAAACTTACGGACACTGGTAGTACCGGAATCATGGCAGCGTGACGATGATGTGCAAAACCAAACACCACAAGACCCAATAAACCAACAAGCCTAGGTATCCATAAACCTAGAGCTTTGATACCATTTTCTGTAACACCCTCAAGATATTCGAGGTATATTACAGCGCCGTGAATCCCTATATGGGACCCACCAGGCTGAACAGCGTCATACTCATCGACTCACATAGACGCCAGAACAATACCATGTCATAAAGACGTAAAACAGAATAAACCACCCGGTTCAACCGGTCAACATAACAATATCATCCAACACGACATAATAAGCAACAATACAATCCGAACAAACAAGAACCCTTAAGTACTCGAGTACGACTATTATTTCAAAAACCACAAAAGATGAAAAGGTAAAAGACACTAAAACATCACTCGTGCACAGTCATCACGCACGGCCATTATCCGTAATCGTCCAAATACCATCGTCTCGATGAACCCGACTGAAATTCATAAAACGAATTTCCCCAAAACGGGTCCCCAAAGGGGTTAGCAATTACGCTAGTACAAGTAACCAGATGAACAACTTACATCTTACACATATAGTAATGCATGCAATAAAGAAAACCGTTTGAAAGCACTCATTTCCGGAAATGCCAATATCAAAACACATTTGTAAAATGCACCACAATTAACCGTCGATCCACGTCTCTGTGGACCCCTACCGAGACCCCGTCGGATCTAACCCGTAGTGGTTAAAAGCAAGCTCGTCGATCCACGTCTCTGTGGACCCCTACCGAGACCCCGTCGAGTCTAACCCGTAGTGAGCATACACACGCACACAATTTCTCATACAAAACTACTATGTCAAGATTGTAAGTTCATAAGGATACTTGCCTCGATTAATTAGACGATGACACGAACGGAACGGAAGAGTTGAACACGACCGCAAGGAACCGGCGGAAATGAACCTAACGATTCGAACAACACAATCACAACCAACTCTGGACGATCACGGAAATGGAATACACCCGGAAACCCGCCTACGATTCATGTATATTCGTATATAAACAACAACGAGGGCGGACCACAACCGAACCCTCTCGATTCCGTAAAAATCACGAAATATACCATGAATCCGTAGGGAAACTAAGAATACCAACAAGAATAATCATATTCATCATGAATCCATCAACGAAACTAACGGATCGGAAGAAAATCCCAAACCCCCAAATTATCCAAAAGTAGGGTTCTAAGAGATTACCTTGGATTTAGGATGAGAAACACAAGTGGATGATGTTAGTCTTACACCAAGAACTCAAGCACAAGAATCTCTGGAGTGATTGGAAGAAGAAAATCGCCTCAAATCGCCTCGGAGTCGCTCGCCGCTAAGAAGGAGAGAAATGAAAAGCGTGATTATCTCGGTCAACTCCCCGGTTTATATAGTTGGGAGTGTTAGCGCACGCTAAGACCTCAAGGTTAGCGTGCGCTAACGGGATAGGTTACAAACCTCCTGTTAGCGTCCCACCCGTGGCTGCTCGGCCGTTAGCGTGCGCTACCATACATGCGTAGCGTGCGCTAATAACCCTCGGTAGCGCGCTATCGACCAATAGCGTGCGCTACCCGAACATCGGCCGAGTCCAGAGCTAACCGCCCAAACCTCACTCGACCGTTAGCGTGCGCTACCATACCAGCCAGCGTGCGGCGCTAACTAGCATCCGATTGAGTTCGGAGTAACCGCCCGATCGACAATCACACTAGCGCGCCATCAACAACTTAACGTGCGCTAGTCTCCCGACATTAGCGTGCGCTAGACAAGATAGCGCGCGCTAATCCGATAGTCCAGGCACGGGAGTTAAACCGCCACTCCTGTGGCTAAATCGTTAGCGTGCGCTATTTAATTAAACGTAGCGTGCGCTACTAATGGATTTCTAGCGTGCGCTATACAGGAAATTTAGCGTGCGCTAGATACAGAATATAAACGACCCAAAATACCGGATTATGAACGAAACGTCAAACGGAACACCTCAAAACGTATCATAGCATAGAATGAATCCACGGCAACCCCGAAACGGCGGTTCCGCACAACAATTACGAGAATCAGATCAAAAGATAACGGAAAAGTTACACTGAAGGATACTCGAGGGTCACTAAAATCGAGAATTACACCGGAAGTACAATTACAAGGGAAAGAAAAATGCGGATATTACAGTCCAATTCAATCGTTTAACGGAGAAATACTCGAATTTGTTCCACAAAACTTTAAGAGCAATGAATAATCTCAAGAATACAACAAATTTGTATCAACAATCTGATTTAAAACGAATCAAATCGGCCAAAACATCAAGAAACCTCAAGAATCTCCAAAACCAAGAGTTTAGGTGTTCTTACCTTTGATCCGGGCGGAAGATGATGTTAGACATGAATCCAACTTCCAAAAAATGTTGCTCCATGGTGTCTCCAACTAAAACCATCGATCTCTGATGAAAAATCGTGAAAGGAATGAAGAAAATGCGAAAATGCCCAAGTGATCCGTGTCCCGGCCTTAAATAAGCCGAGACCTGCCGGTTCCTTACGTACGTAACCGGCAGCTTCCTTACGTACGTAGTCGGCCCTTGAAAACAATATGCCCAGTTTGTTCGGCAACCTTACGTACGTAATCGGCAGCTTCCTTACGTACGTAATCGGCCCTTACGGCCGTAACCAGCCACAGCCTTACGGCCGTTATCGGCCAGTCCTAGCCCCCAGCGAGTCACTGCCGACCGTGATCGGCCATCCCTGCGAATCACTGCCGACCATGCTCGGCCACTACAGGTCCTCTCGGCCACGACTCGGCCAGCCGCCCCGTAACGTACGTAACACTTAATCCGTTGCGTACGTAATACGTACATTGACTTGCTACAGTATTATACTCGTATTACATACATAATACACCCTGTATAGCGTACGTAAATACATCCGTTGACTCACCTGTCGACATCCGCTGCCGAAAGCTGTCGACACAGGGCCCACCTGTGGATCCTGTCTGATTCCTCTTGTTACGTACGTAATGCCTTATGCATAACGTACGTAAAGCTTATAATTTAGCGTACGTATGTCCTTGAGCCTAACGTACGTAATGACCTTCTGTACTTACCCAAAATTCAACTGTTCCTGTCCGACATCTCGACATACATAATACAAACATATGGCATACTGAATACACATACTGTATCAATTAATATTCTCATATAATATTCCCGATATCCAAATTAAAACAACCTGATATATGATATCCTCAAATGTAGTTTTCTACCAAATACGACAATTACATAATTACAACTGTATCAGTTCTCAATTTATTTTATCCATACTGTATAAATACCAAACTATACAATATATCTCAGATAAAATAACGCGAAAAATTTATACTGAAAATCTGGGTATTACATGTTGATTGCTTCATGTGAGGGAAATCAGGACATCGTGTAATGTATTTTTGGGCCGAGATAGGACCTCATTCGCTTGCACAGAGAGAGTGGAACGGTCAGATGCGATATGACTTCTCACCCAGAAGAGTCAGGGTGCCGGAAGAGGCAAGAGTTAGTCTAGCAGAGGAGGCGCTTCAAGTTGAGGGACAACATCCCATCATGTGTATGAGATGTGGCATACAAATGATATTGATGCTAATGTTGCCTAATATATTGTTCATATCATTTCGCAACCAGTTAATGTGTTAGTTGATACTGTAGCTTCACATTCTTTTATTGTATGATTGTAAACCATTTGTTGTGGGTTTACATAATGGAGAGAGATTAATTGGTAACAAAGAGATTAGAGAATGTAATATAAATATATGTGAGAGAAAATGGAATGCGTGTTTGATAGTGGTTGATTTGAAAGGAGAAGAATTAATCTTGGGAAGAGATTAGTTAGAGAGCATTAGAGTAATTATTGATTTTCACAAAAGAAAAACCTCCTTACTTGCTGATGAAGTTTGAAGCATGTTTTCTAAGGGCAGGAACGAGGAAGTTCCAGAAGAGTTATTAATGCAATGGAGGCGATGAAATTTCTGAACCAAGGTTATGTTGATTATTGGTGCTATGTCATGAAGAAAGAAGAATAGACACTAGAGGTATCATTTATTCAGGTGGTAAATAAATATCCCGATATTTTTACAGATGAACTACAAGGATTACCACCTCATCGAGATGTGAAATTTATGATCGAGTTAGAACCCATTGCGGCACCAATATTTAAGGTATCATATCTTATGGAACCAACTGATATGGTAGAGTTCAAGAGTCAATTAGAAGAGCTTGTGGAACATCGGTACGTTCGACCGAGTGCACCACCGCAGAGTGCACCAGTACTTTTGTACAGAAGAAAGATAGAGCTTTTCGATTGTGCAGGGATTATCGGGAGTTGAACAAATTAACAATCCATAACAAGTATCCATTACCAGGTATCTATGATATGTTAGATCAATTGAGAATCAGAGAATCCTATATTCCTAATACGACTTTCCATTCACGATATGAACACTATGAGTTTGTAATCATGACCTTCAAATTGACTAATGCTCTGGTGGTCTTTATGCAATTAATGAATACAATTTTCATAGAGTATCTAGGTAAGTCTGTAGTTGTCTCTATTGACTACATATTAATATATTCCTATAATTGAGAGGAGCATGCTCATCAGTTGCGTATTGTGATGGAAATACTGAGAGCAGAACAACTTTACACCAAGTTTATAAAATATGAATTTTGGCTTAAGGAAGTTATGTTCCTAGACCATGTTGTATCAGAGGGCATAGTACATGTGGATCCATAGAAGATAGAAGCAGTTATGCAGTGGGAATCACCTAAGAATATGAAATAGGACCAGAATTTCTTAAACTCACCGGATATTACCGAAGGTTTGCGGAGGATTTTATAATATTTATCGACCATGTACTCAATTGCTTCTGAAGACGCAGAAGTTCTAGTGGAGTGGCATTTGTCAAAAGAGCTTTAACAAGTTGAAGAAATGCTTACTACTTCCTCAGTGTTGGCCTTACCGCAAGGAACTGAGGGATTTATAATAGCTTGGTTATTTCCTGATGCAGAATATGAATGTGATTTCTTATGCTTCACAACAGCTGAAACCATATGTGAAATAAACTACTCAACACATGATCTAGAGTTTGCGGTACGAGTTTGTGCCTTTAAAATTTGGCATCATTACTTATATGGAGTTTCATGCCAAATCCTCACCGATCACAAAAGTTTGAAGTCTATTTTCTTCCAGAAAGATAGTGCAGGGAGGATTAGGGTTACATACAGTGAAATAGGACCAGAATTTCTTACATGCAGTGGGAATCACCTAAGAATATGAAATAGGACCAGAATTTCTTAAACTCACCGGATATTACCGAAGGTTTGCGGAGGATTTTATAATATTTATCGACCATGTACTCAATTGCTTCTGAAGACACAGAAGTTCTAGTGGAGTGGCATTTGTCAAAAGAGCTTTAACAAGTTGAAGAAAAGGCTTACTACTGCCTCAGTGTTGGCCTTACCGCAAGGAACTGAGGGATTTATAATAGTTTGGTTATTTCCAGATGCAGAATATGAATGTGATTTCTTATGCTTCACAACAGCTGAAACCATACGTGAAATAAACTACTCAACACATGATCTAGAGTTTACGGTACGAGTTTGTGCCTTCAAAATTTGGCATCATTACTTATATGGAGTTTCATGCCAAATCCTCACCGATCACAAAAGTTTGAAGTCTATTTTCTTCCAGAAAGAGTGTGCAGGGAGGATTAGGGTTACATACAGTGAACATTCAGATTTAAGGGATGGGAACCGTCTTTTAAAAGAACGAACAAGATGAACTTAGAGTAACTTGTACGTCTTATCCACCTGTTTTTGAAATGATAACTGGTCCCACTTCTGACAGTTCGTCTTCCCTCATTGCACGAAACGGCGGTTTTGAAATTATTAAAATCGTGGTGTTTGAGGTAATAAAATCCAGATGTCGTTTAAAGCATTAAAGAATAAAATGTTTGAATTTTAAAACAGGGCACGTGGACTAAAAATGTTTTCAGTACGAATAGAATAATAATATAATGTTAATTGACGTCCCACAGTGTATGTGCTGTATCCGCGTATTATACAGCGTTCCCCCTTAAAAGGTACATACGGGATTCAACCGTTACAGCAATGTTTGGATTAATATTGTATTCATTGGTCGTACTGTATTCCCCCTTAATTAATGCACACGTCAGCTGTATGAAGGTTTTGAACCTTTTTCTTACAGTGAAAAGCAACGCTCCTCACCCGGGGCGAATAAAAAGTCAAAGGGAAAGTGCTACAAGTGCGGTCAGAAAGGACATTTTAAAGCGGACTGCCCTGCTCTTAAGAAAGGTATGTCTCGTGCACTAGTAGTCAAAACATGTTTGGCAGCTTGTTCTTCCACTTCGTGGATAGTTGATTCAGGCTCCACTCATCATGTTTGCTTTGACTCGCATGGTTTTCAGGTAACCAAGCAGTTTAGTGCGAGCGAGATTACCATCAACTGGGGCGATTATTCCAGGCTTATGGCTGTTGCAGTGGGAGTCGTGCAGTTGAAGATTAGTGATAAATTATTAGTTCTCAATAATGTATTATTAGTACCGAATTTTAGAATGAATTTAATTTCGGTTTCTGAATTAAAATGCGATGGTTATTTAGTTTCTTTTGATGATGATGCTATTATTAGGAAAAGAAACGGTGAATATATTTGCAAAGGTAATTTTAATGATGGACTGTATGTCGTTAATACTGCACAAACTACTATGCACAAATCACTTAAATCTTTGTCTAAACCTAAAAATAGAAAAAAAACTTCAAGCATAAACCAAACATATCTGTGGCATTTATGGTTAGGACATGTAAACTTTGGGAGAATTCAAAGATTGGTAGATGATGGCCCATTGGATGATCTCCAAGTTGAGTCATTTCCAATTTGCGAATCCTGTCTGGAAGGTAAGATGACCAAAAGGGTTTTTGAAACCAAAGGAAACCGTACTCATAATGAGTTAGAATTGTTTCATGCGGATGCATGTGGTCCAATGAATATCTAGGCTAGGGGTGGTTTCGAATACTTCATCACGTTTATAGATGATTATTCGAGATATGGATACATCTATTTGATGCGACGTAAGTCTGAAGCCTTTGACAAGTTCAGAGACTTCAAGGCTGAAACGGAGAAGCGTCATGGGAAGAGTATCAAGTCACTACGATCAAATCGTGGTGGCGAATACCTTAGTGGAGAGTTTTTGGATTTCTTGGCAAATGAGGGGATTTCATCCCAGCTCACCGCGCTGGGAACTCCACAACAAAATGGTGTGGCTGAAAGAAGGAATAGAACTCTTTTAGAAATGGTTAGATCAATGATAATTTATTAGGATTTACCTATTTCGTTTTGGGGATACGCCTTAGAAACAGCGGCGTACATTCTTAACCTGATGCCTTCGAAATCAGTTCCAAAAACACCCATAGAGCTGTGGAGTGGGCAAAAGCCCAGTCTAAAATATGTTTGGATTTGGGGTACTCCAGCACATGTGTTGAATAAGGAAGCTAATAAGTTGGCATCTCGTAGAGAAGCACGAGTGTTTGTAGGATATCCTAAGGGAACGAAGGGTGGCTTGTTCTATAGTCCCCAGGATCACAAGGTCATTGTTAGCACCAATGCCCGATTCCTGGAAGAGGATTATATGATTAGTCACAAGTCCATGAGCGAGATAATTCTCGAAGAGCCGAGGGGCGAGACTCCGTCTATACCAATCGTACAAGCACCAACTAACACTGCACCACGTATCGATTCTGAGACTTTTACACCAACTCAGGATTTGTGAAAAAACTCATATTTGAAACCTTAGCTGCATAAAACCACATGTTTTACCTTTTTAAGCATATCATGGAGTAGATAATTCCGTATGGCTGATTTAGGAATGAAACTTACGGTGAGTGAATATCTGGGACAGTGTGTGTAATCAGTTTGTACAGTATAGAGGAAACTGGATGAGTCTATGGAAAAGATTAGTATATTATGCAGTGAAGGGCAAAAGGTTGAGATGTATCGGATCGTCACGGTTTGCACACTGTTTAAGTCATCAAGAATTGTTAGTATGCGGCTGAGAATACTCGATGTTGTCCTTCAAAGAGCGTATTTGAAAACATCAGTCAAGGAATCTGTCCCAACAGCGTCTACGTTAACAAAGGATACTGTAACAAGAAAAGTGCTTATGTATGAAGTTTTGTATAGATCTCCATTCCGGTAATAGTAATGCCAGCGGTGCTCGCTTGTTTAGGGCATTCTCATTACAGTCAATCAGTCATCCCGCCCGTTTGTGAACAAGAAATAAGCAGTCTAAGACTGAGCAGCTAGGAAAATTGAGTTGAATAGCCTTCACCTATCAAACATTTGTTTAAATAGCCCTTGACCAAAGTAAGAATATAAAACAAAAAGAAAAAATATATTAATATTTCAAATGACATTATTATCCTTAATATAATAACGAGATTGAAATCGTTACTAGATACACATAACGATGTTAAATTCGTTACAGGTAAAAATACTAAAAATAATTTTGAATTGCCTTAGGATATGAATTTTCAAAGTCGTTACGGTGTACACATAACGATATTAAAGTCGTTACTGATACAAATATTAAAAAATATTTTCTCCTACCTTATTATATTTAAATTGTCGTACGTGTATTCATAATGATATTTAAGTCATTTCAGCTGTCTGTAACGAGTTCTAATTCGTTCCCATGTATCAAAAACGATATACGGATCGTTCTTGTACTTTGCTATTTAATCTGTACAAAACGATGTCTAAGTCGTTTTTCCTTCTTGCATAACGAGATACTTCACTGGAGTGTAAATGGCCGGTATTGATATCGTTATTGTAGTCATATAACGATATCTATCTCGTTACATTATATTTACAATAATGCCACTATACTATTTAAATTCGAAAATTGTATGATGTGGTGAAACAGTTTTATATCCATATGTAAATCGTTATAACGATTTCTAAGTCGTTTGCAATCTAAAAATCGTTATAGTGAGTAGATAATGAACCTAATATCGTTGGGATTGAAACCAAAACTATAACGATGCTCAAATAGTACCTAATATCATTGGGATTGAAACTAAAACTATAACGATACTCAAATAGTTTCTTTGGTACTATAACTGTAACACCCCCAAGTTATTCAGGGTATATTACAGCGCCGTGAGCCCCGCCGTGGGACCCACAAGGCTAAACATACGCGGAACTATAAACTTGACCGAGAAGGTCTACATACAATGGAAAGAAAGACGATACAAATGGTATTCAAAACCATAACCAATGAAACCATATACATCACCACACAAATCAATACCTTGGCAACACAGGCCGGAACATCAAGGAAACTGAAAATACAATACTCGAGTATTTAAAAATCCATTCCAGTACAACAATACTGAATGGAGGAATCCAAGAAAATAATCGGAGACAAAACACAGTATCACACTTGCCCATCATCTTCATGCCGACCCGATACCCACCTGTCCGCTCTCCTGGAACCTGAAATACATGAAACGTATTTCCCCCATAAAGGGGTTAGCCGTCGAATAGCTAGTGCAAGTATAACAATATGAAACATAATACTCCTCGATAATAAAGTAAATGTAATCCGTCAATTCATCAATATCCGTCAATTCATCAATTTAGTATTCCGGAATAACTAAAATCTCAAGACGTATGTGAATGCCGTAGAAACGGTTCGTTCATTACATGCCAACATTATTTCATATGAATGCCGTAGAAACGGTTCGTTCATATCAACCATGGAATCGCACCAGAGGCTACGAAACCCTCAGAGGACCATAGGCCCGTCCCGGAGTGGCTAGAAATAATCATACCATCAATATTTCATACTTTCAAAGTCGAGAACGTACAATCATAAATGTATACTTGCCTTAATAAACGTTACCGAAGATCCCGAAGAACACGGTTCGACCGGGATGCTTGAACCACGAAGAAGACAACGAACGGAAGGGTTCCGACTTGAGTTCTTCACAAGGATTTCGTCCCTAAGTCATATCAATGATAAATCAACAATCGTACGATGAATAATAATCGTACAACGCACAAAACCCCCCTCTTAGACCTTTTGTCGGACATCTTCAAGGCGTCGACTAATAACTCAACCGAAACGACGAATCAATACACTCCAACCGTGGAATAACGATGGAAATGATAGAATACACCTAAATCATCATCAATCCATCACTAATCTAAATTACTACGGATTAAAAGGATGAAGTCAAACAAAATCCCCAATTTCCAACACAAAATTCGAAGTGTTCTTGAATAATCTTTCAATAATCCGATGAATACTCCAACAAGTCCATAATCATGCGTATATCACTTCATACCCCATGATTTTAACATCCAAAACATCATTACCCAATACAAAATCGAAATCCAAGATGTTGAAGAAATTACCTCTTGAAGATTCAAGCACTATGATTCGAAGAGCACGCGATAGAACGATGATCCGCGCTACACACGCGAAAATAGATGAAGGAATTCACCCACTCAAACGAAAGATGAAGAAACTTCTCTCTCTCAAGCCTTCTCTCCCGTGTGAAGGTGAAGAAATGAAAAAGTATCGGAATCGCACAAAAACGCAGATATAGGGTAACTGTCATGTGTGCCGCGGCTCAAGATAGGTGTGCCGCGGCACGTGCCCAAAATTTGCTCCCGTGGCTCGGCGTGTGCCGCGGCTCAGCCAGGTGTGCCGCGGCACCGGGTACAGGCGGTTTTGGCCGAATCTGGAAAATGAGAGTGACTTAGCTATTTCGACCATAACTCCCTCGTCCGGACTCCGATTGACTCACCGTTTGAACCATTGGAAATCTAACTCGATGCTTTATAATATTGCCAAGATTCAGAATTTTTGGAGTTTCCAAGAATTTATGGTGATTTAACAAAGTCGAACTCATACGTGGAAAAGTCGCTAAAGAACACGGAATTCAACAGAACGATACCGAAACGAACTCGGATGACAAAAAGTGTAGAATTAATCATTCTCAGGATGACGAAACGGTCCCAAGTAAGTCGTCAAAATAGACTTCCGCCAAAAATAGAAAATTTCCAGGGATCAAAATTACGGGTATTACAATAACGACGTCGTATTTAATCTTCTCTCGGGTTAAATGAATCCGTAACTTTACCCAAATCGTGTTTTTAGAAAAAATACGAACTCGATATCGTTTTATTTAAATATGCACTAACACATGTTATAAATCGTTTCTTTGCTCAAGTAACGACTTGTATATCGTTCTTACAAATATTGATCAAATGTCATAACATGTCATTTATCGTTTTAATGGAGATCATACGAACCCAATATCGTTTCAATATAATTTTTAGTTATAACAAGATACATATCGTGTCTTCATATGCAGCACGAGTTGTTTATCGTTATGGATTAAAATTGATGATTTTATTGTTCTGTGCCATTCGTTCCGTGCCATCCGTTATGACTCTTACATGTGTACACGAGTGAAGAATATCATACAAGGTGATTCAAAAGAATTTCAAGATGATGATCAATCATTCAAGTTCTCAATTTCAATTTACATAACTTTTACATTGAATAGTTGATCAAATCATGTCTATCTATTTGACAACCATTTTAAAATGCGTTTGGATCACCTTGTATGATAATTTTTCTTGTATACACATGTAAGAGTCATAACGGATGGCACTGAACAACCAAATCATCAATTTAATCCATAACGAAAAACAACTCGCGTTCCATACAAAAACACGATATGTATCTCTGTATAACTAAAAATTATACTGAAATGATATTAGGCTTGTGAAATCTCCATTAAAATGATACACACCACGTTATGATCTTTGGTCAATATTTTTAAGGTTATTGGAGGAATCGCTATACCGATAGCGAGTGTAAATAAAAATATTAAGCTTTAAAAATTATCGGTTAGGTATTATTTTTTTTCGAAGAACTCTATTTGTAGTTTGTATAATAATTTCTATGACTTTATGTTATAAAAGGTGTTCGGTGGATTTTACATATTTGTGAATGTGAGGCAAATTATGCACCAAATAATTATGTTTGATATTTAACTTAGAGATATTTCCTTAGGCCTCAAACTACGATTTATTGTTGTGTTACAAAAGTATTCATTTATCTCTTTTATTAAAGAGTACTTTGATTTTTTACTAGACTCCAAAATTAGTTTTATTTACTAAATGATATTTCGTATAGAATTTAAAGATAGATATGACTGATCATTTCTTTTTCTTTTTAAAAATTATATAATCTATCTTCTACAATACAACTTCTACAATGATAGATAAGTTATCAATCATTTATATCTTTAATTTCGTCCATTTTTAAATGTACTAGAACCATTTTGTATGATACTCTTTTATCCATATATACACTTATGACTCATTCCGGATGGCAACCAATGATCGAATTATCAAGTTAAGCCATAACGAAATTCATATCTTGTTCTATATGAAGACACGATATGTAACTCGTTATAATTATATTTTATACTAAAACAATATTGGGTTCGTAAAATTTCTTCTAAAACGATATACACCACGTTATCATCAATGTTGTTGTTTTTACAAAACGGTAGCCAAATTGTTATTTTAGCAAACAAACCATTTGTAACTCGTGATAGAATAAACTTTGAATGGAACGATCTGGAGTGTTTATAATTTATAAAGAAACGATATAGATATCGTTCTGTAATATCTTTACAAGGGAGCAAATCGAACTTGAAGTCGTTATATGTTTACAGAAACGACTTGCAAATCGTTCTGATTATATTTTCAATTAACACGATTTGGAATTTGTTATTAAAAGACTGTAACGATTTCTGATACAGAAACGACCTGAAAGTCGTTATAACGACTTAGACATTGTTGTTAGGATGCATACAATACGTGGGCATTATTATAAATACAATGCAACGATGTTGAACTCGTTATATCAGTAGAATAACGATCTATAAATCGTGCCCAGAAACACATCAAGGATATTTTAGGAATTGGATAAATTATTTAATCTATTATTTAAAAAAAGGACTATATAAACAAAAAACATAGATGGAGGTCTTTTTAAACAAAAAATGTGTTTGACTAAGTCATTTAAACCAAGAGGCCGAGCAGCTAAGGCGCTGTAGCTTTCTTTCCTAAGAGCTAAAGTAAAGACCCTTTATTTTTTCTATTCTATTTGACTCTAAAGGAGCCCCGGTAACAAGTTGGCATAAAAACTTCTGGCCAACCTAAGCAAAGAAAGGTGATCCCCGAAGGGCAGAACGAGTTCGGCTAATGCACGCTGCATTTTGAGCATTCTTCAAGATTATGGCTCGGGGCAACTCGTCAATCCTGAAGATCAAGGAATTTGGCTACGCCCTCTTCGACCCGCGGAGTAAGAACTCCAGCTTGTTTCATTATGTACGGAAGGCTGTCAGGAGAAGTTGAAAAGTCGAAGTCTCCCTGACACCTGCCCGGTGCTGGAAGGTCGAAGTTGGTGAATCAATACTCCTACTCTTCTTTCGCCTGGGGAAGGAGCTGGTGCCATTAATATATCTAGGTAGCTAATGAGCTGCCAATGGTACTAAGACTCGTATATTTTAATGTTGTGAATAAATTGTTCTAGGAGATTCTATAATTAATGTTTTTGAAGTGATGGCCTAAAATTTCAAATATTTTGTGAAAGAGTTATTTTGAGATTTTCGTAGCAAAATCAAGGAATTTTTTTTTTTTGTTTAAAGAAATTTTAATATGTTGTGGGAGTGGAAAATTTTAATCTGATGTTTTGATTAAAGTGTATGATTTGAGAATTTGTTATGCAAATAAGTTTGCTTGTTTTGAAGGAACACCGACTTTGACGAAATAAGAAAATGTGATTTCTAAATTTTAATAGTGAAGTGAAAATTGGATTGAAAATTTCAATTGAGTAATGGCGTTTTATTTTAAAAGAATAATGACGAGGCATTATCCAACTCGTGCAATGCACGGTCTTTGGTTGAATATCTTCGTGTTTTGTACGTAATGTTGGGGCAGACGGTTGAATGAGCAGATGGCAGAATTTAAATGCCTTTTAGAGAAGTTTATATGTTTTTTTATTGTTATTGTCCTTTTATTTTAGTCTATGTAATTAGTTATATGAAATGAGCCTTTACTAACCCGTATGTTGCTCCGGGATTGTTTTTGGTTTATTCAACCCGTGCGATGCACCGATTGTATCTAAGATTTCATAGCTAAAATTTAACCATCTTGTAATTTATACTATCATCTAACGGCTCGTTTGGTAGCCATGTCATGTTATGTCAAGATAAGAGAAAACATGACATGGGATTGAGATAAGGCAATATAAAGTAACACGAGATGTTGTTTGGTAGAGTAGATATGTATTGTAGTTTTGTGTTTGGTATCCATGTTTAATCTACCAAATAAGCCATTATTAGAAATTAAATTACTTAATTGCCCTGCTAGGGCAACGAAAGGTCCCTTATAACCCAAAAGCAGAAGCGCAAAAACACAATTCTCTGAAAATCTGCCGCCGCTTCATACGCAAGTCAAAAAAATTCATTTGGCTCGCTAGAATCCATCTCGCTCAACATGAGTTCAACTCAAGAAGGTGAATGATGAATGTTATATCTGGGCTTTTTTCTTTTTATTACAAATTCATTTGGCGTTGATTGTCAGCTTTCGCGTCTCATTTTAATCTCCCTAATTTTTTGATACAGAAATGGAAAGTAGTTCTCGCAGCTCTAAAAAATCTGGAGGAGTAAGACGCACTTGGACCCACTTGGAGGAGGAGGCGCTTATCAAAGCTATGAAAGAATTAATCGTTTTGGGCTGGAAGTCCGATAACGAATTTAGGGCAGGCTACCTTGGCAAGCTTGAAGATGCTATGAAGAACAAGTTCCCAACACTGATCTAAAGAGAAACCCACATATCAATTCTAAAGTGTGCAGCTGGAAAAAGTCCTACTACTCTCTCACTGGGATTCTTAACCGTAGCGGAGTTGGCTTCAATGTGAATGGGAGTCATTTGATCGATTGTGAAGATGACCAGTGGGAGCAGATTGTGAAGGTATCTCATTATATCTCATGAATTTAGAATAAAAATTCCAGCTTGTTTAAATGATCTAGTACTTATTCTACTTGTGTAGTATTGAAGAGTTTTTGTTTGTGATAATTTTTGTATGTAGTAGTTAGATGATTACTTGAATGATTCATATGCACTTGCTCAACATGTTTGAAAGCAAGCTTGTTAAAACCTGTTGCAGGAAGCATCTCTCAACATATTTTATATTACTTGCGAATACTGACTGCGAATTTCTATTTGAAATTATAGATCGATAATAACGCACGACTTATGCGGTATAAGAGTTGGCCTTATTATGATGATTGGATAGTTATCTTCGGGAAAGACAGAGCTAATGGGGAGCGGGCTGAGGACATTCTAGACGCTGCTAATGAAGTGAATGAGTCCGACAATCTGGGTGAAGGTCATACAGGAGGGGATTATAACGTGAGCTTTGAGGAAGTGCCCGAGAACGATGAAACTGGTGACAGCGTATCGCAAACTCGGAAAGCCGAAGCTTTCCCAAAACAAAAGCTGAAGAAAGCCAAGCAAAGTGAAGATCTGAAGGACGTTTGCGAGGTCCTAAGTGATATTGGACGGAGGGCTGATGCTCGAGTTGCAAACTTGGCTGAACGCATTGGATACGAGTTTGACTTGGGGAAAGCACGGAAGGAAGCATTCGAGCTGCTGGGTCAGATACAGGGGCTGTCCTATTCTGAAAAATTTGATGCTTGTGAACTGTTGGCATCGATGACTGAACGCGTGGAGATTTTTATGACTTTGTCGGATGAAGGAAAATTGGCATACGTGCAGCGCCTGTTGAAGTATGAAGCTTTGTAAGTGAAAGATCGATGTTGCAAAGCTGTTTTTTGAAGAGTATCATGTGGCCGAGTGTCCTCTCCTTTTGAACTCGATGTTTAATGCCATGTGACATTTGCTCTTTCTTATTTTAGGCTGTATTTGTGAATATGGTTGGATGATGCTTTTGTCTATATAAGATAAACTATGGTGTTTATGAATGTTGCAATGTTATGGATCTTAAAGTTAGATGTGGTATTTGACTTCAATTATTTTTGCAACTTGTTGCGTGATTAATTAGTTTCATTAGATGTGAAGTTTCCGCTTATATTGTCATAATTCCAAACAAATAATAATACATCCTACTACAGAAAGTCATTAAGCAACAAAGTCACAAATCTCTTGTTTGATTCCATTAAACAAATCAGGTGTTGCCACATTGAAAGAGCCAACATATCTCTTGTTTGATTGAAAGAATACATGTTCAGGCCTTTCCGCAATATTCAATAAACAAATCACATGTTCAGGCCTGCCACATTGAAAGAGCCAACATATCTCTTGTTTGATTGAAAGAATACATGTCCAGGCCTTTCCGCAATATTCAATAAACAAATCACATGTTCAGGCCTGCCACATTGAAAGAGCCAACATATCTCTTGTTTGATTCCACTCAGGTGTTGAATCAATTGCATCAACATATTCGTCGTCACCGTCATGTTCCTGTTCCTCATAATCAAGGCCATTATGTAGACTGTATAGAAGCGTCTCAATCGGGTCAACAATCATCTCAGACCTAATGAAATTATGAAGGAGGAAACATGCCATTATCAGATGGGTTTGCAGCTTCACTGGGTAGTAAGAGGCAGTCCTAAGGATTCCCCACCGCATCTTCATGATGCCAAAAGCACGCTCAATAATATTACGCGCCTTTGTATGCCTCATGTTAAACATTTCCTCCGGGTTTTGAGGTCTTGCGGCTTCCGGACCCCACTCCTTCAAGTGGTACCTCACACCTTTGTATGGGGTTAAAAAACCATCGCTATTTGCGTAACCATTGTCACACAAATAGTAATTTCCTAACAATTGAAATGTAGATTGAAAAATTGTTATCATTCAATACGGTACATACATGCATTAATCAAGAACATATAATGAAAAAAGTGAGTTAATAACTTCATTTTTTACCTTTGGGAACTTTCAAGCCGTTTATCCTGTTTACTGCATCTCTTAATACCCTACCATCAGCTGCAGAACCCTCCCATCCAGGTAAGACGTACACAAACTTCAAATTTCGATCACAAGCGGCTAACGTGTTGGTGCAAATCTGCCCCTTTCTGCTCCTATATCTGGGCTTGTCCTCATTACGGACCATGACTGATATGTATGTTCCATCTAGGGCTCCTAGACAGCCCTATATGAATTGGGATTAAATAAATACCAAACACAAAATGCATTATGTTTAATTACGGAATAGGTGACATGATCTATAAAATGTAGTTTACCTTAAACCACTTCCACCTAGGATCAACGCAATCTTCCTCCACGGGTGTTGGTTTCACCAAAAAAATGCGACATAATTTTAAAATTGCTTTTAAGACTGCATGCACATACACGGAAGTGGTCTGCCCAGATCTATGGAAATTAAATGAGACGACACTATTTTTCGTGTGATAGGCGAGGACACCTAAAAACATTGCTACCTGCTCCTCTACGCTCACATATTTCCCTTCACTCAGTCCACCTAGTTGCTTTAAAATTAGACACAGTCTACCGAATGTGTTTCGATCCATACGCAGGTTTTTGACACAATCTGTATCACTAGTGGCAACCATTCTATTCAGGTACTTCACCTGATCAGGAATCCTAGCAATCATACAATAAGGTCTTGATTCAAAATTTCGCTTTCTTTTCCTTGACAGCTCCCTAGCTAAGAGTTGCACAACAATAGTAATCTGGAGCACAAATTCAAGCAGTATCTCCTCTATCATCAAATATAGCGTCGCATTTAAATCACTACAACGAGGCATGTTCTAATAATCAACAAGAGCAGCAACTCCAATTCTGCATATTCACAGGTTTAAAACTCATTTGTTTTTATTTCCAAAATTCCAAGACAAAACCTACTCTATAAACAATATGCAATGGGGACATACTCAAATTTATCAAGATCGCTCCTGCCCGTTGACGCCGAGTTTTTCCAGATTTATCTATACGTGGAGATCTGGAACCATGTGAAGGAATTTTAATTCAGAGCAATTTTCATAGAATAATTACTCAATTTAAATTAAAAGAAAATAATAAAGAAAATAATAAAGAAAATTTAAGGTTTTTAAGCAATTGAAGATGATTTTTTTTTACAGTTTCGAACCCTTGATTTCTATATCAGAATGAGACTGATTTCCCAAGAAATGAAGGAGTTTTGACTTAAATCCCATAGCAATAAGGGAGAACAGAAGGCTTGATCGGAACAAATCAAATGAGCACAGTGGTTTTCCAAGAAATAAAAAGCCAATCCAATCAACTCCTATTCCGACTAGAAGACTAAACCACAGTGATGATAAAAAAAAACGAAATTTGGGGATAATTTCACGCACCAAGTTTGTATCGATTTAGCTTCTGTAAACCATTCATCGTGAAGAAGTTTCGATCCAGCTTCAAGAAGATGAGAGACCGACCGAGCGCGAGAGAGGGAGAGAGAGAGAGAGTGGCTTCTCAGAGATTGTGTCAATCGCAAAGTTAGTGAGGGGTAATTTTGGCAACAGAAAATGTTATCTACAACACTGTTGAAAAGCATATAATCCAACCGACCATCATCGCCAGTCAGAAAACTAAGCGAGAACAGTGAATCTGCATAGGACCGTAAAATTAAATAGGCCCCCTTATTTCTAAACTAGGATACCAAACACATGGATTTCTCTAGTTAACTTTCCTAACTGGCTATAACATGGCTACCAAACGAGCCATAAAAGTATTTATACTATCATTTAAAAGTTCATTTTAATCACCTTGTGTATTAGAAGGTGCATTTGCATTGTGATATTTATCATAATTTTTGTATTTAAATTAGTTTATTTACATTAAAAGTTACAATTAAAATAGTCTCTTCATATATTTACAATTAAATCCCCTTCCACATTAAATTAAGGGGGATACGTATTATATAGTATACAATTAAAAGTTACAATTAAATCCACCTTCCACATTAAAATTAAGGGGGATAAGTATTATATAGTATAGATGTTTTCCAATGTTGAATGAAAAGTTTCCGCATCTCAAGTTTGTTGTTTATAGATTTGAATCGGTTTAAATGATACATATTATTGAAAATCTCTTGAGAATATTTGTGTTACTATAACTATGAGTTATATTTTAATAAAGAGTTGTGAAATATTGTTAATATTATCTAGGTACCTAGAGTAAAAGTATAGGATAATTGAGGTATTTGAAGGACCGCGTGGTCAGGTAAATGAGGTTCGTTGGTGTGTGGTGCTTTTAACAAGTGATGCCGAAGAAGACAAGGCCGAGATTGGAAAACAAAAAATTATTATCAGAAGAAGTTGGTAAATAATTAAGACATAAATGGAGTAAATTGTGAATACACGAGTATTGGTCGGTTGAGGGTGTGGGATGTTGGTTTGAATTGTGATATGAAGTAGTAGTGCCTTAATCTTTTTGCATACACCATATTTTCTTGATGTTTTTTTAAATTATTTGCATGAAATGTGTCATTGCAGACAAGGAAACTAAACAACGTAATATTTTCATGGGAAAAA
This sequence comes from Orobanche coerulescens, assembly GCA_033398695.1. Classification (NCBI taxonomy): domain Eukaryota; kingdom Viridiplantae; phylum Streptophyta; class Magnoliopsida; order Lamiales; family Orobanchaceae; genus Orobanche; species Orobanche coerulescens. The sequence goes on along the minus strand of CM065816.1, from coordinate 36,021,832 downwards.
TTTATATCCTGGGAGTTTTTTTCAGTAAAAGGAATTTGAACAATAGGCCTTGCATTCAATTTTTGTGCATTGTAGCATACGAAATTTATAAAAAAAATGTTTGATAATTTTGAACTGAGTGGCGAACTTAACTTGCAAAACTTCGTCGAAGAAAATTATTTTCGTTGTGAGACTGTAAATTGATTTCAAAAGAGTACTTTTAAAATTTGCTAAACTACGTTCAAGCTGTTGTGCATTTGTGTTTGACTAAAATCCAAATACTTGAAATTCATGAGGTTCATGAATTCGAAAATTTTTCATAACTCGTGCTGGTGAGGATGGCATGTTGATGCATTATATTGAGTCTCGGTGTGTTGAAGAAGAAGGTATCGAGAATTCAAGATTTAACTCAGTTGTACGTTAATGTCGAGAAAGGTAATCGGGTTGGCGTGTATGTTCAAGCATGTTATTTTGTATATCCGAATTATAATAGAGAATGTCGATATGACTAGATTATGCAATAATTGTGTGTCGTTGTTATGTCGGATTATAACAGGGCTCAAAGACGGAACCGGGGTTACAGGTGTAGCCAGATCGGCCCACATGGAGTTTATATTATTTATAATAGGCTAGTAGCCCATTTATTTTAGCCCAGCAAACGGAACAGGAAACAAAAAAAGCGGAACAGGACTCGCACTCGCAGAGAGAAAAAGCGGGGGTAGGAACTAATTTGGAACAGGAAAAAAAGAAGTCAGAAAGGATTTCTCTTCCTAACACATCGCACTCGCAGAACAGCAGAAGAGAAAACAAATCTCTCCACCACTCGCAAAGTCCGCGCCGGCGAATCGACTAGGTATGTCTCTCAAGACATCTTTGTAGCTCTATTCCTAATTTCTATTCCATTAACCTAGGTATAAAATCTTTTTATATGTGCATTTTCTTGCATTTTTGAACCCAATATTGAGAATTTATTGATTAGTCTAGAGATTTCTCATCAAACTGTTTAGTTTATTCTTCAGTTGTCAATTGTGATTTGAATTTTGGGGATTTTTTTATTCAGTTTGTTCTCAAAAAATTTTATGCGATGTTTAAAGATTTTGTACAGAAATTTTGAGCCATGTGATTTGAGGATTTTTTTACAAGAGACTAGTTCTTTAATGAGTTAATAGATATTTGTTGTGGAGGTATTAATTTTTTTGTTTGTCACAATGTTGAAAGTGAAATGGATATCGGACAATCATCTTCAACAAATAAGAAAAGGAAGAAGTTGTATTCTTTCTTTTCAAAAGTAGATAAACCTAAAGACGGGTCTGTCGAGCAAGCTCCAATTTATTCTCCAATCGAACCTCCTCTAATAATATTGCCACTGGTAACTTCATCTCCTCTAAACAATAATATTTCATCCCTTGATCTTAATTTAGAATCATATGCTTCAATTGAACGAGATACAGGAAAAAAAATGGATGTGTGAACACCCAGTGAATGAAAGAGATCGAATAAGAAGAGCTTATCTAAGGTTGGGACCTTATCAGCCAAAACTTTAGAGTATCCAAGAAGACAATTTGGAAAACAAAACCGTCGATTTCAAGAACATTGGTATGAAAAGTTTCGTTGGCTAGAGTATTCTCCTACAACAGATAAAGCATATTATTTTCATTGCTTTCTTTTATTGATAATAACACTCATTCGCATCTTTCGGCAGAAACTATTGGTTTAATAGTTGGAAGAGAATTAACCAAAGAGTAAATGTGCATTTCTTTCTTATATCGGTTTCTCACCGTCGTCATACCATAATATGTGTGTAAGAAATGCAGTTGTTCTTATGAAGTCGATTCATCATATTAATGAGGTGATGAATGTTGTATCACAAGAGGAACGTCAAAAATGTCGCTTACGAGTGAGAACCTCAATAGAAGCTGCCTAATGGTTGGCATTTCAAGGTTGTCCATTTAGAGGACGTGATGAATCTGCATCTTCCTTAAATCGTGGAAATTTCATTGAACTAGTTGATGCTTATGGGAAAAAGAATCAAGAAATTGGCAATGTTGTTCTGGATAATGGTCCAAAACATGCCACATACACTTCTCCCAATATTCAAAAAGAGCTTTTGAACGTTATGGGAAACAGAGTACGGGATATGATTCGTGAAGAACTCGAATGTGAACCGTATTGTATCCTTATTGATGAAGCACATGATGCATCAAAACAAGAACAAATGTGCATTATATGAGGTTTGTGGATAAATGGGTTATCTGAGGGAGCGTTTTTTGGCAATCAAAAGTGTAAGTGACACCACCTCATTAAATCTCAAAAATCAAATATCTGGCGTTCTTGTTCATCACAACTTTCAAGTTCAAAAAACGAGAGGGAAAGGTTATGATGGTGCTAGTAATATGCGTGGTGCACTGAATGGGCTTCAAGCGTTGTTTATAAGAGATTGTCCTTATGCATATTATGTTCATTGTTTTGCACATCGCTTGCAACTGGCATTGGTTTCTGCAGCTAAGGATGTCCGTGATATTTGGCAATTTTTTTCTCATTTGGAGTGTATTATCAATTATATCATGTCTTCTCCTAAGCGCATTGGTGAGTTGAAAGATACACATAAGATGGAAATTGAGCATCTATTAGAAATTGGAGACCGATCTTCTGGAAGTGGGGCTAATGAAATTACAAACTTGCATAGACACGGAGCAATTCGTTATAGTTCCCATTACGAATATGTGAAAAGTTTGTTAACTATGTATGTTACAACATGTACAGTATTTGAAAGTTTGATTGAAAATTCTCCAAGTCCTACAACTCAGGCAGAATTGGTGGTGCATACACAAACATGATAAGATTTGAATTCGTGTTTGTCTTACATCTGATGAACAAGATCTTTTCAATTACTGATGTTTTATGCCAAGCACTTCAAAGGAAAAGCCAAGACATCTTGACTGCTATTGTAATACCCCCAAAACCATATGGGAATATTACACGCCGTAGACCTCTTTTTACGAGGATCTACCAGGCTATACCTTACAAAACGATCAAGTGCTTGCCCGGCCAGGGTGTTGCTACCCAAAATACTATCCGGAGATAGATATTGCTGGAATGGATGAATAGCAAACAAGGTGCGAGAGCACTTCCGTGGGGAAAGTAAATAACACAAGATATGCCGGGGTTGTTAGTCCCGAGCTTGAATGCTCTCGCGAGATGTTATTAATACAAATACTTTGGAGTACAAATATTAATGTTAGAGTACAATTACAATGAGTGTAAAGACCCTAGTTATCTTAGCTATTGAGCGTGAAGATTGCCGGAAGAACCAGATATGATGCTCTGTGAGTTCTTGTAACAGCGGTGGTGAGCTGTGACGACTGTGAGAAATCGACGGACTCTCACAGTGTGTATTAGCTGTATGTCTGAGCTCTTGGGCTTGCGAGTTTCTTCGAATCTGTGCTGCAAGGAGTTCTTGCCTCTGCCGACCGTCTTCTGGATGAGAGGTGCTGACAGAGAAGTCCTGAGGTAGATTCAAGAGAGAAAGCCGAGAGCCCGAAAGAGTGTATGTTTTCCTGAACAGATTTCGGAACCTTTCTCCAGTTGCTGGAGGTTCTCTATTTATAGCACTGGGAGTTGCTGGGCGATCGCCTCTGCTGTGTTATAATAAGCGGGCGATCGTCTTTAGCACATGGGCTGGTCTCCTAAAAGGTTGCGGCTGCTGCTGGCAGCCAGCTGTGCAGACCAATGAGAAGTCTGCACGCGTCTTCAGTCGCTGTCCCGGGAGGTCCCACCTTGTACCTTTTGCCGAGTCTGTCGGTAGGTGAGAAGGTGGTGACAGGCTGTGGTCAACGATCCATGTTATGTGGCGCCTTTCGCGGATCTGCACATGGGCGCTTGCTTTGAGATCTAGTCTTCGTAGACTTTGACGGACGAAGGTCTTGTTCGTGACATAGGACGGTCGTCCCAGGTCGGGAACCAGAGTCGATCGCTAGGTTCCAGAAGGCGATCGCCTAGGGTTTCGATCGCTAGATACTCGAAGGCGGACTGCTGCCCTTGTCCTGATAAGTTCGCCGTAGCTTGTTTGTTCGTGGACTCGGTCGCTCGGCCTTGTTATCGATCGCCATCGAGGCATATAAATCGCCGCACAACAATTGCCCCCCAGCTCGCTCCGATGTTGGAAACGTGGGGTGAGGTGGTTCTACTGGCGATCGCTCAACTTTGACGAGTGACTCTGCATTATGCGAAACTGGCGATCGTCTTTGAGCGGATTGGTTTTGAACTTGGATGACCTGGTCGGTCGCTGAAATGAGAGGGAAACGACAGCGCTCGAGGAAAAGTCTTCGGGGCAAGTGTCAGGTTCCTGTAGGGGGAGACTGACGGTTAGTTATGACTCCTCGTCTGGCGTGTCCTTGAAACGACGCGTCGCGGGTTTCAAGGGAGGCATTAATTGCGACGGTTGCACTCCGACCCCTGAGATTTTCCATATTTGCACGAAAGTCTCTGCCATCTCTTATAAAAAGGCGTCGGGTTGCAGTGTTAATACTCTTATGCGCTTTTACCGGAGAAAGAAGAATATTGCCGAAGAATTCTGAAGCTTTGATTGCCGATCGTCGATTGATTCATCCCTTGGTAAGAAAACACTCCTTTTCTCTTCTTGTCGAAAATGTCTGGAGTACCTTCATCGTATGGAATGGGCACCACCTCCGCCGCCGGGGCTTCGACTGCCCGGGGAGGATCCTCCGCATACTTTCATTTGGAGACGGCCGCTGAGGCTATCCGCGCCGGTATTGACCCCGCGGAAGTCGAGGCGCTATTCAATGAAGCCGACGTTGCCAGGGAGGCGGCGGTTGAGCAAAGACGCTCGCAGATGGAGAGAGATTTGGCAGTGAGGGCCTACTGGGAGCAGCATAGTGCTTTTGGCCAGGCCTACTTGGCCTTTGCTGAAATCATGGAGAGGTTGGCCGGTCCGTCTCCTAAATTCGATTACCGGGAGTACTCGATCGCCCACCCATATCACTAGGCGAAGCGATCGTTGTTCTGGGCCGCGTAGCGTTCTCCATGGTCCCTCGGCCAGATAAGGAGCTCGGCGACCAGGAAGGACCTGGACGTCTGTAGGGCGAGGTATCATGTCCCCTCACATGTGGATCTTTTCGCGCCGGCGGAGAATGAGCGAGCCGACCAACCCCTGGCGGGTATGGTCGCCGTGAATGAGGCGATTATGGAGGCCGGGCTGCGTTTCCCTCTGTCTTTTGCTGTCTCCCATTTGCTGGCCGTCTGGAACGTGGCGCCGCTTCAGCTAACGCCGAACGCCTGGCTCCAGATCATCTGTGCCCTCACCTTGTTCGGCGATCACCGACTGTACCGCCATCCCTCACCATCGGAGATGAACCACTTGTTCAAGCTGACGGTTTAGAAGGGGTCTGTCGGCGGCTATCATATTCAAGGCCGATCCGGTCGGGTGATCCTTGGAGTCCCGAACAAGGTGCGGGGCGATCCGGCGAAGTGGTTCTGGGTCGCCGGTGCCTGGAAGGCCTCAGTGAGTGAAAATCCTATAGGCGAGCTGAATATTCCTACTAGATTTCGGGAGAGGAATCCGGGTAAGGGTTATGACTCTCCCTTTGTTCGGACATGTTCTGAACTGATCTAATTTGGTTTTGCTTTTGCAGGTTTCCATATTCCGGCTGTCGACGAGCTTCCTTTCGATTTTCTGGTCGTCTGGGAGCGGATACGAAGTCTGCCGGACGACGACTTAGACGCTCGCCGGATTAATAAAGAGAGTCGCTGGCTGTCTGCTCGGCTGTTCCGTTTCCCACGACATCTCTCGGTCCCAGGTATGACTATCTACGATCTCCTTTTGCTGGGCGATCGTCTTGTTTGGAGGAATATGTCTGACTGTCGTTTGATTGTTCTTTATTGCAGAAGTCCGCTTTCCTCGTTTCTTGGAGCCTCCAGCGGAGATAGCCATGTTGAACCCCGGAGTTCTGAGCCGTCTTCTCCAGAAGAAGTCATCTCAGGTTCTTCCGGTGGCGTTACCTCTCATTCCGGAGGTGAGGCCCAACGTGGAGCCGATCATAGCGGAGGAGGAAGCTCGGGAGGAGGGACTACGATCGAACCGCAAGCGGCAAAGGCCGGGGGAATCTTCAGTTTCTGCCCCTGCCAGTGAGGTGCCGATCGCCGCGCCTCCGATCACCACGGTCCCCCCGGTGGATGAGCCTACGCCCTCTGCGGCTTTCTTGCGAGAGATGGCGATCGCCGAGGCTAAGACCCCTCGCGGGAAACCATACTTTGGTCGCGACCCAGAGAGAGCCGAGAGGTAAGCTCTGTTTGTTTGCTGAGTTTCGTCACTTGCGTGGGAGATCTGCTAACTTTTTGTTGTTTGATGCAGGATCCGCAGCACTAACCCATCTTGTCCGCCGATGGTGCTGGATTTCCTCGCGAGCCGATCTCCTCGCGCGGCCTGCGATGTCCCACTGTACGTCGACCGGGCGGTTTCTGCTTTGCCGAAGGCCTGGACGACCGACTTGGATGCAATCGCCCGCCAGCGGTCCGGGAACACAATGCAGGCTGCTTTCGCTCTCTCCCTCCAGGCGGCGACGATGGCTGCCCAGGCTGTGCAGGAATTCGAGGGGCGTCCTTCTACTACTCGTTTGCAGGTGGACCTCGAGGCCGCTCGGAAAGAGAATGCCGAGTTTGCCGACAGGATTGTGGCTATGGAGAAGACTCCTTGGATGAAGCTAAACGAGCGAGTCAGGACCTTGAGCTGATGAGAGAGAATTATGAGCGAGCCTAGGCGGCGATTGACCGATTTGGGGACCAGATGACAGATGCTCGTCGGTTGCACGCGGCCGCTCAAGAGGAGGCCAATCAGCTGAAGGTGACTGTCGCTCGGCTGAATAGCGAGCTGGCGTCGTCGAGGGGAGAGACGTCTTCTAGGGAGACCAAGCTCCAGGGTGCGCAACAGGCGGTTGCGGAGTTGAAAGGGAAGCTGGAGGCGACCGAGTCCGACCCTTTTCTCAACGTGGAGTTCGTCAGCGAGTTTGCCTATTACATGGCATTCGCTGACTCGCTCCGAACTGCTAATAAGGGAGGGCTGGAGGTCGGCCCCCTTGCTGAAAACTTCAAGGAATATGCGTTGGAGCACCCTTTTCATCCTGCCTTCTCTGTGCCGATCTTGGATCTATCGGAAATCGGCATGGACCTGTGCTGGTACCCGACTCCGGCAAACCTTGTTTATCCTGACGCTCCGGAGGACGTGGAGGCAGCTCCGGAAGCTGGCGAAGGGTCGCGGGCCGATCCAGTGGTTGAAGGCGAAGGCCAGGCAGGGGCCTGAGGCTCTTTGTTCTTATTGTTTTAGCTTTTGCCTTGTAATTTTGTAGCTTTCCTTTGTAGTACTTAGGCCTTCGGGCGATCGTGTATGTACTCTGATACTTCAAGTAATAAAATGAATGTTTGTTTCTTTGATTTATTACTTGAATGATTTCTTTTCTGAGTCTTTGTATGACTTTGTACAAATGTGTGAGGAGAGATTGTTGCGTGTATAGATCCAAGTGAATTGGTAAACTCATATAGATAACATTTACAACAAATTCGATCGTTGCACAAACATCTGAAAAATGCCGATCTCGGTATGTAATTGAATAGGGACGATCGTCGTATATATAGCTCCGCACTCTTACCCCTTGTTTTTGTTCACTTAGTGAAATTAATGGGACGAAAATAAATCGTTGAGTGAGCGGTCTTCAATTTGTCGATTCCTCGAGGAAGGCCGTCCATCTCGGTCTTGAGGAACCGTGCACGATCGCGGAGTTCGATGGACCGATCTCCACGACCGTGTCTTGTGCGCGAGCGACATTCCATCTGATGGCTAAGTTCTCGCGACTCACTTAATTGGGAGGGTCCTCCATAGGCTGCGCCTCGCCTCGTATTTAAACGAAGGGCGTGCGGTCTTGGTCTGGAGGATTCCTTGCGCGGGGCGTCGTCGGATTAATCGACTCCACGTCCGCGGCTTGTTAGCTCTTTTTCTACCTCGGGCCGCCATTAAGATGGTGACCCTCGACGGTATACATTGAGATGGGGGGAGGGACGCATCGCATTGTCCGGGAAGGACCCACCACGTTAAGTGATGGACCTTTGAGGGCGGGCGAACGTGTCCACAGATCTGTTTTGGAGGGCCCTCAGACTACGCCGGTCTCGTATTTAAACGAAGGGCAGGCGATCGTGGCCCAAAGGGACCTTGCACGGGCACAGAGAACGGTTCCATCGTCCTCCATGACCATGTCGACACTCTTCTACCTCGGACCATCAAGTCAGATGACGATCCTCGACGGTATATGTTGTGTAAGGGGAGGAGATCGCCTGCTTAGGTTCTTCATGTAGATGGCGAACTTTAGAGGGCGAGCGAGTAATCCTCTGATTTGTTTTGGAGAGACCTTCGGCTACGCCCGCCTCGTATTTCAACGAAGGGCGAGCGATCGAAGCCCAAAGGAACCTTGCATGGCCGGATCATCAGTTTAATCGATTTTCGCGACCATGGCAGCACTCTTCTACCTCGGACCGTCATGTCAGATGACGATCCTCGACGGTATACGTTGTGCTAGGGGAGGCGATCGCTGCCTAGGTCCATCATGTTGATGACGAACTTTAGAGGGCGAGCGAGTCATCCTCTTTTTCGAAGCGTTTGCTCAGGCAGTAGTCTTTGGTTCGATGAGGCGGGAAATCGGGGAGAGACTTCCGAAGTTCCCTCCTCTTGATTGAAGCATGTAGATACGGTCGCCGAGGTTGATCGAGGGGTCGGCTCATATGAGCTTTCTGGCCTATTCGCGTTCGACTCGGGCGACCGTGTTGGGAGATTGGTGGGGCTCCGGCTAAGCCAATAAACTGTCCAACTTGCCCTCTTCGAACAATCTCCAGAGTTGTCTGAGGAGGTCGCGGCATTGGTTGGTGTTGTGGTCGGGACTCTTGTGGTAGGCACAATATTGATTGTGGTCCAGATGACCGTGGTCCCTTATCGCCTTTGGCTTGTTTAGCGGTTCGCGCCACTTGATGGCGTAAAAAATGTGGGCTGGAGTTCGGTTGAACTTGTGGAGGAGATGGGCTTCCACATCCTCGAAGGCCTTGAGATCGCCGGGTGGCTTGGCGACCGCCTTTTTGGTTTTGGCGATCGCCGTCTTTCAGACAGGAGGTGGCGTTCCCTCGCCTAGTCGGAGGGTGAGTAGCCTTTGCCTGGCCAGAAAATCGGGAGCCTTAGCGTGGATGATCGCGTAGGTTGGGGGGATGTCCTTCGTGAGATGTCTAAACATGGGTGAATGACTGTAGAATCCCCCCAGGACCGAGTAGAGAGCGAGCTCGTCACTGATGGGCTCGCCGGTGAGGACGATTTCATCCATCCGGTCGATGTAATCTGCGTCGGATTCGTCTTCCCCCTACCTGATTTTCATCATGCGGTGGGGGCCTTCTGGTCTGGCGACCTTGGTGGCGAAGTATGACGTGAAGTCACTCGCCAATTTCTCAAAGGAGATGATCGATCGTGGTGGTAGTGAGACGTACCACCTATGGGCCAGCTCGCCCAATGTTAATGGGAAAATTCGGCACTTGGTCGCATCTGATGCCCCACACCCGGTCATGTAGATCCGGAATTTGCTTAGGTGGGTCTCGGGGTCCGATCTCCCTTCGTATAGAGGTGTTTTGGGAGGAGCGATCCTTGGTTGCACCGGGGCAAGCTCGATGTGAACCGCGAGTGCCTCGGTCGGTCCGATGATCTTTCTACTGGTACTTGCCCCAGTATCCAAGAGCGCTTTCATCTCGTCGCGCTGGCGTTTCATAGCGGCCATCGCCGCGGCCTGGCTGCTCGCGGCTAGGCGCTCGGAGCAGGAGCCAAGGAGATCAAGTACTGACCCCCTGGCATTCGGAGCGGGAGCCAGACGGCTGGCCTGTATTCGACTGGAAGTCGGGTAGGCCGAACTCCTGGTGACGGACTCGGATTCCGTCGTCTCGTGGTTGGGGCCAGAGTGCCCCGATCGCCATGATGGATCACTTCCCAAGCGACTGAATACAGAACTGTCCGGCCTTGCGAGAGTCTTTTCTCGCGAATCGGGGCTTTTTGACGATCGCTCGCCCAGTAGCCCCTTGAACTTCCGTTTGCCCACGCGGCGGATGGCCGAGGGAGTTATAGCGGGCGTCGCGCATGCTCTCCATCGCTCCTTTAGGATGGCCATAGCCTCCTCGATCTGTTCCGCAGTTTGGAACTGGTCGAGCGAGAGGCTGGGGCCACCCCTCAGGTGCGGGATCGAGAGTCTCGCGTCGCCGCGGCTTCCCTCTGCCGTCGGCTGGGGCTCGGATCGAGCCGGGATATGATGTCCGGCGGTTCGGAGAGTGGCTCTCTTTGATGTAGTGGCGGACGTCATGATTCTGAAGGCTTTCTTTGAAGAGCAGTGAGTGTCACTTCAAGTATATGCCCCGAGAACAGTGAGTGTTCTTCGGGGCGGTAGGAACAAAAATGAAGGTTAAGTGCCCTTCCTCTAGCGCCAATTGTTGTTACTCAAAATATTATCCGGAGATAGATATTGCTGGAATGGATGAATAGCAAACAAGGTGCGAGAGCACTTCCGTGGGGAAAGTAAATAACGTAAGATATGCCGGGATTGTTAGTCCTGGGCTTGAATGCTCTCGCGAGATGTTATTAATACAAATACTTTGGAGTACAAATATTAATGTTAGAGTACAATTACAATGAGTGTAAAGACCCTAGTTATCTTATCTATTGAGCGTGAAGATTACCGTAGGAACCAGGTATGATGCTCTGTGAGTTCTTGTAACAACGGTGGTGAGCTGTGACGAATGTGAGAAATCGACGGTCTCTCACAGTGTGTATTAGCTGTATGTCTGAACTCCTGGGCTTGCGGGTTTCTTCGAATCTGTGCTGCAAGGAGTTCTTGCCTCTACCGACCGTCTTCTGGATTAGAGGTGCTGAGAGAAAAGTCCTGAGGTAGATTCAAGAGAGAAAGCCGAGAGCCCGAAAGAGTGAATGTTTTCCTGAACAGATTTCGGAACCTTTCTCCAGTTGTTGGAGGTTCTCTATTTATAGCACTGGGAGTTGTTGGGCGATCGCCTCTGCTGTGTTATAATAAGCGGGCGATCGTCTTTAGCACATGGGCTGGTCTCCTAAAAGGCCGCGGCTGCTGCTGGCAGCCAGCTGTGGGGACCAATGAGAAGTCTGCACGCGTCTTCAGTCGCTGTCCCGGGAGGTCCCACCTTGTACCTTTCGGCGGGTCTTTCGGTAGGTGAGAAGGTGGTGACAGGCTGTGGTCAACGATCCATGTTATGCGGCGCCTTTCGCGGATCTGCACATGGGCGCTTGCTTTGAGATCTAGTCTTCGTAGACTTTGACGGACGAAGGTCTTGTTCGTGACATAGGACGGTCGTCCCAGGTCGGGCACCAGAGTCGATCGCTAGGTGCCAAAAGGCGATCGCCTAGGGTTTCGATCGCTAGATACTCGAAGGCTGACTGCTGCCCTTGTCCTGACAAGTTCGCCGTAGCTTGTTTGGTCGTGGACTCAGTCGCTCGGCCTTGTTATCGATCGCCGTCGAGGCATATAAATCGCCGCACAATACAGGGTCAAATATTAAAATAATGCAGACCGTCATGGTCACTTACACGTGAATACCCAGACCGGTGAGGTCACACAACTCAATCAACAAAACTGACTTATACAACATTACCCACACAGGGGTTGAAACACAATACAGCGGAAGACTGAAATCAACTCTGACAATACAACCAAACTCTACCAACTCTCAACTCTTGATTAGTATCGCAGCTCGTCATCCTCCGGTGCCAATCCTGTGACTGCTCACCTGAACCTGCATGTACCTGGACGCAAAACAGACATCCACCCCCCAATTACTCGGGGGTTAGTAAAACTCCACTGTTCTACTAGTGCAAGTATCAAATCATACGAAATGTAACGAGCAACCATTGATCATAATCAAATTTAATAACCAAGTACCAAAATATTCCCGGGAGGTTCTAACAAGGGAAATAAGCTATGAAGCATTTTAAAAAAATAAACTTATCATCTCGGGAATTTTAGGAACAAACAAAATCTTTAAAGCCTCAAGTCCCAAGTTATAAATCCTTTCGAAAAACTTTAGGGTCTTAACCCAAATCTTGTCTCATAGCTCAACAGTTTTCCATAAGACTTTTCCTTTCAAACCTTTGATTGTCAAAATATATTCATGACACTGTGATCCACTGTCTCGTGTCTCCGTAGGTTCAACAACCCACACGGACTACACCACGAACAAATAAACAATCATGATTAATTCCGACACCGTGATCCATTGTCACGTGTCTCCGTAGGTCCAACAACCCACACGGACTATTCCACATACATATAACCAAACAACGATTTCCGACACCGTGATCCACTGTCACGTGTCTCCGTAGGTTGAACAACCCACACGGACTATATCAATCACAACAATCACATACACAGTCCTAACACCATAGTCCACTGCCACGTGTCACCGTAAGCCCCGTCGAGCTCACTCGGTTGGACGCACTGTGCCCGAAACTCATGGTCCACTGCCATGTGTTTTCGTAGGCCTCGTCAGACCAGCACGATTGGACCTCAGTACCTCACTAAGTTCTGACCCCGTAGTCCACTGCCACGAGTCCTCTTAGGTCCCGTCAAACCATCACGAGTGAACCTAGCGGTCACACACATATTCACATTCACAATCACATTTCATACAACAATGAGCACAGTTAATCAATCACGTTGATCACCACAACATCGTACATCACACACACATAACACAATCTCAACACTCACAGCAACTGTTATCAATCAACGGCACACAACCAATATAACACACAATCGGTACACAATACATTGCACGAGCAAGTGTACAACCATCCCATATGTACGTCGAAATCCTGCACAAATGGCACAACACCTAACACGTATATCAATATAACACTATTTTCACAAAGCCTTCACATTACGGAATACACAACCAATCAAACGGAACATATTTACGAAGGCAAGCAAAATCATCATAACCTAATACGTGATTTCAAGTCGCAAGATACAAGTCGTATAATAAGATACTTGCCTCGATCGTTGGCACCATGTACTCCAACGGACGCGGTTCAACCGAGAAGCTTCGAAACGCACGATGCCATCAAAAAGGAAGACGACGATGAACAGAAGGGTTCAACACGGTTTCTTCGCAAGGAACTCGACCCTAACATCATATAATTAATAAATAAACGATCATACGAGGAAGAATAATCGTAGAACGTCCGAAAACCCCTCTATGACATTCTACCGGACACCTTCAAGGCGTCGATCAAGAACTCGACCAAAACAACGAATCGATACGATCCAACCATGGAATAACAGGGGAATGATATAATACATCTAAATAATCATCAATCCATCACAATCCTAAGTTAAATCGGATTAAACGGATGAAAACAACCAAAATACCCAAATTCCCCAAAACTAGGTTTCTAGATAATCTGACCTGATTCGCTCGATCAAAGGATGTTATAGGATGGACGATTGATGATATGAACTCCAGAATTTCATGGATTAATTGTCAAACAACATGGCTCCATGATAAACACACCTCCAGCCGCGGAAGGGAAGAAAACGAGTGAGGAAAATGATGAAAAATCCGTCTGCAGGGCCTTAAATAGGCTGTCTACCGGCCGCCTTACGTACGTAACCGGCCATGGCTTACGACGAATCGGCCATGGCGAACTCATCGCCGTAAATGCCGGCAGATACGACGTAATCGCCTTACGTACGTAATCGCCGGCCCTTCCGGCCAGAATCGGCTGTGGCGGCCTGGGCCCAAACCTGAATACGAATCGAAGATACGGTTACGAAGTACTCGCAAAGACGAATTCGAGCACTAAGAGAACACACGATTCCGACCACCTGAAGGCTCGAAATTCGACAACGGAAAGTAATTACCCCAAACTTTGGGAAATTACGAAAATGGCCCAAAACGTCCGAAACACACGATACACGATCGAAACACCAAGCCAAAGCTCGCAACACGAATAATAACATTAAATGAACTTAATAGAAACTCGAAACAACAGTTTCGAACTAGATTCGCAAGAATCAAACTCAAGTGCCGAAAAATCACTACGAAGTACAAAACTCAACAAAACGACACCGAAATGAACTCGGATGTCGAAAAGTGCAGAAATAATTATCCTCAGAATGACGAAACGGTCACGAGCGAGTCATCAACACGGACTCCCGCCGAAAAAAAGAAAATTACCGAAATCCGAAATTGCGGATATTACATTGTACCCTCCTTAAAAGAAGTTTCGTCCCGAAACATAAATCAAGTAGGGAGAAGCAATATCCCGCCAGGAAAACTCAACGAGATACACAAGAACCGAAAAATCGCGCCAAACGGCAAAACATTACCAGCAACGCAAAGGAATATACGGCTTGAAAACACGCTCCACGACGACCAACACAACGCCATCGGTAGAGTCATAATAAAACCAACAAGTGACAAGCGTCATCAAACAAATAATACAATCAAGTCGATTATCCGAACAATCACAAAACATAACTAACGAAAATCAACACGATTGACCAACCCAACGGTACATCAATCAAAATGCGAGCCAATCGCTGAACAAATACGGAATTCCACCGCCCAAGGGTTGGAAGATCGAAAACGAGACTAATTTCCCAAACCTAAGGAAATTAGGAAGGAGTCTGAACGCTCAACAATCACGAAACGGGATCAACAAAACTGAACAACTAACGATCGAACCACAACGATCGAGACAACAAAAAGCGAACAATCATGTTCGAATCACGAAGAACAATAAGGTTCAAACAACAACTCCGAGGTTCACATCTCGACTCGAGACAATATATGATCCGGTGAAAACAACAAGATGTGCATTCACATAAGATCCACAGGAAATGGAATAACAATTGAAAAGTCACAACGACAAACGAGTTATTCCGAAACAATACTACACTTGTTCGATCAACAAAATCAAGGGACACGACAAGCTGAGAAGATGTTAACGAACATAAACGAGTCGACAGAGTCGAAAATACGGAAGTTCAAAATCCGATCCACTTCGAATAAAAGAACTTAATTTCTGAAGTTCGAAATAACAAGGTAAGGAAATAACATAACATACAACTAATAGACCACGCCCATCAGGGACTCCTCGGAGTCGGTCCAGATATCAGTGCTCAAGTCCGTGCCTCTGAAGGCTCGGTGGCCAACTCACAAAACTGAACCCGGTGTCCCTCCAGTCCTTACTTGAAACGCGTCACTGGCGAGGAAGGACAATTTGCACGTGCATGCCCCCGGCACATCACGGTTGAAACACCTCGGCTCGACATACCGAATATACAAATGCTAGATACCGTGGAACGTAACATCGCAAAACAACATACCTTAGATTCCAACTCAGCATAACATATCAACACATACAAAAATCACAACAACAACGGCAACGTTCGACGATTACAATAGTCCGAACGATAGCCAGTACACAATCACAAACATCATGAAACAATCACTCATGTACATAAACGTACAAAATCAAGTTTCAACAGCTCACACTCGTGTGACAACACGCAATCCACCACGAGGCGACAACCATTAAATACCAGTTCACACCTCTCACAGAGGGATAGTACAACAAATACGTGGCAACGCCTCAACGTTCATGCCACCAACTCGATCATATTCGGGAGTTAACATCATAACAACAAGCCAAACATCATACATACATTCCGAGACCGCAAACGGGAATCGATAGGTTTTAAAAAAAAATGAAAACCACCTTTTGAAAATAATTTTGGAAACACCGATTGATCTTGAGTATCACCTTTCAAAAAGTACAAACGTGAAACATCGTTATCGAGACTTTGGAAAACCATTTCGCATTTGATAAAAATGAGGACACTTTCTTTTCGTGAAAAACTTTCAGAAATATTCAACCCTCGGGCCTAAGCAAAAGCGTTTCTAAATCATTGAAAATATCTCAAAACATTTTGGTCCTCGAGGTAGAAGAATTTTGAAACATATTGTGGCACCTTGGAAGTACCACGAGAAAACAATTCATTTTAAAAGTACGCCTCGAAATTTATTTTCTAAAATACTCAAGGTTTTCAAAAAATAATTCAATGGGCTAGAATGCCCAAAAATTGCTCATGTAACAATAATCGTTTAAACATATTATTTAAACATATTATAATATACGCATCAAATCGTACAAAATCAAGACAATACGTGTCTTTTGCCGGAAAACGGACAGTCACATCGCAGTTCAAACTTTCTTAGGACCGGGGCTAAACCACTGGTCCATCCGAAGCCCTTACGGACTGAGTAAATCGCACCCATAAACATTCCCATAACATACTGAGCACAAGGTTTCACGAAAAAACTTGCAAACAAACAAATCAGCTTGAAATATACACGCAGCGGACGAAACCAACAGTCAAGAATACAGAACCAGCGACACTCCTCATATAAACAAAATATGAGAGTCAAATAACCACATATCACGAAATCAAAATCCATAGGAGGATTCCGTCACTTAACACATAATCATACCAGTAACTCGCAACAGACGAGGCACTATCACAACGAAGGGAGACTTACAACCACAGGTCGCACAAAGATGATGATCGCCCCATGATACTAATCACGACCAACGAACTCAGACAACGCGTCTCGACACGACTCAGTCAGACAAAATCCGACGAGACAAAACTCAACAGACACAACTTGACCCGACAGCCTAGGTTTCCACAACCTAAGCTATGATACCATTTATGTAACACCCCCAAAACCATATGGGAATATTACACGCCGTAGACCCCCTTTTACGAGGATCTACCAGGCTATACCTTACAAAACGATCAAGTGCTTGCCCGTCCAGGGTCAAACATTAAAATAATACAGACCGTTATGGTCACTTACAAGTGAATACCCAGACCGATGAGGTCACACAACTCAATCAACAAAACTGACTTATACAACATTACCCACACAGGGGTTGAAACACAACACAATGGAAGACTGAAATCAACTCTGACAATACAAACTCTACCAACTCTCAACTCTTGATTAGTATCGCAGCTCGTCATCCTCCAGTGCCAATCCTGTGACTGCTCCCATGAACCTGCATGTACCTGGACGCAAAACAGACATCCACCCCCCGATTACTCGGGGGTTAGTAAAACTCCACTGTTTTACTAGTGCAAGTATCAAATCATACGAAATCTAACGAGCAACCATTGATCATAATCAAATTTAATAACCAAGTACCAAAATATTCCCGGGAGGTTTTAACAAGGGAAATAAGCTATGAAACATTTTAAGAAAAAATAAACTTATCATCTCGGGAATTTTAGGAACAAAAAAAAATCTTTAAAGCCTCAAGTCCCAAGTTACAAATCCTTTCGAAAAACTTTAGGGTCTTAACCCAAATCTTGTCTCATAACTCAACAGTTTTCCATAAGACTTTTCCTTTCAAAACTTTGATTGTCAAAATATATTCATGACACCGTGATCCACTGTCACGTATCTCCGTAGGTTCAACAACCCACACGGACTACACCATGAATAAATAAACAATCATAATCAATTCCGACACCGTGATCCACTGTCACGTGTCTCTGCAGGTTCAACAACCCACACGGACTATTCCACATACATATAACCAAACATAACCAATTCCGACACCATGATCCACTGTCACGTGTATCCGTAGGTTCAACAACCCACACGGACTATATCAATCACAACAATCACACACACAGTCCTAACACCATAGCCCACTGCCACGTGTCACCGTAAGCCCCGTTGAGCTCACCCGGTTGGACGCACTGTGCCCGAAACTCATGGTCCACTGCCATGTGTTATCGTAGGCCTCGTCAGACCAGCACGATTGGACCTCAGTACCTCACTAAGTTCTGACCCCTTAGTCCACTGCCACGAGTCCTCGTAGGTCTCGTCGAACCATCACGAGTGAACCTAGCGGTCACACATATATTCACATTCACAATCACAATTCATACAACAATGAGCACAGTTAATCAATCACGTTGATCACCACAACATCGTACATCACACGCACATAACACAATTTCAACACTCACAACAACTGTCATCAATCAACGACACACAACCAACATAACACACGATCGGTACACAATACATTACACGAGCAAGTGTACAACCATCCCATATGTACGTCGAAATCCTGCACAAATGGCACAACACCTAACACGTATATCTGTAATATCCGCGTTTCCTATTTTTAGTAAATTCTATTTTTGGTGTATATTCGTTTCGGACAACTCGTTTGGCACTGTTATAGAATTCTGAATCTATTTTATTCTTGGAGGTTCTCCGTTGGGATGAGTCTCAATGATGTTTTTACGTAATTTCACCTTGAGTTATATTCTATCGCATGTGTATTCGATTCTCGTTGAACTCGTCCGATTTTATCATTTTTCCTATTTCCATGAGTTCGTATGGTGGAGTAGAGCATGTTGTGAGCTTCGGATTGTTAATCCGACGTTGTATCGTGATTTTTGGGTCGCTTGGGGTTTCCGTATTTCCATTTCGTGTTATTGTTGCCCATATATCGATTCATATTGCTTTTATTCTCTTCCCGGTTCATTTTCCATCACTTTGGGACCCAAGGAGGGGTGTGGGCCGCGACACAAGGATTGTGCGCGCACACACATTGCCCGATTCTGGCCGAGAAGATCGCAGGTGTGCCGCGGCACACGCCGGCAGGGCCGTGGCACACTGCCGAGTCACTGCCGCGGCACACTCGTCCAGGCCGCGGCACACCCGTGTGGCACTTACCGGCCAAAACCTACTGTACCGCGAGCCGCGGCACAGGCCGGCAGGGCCGCGGCACAATGCCGAGTCAGGGCCGCGGCACACTTTGAATGGGCCGCGGCACACCGAGCGGTCTGCCGATCACTGGGCGCAAATTTTGGCTTTGTGCCGCGGCACACCTCAGCTGAGCCGCGGCACACAATGCGGTCAGCGCTATGCCTGTGTTTTTATTCAGCGTGAGTCCCTCATTTCCTTCCTTCCTTCCACCGTACGAGAGAGAGAGGTTTGAGAGCGGGATTTTTCTCCATCTACCACTTGATTGTGTGATTTTCTTCATCTCCTTTCGATCGTGTAGCTCGGATTGTGGATCTAACACGTGTTCTTCGGATTATAGTGCTTGAATCTTCAAGAGGTAAGAACTCCTTTGACCCTAGTATGATTTTGGGGAGGGTTTGGTGGTGATCTTGTATTTTAATCCGAATTAACCGATGATGTTGTTAGATTTTGATAGTATACTCGTGACCCTTGGTTTTCTTGTTATTGGTTGGGATGAAATTCCGTTATTACACCGTTGACCGATTTCATTTCCTTATGCACTCTTGGTGTCCAATGAATTGCCCCAACAGGTAGAATTAGGATTAATTCTTACCTTTCCGCATTATTGAGACTTGTTGTATACCGTTATTGTGTTAGGAGCGGATTTGGGAGGATTGTTCGGACCAAAACCTATTCCTTCGTTGTTTCATTTGTTTCGCCGTATTCAAGGCAAGTACATGTATTACATTTCGTTATGTATGTTGTGAATTTTGAAATGAATGATAAATTTTGATTTTTGTGAGCGTGAGTTGTGTTCCTTCCACCCGGAGTGTCCGACGGGATGTCTGGGGGTCGATACTAAGGGGTACGGCCGCGGAAGGGAACTTGGGTGCGTGTGTGATTGAACTTCCACCCGTAGTGTCCGACGGGATGTCTGGGGGTCGATACTAAGGGGTACGGCCGCGGAAGTGGTATCCCACCCGGAGTGTTCGACGGGATGTCTGGGGGTCGATACTAAGGGGTACGGCCACGGGATACCAGTTGTGATTCTGTGATATCGTGATGATTGGAACTGATTTGATTGCCAATGTAATATTCCGGAATATTTATGGCAAATGAATTCTGATTGAGATGATTGTGTAAAAACCATATATGTATATAATGTAGTGTAATTGTGTACTTGCACTAGCTATTCGAATGCTAACCCCTTAAATGGGGGAAATGCGTTTTATGCATTTCAGGTACCGGGAGGGCTGAGGAGCAGGCACGGGACATGCATGCAAAGTATGGGCTGGCTTGATGATGTGGCTCGAGTCTGCATTTTTATGTTTTGTCATTGCATTGTCGAGTAATGAAGTTAGATTGTTTATTTTGAAACTTGGCTTAAGTCCCCTGCGTGGGCAATGAATTGGTATTTAACCTCTGTCCATGTACTCCGTTAAAAATGTTTTGGCCGAGGCCACGGCCTTATTTACTTTTGAGTGCATCATTCGGGATTACATTGTGGTTTATATGTCATGTGTTAGCCTGGTAGACCTCACGAGGGTTCTACGGCGTGTAATGTCCCAGTTGTGAATTGGGGTGTTACATTTATGGTATCAGAGTTCAGGTTTTGAATACCTAGACTGTTGGTAAATTTTTGGGTCTGTCAGTTGCGTCATTAGAGTCAGTTGTTGAGCCTAATATCATCATGCTACTGTCTTTTCGTGCGACCCGTGGCTGTAAGTCTCCTCGAACTCTTATATTTCTGTAATTCGTTTTCTTGCGTTGCTCGGAATTATGAATTGTGATACCAACTTTGTCAATTGTGAATCTTTCTGACCTTGTCCTTTTCATTCTTCCTTTAGTATGTTGAGAGGTCGCGGTAGACCAGCTAGGGGACGCGGCCGAGGCCGTGGTCGGGGTGCTGATAATGAAGAGGGCTCGCTTTCTCAGTCCTCTGCGGACTCAGCCTCTCACTCAGTGCCGTCGGGTAATAATGCTGACGCCGGGGCTACTGCCGTACTGCAGCAGTTAGTAGCCCAACTTGCTCAGATAGCTCAAGGTGGATGCCAGAATCCGCCCCCGACACCTGAAGAGGAAGCCAGTAAGTGGCTCCAGACGGTGACTATGATGCACCCTCCTCGTTTCTACGGATCTTTTGACTCCCTCGGTTGGGAGAATTTGCTCTTTCAGTTGTCCAGGACCTTTGATGCCGTAGCTTGTCCTGAAGACAGGAGGGTACATATCGTCCAGTACCTCCTGGATAAGGAAGCTGCGGAATGGTGGGAGGCCGTTGTGCCCAGAGACCGTCGAGCTACTTGGGAGGAATTCAAGGCTGCTATGGAAGCAGAGTATTGTCCGCCGCCAGTCAAGGAGCGCAGAATTGTGGAATTCTTCACCGCTACACCTCAGGATGTGCCTATTTCTCAGGCCATCATTTCTTACAATCAGCAGTTGGGTTTCGTGAGAGATCAAGTGAGAACGGAGGCTGATAAAATCCGTTACTTCAATATGCGCATGAAGCCGCATATTAGGCAGAGTATGGCGCCGCTCATGTGTGCCACTTTGAAGGAATACCAGGATCGCACTCTAGCGATCGAAATGGCCGTCCCGGAATCAGAGTCGGTTTCGGAAGCTAAGAAGCAGAAGACTACCGGTGGATTCTCGACCGGGAAGGGTGGTCAGTTTTCGAGGTCTCGTTCTGCTCCCATACCGGGGAAGAGGCTGTTTCATCAGGCCGGTGGATCTCAGGGTAATCGTTCAGTCTAGTCCGTTGCTTCTGGTGGCAGGGTTTGTTTTAACTGCAACAAATATGAGCATTTGATGAAGGATTGCCCTTTTCCTCCAGTCACTTGCTTTACTTGCAAGCAGACCGGGCATCGGGCAACTCATTGTGAGAGGGCCACCAGGGCTATTAGAGTTCCGACTACCACTACCGATCAGAGGGATTACAATACTCCAGTTACTCATGTTCCGCAGGGTTCGGGTCGTGGTAGGGGTCGGGGTCAGCCGGATCGCCGCGCAGCCTCAAGTTCGGGTTCAGTTCACCCCCGATTTTACCAGATGAGGCGCACAGAGGAGGCGGACATTCCGGTGGCGTCAGGTACCACTCAGATCCTTACTCATCCAGTTTCCGTGCTTTTTGATTCAGGTGCTACCCATTCCTTTATTGCATTGGATTGTGTAAATCGTATTGGCTTTAACTGCTTGTCTGAGTGTGAACCGTTTGTGGTGGGTATGCCTAGCGGGGATCGTATGGTTGGGGACCGGGAAGTTAGGGATTGCCCCGTGAGGATCGGGAGCCGAGTTTGGCCCTCGAATCTCATTGTTATAGACCTTAAGGGTGAGGATTTAATCATCGGGGACGATTGGTTAGAGCGTCACGGTGCTATCATGAACTATCGGACTCGTACCATCTCGATAGTAGCCGAGGACGGCACCGAGCATACCCTCATCGGTCGAAAGCCGGGGAGATCGGGGAGTGTGATTAGCGCCTTAAAGGCGATGAAACTTCTGAACGAGGGTTGTGTCGGCTATTGGTGTTACGCTCTGCAGGCGGAGGATGGTGGGGTTGACATGTCATCAATTCCAATTGTTAGTGAGTATCCCGACGTTTTCCCAGACGACTTGCCGGGGTTACCACCACAGCGAGAGGTGGAGTTTCCTATCGATCTTGAGCCGAATGCATCCCCTATTTCTCGAGAACCGTACCGTATGGCACCGTCAGAGATGTTAGAGTTGAAGAATCAGTTGGGAGAATTGTTAGATAAAGGGTATATTCGACCGAGCGCGTCGCCTTGGGGTGCGCCCGTACTTTTTGTTAAGAAGAAGGATGGGTCGCTTCGTTTATGCATCGATTATCGAGAATTAAACAAGTTGACCATCAAAAATAAATACCCTTTGCCCCGGATCGACGACTTGTTTGATCAGCTTCAGGGGGCGACAATCTTTTCGAAGATTGATTTGCGATCGGGATACTACCAGTTGAGGATTCGGGACATCGATATACCGAAAGCTGCCTTTCGGACGAGATATGGCCATTACGAGTTTGTGGTTATGCCTTTCGGGCTAACCAATGCCCCAGCAGTGTTCATGCAGTTAATGAACAAAGTTTTTATTGAGTATCTAGATAAATTCGTAGTCGTCTTTATCGATGACATTCTGATCTACTCACGGAGTCGGGAGGAGCACGCCTTACATCTCCGGATTGTATTAGACATTTTGAGAGCTGAGAAGTTGTATGCGAATTTCTCTAAGTGTGAGTTTTGGCTCAAGGAGGTGATGTTCCTCGGGCATGTGATTTCAGCAGAAGGAGTTCGGGTAGATCCACAAAAAATAGAGGCGGTGATGGCTTGGGAACCGCCCAAAAACGTGAAGGAAGTGAGGAGTTTTCTGGGTCTTGCCGGTTATTACCGTAGATTTGTTGAGGGGTTTTCTAAGATCGCTAGACCACTCACTCAGTTGCTCCAGAAGACTCAGAAATTCAAGTGGACCGCAGACAGACAGAGTAGTTTTGACGAGTTGAAAAGGCGACTAACTACCGCACCCGTGTTAGCATTGCCTCAGGGGAACGAAGATTTCGTGGTTTATAGTGATGCTTCGGGCCTCGGGCTCGGATGTGTTTTGATGCAGAGAAACAGGGTGATTGCTTATGCGTCCCGCCAGTTGAAACCGTATGAGGCGAATTACCCCACGCACGATTTGGAGTTAGCCGCGGTCGTTTTCGCCTTAAAGATATGGAGACATTATCTCTATGGATCGTCGTGTAAGATTTTTACGGACCACAAGAGTCTGAAGTATATCTTCAGCGAAAAATAGTTGAATATGAGGCAGCGTAGGTGGTTGGAGCTAATTAAAGATTACTACCTCGAGATACTTTACCATCCGGGTAAGGCTAACGTAGTGGCTGATGCTTTGAGCCGGAAGCCGATGGCATTACAGATGTTAGAGGTACTTACACCACAGAGTAGGATCCAGCGAGATTTTATTTGCCAGAATATCGAGGTTTGGGTTCAGAGAGTCCAGGGCCAGTTATGTGCGTTGGAGATCACTTCGTCCTTGACTGATGATATCAAGGCGAAACAGTATGATGACCTATTTTTAGTCCAGCTGAGGGAGGATGTGAGGAAGGGGAAAGCCCCTGGATTTGTGGTTCACGATGATGGAGTTTTGAGGTTTCGCGGCAGACTTTGCGTACCGAGTGTTGTTGAGCTGAGACAGAAGATCTTGAGTGAAGCTCATGCTACACCTTACTCCATACATCCTGGTACGAGTAAAATGTACAAGGATGTGAGGAGCAGCTACTGGTGGAGTAATTTGAAGATAGACGTTAGCGAGTTTGTGTCGAGGTGTTTGACCTGTCAGCAGGTTAAGATCGAGCATCAGCGACCTGCGGGGCTTTTACGACCACTTCCTATCCCGGAGTGGAAATGGGAGGATATTTCTATGGATTTCATTACCGGTATGCCTAAGACTTGGACTGGAATGAACATGATTTTGGGTCGTTGTCGATCGACTAACCAAATCAGCTCACTTCCTGAGTATTAAGGACACTTGGGGGCCAGAGAAACTTGCACGAGTGTTTATTGCGGAGATCGTGAGGTTACATGGGACCCCTAAGAGTATTGTTTCGGATCGTGATGGCCGGTTCATATCACATTTTTGGCAGGCCGTTCATAGAGCTTTGGGAACCGAGTTGAGGCTTAGTACATCCTACCACCCTCAGACCGACGGACAGTCTGAGCGGACGATACAGACGCTAGAGGATATGTTACGAGCCTGTGCTTTAGATTGGAAGGATGATTGGGATTCGCACTTGCCATTGATCGAGTTCACATACAACAATAGTTGGAACGCCTCGATCAAAATGGCACCATTCGATGCATTGTATGGGAGGAGGTGCAGGTCGCCGTTGTGTTGGGACGATGCGTCCGAGCTAATTAGTACCGAGCCTGATATGGTAGTTGAGACGAGAGAGAAGATTGCTCTGATTCGCGATAGGTTGGTGACGGCCCAGAGCCGACAGAAGTCTTATGCCGATACTCGTCGCCGGCTGTTGGAGTTTGAGGTAGGAGACCATGTGTTGCTTAAGGTGTCGCCGACACGGGGAGTTTACCGCTTCGGTCGGAAGGGTAAACTTAGTCTGAGATTTATTGGACCGTTCGAGATTCTAGAGAGAGTTGGAGAGCTTGCATATCGGTTAGGTTTGCCGCCGTCCCTGAGCCACGTGCATAACGTATTTCATGTTTCCCAGCTTAGGAAGTACGTATCGGACCCTAGCCATATTATTGATTTTGGAGAAATCGAGTTGGGGCCCGACATTACCTTCGAGGAGAGGCCGATTCAGAGCTTAGAGCGTCGGGTGAAGCAACTCAGGCACAAAACCATTCCTTTGGTCAAAGTGCAGTGGTCGAGGCATGGATCCGAGGAAGCCACGTGGGAAACGGAGGAGAGTATGAGGTCGAGATACCCCGAGCTATTCGTGTTGTAAGTTTCAGGACGAAACTTATTTTTGGTAATATCCGCGTTTTCTATTTTTAGTAAATTCTATTTTTGGTGTATATTCGTTTCGGACAACTCGCTTGGCACTGTTATAGAATTCTGAATCTATTTTATTCTTGGAGGTTCTCCGTTGGGATGAGTCTCAATGATGTTTTTACGTAATTTCACCTTGAGTTATATTCTATCGCATGTGTATTCGATTCTCGTTGAAGTCATCCGATTTTATCATTTTTCCTATTTCCATGAGTTCGTATGGTGGAGTAGAGCATGTTGTGAGCTTCGGATTGTTAATCCGACGTTGTATCGTGATTTTCGGGTCGCTTGGGGTTTCCGTATTTCCATTTCGTGTTATTGTTGCCCATATATCGATTCATATTGCTTTTATTCTCTTCCCGATTCATTTTCCATCACTTTGGGACCCAAGGAGGGGTGTGGGCCGCGGCACAAGGATTGTGCGCCGCGGCACACACATTGCCCAGTTCCTGGCCGAGAAGACTGTACCGTCTGCCGCGGCACACGCCGGCAGGGCCGCGGAACACTGCCGAGTCACTGCCGCGGCACACTCGTCCGGGCCGCGGCACACCCGTGTGGCACTTACCGGCCAAAACCTACTGTACCGCGTGCCACGGCACAGGCCGGCAGGGCCGCGGCACAATGCCGAGTCAGGGCCGCGGCACACTTCGAATGGGTCGCGGCACACCGAGCGGTCTGCCGATCACTGGGCGCAAATTTTGGCTTTGTGCCGCGGCACACCTCAGCTGAGCCGCGGCACACAATGCGGTCAGCGCTATGCCTGCGTTTTTATTCAGCGTGAGTCCTTCATTTCCTTCCTTCCTTCCACCGTACGAGAGAGAGAGGTTTGAGAGGGGGATTTTTCTCCAACTACCACTTGATTGTGTGATTTTCTTCATCTCCTTTCGATCGTGTAGCTCGGATTGTGGATCTAACACGTGTTCTTCGGATTATAGTGCTTGAATCTTCAAGAGGTAAGAACTTCTTTGACCGTAGTATGATTTTGGGGAGGGTTTGGTGGTGATCTTGTATTTTAATCCGAATTAACCGATGATGTTGTTAGATTTTGATAGTATACTCGTGACCCTTGGTTTTCTTGTTATTGGTTGGGATGAAATTCCGTTATTACACCGTTGACCGATTTCATTTCCTTATGCACTCTTGGTGTCCGATGAATTGCCCCAGCGGGTAGAATTAGGATTAATTCTTACCTTTCCGCATTATTGAGACTTGTTGTATACTGTTATTGTGTTAGGAGTGGATTTGGGAGGATTGTTCGGACCAAAACTTATTCCTTCGTTGTTTCCTTTGTTTCGTCGTATTCAAGGCAAGTACATGTATTACATTTCGTTATGTATGTTGTGAATTTTGAAATGAATGATAAATTGTGATTTTTGGGTGCGTGAGTTGTGTTCCTTCCACCCGGAGTGTCCGACGGGATGTCTGGGGGTCGATACTAAGGGGTGCGGCCGCGGAAGGGAACTTGGGTGCGTGTGTGATTGAACTTCCACCCGGAGTGTCCGACGGGATGTCTAGGGGTCGATACTAAGGGGTACGGCCGCGGAAGTGGTATCCCACCCGGAGTGTTCGACGGGATGTCTGGGGGTCGATACTAAGGGGTACGGCCACGGGATACCAGTTGTGATTCTGTGATATCGTGATGATTGGAACTGATTTGATTGCCAATGTAATATTCCGGAATATTTATGGCAAATGAATTCTGATTGAGATGATTGTGTAAAAACCATATATGTATATAATGTAGTGTAATTATGTACTTGCACTAGCTATTCGAATGCTAACCCCTTAAATGGGGGAAATGCGTCTTATGCATTTCAGGTACCGGGAGGGCTGAGGAGCAGGCACGGGACATGCATGTAAAGTATGGGCTGGCTTGATGATGTGGCTCGAGTCTGCATTTTTATGTTTTGTCATTGCATTGTCGAGTAATGAAGTTAGATTGTTTATTTTGAAACTTGGCTTAAGTCCCCTGCGTGGGCAATGAATTGGTATTTAACCTCTGTCCATGTACTCCGTTAAAAATGTTTTGGCCGAGGCCACGGCCTTATTTACTTTTGAGTGCATCATTCGGGATTACATTGTGGTTTATATGTCATGTGTTAGCCTGGTAGACCTCACGAGGGTTCTACGGCGTGTAATGTCCCAGTTGTGAATTGGGGTGTTACAATATCAATATAACACTATTATCACAAAGCCTTCACATTACGGAATACACAACCAACTCAAATGGAACATATTTACGAAGGCAAGCAAAATCATCATAACCTAATACGTGATTTCAAGTCGCAAGATACAAGTCGTATAATAAGATACTTGCCTCGATCGTCAGCACCATGTACTCCAACGGACGCGGTTCAACCGCGAAGCTTCGAAACGCCGGATGCCATCGAAAAGGAAGACGACGACGAACGGAAGGGTTCAACACGGTTTCTTCGCAAGGAACTCGACCCTAACATCATATAATTATTAAATCAACAATCATACGAGGAAGAATAATCGTAGAACGTCCGAAAACCCCTCTATGACATTCTACCGGACACCTTCAAGGCGTCGATCAAGAACTCGACCAAAACAACGAATCGATACGATCCAACCATGTAATAACAAGGAAAACGATATAATACATCTAAATAATCATCAATTCATCACAATCCTAAGTTAAATCGGATTAAACGGATGAAAACAACCAAAATACCCAAATTCCCCAAAACTAGGTTTCTAGATAATCTGGCCTGATTCGCTCGATCAAAGGATGTTATAGGATGGACGATTGATGATATGAACTCCAGGATTTCATGGATTAATTGTCCAACAACATGTCTCCATGCTAAACACACCTGCATCCGCGTAAGGGAAGAAAACGGGTGACGAAAATGATGAAAAACCCGTCTGCAAGGCCTTAAATAGGCTGTCTGCCGGCCGCCTTACGTACGTAATCGGCCATGGCTTACGTACGTAACCGGCCATGGCCGAACTCACTGCCCAGAAATGCCGGCAGCGTTACGTACGTAACCGGCCAAGGCTTACGTACGTAACTACCAGGCCCTTCCGGCCGTAACTCGGCCAGGGCTGGCCTGGCCCCAACATGCCCGGCCATGACTCGGCCGGGGCCAACTCCGACAGCCCGGACGACCCCGAAACCCGAACATGAATACGAATAGAAGATACGGTTACGAAGTACTCGCAAATACGAATTCGAGCACTATGAGAACACACGATTCAGACCATCCGAAGGCTCGAAATTCGACAACGAAAAGTAATTACCCTAAACTTTGGGAAATTACGAAAATGGCCCAAAATGTCCGAAACACACGATACACGATCGAAGCACCAAGCCAAAGCTCGAAACACGAATAATAACATTAAATGAACTTACAAGAAACTCAAAACAACAGTTCCGTACGAGATTCGCAAGAATCGAACTCAAGTGCCGAAAAATCACTAAGAAGTACAGAACTCAACAAAACGACACCGAAACGAACTCGGATTTCGAAAAGTGCAGAAATAATTATCCTCAGAATGACGAAATGGTCACGAAAAAGTCGTCAACATGGACTCCCGCCAAAAAAAAAAATTACCGAAATCCAAAATTGCGGATATTACAGCTATGAGATTTGTTCATACTACGAAAATGCTTCTTCAGGCTTTGAGAGATGATGGCTGGGAAGAAATTCTTCAAGAAGTGACAACATTTTGTTCATAGAGTGATATTTCCATACCCGACTTTATCGGTACATATAAGAAGGTTGCCACTCTATCCCGTAATCGTGAGTATCCTACAGTTGATCACCATTATCACTTGGATGTTTTTAATCCAGCTATAGACTTTTTTATGGCGGAGTTAGAAACGAGATTTAATGATGCGAGCAGTTGAACTTCTCTCTCAGCTCGGCTTTCGATCCGAGGAACTCATTTGAATCATTTAATATAGATGATATTTGCAAGCTTGCAGAAAAGTTCTATCCAAGATTTTACACCACAAGATATTTATTGTTTGAAATTTGAGTTGCAACATTATAAGAATGATGTGGTTCTCGAACCTCAATTTCAAGTAGGAGGTCTGAGAATTATGTTGTATTCACTAGATTGATTCGTCTCGTCTTGACTCTTCCAGTTTCTACAGCCACTACCGAGCGAGCATTTTCAGTAATGAAGCGTGTGAAGACAGAAATTCGTAACAAAATGAATAATGATTTTCTTGCTATACATTCAACGAGAATATACACGAAATCTAGATATAGAATCTATTATCGATGAGTTTTATGCCTTGGGAAAACGAAGGGGCCTATTTTAGTGTGTACTTTTGTATCTTTGATATTTTTATTATGAATGATTGCACTTTATATATTTTTAATTTTTATTTACGCACTTAAAATTTATTGAACTAAGCCCCCCACCCCCCATTTTATTTCTGGCTCCGTCCGTGACAGGGCTGACTTCTTAATAATATAATGTGAGAGCTTGACGGTTTTGTTATGCTTCTATAGGAATCTGACGTTTGTTGTGTGTTAAGCCGTATATAGTTAAATTTTCGAATGATATTTTGTTGGATGGTATTGCGCACACCGAACCCACACGGGCCACACCTTTGCGTCAATTGGTAGGTGCCCTTCCCTTTAAATTTAACATGCAGTTGGGGTGGTGACAAAGATGATCTCTCTTCAACTACTGTTTATGTGATCACTTGGGTTCTCATATTATTCATAGCCGGTGCCATGACAAAACCTCTTTCTATGCATCGATTTCTAATTCTTCGACGCAAGATTGGATAGATTTGAAATTCTACTACATATTTATAATTGTTTCAGTAGAAAGTAAGAAAGATATATATACGAATCAATCAATTGTATTCATAACACTGATAGAGGGGCCTTTATATAGGCATTACAATGAGAGTCCTTCCATACATAGGATTCCTAGATAAGGTAAGACATCTAATAGGATCCTACTACCTCTAGAAGTATCTAGAATATTCCATCTATGTATCTAAACCACTATTAGGTAAGACACATCACGGGAATAGTAATTCCCGAAACACTCCCCCTGTGTCGAGCACTAATACAACAATGGTGCAGAAGATGTTGCCTTCGTAAAAACCTATTCCAAGCCAAATAAAACCCCATGGGAAAAATAAAGGCTTGATGAGGAAACGATTGCAACGCACCAACATAACATGTCATGTATGCTCCCCCTGATGTATACACAACTCCCCCCTGATGAGTACCTCAAATCATAGGAGTCAGATGCCAATTTGCCTTCACAACTATGCCAAGGAAAAACCTAGTGGGAAAAATACCTCTTGGTCTAAGTTGAACAGAAGTACAATGCATCATTTGTATGGATGTTCTCATAGGTCGCCTCGTTAAAAACCTTACCAAGTGAAAACCCAATGGGAAAAAACAAACCTTGGTCTAAGGACAAAAAGAACGCGACACATCCAAAGTGCAGAGTCGCTAAAGATTTATCAAGTTTTCCAAAGTCTTGACCTTCATGCACTAAATCAGTCATAAGTTCTTCAATTCAATAGGTATCAATGAAACTGTAAGAACGTATGAAAACTAGACACCCATAGTTTTTCATTCACATATAGTACGTAACCTAGATCGACCTGAGCAGATCACAAATCTCTATCCAAGTTGACTCGGCAAATTACCGGACATATCCTGTCCTGCTTTGCAACAATAGTCATATTTCACTCAACATGATGGATGTGATCAAATGGTTGGTTCTTTGGAAAGTAGACACAAATCTTTCCAATGGTACCAATTTCACCATTTTCCAACAAGTGAGTTGCCCTGTAGGTCATATGGGAGATAGACCAACACATTCTGGGCAAATTTGGGTATCGGTTTTCAAGTGTTCTTTTATTAAGATAGAGCGAGCTTCAAGCTTCTTGTCAATCACAGATACTGCATGAGCGCATCCTATGCCATCATCACAGTGGCTTTACCGGATTATTACGAATGAGTAAATCGAGTCAAACATGAGTACATAATACCGTACTTTTCTCTTAAGACTGCATCATCACTTAAGTGAGCCAAGTCTTATTATAACTTCGACTAGTCATTGGGAATCATATAGGCACTACTTTATCGTCTCTTAGGGAAACCCTCCCTTAGATTGCCTTAAACCGATTGATGAATATGCATCATCAAGTGTTCCCAAGATCCTTTCATTCTTAACTTTGGATTTAGCGGAATCTCTTAGTCTCACAAGAGTACATCACTATAAACCCTTAGTTTTACACGCAAAAGCTTCATATCTCTCCCAAATCAAGTATATATTTAGTATGCGTTCCTGATAATCACTTGTCAACGCGCTCCGGGGTCAGGAGCCACTTGATTTGAGTCTGGTCCACCACGAGATCCTTTTATCACTTAACTTAGTTTCCCACTAAGATAAGATTTAACCACAAGCTGCACATCAGTTTTTGAGAAACTATCTAACTGAAAAGAGTGGATACTATAACATCCATTGCGATAGCACAACTAAGTTTTGTGTCATCGTAGTCGATTCCAATGCGTTCATGAGAAACCTCACGCCATGAGGTGAGTTTAACTCCTTCTCTCACTCGCTTTAAC
The DNA here is from genome assembly GCA_033398695.1 of Orobanche coerulescens. Taxonomy (NCBI): domain Eukaryota; kingdom Viridiplantae; phylum Streptophyta; class Magnoliopsida; order Lamiales; family Orobanchaceae; genus Orobanche; species Orobanche coerulescens. The sequence continues at coordinate 35,989,871 of CM065816.1, read as the reverse complement.
AAAGTATACAGATAGATCTTATCTTTGGAGTGTCGGCACCACTTCAACAAAGGGCTATCACTTTGTTCATAATGGGGTCGCATATATTTCCATTTAGGCTAGTGCTACAACATTGTAGATTTTCAGCGAAGTATGGTTCGATTAACTCACATTCCACGTCCTCATGTACCGTCTTTATTCATAGAGTACTCTTTATGGATTGGCATTCATTGAGGCGTCCCCCAATGATGACTATAATCCAGAATCACATGAGACGGATGAGTTCATTTGATCATATGATCAAGTTTCATGTACCCAACTCGCATACATTTAGCAAGAGTATTTATCGAACCAAGTGGCATCCCAATACTCTATGAAATCGAAGGCCTAGTAACACCATCTACCACAATTTGTGGTGTTACCATATCACCATTTATAGGTGACGAACGTCCATGACCGGACACAATCCTTGCAGACATGTCTGCAACATATATTTAATCTCGTCAATTTAGGGAACTTGGTGAGGCACAGTAGGGACAAACTACGACAATTCCAAGTCGTTCTACTCGAACATGATCATTCGCATCTCCCCCTAACGGCGGGAAGACTGGATCATCAAAGTGACTTACGAGATCGTCTGCCAAGGTATATTTTAAGCGAACTATGAGTGAAAGCGAATGTCATATTCATCATTTATAACCCATCATAATGCGTTGTGGTGACGCACTTTGGCACATTAACATGTGGATGATAAAGGTTTTTCATTGTTAACACAATCTAGTTAACAAAATGCATACTGTTACACTCGTAATTAAGCATTTGAATGATGATAGGTATAGGTGAGTATGACATGTTGACCTATACTACATAACCGTAGCTACTGGTCTTGAGAATCCAACAAAACCTCTACCATGCACCACCGGGATCGAACATAAAGAAACGATTGAACCGATGATAGGCCGTTGGTTTTATCGAACCTATAGTGCTTTCTTGAAGAGTTAACTCCCTTCACCATCCCCAAACACCACAAAATTTCGTGAGCGTGTATAAACGGGTTTTGGGATTCCAAAACCATCAACATTGTGGTCAGAAACCGGTCGAAATGCAATCGAACTAGTTGTTGGGACAGCTTGTGGTATGTGAAAACTTCATTTAAGTGGTTCATCTCCTTCCAAGTCTCCAAATGGCACCAAATTTGTGAGAAGGTAGCCTTGGATGTTAGGAAGTACTCATTAAAGTTTCACTTTAAGACTTGGTCTAAAAGTGGGTGAACCGGCCTTTACAATGACTGGTCCACAAGTTGGACAATCATAAACTCAAGTTTCGTCAACTTATCAATCATTGTCAAAGGAACCACATAACATATAAATGTTATCACTTGAGTACGACCATTTTTGAACACCATCATAGCATCATAAGCCACCCAGGCTAACACTTATGATCATATATGTCTAAGGACTCGGTGAACAGGGAGGACTCAGCACCATGCTTATGTGAGTCGCTACATTATTCTCTTTAGTATAGGAGGGTGTATTCTCCTAATTGTGCCAAAGAATAGGTTTTAATCAATGAACATGGCTAAGAAGGATCATTGGGGGGTCTTTGGCGTCACACATGCTTATGAAAACAAGACGCGGATAACATAAATATCATCATCGGTCATGAGCCCTGCTCATGACTCCACCAACGTACTTTGGTGTCTTTGATCCAGCTAGCTTCTTTGTTCAAAGAAAAAATAATGTCCATGAAAATGCCGTGGTATATGGATCATCAAACTATCCAAACTCCGGACTATTAAACCCTAAATGTGTCAATGTCCCAATACATCTTCTGGTTACAAAAACATATACAAGCCGGACCATATTGACTCATGAATATTTTTTATTTTCACATATCCAATACAAGTGATGCATAAGGTTTTATTTCTCACAAATCACAATGAGATGCTATGAGTGATACACTTTGGCATATATATCATCGAGTCATAACATGGTTCAATTGTTATGGAACATATGTGACTAGAAAACGCCATTCGGCATTCAACAACTTGAGCATTGTACTACTCATTGATTGTGATGACCTAGTCATCATAGTCATAATGGATTTATAACACGAAATCCAAAAATATTGTGTTCCTTGGAAATAGCTTAATACGCACTCAATTTCGCTATCAAAATCTTTATAAACATGAGCATAGCGAACACTCCAACAGCATAGAGATTTTATACCTGATACTATCAAAATGATCTATCATATTGAGTGCATAACATGACAAGGTTATATGCCTAAGGGGCAAAATTACGACACAAGCATGGTGTAACACTACCATGCACACGCTCTACCTTCTTATAAGGGTACGTATTTTGTGCTTCCCCAATGAAACTGTTTTTCAACATTCGAAAGATACATTTTAGCGTACAATGCATACCAAAAAATCGCATCATCTGTGGTAAATTCAGCCAAAAAGAGGTTGAAAAACGTGTGTCATAAGACTGCATGAAAATTTAAGATGGCAACCAAGTTGGTTGGGACAAAAGCTAGCACAATCGCTGGAAATAAAATTCTGCGCAGCTTGTCCTTTGTTCACTAAAATAGTGATAACTCCCTCGTTATGAAGGCTATGGATGAACGGTCACATGTTCTGTACGGATCATTAAATTCAGATCACAATGCATATTTTAAGTGGCTGCTTTAGTATTTCCCAAGTTTAGTGAGAAAACAAGGTTGAGACCATATCCAATGGCATAAGTGTTGATGCAAAAAGATATGGCAATGACAGCCATAGGTGCGTTTAAACACAACAGGGTGTTCAATTTCTTATCTCGACTAATGATCCTTTCGGTAACTCTAACTTAGTAGACTTGCAGAGAAAGTAGGAATGTCGGTACAGCTAAGGCTGTTTAAAAACCACTTATTTCGTTTGAACTTTCAAAGCATAAACAAATACCAAGGAGGATGCGCCTAGTCATGATCAAAAGTGCAGACCAAATCCACCAAAATGCATCAAATCAACCAAATATTTTAATTCTCAATTTGCAAGTATACGTCATAATAGCCATGTTATGTGGATGCAACGCGGTGCATCATAATTAAGCATTTCGAACCATGTGACATAATGAATATACCATAACCAACTCGTCTTGACCATCCAATAAGATCGACTAAACATAGTCAAATGTATAAGGCATATGCCTTTACAAATGCTTGAAAAAGTATTCGGACCTATAGTCACACGAACTATAATCGAGGTCAACGAATTCATGTCCTTACCGCAATATGCCATTGCTTTACATGTTGAAATTCATAAGAATTACTTGTTGGAATATAAAACGCAGCGGAAGCGGGTTGGTAATGAGAATTTAATAAAAGGTTTTATAAACTAACCAACAGAAAAACCGGATCTATTTAGGCTTGTCAACTAATTAACTAAACAGATTAATAAACAATTAAATAAACATATTTACGCATGGGAGTCGGTAATTTTTACCTTTGACGCGAAGTGGTAGAAAAATCCCTTTTGGTCGATTTATGTCCTCTTCGTGTTCCTCTCCGATCTTCTTGTATTTCTACCTCAAGATCTTCTAGAGTATATCCCGCCTACGTCCGGATGTCGTGTGGGTAACAATCTACCGGACTAAACTTCAACAACATGGGATCGGCCGAACCACTATATTTCCAAGAAATTCCTTACGAATTTTTCCTCTCTATTTTTCTGAATATTTAGGTATTTTAGAAAAATATTGTGTTAGCTAAATTGTGGAATCCAAGACACAAGTCAAGATCCACAATTAAACACACAAGGAAAAATCGAAATTCTTGAGCAAAATTAAAGCATAAAATCGGCCACCCTTGTATCTCTATTTATAGGTGTTTTGGGCTACTATAGGGACCTTAAGGAGGATATGGTAAGGACTCTTAATAGATATCTTCTTCCCATATTAGGACTCTTCCTAATATTAAGACTCTATTAATATCAACTTAGTCCACTAATAAGTTAATATTGCACATCCTACCAAAATCCCAAATTACGAAATTGGGCTCCTTTTTGAATTAATTATTTCTCGTGTTTAAGATATTCCATGTCCATTAATTAATTTAAGCCACTGCCAGCTTTTAATTAATTAATGTATTATACATGAGTATACCACTCGACCTTTATTATTATATCGGAAAATTAATTCCACCTACAGGGTTTAATATAATAATCCTTTCGAGTGCATCAAGGGACATGATCAACCCGACTGGTCGGGACACGATTTCTAGCTATAATATTAATTATCATATAAATATTAATATTGCCCAAAATATTGAGCATATTGAGTCAATCATTGTGGCTCTCACCCATGATAAATCAAAGCAATAAATATTAAATATATATAATTAAATATTAATCACTAGAATTAAGAAATAATAATTATCCGAGATGTGCGTTCTTCTTATAGTCAGTACAGAATAATCTATCTCACCTCGATCCTGTTCAACGTATAACGAATACGCTAATATATGCTAATGGTCAAGACCAACTAATCTCAGGCATATACTACAACCTCTCACATAACGGTCTAATATTATATAGGTTGTGAACTAAATATTACTATATAAGGAACCGATAATGTGATTTTCTGTGTGACACGACACACCACATTATCTACAATATAAAGTAATTTAGACTGTATTTGCATAACCATAGCGTGAATAAATATGCAAATCATGTGATAAATGAATTAAATATTCTCATAGATAAAGACCGGGAAATTAGGTAATACAAGCATAAAGTATGCTTTGACATATACAACCCTAACAATCTCCAACTTATACTCAAAGCATGCTTTTGAAGTATACTATCTAGACTATGTCTATCTATCTCCCACTTATACTCAAAGCAATGCTGCCATACATCTCAACCCCATTCCTTCCACATGCCCTTCAAATGACTTTGAAGGCAACCCTTTCGTGAAAGGATCAGCTAGGTTGTCTTCAGATGCTATCTTGGAGACAATAATCTTCCTTCTCTTCACAAAATCTCGAATGATATGATATGTGCGCTTGATATGTTTGCTTGCTTTGTGGGCCCGTGGTTCCCTAGAATTTGCAACAGCACCGGTATTATCACAATACAGTGTAATACTCCTGGGCAAATTAGGAATCACACCCAAATCCTTTAGGAAGTACTTGAGCCATACCGTATCTTTAGCTGCCTCTGAGGCTGCTACATATTCGGCTTCCATGGTAGAGTCCGCTATGCATTTCTGCTTCACACTCCTCCAACTGATGGCTCCACCTCCCAAAGTGAAAACATATCCGGAAGTTGATTTCGACTTTTCTTTGTCCGCACTGAAATCCGAGTCAGTGTAACCCAAAGGACAAAGTGTATCTGATTGATATACAAGCATATGCTCCCTAGTCCTTCTCAGGTACTTGAGTATATGCTTGACATCAATCCAATGTCCCGGTCCTGGGTTCGACTGATATCTCGCCACCATGCCTACAGCATGACAGATATCAGGTCCAGTGCAAAGCATAGCATACATGAGGCTTCCCACTGCCGAAGCATAAGGGACCAGCTTCATGTCATCTATCTCCTTCTGTGTCTTAGGACACATACACTTAGATAGTTGAATTCCATGTCTGTAAGGTAAGAAACCTTTCTTGGAATTCTCCATGCTAAACCGCTTTAGCACCGTATCGATATAGGATGCGTGAGATAAGCACAACATCCTTTTCTTGCGATCTCGAAAGATCTTAATACCAAGGATGTGCCCAGCTTCTCCCAAATCCTTCATATCGAACTGCTCAGACAGCCATACCCTTACGTCTGATAATACCTTCACATTGTTTCCAATTAGAAGTATATCATCTACGTATAGTACAATAAATACCAGCACGTTTCCATCGCACTTTTTGTATACACAAACCTCACTAGGACACTGTTCAAAACTATACGATTGAATGACTTCATCAAATCGCATGTTCCAAGACCTTGATGCTTGCTTAAGACCATAAATGGCTCTCTTAAGCTTGCACACTAAGTGCTCCTCTCCTTCAGCAATGAATCCCTCAGGTTGGCGCATATAGATTTCCTTATCAAGACTCCCGTTCAAGAACGCAGTCTTGACATCCATATGCCAAATCTCCATATCCAAATGCGCAGCTATAGCTAAGAGAATCCAGATCGATTTAAGCATGGCTACTGGCGAAAAGGTCTCATCGTAGTCGATGCCCTCCTTCTGAGTGTAACCATTCGCAACAAGCCTTGCTTTGTAGGTTTCAACCTTCCCTTTCGATCCTATCTTACGCTTGTAGACCCACTTACTTCCAATGGGTTTTACTTCATTGGGTAGCTCTACTAGCTCCCACACTTGGTTAGAATCCATAGATCCCATTTCGGATTCCATTGTTGTTTTCCAGGATTCAGCATCCTTGTCTTGAACTGCCTGTTTGTACGTACATGGATCCGTTTCATCCTGGTCCGGGGAGTGGTCCGAAGATGCTCCCACGCCGATGAAACGTTCGGGTTGACGAACAACCCTCCCACTACGACGAGGCGTGTCCTTAGTTTGCATATCCACAATAGTGTCGATACGTGATACACTAGGTGTTTGTACAATTGGTATTGTCGAAATCTCGCCCCTAAGTTATTCTAGAATGACCTAACTCCTAGGCTTTTGGCTTATCACATAGTCCTCCTCTAAGAACCGGGCATTGGTGCTAACAATGACCTTCTGGTCTTTAGGACTATAGAATAAGTCACCCTTCGTTCCCTTAGGATATCCTAAAAACACTCATACTTCTGTACGAGATGTCAACTTATCAGCTTCCTTATTCAGCACGTGTGCTGGTGAACCCCAAATCCGAACATGTCCTAGACTGGGCTTGCGCCCATTCCATAGTTCTGTGGTGTTTTTGGAACTGATTTCGAAGGCACCAAGTTTAGAATGTACGCCGTTGTTTCCAAGGCGTATCCCCAAAACGAAATAGGCAAATCAGAATAACTCATCATTGACCTAACCATCTCTAATAAAGTACGATTCCTTCGTTCAGCAACACCATTTTGTTGTGGTGTACCAGGCGCTGTGAGCTGGGAAGTAATCCCCCCATGTGTCAAGAAATCCAAAAACTCTCCACTAAGGTATTCGCCACCACGATCAGATCGTAGTGACTTGATACTCTGCCCATGACGCTTCTCCGTTTCAGCCTTGAATTCTTTGAACTTATCAAAAGATTCAGACTTACGTCGCATCAAATAGATGTATCCATATCTCGAATAATCATCTATAAACGTGATGAAGTATTCGAAACCACCCTTAGCCTGGATGTTCATTGGACCACATACATCGATATGAACCAATTCCAACACCTTTTGTGTACGATTTCCTTTGCTTTGAAAAGCCCTTTTAGTCATTTTACCTTCCAGACAAGATTCGCAGGTTGGAAATGACCAACTTGGAGCGAATCCAATGGGCCATCGCTCACCAATCTTTGAATCCTTCTAAGGTTAATATGACCCAATCGTAAATGCCACAAATATGTTGGATTTATGCTCGAAGGCTCTTTTCTTTTATTAGGATTTGTCAAAGAATTAAGTGATTTATAAGTATGCAAGGGAGCTGGTGCAGCATTAATGATATAAAGTCCTTCATTATAAGTACTCGTGCAAACATATTCACCGTTTCTTTTAATAACTGCATTATCTTCAAAAGAAACTGAATATCCATCACGACGCAATTTAGAAACTGAAATCAAATTCATTCTAAAATCGGGTACCAATAATACATTATTAAGAACTAAAATCCTATCATCAATTTTTAGCTGCACGACTCCCACTACAACAGCCTTCAGCCTGGAACAGTCGCCCCAGCTTATTGTAATCTCATCCGCACTAAGTACCTTGGTTACTTGGAACCCCTGCGAGTCATAACAAACATGATCAGTGGAGCCCGAATCCACTATCCACGAAGTGATGGAATAGGCAGCCAAACATATTTTGACTACTAGGGCATGAGACGTACCTTTCTTAGGGCAGTCACTCTTGAAAAGTCCTTTCAGACCGCAGTTGAAGCACTTGCCCTTCGGCTTTTTGTTCGCTTCCGGCTGAGGAGCCTTTGACTGAGGGTCTTGCCCTTAGCTTTGAAGGTCGCCACTTGCTTCTGGCCAACCTGCTTTTTCTTCTTTCCCCATTTGGGTTTTGAAGAAGCGGCAAGTTGCAAGAATTTGATGATAACCTTGTTTGAAGAGACCTTCGACAGAGTGAAGTTCTGTCAGAAGTTCCGCCAATGTGTAAGTCCTACGATTCATATTGTAGTTGAGGCGGAACTTCTCAAAACTTCTTGGTAAACTGCCCAAGATAATATCGACCTGCGACTCCGCATCGATAGTGGCCCCCAGTATGCTCAGTTCGTTCAAATGAGACATCATTTTAAGAACGTGATCCCTTACTGGGGTCCCTTCAGACATTTGGGTTGTCATCAATACCCTCATCGCATTTTGCCTAGCCGCCCGGTTCTGATGACCAAACATCTCTGTGAGATTTTTCATCATTTTCGCGGCTGAGCCCATCGTCTGATGCTGATGCTGCAATACATTTGTTAATGAAGCCAAAATGTAACAACGAGCCATCTCATCAGACTTTTTCCATTTCCGGAATTCAGCCAACTCTTCAGGAGTGGCATCCGGTTCTGGTTCCAAAGGACTCTCCTCAGTTAAAACAAATTTATGCCCCTCGGCAGTCAAGACAATATCAAGATTTCTTTTCCAGTCGGCAAAGTTAGTGCCATCAAGTTTGTTTTCTTTGAGAATAACAGCTAGTTGATTGAAAGACATCTGAGAATAAAATTAAAAACACCATTCATCACATAATTCGACGCAAAATATATTGAAAAAACCTTAAAACCAATATATATGCAATCAACCAACACCTTGAAAAACCGCACATGCAAGCCACGATAGTGTGGACGTTTACATATACTTTTTCAAGTAGATTTTTACGTGTTTAATTTTACTATCTAGCCAAGACACATTTTGATAAGTAAAATTAATAGTTGGTTCCTCTTGGCCATGTATTTAATTAACATAGACTCCGATGGGGAGCTTATTAATTAATACACCTAAGTGAACACCATAATTTAACAAACCTTAGAATATTATTTAATGATAATAGTCCTACAGATGGAGAGGTCCTATCATAAAAAATAATATTCACCTTTTTGTTATCAAATTTGAAATTTAAAACCAGTGAGCCAATAATTTAGCACGTCCGATGTGGAGGAAGACTCTAATGTCAACGCGCATGCTAATTATTTCACAATTTAAACCAATTATGGAGGCCAATTTGATTTTGAAAAATCAATTTTAAAATCACTTAGTTATTTTGAAAAATTAAGGTTTTTAATTTTCTCGTCCTAACATGCAAGGAAACATATCACGCATACATTCATACATGTCATACATCAAAACAATAAAAACCAACAAATAATAAAAAATGGATAATTAAATCCAATTATCATGGCTTTTATTCCTCGTTTTGAATAACGAGAAAATCTTCGGCTCGTTTGCTCCCACTGCTTCAAGCATCTCGCGGAAAAACGAATCGAACGACCCGAATCGGACAATTTGGCCTGCTGCCCGGCTGCCCGAACTGCTCGTCCCGCTGCCCGGCTGCCCGAACTGCCCGTACTGCTGCCCGAACTGCCCGAGCTGACCGAGCTGCCCGAGCTGACCGACCTGCCCGGACTGACCGACCTGCCCGGACTGTACTGCTGGCCGAGCCGCCGATCGTCTCCTTGCTGGTCCCGGTTGGTTCGTCCGATCGGGACTCCTCTTCGCGCTGGACTTCTTTTTCTTTCGTACTTTGAGTGTTCCAACTCGATTACAATTTTATTCAAAATAAAATACATCGAATTTACATCAAATTACAAGAAAAAATAAATCCTATTCTACCCGTGGATTTTCTCATGGGAAAAACTTATACATGCCACAAAAAACGGGCCAAATTACCAAAACGCGTAAATAAATAAAAAAACATCACATAGCCATGATAATTGGATCATATCCCAGAAATCCGAAGTAGCGCATGTGAACTGATAGTCCATACCTTCGTTCTATCACCGCGGGGTACCGGGCCTCCTGCAAGACAAATTCTAGCAAAATATTCCAAAAAATCATACTATATGAATATTTTATTGCTAGCATATTAATCACCAAAGTAATTAAATTGAACAGAACCTAAAGACCGTCTCCGCTACCAATTGTTGCAATATAAAACGCAGCGGAAGTGAGTTGGTAATGAGAATTTAATAAAAAGTTTTATAAACTAACCAACAGAAAAACTGGATCTATTTAGGCTTGTCAACTAATTAACTAAACAGATTAATAAACAATTAAATAAACATATTTACGCATAAGAGTCGGTAATTTTTACCTTTGACGCGAAGTGGTAGAAAAATCCCATTTGGTCGATTTATGTCCTCTTCGTGTTCCTCTCCGATCTTCTTGTATTTCTACCTCAAGATCTTCTAGAGTATATCCCGCCTACGTCCGGATGTCGTGTGGGCAACAATCTACCGAACTAAACTTCAACTGCAAGGGATCGGCCGAACCACTATATTTCCAAGAAATTCCTTACGAATTTTTCCTCTCTATTTTTCTGAATATTTAGGTATTTTAGAAAAATATTGTGTTAGCTAAATTGTGGAATCCAAGACACAAGTCAAGATCCACAATTAAACACACAATGAAAAATCGAAATTCTTGAGCAAAATTAAAGCATAAAACCGGCCACCCTTGTATCTCTATTTATAGGTGTTTTGGGCTACTATAGGGACCTTAAGGAGGATATGGTAAGGACTCTTAATAGATATCTTCTTCCCATATTAGGACTCTTCCTAATATTAAGACTCTATTAATATCAACTTAGTCCACTAATAAGTTAATATTGCACATCCTACCAAAATCCCAAATTACGAAATTGGGCTCCTTTTTGAATTAATTATTTCTCGTGTTTAAGATATTCCATGTCCATTAATTAATTTAAGCCACTGCCAGCTTTTAATTAATTAATGTATTATACATGAGTATACCACTCGACCTTTATTATTATATCGGAAAATTAATTCCACCTACAGGGTTTAATATAATAATCCTTTCGAGTGCATCAAGGGACATGATCAACCCGACTGGTCGGGACATGATTTCTAGCTATAATATTAATTATCATATAAATATTAATATTGCCCAAAATATCGAGCATATTGAGTCAATCATTGTGGCTCTCACCCATGATAAATCAAAGCAATAAATATTAAATATATATAATTAAATATTAATCACTAGAATTAAGAAATAATAATTATCCGAGATGTGCGTTCTTCTTATAGTCGATGCATAATCTATCTCACCTCGATCCTGTTCAACGTATAACGAATACGCTAATATATGCTAATGGTCAAGACCAACTAATCTCAGGCATATACTACAACATCTCACATAACGGTCTAATATTATATAGGTTGTGAACTAAATATTACTATATAAGGAACCGATAATGTGATCTTCTGTGTGACACGACACACCACATTATCTACAATATAAAGTAATTTAGACTGTATTTGCATAACCATAGTGTGAATAAATATGCAAATCATGTGATAAATGAATTAAATATTCTCATAGATAAAGACCGGGAAATTAGGTAATACAAGCATAAAGTATGCTTTGACGTATACAACCCTAACAATCTCCAACTTATACTCAAAGCATGCTTTTGAAGTATACTATCTAGACTATGTCTATCTATCTCCCACTTATACTCAAAGCAATGCTGCCATACATCTCAACCCCATTCCTTCCACATGCCCTTCAAATGACTTTGAGGGCAACCCTTTCGTGAAAGGATCAGCTAGGTTGTCTTCAGATGCTATCTTGGAGACAATAATCTTCCTTCTCTTCACAAAATCTCGAATGATATGATATGTGCGCTTGATATGTTTGCTTGCTTTGTGGGCCCGTGGTTCCCTCGAATTTGCAACAGCACCGGTATTATCACAATACAGTGTAATACTCCTGGGCAAATTAGGAATCACACCCAAATCCTTTAGGAAGTACTTGAGCCATACCGTATCTTTAGCTGCCTCTGAGGCTGCTACATATTCGGCTTCCATGGTAGAGTCCGCTATGCATTTCTGCTTCACACTCCTCCAACTGATAGCTCCACCTCCCAAAGTGAAAACATATCCGGAAGTTGATTTCGACTTTTCTTTGTCCGCACTGAAATCCGAGTCAGTGTAACCCAAAGGACAAAGTGTATCTGATTGATATACAAGCATATGCTCCCTAGTCCTTCTCAGGTACTTGAGTATATGGCAAAGAATCCAATGTCCCGATCTGGGTTCGACCGATATCTCGCCACCATGCCTACAGCATGACGGATATCGAGTCCAAGGTAAAGCATAGCATACATGAGGCTTCCCACCGCCGAAGCATAAGGGACCACTTCATGTCATCTATCTCCTTCTGTGTCTTAGGACACATACACTTAGATAGTTGAATTCCATGTCTGTAAGGTAAGAAACCTTTCTTGGAATTCTCCATGCTAAACCGCTTTAGCACCGTATCGATATAGGATGCGTGAGATAAGCACAACATCCTTTTCTTGCGATCTCGAAAGATCTTAATACGAAGGATGTGCCCAGCTTCTCCCAAATCCTTCATATCGAACTGCTCAGACAGCCATACCCTTACGTCTGATAATACCTTCACATTGTTTCCAATTAGAAGTATATCATCTACGTATAGTACAAGAAATACCAGCACGTTTCCATCGCACTTTTTGTATACACAAACCTCACTAGGACACTGTTCAAAACTATACGATTGAATGACTTCATCAAATCGCATGTTCCAAGACCTTGATGCTTGCTTAAGACCATAAATGGCTCTCTTAAGCTTGCACACTAAGTGCTCCTCTCCTTCAGCAATGAATCCCTCAGGTTGGCGCATATAGATTTCCTTATCAAGACTACCGTTCAAGAACGCAGTCTTGACATCCATATGCCAAATCTCCATATCCAAATGCGCAGCTATAGCTAAGAGAATCCAGATCGATTTAAGCATGGCTACTGGCGAAAAGGTCTCATCGTAGTCGATGCCCTCCTTCTGAGTGTAACCATTCGCAACAAGCCTTGCTTTGTAGGTTTCAACCTTCCCTTTCGATCCTATCTTACGCTTGTAGACCCACTTACTTCCAATGGGTTTTACTTCATTGGGTAGCTCTACTAGCTCCCACACTTGGTTAGAATCCATAGATCCCATTTCGGATTCCATTGTTGTTTTCCAGGATTGAGCATCCTTGTCTTGAACTGCCTGTTTGTACGTATATGGATCCGTTTCATCCTGGTCCGGGGAGTGGTCCGAAGATGCTCCCACACCGATGAAACGTTCGGGTTGACGAACAACCCTCCCACTACGACGAGGCGTGTCCTTAGTTTGCATATCCACAATAGTGTCGATACGTGATACACTAGGTGTTTGTACAATTGGTATTGTTGAAATCTCGCCCCTAAGTTATTCTAGAATGACCTAACTCCTAGGCTTGTGGCTTATCACATAGTCCTCCTCTAAGAACCGGGCATTGGTGCTAACAATGACCTTCTGGTCTTTAGGACTATAGAATAAGCCACCCTTCGTTCCCTTAGGATATCCTACAAACACTCATACTTCTGTACGAGATGCCAACTTATCAGCTTCCTTATTCAGCACGTGTGCTGGTGAACCCCAAATCCGAACATGTCCTAGACTGGGCTTGCGCCCATTCCATAGTTCTGTGGTGTTTTTGGAACTGATTTCGAAGGCACCAAGTTTAGAATGTACGCCGTTGTTTCCAAGGCGTATCCCCAAAACGAAATAGGCAAATCAGAATAACTCATCATTGACCTAACCATCTCTAATAAAGTACGATTCCTTCGTTCAAAGAACACCATTTTGTTGTGGTGTACTGTGCGCCGTGAGTGGGAAGTAATCCCCCATGTGTCAAGAAATCCAAAACTCTCCACTAAGGTATTCGCCACCACGATCGGATCGTAGTGACTTGATACTCGCCCATGACGCTTCTCCGTTTCACCTTGAATTCTTTGAACTTATCAAAAGATTCAGACTTACGTCGCATCAAATAGATGTATCCATATCTCGAATAATCATCTATAAACGTGATGAAGTATTCGAAACCACCCTTAGCCTGGATGTTCATTGGACCACATACATCGATATGAACCAATTCCAACACCTTTTGTGTACGATTTCCTTTGCTTTGAAAAGCCCTTTTAGTCATTTTACCTTCCGCACAAGATTCGCAGTTGGAAATGACCAACTTGGAGCGAATCCAATGGGCCATCGCTCACCAATCTTTGAATCCTTCTAAGGTTAATATGACCCAATCGTAAATGCCACAAATATGTTGGATTTATGCTCAAGGCTCTTTTCTTTTATTAGGATTTGTCAAAGAATTAAGTGATTTATAAGTATGCAAGGGAGTCAAAAGCATTAATGATATAAAGTCCTTCATTATAAGTACTCGTGCAAACATATTCACCGTTTCTTTTAATAATCGCATTATCTTCAAAAGAAATCAATATCCATCACGACGCAATTTAGAAACTGAAATCAAATTCATTCTAAAATCGGGTACCAATAATACATTATTAAGAACTAAAATCCTATCATCAATTTTTAGCTGCACGACTCCCACTACAATGACCTTCACTGAACAATGCCTACTTATTGTAATCTCATCCGCACTAAGTACCTTGGTTACTTGGAACCCCTGCGAGTCATAACAAACATGATCAGTGGAGCCCGAATCCACTATCCACGAAGTGATGGAATAGGCAGCCAAACATATTTTGACTACTAGGGCATGAGACGTACCTTTCTTAGGGCAGTCACTCTTGAAAAGTCCTTTCAGACCGCAGTTGAAGCACTTGCCCTTCGGCTTTTTGTTCGCTTCCGGCTGAGGAGCCTTTGACTGAGGGTCTTGCCCTTAGCTTTGAAGGTCGCCACTTGCTTCTGGCCAACCTGCTTTTTCTTCTTTCCCCATTTGGGTTTTGAAGAAGCAGCACCGGTTGCCGCAAGAATTTGATGATAACCTTGTTTGAAGAGACCTTCGACAGAGTGAAGTTCTGTCAGAAGTTCCGCCAATGTGTAAGTCCTACGATTCATATTGTAGTTGAGGCGGAACTTCTCAAAACTTCTTGGTAAACTGCCCAAGATAATATCGACCTGCGACTCCGCATCGATAGTGGCCCCCAGTATGCTCGGCCTGCTCAAATGAGACATCATTTTAAGAACGTGATCCCTTACTGGGGTCCCTTCAGACATTTGGGTTGTCATCAATACCCTCATCGCATTTTGCCTAGCCGCCCGGTTCTGATGACCAAACATCTCTGTGAGATTTTTCATCATTTTCGCGGCTGAGCCCATCGTCTGATGCTGATGCTGCAATACATTTGTTAATGAAGCCAAAATGTAACAGCGAGCCATCTCATCAGACTTTTTCCATTTCCGGAATTCAGCCAACTCTTCAGGAGTGGCATCCGGTTCTGGTTCCAAAGGACTCTCCTCGCTTAAAACAAATTTATGCCCCTCTAGCCAAGACAATATCAAGATTTCTTTTCCAGTCGGCAAAGTTAGTGCCATCAAGTTTGTTTTCTTTGAGAATAACAGCTAGTTGATTGAAAGACATCTGAGAATAAAATTAAAAACACCATTCATCACATAATTCGACGCAAAATATATTGAAAAAACCTTAAAACCAATATATATGCAATCAACCAACACCTTGAAAAACCGCACATGCAAGCCACGATAGTGTGGACGTTTACATATACTTTTTCAAGTAGATTTTTACGTGTTTAATTTTACTATCTAGCCAAGACACATTTTGATAAGTAAAATTAATAGTTGGTTCCTCTTGGCCATGTATTTAATTAACATAGACTCCGATGGGGAGCTTATTAATTAATACACCTAAGTGAACACCATAATTTAACAAACCTTAGAATATTATTTAATGATAATAGTCCTACAGATGGAGAGGTCCTATCATAAAAAATAATATTCACCTTTTTGTTATCAAATTTGAAATTTAAAACCAAAGGAGCCAATAATTTAGCACATCCTATGTTGAGGAAGACTCAAATGTCAACGCTCATGCTAAATATTTCTCAATTTAAACCAAATAAGGAGGCCAATTTGATTATGAAAAATCAATTTAAAAATCACTAAGTTATATTGAAAAATTAAGGTTTTAAATTTTCGTCCTAACATGCAAGGAAACATATCACGCATACATTCATACATGCCATACATCAAAACAATAAAAACCAACAAATAATAAAAAATGGATAATTAAATCCAATTATCATGGCTTTTATTCTTCGTTTTGAATAACGAGAAAATCTTCGGCTCGTTTGCTCCCACTTCTTCAAGCATCTCGCGGAAAAACTAATCGAACGACCCGAATCGGACAATTTGGCTCACGCCGGCCGCTCGAATCGCCATTGCCCGGCCGCCCGAATCTTCTTTGCCGCCCGAATCGGTGAGCCGACCGAGCTGACCGAGCTCCCGAGCTGCCCGAGCTGACCGACCTGCCGGACCGACCGACCCTGCCGGATATCGGGCCGCCGAGCCGCCGATCGTCTTCTTCTTGGTCCGGTTGGTTCGTCCGACGGACTCCTCTTTCTTTGGACTTCTTTTTCTTTTGTACTTTGAGTGTTCCAACTCGATTACAATTTTATTCAAAATAAAATACATCGAATTTACATCAAATTACAAGAAAAAATAAATCCTATTCTACCCGTGGATTTTCTCATGGGAAAAACTTATACATGCCACAAAAAACGGGCCAAATTACCAAAATGCGTAAATAAATAAAAAACATCACATAGCCATGATAATTGGATCATATCCCAGAAATCCGAAGTAGCGCATGTGAACTGATAGTCCATACCTTCGTTCTATCACCGCGGGGTACCGGGCCTCCTGCAAGACAAATTCTAGCAAAATATTCCAAAAAATCATACTATATGAATATTTTATTGCTAGCATATTAATCACCAAAGTAATTAAATTGAACAGAACCTAAAGACCGTCTCCGATACCAATTGTTGGAATATAAAACGCAGCGGAAGTGAGTTGGTAATGAGAATTTAATAAAAGGTTTTATAAACTAACCAACAGAAAAACTGGATCTATTTAGGCTTGTCAACTAATTAACTAAACAGATTAATAAACAATTAAATAAACATATTTACGCATAAGAGTCGGTAATTTTTACCTTTGACGCGAAGTGGTAGAAAAATCCCATTTGGTCGATTTATGTCCTCTTCGTGTTCCTCTCCGATCTTCTTGTATTTCTACCTCAAGATCTTCTAGAGTATATCCCGCCTACGTCCGGATGTCGTGTGGGCAACAATCTACCGGACTAAACTTCAACTGCAAGGGATCGTCCGAACCGCTATATTTCCAAGAAATTCCTTACGAATTTTTCCTCTCTATTTTTCTGAATATTTAGGTATTTTAGAAAAATATTGTGTTAGCTAAATTGTGGAATCCAAGACACAAGTCAAGATCCATAATTAAACACACAAGGAAAAATCGAAATTCTTGAGCAAAATTAAAGCATAAAATCGGCCACCCTTGTATCTCTATTTATAGGTGTTTTGGGCTACTCTAGGGACCTTAAGGAGGATATGGTAAGGACTCTTAATAGATATCTTCTTCCCATATTAGGACTCTTCCTAATATTAAGACTCTATTAATATCAACTTAGTCCACTAATAAGTTAATATTGCACTTCCTACAAAAATCCCAAATTACAAAATTGGGCTACTTTTTGAATTAATTATTTCCCGTGTTTAAGATATTCCATGTCCATTAATTTATTTAAGCTACTGCCAGCTTTTAATTAATAATGTATTATACATGAGTATACCACTCGACCTTTATTATTATATCGGAAAATTAATTCCACCTACAGGGTTTAATATAATAATCCTTTCGAGTGCCTCAAGGGACATGATCAACCCGACTGGTCGGGACACGATTTCTAGCTATAATATTAGTTATTATATAAATAATAATATTGCCCAAAATATCGAGCATATTGAGTCAATCATTGTGGCTCTCACCCATGATAAATCAAAGAAATAAATATTAAATATATATAATTAAATATTAATCACTAGAATTAAGAAATAATAATTATCCGAGATGTACGTTCTTCTTATAGTGAGTATAGAAGAATCTATCTCACCTCGATCCTGTTCAATGTATAACGAATACGCTAATATATGTTAATGGTCAAGACCAACCAATCTCAAGCGTATACTACAACCTCTCACATAACGGTCTAATGTTATATAGGTTGTGAACTAAATATTACTATATAAGGAACCGATAATGTGATCTTCTGTGTGACACGACACACCACATTATCTACAATATAAAGTAATTTAGACTGCATTTGCATAACCATATCGTGAATAAATATGCAAAACATGTGATAAATAAATTAAATATTCTCATAGATAAAGACCGGAAAATTAGGTAATACAAGCATAAAGTATGCTTTGACGTATACAACCCTAACATTACTCACATTCTTTCATATATTATATTGCAAGGAGACGGTGCATGACTACACTCACATGTAATATTTTATTTAAATAGGATGAAAGATGGAGTTTTCCAAGTATGGGATTGGGTCAAGACCAACGTGGTGGTCGCTCAATTCAACGTGACAAATCCGTCACAAATCGATTTTAACCACGACATATTTGTCGCAATCGATGTTTGTCCCATTTATACGTCACAAATCCGTGACTAATCATGAACAAGTCATAACTTTACCGTTACCGACAATGTTCATTTTATTCAATTGTTTGTTTAAAATCGACAAAACGGCAACGTCAAATCACACCCAAAACGTGGTGTATGCAACAACCACAAATATCGACTTTCAACAATTATCCGTGACTCCCTCAGGACCGTCACACAGTTTACTTCGACATATGAGAATGATATCACCTCTCATAGTCTCATCCACCGCAAAGTAGCATGGGAGATAAAGAACCCAAATACCCAATTCCTCAAAAAAAATTCCCAAAAGAGAGGAATTGAAAAACGGGAACTTTAATAGAATCTTACGTGGACACTCAGTTCCATATTTGCTTTTATCCTTGAACGGGATAATAAATTTGGCTTCTCTCCATATGAGCAATATATTTTCATGGGTACTCGGTTCTATATTTATTTTGATCCTTGAACGGGATAATAAATATGGCTTCTCTCTATAGCGTGCACCTCATCATGAGCAACATATTTTTCTATATGCCACGTAAAGCATAAATACAATTAGATTCATAATCATACAAGTTAATGATAAATGAATCATTAATTAGGAAAAGAGAGAGTTGAGAAACAACCGAAAAGGACATCAGGGCTCGGTAATCATCCGAAAAAGGATTCGGGTACGGCAGTGCAGCAGCTCGGTGTTGCGTGAGGTCGGATCTCCAAATTTCCTCGTAAAAATATGCTTCTGTTCGGCGACAGATTCAATAATCAATATTATTCAGAATCCGATCTCCACCCTTGAATTTATATATATTTGTGTTGGGAAGTTTCTATAAAAATTTCACACCGATCCGACGGTTAACGAATCGGGAAACATAATTTTGGTACGACTGCGCTGTGCAGAAAATTTATGCGCGAAAATTTTTGTCTCTCGTTTTTCTTTTTTTTTTTCGATTTTTTGCTCCTCGCGTAAGTTATACTCATAATAGGAGACACCCGAGGCGAATGATATTCAGGTACTGCAGGCGAGGGCTGAAAAGGACCTTTCTTCTCTTCATCGATTTCAAAGGGTGTTCGTGTATCCCAAAACCAATTCCTCATGGAATCGGATCCCAACTTGGATCGCAACCACAAATCAGAGAAATAGTGGAGGAGATTACATAGGCTGTGAGTAATAATTTGTTCCCGCCGCCTGCCAAACTACTTATAATAGAGGTTTTGAATAGGACTAGGACTTTTGGAACCGGGAACCGCAGAACCGATCCGAACCGCATCGGAACCGACGGTTCGGTTCGGTTCGGTTCTTAGCAACAAATTTTTTTTTCGGTTCGGTTCGTACTGTTAGTATTCGGTTCAGTTCGGTTTGCGGTTCCTATCTGTTTTAAAGAGGAACCGATCTGAACCACAAGGAACCGTCCGAACCGCACCGAACCGGGAAACTGACCCTCTGAATATAATATAATATAATATATTCTTATTAAACATAATTAATATAACATAAAACAATATAATATATTCTTAATAAAATAAAATATAATATAATATATTTCATCCAAACCATACAAAATCGGTTCCGGTTCGGTTCGGTTCCTGTGCGGTTCGGATAAAAAAAACTGGAAAAACCGAACCGCGAAAAACTATGCGGTTCGGTTCCGGTTCGGTTCCGGTTCCTGTATTTTTCTCCCAGAAACCGAAAAGTCCCAGACCTAGTTTTGAATGTGAATCGAGGGAAAAAAACAAATCACAGGCAAAGATTATAATGTTTACGAACTGGCCATCCATCAGAATGCCGATTTTCCAGTTCGAGGAGCCGAAGCGGCTGCGAGATCTGTTTCTTTTCCATAGCTCGTTAATTTGACTGTCTTTCTCATCCCAGGCTTCAGATCAGACAGTATACATGTACCTTTGTCGTCCTGTAATGAGATACACCACTCTGTCTCATTCACGAATTGAGTTCGCAACGAGTCTTCTTCGTACTTCTTCTTTCCCATCAATTAATTAATTAATAGAGACTTGTAATAATAATAATAATGGAGGCTATCCGATGAACCGATCTGAATTATTGCAAGTAACCGTGAAGAAGAAAGGGATTCTGTAAAGAACCGTGTACTATATATATATCGGCGGCGATTTGGAGGAAGAAGATGACTGGCGGTCAGGGTTTATACAGAAATTCGGTTTTTCATTTTTTTTTTTCGGGATTTACTGATAAATCGGGGCAGGGTTTTTTTCTTGCACAGTTCGGAGACTACGTGCTGATAACGTGTTTCAGTAGAAAGTAAGAAAGCTGTAAATACGAGTCAATCAATTGTATTCATAACACTGATAGAGGCGCCTTTATATAGGCATTACAATAAGAGTCCCTCCATACATAGGATTCCTAGATAAAGTAAGACATTTAATAGGATCCTACTACTAGAAGGATCTAGAACCTTCCATCTATGTATCTACAACCAGTATTAGGTAAGACACATCACGGAAAAAATAATTCCCGAAATAGTAATCAATTATTGTTATTATTATATAGTTAGGATACAATATCCAAAATTAGTGGAATGCTTCAAGGAACGAACCCTTGGCTGAATATGCGTATATATATATTATATATACATATACAAACATCAATAAAAATATCAAACCTTAAGTATGAGATGATGATTATTTTTTAAATGAAAATGCAACTTTCATAAATAACTCGAAAAATAAAATTTCTTGGTAAAAAAACAATAAATGTTTTACTTAATTAAGAATCTGGTTAAAAGTGATTTGTTATAACAAACAAAAAATTGCCTAGCATACCATATGCGGATCCAGCATCCGAAAATTACTGGTGCACCGACGCACCAGAAAAAAAAAATAACGGACGACCGAAATTTTTTTTCTATAAAAATTACCAAAACGACGTCGTTTTAACCGAAAGGACATCGTTTTAACTGAAAAGACATCAAAACAACGTCGTTATGTATTTTTTTTGATGGTGCACGTGCACCACCATGCCCTAGTGTAGATCCGCCCATGTAGCATACTTTCACTGAGACCCTCACAAGATACCTATTACTAAATATAGAATTTTGTTGAATCATTAATTTCATGTAAGGTAAAATAATATGATCATTGTCTTCAGTATATAGAGATTGTTGGTCACTAAGTATATAATAAACAGCTTAGAAAGTAAGAGTACAATAAGCTTTACGATTTTTGAAGTTAATTGCATAGCGGAAGTCTGTTGGGTGAGTTGCTGTAAATACAGCAACTAGGTGTTCTCATGCTTGCTTGATGCGTACAGGGTTTTACAATGTGTACTTATAAATCACAATAGAATGAAAACAGTAAACACAGGAGGTAAATAACACACATTTTAAAGTGGTTCGAGGTAAGCCCCTCTACGTCCAGTGGTCCTCCATACATGAGTAAAGAGTTTATTAAAGTCACTACGTACACAGCTATGTGACTTTAACTAAACCTATCTCTGTATCGTTCACAAAGATTGATACATGGACTGTAGCTTTTGCCGTTCACACAGATTAGCTTCAAGCTCTTTCTGACTCGCTTCTTCCCACACAGATTGAAGCTTCGTCTTCAATGTTATTCTTCCCACATATGTCGGAATACGCAATGATCCTTAGTCCACACAGGGCTAATGATAATCGCAACGGTAAGGGCAAATCTCAAACAGCAGCTTTATCTTTAATGAACAATCGTTGTATGTTGTGCTGTTTGCATTGAGGACTTAGTATATTTCTTCGCTTGGATACTGTTGTATGCTCACGAAATATACTGCTCTTGAATAGCTAGATTGTCAGTGTAATCTTGTAAGAATATGCGCGATAATGAATATCTTTTCATGTTTTTTAAAGTCTTCTTGTTTGGAGCTATTTATAACCTTGGAAATGTATCTGTTATAAATATAGCCGTTGTTGGTTGGTGAGATGTTGACGTCTGTATCTTGATTGGCGGCTGCTGAATGTTTGAATTAAAGCAAATTGCATTTAATGCTTCAGACATCCTTTCTGTCTTTGCATTAAATGCTCTTCAGTGTGTTCAGACTTGTCTCTCTCCGGCTGCATTAAATGTTGTCCTACCAGCAATAAATACTGCTTTAACCGTGAATATTTTATGAATATACAATGTTTATGTCACAACGGTTTAAAGCTTTTTATGTTCAGTCCTGCTGGATGTGTTTTACTTTTCCAAAGTAAAACACCTTCAGACTGTATGTTGTATCCAACACATTAAGTTTCTTTGCTGTATAAAGTAGGCTCTGTAGGATGGATTGTAGAAGATCTTTTCGCTGTATGGACGGGCTGTATGGAGAGTCCTAACATCTTCCATACTTAATAACATTATGACTCCTTTAAGCTTCTTGCTGTATGTTAGCAATTTATCAAAATATGAATGTTTATCCCAACAATTTTCCCTTTTTGATAATGCCAAAACTCTCTTTAGATGTCTTCATATGGATACAGATAGGCTGTCTTCGAGTCTTCTATCCTATTGATCTGATCTTCAATACTTAGTCTAGAAATGTGAACTGCTCGCAGGCAAGTTCTAAAATGAAAGATCCTACATGTTTAAGTGTATTACAACTGAACTTATGATTGGCGCAGGCACAATCTTACCCAGTGTAGACTAGTTTGAATACAACTTAATATATAAACTGTTCGCAGACAAGTTCTTACAGTTTTCTGACTTAACAAGTTTTAACTTGTTCAAATATAGCAAAATTTCGTAATCAAACAGTAAAAACAGTAAGCGCAGATTATGAGCTGTAATCTTTCAAGAAAAACAAATTTTATTGATATGGATGAAAAAATTACAAGTTCTTGTGAAGATAAAAACACAAAACAAATACATACAACGTTGGTAAGCCTACAGAAGAATCAAATACAGCGACAAGGCAAACAGGCTAGCTCCTATACGGAGAATGCCTCCAAGGTCTCCAGTCAGGATCATTTGCGGTCCCTTTCCACCAGTTGACTAGGGAGTCATCGCCTCGATCCCTGTAGATACTTCTTCCTTCAGGGGATTTATCGAAAGAAAGTATCCTGTCTTCCGGTTGGGTGAGCCGTTCACCCTTCTGGTGCCTGGACTTCATCATCATTTGTAGAGGGAGCCTTCCTTCCGCTAACAGCATCGAGAATTCATTTGCTGCGTCCTGTAGTGTCTTGAGTCGGCTGAAGAGGGCAGACTCCCTGATGAGCATACAGAAGTATCTCATCAGTTCATTTTTCTTCCAATTCTTCAGATCATCGGCTGAAGGCTGACGATCGGTGGGCAGCAAAATCTCGGCGGACTTTCGCACATTGTTCTTCCAAGGAAAGTTGGGATCCTGGAACTCAGCTCGAGAGCTAGATACCCTATATCCTCTTGAAGCTTAACTTGACCCGGGTGAGGCCAGTCTGCCAATAGCATCAACAACACTTTCTTCTAGCGCTGCTTCCATCTCTCTCACTCTCTCTCCAATCTCCATCTTCGGCCAGCCTCTCTGACTTCTTCCCCCTTTTTGGCATCATCAATATCTGATACCTTGGTATGAATCTCCTGTAGGAGCTTCATGGACTCATCTTGTTTGGTCGTCAGATTATTGAGTTTCTCAACCAGAGTACCGAGCACCAGAGATATATCATCTATCTTGTGGTCGTGGTCAGTGAGTCTGGTGCTGGTATGGTGAAGGGCAGCAACCGTTTTAGCCTCGGCAATCCTGATCTTTTCTTGTTCTTGCCTTAGAATTTTCTCCTGATGCTGCTTGAGTTGATTTAGCGCTTGCCACAATGCGTTAGGCATTAGGCGGAACGCGTCCTCAACGTCGTTGATCGCAAATTTTAGTTTGGGGAGCTCATCATGGGCAGTCTCTCGCATCCAATCGAGTTCTTTTCCGATGTCATACAGTGCATTTACTGCGTCTTGCATGAACACTGTCTGTCGACCAATGGGTTGGAGTTGCTCGATGCGGGCTTCGGTGCATGGGGAGCCAGGGTGTGCAATTTTGGAATCCTCAGGCTCTGCAAGTTGACGGAGAATCACATGATGACGAGGACGTCGTGGAGTGTATTCTGGTAAGAAACCATCATCGGAATCTGAT
Source organism: Orobanche coerulescens (assembly GCA_033398695.1). Classification (NCBI taxonomy): domain Eukaryota; kingdom Viridiplantae; phylum Streptophyta; class Magnoliopsida; order Lamiales; family Orobanchaceae; genus Orobanche; species Orobanche coerulescens. The sequence continues at coordinate 35,964,970 of CM065816.1, read as the reverse complement.
TTGGAGTTAACATAGGTGGGAGATACAGGAGCATCTGGAGTAGGATCTTCAGAAGCAGGGGCTTCGGAAGCGGGAGCTTCAGAAGCGAGAGCTTCAGAAGTAGGTGCTGCAAATTCAGTCTCGGAGACAGGAGGGACTGATTCCTCCTATATGGATTGTTCATCGGTGGTCGAAAGTACAGAAGAGACTAAATCCGCCTGCCGACTCTTGGCTTCTGCCTGATTCAGAAGAGGGACTGAATCCTCTTGGCGGATGGCGCGGGTGGCTTTTTCAGGTTGCGGGATAGGCTAGGCATCCTGTTGGGGACCAGCTTGCTCTTCAGTGGTTACAGGAGGGACTGATTTCTCCTGTTGTTGGTCGTAAGCAGCTTCCTGTTGCAGGGGAGGGGACTGTTGTCTGTCAGATGTCCCCTAAACCTGTTGGTTCATGAATTTAGCCATTTGACCTACCCTGGCCTCTTCAATGCTGATCCTTAAACCGGCCTGTAGGGCATCGTCGTCATCGTCATCTAAGCCAGGGTCGGAGTGGTGGCCGTTTGATGGAGCTTTGTCACTAGACTGTGACTTCCCTTTCAGTCTAGCCTTCTCTTTCGCCTTGAAATAGTCATAGATTAGCTCCTGGCAAAAGTGATCCTCCGAGCGGATCAAGACCTCGATGTTCTAAGTGTCTGTGACCTTCAGAGCATATAATACCTCGCCCTTCCAGTCGGCCCAGTGGTACAGGGTGTCGTATGGGACGACCCTATAGTACTTACAGATTTTAAAGCTTTCATACACTTTCTCTATTTGTACCTGGAGGAGAGTATTATTTATTATTTCAGAGGAGGAAGCACTTCGTACAGTAGTTGGGTCTACCGTCCGGATGGAATCCGCAATAGGTATGGGAGCCTATTTGGGAGAGGGATCTCGAACAGGGGATGGTACCCTGTGGGAAGAGGGACTCTGTACAGGGGTGGGTATCCTATTCGGAGTAGCGGCTTTTGGCTCCGAAGGGGCAGCCGACTCGCCGGAACCCTCCAGCTTGGCAAACAGTTGATCATCCGTCATAGCCGCCAAAAGCTCGGGATCTGCTGTTTTTGCAGCAATTGTTTCTTCCATAGGGTTGCGCCGTGTGGGATTGATTCCGCTATTGGAACAGAAGGAACAACTACAGTGACCGCTGTAGTCATTGTAGCCTCGACCTTAGAAGACTTCTTTGTCTTCTTATTCTTCTTTTTCTCTACAGCATGATGTGACCGGCTGTCAGAGATACTCCTCGTCCTTTTCTTTTCCTCGGTCGAGATTCTCACAGTGACGTCACTCGGGTCACTTGAGATCGGCATGCGTTGAGGTTGGGGTCTTTTTGCAATCAAGGGTGATTTGTTGAACGCGGTGGCCTTCATTCCACCAATGAATTTTCCGAGGCCAATCTTCTTGGCATCGACAGATTGTTTTACTCCGCAGTGAGTGAGGATATAATTTAGGATGAGGCCGAATGATTTCTTTGCAGTTTCAGGTTTGGCAGCCCCCTCCTGTATCATTTTCAGCAGTATTTGACACCAGTTAACCTTTTCTCCGGACATGATGGCGACCATCATTCTGAAGCATAGATTGGTGCACATTTCGAAAGCTCATGTCCAGTTTGTCAACTACCCGGCAATAGAAGTCGTGAAGGTAAACATAGGGCAGACATAAATTTTTCTTGTGGCATGAGGGGTGAACATTCTCCGCATTCTCATCGCCAGTGAACAACTTCCAATAGGCAGATAGAAGACTCTCCGACTCGAAGGTCTCAAGCTCTTCTATTTTCAGGCAATCAAACGGCAGCCTGTATAGTTTCTCCAATGGATCTCTGTTCACAGAGACCTAAATCCCTTGAACAGTTGCAGAGATTTCAGAAATTTCCCCTCCTCTTATATGAGATGAGTATTTGAACGAGGCATCTAAATAAAATTCTTCTACTATATGTTCATCGTACAATTCGGCATGGTGGCTCACAAGGCGGTACAACCCTTGTTGTTTCACTCGTGAAACGACCACCTCTATTCCGAAAAGTCTTCTCCTTAGAGATTGATTCTCTCCAATACAACGGACCTGGCGAAGATGCGTCCGTCGATGATTGATTCTCTCTTCTTCATGGAAAGGGAAGAAGTTTAGGAAGTCGACATTATTGTATAGAAAGAGTTTGAAGAAACTGGGAAATATCACAGAAAAATACAGAAGATACGTAAACTGTTTGCTGAAGACTCATTTAATTTGGTGAAAGCGTAAAGAGTCTAAGGGAGCAAAATACAATTCTTTTATAGGGTGTAGGGAAGATTAGGGTTTCATACCGTGAACGGTCAAATTTAAGGGATGAGAACCGTTTTATTAAAGAACGTCCAGGATGGATTTAGAGTAACTTGTACGTCTTATCCATCTGTTTTTTAAATGATAACTGGTCCCACATCTGACAGTTCGGCTTCCCTTATTGCACGAAACGGCGGTTTTGAAATTATTAAAAATTACAGTATTTGAGGCATTGAAGTCCAGGTGTCTTTAAAACATTAAAGGATAAAATGTTTGAAATGTAAACAGGGCATGTAGACTTAAAACGTTTTATGTACGAATAGAGTTGTAATATAATATTAATTGACATCCTACAATGTATGTGCTATATCCGCGAATCAATACAGCGTTCCCCATTAAAAGGTACATACAGGATGAAATTCTTACACCATTATCTGGATTAATACTGTATTCAAGGGTTGTAATGTATTCCCCCTTAATTAATGCACACGTCAGCTGTAGGAAGGTTTCATGCCTTCTTTGTCCTACAGTACTATCTGACTTGTTCTGAGTGTACAGTCAATTTTAAGTGGATACTGTATTCTTAGATCTTACAGCAATCCCCCTCGATTAATGAGTAAAAGCATAAAAACTTACAGGGAATCAGGCCATAGCATTCCCGATTCTTGACGAAGCATACAGAATATGGTTGTGCTGAGAGATTTTGTAAAGATGTCGGACTACTGAACCTTTGTATGAATTTTCTCTATCCAAACATTCTTATTCTCAACATGATTCCTGATGAAGTGATGCTTCATATCAATATGCTTAGTTCGCAAGTGTAATACAGAGTTGTGCGTTATTATAATTGCACTCGTGCTATCGCACATGATTGGTATCTCTCTGCATTGATTCCATAATCTTGTAACTGCTATTACATCCAGAGAATCTGCATACAGCAATTTCCAGCGGCATAGTATTCCGACTCAGCTGTAGAGAGCAAGTTGGCCAATTGCTTCTTACTGAACCATGACACAAGTCTAGGTCCAAGAAAGTGACAAGTGCCGCTTGTGCTCTTCCTATCCAACTTACAGCCTCCGAGATCCGAGTTGTTGTATCCAACCAAATCGAATTCTCCTTCCTTAGGATATCAAAATCTTACACCGACTATTCATTTCACGTATTTAAGGATCTATTTGGCTGTTATGAAGCGTGACTCCTTAGGTGCGACTTGATATCGAGCACACACTCCTACAGCAAACTGGATATCAGGCTGTTAGGTCCAGGAATGAGCTAATAATCTTCCTGTAGAGTGATTTATCAACCAGCTTTCTAGCTTCGTAAGTACTAATTTATGTGGAAGTGCTCATGGGGGTTGACGAGGATTTAGAGTTATTCATTCCGCACTTGTTAAGCAGCTCCTTGATGTACTTCTCCTGGTTGATGAAGATTCCTATTGGCAATTGCTTCACCCGCAATCCTAGGAAATAACTAAGTTCTCCCATCATACTCATTTCAAATTTACTTTGCATGAGATGAGAGAACCTTTGACATAAAGCAAGGTTAGTAGAACTAAATATAATATCATCGACATATATTTGTACCATTAACCGGTCATCTCCTTCCTGTATTTTAAATAAGGTTTTGTCCGTAGCAGCTTTCTCAAATCCATTGTTGATAAGGTACAGGGACAGAGTTTCATACCAAGCTCTAAGTGCTTGCTTAAGTCCATACAGTGCTTTCCGTAGCCTGTATACTAGGTCTCCGCCTTCAGTATTGACAAACTCTGGTGGTTGTTCAACATAGACTTCTTCGATGAGATCTCCATTCAGGAATGCGCTCTTAACATCCATTTGATATACTACAAAGCTCTTATGGGCAGCAAAAGATAGGAATATCCTGATGGCTTCTAATCTGGCCACAGGGGCAAATGTCTCATCATAATCTATGCTTTTTTCCTGTCTGTAGCCTTGTGCGACTAGATGGGATTTGTTCCTGATAACCAGTCCATTCTCATCCTTCTTGTTTCTAAATACCCATTTGGTTCCAATTACAGCTTGATGTTCTTGCCTGGGTACTAGATACCATACATTGTTTCTTTCAAAATCATTAAGCTCTTCTTCCATAGAAGTTATCCAGTGAGAATTATTCAAGGCTTCATTGGTTGAAACATGTTCTGATTGAGCTAAGAATACAGCTAGGGTGCGCATAGCTAATCTCCAAAGTTCAACTTGATATTTCCATATAGGAAATGGAAATTTCTCAAAATCGGTCTCTTCTTGTGCACACAGTACAGTTCTTCTTCGGGTAGATAAACCAGCATCAATATCTCCTATAATTAACTCCTCTGGGTGATCTCTCAACCATCTCCTGTCAGGTTCTAGTTCGGCTTCCCATACTGTATCTTGTGGTGCTGTAGTTTCAGCTTTATCTTGTACAGCACCGGCTTCGACTACTTCTGATCTTACAGATGCGGGATTAATCTATAGGTCTACGACAGGCTCTATTGGAGTTTGAGGGTCATCAATGGAGAGTGTTCGGATATTCTGGGTTAAGTCTTCTACTTCTGTAAGATCAAAGTGAGGTTCATCGAACACTACATGAACAGATTCCTCTATTGTCAGCTTCCTTTTGTTAAAGATTCTGAAGGCTTCGCTGACAGAGGAGTATCCTTTAAATATCATTTCATCCAGCTTTTCGTAGAAGGTCTTGAATTGATCTTTACCATTATTCAGAACGTAACACCTAAATCCAAAGATATGAAAGTACGCAACTAATGGAGTTTATTATCCCATACCTCACAGGCTGTTTTGTTGTGAAGCTTGTTGATGATACAGTGGTTTTGTGTATAGCACGCTGTATTGGTTGCTTCGGTCCAGAACCGCTGTGGCAACTTGCTTGCGGCAATCATGGTTCTTGCTGCTTCCTTGAGCGTCTTATTCTTTTGCTCGACAATACCATTTTGTTGAGGAGTTCGGGTTGCTGAGTATTCGTGTTGTATTCCATTGCCCAAACAGTATTGCTCTATAAAGCGATTTGTGAATTCAGTACCTCTATCGGAATGAATGGACACAATACTCAACCCTTTCTCGTTATGTAGCTTTCTCACGTGCTCAGGCGACTTCGTTGTTGTTTCTTTCTTCTTGCTTAGAATGATTGTCCAAGAATAACTGACAAAATCATCAACAATAACGAGACAATATTTCTTACCTCCCAAACTTACAGGGTCTACAAAGCCGTAGAGGTCCACATTAGCATATCCAGAACCCTGTTGGTGGACAGTTATGATTTGCTTTTCAGGGTGGTTTTGACTTGTTTGCCTTTCTGACAAGGTCAGCGGATGCTGTATTTATGGAATGACACATCGGTCAAACCTCTAACCATTCCTTGTCTGGCAGTTTGTTGATCGTCTTGAAGTTGATGTGAGACATCCTCTTGTGCCATAGCCAGCGTTGATCTGCAGTGCCTTTGGTAACAAAATAAGGAATGGGTTTCACACCCCTGAACTTGGTGGCGGAATAACAGCCTTTGCTGTAGGAAGGGCAGCTCTTTTTCGGGACCTAGAGTCTCTTCGGGAACAGGAATGGGTTCCACACCCCTTGTAATATCCAGATTAATTATTAAGTATTTCATTTGTATTTGAACCGTGTATTATTCGGAATTGTGATATCGATAATTGAAGTATGATATTTCTCGTATTTGTATCCTTGTACATGAGTATGGAAACATGTAATTTTCCCCATGCAAATACGTGATAACATACTCTAAGAAGGAAGCTTAACGTACGTTATCCGCCAGAGTTAGTGTACGCTACGAATGTAGCGTAGTGTACGTTAAACAGCCAATAATTGAGCTGGACGGCTAGCACATGCGCCAGCCGGACATGGGTCCGGATAAGATTCTCGCGGATGAACCTAGACACTTTTGAAGTCAACGATTGTTAACGTACGCTAAGGAATGTGTCTAGCGTACGCTAATGTGTGTTATTTACGTACGTAACCTGATGGTGTAGCGTACGTAATCGAGTACAGAATGAGGACAGTTAACTATCAGTGACGATAGCGTACGCTAAGGACATCAGGGTAGCGTACGCTAAATAGCTAACGTACGTTATTTGTGGAAGGATAACGTACGTAAGGACAAAAACATTATATAAGGGACAGCACCCCATGTTATTTTGTTTACGTTTTCTTCACTTGTCCTTCATTTCTTTGGAGTCCAGAGAGCCTCCCCTCCTTCATAAACATCCATAGGCCATCTATACTCGATCTTTGAAGATTAGATATCACTTATGCTTGATCATTGAAGTGAAGAAACATCTTGGTTTGGCACACAAGCAACCGGAGTTGGACTCTACCTATTGTTTCGGTGTTTTCTTCATCTCAAGGTATGTTATGCTATCCCCAACCTTGGATTCATGTTCTTAAGGATGTTATGATTATACTACCGAGGATACTAGATAACATAGATGACTTATGAAACCAAATATCATGTTTAGTAGTTAGGATGATTATGATTAAGTTATCATTGTTGGGAAAATCATAATTGGAATCTTGTTATGTCAGATGATGAGAATAGTGTTCTCAGATTGATAATCCGTATCGAATGTTATCGTCATATTGATCGTAGACTTAGTGTTGATGCCACTTTTGCTAAATGGACTTTAGATAGAATCATCAAAAGTTGTATCCTTTCTTATAAGTTGGATTGGTTATCATTGTATCCTTTCATCTTTGAGATAGAGTTTGAATGTAATGATGATATTGGAAACAAGCGCATCAACCTTAGATCACCCGAACTTCACATGAGAATGGTAATCGAGATTGAATATAAGTGTTGTGATGATACACATTTCCTTGAATTCGAAGATGTTTGAATCCGTAAGATCATTCATAATTGTATGAGAATGATATGTAGAAGAGTAACGTACGTTAATCACTGAGGATTTCGTACGCTCCATCATCAATCAGAACAGTCGATTGATCATTGAGAGACTGTCGGATGCTTGTTTAGCGTACGCTATGCTCTGCAGCTTATGTACACTAACGGGCAAGGTTAACGTACGCTACGTTTGGTACGTAACGTACGTTATATCATTAGATGAGTCAGTCGGATGATCAGAGAGGAACTGTCGATACATGGTTAGCGTACGCTAGACTTCGTAGCTTACATACGCTAACGAGTAGGTTTAACGTACGCTACAAAGGATATGTAACGTACGTTATGCATGTCCGACAGGATACGTTTTATAAACTTCTGACCGTAATTTGGATTGTTAGATGGTCGTACGACGTGAGATGAACTCTATATTATTTGTTTTGTTTAAGGTTTGAGCCTTGCTACGTGATTGATCGAAGGGGCGACCTTCGAGTGTTTCGATGTTCGTGGAAGTATTATTCTTGTCTTCGAATCGAGGCAAGTATTGCAGAAAACTCAAAAGTTTGAGTGGAAAGAGATGTGCCAAACTAGCTTTGATGAATTGAAGAAGAGATTGACGACGGCACCGATTTTAGCGCTCCCACAGGGAACTGTAGGATTCATAGTTTACAGTGATGCTTAGAACCAAGGACTCGGATGTGTATTGATGCAGAATGAGAAGGTAATCGCCTATGCATCACGACAGCTGAAACCTTATGAAGTGAATTACCCAACGCATGATTTGGAGCGCGCAGCAGTAGTTTTTGCTTTGAAAATCTGGAGACACTACCTGTACGGGACTCACTGTAAAATCTTTACGGATCACAAGAGTCTCAAATACATCTTCAGTCAGAAAGAGTTGAACATGCGGCAAAGGAGATGGCTGGAACTGATTAAGGACTATGACTTGGAGATTCTGTATCATCCAGGCAAATCGAATGTAGTGGCCGATGCACTGAGCCGCAAGCTTGTTTCTATTCAGATGCTGGAGACTCTGACCGCTCAGCCCAGCATTCGACGGGAATTAATTCGCGAAGGAATTGAAGTATGGTTGCAAAGAGTCCAAGGACAACTGTGTGTGGTGGAATTAACTTCATCGTTAACCGAAGAAATCAAATCTAAGCAAGTAGATGATCCTCTGATGATTCGGTTATGTGATGAAGTGATCAAGGGAAAGGCTCCAGGATTTGTAATCCATGATGATGGAGTCTTGAGATTTCAGAACCGACTTTGCATTCCCGATGTCGATGTTCTGAAGCAGACAATTATGAAGGAAGCTCACAGCACGCCCTATTCTATCCACCCGGGCACCAGTAAGATGTATAAGGACCTGAAGCAGAACTTCTGGTGGTGCAACATAAAGAAAGATGTAGCGGATTATGTCTCTAAATATTTGACTTGTCAGCAGGTTAAGATCGAGCATCAACGACGTGCCGGAATGCTGAAGCCGCTCCCGATCCCGAATGGAAGTGGGAAGACATATCGATGGACTTTATAACTAATATGCCGAGAACCAAGACAAGAATGAACATGATTTGGGTGATAGTTGATCGTCTAACCAAATCGGCTCATTTTCTAAGCATTAAGGACACTTGGGGACCCGAAAAGTTGGCACGAGTATTTATTTCAGAGATAGTCCGATTGCATGGTATGCCGAAGACCATTATTTCTGACTGAGACGGTCGCTTTGTGTCTCATTTTTGGAGCAGTTCATAAAGCCTTGGGAACCGAATTGAATTTCAGCACAGCTTATCATCCGCAGACAGATGGACAATCCGAGAGGACTATTCAAACGGTGGAAGATATGTTGAGGGCTTGTGCCTTCGATTGGTCAACTGATTGGGAAGTTCATCTGCCGTTGATTGAATTCACCTACAACAATAGTTGGCATGCTTCCATTAAGATGGCTCCGTTTGAGGCATTAAATGAGAGGAGATGCAGATCGCCCCTATGTTGGGGCGATTCATCAGACTTGATCGGGACGGAACCGAAATTGATCGTACAGACACGAGAGAATATAGCCTTGATTCGCGAAAGGCTGCTGACTGCCCAGAGTCGACAGAAATCTTATGCAAACGTGCGCCGTCGTCCATTAGAGTTCAGTATTGGAGATCACGTGCTTTTAAAAGTTTCTCCTACTCGGGGAATCTTTCGTTTTGTGAGGAAAAGAAAGCTGAGTCCGAGATATATCGGACCATTCGAAATTCTTGAGAGAGTTGGAGAGTTGGCATACAGGTTGGCATTACTGCCGTCATTGAGCCATGTTCATAACGTATTCCATGTATCCCAGTTACGGAAGTATATACCAGATCCTAGTCATGTCATTGATTTCGGCGAGATCGAAGTCGCTCAGGATGGCACGTTTGAGGAGAGACTGATCAGGATACTCGAGAGTCGAGTTAAGCAATTGAGGAACAAACTGATCGCTTTGGTCAAGGTTCAATGGTCACGTCACGGAGTGGAAGAAGCCACTTTGGAAACGGAAGATAACATGGAGTCCAGATTTCCAAAGTTATTTTCGTCTTGAGTTACGGGACGAAACTCCTTTTTAGTAGGAGAGTATGTATTATCCGGATTAATTATTGAGTATTTCATATGTATTTGAACCCTGTATTATTCGAAATTGTGATATCGATAATTGAAGTATGATATTTCTCGTATTTGTATCCTTGTACATGAGTATGGCAACATGTAATTTTCCCCATGCAAATACGTGATAACGTGCGCTAAGAAGGAAGCTTAACGTACGTTATCCGCCAGAGTTAGCATACGCTACGAATGTAGCGTAGCGTACGTTAAACCGCCAATAATTGAGCTGGACGGCTAGCACATGCGCCAGCCGGACATGGGTCCGGATAAGATTCCCGCGGATGAACCTGGACACTTTTGAAGTCAACGATTGTTAACGTACGCTAAGGAATGTGTCTAGCGTACGCTAATATGTGTTACTTACATACGTAACCTGATGGTGTAGCGTACGTAATCGAGTACAGAATGAAGACAGTTAACTATCAGTGATGATAGCGTACGCTAAGGACATCAAGGTAGCATACGCTAAATAGCTAACGTACGTTATTTGTGGAAGGATAACGTACGTAAGGACAGAAACATTATATAAGGGACAACACCCCATGTTATTTTGTTTATGTTTTCTTCACTTGTCCTTCATTTCTTTGGAGTCCAGAGAGCCTCCCCTCCTTCATAAGCATCCATAGGCCATGTATACTCGATCTTTGAAGATTGGATATCACATATGCTTGATTATTGAAGTGAAGAAACATCTTGGTTTGGCACACAAGCAACCGGAGTTGGACTCATACCTATTGTTTCGGTGTTTTCTTCATCTTAAGGTATGTTATGCTATCCCCAACCTTGGATTCATGTTCTTAAGGATGTTATGATCATACTACCGAGGATAGTAGATCACATAGACGACTTATGCAACCAAATATCATGTTTAGTAGTTGGGATGATTATGATTGAGTTATCATTGTTGGGAAAATCATAATTGGAATCTTGTTATGTCAGATGATGAGAATAGTGTTCTCAGATTGATAATCCGTATCGAATGTTATCGTCATATTGATCGTAGACTTAGTGTTGATGCCACTTTTTCTAAATGGACTTTAGATAGAATCATCAAAAGTTGTATCCTTTCTTATAAGTTGGATTGGTTAGTTCATCTTTGAGATAGAGTTTGAATGTAATGATGATATTGGAAACAAGCTCATCAACCTTAGATCACCCAAACTTCACATGAGAATGGTAATCGAGATTGAATATAAGTGTTGTGATGATATACATATCCTTGAATTCGAAGATGTTTGAATCCATAAGATCATTCATAATTGTATGAGCATGATATGTAGAAGAGTAACGTACATTAATCACTGAGGATTTCGTACGCTTCATCATCAATCAGAACAGTCGACTGATCAGTGAGAGACTGTCGTATGCTTGTTTAGCATACGCTATGCTCTGCAGCTTACGTACGCTAACGGGCAAGGTTAACATACGTTATGTTTGGTATGTAACGTACGTTATATCATCAGATGAGTTAGTCGGCTGATCAGAGAGGAACTGTCGATACATGGTTAGTGTACGCTAGACTTCGTAGCTTACGTACGCTAACGAGTAGGTTTAACGTACGCTACAAAGGATATGTAACGTACGTTATGCATGTCAGACAGGATACATTTTATGAACTTTCGACCGTAATTTGGATTGTTAGATGTTCGTACGACGTGAGATGAACTTTATATTATTTCTTTTGTTTAAGGTTCGAGCCTTGCTACGTGATTGATCGAAGGGGCGGCCTTCGAGTGTTTCGATATTCATGGAAGTATTATTCTTGTCTTCGAATCGAGGCAAGTACTTTAATTGTTCTATGTATTGTGTCGAGATTTATACGTCTCTACAGGCAATCACCTCAGAGACCGGGCAACCGAGCCGGAGCCTAGCAGCCAAGGCATATTGGCCGACCGAAGGTCCTAGGACAAGTCCTGGGGCCGAGCGATCGACATCCAAGGCGATCGTCTCTCGGTACTTGGCGATCGACTCCTGGTGACCGACCAAATGGCGACCGCCTCTTGCCACGCGAAGCCATCGCCCATCCAGTCAGCAAAGGCCGAAGCCCGAAGCAAGGACCCATGTGTAGATCCGGAAAAGGCACCGCAGAGCATGGATCGTTCACCACAGCCTGTCAGCATCTTCTCACCAACCGACAGACCCGCCGAAAGGTGTACAGTGGGACCGCCCGTGACAACGACTCAGGATGCGTGCAGGCTCCTCATTGGACCGCACGGCTGGCTGCCAGCAGCAGCCGCGGACTTTAAGGCAGACAGCCCACGTGACATAAATACGATCACCCCTTATTATATTACATGAAAGGCGATCGCCCGTCAGTAAACAGAGCATATCAGCTCCTATAAATAGAAGGCTGCCTGCACTTGGAAATCTCTGGGTCTCTCTCTGATTCAACTCATAACTAGGCTTTCTCACTCTTGGCAACAGCTGTCTCTCGGCCTTTCTTCTCTCTCAGCACCTCTTCCACGAAGGACGGTCGGCAGAGACGAAATACGCAGAGCTTCGCTCAAGATCTAGATAAATATGATCTTTTACACTTATTGTAATCGCATTCCTACATTAATATTTGTACCCAAACGTATTCTTATTAATAACATCTCGCGAGAGCATTCAAGCCCGGGCCTAACAAACCCGACAAATCTTGTGTTATTTCCATTCCCTCGGACGTGCTCTCGCAATTTGCTGTTGCTCGACCATTCCAGCAATATCTATCTTTGGATAATATTTCGGGCAACAACAATTGGCGCTAGAGGAAGGGCATCTAAACCTTCATTTTTATTCCTACAGTCTCGAAGAACACTCACTGTTCTCCAGGGCATATACTTGAAGAAACACTCACTGTTCTTCAGAGAAAATCTTTCAGAATCATGTCTTCTGCCTCCACGTCGAAGAAAGCCGCTGGCCAGTCAGCCGGACACCTCATTCCATCTCAATCCGAGCCCCGGCCTATGGCGGATGGAAGCCGCGGCGACCCGGGACTCTCGATCCCGCCCCCGAGGGACGGCCCAAGCCTCTCGCTCGATCGGTTCCAAACCGCGGAACAGATCGAAGAGGCCATGTCCATCCTTCAAGAGCGACGGAGAGCATTCGACGCGCCCGCTATAACCCCCTCGGCCATCCGCCGCGTGAGCAAGCGGAAGTTCAAGGGGTTAATGACCGAGCGATCGCCAGGTGACCCTGATTCACAAGAAAAGGCGTCCGCAAGGCAGGACACCTCCGTTTTCAGCCGCCTAGGCAGCGACCCATCATGGTGACCGGGGCAATCTGGCCCCAGCCACGAGACGACGGAGCCCGAGTTCGTCACCAGGAGTTCGGCGTACCCAACTCCCAGAAGGCAGGCCAACCATCTGGTTCCTCCTCGCCAAAGAACCTAGATCGGCAACTGCGGAGTCAGGAGATCGGTACACGATCGCCTCGGCTCCCGCTCCGTAAGCCGAACCACGAGCAACCATGCTACAGCGATGGCCGCGATGCAACGCCAGCTAGACGACATGAAGGCGCTCCTCGAAACTGGGGCAGGCGCCAATAGAAAGATCGCCGAGTCGAGCGAGCCACTCGCGGTCCACATCGAGCTCGCCCCCGTGCAGCGTAGGATCGCTCCTCCCAAAACACCTCTGTACGAGGGGAGGTCGGACCCAGAGACTCACCTGGGCAAGTTCCGAATCTATATGACCGGGTGTGGGGAATCAGACGCAACCAGATGCCGAATGTCCCCACTGACGCTGGACGACCTTGCCCACAGGTGGTACACCTCATTGCCGAAGCGATCCATCAATTCCTTTGATCAACTGGCGAACAGCTTCACAGCTTACTTCTCCGCCAAGGTCGCTCGGCCGGAAGGTCCCCATCGCATGATGCAAATCAGGCAGGGAGAAGAAGAGTCCGACGCAGACTACATCGACCGGGTAGACGAGATTATCCTCAACGGCGCGCCCGTAAGCGATGAGATCGCCCTCTACTCGGTCCTAGGGGGATTCCATGGTCTTTCGCCTATGTTCAGGCACCTTACGAAGGACCATCCCCCGACCTACGCGATCTTCTGCGCTAAAGCCGCAGACTTTCTGGCCAGGCAAAGGTTACTTTTCAACCTATGAATAACGCGATCGTCAGCCGAACGACGATCACTAGTCTTCCAGCCCGATCGCCATTATCAAGCAACATCATCAAAACCGGAGGACTCGTTCGCCATCTACAATTCACCATCTAACGTGATGGACTAAGGCACGAGATCGCCTCCCCCGCACAACGTACACCGTCGAAGGTCGGCATCTACATGATGATCCGAGGTAGAAGAGTGCAGCCATGGTCCTGGTGGTTGATGGAACCGACTGCTTAGGCCATGCAAGGTCCTTTTGGGCCACGATCGCCGGCCCTTCGTTTAAATACGAGGTCGGCGTAGTCTGAGGGCCCTCCAAAACTAATCAGTGGACACGCTCGCCCGCCCTCAAAGGTTCATCATATAACATGGTGGACCCGGACAATGCGACGCGTCCCTACCCCCGTCTCAACATACACCGTCGAGGGTCGCCATCTTCATGGCGGGCCGATGTGGAAGCAGAGCTAACAAGCCACGAAAGTGGAGTTGATTAATCCAACGACGCCCCGCGCCAGGACTCCTCTAGACCAAGACCGCACGCCCTTCGTTTAAATACGAGACGAGGCGCTGCCTAATAGAGGACCCTCACAATAAAATGAGTCACGAGACAGACAATGTCGCTCACGCACAAGACATGGTCATGGAGTCAGTCCATCGAACTCCGCGACTGTGCACGATTCCTCAACGACGAAATTATCAAGTTTCTAAGAGGGATCGACAAAGTTGTTTATTGCAGGTACAAGACCGAAGATAGCTAGCCAATTGACCCGATCGCCCAAATTCCGAAACCAAAGTCCGCTCGACGGGTTTCCCGTCTTCATCCTACACGATCGCCAGCAAGAACCACCTCGGAGCAAGCTGGGGGGCAATTGTTGTGTCGAGATTTATACGTCTCTACAGGCAATCGCCTCAGAGACCGGGCGATCGAGCCGGAGCCCAGTAGCCAAGGCAGATTGGCCGACCGAAGGTCCCAGGACAAGTCCCGGGGCTGAGCGATCGACATCCAAGGCGATCGTCTCTCGGTACTTGGCGATCGACTCCTGGTGACCGACCAAATGACGACTTCCTCATGCCACGTGAAGCCATCGCCCGTCCAGTCGACAAAGGCCGAAGCCCGAAGCAAGGACCCATGTGCAGATCCGGAAAAGGCGCCGCAGATCATGGATCGTTGACCACAGCCTGTCAGCATCTTCTCACCAACCGACAGACCCGCCGAAAGGTGTATAGTGGGACCGCCCGTGACATCAACTCAGGACGTGTGCAGGCTCCTCATTGGACCGCACGGCTGGCTGCCAGCAGCAGCCGCGGACTTTAAGGCTGACAGTCCACGTGATATAAATACGATCGCCCCTTATTATATTACATGAAAGGCGATCGCCCGTCAGTAAACAGAGCATCTCAGCTCCTATAAATAGAAGGCTGCCTGCACTTGGAAATCTCTGGGTCTCTCTCTGATTCAACTCATAACTTGGCTTTCTCACTCTTGGCAACAGCTGTCTCTCGGACTTTCTTCTCTCTCAGCACCTCTTCCACGAAAGACGGTCGGCAGAGACGAAATACGCAGAGCTTCGCTCAAGAGCTAGATAAATAGGATCTTTTACACTTATTGTAATCGCATTCCTACATTAATATTTGTACCCAAACGTATTCTTATTAATAACATCTCGCGAGAGCATTCAAGCCCGGGCCTAACAAACCCGGCAAATCTTGTGTTATTTCCATTCTCTCGGACGTGCTCTCGCAATTTGCTGTTGCTCGACCATTCCAGCAATATCTATCATTGGATAATATTTCTCAACACTATGTATTGATGTTATACATATTGTTGTGCATATATGTCGTTGTTGTATGTCCACCTCGTGTTGGTCCGACGGGATCATCGGGGATCTATGCTAGCGTGCGCTGGATCATCAGACGGGTTTTTCCACCTCGAGTTGGTTTGACGAAATCATCGGGGGATCTAGGCAGTGAACGCTGGATCATCGGAATTACCATATATATGTTGTGATATCATGTTGTGATTATCATTTGTGTATGTTATTTGTGAGTTTCTCGTAGGAGGAGACTCGTTGGTATTTTGTCATTTATGTTATTATTATTCTTCATGAGATGTTGAATAATAAGTTGTGGTACTTATACTAGCATCGTTGTGCTAACCCCTTCGGGGGTGAACAATGGTTTATGTTCAGGATCCAAGAGAGCAGGGAAACAACCACTGGAGCTGCATGATGACGAGGGTGCAAAGTGATGTTCCGGCCGGATTTAATTGTCGGTTGTTTATGTTGTTTTTAGTAAGTACTCGAGTACGTTGTCGTTTGTGATGATTGGATTTGGTGATGTATTAATTTTCTTCCTTTGGATATTTGTATTCTTGGTATTGGCTCAGAACTGTTGTATTTTATTTCAGTTACTTTCATATGTGGTATCTGTTATTGTCTTTTCATTTCTACAGCCTTGTAAATTCAAATGTAAAGGATTTACGGCACTGTAATATTCCTGAATATATCGGGGATGTTACACCCCTGACGAATACCATACTAGTTTTTCCCTTATTAGAAAATGATTTATACCCTAAGCCACTTTTATCATGGGCATGTTGCCAGTGCTTAGAATTTCTTCCATCCGTTTCGATGATTTCTCAAATGATTTCAAGATGGTCTCTAATTCTTCTTCTCACTTCTCGAGAGTTTTTACTTTGGCTTGGAGTAAAGCAAAATCATTTGTCTTGCTCTCATTATGAGACTTAGCCTCATTTAGATCGTGGGCAACTTGATGATTGCTTTCCATGAGTTTTTCAAATGTGACCTTTCTGTTTTCGCAATTAATAGACATATTTTCATAGTTATTTTTCAGCAAGTCATTTTCATCTTTTAGCTCTAAGTTTGAAAATTCGAGTTGCGTGTTTTCTCGTTTTAAAGTATCGTGGGCCATTTGAATGTTTTTGAATTCATTCAAGATATTTTCAAAGGTATGTGATGCATTTACAAGAATAGATGAATTTGAACTTACTTCATCATTGCTATCCTCATCATCCTGTATTTCTTTGGCCATAAAGCACATATATGCTTTATCTTCGATCTCAACATCGGAGGAGTCACTGTCAGTGACTGCCTGAAGGCACTCCTCGGTCTTGTTCGATAATGGCGATGCTTCTGATTCACCAATCAGGGCCTTGAGCTTGTTTTCCAGACACGCCTTCTTTCGTCCTTTTCTTGTTGCTCGGTTTTTGGCAACTTTTGTACTTTCGGGTGTGGACATTTATTTGCATAATGTCCAGGTTTTCTGCAGTTATAGCATAAGTTAGAATTACCAGAGGAAGGATATTCAGAGCTTACCTTGTGAAAAGGCTTGGGCCTGTAGGGGGTCTTTCCAGACTGTTTGATGAACTTTTTGAATTTGTGCATTAACAGGGCCATTTCATCTTCAGGATATCACCATCGATGTCTACAGTCTTTGTTGGGAAAACAAGAACCCTGTATCGAATCAGCCGGGATATCCGATCCCTGTATCGAATGATATTTGATAAAGAGGTTTTGACATATATGCCAATCTGAATACATTAAAGGAAACTGTATCGAAGCTTTGAGGCTTTATCCCGTATCGAAGACCATCCTCGAATCAAGCCCTTCAGTACAGCAAGAAGTCTTGTAAAAGACAAAGTATGGAAACTGTCTCGAAACTCAAAATACAGTTATCGTCCATACAGCTCTCAACAGGACAAAGAAGGAATATCCAGAAGTCAACTCCCGTTGAAAAGAAGTATTTAAATACTCAAAGGATAAAGTATTTAAATACTGCCAGACATCAGATCTTCAGAATCCCGCTAAATCCGGATCGTGTCATAATCCCGTTGAAACGGAATCTCATTCAAACGGATACATCTCAACGGATATATAATTCAGAGACTATATATATCTCATCTGGGCATTGAAGATCATACACTAGTAACCTAACACTCAAGCTATCAAAAGTTATCATCAGAGCAAAACATATCTCCAAAGCTTACTGCAATCAAGAATGAAAGAGATATACAGTGCTCATCACCCTGAACAACACTTCATCAACTGAAAGCTCTTAAAGTCAAAGTTGTTGTTCACCATCTGTTCTATACGTTGAACAAACTCAAAGATCAGCCCTGTGTGGACTGAACAATCTGTGCTCCTCCGGAACTGTGTGTGAAGGATTTGCATTGAAGAAGACGAAGCTTCAGAACTGTGTGTGAAGAAGCAAGTCAAAGCATTAGCTCAAAACCAATCTGTGTGAACGGTTTAAGCTAAGATCTTTATATCAATCTGTGTGAACGATATATTGATTGTGTGTGTTGTTATAATTACGTAGTTGTGTACGTAGTAATTATAATAAACTTTTTACTCCTGTGTGGAGGACCAGTGGACGTAGAGGGGTTTACCTCGAACCACTTTAATTACTGTGTTATTTACCTTCAGTTTTTACTGTTTTAAATTACTGTGATAAATTAAGTATACATTATACACTTAGTTGTTGTATCCACAGCAACCTACTGTATCCAAGACTTCCGCTACGCACTCAGATTTAAAATCCATACAGTTTGTTGTTTAAACTATTTCCCAAACTGTATCCAGTATACTTAGTGGCAAACAAGTGGTATCGGAGAGGTAGATTCTAAAAAGAATCAGTCATATTCTTAACCGAATCAGATTCAAATCACTTATTTTCAAAACAGTCTCTTTCATTCCTATATTATCAGTATGGATACTTCTATGATTAACAAAGTCCCTATGTTCTCTATTAATGAATTTGACGACTGGAGAATTAGAATGGAAGCTCATCTTGCAGCAATGCACGAAGAGATGATTTTTGTTATACAGGATGGTCCTATCAAGATCATGAAGGTAAATCCGGCCGCAAGGATTGATGGCCAAGCCCATGCTGAAATGCTCGAGAAGGAACGCGAGCAATGGACAACAGATGAAAGGAAGCGAGCCAATCTCGACAATGTGGCTAAAAACGCGTTATTTGTCACTCTTGACAAAGGCACGTTCTCAAAGGTAAAGAGCTGCAAAACAGCCAAAGAATTCTGGGATAAACTCAAGTTGATTTGTGAGGGAACTGAGCTCTCAAAAGAAAACAAGATTTCAAAACTGACTCAGCAATTTGAATCTTTCTAAATGAAACCAACTGAAACACTTGAGGAACTTGACCTCAGATTCACTGGTATTGTTGGTGAACTTGAAGCGTTGGGCAAAATTTACACCCAAAAGGAGAAGAACTTAAAAATTTTCAGATCTCTCCCAGCCCGATGGGACATTAAGACCACAGCTATGCATGTATCTTGCAATCTTAATGAAATATCTACTTTTGATCTCTTCTATGACCTTAAAGCTTTTGAGTATGATATTGACAGAAGAGAGAAAGCTGAAGAATCTCCTTCAAAGGTCACAGCTCTCGCCGCTGTATCGAACCGTCGACACAGCATGCCTAGCTCGTCGAAGCCAAGTCACAAGAATGCTGACAGTGACGACGACATCCTGTCTCAAGATGAAATGGCGCTTCTAATGCATAAATTCAAAAAGTTCATCAAACAACTGAAAGACTCCTACGTGCCCAAACTCGCCATAAGGTAAGTACCGAAACATCATCTGGTGATGCTAACCTGTGCTATAATTGCAGGAAACCAGGGCATTATGCAAATAAATGTCCTCATCCCAAAGTCCAAAAGTTGCCCAAGGCCGAGCAACAAGAGAGAGATGAAAGAAGACGTGCTTGGAAAGACAAGCTCAAGGCCCTGATTGGAGAATCAGAAGCCTCCCCCACACCTTCCAAATCAGCAGAATGTCTTCAGGTGGTCACTGAAAGTGATTCATTTGACGATGAGTTCGATGATAAAGCATATATGTGCTTTATGGCCAAAGATGTTCCGTAAGGTGAAGATGACGATGAGGTAAGTTCAACCTCACTATTCCACAAATGCATCTCATACTTTCGAAAACATGATGAATGAATTTAAAAACATTCAAAAGGCCCATGAGACTCTGAAATCTGAGAACATACAGCTTCAATTAACTAATTTAGAGCTGAAAGATGAAAATGATTTGCTGAAAATAAATTACGAAAATATGTCTCTTGACTGTGAAACCAGCAAAGTCGATTTTGAAAAACTCATGGAGAACAATCATCAACTTGCTCATGAACTAAATGAGGTTAAAACCCACAATGAGAGCAAGACAAATGATTTGGTTCTACTACAAGCAAAAATCACAACTCTCGAAAAGAGAGAAACTGAACTTGAGACCACTCTGAAATCGTTCGAGAAATCGTCCAAAAGAATGGAAGAAATTCTGAGCACTGGGCAACATGCTCATGATAAAAGTGGCTTAGGATATAGCTCATGTTCAAACAAAGGGCAAACTAGTACAGTGTTCGTCAAGAGTGTGGAACACATTCCAGAATCGAAAGATACTCCCAGTCCCATGAAGGAACCTGTTGTACCGAGAAAACCGAAGGCTGCAATTCTGCTCCCGAAATCCTATTCCAGACAGCGGAATCATAAGCCATTCCAACCTGTGAGGCGAACTCAACAACATGCTCCCAGAGCATATCAACAGCACCAACAACCGTTCAGAAGAAAGGCTGTATCCAACTACCAAAGGCCCGCACGACAGTACTATCAGTACAACACGCCGAGGTATTGGATACAGGAGCCCCGTTATCCCTCAAGACAGCAGATGCCAGTTCAATATCAACAACAGCATTGGGAATCCAACTGGAGACCCAGAACACAAGCTATTAGGCCTAAGAAAATGTCTCCACCTCCTAGACGGCACTTGTACTGGAATAATAATAATAACCCTGAATTTTACATGCATAATAATTATCATAATTATAACGACTACGAATATGCCCCCCGTAGATATCGCAACACTGTACCGAGTATGTCCTACAGTAAACCAATTGCTGCCAGCAAAACTTGGGTACCAAGAGGAACTAACAATCATGGACCCAAAAATCAAAGGGGACCTAAATCTACCTAATTTCTTTGTTACAGGACATTCTAGAGGAGGATACCTGGTACTTTGATAGTGGATGCTCTCGACACATGACCGGTGATAGGAGCAAGCTATCTGATTTTGTAGAAGGTCGCGGTCCAAAAGTTCGTTTCGGTGATAAGTCTAAAGGAAGAACAAGAGGGAAAGGAAACCTACTTGTCGGGAAATTCAAAGTCACCGATGTTGCATATGTTGAAGGCTTACAGTATAATCTACTTAGTATTAGCCGCCCGTGATAAACAGCCTCGGTAAAATTCTATATAGATCGTCAGAGAGTCAAAAACATCCAAACCAAGGAAGTTGTGCTTACAGAAGCGATCGTAATATGTATATTGCCGATCGGAAGCCTATGAGCTCCTCAATTCCATGTTTTGTTGCCAAAGGCACCGCAGATATTAGCCGGTTATGGCACAAGAGGATGTCTCACGTCAACTTCAAGACAATCAACAAGCTTTCAAGACAGGAATGGTTAGAGGTTTGCCAAATGTGTCATTCAAGAAGGATGGTCTGCGGACCATGTCGAAAGGCAAGCAAATCAAGTCAACCCCGAAAAGCAAATCCTACCTTTCAACCCAAAGAGTGTTGGAAATGCTACACATGGATCTCTACGGTCCCGTAGACCCGTAAGTTTGGGAGGTAAGAAATACCGCATGGTTGTTGTTGATGATTATTCCGTATGCTTGGACGATCTTTCTTAGCAAGAAGAAGGAAACAACTTCAAAGCCGCCGAGCTCCCGAGAAAGTTGCAAAATGAAAAAGCATCGAGTATCGTGTGCATTCTGCTCCGGCTGCAGGTACAGAATTCACTAACCGCTTTATAGAGCAATACTGTTTGGAGAATGGAATACAGCACGAATACTCAGCTGCCCGTACACCTCAACAAAATGGTGTTGCCGAGCGAAAGAATAGGACGTTGAAAGAAGCAACAAGGACAATGATTGCCGCAAGCAAATTGCCACAGCATTTCTGGAGTGAAGCAACCAATACAGCGTGCTACACTCAAAACCGCTGTATCGTCAACAAACACCACAACAAAACAGCATATGAGGTATGGAATAACATAACTCCATTAGTTTCGGATTTTCACATTTTTGGATGCAGGTGTTATGTATTGAATAATGGGAAGGACCAACTTAGAACCTTTGATGAAAAATCAGATGAAGGAATATTCGTAGGATACTCCTCCGTCAGCAAAGCTTTCAGAATCTTTAATAAAAGAAAGCTGACGATCGAGGAATCAGTTCATGTAGTGTTCGATGAACCACACCATGACCCTACAGGAGTAGATGATATCACTCAGAACATTCACCATCTATCTATCTTGGATCCACCAACACCCATAGAACCTGTCGTTGATTTAGAAATTGTTAGAAAAAACAAACACCCTGTATCGAAACAGCCGGGATACTCGAATCCCTGTATCGAATGTCATAAAGAAGGTTTTGACATATATGCCAAATACAGTAAAGGAAATCAGACGAGGCTTTAAGGCTTTATCTGTATCGAAGACTCCGCCTCGAATCAAAGATAAGTAAAGCTCACAAGACAAAGAAGAAGACTTGTAAAAGACCAAGTATGGAAACTGTCTCGATGCTCAAAATACAGTTATCTTCCATACAGTTCACAAAAAGACAAGAAGGAACACAAGTCAAGACCCGTTGAACAAAGAAGTATTTAAATACTCAAGGATAAAGTATTTAAATACTGCCAGTCTTCAGATCTTCAGAATCCCGCGAAATCCGGATCGTGTCTTAATCCCGTTGAAACGGAATCTCATTCAAACGGACACATCTCAACGGATACTTTCTTCAGAGACTATATATATCCTATGAAGACATTGAATATCAGTTACCCAAGTAACCTAACATTCAAGCTATCAAAGTTATCATCAGAGCAAACATATCTCCAAGGCATACTGCAATTAAGAACGAAAGAGATATACAGTGCTCAACATCAAGAATGCCATCATCACCAAGAACTTGATATTCAAGTCACTGTTCTTACACAGTTACCTACGCTTTACCTCTGTAAAACCGAGCTCGTGTGAACTCAACAAGTTATTCGACTGTGGGACGAATAAGGACGAAGCTTTGGAACCGTGTGTGAAGAAGCTAGTCAAGAAAGAAGCTTTAACCAACTGTGTGAACGGTTGAAAGTGATATTCTTTGTATCAATGCTGTGAACGATACAAGGATAGGTTTGTTTATAATTACGTAGTTGTGTACGCAGAATTATAATAAACTTTTACTCTGTGTGGAGGACCAAAGGACGTAGAGGGTTTACCTCGAACCACTTTAATTATCAGTATTATTTACCTTCGACTTTTATCGTTTTAAAATAACTGTGATATATTAAGTATACACCATACACTTAGTTGCTGTATCCATAGCAACCTACTGTATCCAAGACTTCCGCTACGCACTCAGATTTAGATTCCGTACAGTTTGTTGTTTAAACTATTTTTCCAAACTGTATCCAGTATACTTAAGTGGCCAACAAGTGGTATCAGAGCGGTTGATTCTAAAAAGAATCTGTATTTCTTTTAATCGAATCAGATTCAAATCACTTATTTTCAAAACAGTCTCTTTCATTCCTATATTATCAGTATGGATACTTCTATGATTAACAAAGTTCCTATGTTCTCTATTAACGAATTTGACGACTGGAGAATTAGAATGGAAGCTCGTCTTGCAGCAATGCACGAAGAGATGATTTTTGTTATACAGGATGGTCCTATCAAGATCATGAAGGTCAATCCGGCCGCAAGGATTGAGGGCCAAGCCCATGCTGAAATGCTCGAGAAGGAACGCGAGCAATGGACAACCGATGAAAGAAAGCGAGCAAATCTCGACAACGTGGCTAAGAACGCGTTATTTGTCACTCTTGACAAAGGCACGTTCTCAAAGGTAAAGAGCTGCAAAATGCCAAAGAAATCAGGATAAACTCAAGTTAATTTGTGAGGGAACGAGCTCTCAAAAGAAAACAAGATTTCAAAACTTACTCAAAGAATTTGAATCCTTTGAAATGAAACCATCGGAAACACTTGAGGAACTTGACCTCAGATTTACGGGTATTGTTGGTGAACTTGAAGCGTTGGGCAAGATTTACACCCAAAAGGAGAAGAACTTAAAAATTTTCAGATCTCTCCCGGCCCGATGGGACATTAAGACCACAAATATGCGTGTATCCTGTAATCTTAATGAAATATCCACTTTTGATCTCTTCTCGACCTTAAAGCTTTTGAGTATGACATCGACGTAAGAGAGAAAGTCAAGAATCTCCTTCAAAGGTCACAGCCTCGCCGCCAGACGAACCGTCGACACAAAGATGCCTAGCTCGCCGAAACCCGGTCACAAGAATGCCGATAAAGGATTTACGACATCCCGTCCCAAGATGAAATGGCGCTTCTAATGCATAAATTCAAAAAGTTTATCAAACATGAAAGACTCCCTGTGCCCAAACTCACAACAAGGTAAGTACCAAACATCATCTCGGTGATGCTAACTCGTGCTATAATCGCAGGAAACTGTGCCATTATGCAAACAAATGTCCTCATCCCAAAGTCCAAAGATTGCCGAGGCCGAGCAACAAGAGAGAGATGAAAGAAGACGTGCTTGGAAAGACAAGCTCAAGGCCCCGATTGGAGAATCGAAGCCTCCCCACATCATCCAAATCAGCGAATGTCTTCAGTGGTCATCGAAGTGATTCATCTGACGATGAGTTCGATGATAAAGCATACATGTGCTTTATGGCCAAAGATGTTCCAGAAGGTGAAGACAGCGACGATGAGGTAAATTCAACCTCAGCTATTCCACCTAATGCATCTCATACTTTCGAAAATATGATGAATGAATTCAAAAACATTCAAAAGGCCCATGAGACTCTAAAAACTGAGAATATACAGCTTCAATTAACAAATCTAGAGCTGAAAGATGAAAATGACTTGCTGAAAATAAACTATGAAAATATGTCTCTTGATTGTGAAACCAGCAAGGTCGATTTTGAAAAACTCATGGAGAGCAATCATCAACTTGCTCGTGATCTAAATGTGTTTAAAACCCACAATGAGAGCAAGACAAATGATTTGGTTCTACTACAAACCAAAATCACATCTCTCGAAAAGCGCGAAACTGAACTTGAGACCATTCTGAAGTCTTTTGAAAAATCGTCCAAAAGAATGGAAGAAATTCTAAGCACTGGGCAACATGCTCATGATAAAAGTGGCTTAGGATACAGCTCATGTTCGAACAAAGGGAAATCTAGTACTGTGTTCGTCAAGAGTGTGGAACACATTCCAGAATCGGAAGATACTCCTAGTCCCATAAAGGAACTCATTGCATCGAGAAGACCGAAGGCTGCACTCGCCCCACAACTCTACTATTCGAGACAGTGGTACCAACAACCACTCGTATAGGCGTAATCTACAGATGCTCCGAAGCATATCATCCAAGCCGATCATTCAGAAGAAAGCGGTATCCAACCACCAAAGGCCCGCACGGCGGTACCCTCGGTCAGATGCGCCTAGGTATTGGATACAGGAGCCCCGTTATCCCTCAAGACAGCAGATGCCGATTCGGATCATCAACGGCATTGGGAATCCAACTGGAGACCCGTAAGACAAGCTGTTAGGCCTAGGAAAATGGCTCCACCTCCTAGACGGCACTCAGATCGAACAATGATAATAACCCTGAATTTTACATGCATAGTAATTATCATGATTATAACAACTACGGATATGCCCCCCGTAGATATCGCAATACTGTACCGAGTACATCCTACAGTAAACCAATTGTTGTCAGGAAAGTTTGGGTACCTAAAGGAACTAACACATATGGACCCAAAAATCAAAGGGGACCTAAATCTACCTAAATTCTTTGTTACAGGACATTCTAGAAGAGGATACCTGGTACTTCGATAGTGGATGCTCTCGTCACATGACCGGAGATAGGAGCAAGCTATCTGATTTTGTAGAAGGTCGTGCTCCAAAAGTTCGCCTCGGTGATAAGTCCAAAGGAAGAACAAGAGGGAAAGGAAACCTACTTGTCGGGAAATTCAAGGTCACCGATGTTGCATATGTTGAAGGCTTACAGTATAATCTACTTAGTATTAGCCAGTTCTGTGATAAACAGTTCTCGGTGAAATTCTATATATATCGCTGTAGAGTCAAGAACGTCCAAACCAAGGAAGTTGTGCTTACAGGAAGCAGATCAGGTAATATGTACATTGCTGACTGGAAGCCTATGAGCTCCTCAATTCCATGTTTTGTTGCCAAAGGCACTGCAGATATTAGCTGGTTATGGCACAAGAGGATGTCTCACGTCAACTTCAAGACGATCAACAAGCTTTCAAGACAGGGTATGGTTAGAGGTTTGCCAGATGTGTCATTCAAGAAGGACAGCGTCTGCGGACCATGCCAGAAAGGCAAGCAAATCAAGTCAACCCTGAAAAGCAAATCCTACCTTTCAACCCAAAGAGTGTTGGAAATGCTACACATGGATCTCTACGGTCCTCAGACCCGAAGTTTGGGAGGTAAGAAATATTGCATGGTTGTTGTTGATGATTATTCCAGGTATGCTTGGACGATCTTTCTTAGCAAGAAGAAGGAAACAACATCAAGGCTGCCCGAGCTCCTGAGAAAGTTGCAAAATGAAAAAGCATCGAGTATCGTGTGCATTCGTTCCGACAGAGGTACTGAATTTACTAACCGCTTTATAGAACAATACTGTTCGGAGAATGGAATACAAAGACGAATACTCACCGCCCGTACACCTCAACAAAATGGTGTTGCCGAGCGAAAGAATAGGACGTTGAAAGAAGCAACAAGGACAATGATTGCCGCAAGCAAATTGCCACAAGAGTTTCGGGTGAAGCAACCAATACGGCTACACTCAAAACCGTATCGTCAACAAGCACCATAACAAAACAAATTTTATGAGGTATGGAATAACAAAACTCCATTAGTTTCGTATTTTCACATTTTTGGATGCAGTGTGTTATGTATTGAACAATGGGAAGGACCAACTTAGAACCTTTGATGAAAAATCGATGAATGAATATTCGTAGGATACTCCTCCACAAGAAAGCTTTTAATCTTCAATAAAAGGAGGTCGACGATCGAGGAATCGGTTCATGTAGTGTTCGACGAACCACACCATGACCCTACGTGAGTAGATGATATCACTCGGGACATTCACCATCTATCTATCTTGGATCCACCTACACCCATAGAACCCGTAGTTGATTTAGAAATCAACCCCGCACCGTAAGAATCGATGTGGATGAAGCCGACGCATGTCAAGCCGCACCCACGTAAACTTTCGATACAAGACGGATCCTGAACTAGAACCCGACCGAAGATGGTTGAGAGATCACCCGCAAGAGCTGATCATTGGAAACATTAATGCCGGTGTTTCTACTCGTAGGAGAATACAGAATACACAAGGAAATGTACTTTGTGCACAAGAAGAATCTAATGCTGAAGTTTCACAGTTTCCTGAATGGAAATCTCAATCCGAACTTAGAGATCGAATATGTGCACTATCGCCGTATTCTTAGCCTCCTCAACTCCTGTTTCGACCATAGACGCTCTTAACAACTCTCATTGGATCACATCTATGGAAGAAGAGCTTAACGGTTTCGAAACAAACAATGTATGGTATCTCGTACCCAGACCGACACACCAATCGGTTATAGGAACCAAATGGGTATTTCGAAACAAAAAGGATCGAAATGGACTTATCATAAGAAACAAATCCAGACTAGTAGCACAAGGCTATTGTCAGGAAGAAGGAATCGACTATGATGAAACCTTCGCCCCTGTAGCGAGACTAGAAGCCATTAGGATATTTTTAGCCTTTGCCGCCCATAAGAGTTTTATCGTATACCAAATGGAAGTCAAGAGTGCTTTCCTGAATGGAGAACTTGCAGAAGAAGTTTATGTTGAACAACCACTAGGGTTTGCCAACACAGACGGTATCGATCTAGTTTACAGGCTAAGGAAAGCCCTGTACGGACTTAAACAAGCCCCTAGAGCCTGGTACGAAACCCTGTCCCAATATCTCACCAACAACGGATTTGAGAAAGGTGCTGTGGACAAAACCTTGTTCAAGATACAGGAAGGTGATGACCTTCTAATGGTACAAATCTATGTCGATGATATTATTTTTGGTTCAACTAACCTTGCTCTATGTCAAAGGTTCTCACAGCTCATGCAAAGCAAATTTGAAATGAGTATGATGGGGGAACTTAGTTATTTCCTAGGTTTGCAGGTAAAGCGATTTGCCTATGTATATTCATCAACCAGAGAAATACGGAAGGAGCTTCTCAACAAATTTGGAATGAACACTTCCAAATCCTCGCCAACCCCTATGAGCACTTCCGTGCAAATTAGTGCCGATGAAGCCGGAAAGCCGTTTGACCAATCACTCTACAGAAGCTCATTGGTTCGCTCCTGTACCTAACGGCTAGCAGCCCGATATCCAAGATGATGTTGGAGTGTGTGCGAGATATCAAGTTGCACCTAAGGAATCACACTTCAATACAGCTAAACGAATCCTCAAGTACATTAAAGGAACAATCGATGCAGGATCGTGGTATCCTAAGGAAGGCGGATTCGATTTAGTTGGATACAGCGACTCGGATCTCGGAGGTCGCAAGCTAGATAGGAAGAGTACAAGTGGAACTTGTCACTTTCTCGGACCTAGACTCGTTTCTTGGTTCAAGAAGAAGCAATTGGCTAACTCTCTTCCACGGCCGAATCGTAGTACTATGTCATTGTAGCCGCCGTATGCAGATCCTTGGATGCGGAACAAGCTGCCGACTATGGAATCGATGCTAGAGAGACTCCAATCATGTGTGATAGCACGAGTGCAATTGCAATCACGCACAACCCTGTTCTGCACTCGCGCACTAAGCATATCAACATGAAGCATCATTTTATCAGGAATCATGTCGAGAACAAGGATGTTCGCCTGGAAAAAGTTCATACAGACGTTCAGCTGGCCGACATCTTCACCAAGCCTCTCGACACAGCAAGATTCAACATGCTCAGACAAGAATTGGGAATACTACAGCCAGAGTCCCTGTAAGTAATTTACTATTTTTACTCAACAATTGAGGGGGAATGTCAGAAGACCCGTGAATACGATTCAACATTAATTATCTGTACACTCGGAATCATCAATACAAGATCAGAGCAAGCTTAACGCATATGAATCCTACAGCTGGTGTGTGCAATAATTAAGGGGGAATACTGTAGGACCCATGAATACAGCATTAATCCAAATATTGCTGTATGGAATTCAAAACCTATTAATATCTTTTTTAAGGGAGAACGATGTATCGACGTGGAGAACAGCACATGCTATAGGATTTCGATTCAGTATATAATATAATATTATTTCTTTTTAAAATAATTTTTGTCCACGTGCCCTGCTTTTATGTCAACGTCATGTTCATTAAATGCCTTACACGACATCTGGACAACTGAATCTCAAAAGCCGCGATGTTTTCAAATTGTTTATCATTTTTAAACCGCCGTTTTAGGCAATTAGGGTATCAACCTATGTCAGAAGTGGGACCCGCTGTATTTTTAAACCATTTAATGGATTAGCGTACTAGTTACACTCGATCCATCTTGACCGTTAATTTCAAAACCGGTTCCCATCCCTTAAAATCTGACCATTCGTACTCTGCAAAACCCTATTTCGCCGCCCAAGTATAAAAGGACTGTATCTGCCATTAGAGACTCTTTACGCTTTCTGCAATTACAAGAGTTCTCAAGCAAACAGCCTACATATTTTCTGCATATTCACTGCGTAATTCGATTGTTTTCTTCCACCCCACTTCTTAAGAAAACTTCAATGGCTGGACAATCTTCTTCCCCTATTTTGAAGAAATCCTCCAACATCATTGATGGCCGGATCTTCTCCAAACCCGTCATCATCGAGCGTATTCTCTCGGAAACCAACGACTCAGAGCCGATGGAGTATATCATTACTCGTCTTGAACAACAAGGTCTCTATCGCCTTGGGAGCAAAACCGCCGACAAATACGACGCCCATCTGGTTGAGGAATTCTACCTCAACGCCGCCGTCCGTTTTCTGTCACTAGCCCAGGGAGGACATGTTGCTAACATCACTGCAACAGTCCAGGGAGTGACAATCTGTATCAATCGCGATCTACTTCAAAGAATCTACAGGCTGCCCGCCGATGGTCTCACCATGGACCAACTTGAGACGTTCGGGTCTCACGAGCTTATTACCAAGTTTTATGGACTATTTACAGGGTCCAAAGTGGTTGATATGGTGACAACTACTTGTCAAAAAAAAAATTTCTTCTTCATTTTGTCTATCTTCATGACTTTTGCTCCAGGATCATTGAAAACCGAACCGGTGCATTCGAGATGTGCACGAACCTAAGGTTCAGAATGATGGTAGCTATTTTGACCTGTGAAAAGGTCAATTGGTGCCAAATCATTCTGAAACGTCTTCAAGAAGAGGTGTGCAAACCTGCCACCCAAAAGAAATCCTTTGGTTTAATGCTGAACTACATTCTGACGAAGTGCGGACTGACGCAATCCGCCGATGCCAAGAAAAATAGCTCGAGGATATACTTAGGAGGTGTCAAACCCTCTGCGTATAACCAGAGCACCATGCATTGCAACCATCCGAGAACCAGGCACATGCCAATTTACGCCAACCCAAGAGATGAAACCGTGAAGGTCCCGTAAATGGAATCTTCAAAGAAGCGAAAGCGATCTCACAAAGAAGAAACACTCTGGGTGAGAAATCCAAGAAGAGACTTAGGAGGCTTTCAAAATCAAATCGCCAAGCACTCCAAGGATTTCTAGCCCGTGGCGCAACCCACTAATGAAGAACCCCAGGGCCCAACCCCTGTGGAAGAGGTGTCTCCTACTGCATCGACAGTAGATCCCGAGCCTTTGGCGGCTACGACGGATATAGAGACATCTGCCAACGCTCAAGACTTTAGCAAGTTGGATGCCCATTCGGAGCCAAAAGCTACTTCTCCTCTGCGGGACCCCACACCCGTACAGGATCCAATTTCCTTAAGGGCACCATCCCCTACAAGGAGTCCATCTTCCGTACAGGATCCCATACTGCACTCTAATCCTCAAACAGCGTCTCGCACGTTATTCAAGTCCCTCCCCGACTCGATCATAAATCAAACACTTCTTTCGGTTCAAATTGAACACGCATACGAAAGATTCCTGCAATGGAAAGGCTATAGGCTAGCTCCGCATTTATACACCTGCATAACCGGAGCGAGTGGAGCCACGAAGAGAGATTTGTCTCCAAGTAACAGACTCAATCAAATTGAGGCCCCGCTCGATGGGACAACGCCTCTTGCAAGGATCTAATTGAAAGCCACCCGCACAACCGACGCCAGAGGAAATGAAAGAAGAAGTCGAGGATTCTCCCATTAATCCAAAAGATGACGACGATCATGACTCGGGACGACGCATTTACGACGCTTTACAAGCGGTGTCCGAGAATGAGCCGTGAAGAGGCTGAAGCCCGAGACGCCTCTCCACCCAGAAATGACGAAGGGCCTTCTACCCAATCCAATCCCCCTTCGCCACAGCCCGAGAACATTCCCGACCATGAGGAATCAGTCCCTCCAGTCGAGGAAATTCAAGAAATTTTGGAACAGGCACCCGAGCCTGCTGCGACCGAACAAGAATCCGTTCCTGAAAGCCAACAGGAGGATTCAGTCCCTCCTGCATCAATATCTGCCGAAGAATCTTCGACACAGGACGCTTCCCAACCCACTGTCGCCGAACCACAGGAAGCTGCTCCCGCCCCTTCGACCTTGGAATCCGAGGACGGTACCGAACCTGAGGATGTCCAACTTACTTCACGTCCATCCGTGAATGTAAGAAGGCTGAACAGCGCTGCAGACCTTGCCGAACCAGACTCTCCGATCTCTACTGCACGAAAAGAGCGCCTACGAGCTCTTGGCCTTCAGACTGTATTTATCCAAGATGCAGTAAATGCTTTATCTTCCGTTGAAAAGGCACTGAATTGGATGCACACCTCTGCCGTCGAAGAAATGACCACTCTTCAACACGAAGTATCTCGAGTTGTCGACGCATTCATTCTTCTGCCAGAAGTTTTCAAGCAAGCCTTGAAGATCATGGAAGATAAGCAGGAGCAACTGCTGAAAGAGGAAGCTACAAAGACAAGGATATCTGAAGCCAAGACAGCTTGTGCAATGATTGAGAACAGCTCTCAACTCCGTGCTCACGACAAATGCATCAAAGATATGTCGCAGACTCTTTCCTCCCTTGTCGAAAGAATAACCAGCATCGAGACCAAACAGGACGCCGCTCTTGAAATCCTGCAAAGTCTTGATGATGCCAAAAAGGGGGAAGAGGCATGAGAAGCTGCAAGGAGAATAAGGCTGCAACAAGAAAGGGAATTTTAGGCTGCTCAGAACAATATCTCTGCCGAATTGAACAAGCTAGCACCTCAATCCCATAGCTTTATAATTTCAGGCTCCAGACCGGAATTCCATGACCCCAATGTCCCTTGGCAAACTCTCATTCAAAGACCTTCGGAAATTCGTCTGCCGACCAACCGCAACCCAACTGCCGACGAAGTGAAGCAATGGAGGAAGAATGAACTGATGAGATATTTTGTCAGACTCATCAAAGAATCCGCCATCTTCAAGAGTTATAAAACGTTAGCGGAAGCGGCAGATAAGTTTACGAAGATGCTAGAAGACGGGAAACTCCCTCTCCAAATCGAGATGAAATCTAAACATAGAAGAGGAGATCGGGTCACCCATCCAGAAGATTGGATACTTGCCTTTGATCTTTCATATGAAGGAAGAGCGATTTACCAGGATCGAGGCAATGATTCACTTCAAAACTGGTGGCGCGGCACCGAGAACGAACCCGGAAAAAGACCATGGAGGCATGCGGATTATAGATGAGGAGATGAAATTTATGTATATTATTTTTATTGTAATTTCTATTCGAAACAGCAAACTTTGTACTCAATCATTTTTTAATATCAATAAAAACCGTTTGTTTGTTTTGAAAGATTACAACTCGTAATCTACTGTGTTTATGTATGATTACTTAAAATTGTTTGATAGGAATCTCAAGTTAGATAAACTTGATTGAAAAATAAGTCGCATTTAACTTGTCTACGAACAGTTCATAGTTTCAGTTGTAAACTTAGAATACAGTGTAAGATTGTGCCTGCGCACCAATCATAGGCTTAAGTTGTAAACTGTATCGAACTTGCCTGCGAGCAGTTCATTATTGTAGACTAAGTCACTAAGTCAGACCTTTGACAAAAGACCAAGAAATCTGCCAGAAGTCATCCAAGGAGATCACCTCATAAAGAAGGTTTTGGCATCATCAATAAGACTCGAAAAGTTAAGTAAGTTGGTCTTGGCAAATTGTCAAAAAGGGGGAAATTGTTAGGAAAAACAAACACCCTGTATCGAAACAGCCGGGATACTCGAATCCCTGTATCGAATGTCATAAAGAAGGTTTTGACATATATGCCAAATACAGTAAAGGAAACTGTATCGAGGCTTTAAGGCTTTATCCTGTATCGAAGACCTGCCTCGAATCAGCATAAGTGAAGCTCGTCAGTACAGCAAGAAGACTTGTAAAAGACCAAGTATGGAAACTGTCTCGATGCTCAAAATACAGTTATCTTCCATACAGTTCACAAAAAGACAAGAAGGAACACAAGTCAAGACCCGTTGAACAAAGAAGTATTTAAATACTCAAGGATAAAGTATTTAAATACTGCCAGTCTTCAGATCTTCAGAATCCCGCGAAATCCGGATCGTGTCTTAATCCCGTTGAAACGGAATCTCATTCAAACGGACACATCTCAACGGATACTTTCTTCAGAGACTATATATATCCTATGAAGACATTGAAGATCAGTTACCCAAGTAACCTAACATTCAAGCTATCAAAGTTATCATCAGAGCAAACATATCTCTAAGGCATACTGCAATTAAGAACGAAAGAGATATACAGTGCTCAACATCAAGAACAGCCATCATCAGCTCAAGAACTTGATATTCGAAGTTCTTTGTTCTTACCAGTTACCTACCTTTTACCTCTGTGTAAAACCGAGCTCTGTGTGAACTCAACAAGTTATTCTCGACTGTGTGGGACGAATAAGGACGAAGCTTGAACCGTGTGTGAAGAAGCTAGTCAAGAAGGAAGCTTTAACCAATCTGTGTGAACGGTTGAAAGTGATATTCTTTGTATCAATCTGTGTGAACGATACAAGGATAGGTTTGTTTATAATTACGTAGTTGTGTACGCAGTAATTATAATAAACTTTTTACTCCTGTGTGGAGGACCAGTGGACGTAGAGGGGTTTACCTCGAACCACTTTAATTACTGTATTATTTACCTTCAGCTTTTACTGTTTTAAAATAACTGTGATATATTAAGTATACACCATACACTTAGTTGCTGTATCCATAGCAACCTACTGTATCCAAGACTTCCGCTACGCACTCAGATTTAGATTCCGTACAATTTGTTGTTTAAACTATTTTTCCAAACTGTATCCAGTATACTTAAGTGGCCAACAGAAATCAACCCCGCAGCTGTAAGAATCGAAGTGGACGAAGTCGACGCTGTACAAGCTGAAGCAGTATCCACAGAATCTTTCAATACAGTACGGAATCCTGAATTATAACCCGACCGAAGATGGTTGAGAGATCACCCGCAAGAGCTGATCATTGGAAACATTAATGCCGGTGTTTCTACTCGTAGGAGAATACAGAGTACACAAGGAAATGTACTTTGTGCACAAGGAGAATCTAATTCTGAAGTTTCACAGTTTCCTGAATGGAAATCTCAATCCGAACTTAGGAGACTCAATATGTGCACTATCGCTGTATTCTTAGCCCCCCGAACTGTTTTCACCATAGACGCTCTTAATAACTCTCATTGGATAACATCTATGGAAGAAGAGCTTAACGGTTTCGAAAGAAACAATGTATGGTATCTTGTACCTGCATCAACACACCAATCGGTTATAGGAACCAAATGGGTATTTCGAAACAAAAAGGATCGAAATGGCCTTATCGTAAGGAACAAATCCAGACTAGTAGCACAAGGCTATTGTCAGGAAGAAGGAATAGACTATGATGAAACCTTCGCCCCTGTAGCGAGACTAGAAGCTATTAGGATATTTTTAGCCTTTGCCGCCCATAAGAGTTTTATCGTATACCAAATGGACGTCAAAAGTGCTTTCCTGAATGGAGATCTTGCAGAAGAAGTTTATGTTGAACAACCACCAGGGTTTGCCAACACAGACGGTATCGATCTAGTTTACAGGCTAAGGAAAGCGCTGTATGGACTTAAACAAGCCCCTAGAGCCTGATACGAAACCCTGTCCCAGTATCTAACCAACAACGGATTTGAGAAAGGTGCTGTGGACAAAACCTTGTTCAAGATACAGGAAGGTGATGACCTTCTAATGGTACAAATCTATGTGGATGATATTATTTTTGGTTCAACTAACCTTGCTCTATGTCAAAGGTTCTCTCATCTCATGCAAAGCAAATTTGAAATGAGTATGATGGGGGAACTTAGTTATTTCCTAGTTTTGCAGGTAAAGCAATTGCCTACAGGTATATTTATCAACCAGGAGAAATACAGCAAGGAGCTTCTCAACAAATTTGGAATGAACACTTCCAAATCCTCGCCAACCCCCATGAGCACTTCCGTGCAAATTAGTGCTGATGAAGCCGGAAAGCCGTTTGACCAATCACTCTACAGGAAGCTCATTGGTTCGCTCCTGTACCTAACGGCTAGCAGGCCCGATATCCAGTTTGCTGTTGGAGTGTGTGCGAGATACCAAGTTGCACCTAAGGAATCACACTTCAATTCAGCTTACGGAATCCTGAAGTACATTAAAGGTACAGTCGATGCGGGACTATGGTATCCTAAGGAAGGCGGATTCGATTTAGTTGGATACAACACTGGATCTCGGAGCTGCAAGCTAGATAGAAGAGTACAAGTGGAACTTGTCACTTTCTGACCTAGACTCGTTTCTTGGTTCAAGAAGAAGCAATTGGCTAACTCTCTTTCCACGGCCGAATCGTAATACTATGTCACTTGGTAGTTGTTGTATGCGTATCCTTTGGATGCAAGAACAACCGCCGACTATGGAATCGATGCTAGAGAGACTCCAATCATGTGTGATAGCACGAGTGCAATTGCAATCACGCACAATCCTGTTCTGCACTCGCGCACTAAGCATATCAACATGAAACATCATTTTATAAGGAATCACGTCGAGAACAAGGATGTTCGCCTGGAAAAAGTTCATATAGACGTTCAACTGGCCGACATCTTCACCAAGACTCTCGACACAGCAAGATTCAACTTGCTCAGACAAGAATTGGGTATGCTACAGCCAGACTCCCTGTAAGTAATTTACTGTTTTTACTCAACAATTGAGGGGGAACGCTGTAAGACCCATGAATACAGTATCCACCGTTAAGTATCTGTACACTCAGAACTGTCAATACAACACTGTAGTGAACAAAGAACTATGAATCCTACAGCTGACGTGTGCAATAATTAAGGGGGAATACTGTAGGACCCATGAATACAGCATTAATCCAACTATTGCTGTATGGAATTTAAAACCTATAAGCACCTTTTTAAGGGGGAAC
This sequence comes from Orobanche coerulescens, assembly GCA_033398695.1. Lineage (NCBI taxonomy): Eukaryota > Viridiplantae > Streptophyta > Magnoliopsida > Lamiales > Orobanchaceae > Orobanche > Orobanche coerulescens. The sequence goes on along the minus strand of CM065816.1, from coordinate 35,928,407 downwards.
GCTGTATCGACACGGAAACAGCACATGTTATAGGATTTTGATTCAGTATATATATAATATTATTTCCTTTCAAAATAATGTTTGTCCACGTGCCCTGTTTATGTCAAACGTCACGTACATTAAATGCCTTACACGACATCTGGACAACTGAATCTCAAAAGCCGCGATGTTTTAAATTGTTTATTGTTTTTAAAACCGCCGTTTTAGGCATTTAGGGTGACATAAATGTCAGAAGTGGGACCCGCTCAATTTTTAAACTTTTTAATGGATTAGCGTACTAGTTACACTCAGTCCATCTTGACCGTTGATTTCAAAACCGGCTCCCATCCCTTAAAATCTGACCATTCATACTCTGCAAAACCCTATTTCGCCGCCCAACTATAAAAGGACTGAATCTGCCATTAGAGACTCTTTACGCTTTCTGCAAATTCAAAGAGTTCTCAAGCAAAAACAGCCTACATATTTTTTTTGCATTTTACTGCATATTTCGATTATTTTTCTGCACCTTCTTATCAAGAAATCATCAAAATGGCTGGACAATCTTCTTCTCCTGTTCTGAAGAAAAATGCTAACATCATCGATGGCCGGATCTTTTCAAAACCTGTTGTCATCGAACGTGTTCTGTCAGAAACAAACGACTCTGAACCCATGGAGTATATCATTACTCGTCTTCAACAACAAGGCCTCTATCGCCTTGGAAGCAAGACTGCTGACAAATACGACACCCATCTGGTTGAGGAATTCTACCTCAACGCCGCCGTACGTTTTCTGTCATTGGCCCAAGGAGGTCATGTTGCTGACATCACTGCTACAGTCCAGGGAGTTCAGATCTGTATCGACAACGATCTGCTCCAGAGCATCTACAAACTACCCGCTGATGGCCTGACCATGGATCAACTTGAGACATTCGAGTCTCAAGAGCTCATTACAAAATTTTATGGACTGTTCACAGGGTCCAAAGTTGTTGACATGGTGCAGACAACATGTCACAAGAAAAACTTTTGTCTTCCTTTTGTGTATCTTCACGATTTTTGCTCCAGGATTATTGAGAATCGAACCGGTGCGTTCGAGATGTGTACCAACTTAAGGTTCAGGATGATGGTGGCTATTTTGACCTGTGAAAAGGTCAATTGGTGCCAAATAATCCCGAAACGCCTACAAGAGGAGGTGTGCAAACCTGCCACCCAGAAGAAATCCTTTGGTTTAATGCTGAACCATATCCTGACGAAGTGCGGACTGACGTAATCCGCCGATGCAAAGAAGAACAGCTCGAGGATATACTTAGGAGGTGTCAAGCCTACTGCGTATAACCAGAGCACCATGACTTGCAACCACCCGAGAACAAGACACATGCCCATTTCTGATAATCCAAGAGATGAATCCTTGAAGTTCCAAGAAGTGGAATCTTCAAAGAAGCGAAAGAGATCTCACAGCAAGAAACACTCTGCTGGTGAGAAGCCCAAGAAGAGACTTCGGATGCTTTCGAAAGTCAAATCTGCCAAGCCCTCCAAGGAAATCTCCCCCGTGGCTCAACCCACTGATGAAGAACCCCAGGGCCCAACCCCTGTGGAAGAGGTGTCTCCTACTGCATCGACAGTAGATCCCGAGCCTTTGGCGGCTAGGACGGATATTGAGACATCTGCCAACGATCAAGACTTTAGCGAGTCGGCTGCCCATTTGGAGCCAAAAGCCACTTCTCCTCTGCGGGATCCCACACCCGTACAGGATCCATCTTCCTTCAGGTCACCATCCCCTGTAAGGAATCCCACTTCCGTACAGGATCCCATACCTGTACAAGAATCCCTCGACACAGCGTCTCCAGACACTGTACGAAGTCCCTCCCCTGACTCGATTATCAATCAGACCCTTCTTTTGGTTCAAATTGAACATGCCTACGAAAGATTTTTGCAATGGAAAGGCTACAGGCTGGCTCCGTACGATACACTGTACAACTGGAGCGATTGGAGCCACGAAGAGAGATTCGTCTCCGAAGTGACGGACTCAACCGAAATTGAGGCCCTGATCCGATGGGACAATCCCTCCTGCAAGGAACTAATTGAAAGCCATCTTCTGAATAAATCCGACGCTCGGAGGAAAGGAAAGAAAAAGTCAGCGGACTCTCCCTCTAATCCAAAAGATGACGAAGATCATGACTCGCATTTGATTTACGATGATGCTTTACAAGCAGGTCTGAGAATGAGTCGTGAAGAGGCTGAAGCTCGAGACGCCTCTCAAACCAGAGACGACGAAGGGCCTTCTACTCAAGACAATCCCCCTTCGCCACAGCATGAGAACATTCCCGACGAAGAGGAATCAGTCCCTCCAGTCGAGGAAATAGAAGAAATTTTGGAACACGCACCAGAGCCTGCTGCGACCAAAGAAGCTGTTTCTGAAAGACAACAGGAGGATTCAGTCCCTCCTGTATCCATGTATGCTGAAGAATCTTCGCAACAGGAAGCTTCGCAACCCCCTGTCGCTGAACCACAGGAAGCTGCTCCCACCCCTTCAACCACGGAATCCGAGGACGGTATCGAACCTGAGGATGTCCAACTTACTTCACGCCCATCCGTGAATGTAAGAAGGTTGAACAGCTCTGCAGACCTTAACCAACCAGATTCTCCGATTTCTGCCGCAAGAAAAGAACGCCTGCGTGCACTTGGCCTTCAGACTGTATTCATCCAGGATGCAGTAAATGCTCTATCTTCCGTTGAAAAAGCATTGAATTGGATGCACACTTCTTCCGTCGAAGAAATGACCACTCTTCAACATGAAGTATCTCGTGTTGTCAACGCATTCATTCTTTTGCCAGAAGTTTTCAAACAAGCTTTGAAAATCATGGAAGATAAGCTGGAGCAACTGCTGAAGGAAGAAGCAACAAAAACGAGGATAGCTGAAGCCAAGACCGTCTGTGCTATGATTGAAAACAGCTCTCAGCTGCGCGCCCACGACAAATGCATTAAAGACATGTCGCAGACGCTTTCCTCCCATGTAGAGAGAATGACTAACATCAAGACAAAACAGGACGCTGCTCTAGAAATCCTGAAAAGTCTTGATGATGCCAAAAAGGGGGAAGAGGCACGAGAAGCTGCAAGGAGAATCAGGCTGCAACAAGAAAGGGAATTTGAGGCTGCTCAAAACAGCATCACTGCCGAGTTGAACAAGCTAGCACCTCCCTCCCAAAGTTTTAAGATTTCAGGCTCCCGACCGGAATTTCATGATCCCAATGTCCCTTGGCAAACTCTTATTCAGAGACCTTCTGAAATTCGTCTGCCGACCAACCGCAATCCTACTGCCGACGAAGTGAAGCACTGGAGGAAGAACGAACTGATGAGATATTTTGTCAAACTCATCATGGAATACGCCATCTTCAAGAACTATAAAACGTTAGCGGAGGCCGCAGATAAATTTACGAAGATGCTTGAAGATGGGAAACTCCCTCTCCAAATCGAGATGAAATCCAAACACAGAAGAGGAGATCGGATCACCCATCCAGAAGACTGGATACTTGCCTTTGATCGATCCTATTAAGGAAGAGCTATATACCAGGATCGAGGCAATGATTCTCTTCAGAACTGGTGGCGTGGTACCGAGAATGAACCAGGGAAAAAGCCATGGAGGCATGCGGATTATAGATAAGGAGCTGAAATCTCTGTATATTATTTTTGCTTTGTAATTTCTCTTCGAAACAGCAAACTCTGTACTCAAGTCATTTTGAATATCAATAAAAGCGTTTGTTTGTCTTGAAAGATTACAACTCGTAATCTACTGTGTTGATGTATGATTACTTAAATTGTTTGATAGCAATCTCAAGTTAGTTAAACTTGATTGAAAATTAAGCTTTACGAACTAGTCTACGAACAGTTCATAATTTCAGTTGTAAGCTTAGAATACATTGTAAGATTGTGCCTGCGCGCCAATCATAAGCTTAAGTTGTAATAATCCTTAAACTGTATCGAACTTGCCTGCGAGCAGTTCATTATTGTAGGCTAAGTCAGACCCTTTGATGAAAGACCAAGAAAAGCTGCCAGAAGACATCAAGAAGATCGCTTCATGAAGAAGGTTTTGGCATCATCAAGAAGACTTGAAAAGTTAAGAAAGTAAGTCTTGGCAAATTGTCAAAAAGGGGGAAATTGTTGGGAAAACAAGAACCCTCGAATCAGCCGGGATATCCGATCCCTGTATCAAATGATATTTGATAAAGAGGTTTTGACATATATGTCAATCCGAATACAGTAAAGGAAACTGTATCGAAGCTTTGAGGCTTTATCCCGTATCGAAGACCTGCCTCGAATCAAGCCCTTCAGTACAGCAAGAAGTCTTGTAAAAGACAAAGTATGGAAACTATCTCGAAACTCAAAATACAGTTATCGTCCATACAGCTCTCAACAGGACAAAGAAGGAATATCCAGAAGTCAAGTCCCGTTGAAAAGAAGTATTTAAATACTCAAAGGATAAAGTATTTAAATACTGCCAGACATCAGATCTTTAGAATCCCGCTAAATCCGGATCGTGTCATAATCCCGTTGAAACGGAATCTCATTCAAACGGATACATCTCACCGGATATATAATTCATAGACTATATATATCTCATCTGGGCATTGAATACACTAGTAACCTAACACTCAAGCTATCAAAAGTTATCATCAGAGCAAAACATATCTCCAAAGCTTACTGCAATCAAGAACGAAATAGATATACAGTGCTCATCACCCTGAACAACACTTCATCAACTGAAAGCTCTTAAAGTCAAAGTTGTTGTTCACCATCTGTTCTATACGTTGAACAAACTCAAAGATCAGCCTGGTGGATCGAATAACTGTGCTCCTCCGAATCGTGTGTGAAGGATTTGCATTGAAGAAGACGAAGCTTCGTAATCGTGTGAAGAAGCAAGTCAAAGCATTAGCTCAAAACCAATCAGGTGAACGGCTTAAGCTAAGATCTTTATATCAATCTGTGAACGATATATTGATTGTGTGTGTTGTTATAATTACGTAGTTGTGTACGTAGTAATTATAATAAACTTTACTCTGTGTGGAGGACCAAAGGGACGAGAGGTTTACCTCGAACCACTTTAATTACCGTGTTATTTACCTTCAACTTTTATGCTTTAAATTATCGTGATAAATTAAGTATACACTATACACTTAGTTGTCAGATTCCACAAGAACTCATCAGTATCCAAAACTTCCGCTACGCACTCAGATTTAAAATCCATACAGTTTGTTGTTTAAACTATTTCCCAAACTGTATCCAGTATACTTTTTGTGGCCAACAGTCTTGCGTGCAGATTTGGATGTATTGGGTGCAGAGCTGTGTCTCCTGTCAGATACAACAGCTAGTGCTGTAGTCTTGGCAAGTGACTCTTCGGCTTTTTCTCTCCTGTCAATATCATACTCAAAGGCTTTGAGGTCATAGAAGAGGTCAAAGGTAGAAATATCATTAAGATTACAGGATTTGCATAGCTGTAGTCTTAATGTCCCATCGGGCAGGGAGTGATCTAAAGAGTTTTAAATTTTTCTAATTTTGGGTATACACTTTACCCAATGCTTCAAGTTCACCAATAATGCAGTGAATCTGAGGTCAAGCTCCTCAAGCATTTCGGAAGATTTCATTTCAAAGGATTCGAATTGCTGAGGAAGTTTGGAAATTTTATTTTCTTTCGAGAGCTCAGTACCCTCGCAAATCAGCTTGAGTTTTTCCCAGATTTCCTTAGCTGTCTTACAGCTCTTTACCTTTGAGAATGTGCCTTTGTCGAGAGTGACAAACAACGCATTCTTAGCGACAATGTCCAGATTGGCTCGCTTGCGCTCATCAATCATCCACTGATCGCGCTCTTTCTCGAGCATCTCGGCGTAAGGTTGCCCTTCCATTCTTGGGGCTGTGTTGACCTTCAAAATTTTGATAGGTCCTTCATGGATCATAAATCATTTCCTCGTGCATGGCCGCAAGATGGGCTTCCATCCTGGTTCTCTAGTCATCAAACTCATTAATCGAAAACATAAGAACCTTGTTTAGCATAGATGAGTCCATTTTATACATGGAATGATGAAAGTATAAAACGAAGTTTTCAAAAACTAGTGATTATGGGATCTGATTCAGTTAAAAATCGACTGATTCTTTTTAGAATCAACCGCTCTGATACCACTTGTTGGTCACTAAGTATACAATAAACAGCTTAGAAAGTAAGAGTATAATAAGCTGTACGATTTTCAAAGTTAATTATGTAGTGGAAGTCTGTTGGGTGAGTTGCTATAAATACAGCAACTAGGCATTCTCCTGTTTGCTTGATGCGTACAGGGTTTTAAAATGTATACTTATAAATCACAATAGAATGAAAACAGTAAAGACCGAAGGTAAATAACACACAGTTTAAAGTGGTTCGAGGTAAACCCCTTTATGTTCACTTGTCCTCCACACGGGACTAAAGAGTTTATTAAAATCACTACGTACACAACTACGTGACTTTAACTAAACCTGTCTCTGTATCGTTCACACAGATTGATACAGGGACTGTAGTTTTTGTCCTTCACACAGATTGCTTCAAGCTCTTTCTGACTCGCTTATTCTCACACATATTGAAGCTTCATCTTCAATGTTATTCTTCCCACACAGGTCGGAATGCGCAAGAATCCTTAGTCCACACAGGCCTAATGATAATCTCAACGGTAAGGGTTGAGCAAATCTCAAGCAGCAGCTTTATCTTTGATGAACAATCATTGTATGCTGTGCTGTTTGCATTGAGGACTTAATATATTTCTTTGCTTGGATACTGCTGTATGCTCACAAAATATACAGCTCTTGAATAGCTAAATTGTCAGAGTAATCTTGTCAGAATATGCGCGATAATGAATAGATTTTCGTGTTTTTTAAACCTTGGAAATGTATCCGTTATAAATGTAGCCGTTGTTGGTTGGTGAGATATTGACGTATGTCTCTTGCGGCTGCTGAATGTTTGAATTAAAGTATATCTCATTTAATTCTTCAGACATCCTTTCTGTCTTTGCTTTAAATGCTCTTCAAAGCTGTAAAACCCTAAAATTTCCATTCATTTGAAATTCCCATTTTGCCCCTCTAATTTTTGAATTTTTTAGAACACATAAATAATCATACAATAGTATTATAAATCCCCCTTAATTAATCTTTAAATTACCTAAGAATAATTAATAATAAAGCCTAAAACTATATGTTATAAATATTAATACATTAAGCAAAGTTAACCTATGAATGCCTAATATAATTTGTTACAAAATTGAAACCTTCCTAAACCACTACAAGGCTTCACACGTTTTATGTAGTCCACATTCATACGATTTACACAAGTTACAAAAGATAAGAATTTCTACCTTTTTAGCCTTTGTTCACGCTAACATAAATGACACAATAAAACACAATCAATTCTAATTACTTCTTTCCTAACTAAGACATATGCTGCTTTTGCTATTATACGGTTCCCTCTCCCTTCTTTTCATACGACCAAAAACCTAAACACACAATTCTGGTATCCTTTTTGCTCTCAAAAACTCAAAGGCTCGTGGCTGTGATTTGTTGGTGTTCTGGTCGATCAAGGATTAGTGCGTTCGATTGGTGGTATTGATATCTTGTCTCCTCTTTTGTCTCGTTAACTGCTAGGTATCATCCTCCTCTTGTTTCTTTTTCCATTCGACATATACATATCTCTATACAATCTGAATTAACATCAACAAAAACCTAAGCGTATACATTCACTTAACCTCTTGAATTATTGTTATTTTCGTGTGCATGTAATCAGGTGTGTATGTACTTAATCACCACATGAAATCATAATCTAACGTGATTAAAACTGATGTGAATCGACCCTTGTTTTCTGTCTTGATCGACCCTAAGTTTTTGTTCTATATTCAACCATGGTCTGTTGTGATTTGACCGTTGTTTGCTGTTGTAATTTGACCCATCTTTATTCGACCCTAATCTGATCTGTTCAAACCTAATCTGATCATTATTAAGTGCTACTAAAACTGGAATAAACCCTAGATAGTTAATATAATTAATGAGAACGAATTAGGGCTTAAAGGGTTTAGGGCTTTACATGATTTTATGTGAGAAGTTGTTGTCCAGTTTTTGGGTCGGATTGAACGGGGTCTCAAATGATGATGCCAAAGTGTTTTTGAGCTATTCTTGAGTCTAAACATGAGTACTTTCTGTCTACTTTTCAAATATGTGAGATACATAGCAATTAGAGGTCTGTAAGTAAGCTTTTTGATTTTTGGAACATAAGTTGTCAAACCTGAGGATCTGATGTTGGTATAAAATCGGATATTTGCGCCGTTTGTGCAGAAGTGTAAATAAAATTGTGGAAAATAAATCACACAAGGATTTATAGAGGTTCGGCTATTAACGAAGCCTACGTCCTCTCTTAATGTATCTTTTTCTATATGAATAAGATCAAAACCTCTACGCCTCTCTTCTATCGATCGAGGGATTACCGTTACAGGATCGTCTTCTATCGGTCCGAGTAAAACTATTTTTCCTTTTCTATTGGACAAGGAATCAACCACTCTAGCTTTCTATGGGTACTAGATAAACCTCACTTAGATATCGATTGTGATTCTAATAATGCCGGATTCTTGATCCTAATAACACCGAATCCAATCGTATCTTTTCTTTTACCTCTCGTGTATAATGTTGAAAGTATAAACACTCAAACTAACAATATAAGCTTAATATCACAACAACAATGTAAGTATATGAATATAAGATCAATGTCTTGATTGCTTGGAGTTGTTGTATGGAATAATACCAAAGATGTGCTATTTATAGCCTTCATCCACCAAAATAGCCGTTAGTCTGTTTTGACTAATTAGCATGCGCTAGGCTTTCTCTTTAGCGTGCATGTAGCGTGTGCTAGACTGTTCCCAGTTTCAGTCCAGTGGCTTCGTTTCTTCTCTTACGTACGTTATGCCTTCTTCCTTACATACGTTATACTCTTGCTTTAGCGTGCGTTAATAATATATTATAGCGTGCGCTAAGCAATATATCCGTTGCCTTCATTTGTCAAAGTATCCATTTGATATGCTGACTTTGACCTGCTTTTCCCAACATTCTGATTGACTAGAATTCAAACTGATATTTAGCGTGCGCTAAATATCATTCCTTACGTGCGCTAATACTGACTTCATTGCATACGTCATTCTGTGTTTGAATATCTTCACAACGGCAACAATCCTTCGATAGCGTGCGTTAATGACTATGTGTAGTGTGCGCTACCTCATCAGCTAACTTCACTTCAGGTTACTTCGAACTCGGCTGACATGCAGATGACTTCCCGTTAGCGTGCGCTAACGTGTGATGACTTGTGTGTGCTAATGCAGTCCAGATTGCAACTTTTTGCGTCTTCGTCTGCTTCGTCGTTTTGCTTCGTCTTTATGTTGTTTTGTTTTGTTTAGCAACTTAATCATCAAGACATAATTTATTAATATGTGGAATAAATATTCCAACATCTGAGTCTGGAAATCAGTCACTCTTTTTAATTTTTCATGTTCAACCATAAGGAGTTAGGAGCTCTCCTTTTACAGGGGTAATATTTGGGTTATGTGTGACTTCCTGAAATTTTTGTGGATTTTTATAAAGTGTTGAAATGGGTTAGTTAAATGCAAACTTTCTGCATGTATGTGTAGTTAATTTTCTGGGTAGGTCTGGGAATATGATTTTTGTAGGGTACTTATACTTAATAATAAAAATCTGGAAAAATTCCAGTAGACTCCTAAGACATTGTAACTTCTGTGAGAATTTTTGTGAATTTTCATTTTAACTTCTGCTATGGTATTAAAATTTGTTAAGTGGACCAAATTTTGTTATAAAACTAGTCATTTGAAGAACATGTATGTAATATATCATTTAAGTTTCATTAATAAGTATATACCCCTAAAATGCACTTAAACATTTATTATGATATAATTGGTCATATGTTAACATAATTCAATAACGAGACCCTAATCACATTAATGAATGGTGTTAAGTAATTAAGAATACGTTATGACATTAAATGAGCTAATAAGTATAAAATGAACCTAATTCATGTAGATTCGCTGAAGAAGGAGTGACTTCCTATTCTTATGTTATGACATGGTTTTGTTAGCGGTTTAAGGTACGGATATTCTACCCTTTCTCAATAAGGGATCTGATTCTATGTACTATTGTTATTGTTTGTTTCGTATCGCTACAGATATTCTGACCTTTCTCATAAGGTTTCTCATGACTTCCATTCACATCTTTTGATTGTTTAGCTTCTGATTTTGATACCTTTGCTATGCACCTTTTGATATGAACCTATGATTATGATATTATGATGACTATGGATTCTGTGTCATTACTATGACATTTTTTGACCCTTCTGTTTGATACCCGAGCCATTATACTAGGCATGGGGGTTCCATGTCCGTGTCATTGTTGCACCAATGGCATGACTCCAGGGTGGTCGAGTGATGTGCCATCCCGTCCCTTTTGTTTGTTGATGATATGGCCACTGTAATACTTTTGCAGGGGCGTATGGATGCATCCTATATTTGTTTTGTATCTGTATCTGTATCTGATACGTTTGGTGATTGATGCTGTGTGCAATACACGTCCTTCACACTTTGAGAGCTAGCTACTCCATTTGGTTACTTATGATATGATATGGTTTGATTTGTTTGGGCTCGTGGTAGATTTCTGATTTCCTTACACTATCCTATACCTTTGTTTATACCTTATGCTTGCCCCAATGCACTATATCCTGTTATCCTTTGATTCTTCATATTCTTGATTCAGTTGACTCACGAGATTTGTTCAGTTGACCGTTAATCCCTTATTCATTTGACAGATGACATTCTTTTCAGCAGGAACTTATTTATTCTTTTCTTATTCTTATATACGTATCGGTTATTCGTTTGTTTATATATCTGTTCACTAAGTTTTTTAAGCTCAGTCGCATTTCTTTTCCTGCGACAGGTTTTAGGTTGGAAGCTGGGTTGAGTGAAGAGTGCATAGGAGCTCTTAGTGGACTACCATGAGGATTAGAAGCCCATTTGCATCTCGATTAGACTTGGATTGGATTTACTTTGGGATTTGTATTACATATTGTATAGAGTTAGCATTTCTTTTGTTCTCTTAGAATACCTTTGTAATTATTATGTTTAGAAGTCTTCCGCTTGCGTTGTATGTTCTGATTTGGCACCATAATGTGATACTTCTACCCTTGTCGGGTTGGGGTGTTACAAGAGCGTTCAGACTTGTCTTTCTCCGGTTGCATTAAATGTTGTCCTATCAGCAATAAATGTTGCTTTAACCGTGAATACTTTATGAATAAACAATGTTTATGTCACAACAGTTTAAAGCTTTTTATGTTCAGTCCTGTTGGGTGTGTTTTAATTTTCCAAAGTAAAACACCTTCAGACTTTATGCTGTATCCAACACAATAAGTTTCTTTGCTGTATGAAGTAGGCTCTGTAGGATGGATTATAGAAGATCTTTTCGCTATATGGACAGGCTATATGGAGAGTCCTAACAGCTTCCATTAATAACATTCTGACTCCTTTAAGACTTCTTGTTGTATGTTGGCAATTTATCAAAACATGAATATTTATCCCAACAGAGATCTTGGGCTATTGTTCTTATTACCAGTTAATTTTGAGATAGAATGACAAATTTTAACATAGTATCATAGTAAAGTTTCTAAAGCCTCTCATTACAGATGTATTTGAGATAAAACCCCCAATTTTAACGATTGTAATAGAGAATCAAGTTAAAATACAGGAAAGGACAATGTATCATAAATTTTCTGAAGATTTTTTCCTTAAGAAAATAAGTAAAATAAAATAATAATTATAATAAGAATAACTGGAAAAAAAAAACAAGAACCTCAAGCAGGCTCTCCAGAAAAAAGATCTAATATTTATGTTATACTCTCACCTGAATATGGCTTCAAGCAATACGAAGTACTTATAGTTACCATGACAAGTACTTATTGGAGTGTCTTCAAACACTGAAAAAGTGACTAATAAACATTAAGCTGAAAATTCCAATTTTTACTAATAAAGGCGAAGCTAGAAAGTTGATCAAGCAAGGGCAAAAATTTGATTTGCCGGAGTCCGGAGCAACATCTTCAAAAATAATTTCTCGGACCCAATTCCTGTTGAAATATTTTCCGAGTGTTGTGTATATCCATAAATTTATGAATCCTAATTATAGTTGTTCAGATTCATAACATTGTTTATTAATTAATCTCTTCGTCTTTAGCAAATATTTGTTCATAACTCTGTTTCTAGATTAAAAAAAAAAAATCATCTAATATTTACCACTAAATCAACATACAGTGGTGGAGAAGTCAAGAACAATGTTAAATGCTAAATTAACTATCTATAGATATTATAAACTACCCCCTATATTTTCAGATATTTTGCATATTACACTCCCAAAAAACTAAAACTGAGAAATAGATATCTCGTAAATATTAACGTCAGTAAAGGGCTTATTTTTGCAACTTTGTAAGCTCTTTAGAAAAACCTACCCCAACAAATTTAAAGAGCTTATAAATTCTTATAAGAGCTTATAAGCTCCGCCCAAAAAAAAAAAAAAAAACATCATCTGATGTAATTTCCAACTCCTATTCGCAAGCACTACAGATTTATCAAGTGTCTCGATAACCTGCAATGAAGAAAGAAAACAATCCCTTACCAATGAAACCTCCATTAGAAGATCTGATAGCCGAAGACAACACCAAGACAGTATACTACCTCAAAAAACTCAAAAAATGCAGCTAATTCTAACGACTATAAACCAAAGAAGGTTAGAAAAAGGCTTCAAGAATACGAGAATATCGAGACGAGACTGAGCTAAAGCATTCAAGACAGGACGAGAAATGCCCGAATTACAGATAGGATTTTTGTTTCTTTTTATACGAGAAAAAAGAACCAAGACAGACAGAGACAGAGGGAGGGAGGGAGCGGGGGAGAGAGGGGGGGGGGGGGGGGGGGGGGGGAGAGGGAGGGAGGGAGGGAGAGAGTGGGGGCGGATTCGGGGCGGAGCAAGCTATCCCCGTCCCCAAATCCGAAATCTGAAATCTGCTCCGTCCCTGTCCTGTTCTCCGTCGGGGATCTTATCGGGGCACCCATTGGGGCTACAGCTTACCCGAGAACTCCGCCACATTTTCCGTTTTTGCCCCGAAATCCGAAATTGTTATATATCAATTATCAAAATCTAAACACAACATGTAGCTAAAAATATAGATGCATGCTCGAATATATATATATATATATATATATATATATAATATAAAAAAATATATAATATAATATCGGGGCGGAGCGGGGCGGGGCACGGTCACCCGAGAACCCCGAAAAAATCCCCGTTAATGCCCCGATCCCCGCCCCGTAACCTGATCGGGTTTCGGGTTTCCCCGTCGGGTTCGGATTTTCTTGCCATCCCTAGGAGAGAGAGAGAGAGAGAGAGAGAGGGGAGGGAGAGAGAGGGAGAGAGCATTAGAAAACTTTCATTTTTTTAGAACGAATTAAATTATTGAATGATCAGAAAAGAGAAGAGTAGAAAACTTGTTCACGAGTGTCCATCTAAAAAACAAGATCAGATGATCCCAATTCCAGCAACCACCACAACTTTATGCTCAGTTTGGGCAATAAATCCTCCAATAAATCTTCCAATCTTGATTCTATGGATGGTTGCCCCCATGTTTCTTCCAACCTTGATTCATTTAATGGTTCGATGCCGCTAATGTCCTCCAATTTCTCCACTACTTCAGACATCCTAGGTCTGCTTTCGGGAACAATGCTAACACAACCCATTGCTATTTGTAATGCTTGTACCATTGTCCCTTCCTCAATTCCATACCTCATAAGCTCTAAATCAAACACTTCAGCAGTCCATTCGTCATGAACAACAGAATGAATCCAGTTAACTAGTGAGACGGCCTTGCCATCGACATTAATTGTGATATGAGAAGGTTTAGTTCAAGCAGCACAACTCCAAAGCCGTACACGTCTGAAGCTTGGGAGACTCTCCCTGTGTCCGTGACTTCAGGGGCGTAATATTCTGGAGTTCGCATTTCTGACCTTCGGATAGGACTCAACAGTTTTGCCAATCCAGCATTGGAGACAATGCCGTGTTTTTGCGCATTGAGGAAGATGTTTGAGGACTTCACATTTCCATGCACAAACTTCTGACCATCTTTCCTGTGGATGTGAGCAATGCCCCTGGCTGCATCCACTACAATTTTGAGTCTGGTCTCCCAGCTTAACACTATCCGAGGGCCACATGTACCTATTTTACCTGCAAAATTGGAGACGAATGCATTAAAGTATACATTCACTATCGGGTAATCATAGAGTGCAAAATTTGTTGGAATAACATTATCAAATTGGATTTTACTTCTACATACCATGCATCAAAACAGATACACTCCCCCGATGGTAATCATAAACCAAGAGGTTTTCTTCTTTTGAAAAACAGTAGGCCCTCACTTCCGCAATGTTTTTGTGCTTCATTCTTCCAACGATCTCCATATGTTGCTGAAAATCTTCAAGTGTAACACTTACATCCTTCAATCTCTTAACTGCAATCGTGTTCCAATTTTTTAAACTCGCCTTGTAACAAGTCCCAAAAGTTCCCGTTCCAAGCACCTCGGCAGAAGCCTTTAACATATCATCAAGGTCAAATGTGGGGTTAGGATCCTCAATAAACACGAGTTTTTTTGCCTCAGGAGCACCACTTATTGTGTTAAACACGCTAATATCCTCTAACATTCTCACTACTTCGGACATCTTAGGTCTCTTCATTATCGATTTTTCTACACATTTCATTCCTATTTGAAACATTTTAACCATCTGCTCTTTTATGGTATGATGCTTCAACAGTTCTGCATCAAATACCTTAGCAGCCCTCACCTTGTTTATTATGGAAGTAACTGTTGGAAATATTAGATAAAATGGAGGAAATGGGATGCTTGAGCAGCCCATTTGAGAGGAAATTTTGAGTTGTCTCGACTACGAGTTAAAGTCGGGACGTAGTTGGAATACGTAATACTCCGTACGAGGTTTCCAAAACATGAAAAAGCACTCAAATTGATTGAGGTATGGATGAGATATAATGTTCCAAAGTGAACCGTTTAGAAATGGGTTCGGGATGCTATCCCACATTGGAAAAAGAAGGGAGAAATTGTGAGTATATAAGGAGATGTGGACAAAGGCACGTTCTAAAAGTGAGACATGTGTGGATGTGTGACTAGGCGCCCTTCGCGCACACACACACACACGCGCCCGCCGCTGCCGTCCGGCCGGCTCGGCTCGGCTCGGCTCGGTTCGGTCTCGGTCGAAGGGAGATTTGGGCGAAATATCTCGGCGTCTCGAAGTTATGTTTTTACTGCAATTTTATTCGGTCAAATTTTATTTTACCGAAAATACCTCAATTAATAAATTCTGAATTTTTCGGATCCGGATAAAATCAAATTAAACAAATCTGGATAAGTATTGAGATACTAATCCTGATCGGTTTAGAGTTCCTCCAGATACCAATTTCGATCGGTTTAGAGTTCCTCCAGATACCAATTTCGGTCGGTATAGAGTTCCTCCAGCACATGTCTCTCTCTCAACTTCACCTATAAATACAGATGTGAGGGTCTTAATTTTACACAGAAAATTTTCGTCTGTTTTTTCCCAGCCAAAAAATCCGACTTCATTTTTTTCTCAGGAATAATTTCTCTTCATATTTTGGGTCGCGTCTAGAGTCATTATTCTGACGGATCGTCTAGCCCGGTTTTGATGACTCCGAACCGGTCCGGTAAGGTACCGGATAGACCCGGTCCGGACCGGTAAGAGAACCGGGTCAGATTTATGATCCGGAACCGGTCCGAAATAGTTCGGGCCAGAACCCGATCCAAACCCGAAACCCGAATCCGGAACCCGAAAACCCGAATCCGGAAATAATTAACCTATAAAAAAATTAAAATCACCAAATTAGAACAATTATTTTAAACCCCCAAATATGGAACCCTTACTTGAACCCCTCAAATCTGAATCCTAAACTAATTTGAAACCCCCAAATTTTTTAACCCTAACCTGAATTCGAAAATAAACTAAAATCCCCAAAATTGAAACTAATTGGGTTAGGTGCGGGCCGTGCGACTGCGGGAGGGGGAGGGGGGAGTGAGAGATTTCAGAATTTCCAACCTAATTTGTGTTATATATCAATGGCTTAAGGCCATGTTCGGTGTGTGTGTGTGTGTGTGTGTGTGTATGTGTGTGTGTGAATGCACACACACATCGAGATATGTTACCGGGTTTTTTTTCCGGTTTTCTCGGTCCGGGTCTTATCGGTTTCGGTTCAATGTTTAGAACTCGAATCCGAACTCGTTAATTGTCGGGTGGGTTTTGGTCCCGGGTTTTTCGGTCCTGTTCTTGACCGGGTTTCGAGTTCACTCGGACCGCTAACAGCCCTAGTCGCGTCGTTGGTAGTTCAGGTTTATTCTAGTTCGCTGAGGGTGCGATTGTAACACCCCAAACTAGGCGGATATTACAGTGCCGTGAATCCCCGACTGGGACCCACCAGGCAAATGAAAATGATGAATTAAATAATATAATTGTAGTACCGAACCACATTATATTACCAATTACTCCGATGAGGAGTTTAAGTACCTTACACCAGGACAAAACAGAATACTAGTATATTTTATATGGAGATAAAATACACCGCCCTGAACAAAATAAACATCTCAAACGGAATTTGCAGCGGAAAAATACAAATGACGGAATAACTGAAATGACTGAAAATGACTGAACAAACGGAATGACCAGGGCCCCTACTAGTATCACTGACTCGTCGCCGTCAACATGCTCTTCCGTGCCTTTGCCTTGTCGTGACGAAAACAAAATTCAACGGGCCGCCATACGTAACAACAATCCTCAAGAGTTGAAATTACACAATCATGAATTAACCGTTATGAAATATTCTTAATCATGAATTACGCCAAGAGGAGTACCATAGTACGCCCGTAGTGTTCTCGCGAGTGTACAAGGCGAATGACCGGACACACCCGTCCTTGTACCTAATTAGTCTCACGGTGTAACGCTTTCCCGTGTGCACGGTTCAATGTATCGGTGAACCCAATACATAACCATCGTGTGCCCGACTAAAAATTCCACACAGCCACACCCGGCCACGCAATATGAACCCAGAAGGTCACATGAACGAGAATGACCATAATGAATATCAATGAATAATAATTAGACAAGGCCAAGATGACTCACCGATATGAAAGTAATGGTGACGTGATTGATAACCCAATGAAGTGATTTGGAACCGTCGTTCCTCGTGAATGAAATGATTATTCGACAATTACAGGTCTCAAAATGATTAATATTATGATGAATGAATTATGATTATGAGCAGTCAACAACAAAAGGAATGAGTATCCTTTTAACCGAGTAAGAATTAACTTACTCAATAACGATGAAGAATGTCCGTCCACGAACAACGTCCTAACCAAGATACCGGTCGCTCGAACAACCTTGAACAAAAATATTACCAACAACCGCTCAATACACGTATCAAGCAACAAAACACGACTAACCCAAAGGTCAAAACAACGATAATCAACTCATAGGGGCATTCTAACGGATACATAACCAACCACACAACTATGAAAATATCCAATCCCGAATATGTCGAAACCAACACCAAAATGAGTATTACAAACCATCAAAACACTTCCAATGATATCAATAATCTCATAGGATTCCACAATTCAAGCTTACAACCACAACAATCGGAAAAATCCCCAATTAACCAAAGTCAACCCCAAGGGTTCTTGAAATAATTCCGAAAATAACCGTTAAATCCGTAGGAATATATTTATCCAAGGTAGATAATCCATATCTAACATATTCCAATGATAATCCAAGCTTACGAAGAAATCGGAAGGAAAAACCCAAAAAATCCGAAATTCTAGATCCAAGAAATTAATACCTTTGATTTGATGTTTAGGAGATGATGAAGTGATGATTAATCCAACTTAAAGACTTGAAGATGATGATTGATGATTACACCTTGAAAAATACTCTCAAAATCGCCCAAATCGCCTAAAACCGACGAGAGAATGAGAATGGAGTGATAAATGACGAACTCGGGCTAACTGTCCAATATATAGCCCTTCCAGGTTAGCGTGCGTTAGCCCTTGAGCGTAGCGTGCGCTAACGGGAATTTTGGGTATTCCAGTACCCACTGTCCGAACACGGTAGCGCGCGCTACGTACCTTTTGTAGCGTGCGCTACAACCATACCATTAGCGTGCGTTAAAACCCATTGTTAGCGTGCGCTAACGAATTATTTGATGCCCAGTACTGGAATCCAGAAACTGTCAGTCCTCTGTCCTGACCTCGGTAGCGTGCGCTACGACCAACAAGTAGCGTGCGCTACAACACCGCTTGCGTGCGCTACAACCAACAAGTAGCGTGCGCTATGAATTAATCGGTGCGATCCGGTAGCCACTGGACTTAACCTGATCCGTCCTTAGCGCGCGCTACACCAACTATTAGCGTGCGCTACTACAACCCACTAGCGCGCGCTACTTACCATTCGTAGCGTGCGCTACTTATAACTCACTTGCAGTCCAGTACCTTCTGGACTGCAGCCAGGGTAACATTAGCGTGCGCTAATGCTGAGTTGTAGCGTGCGCTACCTGTACTCAATTAGCGTGCGCTAAAAAGAGTACGTAGCGTGCGCTACTCCTCACGCACAGCCCACAACGAAAATGACAATGATGATAAACACGGCACGAAACTCCAATCAGATTAGTGATGAATGACGATTGATACACGATACAATTACTCTGAATGATGAATACCATGATTGAATATGAGTGACAAATGATCATTAATGAGTGAAATTACTGAATATCAATTACTGAATGATAAATACTGAATGATAATTATTGAATTACAATCGGGTATTACATACACCCCCCCTTAAAAGAGTTTCGTCCCCGAAACTAAGGGTCAAACAACTCGGGATAACTCTCCCGCATACTATCCTCGGTTTCCCACGTAGCCTCTTCGACTCCGTGCCTAGACCACTGAATCTTAACCAAAGGAATCGTCTTATTCCTCAACTGTTTGATTCGCCGCTCTAAAACTCGCACAGGACGCTCCTCATATGAATGATCGTCGGCGATCTCGATTTCATCGAACTAGAGTATGTGACTCGGGTCGGCAACATACTTCCGCAACTGAGAGACGTGAAACACATTATGAATTCGGCTCAACGCCGGAGGTAAAGCCAATCGATAAGCTAACTCGCCTACTCGATCCAAAATCTCAAACGGTCCAATAAATCTCGGACTCAACTTCCCCCGTTTTCCGAAACGGAAAATACCACGACTCGGGGATACCTTGACCAACACATGGTCACCAGCCTCGAACTCTAATGGTCGATGACGGTTATCTGCATATGATTTCTGTCGACTCTGAGCGGTCAACAAACGACTCCTGATCAAAGTTACCTTCTCACGGGCGGCTATAAGCATATCGGGCTCGGTGCCCAATGATTCTGATAAGTCGTCCCAACACAACGGAGATCGACAACGACGACCATACAAGGCCTCGTAAGGTGCCATCTTGATCGAAGCATGCCAACTATTATTATACGTGAACTCGATCAATGGTAGTTGGGCTTCCCAATCGTCTTTCCAATCGAGGACGCATGCCCTCAACATGTCCTCTAAAGTCTGAATGGTCCTCTCTGATTGTCCGTCGGACTGAGGATGAAAAGCGGTACTGAGATTAAGTTGAGTTCCCATAGCACGATGAACTGATTTCCAAAAATGCGACACAAACCGTCCGTCACGATCGGAAACGATACTTTTAGGAGTACCGTGAAGTCTGACTATCTCTTTGATGAAAAGTTGGGCAAGTCTCTCGGGACCCCACGTATCCTTGATCTCAAGAAAATGAGCCGATTTAGTTAAGCGGTCCACGATCACCCAGATCGTATTCATGCCACGACGACTCGTCGGCAAACTCGTGATGAAATCCATAGAAATGTCTTCCCACTTCCATTCGGGAATAGGAAGAGGTTTCAGCATACCCGCCGGTCGCTGATGTTCAATTTTAACTTGTTGACAGGTTAAGCATCTCGAAACAAATTCTGCGACTTCTCGCTTCATATTACTCCACCAGTAATTTTGTTTCAAGTCCTTGTACATCTTGCTAGACCCCGGATGAACAGAATAAGGGGTAGCATGAGCTTCTTTCAAAATCGAGTTTTACAACTCGTCATTCGCCGGTACGCACAATCGATTCTTAAACCTCAAAAGTCCATCCTCGTGGACCACAAATCCAGGGGCTTTCCCCTGAGCCACATCCTCACGGATGCGCAACAATGATGGGTCCGAACCCTGATTCTCTCTGATTGCCTCCTCGAGTGGTGATGAAATCTCTAACATACAAAGCTGTCCCTGAACTCGCTGAATCCAGACCTCGATCTCGGGTCTAAGGAATTCCTGCTGAAGCTCCTTCTGAACTGTTAATCGGGCGAGCATCTGCTCCTGAACGGACTTACAACTCAAGGCGTCGGCGACAACGTTCGCCTTGCCCGGGTGGTAAAGGATCTCAATATCGTAATCCTTGATTAATTCCAACCACCGTCTCTGTCGCATATTTAACTTCTTCTGAGTAAATATATACTTTAAACTCTTATGATCGGTGAATATCTGACAGGTAACGCCATAAAGGTAATGACGCCAAATCTTCAAAGCAAACACCACGGCTGCTAGCTCCAAGTCGTGGGTCGGATAATTAACCTCGTAAGGTCTCAATTGCCGTGAAGCATAAGCAATAACTTTCCCGTTCTGCATGAGTACACATCCGAGACCCTGTCCGGACGCATCACTATAAACCACAAATCCTTCCGTCCCCTGCGGCAAGGAAAGTACAGGTGCTGACATTAACCGGCTCTTGAGTTCCTCAAAACTCCGTTGACACGCGTCGGACCACGTGTACTTCTTATCCTTCCGTAAAAGGTTCGTCAAAGGTTGAGCGATTTTAGAAAATCCCTCTACAAATCGCCGATAATAACCCGCTAATCCGAGGAAACTTCGGATTTCCTTAACATTCTTCGGAGGTAGCCAATATCGAATAGCCTCCGTCTTCTGAGGATCGACACGAACTCCGTCTGATGAAATTACGTGTCCGAGAAACGTCACTTCGGACATCCAGAACTCACATTTGGAAAACTTCCCAAAAAGTTGTTCTCGTCTCAACACGTCGAGCACTTGATGAAGGTGAAACTCGTGTTCCTCCCGGTCACGAGAATAAATCAAAATGTCATCGATGAAGACAACAACAAACTGATCCAAAAAGTCGATGAAAACCCGATTCATTAACTTCATGAATACCGCATGTGTGTTAGTTAACCCGAACGGCATAACCACAAACTCATAATGACCATAGCGCGTACGAAACGTTGTCCTCGCGATATCTGACTCTCGAATCCGCAACTGATGATATCCAGATCTTAAGTCGATCTTGGAAAATACTGAAGCTCCCTGAAGTTGATCTAAAAGATCATCGATACGGGGTAAGGGATACTTATTCTTGATCGTCACCCTGTTCAACTCCCGATAATCAATACATAAGCGAAATGAACCATCCTTCTTCTTGACAAACAACACTGGTGCTCCCCACGGGGACGCACTCGGTCGGATATAACCTTTCTCGAATAACTCCTCAAGTTGGTTCTTTAATTCCTGCATTTCGGTCGGGGCCATCCGGTACGGTGCCTTCGATATCGGGGACGTACCAGGCTCCAACTCAATCGTGAATTCCACATCCCTCTGTGGAGGCAAACCAGGTAACTCGTCTGGAAAAACATCGGCATATTCCCTCACCACCGGAATATCCGTTAACATTACTGATGACTTCTCGGTTTTGGCCATATAGCACCAATAACCGACACATCCCTGATTGAGTAATCTCACTGCTTTCATCAAATTAATGACCTTACTGCAGTAATGGATTACCTCCCTGAAACACACATTCAACCCCATCGTCTGAAATGATAGTGACCATATGCTTACGGACACTAATGATGGCATCATGAAGATCCATCCAATCAATACCCAAGATGACGTCGTCTCTCGGCAAATCTACCACGATTAGGTCCGCTGGCCATACACGGCCATGAAGCTGAATCGGACAATTCTGAATCTCACGATTACCGATGATTCGTCTACCATCAGGTAGACCAATGACATAAGGCTCACAACTAGTAGCACTACCCAGACGTAGTCTACTCAAACATGACTCGGAAATGAATGAATGCGATGCACCAGTATCAAAAAGGGTACACACAGGTTGAGATAGAATATTGAGTGTACCTGAGATCATTCGGGCCTCAGGATCATCGGTCTTCTTCATCTCATAAATCCGGGGCTTGCTAGTCCCGGCACCGGACGCTCCCGTTTGCTGGCTATAGGCTCCACCTTTAGTCGCTCCCGTCGTTTTAAACGACGCTGATTGAGTGGCCTGATTCTGGACGGCTGACTGCTTAGGGGCCTGAGATGACGTCTGAGTAGGTTTGGAATCCCTACGGCAAAAACGGGCCTTATGCCCAGCAATCCCACAATTATGACACGTGATAGTCTGTCTCGGGCACTTGGTACTGAGGTGACCAAGCTCCCCACAGTTAAAACAGGTGATGGCCGAACTGGCCGCTCGAGACTGAGATTCCGCGGGTTTAGACGACACAGGAGGCCGCTCAGAAAAAGCAGATTCAGCACGGGGTTTCTTGAAGGTTGTCTGACCGCCTTCAGACTGATTACGATTCTTGGACTTCTTGCTAGCAGATGAAGGTTGCTGCTTAGCAATATCCTTAGCAGTAAGCTCATAAGTGAGAGCTTTCTCAATGAATTCGGCCAACGTGGTGCAATTATGATTAAGCAACTGAAGTCTCATATGGGGTTTCAGCCTCTTGCTGAAATACTTGATTTTATCTGCCTCGGAATGAATGATGGATGAGGCGAACGGAAGAAGTTCCTGAAATTTCTCGGCAATGGCGAGAACATCCTCGTCTGCTGAGGGGTCGGGGGTGAGTAATTCTGATAGCTTAGCCTCCCTGAGTGGGGCTGGATAATATCTCTCCATCATGAGAGTTTTGAACTGATCCCAAGTACAAGATCCTTCGGTGGGCTTCAACGACAACCACCAAGAATGTGCGCTCTTACCCAGGTAGTAAGCCGCAACAGAAACTTTGTGTCCTTCGGGACACTCTACCATAGCAAACAACTTCTCGAAATGCTCGAGCCAATGAATGATATCTGCCGGCTCAGACGAGCCTTCAAAAGTAGGTGGCCTCTGGCGAGAGATATCGCCGATGATATTACTCACATTCCTCTCTTGCCTCTGAGGTGGCGGCGGAGGAGCCTGTTGATTTTGATTGACGGAGTTATGCATCGTCTCCATCAGCTGTGCCATCTGCGTCATTTGGGCCATCATGCCCTGCATAAAAGCAAGTGGGTCAACCCGAACACCTTCTGACTGAGCCGTGTCCCGGGTACGACTCCCCGATAGTGAACGATCACGTCCAGGTGAATGAGTGGCAGCGTCGCTGCTCGATGAATTAGCATTATTCCTCGCGTTTGCACGTGTATTCACACGAGCTCTCGGGATTCGACCCGCTCCACGGCCTCGTCCTCCACGTCCTCTTCTTGCCCTCTCCATACTGAAGTAGGAAAGTCACATGATGATTATATTTCCCGCATGAATAAAACGTTATGATTATGATATGAGATGATGAAAATGAGCATATGCGCTCTAACACAGTGATTACATGAATGACTATCAGAGGTGACATGATTATCTGATGAAATTATTGAAATGATTATCTTGAACGAGTAAACAAGATCAATGATATGATCTTCCTGATCAACAGCTGAACAATGAAATGAATTGAGTGATTAATGAGTTAACCTGACCGTCCTGGTCAAAATGACAATGATGATTGAGGATTATTAACTGATGAATTATGAATGAATGATTCTTGCCAGAAATTATACCATGGCATTAGAAATCTTACAGTTCTCGGTCTGATTGGCTCGGCATTCGCACAGGTCACACGTGACGCGAAAGTCCAATGATACTAGTCTGATGACGATGATTTCAAATGAGACATGACTTGGAGGGTAGTATTCAAAACCACGCTCCGATACCAACTCTGTAACACCCCAAACTAGGCGGATATTATAGTGCCGTGAATCCCCGACTGGGACCCACCAGGCAAATGAAAATGATGAATTAAATAATATAATTGTAGTACCGAACCACATTATATTACCAATTACTCCGATGAGGAGTTTAAGTACCTTACACCAGGACAAAACAGAATACTAGTATATTTTATATGGAGATAAAATACACCACCCTGAACAAAATAAACATCTCAAACGGAATTTGCAGCGGAAAAATACAAATGACGGAATAACTGAAATGAGTGAAAATGGTGAACAAACGGAATGGTAGGGCCCCTACTAGTATCACTGGACTCGTCGCCGTCAACATGCTCTTCCGTGCCTTTGCCTTGCCGTGACACGAAAACAAAATTCCCAGCGAAATCGATTCTGAGAACAACAATCCTCAAGAGTTGAAATTACACAATCATGAATTAACTGAAGTTATGAAATATTCTTAATCATGAATTACGCTGAAGAGGAGTACCATAGTACGCCCGTAGTGTTCTGTGCGAGTGTACAAGGCGAATGACCGGACACACCCGTCCTTGTACCTAATTAGTCTCACGGTGTAACGCTTTCCCGTGTGCACGGTTCAATGTATCGGTGAACCCAATACATAACCATCGTGTGCCCGACTAAAAATTCCACACAGCCACACCCGGCCACGCAATATGAACCCAGAAGGTCACATGAACGAGAATGACCATAATGAATATCAATGAATAATAATTAGACAAGGCCAAGATGACTCACCGATATGAAAGTAATGGTGACGTGATTGATAACCCAATGAAGTGATTTGGAACCGTCGTTCCTCGTGAATGAAATGATTATTCGACAATTACAGGTCTCAAAATGATTAATATTATGATGAATGAATTATGATTATGAGCAGTCAACAACAAAAGGAATGAGTATCCTTTTAACCGAGTAAGAATTAACTTACTCAATAACGATGAAGAATGTCCGTCCACGAACAACGTCCTAACCAATATACCGGTCGCTCGAACAACCTTGAACAACAATAATTACCAACAACCGCTCAATACACGTATCAAGCAACAAAACACGACTAACCCAAAGGTCGAAACAACGATAATCAACTCATAGGGGCATTCTAACGGATACATAACCAACCACACAACTATGAAAATATCGATCCGAATATGTCGAAACCAATACCAAAATGAGTATTACAAACCATCAAAACACTTCCAATGATATCAATAATCTCATAGGATTCCACAATTCAAGCTTACAACCACAACAATCGGAAAAATCCCCAATTAACCAAAGTCAACCCCAAGGGTTCTTGAAATAATTCCGAAAATAACCGTTAAATCCGTAGAAATATATTTATCCAAGGTAGATAATCCATATCTAACATATTCCAATGATAATCCAAGCTTACGAAGAAATTGGAAGGAAAAACCCAAAAAATCCGAAATTCTAGATCCAAGAAATTAATACCTTTGATTTGATGTTTAGGAGATGATGAAGTGATGATTAATCCAACTTAAAGACTTGAAGATGATGATTGATGATTACACCTTGAAAAATACTCTCAAAATCGCCCAAATCGCCTAAACCGACGAGAGAATGAGAATGGAGTGATAAATGACGAACTCGGGCTAAGCATCGATATATAGCCCTTCCGAGTTAGCGTCGTTAGCCTTGAGCGTAGCGTGCGCTAACGGGAATTTTGGGTATTCCGGTACCTTTGTCCAGAACACGGTAGCGCGCTACGTACCTTTTGTAGCGTGCGCTACAACCATACCATTAGCGTGCGTTAAAACCCATTGTTAGCGTGCGCTAACGAATTATTTGATGCCCGATCGAATCCAAACCGTCGGTCCTCTGTCCTGACCTCGGTAGCGTGCGCTACGACCAACAAGTAGCGTGCGCTACAACACCGCTTGCGTGCGCTACAACCAACAAGTAGCGTGCGCTATGAATTAATCCAGTGCAGTCCAGTAGCCACTGGACTTAACCTGATCCGTCCTTAGCGCGCGCTACACCAACTATTAGCGTGCGCTACTACAACCCACTAGCGCGCTACTTACCATTCGTAGCGTGCGCTACCTGCTCACTGCGGTCCAGTACCTTACGGGTGCGGCCAAGGTAACATTAGCGTGCGCTAATGCCGAGTGGTAGCTTGCGCTACCTGCACTCAATTAGCGTGCGCTAAAAAGAGTACGTAGCGTGCGCTACTCCTCACGCACAGCCCACAACGAAAATGACAATGATGATAAACACGGCACGAAACTCCAATCAGATTAGTGATGAATGACGATTGATACACGATACAATTACTCTAAATGATGAATACCATGATTGAATATGAGTGACAAATGATCATTAATGAGTGAAATTACTGAATATCAATTACTGAATGATAAATACTGAATGATAATTATTGAATTACAACCGGGTATTACAGCGATGATCGATTTATCAACGCATCGAGATGTTGTTTTATCCTGGGAGGCAGACGCTATACACTGTGGTGGAGGCGAATTTGCTTTAAGGAGACAGATTTTCTGGACTCAACATCGCCCACATTCATCTCAGTGCATAGGAGCTCTTAGTGGACTACCATGAGGATTAGAAGCCCATTTGCATCTCGATTAGACTTGGATTGGATTTACTTTGGGATTTGTATTACATATTGTATAGAGTTAGCATTTCTTTTGTTCTCTTAGAATACCTTTGTAATTATTATGTTTAGAAGTCTTCCGCTTGCGTTGTATGTTCTGATTTGGCACCATAATGTGATACTTCTACCCTTGTCGGGTTGGGGTGTTACAAGAGCGTTCAGACTTGTCTTTCTCCGGTTGCATTAAATGTTGTCCTATCAGCAATAAATGTTGCTTTAACCGTGAATACTTTATGAATAAACAATGTTTATGTCACAACAGTTTAAAGCTTTTTATGTTCAGTCCTGTTGGGTGTGTTTTAATTTTCCAAAGTAAAACACCTTCAGACTTTATGTTGTATCCAACACAATAAGTTTCTTTGCTGTATGAAGTAGGCTCTGTAGGATGGATTATAGAAGATCTTTTCGCTATATGGACAGGCTATATGGAGAGTCCTAACACTTCCATTAATAACATTCGACTCCTTTAAGACTTCTTGTTGTATGTTGGCAATTTATCAAAACATGAATATTTATCCCAACAGAGATCTTGGGCTATTGTTCTTATTACCGTTAATTTTGAGATAGAATGACAAATTTTAACATAGTATCATAGTAAAGTTTCTAAAGCCTCTCATTACGGATGTATTTGAGATAAAACCCCCAATTTTAACGATTGTAATAGAGAATCAAGTTAAAATACGAGAAAGGACAATGTATCATAAATTTTCAAGATTTTTCCTTAAGAAAATAAGTAAAATAAAATAATAATTATAATAAGAATAACTGGAAAAAAAAAACAAGAACCACAAGCAGGCTCTCCAGAAAAAAGATCTAATATTTATGTTATACTCTCACCTGAATATGGCTTCAAGCAATACGAAGTACTTATAGTTACCATGACAAGTACTTATTGGAGTGTCTTCAAACACTGAAAAAGTGACTAATAAACATTAAGCTGAAAATTCCAATTTTTACTAATAAAGGCGAAGCTAGAAAGTTGATCAAGCAAGGGCAAAAATTTGATTTGCCGGAGTCCGGAGCAACATCTTCAAAAATAATTTCTCGGACCCAATTCCAGTTGAAATATTTTCCGAGTGTTGTGTATATCCATAAATTTATGAATCCTAATTATAGTTGTTCAGATTCATAACATTGTTTATTAATTAATCTCTTCGTCTTTAGCAAATATTTGTTCATAACTCTGTTTCTAGATAAAAAAAAAAAAAATCATCTAATATTTACCACTAAATCAACATACAGTGGTGGAGAAGTCAAGAACAATGTTAAATGCTAAATTAACTATCTATAGATATTATAAACTACCCCCTATATTTTCAGATATTTTGCATATTACACTCCCAAAAAACTAAAACTGAGAAATAGATATCTCGTAAATATTAACGTCAGTAAAGGGCTTATTTTTGCAACTTTGTAAGCTCTTTAGAAAAACCTACCCCAACAAATTTAAAGAGCTTATAAATTCTTATAAGAGCTTATAAGCTCCGCCCAAAAAAAAAAAAAAAACATCATCTGATGTAATTTCCAACTCCTATTCGCAAGCACTACAGATTTATCAAGTGTCTCGATAACCTGCAATGAAGAAAGAAAACAATCCCTTACCAATGAAACCTCCATTAGAAGATCTGATAGCCGAAGACAACACCAAGACAGTATACTACCTCAAAAAACTCAAAAAATGCAGCTAATTCTAACGACTATAAACCAAAGAAGGTTAGAAAAAGGCTTCAAGAATACGAGAATATCGAGACGAGACTGAGCTAAAGCATTCAAGACAGGACGAGAAATGCCCGAATTACAGATAGGATTTTTGTTTCTTTTTATACGAGAAAAAAGAACCAAGACAGACAGAGACAGAGGGAGGGAGGGAGCGGGGGAGAGAGGGGGAGGGGAGAGGGAGGGAGGGAGGGAGAGAGTGGGGGCGGATTCGGGCGGAGCAAGCTATCCCCGTCCCCAACCAAATCAAATCTGCTCCGTCCTCGTCCCGTTTCTCCGTCGGATCTTATCAGGCACCCACGCTACACTACCCGAGAACTCCGCCACATTTTCCGTTTTTGCCCCGAAATCCGAAATTGTTATATATCAATTATCAAAATCTAAACACAACATGTAGCTAAAAATATAGATGCATGCTCGAATATATATATATATATATATATAATATAAAAAAATATAATATAATATCGGGGCGGAGCGGGGCGGGGCACGGTCACCCGAGAACCCCGAAAAAATCCCCGTTAATGCCCCGATCCCCGCCCCGTAACCTGATCGGGTTTCGGGTTTCCCCGTCGGGTTCGGATTTTCTTGCCATCCCTAGGAGAGAGAGAGAGAGAGAGAGAGAGAGAGGGGAGGGAGAGAGAGGGAGAGAGCATTAGAAAACTTTCATTTTTTTTAGAACGAATTAAATTATTGAATGATCAGAAAAGAGAAGAGTAGAAAACTTGTTCACGAGTGTCCATCTAAAAAACAAGATCAGATGATCCCAATTCCAGCAACCACCACAACTTTATGCTCAGTTTGGGCAATAAATCCTCCAATAAATCTTCCAATCTTGATTCTATGGATGGTTGCCCCCATGTTTCTTCCAACCTTGATTCATTTAATGGTTCGATGCCGCTAATGTCCTCCAATTTCTCCACTACTTCAGACATCCTAGGTCTGCTTTCGGGAACAATGCTAACACAACCCATTGCTATTTGTAATGCTTGTACCATTGTCCCTTCCTCAATTCCATACCTCATAAGCTCTAAATCAAACACTTCAGCAGTCCATTCGTCATGAACAAATGTAATGAATCCAGTTAACTAGTGAGACGGCCTTGCCATCGACATTAATTGTGATATGAGAAGGTTTAGTTCAAGCAGCACAACTCCAAAGCCGTACACGTCTGAAGCTTGGGAGACTCTCCCTGTGTCCGTGACTTCAGGGGCGTAATATTCTGGAGTTCGCATTTCTGACCTTCGGATAGGACTCAACAGTTTTGCCAATCCAGCATTGGAGACAATGCCGTGTTTTTGCGCATTGAGGAAGATGTTTGAGGACTTCACATTTCCATGCACAAACTTCGACCATCTTTCCCGTGGATGTGAGCAATGCCCCTGCCGCATCCACTACAATTTTGAGTCTGGTCTCCCACTTAACACTATCCGAGGGCCACATGTACCTATTTTACTCCGCAAAATTGGAGACGAATGCATTAAAGTATACATTCACTATCGGGTAATCATAGAGTGCAAAATTTGTTGGAATAACATTATCAAATCGATTTTACTTCTACATACCATGCATCAAAACAGATACACTCGATGGTAATCATAAACCAAGAGGTTTTCTTCTTTTGAAAACAAGAGGCCCTCACTTCCGCAATGTTTTTGTGCTTCATTCTTCCAACGATCTCCATATGTTGCCGAAAATCTTCAAGTGTAACACTTACATCCTTCAATCTCTTAACCGCAATCGTGTTCCAATTTTTTAAACTCGCCTTGTAACAAGTCCCAAAAGTTCCCGTTCCAAGCACCTCGGCAGAAGCCTTTAACATATCATCAAGGTCAAATGTGGGGTTAGGATCCTCAATAAACACGAGTTTTTTTGCCTCAGGAGCACCACTTATTGTGTTAAACACGCTAATATCCTCTAACATTCTCACTACTTCGGACATCTTAGGTCTCTTCATTATCGATTTTTCTACACATTTCATTCCTATTTGAAACATTTTAACCATCTGCTCTTTTATGGTATGATGCTTCAACAGTTCTGCATCAAATACCTTAGCAGCCCTCACCTTGTTTATTATGGAAGTAATCATGGAAATATTAGATAAAATGGAGGAAATGGGATGCTTGAGCAGCCCATTTGAGAGGAAATTTTGAGTTGTCTCGACTACGAGTTAAAGTCGGGACGTAGTTGGAATACGTAATACTCCGTACGAGGTTTCCAAAACATGAAAAAGCACTCAAATTGATTGAGGTATGGATGAGATATAATGTTCCAAAGTGAACCGTTTAGAAATGGGTTCGGGATGCTATCCCACATTGGAAAAAGAAGGGAGAAATTGTGAGTATATAAGGAGATGTGGACAAAGGCACGTTCTAAAAGTGAGACATGTGTGGATGTGTGACTAGGCGCCCTTCGCGCACACACACACACGCCGCTGGCCCGTCCGGCTCGGCTCGGCTCGGTTCGGTCTCGGCCGAAGGGAGATTTGGGCGAAATATCTCGCCTCGAAGTTATGTTTTTATCGCAATTTTATTCGGTCAAATTTTATTTTACCGAAAATACCTCAATTAATAAATTCTCAATTTTTGATCCGGATAAAATCAAATTAAACAAATCCGATAAGTATTGAGATACTAATCCCGATCGGTTTAGAGTTCCTCCAGATACCAATTTCGATCGGTTTAGAGTTCCTCCAGATACCAATTTCGGTCGGTATAGAGTTCCTCCAAAGACATGTCTCTCTCTCAACTTCACCTATAAATACGATGTGAGGGTCTTAATTTTACACGTAAAATTTTCAATGCTTTTTCCTACCAAAAATCCGACTTCATTTTTTTCTGAATAATTTCTCTTCATATTTTGGGTCGCGTCTAGTGGTCATTATCGACCGGTCTAGCCCGGTTTGACAGGACCGGAACCGGTCCAGAAGGTACGGATAGACCTTCCCGACCGGTAAGAGAACCGGTCGATTTATGATCCGAACCGGTCCAAATAGTTCGGGCGTAACCCGATCCAAACCCGAAACCCGAATCCGAACCCAAAACCCGAATCCTAAATAATTAACCTATAAAAATTAAAATCACCAAATTAGAACAATTATTTTAAACCCCAAATATGGAACCCTTACTTGAACCCCTCAAATCTGAATCCTAAACTAATTTGAAACCCCCAAATTTTTTAACCCTAACCTGAATTCGAAAATAAACTAAAATCCCCAAAATTGAAACTAATTGGGTTAGGTGCGGGCCGTGCGACTGCGGGAGGGGGAGGGGGGAGTGAGAGATTTCAGAATTTCCAACCTAATTTGTGTTATATATCAATGGCTTAAGGCCATGTTCGGTGTGTGTGTGTGTGTGTGTGTGTGTGTATGTGTGTGTGTGAATGCACACACACATCGAGATATGTTACCGGGTTTTTTTTCCGGTTTTCTCGGTCCGGGTCTTATCGGTTTCGGTTCAATGTTTAGAACTCGAATCCGAACTCGTTAATTGTCGGGTGGGTTTTGGTCCCGGGTTTTTCGGTCCTGTTCTTGACCGGGTTTCGAGTTCACTCGGACCGCTAACAGCCCTAGTCGCGTCGTTGGTAGTTCAGGTTTATTCTAGTTCGCTGAGGGTGCGATTGTAACACCCCAAACTAGGCGGATATTACAGTGCCGTGAATCCCCGACTGGGACCCACCAGGCAAATGAAAATGATGAATTAAATAATATAATTGTAGTACCGAACCACATTATATTACCAATTACTCCGATGAGGAGTTTAAGTACCTTACACCAGGACAAAACAGAATACTAGTATATTTTATATGGAGATAAAATACACCGCCCGAACAAAATAAACATCTCAAACGGAATTTGCAAATGAAAAATACAAATGACGGAATAATCAAATGATCAAATGATGAACAAACGGAATGACCGGGCCCCTACTAGTATCACTGACTCGCCGCCAACATGCTCTTCCCGTGCCTTTGCCTTGTCGTGACTGAAACAAAATTCCCAACGGGCCGCCATACGTAACAACAATCCTCAAGAGTTGAAATTACACAATCATGAATTAACTGAAGTTATGAAATATTCTTAATCATGAATTACGCTGAAGAGGAGTACCATAGTACGCCCGTAGTGTTCTGTGCGAGTGTACAAGGCGAATGACCGGACACACCCGTCCTTGTACCTAATTAGTCTCACGGTGTAACGCTTTCCCGTGTGCACGGTTCAATGTATCGGTGAACCCAATACATAACCATCGTGTGCCCGACTAAAAATTCCACACAGCCACACCCGGCCACGCAATATGAACCCAGAAGGTCACATGAACGAGAATGACCATAATGAATATCAATGAATAATAATTAGACAAGGCCAAGATGACTCACCGATATGAAAGTAATGGTGACGTGATTGATAACCCAATGAAGTGATTTGGAACCGTCGTTCCTCGTGAATGAAATGATTATTCGACAATTACGTGTCTCAAAATGATTAATATTATGATGAATGAATTATGATTATGAGCGATAACAACAAAAGGAATGAGTATCCTTTTAACCGAGTAAGAATTAACTTACTCAATAACGATGAAGAATGTCCGTCCACGAACAACGTCCTAACCAAGATACCGGTCGCTCGAACAACCTTGAACAAAAATATTACCAACAACCGCTCAATACACGTATCAAGCAACAAAACACGACTAACCCAAAGGTCAAAACAACGATAATCAACTCATAGGGGCATTCTAACGGATACATAACCAACCACACAACTATGAAAATATCCAATCCCGAATATGTCGAAACCAACACCAAAATGAGTATTACAAACCATCAAAACACTTCCAATGATATCAATAATCTCATAGGATTCCACAATTCAAGCTTACAACCACAACAATCGGAAAAATCCCCAATTAACCAAAGTCAACCCCAAGGGTTCTTGAAATAATTCCGAAAATAACCGTTAAATCCGTAGGAATATATTTATCCAAGGTAGATAATCCATATCTAACATATTCCAATGATAATCCAAGCTTACACGAAGAAATCGGAAGGAAAAACCCAAAAAATCCGAAATTCTAGATCCAAGAAATTAATACCTTTGATTTGATGTTTAGGAGATGATGAAGTGATGATTAATCCAACTTAAAGACTTGAAGATGATGATTGATGATTACACCTTGAAAAATACTCTCAAAATCGCCCAAATCGCCTAAAACCGACGAGAGAATGAGAATGGAGTGATAAATGACGAACTCGGGCTAACTGTCCAATATATAGCCCTTCCAGGTTAGCGTGCGCTAGCCCTTGAGCGTAGCGTGCGCTAACGGGAATTTTGGGTATTCCAGTACCCACTGTCCGAACACGGTAGCGCGCGCTACGTACCTTTTGTAGCGTGCGCTACAACCATACCATTAGCGTGCGTTAAAACCCATTGTTAGCGTGCGCTAACGAATTATTTGATGCCCAGTACTGGAATCCAGAAACTGTCAGTCCTCTATCCTGACCTCGGTAGCGTGCGCTACGACCAACAAGTAGCGTGCGCTACAACACCGCTTGCGTGCGCTACAACCAACAAGTAGCGTGCGCTATGAATTAATCCAGTGCAGTCCAGTAGCCACTGGACTTAACCTGATCCGTCCTTAGCGCGCGCTACACCAACTATTAGCGTGCGCTACTACAACCCACTAGCGCGCGCTACTTACCATTCGTAGCGTGCGCTACTTATAACTCACTTGCAGTCCAGTACCTTCTGGACTGCAGCCAGGGTAACATTAGCGTGCGCTAATGCTGAGTTGTAGCGTGCGCTACCTGTACTCAATTAGCGTGC
The DNA here is from genome assembly GCA_033398695.1 of Orobanche coerulescens. Classification (NCBI taxonomy): domain Eukaryota; kingdom Viridiplantae; phylum Streptophyta; class Magnoliopsida; order Lamiales; family Orobanchaceae; genus Orobanche; species Orobanche coerulescens. The sequence goes on along the minus strand of CM065816.1, from coordinate 35,893,966 downwards.
GCTAAAAAGAGTACGTAGCGTGCGCTACTCCTCACGCACAGCCCACAACGAAAATGACAATGATGATAAACACGGCACGAAACTCCAATCAGATTAGTGATGAATGACGATTGATACACGATACAATTACTCTGAATGATGAATACCATGATTGAATATGAGTGACAAATGATCATTAATGAGTGAAATTACTGAATATCAATTACTGAATGATAAATACTGAATGATAATTATTGAATTACAATCGGGTATTACATACACCCCCCCTTAAAAGAGTTTCGTCCCCGAAACTAAGGGTCAAACAACTCGGGATAACTCTCCCGCATACTATCCTCGGTTTCCCACGTAGCCTCTTCGACTCCGTGCCTAGACCACTGAATCTTAACCAAAGGAATCGTCTTATTCCTCAACTGTTTGATTCGCCGCTCTAAAACTCGCACAGGACGCTCCTCATATGAATGATCGTCGGCGATCTCGATTTCATCGAACTAGAGTATGTGACTCGGGTCGGCAACATACTTCCGCAACTGAGAGACGTGAAACACATTATGAATTCGGCTCAACGCCGGAGGTAAAGCCAATCGATAAGCTAACTCGCCTACTCGATCCAAAATCTCAAACGGTCCAATAAATCTCGGACTCAACTTCCCCCGTTTTCCGAAACGGAAAATACCACGACTCGGGGATACCTTGACCAACACATGGTCACCAGCCTCGAACTCTAATGGTCGATGACGGTTATCTGCATATGATTTCTGTCGACTCTGAGCGGTCAACAAACGACTCCTGATCAAAGTTACCTTCTCACGGGCGGCTATAAGCATATCGGGCTCGGTGCCCAATGATTCTGATAAGTCGTCCCAACACAACGGAGATCGACAACGACGACCATACAAGGCCTCGTAAGGTGCCATCTTGATCGAAGCATGCCAACTATTATTATACGTGAACTCGATCAATGGTAGTTGGGCTTCCCAATCGTCTTTCCAATCGAGGACGCATGCCCTCAACATGTCCTCTAAAGTCTGAATGGTCCTCTCTGATTGTCCGTCGGACTGAGGATGAAAAGCGGTACTGAGATTAAGTTGAGTTCCCATAGCACGATGAACTGATTTCCAAAAATGCGACACAAACCGTCCGTCACGATCGGAAACGATACTTTTAGGAGTACCGTGAAGTCTGACTATCTCTTTGATGAAAAGTTGGGCAAGTCTCTGACCCCACGTATCCTTGATCTCAAGAAAATGAGCCGATTTAGTTAAGCGGTCCACGATCACCCGCATCGTATTCATGCCACGACGACTGCCGGCAAACTCGTGATGAAATCCATAGAAATGTCTTCCCACTTCCATTCGGGAATAGGAAGAGGTTTCAGATACCCACGGTCGCCGATGTTCAATTTTAACTTGTTGAAGTTAAGCATCTCGAAACAAATTCTCGCGACTTCTCGCTTCATATTACTCCACCAAGAATTTTGTTTCAAGTCCTTGTACATCTTGCTAGACCCCGGATGAACGAGAATAAGGGGTAGCATGAGCTTCTTTCAAAATCGAGTTTTACAACTCGTCATTCGCCGGTACGCACAATCGATTCTTAAACCTCAAAAGTCCATCCTCGTGGACCACAAATCCAGGGGCTTTCCCCTGAGCCACATCCTCACGGATGCGCAACAATGATGGGTCCGAACCCTGATTCTCTCTGATTGCCTCCTCGAGTGGTGATGAAATCTCTAACATACAAAGTCGTCCCTCGAACTCGCCGAATCTGCACTCGATCTCGGTCTAAGGAATTCTCGCCAAGCTCCTTCGAATCAATCGGGCGAGCATCCGCTCCGAACGGACTTACAACTCAAGGCGTCGCGACAACGTTCGCCTTGCCCGGTGGTAAAGGATCTCAATATCGTAATCCTTGATTAATTCCAACCACCGCCTCTGCCGCATATTTAACTTCTTCTCGAGTAAATATATACTTTAAACTCTTATGATCGGTGAATATCTGACAGGTAACGCCATAAAGGTAATGACGCCAAATCTTCAAAGCAAACACCACGGCTGCTAGCTCCAAGTCGTGGGTCGGATAATTAACCTCGTAAGGTCTCAATTGCCGTGAAGCATAAGCAATAACTTTCTGTTACGCATGAGTACACATCCGAGACCCTGTCCGGACGCATCACTATAAACCACAAATCCTTCCGTCCCCTGCGGCAAGGAAAGTACAGGTGCTGACATTAACCGGCTCTTGAGTTCCTCAAAACTCCGTTGACACGCGTCGGACCACGTGTACTTCTTATCCTTCCGTAAAAGGTTCGTCAAAGGTTGAGCGATTTTAGAAAATCCCTCTACAAATCGCCGATAATAACCCGCTAATCCGAGGAAACTTCGGATTTCCTTAACATTCTTCGGAGGTAGCCAATATCGAATAGCCTCCGTCTTCTGAGGATCGACACGAACTCCGTCTGATGAAATTACGTGTCCGAGAAACGTCACTTCGGACATCCAGAACTCACATTTGGAAAACTTCCCAAAAAGTTGTTCTCGTCTCAACACGTCGAGCACTTGATGAAGGTGAAACTCGTGTTCCTCCCGGTCACGAGAATAAATCAAAATGTCATCGATGAAGACAACAACAAACTGATCCAAAAAGTCGATGAAAACCCGATTCATTAACTTCATGAATACCGCATGTGTGTTAGTTAACCCGAACGGCATAACCACAAACTCATAATGACCATAGCGCGTACGAAACGTTGTCCTCGCGATATCTGACTCTCGAATCCGCAACTGATGATATCCGGATCTTAAGTCGATCTTGGAAAATATCAAGCTCCTCAAGTTGATCTAAAAGATCATCGATACGGGTAAGGGATACTTATTCTTGATCGTCACCTGTTCAACTCCCGATAATCAATACATAAGCGAAATGAACCATCCTTCTTCTTGACAAACAACACCGGTGCTCCCCACGGGACGCACTCCTCGGATATAACCTTTCTCGAATAACTCCTCAAGTTGGTTCTTTAATTCCTGCATTTCGGTCGGGGCCATCCGACGGTGCCTTCGATATCGGGACGTGCGTGCTCCAACTCAATCGTGAATTCCACATCCCTCTGTGGAGGCAAACCAGGTAACTCGTCTGGAAAAACATCGGCATATTCCCTCACCACCGGAATATCCGTTAACATTACTGATGACTTCTCGGTTTTGGCCATATAGCACCAATAACCGACACATCCCTGATTGAGTAATCTCACTGCTTTCATCAAATTAATGACCTTACCAGAACAGCCGGGATTACCTCCCTGAAACACACATTCAACCCCATCGTCTGAAATGATAGTGACCATATGCTTACGGACACTAATGATGGCATCATGAAGATCCATCCAATCAATACCCAAGATGACGTCGTCTCTCGGCAAATCTACCACGATTAGGTCCGCTGGCCATACACGGCCATGAAGCTGAATCGGACAATTCTGAATCTCACGATTACCGATGATTCGTCTACCATCAGGTAGACCAATGACATAAGGCTCACAACTAGTAGCACTACCCAGACGTAGTCTACTCAAACATGACTCGGAAATGAATGAATGCGATGCACCAGTATCAAAAAGGGTACACACAAAGTTGAGATAGAATATTGAGTGTACACGAGATCATTCGGGCCTCGGGATCATCGGTCTTCTTCATCTCATAAATCCGGGGCTTGCTAGTCCCAGACCGACGCTCCTGCTTGGCTATAGGCTCCACCTTTAGTCGCTCCCGCTGCTTTAAACGACGCTGATTGAGTGGCTCGATTCTGACGGCTGATCGCTTAGGGGCCCGAGATGACGTCCGAGTAGGTTTGGAATCCCTACGGCAAAACGGGCCTTATGCCCGGAATCCCACAATTATGACACGTGATAGTCCTGTCTCGGGCACTTGGTACCGAGGTGACCAAGCTCCCACAGCTAAAACAGTGATGGCCGAATCGGCCGCTCGAGACCGAGATTCCGCGGTTTAGACGACACAGAGGCCGCTCGTAAAAGCGATTCAAGACGGGGTTTCTTGAAGGTTGTCTCGACCGCCTTGATCGATTACGATTCTTGGACTTCTTGCTAGCGGATGAAGGTTCCGCTTAGCAATATCCTTAGCAAGAAGCTCATAAGTGAGAGCTTTCTCAATGAATTCGCCAACGTGGTGCAATTATGATTAAGCAATCAAGTCTCATATGGGGTTTCACCTCTTGCTGAAATACTTGATTTTATCTCTCGGAATGAATGATGGATGAGGCGAACGGAAGAAGTTCTGAAATTTCTCGGCAATGGCGAGAACATCCTCGTCTGGCGAGGGTCGGGGTGAGTAATTCGATAGCTTAGCCTCCCGAGTGGGCCGATAATATCTCTCCATCATGAGAGTTTTGAATCGATCCCAAGTACAAGATCCTTCGGTGGGCTTCAACGACAACCACCAAGAATGTGCGCTCTTACCTGTAGTAAGCCGCAACAAACTTTGTGTCCTTCGGACACTCTACCATAGCAAACAACTTCGAAATGCTCGAGCCAATGAATGATATCTCGCTGACGAGCCTTCAAAAGTAGGTGGCCTCTCGCGAGAGATATCGCCGATGATATTACTCACATTCCTCTCTTGCCTCGAGGTGGCGGCGGAGGAGCCTGTTGATTTTGATTGACGGAGTTATGCATCGTCTCCATCACCGTGCCATCTGCCATTTGGGCCATCATGCCCCGCATAAAAGCAAGTGGGTCAACCCGAACACCTTTCGACCGAGCCGTGTCCTGTACGACTCCCGATAGTGAGCGATCACGTCCGTGTGAATGAGTGGCGTCGGCCGCCGATGAATTAGCATTATTCCTCGCGTTTGCACGTGTATTCACACGAGCTCTCGGGATTCGACCCGCTCCACGGCCTCGTCCTCCACGTCCTCTTCTTGCCCTCTCCATACTGAAGTAGGAAAGTCACATGATGATTATATTTCCCGCATGAATAAAACGTTATGATTATGATATGAGATGATGAAAATGAGCATATGCGCTCTAACACAGTGATTACATGAATGACTATCAGAGGTGACATGATTATCTGATGAAATTATTGAAATGATTATCTTGAACGAGTAAACAAGATCAATGATATGATCTTCCTGATCAACAGCTGAACAATGAAATGAATTGAGTGATTAATGAGTTAACCTGACCGTCCTGGTCAAAATGACAATGATGATTGAGGATTATTAACTGATGAATTATGAATGAATGATTCTTGCCAGAAATTATACCATGGCATTAGAAATCTTACAGTTCTCGGTCTGATTGGCTCGGCATTCGCACAGGTCACACGTGACGCGAAAGTCCAATGATACTAGTCTGATGACGATGATTTCAAATGAGACATGACTTGGAGGGTAGTATTCAAAACCACGCTCCGATACCAACTCTGTAACACCCCAAACTAGGCGGATATTACAGTGCCGTGAATCCCCGACTGGGACCCACCAGGCAAATGAAAATGATGAATTAAATAATATAATTGTAGTACCGAACCACATTATATTACCAATTACTCCGATGAGGAGTTTAAGTACCTTACACCAGGACAAAACAGAATACTAGTATATTTTATATGGAGATAAAATACACCACCCTGAACAAAATAAACATCTCAAACGGAATTTGCAGCGGAAAAATACAAATGACGGAATAACTGAAATGAGTGAAAATGACTGAACAAACGGAATGACTGGGGCCCCCTACTAGTATCACTGGGACTCGTCGCCGTCAACATGCTCTTCCCGTGCCTTTGCCTTGCCGTGACCTGAAAACAAAATTCCAACGGGCCGGGCCATACGTAACAACAATCCTCAAGAGTTGAAATTACACAATCATGAATTAATTGAAGTTATGAAATATTCTTAATCATGAATTACCAAGAGGAGTACCATAGTACGCCCGTAGTGTTCGTGCGAGTGTACAAGGCGAATGACCGACACACCCGTCCTTGTACCTAATTAGTCTCACGGTGTAACGCTTTCCGTGTGCACGGTTCAATGTATCGGTGAACCCAATACATAACCATCGTGTGCCCGACTAAAAATTCCACACACCCACACCCGCCACGCAATATGAACCGAAGGTCACATGAACGAATGACCATAATGAATATCAATGAATAATAATTAGACAAGGCCAAGATGACTCACCGATATGAAAGTAATGGTGACGTGATTGATAACCCAATGAAGTGATTTGGAACCGCTCCTCGTGAATGAAATGATTATTCGACAATTACAGGTCTCAAAATGATTAATATTATGATGAATGAATTATGATTATGAGCAGTCAACAACAAAAGGAATGAGTATCCTTTTAACCGAGTAAGAATTAACTTACTCAATAACGATGAAGAATGTCCGTCCACGAACAACGTCCTAACCAATATACCGGTCGCTCGAACAACCTTGAACAACAATAATTACCAACAACCGCTCAATACACGTATCAAGCAACAAAACACGACTAACCCAAAGGTCGAAACAACGATAATCAACTCATAGGGGCATTCTAACGGATACATAACCAACCACACAACTATGAAAATATCCAATCCCGAATATGTCGAAACCAATACCAAAATGAGTATTACAAACCATCAAAACACTTCCAATGATATCAATAATCTCATAGGATTCCACAATTCAAGCTTACAACCACAACAATCGGAAAAATCCCCAATTAACCAAAGTCAACCCCAAGGGTTCTTGAAATAATTCCGAAAATAACCGTTAAATCCGTAGAAATATATTTATCCAAGGTAGATAATCCATATCTAACATATTCCAATGATAATCCAAGCTTACACGAAGAAATTGGAAGGAAAAACCCAAAAAATCCGAAATTCTAGATCCAAGAAATTAATACCTTTGATTTGATGTTTAGGAGATGATGAAGTGATGATTAATCCAACTTAAAGACTTGAAGATGATGATTGATGATTACACCTTGAAAAATACTCTCAAAATCGCCCAAATCGCCTAAAACCGACGAGAGAATGAGAATGGAGTGATAAATGACGAACTCGGGCTAAGCATCGATATATAGCCCTTCCTGTTAGCGTCGTTAGCCCTTGAGCGTAGCGTGCGCTAACGGAATTTTGGGTATTCCAAGACCCACTGTCCGAACACGGTAGCGCGCGCTACGTACCTTTTGTAGCGTGCGCTACAACCATACCATTAGCGTGCGTTAAAACCCATTGTTAGCGTGCGCTAACGAATTATTTGATGCCCAGTACTGGAATCCAGAAACTGTCAGTCCTCTGTCCTGACCTCGGTAGCGTGCGCTACGACCAACAAGTAGCGTGCGCTACAACACCGCTTGCGTGCGCTACAACCAACAAGTAGCGTGCGCTATGAATTAATCCAGTGCAGTCCAGTAGCCACTGGACTTAACCTGATCCGTCCTTAGCGCGCGCTACACCAACTATTAGCGTGCGCTACTACAACCCACTAGCGCGCGCTACTTACCATTCGTAGCGTGCGCTACTTATAACTCACCTGCAGTCCAGTACCTTCTGGACTGCAGCCAAGGTAACATTAGCGTGCGCTAATGCTGAGTGGTAGCTTGCGCTACCTGTACTCAATTAGCGTGCGCTAAAAAGAGTACGTAGCGTGCGCTACTCCTCACGCACAGCCCACAACGAAAATGACAATGATGATAAACACGGCACGAAACTCCAATCAGATTAGTGATGAATGACGATTGATACACGATACAATTACTCTAAATGATGAATACCATGATTGAATATGAGTGACAAATGATCATTAATGAGTGAAATTACTGAATATCAATTACTGAATGATAAATACTGAATGATAATTATTGAATTACAACCGGGTATTACAGCGATGATCGATTTATCAACGCATCGAGATGTTGTTTTATCCTGGGAGGCAGACGCTATACACTGTGGTGGAGGCGAATTTGCTTTAAGGAGACAGATTTTCTGGACTCAACATCGCCCACATTCATCTCAGTGCATAGGAGCTCTTAGTGGACTACCATGAGGATTAGAAGCCCATTTGCATCTCGATTAGACTTGGATTGGATTTACTTTGGGATTTGTATTACATATTGTATAGAGTTAGCATTTCTTTTGTTCTCTTAGAATACCTTTGTAATTATTATGTTTAGAAGTCTTCCGCTTGCGTTGTATGTTCTGATTTGGCACCATAATGTGATACTTCTACCCTTGTCGGGTTGGGGTGTTACAAGAGCGTTCAGACTTGTCTTTCTCCGGTTGCATTAAATGTTGTCCTATCAGCAATAAATGTTGCTTTAACCGTGAATACTTTATGAATAAACAATGTTTATGTCACAACAGTTTAAAGCTTTTTATGTTCAGTCCTGTTGGGTGTGTTTTAATTTTCCAAAGTAAAACACCTTCAGACTTTATGCTGTATCCAACACAATAAGTTTCTTTGCTGTATGAAGTAGGCTCTGTAGGATGGATTATAGAAGATCTTTTCGCTATATGGACAGGCTATATGGAGAGTCCTAACAGCTTCCATTAATAACATTCTGACTCCTTTAAGACTTCTTGTTGTATGTTGGCAATTTATCAAAACATGAATATTTATCCCAACAGAGATCTTGGGCTATTGTTCTTATTACCAGTTAATTTTGAGATAGAATGACAAATTTTAACATAGTATCATAGTAAAGTTTCTAAAGCCTCTCATTACAGATGTATTTGAGATAAAACCCCCAATTTTAACGATTGTAATAGAGAATCAAGTTAAAATACAGGAAAGGACAATGTATCATAAATTTTCTGAAGATTTTTTCCTTAAGAAAATAAGTAAAATAAAATAATAATTATAATAAGAATAACTGGAAAAAAAAAACAAGAACCTCAAGCAGGCTCTCCAGAAAAAAGATCTAATATTTATGTTATACTCTCACCTGAATATGGCTTCAAGCAATACGAAGTACTTATAGTTACCATGACAAGTACTTATTGGAGTGTCTTCAAACACCGAAAAAGTGACTAATAAACATTAAGTTGAAAATTCCAATTTTTACTAATAAAGGCGAAGCTAGAAAGTTGATCAAGCAAGGGCAAAAATTTGATTTGCGAGTCCGGAGCAACATCTTCAAAATAATTTCTGACCCAATTCCAGTTGAAATATTTTCCGAGTGTTGTGTATATCCATAAATTTATGAATCCTAATTATAGTTGTTCAGATTCATAACATTGTTTATTAATTAATCTCTTCGTCTTTAGCAAATATTTGTTCATAACTCTGTTTCTAGATAAAAAAAAAAATCATCTAATATTTACCACTAAATCAACATACAGTGGTGGAGAAGTCAAGAACAATGTTAAATGCTAAATTAACTATCTATAGATATTATAAACTACCCCCTATATTTTCAGATATTTTGCATATTACACTCCCAAAAAACTAAAACTGAGAAATAGATATCTCGTAAATATTAACGTCAGTAAAGGGCTTATTTTTGCAACTTTGTAAGCTCTTTAGAAAAACCTACCCCAACAAATTTAAAGAGCTTATAAATTCTTATAAGAGCTTATAAGCTCCGCCCAAAAAAAAAAAAAAAAACATCATCTGATGTAATTTCCAACTCCTATTCGCAAGCACTACAGATTTATCAAGTGTCTCGATAACCTGCAATGAAGAAAGAAAACAATCCCTTACCAATGAAACCTCCATTAGAAGATCTGATAGCCGAAGACAACACCAAGACAGTATACTACCTCAAAAAACTCAAAAAATGCAGCTAATTCTAACGACTATAAACCAAAGAAGGTTAGAAAAAGGCTTCAAGAATACGAGAATATCGAGACGAGACTGAGCTAAAGCATTCAAGACAGGACGAGAAATGCCCGAATTACAGATAGGATTTTTGTTTCTTTTTATACGAGAAAAAAGAACCAAGACAGACAGAGACAGAGGGAGGGAGGGAGCGGGGGAGAGAGGGGGGGGGGGGGGGGGGGGGGGGATAGGGAGGGAGGGAGGGAGAGAGTGGGGGCGGATTCAGGGCGGAGCAAGCTATCCCCGTCCCCAAATCCGAAATCTGAAATCTGCTTCGTCCCTGTTCTGTTCTCCGTCGGGGATCTTATCGGGCACCCCATTGGGGCTATAGCTTACCCGAGAACTCCGCCCCATTTCCCGTTTTTGCCCCGAAATCCGAAATTGTTATATATCAATTATCAAAATCTAAACACAACATGTAGCTAAAAATATAGATGCATGCTCGAATATATATATATATATATATAATATAAAAAAATATATAATATAATATCGGGGCGGAGCGGGGCGGGGCACGGTCACCCGAGAACCCCGAAAAAATCCCCGTTAATGCCCCGATCCCCGCCCCGTAACCTGATCGGGTTTCGGGTTTCCCCGTCGGGTTCGGATTTTCTTGCCATCCCTAGGAGAGAGAGAGAGAGAGAGAGAGAGAGAGGGGAGGGAGAGAGAGGGAGAGAGCATTAGAAAACTTTCATTTTTTTAGAACGAATTAAATTATTGAATGATCAGAAAAGAGAAGAGTAGAAAACTTGTTCACGAGTGTCCATCTAAAAAACAAGATCAGATGATCCCAATTCCAGCAACCACCACAACTTTATGCTCAGTTTGGGCAATAAATCCTCCAATAAATCTTCCAATCTTGATTCTATGGATGGTTGCCCCCATGTTTCTTCCAACCTTGATTCATTTAATGGTTCGATGCCGCTAATGTCCTCCAATTTCTCCACTACTTCAGACATCCTAGGTCTGCTTTCGGGAACAATGCTAACACAACCCATTGCTATTTGTAATGCTTGTACCATTGTCCCTTCCTCAATTCCATACCTCATAAGCTCTAAATCAAACACTTCAGCAGTCCATTCGTCATGAACAACAGAATGAATCCAGTTAACTAGTGAGACGGCCTTGCCATCGACATTAATTGTGATATGAGAAGGTTTAGTTCAAGCAGCACAACTCCAAAGCCGTACACGTCTGAAGCTTGGGAGACTCTCCCTGTGTCCGTGACTTCAGGGGCGTAATATTCTGGAGTTCGCATTTCTGACCTTCGGATAGGACTCAACAGTTTTGCCAATCCAGCATTGGAGACAATGCCGTGTTTTTGCGCATTGAGGAAGATGTTTGAGGACTTCACATTTCCATGCACAAACTTCTGACCATCTTTCCTGTGGATGTGAGCAATGCCCCTGGCTGCATCCACTGCAATTTTGAGTCTGGTCTCCCAGCTTAACACTATCCGAGGGCCACATGTACCTATTTTACCTGCAAAATTGGAGACGAATGCATTAAAGTATACATTCACTATCGGGTAATCATAGAGTGCAAAATTTGTTGGAATAACATTATCAAATTGGATTTTACTTCTACATACCATGCATCAAAACAGATACACTCCCCCGATGGTAATCATAAACCAAGAGGTTTTCTTCTTTTGAAAAACAGTAGGCCCTCACTTCCGCAATGTTTTTGTGCTTCATTCTTCCAACGATCTCCATATGTTGCTGAAAATCTTCAAGTGTAACACTTACATCCTTCAATCTCTTAACTGCAATCGTGTTCCAATTTTTTAAACTCGCCTTGTAACAAGTCCCAAAAGTTCCCGTTCCAAGCACCTCGGCAGAAGCCTTTAACATATCATCAAGGTCAAATGTGGGGTTAGGATCCTCAATAAACACGAGTTTTTTTGCCTCAGGAGCACCACTTATTGTGTTAAACACGCTAATATCCTCTAACATTCTCACTACTTCGGACATCTTAGGTCTCTTCATTATCGATTTTTCTACACATTTCATTCCTATTTGAAACATTTTAACCATCTGCTCTTTTATGGTATGATGCTTCAACAGTTCTGCATCAAATACCTTAGCAGCCCTCACCTTGTTTATTATGGAAGTAAGTGTTGGAAATATTAGATAAAATGGAGGAAATGGGATGTTTGAGCAGCCCATTTGAGAGGAAATTTTGAGTTGTCTCGACTACGAGTTAAAGTCGGGACGTAGTTGGAATACGTAGTACTCCGTACGAGGTTTCCAAAACATGTAAGAACACTCAAATTGATTGAGGTATGAATGAGATATAATGTTCCAAAGTGAACCGTTTAGAAATGGGTTCGGGATGCTATCCCACATTGGAAAAAGAAGGGAGAAATTGTGAGTATATAAGGAGATGTGGACAAAGGCACGTTCTAAAAGTGAGACATGTGTGGATGTGTGACTAGGCGCCCTTCGCGCACACACACACACGCGCCCGCCGCTGCCGTCCGGCCGGCTCGGCTCGGCTCGGCTCGGCTCGGTTCGGTCTCGGTCGAAGGGAGATTTGGGCGAAATATCTCGGCGTCTCGAAGTTATGTTTTTACTGCAATTTTATTCGGTCAAATTGTATTTTACCGAAAATACCTCAATTAATAAATTCTGAATTTTTCGGATCCGGATAAAATCAAATTAAACAAATCTGGATAAGTATTGAGATACTAATCCTGATCGGTTTAGAGTTCCTCCAGATACCAATTTCGATCGGTTTAGAGTTCCTCCAGATACCAATTTCGGTCGGTATAGAGTTCCTCCAGCACATGTCTCTCTCTCAACTTCACCTATAAATACAGATGTGAGGGTCTTAATTTTACACAGAAAATTTTCGTCTGTTTTTTCCCAGCCAAAAAATCCGACTTCATTTTTTTCTCGGGAATAATTTCTCTTCATATTTTGGGTCGCGTCTAGGGCTGTTATCGGACTGGTCTAGCCCGGTTTTTGACAGACCCGGAACCGGTCCGGTAAGGTACCGGATAGACCCGGTCCGGACCGGTAAGAGAACCGGGTCAGATTTATGATCCGGAACCGGTCCGAAATAGTTCGGGCCAGAACCCGATCCAAACCCGAAACCCGAATCCGGAACCCGAAAACCCGAATCCGGAAATAATTAACCTATAAAAAAATTAAAATCACCAAATTAGAACAATTATTTTAAACCCCCAAATATGGAACCCTTACTTGAACCCCTCAAATCTGAATCCTAAACTAATTTGAAACCCCCAAATTTTTTAACCCTAACCTGAATTCGAAAATAAACTAAAATCCCCAAAATTGAAACTAATTGGGTTAGGTGCGGGCCGTGCGACTGCGGGAGGGGGAGGGGGGAGTGAGAGATTTCAGAATTTCCAACCTAATTTGTGTTATATATCAATGGCTTAAGGCCATGTTCGGTGTGTGTGTGTGTGTGTGTGTGTGTGTGTGTGTGTGTGTGTGTGTGTATGTGTGTGTGTGAATGCACACACACATCGAGATATGTTACCGGGGTTTTTTTTTCCGGTTTTCTCGGTCCGGGTCTTATCGGTTTCGGTTCAATGTTTAGAACTCGAATCCGAACTCGTTAATTGTCGGGTGGGTTTTGGTCCCGGGTTTTTCGGTCCTGTTCTTGACCGGGTTTCGAGTTCACTCGGACCGCTAACAGCCCTAGTCGCGTCGTTGGTAGTTCAGGTTTATTCTAGTTCGCTGAGGGTGCGATTGTAACACCCCAAACTAGGCGGATATTACAGTGCCGTGAATCCCCGACTGGGACCCACCAGGCAAATGAAAATGATGAATTAAATAATATAATTGTAGTACCGAACCACATTATATTACCAATTACTCCGATGAGGAGTTTAAGTACATTACACCAGGACAAAACAGAATACTAGTATATTTTATATGGAGATAAAATACACCACCCTGAACAAAATAAACATCTCAAACGGAATTTGCAGCGGAAAAATACAAATGACGGAATAACTGAAATGACTGAAAATGACTGAACAAACGGAATGACTGGGGCCCCCTACTAGTATCACTGGGACTCGTCGCCGTCAACATGCTCTTCCCGTGCCTTTGCCTTGCCGTGACCTGAAAACAAAATTCCCCAACGGGGTCAGTTACACAGAACAACAATCCTCAAGAGTTGAAATTACACAATCATGAATTAACTGAAGTTATGAAATATTCTTAATCATGAATTACGCTGAAGAGGAGTACCATAGTACGCCCGTAGTGTTCTGTGCGAGTGTACAAGGCGAATGACCGGACACACCCGTCCTTGTACCTAATTAGTCTCACGGTGTAACGCTTTCCCGTGTGCACGGTTCAATGTATCGGTGAACCCAATACATAACCATCGTGTGCCCGACTAAAAATTCCACACAGCCACACCCGGCCACGCAATATGAACCCAGAAGGTCACATGAACGAGAATGACCATAATGAATATCAATGAATAATAATTAGACAAGGCCAAGATGACTCACCGATATGAAAGTAATGGTGACATGATTGATAACCCAATGAAGTGATTTGGAACCGCTGCTCCTCGTGAATGAAATGATTATTCGACAATTACAGTCTCAAAATGATTAATATTATGATGAATGAATTATGATTATGAGCAGTCAACAACAAAAGGAATGAGTATCCTTTTAACCGAGTAAGAATTAACTTACTCAATAACGATGAAGAATGTCCGTCCACGAACAACGTCCTAACCAAGATACCGGTCGCTCGAACAACCTTGAACAACAATAATTACCAACAACCGCTCAATACACGTATCAAGCAACAAAACACGACTAACCCAAAGGTCGAAACAACGATAATCAACTCATAGGGGCATTCTAACGGATACATAACCAACCACACAACTATGAAAATATCCAATCCCGAATATGTCGAAACCAATACCAAAATGAGTATTACAAACCATCAAAACACTTCCAATGATATCAATAATCTCATAGGATTCCACAATTCAAGCTTACAACCACAACAATCGGAAAAATCCCCAATTAACCAAAGTCAACCCTAAGGGTTCTTGAAATAATTCCGAAAATAACCGTTAAATCCGTAGGAATATATTTATCCAAGGTAGATAATCCATATCTAACATATTCCAATGATAATCCAAGCTTACACGAAGAAATTGGAAGGAAAAACCCAAAAAATCCGAAATTCTAGATCCAAGAAATTAATACCTTTGATTTGATGTTTAGGAGATGATGAAGTGTTGATTAATCCAACTTAAAGACTTGAAGATGATGATTGATGATTACACCTTGAAAAATACTCTCAAAATCGCCCAAATCGCCTAAAACCGACGAGAGAATGAGAATGGAGTGATAAATGACGAACTCGGGCTAACTGTCCAATATATAGCCCTTCCAGGTTAGCGTGCGCTAGCCCTTGAGCGTAGCGTGCGCTAACGGGAATTTTGGGTATTCCAGTACCCACTGTCCGAACACGGTAGCGCGCGCTACGTACCTTTTGTAGCGTGCGCTACAACCATACCATTAGCGTGCGTTAAAACCCATTGTTAGCGTGCGCTAACGAATTATTTGATGCCCGATCGAATCCGAACCGCTATCCTCCTGTCACGACCTCGGTAGCGTGCGCTACGACCAACAAGTAGCGTGCGCTACAACACCGCTTGCGTGCGCTACAACCAACAAGTAGCGTGCGCTATGAATTAATCCAGTGCAGTCCAGTAGCCACTGGACTTAACCTGATCCGTCCTTAGCGCGCGCTACACCAACTATTAGCGTGCGCTACTACAACCCACTAGCGCGCGCTACTTACCATTCGTAGCGTGCGCTACTTATAACTCACCTGCAGTCCAGTACCTTCTGGACTGCAGCCAAGGTAACATTAGCGTGCGCTAATGCTGAGTGGTAGCGTGCGCTACCTGTACTCAATTAGCGTGCGCTAAAAAGAGTACGTAGCGTGCGCTACACCTCACGCACAGCCCACAACGAAAATGACAATGATGATAAACACGGCACGAAACTCCAGTCAGATTAGTGATGAATGACGATTGATACACGATACAATTACTCTAAATGATGAATACCATGATTGAATATGAGTGACAAATGATCATTAATGAGTGAAAATACTGAATATCAATTACTGAATGATAAATACTGAATGATAATTATTGAATTACAACCGGGTATTACAGCGATGATCGATTTATCAACGCATCGAGATGTTGTTTTATCCTGGGAGGCAGACGCTATACACTGTGGTGGAGGCGAATTTGCTTTAAGGAGACAGATTTTCTGGACTCAACATGTTAGTTCCGGTCAACTGGCAACATTTGTTGATACACGATACAATTACTCTAAATGATGAATACCATGATTGAATATGAGTGACAAATGATCATTAATGAGTGAAATTACTGAATATCAATTACTGAATGATAAATACTGAATGATAATTATTGAATTACAACCGGGTATTACAGCGATGATCGATTTATCAACGCATCGAGATGTTGTTTTATCCTGGGAGGCAGACGCTATACACTGTGGTGGAGGCGAATTTGCTTTAAGGAGACAGATTTTCTGGACTCAACATCGCCCACATTCATCTCAGTTCCAGCATACTAGATTTGATCACATAGCCCTCTAGCACCTGACAACCTCCATAGCGCCAACATGTTAGTTCCGGTCAACTGGCAACATTTGTTGCATGCCCGCCTCTTAGTTCCAACACTCTGGCAGCCTCCACTGTAGGATACTTCGAGGGAATTCGCACCCGTGACCTGCTCTGATACCAATTGTTGGTCCCCAAGAATGATGAAGACTATCCTCACTGTACCAACATGAGTCTTTTCTAGCGCGCTTTGTCCTCACTCACGCGCACCTGAGAAACTTCCCAGGGGGTCACCCATCCCATAACTACTCCAGGCCAAGAACGCTTAACTTTTGAGTTTCTATGAGATGGATACCAGAAAAGAAGATGCATCTTGTTGGTATGAGTAGTCCAAATCAATTCATTTAACCACTTTCTAGTGCAGATCTCACAGGTCGAATCGCAAGCCGCGCCTCGCGCATTTTTAAGCCCATGCAGGCAGGATGCTGGACTGAATCCCAACAATATATATATATATATATATTATTTAATGCTTTCGTCATTAACGAATCTGTCTCCTACTTTGTTCTTCTCAGATTTGCAGCACAGACAGGAGATTCAAAACATGCGATCTCGTAAGTCGTAATTGGACGGACACGGACGAGTCCAAGACAAGCTTTTGGATCTACAAGTATAATGGAAAATCATCAAATATTATACTTCATGGTATAATTATATGACTTCAAATTTATCGATATATTTTTTAGTCAATTATACCAACAATCTTAAAGCAAATGAAATTATTCCGTAGCATAAATTTCGAAATCATAAATATCGTATTTTGAAATCATAAATTTCGAAGGTACGATTGGAGTAAGGGTCTACCAAAAATGCTTTTTCCATCTATGGAAAATTGGTTTCAGAGTGGAAACTCAATTTTAATGATGTTTGGATCTGCCATGAGGAACATGCTTCGGGATGTGCTTTTCTATTTCTTATTCTATTTATGGTTTGCAATTACCTTGGCATAGAGCGAGTATCAAGTGGGATTCATTGTGAGAGACTTTTGTTATAAACATAAAGTGACCAAATCCGTTCATCACGTATACCACGTCATGTGACATTAAGTGGATACCGTGATCGGCTGTGTCATAATTATTGTATCGATCTACATAAAGACCAAAGGGATTCAGTTGTGAGAAAAATGATCATAGTTAATGAGGTCCATCTCGATTAATAATGACTGTAATTTAGCCCATTTCATGTGGTTTACACGTCCATTACTCATGTGGAGTCAATACCAAGCATTGTACTCTCATATATCTGGTTTCTTAGTATATTGCCTGATGACATTACATCAGTGATATATTTACAATAAATATAATAACTTTTATTAGAACCCAATACATAATGATAACCCATCAGTGGCAATTACTGTAGTGCCGATCATTATTTAGAAAATGTTTACGGTTAATATAAATTCTTCTCATTTATATTATTGCCATGCGTTTTGCTAAATAAAATTGTGATTATATTTGATATTATATAATCATGCATATGATAATTTTGATAAGGTATAGCATTGTTTGATAAGAGCCGAATCATTATTTATTCGATTAAGATGTTAAGATTATTTAGTTTAATTAAGATATTAACTAAATAGTATTTTGTTGATTGATTTTAATCTTTTTATGTGATGGAATATCAATCTTGGTCGAATGCTTGGACGTTAAAAACCTAACGGGCCTGGTACCTAGTGAGTACAGGTTGTGGGTCGGCTTGAGAATTATAATTTTTTTGGTTGGATTTGCTCTTCCGGTTAAATTATATATTCTCGTGTTGGTGTCGGTCTGCTGCGGCAGTGACACACGAGCCTATTACGGTGATCCATGTAATATCTAACACGGCAAATATTGATATTAGCTCCATATGCTGAAAATTCGGATAAATTCAATAATTGAATTTTAGTGCTAAGAACATAAAAATTCTTTAATCGAATATTAAAACCAGAGAGGTTTTAAATGATGATGAAACCTACTCTTATGAGAGGTTGTAACAAGAAATGTGATCACTCTATAAAGATAGTGATACATTAGTTACGTGTACTCGATAATGAGTAAGGATGAAGCTAAAAAGAGATATTTACACTCTAAAAGCTTGAGATACAAAACCAACTTAATCCGGAAATTAAGATGGTTGAATTGTGTTCTAACGAAAACGCAAAAACGATGTTAATCAGTTCAAACTAGCTCTGAATATGAGGATATCAATCATGTGGAGACTAGTTAACTTAAAACAAGATCTCATGCTAGGAAATAATTGAAATTTCCTATTTGCTCTGAAATGTAGTAAAATAATTTTAAAAATACTAAAAATGTGGGGGTGTATAGCTAAGGCAAAAGTTCCTAAGCCAAAGCAAGTGAAGGTCTGACCCAAGACGGTCGACTGCATCTTCACTGGATACGCACATGATGCATGATGCGTATAAATTCGTAGTGCAAAAATCTGATAGTATGACATGTCAGTATGTACTAGTCGAGTTAAGGAAAAGCGTGTATCAAACGCATAACTGATTTAAAAAACTAAATCAATTATGAGATACCGTGGATTTATCAATGTGAAATGAATCACCAAGTGGTTTTAAAGGTTGAAGCAAAAAGGCTTGAACTTGGAAATCACTACGTCTAAAATTTCTAGCATGCGTGCTAGAAGATAACTTACAATGCCATATACACTCTTCATATGGTCATATAAGAGAAAGAATAATTCTGTTGTGCAGAATTTTGTTTAATGTTCGGTAGATCTTCCTCTGGAACAGATACCGCTAGGATCCAACGTAAATTCGAAAATAAAATTAAATGGATCTATGGATAAATAAGAGGCGAAACTACTAACTGAGGTTGTAGTAATATGAGAGCCTAAAGTATTTTCAGATATATTATCTAGTAACGAGAAGAAAGTTCATTATTATGATATACATGTAGAAGTATATCAAATGAACATACATGCAGTCTTTCTAGATGGGGCAGCGATTGAAAGTCTGCAACTTAGTGAAAGTATTATGAATCTAAATTGACACTAAAGTAGTGGCATAAAATCTTTGACACTGTGGTGTCAAGCAATGACTTCAAAGGATGTGATAAAATCTCCAATTTGACAACGCTCAAATATGGTGATTAAGAACGAAAAGTACCAATTTGGGGACGCTCAAATTTGGTAATGCAGTTAGTCAAATTTCTAATTTTGGGGACGCTTAAAATTAGTAATTTGATCAATGAGAAATTGAAGTCTCGGTTAATAGTTAGTAACGTAATTTCAAAACGTTAAAAATGCCAATTTATAATGTCAAAAAGATTCAAGACAATGAATATGTCAAGTGTGTATATGTCAAATACACATGACGACTATGTCATTTTAAGAATGAATTTGAATGATCGAGTCATTGATGTAAGTAATGACAAGGGGATCAATTCAACAAAGTCTGAAAAGATAAATATATGAGACCAAAGAGATGACTTTAAGATGTAAAATCTCAAGTCGTTCACAATGTCTCATATGAGGTCAGTCATACTATGATGACATGAATCTTGGAAAGATCAACGGAATCAATTGGAATGCCAATTGATATGGTGCTGTTAGGCGTATTTTTATACGCTTATTTATCATTATTTTGTATTATTTTTATGATTAAATCTGCATAATTGAGCTTTTAATGCACTATTCTTTTATGTTTGGCAGGAAATTGGAGTTCGAAAGCTCGAACGATGAAAAACGGGCGAAAACGGCGATTTTTGGCCTGGGGCCGCAGCACGAACCAAGTGATCCGCGGCACACGAAGGTGACCTGAAAGTGCCGAACCGACTGTACCCTGAGCCGCGGCCCAGGAAGCACTACCAAAAATCAGACTTTAGCCGACGACTTAAAGTGGTCGGCTAAACCCCAAAGTCGTCGGCTAATCATGCCAGCCGTCGGCTAAAAAACCGTCGGCCGATATTCGTCGGCCAAGGTTTAGCCGACGACTTTTTTTGTAGTCTTCGGCTAAAGTTAAAAGTTTAGCCGACCACAACAGTAAGGTCGTCGGCTAAACCTGTTGGGAAAAAAAAAATTAGCCGACGACCTTATCGAGTCGATCGGCTAAAACCGTTTTAAAAAAAAAAAATAGAGTTTAGCCGACGACCGTCTTATATGTCGTCGGCTAAAACCCTTTTTTAAAAAATAAATAAATTACGTTAGCCGACGACCGTCTTATATGTCGTCGGCTAAAACCTTTTTTTAAAAAAAATAAAAATAAATTACTTTAGCCGACGACCGTCTTATATGTCGTCGGCTAAAACCCTTTTTAAAAAAAAAAATTTAATTCAGATTTTGGGATCCCAAAACCTGTATTTTTTGCACCTGCAATTTTTATACACTAGCTCTCATTATCAACAACAATCAACGCGCAACACATTCAACTAATACCATTAATAAAATGCCCAACATTATATGCATCACAACGCACAACACATTCAAGAACATTAATTTCATCAACATACTAGTAGCGTCAATAAAATCACTTACACAATTGTAATACAAATATAAATATACAAGAGTACTACAACAACACAACTACAATCCACTGCCAAAATCATCTAAATATCGAAATGTAGTAGTAGAAGGATTACCACCATCCCCTAGATCCTCGTCACGAGGCTGTGAAGATGGGGTCTGTCCGAAGAGAGAAGGCGGTGGAGCAGTGCTCAGCCCGGCTGAGTAATGGTCTGAGTCAGCATCATCATATAGTCCATCATGGCCTGCTGCTGTCTCTGGAAACTCTCTAACCGCGACTCAGTCCTCTGCTAGCTCTCATGTAACCGCGTATGAGTCCTCCTTTCATTCTCAGCTCGGAGCTCCCTCTCCGCCCTCAATTGCTCCTCGAGATAGGCAGTCCGTGCATCCCATCCGCGAGGGCGCTGGAAGCCGGGGTATCTTTCAATACATGGTGACCCTCGGCTCCCATCATCTTAGTGCAGTACCAACTACCTCTAGGAGGGTAGACGGTACCCCACACCCTAGCGCGAACATAAGGATCGACCTGATCGATATGTCCAATGGCAGAATCGAGGTCGGTCTCCGCTAAGTCCGGATACTGCTCCCGAGCAATCTCAGCAAGCATCCTCTGAGACTCCTCCCGCACACGCTCCTAAGTTAATATGAAAATAAATATTTGAATATCAATAAAAGTATGATACAAAGGCATTTATTTTATTACTAAAATAAAATAAAAAAAGACTTACATGCTCCTCGGGACGGTTCGGAAATGCTTTCTGAGTCACGTAGGCAAATGCGTCCAACGAATCAGAAGAAATGGGCTCATGCGCAACTCGCTAACGCACGGGAACCTGCATCGTGATGGTCAGTCAGACCAGTACGATTGGTCGTGTTGGTCAAGCTAGTCGCCTTCAAAAAAATATTATTTAGAATCGAGTTTATATTTAGAATTCAAAAAAAATAAAAACTGAAATATTATTATTTTTTATTAAATACTAGCATTTTTTTTAATAAATAAAATACAATATTCAGATTTTTATTTTTTTTATGGAAAATAATATTCTAGTTTTTATTTTTATTAAAACAATTTATTTCCACTTTTGAATAAAAAATTCCGATTTTTTAATATTAATAATATTCCAGAATTTAAAAAAATACCTGAAGTTCCGATTTTTTCTAATTTAAAAAAATCGGAACTTCAAGTATTTTTTATATTCTGAAACATTAATTTAAAAAAATGGAGTTTATATTTAGAATTCAAAAAAATAAAAACTGAAAGAGGAAGAATGAAATGAGGGTATTTTAGTCATACCATGAACTCTGGGTCGCGAAAATGGGCGCGTAGCCACTTCCACTCGTACTCCCGGAACTTGAATTCTTCCGGGGTAGCCTCTCGGGTATCACCCCAGGCTGTCCAGAACATGTGCATCTCATTTTTCCAAGATTTGTACCTACAACACACGTTGCACAACATATATCACTCGTAAGAAACAAAATTACGCAAACAATGTAGATACAAAATAAATTAAAATGACTTACTTGGTAGACTGCACCTCGTCACGCCAAGTACGTAGTAGAGAGTCGGGAATGACAAACCACACCTATGAACAGCATAAATACGCAATAATTTAAAAACATCACATATTGCATTTTCAAGAACTACGTGTTGATTGCAAAACACTTATTAAATATTTATTAACTTACCGACATAGCATTATTCAAAGCATCCTTCACGCACCGCGGCACGTCCCCCCAATCGGGCCACAAAACGGGGACTCTGTCCCGAATGACAAAGCCAACATTACGGCTATATGACGCCGCAGCGTCAGAAGACATCACCGGCCGGCCGTGTCTGTCTAGAGGAATCTCATAACGGCCATGCTTACTTACGTACGATTCGAGCGCCAGACCCTTTGCTTGTAATACCCGGTTGTAATTCAGTAATTATCATTCATTATTTTTTTCATTCAGTAATTTTCACTCATTATTAATCATTTGTCACTCATATTCAGTCATAGTATTCATCATTCAGAGTAATTGTATCGTGTATCAATCGTCATTCATCACTAATCTGATTGGAGTTTCGTGCCGTGTTTATCATCATTGTCATTTTCGTTGCGAGCTGTGCGTGAGGAGTAGCGCACGCTACGTACTCCTTTTAGCGTACGCTAATTGGGTATAGGTAGCGCACGCTACCACTCAGCTTTAGCGCACGCTAAGGTTACCCTGGCTGCAGTCCAGAAGGTACTGGACTGCAGGTGAGTTATAAGTAGCGCACGCTACGAATGGTAAGTAGCGCGCGCTAGTGGGTTGTAGTAGCGCACGCTAATATGTGGTGTAGCGCGCGCTAAGGACAGATGAGGTTGAGTCCAGTGGCTACTGGACTGCACTGGATTAACTCATAGCGCACGCTATGTGTTGTTTTTAGCGTACGCAATCGATATTATAGCGCACGCTAAGTATTGGTTGTAGCGCACGCTATCGAGGTCAGATCAGAGGACAGGCAGTTTCTGGATTCCAGTACTGGGCATCAAATTATTCGTTAGCGCACGCTAACAATGATTTTTAGCGCACGCTAATGGTATGGTGGTAGCGCACGCTACCAAAGGTACGTAGTGCGCGCTACCGTTTTCGGACAGTGGGTACTGGAATACCCAAATTCCCGTTAGCGCACGCTACGCATAAGGGCTAGCGCACGCTAACCTGGATTGGCTATATATTGGACAGTTAGCCTTAATTCGTCATTTTATCATCCTTTCTCATTCCTTCGTCGGTTTCGGGCGATTTCGCGCATTTTGGAGAGTTCTCTTCGAGCTACTATCATCCATCATCATCTTCAAGGCTTTGAGTTGGATTATCATCACTTTATCATCTCCTTAACATCAAATCAAAGGTATTAATCTCTTGGATCTAGAATTTCGGATTTTTGGGTTTTTCCTTCCGATTTCTTCGTGTAAGATTGGATTATCATTGGAATATGTTAGATATAGATTATCTACCTTGGATAAATATATTCCTACGGATTTAATGGTTATTTTCGGAATTATTTCAAGAACCCTTGGGGTTGACTTTGGTTAATTGGGGATTTTCCGATTTATGTGGTTGTAACTTGAATTGTGGAATCCTATGAGATTATTGATATCATTGGAAGTGTTTAGATGGTTTGTAATACTCATTTTTGTGTTGGTTTCGACATATTCGAGATCGGATATTTTCGTAGTTGTGTGGTTGGTTATGTATCCGTTAGAATGCCCCTATGAGTTGATTATCGTTGTTTCGACCTTTGGGTTAGTCGTGTTTTGTTGCTTGATACGTGTATTGAGCGGTTGTTGGTAATTATTGTTGTTCAAGGTTGTTCGAGCGACCGGTATCTTGGTTAGGACGTTGTTCGTGGACGGACATTCTTCATCGTTGTTGAGTAAGTTAATTCTTACTCGGTTAAAAGGATACTCATTCCTTTTGTTGTTGATTGCTCATAATTATAATTCATTCATCATAATATTAATCATTTTGAGACCTGTAATTGTCGAATAATCATTTCATTCACGAGGAACGACGGTTCCAAATCATTTCATTGGGTTATCAATCACGTCACTATTACGTTCATATCGGTGAGTCATCTTGGCCTTGTCTAATTATTATTCATTGATATTCATTATGGTCATTCTCGTTCATGTGACCTTCTGGGTTCATATTGCGTGGCCGGGTGTGGCTGTGTGGAATTTTTAGTCGGGCACGCGATGGTCATGTATTGGGTTCACCGATACATCGGACCGTGCACACGGTAACGCTTACCTCCGTGAGACTAATTAGGTACAAGGACGGGTGTGTCCGGTCATTCGTCTTGTACACTTGCACAGAACATTACGGGCATACTATGATACTCCTCTTCAGCGTAATTCATAATTAAGAATATTTCATAACTTCAGTTAATTCATGATTGTGTAATTTCAACTCTTGAGGATTGTTGTTACGTAATCGACTGCTGGGGGATTTTGTTTTCGTGTCACGGCAAGACAAAGGCACGGAAGAGCATGCCGACGGCGAGAGTCCCAGTGATACTAGTAGGGGCCCCATCATTCCGTTTGGTCACCATTTTCGATCATTTCGATTATTCCGTCATTTGTATTTTTCCGCCGCAAATTCCGTTTGAGATGTTTATTTTGTTCGGTGGTGTATTTTATCTCCATATAAAATATACTAGTATTCTGCTTGTCTGGTGTAATGTACTTAAACTCCTCATCGGAGTAATTGGTAATATAATGTGGTTCGGTACTACAATTATATTATTTAATTCGTCATTTTCATTTGCCTAGTGGGTCCCAGTCGGGGATTCACGGCACTGTAATATCCGCCTAGTTTGGGGTGTTACAGAGTTGGTATCAGAGAGTGGTTTTGAATACTACCCTCCAAGTCATGTCTCATTTGAAATCATCGTCATCGGACTAGTATCATTGGACTTTCGCGTCACGTGTGACCTGTGCAAATGCCGAGCCAATCAGACCAAGAACTGTAAGGTTTCTAATGCCATGGTATAATTTCTGGCATTAATCATTCATTCATAATTCATCAGTTAACAATCCTCAACCATCATTTTCATTTGACCAGGACGGTCATGTTAACTCGTTAATCACTCAATTCATTTCATTATTCAGTTGTTGATGAGGAAGATCAAATCATTAATCATGTTAACTTGTTCAAGATAATCATATCACCTCAGTTAATCATTCATGTAATCACTGTGTTAGAGCGCGTATGCTCATTTTCATCATCTCATATCATAATCATAGCGTGTTATTCATGCGGGAAATATAATCATCATGTGACTTTCCTACTTTAGTATGGAGAGGGCAAGAAGAGGACGTGGAGGACGAGGCCGTGGAGCGGGCCGAATTCTGAGAGCTCGTGTGAATACACGTGCAAACACGAGGAATAATGCTAATTCATCGAGCAGCGACGCTGCCACTCATTCACCTGGACGTGATCATTCACTATCGGGGAGTCGTACCCGAGACACGGCTCAGTCAGAAGGTGTCCGGGTTGACCCACTCGCTTTTATGCAGGGCATGATGGCCCAAATGACCCAAATGGCACAGCTGATGGAGACGATGCATAACTCCGTCAATCAAAATCAACAGGCTCCTCCGCCGCCACCTCAGAGGCAAGAGAGGAATGTGAGTAATATCATCGGCGATATCTCTCGCCAGAGGCCACCTACTTTTGAGGGCTCGTCTGAGCCGGCAGATATCATTCATTGGCTCGAGCATTTCGAGAAGTTGTTTGCTATGGTAGAGTGTCCCGAAGGACACAAAGTTTCTGTTGCGGCTTACTACTTGGGTAAGAGCGCACATTCTTGGTGGTTGTCGTTGAAGCCCACCGAAGGATCTTGTACTTGGAATCAGTTCAAAACTCTCATGATGGAGAGGTATTATCCGGCCCCACTCAGAGAGGCCAAGTGTCAATTACTCACCCCGACCCCTCAGCAAACGAGGATGTTCTCGCCATTGCCGAGAAATTTCAGGAACTTCTTCCTTTCGCCTCATCCATCATTCATTCAGAGGCGGATAAGATCAAGTATTTCAGCAAGAGGCTGAAACCCCGTATGAGACTTCAGTTACTTAATCATAATTGCACCACGTTGGCCGAATTCATTGAGAAAGCTCTCACCTACGAGCTTACTGCTAAGCAGCAACCTTCGTCTGCTAGCAAGAAATCGAAGAATCGTAATCAGTCTGAAGGCGGTCAGACAACCTTCAAGAAACCCCGTGCGGGCTCTGCTTTTTCTGAGCGACCTCCTGTGTCGTCTAAACCCACGGAATCTCAGTCTCGAGCGGCCAGCTCCGCCATCACCTGTTTTAACTATGGGGAGCTTGGTCACCTCAGTACCAAGTGTCCTCGACAGACTATCACGTGTCATAATTGTGGGATTGCTGGGCATAAGGCCCGTTTCTGCCGTAGGGACTCCAAACCTACTCAGACGTCATCTCAGGCCCCTAAGCAGTCAGCCGGTCAGAATCAGGCCACTCAATCAGCGTCGTTTAAAACGACAGGAGCGACTAAAGGTGGAGCTTTTAGCCATCAGACGGAAGCGTCCGGTGCCGGGACTAGCAAGCCCCGGATCTATGAAATGAAGAAGACCGATGATCCTGAGGCCCGAATGATCTCAGGTACACTCGATATCCTATCTCAACCTGTGTGTACCCTTTTTGATACTGGTGCATCGCATTCATTCATTTCCGAGTCATGTTTGAGTAGACTACGTCTGGGTAGTGCTACTAGTTGTGAGCCTTATGTCATTGGTCTACCTGATGGTAGACGAATCATCGGTAATCGTGAGATTCAGAATTGTCCGATTGACTTCATGGCCGTATGGCGGCGGACCTAATCGTGGTAGATTTGCCGAGAGACGACGTCATCTTGGGTATTGATTGGATGGATCGTCATGATGCCATCATTAGTGTCCGTAGCGTATGGTCACTATCATTTCGCACGATGGGGTTGAATGTGTGTTTCGGGAGGTAATCCCTACTGCTCGTAAGGTCATTAATTTGATGAAAGCAGTGCGATTACTCAATAAGGGATGTGTCGGTTATTGGTGCTATATGGCCAAAACCGAGAAGTCATCAGTAATGTTAACGGATATTCCGGTGGTGAGGGAATATGCCGATGTTTTTCCGCATTTAGTTACCTGTTTGCACAGAGGGATGTGGAATTCACGATTGAGTTGGAGCCTGGTACGTCCCCGATATCGAAGGCACCGTACCGGATGGCCCCGACCGAAATGCAGGAATTGAAGAACCAGCTTGAGGAGTTATTCGAGAAAGGTTATATTCGACCGAGTGCGTCCCCGTGGGGAGCACCAGTGTTGTTTGTCAAGAAGAAGGATGGTTCATTTCGCTTATGTATTGATTATCGGGAGTTGAACAGGGTGACGATCAAGAATAAGTATCTCTTACCCCGTATCGATGATCTTTTAGATCAACTTCAGGGAGCTTCAGTATTTTCCAAGATCGACTTAAGATCTGGATATCATCAGTTGCGGATTCGAGAGTCGGATATCGCGAGGACAGCGTTTCGTACGCGCTATGGTCATTATGAGTTTGTGGTTATGCCGTTCGGGCTAACTAATGCACCTGCGGTATTCATGGAGTTAATGAATCGGGTTTTCATCGACTTTTTGGATCAGTTTGTTGTCGTCTTCATCGATGACATTTTGATTTATTCTCGTGACCGAGAGGAACACGAGTTTCATCTTCATCAAGTGCTCGACGTGTTGAGACGAGAACAACTTTATGGGAAGTTTTCTAAATGTGAGTTCTGGATGTCCGAAGTGACGTTTCTCGGACACGTAATTTCAGCAGACGGAGTTCGTGTCGATCCTCAGAAGACGGAGGCTATTCGTGATTGGCTACCTCCGAAGAACGTTAAGGAAATCCGAAGTTTCCTCGGTTTAGCGGGTTATTATCGGCGATTTGTGGAGGGATTTTCTAAAATCGCTCAACCTTTGACAAATCTTTTACGGAAGGATAAGAAATACACGTGGTCCGACGCGTGTCAACGGAGTTTTGAAGAACTCAAGGGCCGGTTAATGTCAGCACCTGTACTTTCCTTGCCGCAGGGGACGGAAGGATTTGTGGTTTATAGTGATGCGTCCGGACAGGGTCTCGGATGTGTACTCATGCAGAACGGGAAGGTTATTGCCTATGCTTCACGGCAGTTGAGACCTTACGAGGTTAATTATCCGACACATGACCTGGAGCTAGCAGCCGTGGTGTTCGCTTTGAAGATTTGGCGTCATTACCTTTATGGCGTTACCTGTCATATATTCACCGATCATAAGAGTTTAAAGTATATATTTACTCAGAAGGAGTTAAATATGCGTCAGAGACGGTGGTTGGAATTAATCAAAGATTATGATATTGAGATCCTCTACCACCCGGGCAAGGCGAACGTTGTCGCCGATGCCTTGAGTCGTAAGTCCGTTCCCGATTAACAGTTCAGAAGGAGCTTCAGCAGGAATTTCTTAGACCCGAGATCGAGGACTGGCTTCAGCGAGTTCAGGGACAACTTTGTATGTTAGAGATTTCATCGCCACTCGAGGAGGCAATCCGAGAGAATCAGGGTTCGGACCCATCATTGTTACGCATCCGTGAAGATGTGGTTCAGGGGAAAGCCCCTGGGTTTGTGGTCCACGAGGATGGACTTTTGAGATTTAAGAATCGGTTGTGCGTACCGGCGAATGACGAGTTGAAAAACTCGATTTTGAAAGAAGCTCATGCTACCCCTTATTCTGTTCATCCGGGGTCTAGCAAGATGTACAAGGACTTGAAACAAAATTACTGGTGGAGTAATATGAAGCGAGAAGTCGCAGAATTTGTTTCGAGATGCTTAACCTGTCAACAAGTTAAGATCGAACATCAGCGACCGGCGGGTATGCTGAAACCTCTTCCTATTCCCGAATGGAAGTGGGAAGACATTTCTATGGATTTCATCACGAGTTTGCCGACGAGTCGTCGTGGCATGAATACGATCTGGGTGATCGTGGACCGCTTAACTAAATCAGCTCATTTCCTTGAGATCAAGGATACGTGGGGTCCCGAGAGACTTGCCCAGCTTTTCATCAAGGAGATAGTGAGACTCCACGGTACTCCTAAAAGTATCGTTTCCGATCGTGACGGACGGTTTGTGTCGCATTTTTGGAAATCAGTTCATCGTGCTATGGGAACCCAGCTTAATCTCAGTACCGTTTTTCATCCTCAGTCCGACGGACAATCATAGAGGACCATTCAGACATTAGAGGACATGTTGAGGGCATGCGTCCTCGATTGGAAAGACGATTGGGAAGCCCAACTACCATTGATCGAGTTCACGTATAATAATAGTTGGCATGCTTCGATCAAGATGGCACCTTACGAGGCCTTGTATGGTCGTCGTTGTCGATCTCCGTTGTGTTGGGACGACTTATCAGAATCATTGGGCACCGAGTCCGATATGCTTATAGCCGCCCGTGAGAAGGTAGCTTTGATCAGAAGTCGTTTGTTGGCATTTCGGAGTCGGCGAAATCATATGCGAGATAACCGTAAATCGACCATTAGAGTTCGAAATTTGGTGACCATGTGTTGGTCAAGGTATCCCCGAGTCGTGGTATCTTCCGTTTTGGGAAGAGGAAAGTTGAGTCCGAGATTCATTGGACCGTTTGAGATTTTGGATCGAGTGGCGAGTTAGCTTATCGATTGGCTTTACCTCCGGCGTTGAGCCGAATTCATAATGTGTTTCATGTCTCTCGATTGCGGAAGTATGTTGCCGACCGAGTCACATACTTGATTCGACGAATCGAGATCGCCGACGATCATTCATATGAGGAGCGTCTATACGAGTTTTAGAGCGGCGAATCAAGCGGTTGAGGAATAAGACGATTCCTTTGGTTAAAATTCAGTGGTCTAGACACGGAGTCGAAGAGGCTACTTGGGAAACCGAGGATAGTATGCGGGGAGTTATCCCGAGTTGTTTGACCCTTAGTTTCGGGACGAAACTCTTTTAAGGGGGTGTATGTAATACCGGTTGTA
The DNA here is from genome assembly GCA_033398695.1 of Orobanche coerulescens. NCBI lineage: Eukaryota > Viridiplantae > Streptophyta > Magnoliopsida > Lamiales > Orobanchaceae > Orobanche > Orobanche coerulescens. Next base: position 35,863,437 of record CM065816.1, on the reverse strand, counting down.
ATTGAGAATTATCATTCGATATTTTTTCATTCGATGATTGATACTCAGTAATTTTCACTCATTATTAATCATTTGTCACTCATATTCAGTCATAGTATTCATCATTCAGAGTAATTGTATCGTGTATCAATCGTCATTCATCACTAATCTGATTGGAGTTTCGTGCCGTGTTTATCATCATTGTCATTTTCGTTGCGAGCTGTGCGTGAGGAGTAGCGCACCCTACGTACTCCTTTTAGCGTACGCTAATTGGGTATAGGTAGCGCACGCTACCACTCAGCTTTAGCGCACGCTAAGGTTACCACAGCGATCCGTAAGGTCTTGGACCGGGTGAGTTATAAGTAGCGCACGCTACGAATGGTAAGTAGCGCGCGCTAGTGGGTTGTAGTAGCGCACGCTAATATGTTGTGTAGCGCGCGCTAAGGACAGATCAGGTTGAGTCCAGTGGCTACTGGACTGCACTGGATTAACTCATAGCGCACGCTATGTGTTGTTTTTAGCGTACGCAATCGATATTATAGCGCACGCTAAGTATTGGTTGTAGCGCACGCTATCGAGGTCAGATCAGAGGACAGGCAGTTTCTGGATTCCAGTACTGGGCATCAAATTATTCGTTAGCGCACGCTAACAATGAGTTTTAGCGCACGCTAATGGTATGGTGGTAGCGCACGCTACCAAAGGTACGTAGCGCGCGCTACCGTTTTTGGACAGTGTGTACTGGAATACCCAAATTTCCCGTTAGCGCACGCTACGCATAAGGGCTAGTGCACGCTAACCTGGATTGGCTATATATTGGACAGTTAGCCTTAATTCGTCATTTTATCATCCTTTCTCATTCCTTCGTCGGTTTCGGGCGATTTCGGGCATTTTGGAGAGTTCTCTTCGAGCTACTATCATCCATCATCATCTTCAAGGCTTTGAGTTGGATTATCATCACTTTATCATCTCCTTAACATCAAATCAAAGGTATTAATCTCTTGGATCTAGAATTTCGGATTTTTGGGTTTTTCCTTCCGATTTCTTCGTGTAAGCTTGGATTATCATTGGAATATGTTAGATATGGATTATCTACCTTGGATAAATATATTCCTACGGATTTAATGGTTATTTTCGGAATTATTTCAAGAACCCTTGGGGTTGACTTTGGTTAATTAGGGATTTTCCGATTGATGTGGTTGTAACTTGAATTGTGGAATCCTATGAGATTATTGATATCATTGGAAGTGTTTTGATGGTTTGTAATACTCATTTTGGTGTTGGTTTCGACATATTCGAGATCGGATATTTTCGTAGTTGTGTGGTTGGTTATGTATCCGTTAGAATGCCCCTATGAGTTGATTATCGTTGTTTCGACCTTTGGGTTAGTCGTGTTTTGTTGCTTGATACGTGTATTGAGCGGTTGTTGGTAATTATTGTTGTTCAATGTTGTTCGAGCGACCGGTATCTTGGTTAGGACGTTGTTCGTGGACGGACATTCTTCATCGTTGTTGAGTAAGTTAATTCTTACTCGGTTAAAAGGATACTCATTCCTTTTGTTGTTGATTGCTCATAATTATATTCATTCATCATAATATTAATCATTTTGAGACCTGTAATTGTCGAATAATCATTTCATTCACGAGGAACGACGGTTCCAAATCATTTCATTGGGTTATCAATCACGTCACTATTACGTTCATATCGGTGAGTCATCTTGGCCTTGTCTAATTATTATTCATTGATATTCATTATGGTCATTCTCGTTCATGTGACCTTCTGGGTTCATATTGCATGGCCGGGTGTGGCTGTGTGGAATTTTTAGTCGGGCACGCGATGGTCATGTATTGGGTTCACCGATACATCGGACCGTGCACACGGTAACGCTTACCTCCGTGAGACTAATTAGGTACAAGGACGGGTGTGTCCGGTCATTCGTCTTGTACACTTGCACAGAACATTACGGGCGTACTATGATACTCCTCTTGGCGTAATTCATAATTAAGAATATTTCATAACTTGGTTAATTCATGATTGTGTAATTTCAACTCTTGAGGATTGTTGTTACGTATGGCGGCCCGTTGGGGATTTTGTTTTCAGTCACGGCAAGGCAAAGGCACGGGAAGAGCATGCTTGTGGCGAGAGTCCTGATGATACTAGTAGGGGGCCCCAGTCATTCCGTTTGTTCAGTCATTTTCAGTCATTTCAGTTATTCCGTCATTTGTATTTTTCCGCTGCAAATTCCGTTTGAGATGTTTATTTTGTTCAGGGTGGTGTATTTTATCTCCATATAAAATATACTAGTATTCTGTTTTGTCCTGGTGTAATGTACTTAAACTCCTCATCGGAGTAATTGGTAATATAATGTGGTTCGGTACTACAATTATATTATTTAATTCGTCATTTTCATTTGCCTGGTGGGACCCAGTCGGGGATTCACGGCACTGTAATATCCGCCTAGTTTGGGGTGTTACATTGCTGGGCCACGAGTCTTCTTCTTTTTCTTCTCCTCATCGACTACATTTTTCCCCTTCTCCTTCTCCCTCTCTAACTCCTCGTACAGTTTCGTCTTCGAAACCCGACAACTCCGCCAAAACATGTTGTCTGGCCAAGACTCGTAGACGTGCGCCTCGTCAGGGCTAATCAATCGAACGGGAACTCGGGCTCCCGTCTCATCGACCTTTGGAATAGTCGGAACCATCGGAGGCATGAATAGAGTCGGCGGCGGACCGTGGGGCACCGCGGACGAGGAACTCCGTACATCTCCTGATGTGTGAGGGCTAGACGTGGGCCGGTGGATGGGAGGCATACGAGTCTCCGGCTGCGAGGGGGTCGGCCGTGGTGTCTGAAAGGATAAACGCCGCGCTAGTGCAGCGGGCTCATCTGTCGCCCTATAAAAATCGTCAGTGTTCATGCCGGTAGCTTCTAGTATCTGGCGGGCACGAACGCTGCTCTGAGATATGTATAGTGTACCGGGATCCGCCTTACTAGAGGCTGCCGAACTCCTCTCGAATCGGGAGTGGTCGACTTTGTCGACTTCTTCCCCAACGCTTTCTTTATTCTATCCATAATCTAAACAAATAAATCAAATTCACAACTCAACACAACAGTAATTATCAATGCTATACCACGTTAATCTTTCGATTAATGCCAGCATTCCATATACAGGAAAATCACTAATAGTGCCGATACACATGGCGTACAAGTAGAACGTCTCGGAAGAATTACTGTCGTACGTGGGATGACCTTGCTCCCACAATAATTTCAGCTCCTCTATCAAAGGTCTCATATACACATCTATAAACCCCGGGACTAACAATGTCAACATATTATACTCCTTCCGCATACACATCCACGGAGGAAGATCGTAAGGAATCACTACAACAGGCCATATGGTATATGAAAGACTCATGTTACCAAAAGTGTTGAAACCATCCGATGCAATCCCGAGCCTCACATTTCGGATATCTGAAGAAAAATTCGGATACTCCCTATCTATATGCTTCCACGCTTCTCCATCCGAAGGGTGTATCATAGTATCCCTCTCATTAGTGCGCGGCTCGGCATGCCATCTCATTGCTTTTGCCGTGTGAGGAGACATAAAAAGCCGTTCCAACCTGTCCTTCAGTGGAAAATACCAAAGTACCTTCACCGGTTTCTCTTTTCCAGAAGGAGTGATCCTATATCTCTCTGTATCACATACAGGACATTTCGTGAGGTCTTCATTAGGATGCCCCCAGAATAGAACACAATCATACATGCAGACGTGGATCTTAATGTAGGAAAGACCAAGATCTTTCAAAATTCGTCTCATTTTTGAATATGTATTAGGAAGATGATGACCCTGTGGAAGCATATTACTCGTAAGCTCCAAGTAATCATCTACAGACTGGATGGATGATTTGTTTTCCACCTTTAATCTCATCGTTTCCATGACACAATCAAGAACAGTCATGTTACACCCTGGGTATAGAGGGGTCTGTTGGAGTTGAATTAGCTTGTTGTACCTGTCAAGCCCAGCAGTATTGCAAGGCAACGGTCTACGGGGTCGTGTAATTTGCTCAGTTGGCACAAACGTCTCGGAAAAACCAAACACATCATCAATCAACCTCCTCTTCGGATCGGTGAACCCGTCGTTACCACTAAATTGTCCGTGATCATACAGAATAACAGAATTTGGTGCTTCACCGTGGTATATCCAACATGTATATTTACTCCAAAAAACATTCTTCTTTAGGTGTTCCCAGACCTCGTCAAATGGAAAACGAAACATATCACTGCGACATCTACATTTATTACACGGACAGTAGTGCAACGTATTACCACTGTCGTGCTCTTTTACAAATCTCATAAACTGCTTCATCCCATCCATTACACTTGGATCCCATTTTTGTAACCCAATCCAACTCTTGTCCATCCTGAAAATATATACATTTTCCAATATTAATCCAACTAACTAATATTGTTCAAATTATAAATGAAATCACAACAAACAATTAATCATAATGATTATCATCATAAACTTAATCGTTTTACATAAAAGCTATCGAATGTAACATGAATAATACAAAGTTTCGAAATTACAATAAAAAATACAATAAAATACGTACCTTAATCGAAATGGTGATTATAACAACCGGTAGAAACCTTCGTCACTCCAACTAGCACAACTCCAAGTAGCAACTCACAAGCTTTTTTCGGGAATAACTGACAGGATCGGGAATAGAAATATGCTCTTTAGCGGGGAGAGGGGCAAGATTGGGTTGGTGTTCCCTGAACTATAAATAATTTTCACTTGGAGGTTTAGCCGACGACCTAGATCAAGTGGTCGGCTAAAGTATATTATTTTTTTTTTTTAAAAAAGTGTTTAGCCGACGACCTAGATCTAGGTCGTCCGCTAAACCGTTGCAATATTATTTTTTTTTCGAAAGGGGTTTAGCCGACGACCGAGATCAAGTCGTCGGCTAAAGTATATTATTTTATTTTATTTTTGAAAAAGTGCTTAGCCGACGACCTAGATCTAGGTCGTCGGCTAAACCGTTGCAATTTTTTTTTCTCGAAGGGGGTTTAGCCGACGACCGAGATCAAGTCGTCGGCTAAAGTATATTATTATTATTTTTTCAAAAAGTGTTTAGCCGACGACCTAGATCTAGGTCGTCAGCTAAACCGTTGCAATTTTATTTTTTTTTCGAAGGGGGTTTAGCCGACGACCGAGATCAAGTCGTCGGGTAAAATGTTTTTTTTTCGGTCAGCTAAACATTATCTCGGTCGTCGGCTAAACCTCTTTAATATAGCCGACGACTCTTTCACATTTTAGCCGACGACCTCGGACAAGTCGTCGGCTAAAACCCTTTAGCCGACGGCAAAAGGAGTCGTCGACTAAAGTTTGGAGTTTAGCGGACGACACTTTATAGTCGTCGGCCGTTTTTTTTGGGTCATCGGCTAAAGTACTTTTTTGGTAGTGAAGGAAAAAAATGCACCCAGGTATGCGCTGAAGACAGGGTGATCCGCGGCACAGATTAAGTGAGTCGCGGCCCACGGGGCGGTTTTGACAGAAATTGCCGCGTTTCTGGGCCGTTTTGGAGCCTGTTTTCGACCTAATCACACAGACGCGTTTTGGAGACTGATGAGAGTTATAAATAAGGGTTTAAGGTAATAATTGAGGGAATTGAATAATCAGAGGATCGATCATCATCAAATAGAAGAAGCAGAAACACCAAGGAGCAGAGAGCGGAAGCTAGAGAACGGAGGAATCCGAGCTCGTCATCTGCGTTTGATCTTTATGCTTTCATTAATTATTTCTGTATTTATATTCTTTAGCATGTCAGGCTAAAACCCTGTTCTAGAATTTTGATGAAACCGAGGCTTTGACGAATTTGCTTTTGATTATCTATATAATTCCCTTTTCTGTTGAGTTTTTCCAATTGTTTTTAATGTAATACCCGTGTATTTTGTGAGTGTTATTTTGGATGTATTTTGTGGTATTGTGGTTATTTGGACCGTATATATTGATGATTGACCTTGGCATATTGATGGCTGATTATTGTTGGGTTCCGTGATTCTCGGATTGTGCTCGTTTTAGCCGGACTTCTTGCGAATTTAAATTTGGAAAATAGCAGTTAGCGCACGCTAAGACTGTATGTCTAGCGCACGCTAACCAGGTTCGAGTAGCGCACGCTACTCTTGTGCAATAGCGTGCGTTAGGCCCGGCCGGACGGTAAGCTTTACGGACTGCGGAATGAGGCGTTAGCGTCGCTATGGGCGGACTAACGTCGCTATTTCGATGTACTAGCGCACGTTACTTGTATGATAGCGTGCGCTAGGATGTCGAGTCGGTGAGGACGAAGCGTTTACGGATGCAGTACTGCGGTAGCGCACGCGCTCAGTATGGAGTTAGCGCGCGCTAGTATCAATCGGTAGCGCGCGCTAACAGATAGTTTAGCGTACGCTACCGAAGCTGTAAAGTTACGACCGCCTTTTTCTTGACGCAGCCCTCAGCTCGTTAGCGCACGCTAAGCCTGTAGCCGTAGCGTGCGCTAATACCTCCCAGTATATATATGGGGGGGTAGGTTCCAGAAACGTCATTTTTCACCTCTTCCTCTTCCCTTCGGCGGCTGGGCGATTTGGAGTGTAGTTAGACGTGGTTTTTCGACCAGTTTTCACCATCCAACAACATTTTCGTGTTCCTAAACTCAATCTAACAAGATTTCATCCAGTGTATCATCCAAATCAAGGTAAGATTGTTCAATCCCTAGTTTTTTTGGAATTTTGAGGGTTTTGTTTAGATCTCGTCATTCTAGTCCGTTTTAAACCTTGAATTGGGTCAGATTATGATTGTGAAACCATAATCCCTTGTTTTTCTTGAAGTCTACGGATTTCGTTTGAGTTCCCACCTATTGATTTGAGTATGAACAACTCCACCTTAGTAGTGTTTGATAGTTTGTCCCTAAGAGTAGAGTTTGAAGGGAATCCCTTCCATTTCCGTGGTGTTGTGTTTTGATTCCATATTTCGATGTGTTAGGATCGAATCGTTGAAGGAAGTTCGGACCGTACATTCATCCGTTCGCCGTTTCTTGTGTCGTTCAAATTGAGGCAAGTACTTTGATTGTGTTTAATGTACTTCGTGTGAATATGTAAAAATGGAATTTGTGCCAATTGTTGATCGAGTGTGTGTGAGCCGAGTAAAACCAGTGAGGGTCCCCTGGGGTCCGGTAGGCTGCGTATCCCTAGGGATCACTCGGTTGGGCTATACACCAGGGAGGGCCTGACGAGGTGTCTCTGGGGTGTGTATCTTGCTTGAGAGGTACAGGGCCAGTATAGCTCGGGAGGTTGTTTTGTGATGATAATTGTGATGTGGTATTCCGGAATATCTGTGATGGCACTATGATTTTCTGTGGTTTTTGTTGATTATTCACTTGTTGTACATATTCTAGAATCATTGTACTTGCACCGGCTTCTTGCTGAACCCTTTTGGGGTGGATATACTTTTGTGTATTCAGGTACAGGTCCAGTGGGAGGACTAGCACAGGACGGACACGAGCTTGGTGGGCAGCATTGATATCGTGCATTATGTTGAGTTGATGGTCATATGGTCATGGTCAAAGTCGTGTTTTGGTTTTGTACTCGCGCGGGTACTGTCCAGTGTTGTATGTCATGTCATTATTAATGGTTAATGATGTTGTTGTATTCCCGTGGTGAATGGTCATATTGGTTATGATTTAATCGGGATGATATGTTGTTTGGTATTGTGATGTATGTCATGTTGAAATTGAAGTTGGTTTTGAATGTATGAACATTTATGTTTGTCGTATTTAATGTGTTTTATTTGGGTCTAAGCCTGGTAGGTTCTCCAAAAAGGATCTACGGCGCTGTAATATCTCCGTAAATCATGGGGGTGTTACAGAATATGGTATCAGAGCCTAGGTTTATGGATACCTAGGCTGCGGTGTTTTGGGTCTATTAAATTGAGTCAGTTGTTATCTACGATATCATTGGCATGCTACCACCTCGTGTTGCCTGTGTTGGAAGACTCTTCGGATGTTGGTTGTTTCTTTCCTTCGGAAATAATTACCTTAATATTGTGCAATCTATTATTGTAATCATTTCCTTGTTGAATCATTCTTACTCTTCAGTATGCCGAGAGGTAGAGCTATCCGTCAACGTGGTCGTGGTAGAGGCCGTGGCAGTGGTAGTGTCTGAGTCCGAGAGGTCCGTTTGAGAATCGGCATCTCGCTCTGCGACTAGGTCGGACCCGATTCCTTCGGGAGGTTCGAATGGAGGCTCGGAGGCCGAGGTGCCTAACGTTCTTCAACAAGTTGTAACACAAGTGCACCAACCGGCACAAGTGGTGCGTAATATTAATCTTGGCGGGGACGGTTGAGGATCGATGGCTTCAAGAAGTTATGAAGATGAACCCTCCCATTCGATGGTTCGGTGATGCGAACAATTGGGATCATTGGTTAGTTGAGTGGAGAAGATCTTTGACGGTATTGGTTGTCCTGAAGCCAAGAGAGTCCCGATTGCTCAATATCGGCCGATTGATGACGCTTGGTGGTGGTGGCGAATGTTAAGCCCAAGGACCGTGATGTCACTTGGGAAGAATTTAAAGAATTGATGGAAGCTCAGTATTGTCCAGCGCCGGTTCAGCTAGCAAGAGTCAGTGAGTTCTTTAGAGCTCAACCCGAAGATGTTCCTATTTCTGAAGCAATCAAGACATACAACAAGCAGTTAGTGTATGTCCAAGATCGAGTTAAGGATGAGATAGACAAAATACTTCATTTCGATGCAAGGATGAAACCGGAGGTCCGAAAGTATATGGCGGGCCTTGGGTGTACTACTTTGAGAGAATATCAGGATAGAGCACTTGCTTATGAGATGGTGTCAGTTCCGGTTCCTGCAGTTTTGAGCTCGAAGAAACCAAAATTTTCTGGTAGTTTCCGAGGCAGTGGATCGCGTAGGCCTCAATCTTCTGTGCAATCTTCTGTTGGTTCCCCTCAACCTAGTGGAGGAGTGCCGAGAGTTTGTTTTAATTGTGGAAATCCGGGACATGTCAGTTCTCGTTGCACTACTCGCCCCATTGATTGTTTTAAGTGTGGGAAGCAAGGTCATCGCGCATTATATTGTGAGTCAGTGGGCGAATATTCTCTAAACAGTCTCCTACCCCGGCCGGCACATTCACGGGTCACCAACTCCGAGTGTCGGACGCGGCAGTGGCAGAGGTAAAACCGAGCATAAGGATGCATCTAGCATTGGATCAGCCCCACCCCGATTGTATGAGATGAGGCGGACTGATGACGTAGGGACTGCCACTACGTCAGGTATTGTTTATATTTCGATGCACCCGGTAGATGTATTGTTTGATTCTGGAGCTACTCATTCTTTTATATCATTATCTTGTGTAAATCGTTTGGGCCTAGACGGTCTCTCTACATGTGAACCTTTTATTGTTGGGTTGCCAAGTGGGGAAAGGATAGTTGGGGATCAAGAGATCGCCAATTGTCCTGTAACCATTGTCAGTAAAGATTGGTCATCCGATTTGATTGTGATCGATATGATGGGAGAGGATTTAATCCTCGGTGATGATTGGTTAAATCGGCATGGAGCGATAGTAGATTATCGTCGGAAGATAATTTCGATAGTCGCGCCGGATGGTGCGAACACGTTTTGAAGGGCAAAAACACGGTACTTACGGGAAGTTTATTCGAGCCATGAAAGCGATGAAATTATTGCGACAAGGTTGTACCCGATTATTGGTGTTACGCATTAAAGTCGGAAGTTGGCGGAGTACGATTATCCTCTGTTCGATTGTGAATGAATTTCAGACGTATTTAGGATGATTTGCCGGGATTGCCACCACATTGTGAAGTAGAGTTCGTCATCGAACTAGAGCCCAATGCGGCGCCAATATCCAAGGCACCGTACAGAATGGCCCCATCGGAAATGTTAGAATTGAAGAAACAATTGGGTGAATTGTTGGACAAAGGTTATATTCGGCCTAGTGTGTCTCCATGGGGTGCACCGGTATTGTTTGTACAAAAGAAAGATGGGTCCTTACGGCTATGTATTGACTATCGTGAGTTGAATAAACTCACTATTAAGAACAAGTATCCGTTGCCAAGAATCGATGATCTATTTGATCAATTACAAGGGGCTACGGTTTTCTCCAAGATTGATTTGAGGTCGATATTACCAACTCCGAATTCGAGATTCGGATATTCCCGTCGGCATTTCGGACGAGGTATGGGCATTACGAATTCGTAGTTACGCCATTCGGTTTAACAAATGCTCCGCGGCCTTCATGCAACTTATGAACAAAACTTTTATCGAATATCTCGATAAATTTGTAGTGGTGTTTATCGACGATATATTAATCTATTCCAAAAGTGAGACGGAGCATGCCGAACACTTGAGAATCACGTTGAGTATTTTGAGGGTGATAAGCTTTATGCTAAATTTTCTAAGTGCGAGTTCGCTTAAAGAAGTTTCTTTTAAGGACACATCATTTCAAACGATGGTATTCGTGTAGACCCTCAAAAGGTTGAAGCGATCTTAGCTTGGGAGCCTCACGGAATGTTAAGGAAGTTCGGAGTTTTCTAGGATTAGCGGGCTATTATCGTCGATTTGTTGAAGGATTCTCGAAAATTGCTCGACCGCTCACCCTATTATTGCAGAAGACACAGAAATTTGAGTGGAGTGATGAGTGTCAGAAGAGTTTTGATGAGTTGAAAAAGCGGTTGACTACGTCTCCGATCCTATCCTTACCACAAGGAACGGAAGGTTTCGTTATTTATAGTGATGCTTCTAAACAAGGATTAGGATGTGTATTGATGCAAAATGAGAGAGAGTAGTGGCTTATGCGTCTCGACAATTAAAGCCATACGAGATGAATTATCCTACTCATGATCTTGAGTTAGCCGCTGTGGTGTTTGCGTTTAAAATTTGGAGGCATTACTTGTATGGTTCTTCTTGTCGAGTGTATACGGATCATAAGAGCTTGAAGTACATATTTACGCAGAAGGAACTAAATATGCGTCGTGGCGATGGTTGGGCTGGCTTAAAGATTATGATCTTGACATTCTTTACCATCCGTAAAGCAAACATCATTGCCGATGCGTTAAGCCGCAAGTCATCGTGTTGCAAAAGTTGGAACTACTTACCGATCAACCAAGCTTAGGCGAGTTGATTGATATGGAAATTGAAGTTTGGCCTCACAGAACTCAAGGACAGTTGCGTTTCCTTGAGATTACATCCTCCGTAATGGAAGATATTAAGTCCAAGCAGTTAGATGATCTCTCAATTGTGCAACTTCGGGAAGACAGTGTTAGAGGGAAAGCTCCTGGATTCTTAATCGATGAAGACGGAGTTCTTCGATTTCGAGGCAGAACTTGTGTACCTAATCGAGATGATCTCAAACAGGTAATTTTGAATGAAGCACATTCTACTCCGTACTCGATTCATCCGGGTATGAGTAAAATGTATAAGGACTTGAAGAAAAACTTTTGGTGGCCGAACATGAAGAAAGATGTAACAGAGTTCGTGTTGAAATGCTTGACTTATCAGCAGGTTAAAGCGGAACATCAGAGACCCGCCGGTAAATTGCAACCGCTACCAATTCCGGAATGGAAGTGGGAAGATATAGCGATGGATTTTATTGTGGGAATGCCAAAGACGCGAACTGGAGTAAATATGATTAGGGTAATTGTTGATCGGCTAACCAAATCCGCACACTTTCTGGGCATCAGAGATACTTGGGGACCGGAGAGGTTAGCTCGGTTATTCATTGCGGAGATTGTGAGACTCCATGGTACCCCAAAGAGTATAGTGTCGGATCGCGATGGGCATTTTGTGTCACATTTCTGGCAAGCAGTACATCGAGCACTCGGTACCAAATTGAATTTCAGCACCGCTTATCATCCCCAGACAGACGGACAGTCGGAGAGGACAATCCAAACGCTGGAAGACATGTTGAGGGCTTGTGCGTTGGATTGGAAAGAAGACTGGGAGACTCATTTACCATTGATTGAATTTGCGTACAATAACAGTTGGCATAGTTCGATTGGGATGGCTCCGTTTGAAGCATTATACGGAAGACGGTGTAGATCGCCAATCTGTTGGGACGAGCCGTACGAGTTACTTGGAGTAGAACCGGACTTGGTGGTTCAAACACGGGAAAAAGTCGCAATTATTCGGCAAAGGTTGTTGACTGCTCAGAGTCGACAAAAGTCATATGCCGACGTTCGTCGTCGACCGTTAGAGTTCCAAGCGGGAGACCATGTGTTGTTGAAAGTATCGCCGACTCGTGGAGTTCTTCGGTTTGGTAAGAAGGGGAAGCTTAGTCCTCGTTATATTGGCCCCTTCGAGATCCTGGACAAGGTAGGCGATGTAGCTTATCGACTAGCATTACCTCCGACGCTTAGTCATGTTCATAATGTGTTTCATGTTTCACAAGCTGCGTAAGTATGTTCCCGATCCCGACCATGTTATTGATTATCAAGAGATTGAGGTTAGTGATGATGTTACGTATGAAGAACAACCGGTAACCATACTAGAGAGACGAGTGAAACAATTGCGACGGAAAGTGATTCCGTTAGTAAAGGTCCAATGGTCTAAGCATGGAATTGAGGAGGCCACGTGGGAGACAGGAGAGTATGCGTGCCGATACCCCGAACTTTTTGTATCTTAAGTTTCGGGATGAAACTTCTTTTTAGGGGGTAAGGGTGTAATACCCGTGTATTTTGTGAGTGTTATTTTGGATGTATTTTGTGGTATTGTGGTTATTTGGACCATATATATTGATGATTGACCTTGGCATATTGATGGCTGATTATTGTTGGGTTCCGTGATTCTCGGATTGTGCTCGTTTAGGACTTCTTGCGAATTTAAATTTGGAAAATAGCGTTAGCGCACGCTAAGGCGTATGTCTAGCGCACGCTAACGAGTTCGAGTAGCGCACGCTACTCTTGTGCAATAGCGTGCGTTAGGCCGGCTGACGGTAAGCTTTACGGACTCGAATGAGGCGTTAGCGTACGCTATGGACGGACTAACGTCGCTATTTCGATGTACTAGCGCACGTTACTTGTATGATAGCGTGCGCTAGGATGTCGTGTCGGTGAGGAAGCGTTTACGGGTGCAGTACTTGCGAGTAGCGCCGCGCTCAGTATGGAGTTAGCGCGCGCTAGTATCAATCGGTAGCGGCGCTAACAGATAGTTCGGCGTCGCTACGAGCTGGCGAAAGTTACGGTGCCTTTTTCTTCAAAGATGCACCGCCCTCGGCTCGTTAGCGCACGCTAAGCTTTAGCCGTAGCGTGCGCTAATACCTCCGATATATATATGGGGGTAGGTTCGAAACGTCATTTTTCACCTCTTCCTCTTCCCTTCGGTGGGCGATTTGGAGTGTAGTTAGACGTGGTTTTTCGACCGTTTCACCATCCAACAACATTTTCGTGTTCCTATGCTCAATAAAACAAGATATCATCCATTGTATCATCAAATCAAGGTATGATTGTTGAATCGCTTGTTTTTGGAATTTTTTGTGTTTTGTTTTGATCTGGTCTTTCTAGTCCGTTTTAAACCTTGAATTGGGTGATTTTATGATTGTGAAACCATAATCCCTTGTTTTTCTTGAAGTCTACGGATTTCGTTTGAGTTCCCACCTATTGATTTGAGTATGAACAACTCCGCCTTAGTAGTGTTTGATAGTTTGTCCCTAAGAGTAGAGTTTGAAGGGAATCCCTTCCATTTCCGTGGTGTTGTGTTTTGATTCCATATTTCGATGTGTTAGGATCGAATCGTTGAAGGAAGTTCGGACCGTACATTCATCCGTTCGCCGTTTCTTGTGTCGTTCAAATTGAGGCAAGTACTTTGATTGTGTTTAATGTACTTCGTGTGAATATGTAAAAATGGAATTTGTGCCAATTGTTGATCGAGTGTGTGTGAGCCGAGTAAAACCAGTGAGGGTCCCCTGGGGTCCGGTAGGCTGCGTATCCCTAGGGATCACTCGGTTGGGCTATACACCAGGGAGGGCCTGACGAGGTGTCTCTGGGGTGTGTATCTTGCTTGAGAGGTACAGGGCCAGTATAGCTCGGGAGGTTGTTTTGTGATGATAATTGTGATGTGGTATTCCGGAATATCTGTGATGGCACTATGATTTTCTGTGGTTTTTGTTGATTATTCACTTGTTGTACATATTCTAGAATCATTGTACTTGCACCGGCTTCTTGCTGACCCCTTTTGGGGTGGATATACTTTTGTGTATTCAGGTACAGGTCCAGTGGGAGGACTAGCACAGGACGGACACGAGCTTGGTGGGCAGCATTGATATCGTGCATTATGTTGAGTTGATGGTCATATGGTCATGGTCAAAGTCGTGTTTTGGTTTTGTACTCGCGCGGGTACTGTCCAGTGTTGTATGTCATGTCATTATTAATGGTTAATGATGTTGTTGTATTCCCGTGGTGAATGGTCATATTGGTTATGATTTAATCGGGATGATATGTTGTTTGGTATTGTGATGTGTCATGTTGAAATTGAAGTTGGTTTTGAATGTATGAACATTTATGTTTGTCGTATTTAATGTGTTTTATTTGGGTCTAAGCCTGGTAGGTTCTCCAAAAAGGATCTACGGCGCTGTAATATCTCCGTAAATCATGGGGGTGTTACATTTAATGCTTTCAATTGTGTGGCCTATAATTGAATTGTTTAATTACGCAACTCGAATCGGGAGAGGAGAGTTGGTAAGTAAATATTAGAGAAAACCGTTTTATCTTGTGAGATAGGAATATACTCATAGGAACTACGTGGCCTTTTTGAAGATTCCGTGCCTTTTGCCTATTGTCGAATTAATTCACCTAGGGATAGAGTGTATTATTCGCCTTTAGAAAAATCTATTGACCTCGGGAGAGGCGGTAGAGTACATTAGCAACCTCCGCCTTCAATAAATTGGGAAATCATTAACTTCAGATAATCGAGAGTAGATTCGGATAAACCGAGGTGGATTCACAATCCTAGATTGATTCATTATTTGATCTTCTTCCCTTGCATAATCGATTTTTCTATTCTTTGCGTTTGTTAATTTTCCTTAATTATTTCTTGCACCTAAAATTTCGACAGTTCAAATAAAATTAGAATACTCATAAATCAGTAGTTAGTAATTCAGTCCTCGTGGGAACGATATCTGACTCATCATTTTATTACTTGTCTACAATAACGTGCACTTGCGTTGAACAAAATCCGCAACAGGTGCATCTATTCAAGCACAAAGGCAACTGATCTTTCAAGAGTAACTAAAAGTCTAATGTAGTAAGTGAATTGTACAAGACTAAACACAGTCCATATCGTGAGTAAGACTATGTGGATACACGAGTAATCAGGAAACTAATTATCAATTGGTGATTACAATGATATAAAGATTACTTATGTGTATATGCTGCATGATATGAGATATTCAAAAACTATAAAATGATGTAGTAACGCAAGTTTGATATCTGACATTATGAATTTAATGTCTAAATAGTGAACATGTTTCACACTAGCTAGTGCAGCAGTGGTATGGAAATCTTTAATATATATGGTTATTGCTCGATTTATAAAGGAATGTGAGTTCATAACCTTAGACAAATATGCATGAGAGGCATAATGCAATACCAATTTCTAGAAGATATTCCAAAATGGGTAAAGCTGTGACCGCTATATGTAGTCAATCCACGATTGACGGGGCACAGAAAAAAAGTATAATGGTAAGTCTCGTCATATGATGCAAAGACATAATACCATTTGCTATCAACATTGGTTATCACTATTGACTACGATTCGTCAAGAGATAACATCGCGGATCCGCTAACCAAAGGGTTACCAAAAGACCTTGTTGATAAATCATCAAGAGGAATGGGTCTATTTCCATGAGTAATGGTTTTATGGAGGATACCCAACCTAAGCTGACTGGAGATCCCAAGATCTAGGTTCAATGGGACAACCAATTCATAAAATTGGGCACGATCACTGTGGGGGTTACCCCGAACTGACCATTCCTAGGATGAAAATAGTGATACCTTATGCTTTTAATGATTCTTAAGTCGACAACGTATAGTCGGGTGGAATAAAATACGGGTTTACTCAAAACACTTAACGAGAATCACCTATGTTGGAGTGAAGAGGGTCCGCTTCAAATGAGAATTGCAAGACACAATTCTCTAGAAACTCCCGCAGAACTAGGACGGTGTCCACGGCCAAAACGGGCACAATAATAAGAACAGAATAAATCAGGGAGGGCACTTGTGAAGGATATATGATCACTTACACAAGCGGTCGGACAGTTCAAAGGCATCTAGTCATACTGTCTAGCCAGTAAGGAAAATATATCTTTTCGAGGGAAGGTTCAAGGAGAATACTCTACCTATCCTATGCAATGCCTAACCGTAGTAACTATCACCAAGTCAACTCCGTGTCTGACGTGTGCTGCTGGACCATCAATCTCATTCATTTGGGGGATTGTTGGAAATATTAGATAAAATGGAGGAAATGGGATGTTTGAGCAGCCCATTTGAGAGGAAATTTTGAGTTAGCTCGACTACGAGTTAAAGTCGGGACTTAGTTGGAACACGTAGTACTCCGTACGAGGTTTCCAAAACATGTAAGAACACTCAAAATGATTGAGGTATGAATGAGATATAATATTCCAAAGTGAACCCTTTAGAAATGGGTTCGGGATGCTATCCCACATTGCAAAAAGAAGGGAGAAATTGTGAGTATATAAGACAATGTGGACAAAGGCATGTTCAAAAAGAGACATGTGTGGATGTGTGACTAGGCGCCCTTCGCGCACACACACACACGCGCCCGCCGCCGCCGCCGTCCGTTCGGCCGGCCGGCCGGCCGGCTCGGCTCGGTTCGGTTCGGGTCGGTCTCAGTCGAAGGGCGATTTGGGCGAAATGTCTCGGCGTCTCGAAGTTATGTTTTTACTGCAATTTTATTCGGTAAAATTTTATTTTACCGAAAATACCTCAATTAATAAATTCTGAATTTTTCGGATCCGGATAAAATCGAATTAAACAGATATGAATAAGTATTGAGATACTAATCCTGATCGGTTTAGAGTTCCTCCAGATACCAATTTCGATCTGTTTAGAGTTCCTCCAGATACCAATATCGGTCGGTATAGAGTTCCTCCAGCACATGTCTCTCTCTCATCTTCACCTATAAATACAGATGTGAGGGGTCTTAATTTTACACAGAAAATTTTCGTCCGTTTTTTCTCAGCCAAAAAATCCGACTTCATTTTTTTCTCGGGAATAATTTCTCTTCATATTTTGGGTCGCGTCGGTGGTAGTTCAGGTTTATTCTAGTTCACTGAGGGTGCGATGATCGATTTATCAACGCATCGAGATGTTGTTTTATCCTGGGAGGCAGACGCTATACACTGTGGTGGAGGCGAATTTGCTTTAAGGAGACAGATTTTCTGGACTCAACATCGCCCACATTCGGATTTACCTCATTTGATTAATTATATATATACATATATATTATTTAATCTTTCGTCATTCATTAACGAATCATCTCCTCTTTGTTCTTCCAGTTGCAGCAGACGTAAGATTCAAAACATGCGATCCCGTAAGTCGTAATTGGACGGACACGGACGAGTCCAAGACAAGCTTTTGGATCTACAGGTATAATAAAAAATCATCAAATATTATTCTTCATGGTATAATTATATGACTTCAAATTTATCGATATAATTTTTAGTAAATTATAACAACAGTAACTAGCTTGACTAGGTCAACTGCCTGAGGGCCACCAGGCAGATGTGTAGCGGGCTTTCTAGTTAGAAGCTCAAGTAGCAGAACCCCAAAGCTATATACATCTGATGCTTGCGACACGTTCAGAGTATTCTTTACTTCTGGAGCGTGGCAATGTGCTTTTGGCATGAGTACTGCTTCTATCAAATTTGCTGGACCAAGATCTGATACACAATCATACTGGTCAAGATTACGAAAAATGTTGGACGCTTTAATGTTTCCATGGACAAGCTTCCCACCATTACGCTTGTGTATTTCAGCAATACCCTTGCACCAATCGCAATTTTTAGTCTGCTTTCCCAGTCTACATGAGCCCGCCGTTCACCATTTCGTCCTGGAAAACATTAGAATATGATGTGTAAGATTACATTTACTTTTTTTTTTTTTTGATACCGAGGTTCCAAACTTACACCTGACTAGTCCTCGGGATAACAGTCCCGGCCCCACAGTACTGCTACCAATTAAATCGCGAGATGTGTATCTGGCTCCCAGGTTCTTAAATATCCTCAACTATTCGCAGCGAGTCGTCACTGTGATTGCTCCATCTGACTCCCAAATCCAACCGCAGTTCCCATCGAGAATCTGGCCTCCACACCGCCGCAGCGCCTCAATATTTAATTGTTCCACCAACAGACTTGGAGGCCTAGGCTAACCTTTACAAAGACTGGATCGTTAGTCTTGAGAAATTCAATTCCAAAGTGTTGCCACTAGGAATTGAACCCCTAACTTCCAACTAAATTGAAGGTCAGGTGACCAACTGCGCCAAGGCAGTTGGTTTACATTTACTTTTTAACCTCCAAGAATGTGGCCACAAGCACTGACTCGTAAAGCTATGGGTGCGGGCCCGGCAAAAGGTATTTTTAAAAATATGAGATGCAAGTACACACCAAATTAGGGGTGAGCTCGGTTCGATTTGGTACGGTTTCTAGCTAAAACCGATACCGAACCGCATCTTATCGGTATCTAGCATTTGAGTACCGAAATGATTCGGTTTTAAATCGGCTCGGTGTGATCGGTTTCGGTGTCGGTTCGGTAACGGTTCGGTGTCAATGGGATGATTAAATGGGCCACTTAAGTTGGGCTTGCGCTAGACCCAAATTGAACTACTTGGGCTAAATCAGACAATTGTAAGTTCAAATAGAAGGATTTTGACATAATTAATACACTTCAAAGCTTGAATAAAAATAAAATTTACTTCAATAACATGATAATAACTAAGGATTCAAGAAGTCCAATATCAGATTAAACAAAAGTCTTGAATTTCCTCCTCAGCACAAGTCCATCAATTCATAACAACCTGCACAAAGAAAAAATAAAGTCTGCAGAATAGTCATTTGTTTTACCGGTTCGGTTCGGTTTTTAAAGTCGGGATCCAAATCTAAAACCGAAACCGAACCGCATAATTCGGTTTTCAAAATTTTAAGAACCGTACCATACCAATATCTTATTGGTTCGGTTTTTCGGTTTCGGTTTTTTCGGTATTTTCGGTATTATCGGTTTTTGTCGGTTTTTCTGCTCACCCCTACACCAAATTATATATAATTATATTACTCCATATGTTATATAGTACATATGTAGATATATATAAACCGCGAATAACATTCATAAGTCATTATAACCCATAAATAATATTCATAAGAAATTAATATCATTAATTCATCACAAAGAAACATTTAGTGCTTCAAACTATTTAAACTCCAAATCTAAAGACTATTCTAAGATATTTATTTAAACATTCTATGTTAGGGTTTTTAGGGGGGGTGGCATTGACAAGGCAATCTTTGCCATGCCCCATTTCCTCCAACCAATCTCCACTTGCCACCTCATTTTCATACATTTTCATACCTCAATCCATTTTTTGGAGGCATCACCATACCATACCCATACCACACCCATACCACACTTTTTTTTTTTAAAACTAAAAATCCATTAAAACTAAAAATACATTTAAACTAAAAATACATTTAAACTAAACATTAAAAATTAAAATTACATTAAAATTAAAAAAACGTTAAAACTAAAAATTCATTAAAAATTAAAAATACAATAAAATTAAAAATACAATAAAACTAAATCCTACAAACCACACGCTACAACCGTATTTGGCGCATAAGTCGCGTTTTCTTTGAATGACATACTCCTTAAAAACCGGGTCCGGGATATTATCGTGCGGCTCCATCACAAACTTCATGTCACGATTGAAGGCCTCCGCTTCAACATAATTGTGGAAATCTTCGTCTTTTTTTCTTTGCGCCTCCAATTGCTCCGCCATAAACCTTTCTTTCATGGACGCGTAAGTTGACAATGTGTCTTGAACCGAACATCGACTAGAGCTTTCAACATTCACCTTCTTTTTGAGTTTGGATTGACGGGTTGGCGCTGGGTTTTCGTTAAGGTTCGGTAACTCACAATCAAAAGGCTCTTCGTTATTTGGGGTTGGCATGTTACTTGAGTCGGACGATTTCCTTTTCTTGCTTGATCCCGCAGATTCTTGGCTTGGTTGAACGGTGGATTGTTCGATCCACTTTGGTTGATCTTTAACAATGTACCAAGCTTTGACATGGGCGAACGCTTTGCCATAATGTTTTTCAAAATCGTCCGCGGCTCTCTCAAATATTTGTAGATCGCTACAACCGCTTTGATTTATACGCACCTATGTACAAAATAAGTAATACGTATTAATAAAAAATATATACATATACGTATAATAATAATAAATATATATATATATACGTATAATAATAATAAATAAATATATACATATACGTATAATAATAATAAATAAATATATACATATACGTATAATAATAATAAAAAAAACTATAAAATTTTACCGCTTGGTGATAGTAACCGTTAAATGAAGAGATCAACGGGTTCATTTTGTTCCATTTTGAGTTTGTTTGATCTTTCGTGCGCGGGCTTCCCGGCACAGGCACAAGGGTATTAAAATGATTGGTAATTCGAGTCCAAAATCCCATCTTTTTTTGACGGTCTCCAACTACTTTATCCACGGATATTTTAACCCAAGATTTGGCTAACGCCTCCTCCTCTTCGGCCGTCCAATTTTTTTTGTCCACTTTTTTCGACCTCGTGGGGACTTCTTCGGGTTCTTGGACTTCTTGGACTTCTTCGTCTTCTTCGTCTTCTTCATTCGCGAATTGTGTCTCGGGTACGAAAGGTTCGTCTTCTTCGGTATCATCTTCGGGTATGTTTACGGGAGTCCTCATTGTTTCAAACGGGTTGAAGTTATCCGGGAAGTGCGGTTGCTGTGTGGTGTAGGAAAACGGGGATACGGGTTGTTGGTATACGGGTGGAGGTTGTTGGTATACGGGTGGAGGTTGTTGGTATACGGGTCGGTATACGGGTTGTGAATGAAAAGGAATTTCGTTCATTTGGGGTCGGTATGCGGGTTGGGATTGAACTCGAGGACGAGATGATCCGCCCCTCGAGACTTTCGGGTTACGTTTGCTATTTTTTTTTGGTTCCATACTTGAAAATGGATTAAACAAAGTGAAGAAGTTGATGGAAAATGGATAAAAGTATATATGTTTTTTGAGTTTTTAGTTGTATTGTTTTTAAAATTTGAAATGAGTTTAAATAGAAAAAAAAAAAAAAAACCGTTGCATGTGGGCCCCCTTGTTCCAACGGACCAATTTTTGACCGTTGCCATCCAAATCTCGTCCCTTCTTCCGCGTCGTGTGATACCGTGGAATTGAAACCGCGGGACGTTATCAACCCCAGGCGGCGGTATTTCCTTGCAGCTTCCATCCAAACCGCGTTGAAGACCGCGTCAATGCCACCCCCCTTATTTTATGAATCCCTCTTTTTTTTAAAAAAATTAATAAAAAATTGTCGTTTAAAAAAAAATCTCAGAAGCCGTGTCTTATGAAGTGTCCCATCAAGTGTCCCCTCATCTCCCCATGTTATAAAAGAGGAATACTCATTTTGGCATTTTCCCGCGTGTCCGCAGTGTCTGACACTCGTTAACCTACTACAAGTGTCGGTGCTTCATAGAGCCACAATGTTAATTTAAGCAATAAGACAATACATAACAGAGAAGGCATCGTGGATACGTACTACTTGAAGCAAGAAGACATTATATAACTACAAGGTATGAAGACATACACTATTGACAAGCGTTTGCAATTAAGTAGGGGATTGCATTAATTCATTGGAATGTGGTATTCAGGTCTGAACAGAATGTTCACAATTAAACATTGCTCTCTCTTACCGAACATGTAATGAAGGGTTAGATAAACTGGAAGCTTCGATTTTTATCGACTTGAATAAAGAACAACAACATATTAACTACAGCAGCATGTTCAACATACCATGTAACAAAGTGTACACGCTTCCCGTACTGATATAATCATACAGCATGAGCCTTTCATCTTCCTGTTAGTCGTATATTTATTATAGGCCCAAGTATATTTGTGTGGGCTAAGGCCCGAGTTCTAGAATACTCTATGTATGTGTATATATGGATCGATTGTGATGAATGACAGGGGACGAAACCCTTTTACACTTACATGGTATCGGAGAAGCTGATCCATTCTAAACCCTAACTCGTTTTCTACCGATCTAACCCTAACTCGTTTTCTACCGATCTGCCAATATTCGATCCTTCCAAAACCCTAAAACCTAAATTTTTTAGTCGCTCCATCCGGTTTCTTGTGATTTGTCGATCGTTGGTACAAGTTGTGTTACCAGTCGACACGTTATTTGCTTGTTCCTGCTTCATTGGTGTGATCATTGCTCCCTGCTTGTTCGTTTGCTACTTGTTTGTTGCTGCTCCATATTTGTTTCGATTGTTCGCAAGATACTGTTTGTTTGCTACTTGCTTGTTGCTGCTCCGTATTTTTTCCAGCCCTACATAGACATACCGAAACCCTAATTTACAATATCACCATGACTGTCACCCCTACTCCACCCGTCATCTTGCTTTCGGATAAGCTTATGACGATTAACAACATCACCACACTTGTTCCCGTTAAGTTGGATGTGGACGAGATGAATTACTCGTCGTGGATCTATTTTTTCAAGCACTTGTGCAAAGGTTATGGTATTTTGGATCACATCATGGGCAATGACGAAGAGGCCTCCAGCACTTCATCTTCTAAAGATGCCGAATGGTTAAATGTGGACACCATCGTACTCTCTTGGATCTTCATAACCTCCTCCAAGACACTTCAAGAACGTCTTGTAATTGACGATCCTCAAACGGCTAAGGATGCGTGGGATATTCTTGAGCAGATTTTTAGTGACAACAAACGAACTAGGTCTATTGCTTTGAAGGCCGAGTTACGTGCTTTGAAACTTGGTGACATGAGTATCGATGCTTATTTCAGAAAAATAGAATCCATAGCTACTATTTTACGGGGTCTTGGTACACCTATTAGTAATGATGATGTGGTGACATTTGCTCTTGAAGGCTTGCCCGACAAGTATGATAGTGTGGCTACCATTATTGCTCATCGGGAACCTTTCCCAGATCTTAAGATGGTTCGTTCCATGATTACTACCGAGGAGATGAGATTGAAGTCGTGGGCTCAAACTTCATCGTTTGATTCATCGTCCTCCTCTCCTATGGTTTTGTTAGCCAAGACGGGTTCTACTTCTACTCGACGTTCCAATGTCCCTTCGGGTAATGTTAATAAGCCTTGTTTTAACTTTGCAACAGGTTATTGTCGTTTTGGTGATGCTTGCAAGTATATGCATGAGGGCTCTACTACTACAGTTCATGCTAATAATTCTCTTTGGTCGAACAATGTTGCTCGCACTTCGAATACCAATAACATGTCAGTAGACCAACTGATGGCTTTGCTTAAACAACAACAACAACAAGGTATTTTAGCACAACTTGGTTACACTGGTACTCTTAATACTTCTTTGACTGGTCATTTGAATAACAATACCAATACTACAAGTGGTACTTTGCATGGTAATATGCCTACTGTTGGGTCCCCATTGGCGTTTCATACACATGCTACCCCAGCCCAGTTTCCACAACCAATATTGGGCCTTACTTCTCCACCTGGGTTCACTTCACAGCCCATTATGGGCACTGCTGTTCCACAAACGAGCCATCAGGTCCAACATGTTTCCAAAGCACCAACTAATTTTGGACAGCCATCTTCGGGTTCGAACCCCGAGGGTCAAGAAACACAGTTACCGAGTGCTTTTCATGCTATGACTCTTCAAGATCCATCTCCGGGTAACTGGAATATGGATACAGGTGCGAGTTCTCATCTCAATGATTCAGTTAATAGTCTTTGTAATGTTTTTAATAAGTGCCTCTATCCTTCTGTGTCAGTTGGTGACGGTTATTCCATTCCCGTTACCAACTCGGGTCATAGTATTTTGCCAACTCCTTATCGTCCACTTTATTTAAAAAACATTCTAATCACCCCTAATATTGTCAAAAACTTATTTCTATTCGTCAATTTGTTCGTGATAATCATTGTACTGTTGAATTTGATCCGTTTGGTTTTTCTGTTAAGGATTTCCTGACTCGAAGGGTGCTCCTCCGATGTGATAGCACCGAGGACCTTTATCCAGTCACACAGCCTTCCAGTATTCCTTTTGCTTTCCTCACCAGTCAGTATACGTGGCATCAACGTCTTGGACATCCCGGTAGTGAAGTGTTGCGTCGTGTCTTGTCTAGTAATTCCATTTCATGTAATAAAGAGAAGTCTCTCGTGCTTTGTCATGCGTGTCAGCTTGGCAAACACGTGAAACTTCCATTTGTTAGTTCTAGTACTCCCGTTTCATCATGTTTTGACATTGTTCATTCGGATTTGTGGACTTCTCCAATTCCGAGTCTTTCTGGCTTTAAATATTATGTTTTGTTTTTAGATCATTATTCGCAATATGTTTGGGTTTATCCGTTAGTTAATAAATCTGATGTGTTGTCTAAGTTTATGTTGTTTCGTAATTTTGTTCGCACTCAATTTCAGTGTGAAATCAAGTCATTTTAGTGTGATCATGGCGGTGAATTTGACAACCAGGCCTTTCATAAGTTATTTGACTCTAATGGTACCCAGTTTCGTTTTTCTTGCCCCAAGACCTCACAACAAAACGGTAAATCTGAACGGATGATTCGCACCATAAATAACCTCATACGCACTTTACTTTTTCAAGCTCATCTTCCACCAAATTATTGGCTTGAGGCACTTAACATGGCGGTTTACTTATTGAATATTTTACCCTCCCGTTCCATTAACAACGAAATACCCTATACTCGCCTTTTTGGAACAAAACCTTATTATAGTCTTCTTCGTACATTTGGGTGTCTTTGTTACCCTCACCTTGACACGTCTCACAAACTTGAAGCACGTGCCACGCCTTCAATTTTCTTAGGACATGCCACAAATCATCGTGGTTATCGTTGTTTAGATTTGTGTTGGGAAAAACAATAACCCTGTATCGAATCAGCCGGGATACCCGATCCCTGTATCGATTGTTATTTGTTATTGAGAAGGTTTTGACATATATGCCAAATATACAGTAAGGAAACTGTATCGAGGATTCAAGGCTTTATCCTATATCAAAACCTGCCTCGAATCAGCATCAGTGAAGCTCGTCAGTACAGCAAGAAGACTTGCAAAAGATTAAGTATGGAAACTGTCTCGATGCCCTAAATACAATCATCTTCCATACAGTTCACAAAAGGACAAGAAAGAACACAAGTCAAGTCCCGTTGAACAAAGAAGTATTTAAATACTCAAGGATAAAGTATTTAAATACTGTCAGTCTTCAGATCTTCAGAATCCCGCGAAATCCGGATCATGTCATATTCCCGTTGAAGGAAATCTTATTCAAACGGACATCTCAACGGATACTTTCTTCAGAGGCTATATATATATCCTTGAAGACATTGAAGATCAGTGACCAACCAACTGAACGAACTCAAGTAACATAACTCACAAAGCTATCAAAGTTATCATCTGAGCAAACATATCTCTAGAGCATACTGCAAGTTAGAACGAAAGAGATATACAGTGCTCAACATCAAGAACATCTATCATCAGCTCAAGAACGTGATATTCAAAGTGCCGTTCTTACTCAGTTACCTACCTTTTACCTCGTGTAAAACCGAGCTCTGTGTGAACTCAACAAGTTATTCGACTGTGTGTGGGACGAATAAGGACGAAGCTTTGGAACCGTGTGTGAAGAAGCTAGTCAAGAAGGAAGCTTTAACCAACTGTGTGAACGGTTGAAAGCGACATTCTTTGTATCAACTGTGTGAACGATACAAGGATAGGTTTGTTTATAATTACGTAGTTGTGTGCGTGATAATTATATAATAAACTTTTTACTCCTGTGTGGAGGACCAGTGGACGTAGAGGGGTTTACCTCGAACCACTTAAATTACTGTGTTATTTACCTTCTGCTTTTACTGTTTGAAATAACTGTGATATATTAAGTATACACCTAATACATCGTTGCTGTATCCACGGCAACTAACTGTATCCAAGACTTCCGCTACGCACTCAGATTTAGATTCCATACAGTTTGTTGTTTAAACGATTTCCCAAACTGTATCCAGTATACTTAAGTGGCCAACAATTGGTATCGGAGCAGGTCACAGGTACGAATTCCCTTGAAGTATCCTACAGTGGAGGCTGCCAGAGTGTTGGAACTAAGAAGCGGGCATGCAGCAGATGTTGCCACTTGGCCGGAACTGAGATGCTGGTGCAGTGGAGGTTGTCAGGTGCTGGAGGGCTATGTGATCAAATCTAGTATGCTGGAAGTGAGATACTGGCGCAGCGGAAGTAAACGGAGGTGGAACATATGCTGATGTCAAGTGTTGGAGGACTGTGTGAATGAATCTAGCTGCTAGAGGGCTGTGTGATCAAATCTAGTTCGCGGAGGTTTCCAGACTATGGGGCTGAAATGCTGGCAGTTACTGGGAGGGGGATTGTTGGGCTTCGGTCCAGCATCCTGCCTGCATGAACTTAAAAATGCGCGAGGCGCGGCTTGCGATTCGACCTGTGAGATCTGCACTAGAAAGTGGTTAAATGAATTAATTTGGACTACTCATACCAACAAGATGCATCTTCTTTTCTGGTAGCCATCTCATAGAAACTCCAAAGTTAAGCGTGCTTGGCCTGGAGTCGTTATGGGATGGGTGACCCCCTGGGAAGTTTCTCAGGTGCGCGTGAGTGAGGACAAAGCGCGCTAGAAAAGACTCGTGTTGGTACAGTGAGGACAGTCTTCATCATTCTCAGGGACCAACAATTTGAACACCAATAAAATTATTATTTCACGTCATGTTACCTTTGATGAGACTATTTTCCCATTTGCCACAAAAACATCTACTACCACCACTCCCACTGTCAGTTCCTCTTATGAATTCTTGGATGACTCATATAATGTCATTTCCAATATTCTAAGATTGTCTCCCATCACTTCACCCAATGTTCAAACTGTTCCTCAAGCCGTTCCTACATCTGTTGAGCCTGTTGAGCCTCTTAGCCCAAATACTGCACCAATTTCACCAAACCCACTACCTACACCATCCTCACAGCCGACTCCCGTGTCTGTTTCTCATGATACACCAACTCCACCTGCTCCCCCGCCCACAGTTTCGATTCACCCCATGGTCACACGTTCTCGTGTCGGGACTACTCGTCCTAATCCTCGTTATGCTAGTCTTGTGTCTACGATTTGTCCTTTACCTAGGTCTTATAATGACGCGCTTCATGATCCCAATTGGCAAAATGCTATGTGTGATAAGCACGATGCACTTATTAGAAACAAAACTTGGACTCTTGTACCTAAACCCCCGGATGCGAATATTATTCGCAGTATGTGGTTGTTTTGCCACAAGTATTTAGCCGATGGTACTCTTAGTCGTTACAAGGCTCGCCTTGTTGCGAATGGTAGCTATCAGATAGGCGGTGTTGATGTTGATGAGACCTTTAGTCCGGTTGTTAAACCAAGCACTATTCGGACAATTCTTAGTTTGGCTATTTCTCGACATTGGCCGGTTCATCAGCTAGATGTCAAGAATGCTTTTTTACATGGGGATTTGGCTGAGACTGTTTATATGTATCAGCCGCCTGGTTTTCTTGATCCTATTCATCCTGATTATGTCTGTTTATTGCTGCGATCTCTGTATGGTCTTAAGCAAGCACCTCGGGCTTGGTTTCAGCGGTTTGCTTCTTATATTACTACTGTTGGGTTTAGTCCTAGCCGTTGTGACTCCTCTTTATTTATTTACAGAGAGGGTGATGATACTGCATTTTTGTTACTTTATGTGGATGATATTGTTCTCACTGCTTCATCTTATAGTTTATTACAGCGGATTATTGATTCTTTACATACGGAGTTCTCTATGACCGATTTGGGTTCTCTTAATTACTTTTTGGGCATTTCGGTTACACGTGACTCTTCAGGGATGTTTTTATCTCAGCGAAAGTATGCTACGGAGATACTGGAGAAAGCTCATATGGTTGGTTGTAACCCCAGTCGGACTCCAGTTGATACTGAGTCCAAATTGGGAGATGATGGGGAACTAGTTTCTGATCCGACATTATATAGGAGTCTTGCGGGTTCATTGCAGTATCTTACATTCACTCGCCCCGATATTTCTTATGCTGTTCAGCAGGTGTGTCTCCATATGCATGATCCTCGAGTGCCTCATTTTTCGGCCCTCAAGCGGATTCTGCAGTATGCTCGGGGTACTTTGGACTACGGATTACAGTTGTTTTCATCTTCCACTACTTCCTTGGTTGCTTACTCAGATGTGGATTGGGCGGGGTGCCCAACTACTAGGCGTTCTACCTCTGGCTATTGTGTTTTTCTTGGTAATAACTTGGTCTCATGGTCATCGAAGCGTCAACCAACACTTTCTCGTTCTAGTGCCGAAGCTGAGTATCGTGGTGTTGCTAATGCGGTTGCTGAGACGTGTTGGTTACGGAATTTACTACGTGAGCTACATACTCCTTTGTCTTCTGCTACGCTTGTCTACTGTGACAATGTCAGTGCTGTCTATTTGTCTTCTAATCCGGTTCAACATCAACGTACGAAGCACATAGAAATTGACATTCACTTTGTTCGGGACTTAGTTGCTGCGGGTCAAGTTAGAGTTCTTCATGTTCCCTCACGTTATCAGTACGCGGATATTTTTACTAAAGGCCTACCTTCCGCTTTGTTTGAAGAATTTCGTACCAGTTTGAGTGTCTGGTGTCCTCCCGCTCAAACTGCGGGGGAGTGTTAGTCGTATATTTATTATAGGCCCAAGTATATTTGTACGGGCTAAGGCCCGAGTTCTAGAATACTCTATGTATGTGTATATATGGATCGATTGTGATGAATGACAGGGGACGAAACCCTTTTACACTTACACTTCCGAGGAATAGTAAGCCCGTAATGCAGCCACATTCTCGTGCCTAACATTTCCAACAATAGCCATGTGACGATTGTAGTCTGTTTCCGTAGTACTCATTGGCGTGAGCCTCTTCACCACAATTCTCACCCCATTATCCATTTCAGCAACATACGCGCTCCCGGAGGTTCCCCTGCCAAGAAGCTCAGAAGAAGCCAGTTTTACATATTCTACGCTCACATCAGGACCGAAATCAGGAATGAAAACCAGCTTTGGAGTTCTCCTATATGTTGATAAACTTCCAAGTCTTTCAAAGTCAAGGGCTAGATCATCAAGGTATGACCTCGAACTGAAATTCGATGCTCCGGATAGGATGCTGGGGCTCCTGGAATGATCATGGAAAAGTTGCCAAAGCTGTTGTTTCTTCAGAACAGCAGCAACCAGCCTCTCCCAATTGTCATATATTGCAGACATCTTTTGCCAAACTTCTGCTCCTGGAAATGCTGAGAAGATGTAATATTGCAGACAATGATCGAACGAAATACTAACGCGGAATTCCAATTTTATATGTTCGTTGACTTAGTCGGAAAAGTCAATTATTCAGGGAGCGGTGGGTAAAATATGCACAAGTCATGAAAAAAAAACAGTTATCCAAGAAAAAAGAACAGTCGACGGATCTACTGAGTAAATTCGTCGAACAACACACAGATATACATACATGTTTGGAAAATGTAGATTACGAGAATAAAAATGCGTACCGGTGTCTGGTTCATTACATTCCCATTATTAGTCCGGAAGCAAACAGAAAGACGCGTACACCGGAAATTGATGGACGCTGAAGCCATTTTCTATGAATTGAAATGATTTAGGCGCTCTTCTTCGTACTTATTTTTTTTGTTTTGATTCGATTCGATTCGATTCGATTAAGATCTATTCATTCGATTTAGTTTAAGTTAAATTCATTCGATTCGATTGATTCTTATTATTATTATTATTATTATTATTATTATTATTAATCTTAATTATTATTATTGTTATTATTACTAATAATATTATTATTATCGTTGTTGTTGTTGTTGATGATTATTATTATTATATACCATTATTATTATTATTATTATTTACCCTTAATATATATTTTAGTTGATTCGATTCGATTTAGTTGATTCGATTCGATTGATTAATTGATCAAAAAACACAATCGATTTACCAAATGCGTCCTTACTTTGCTAATAAATTTATTAAGAAGATAAGTCCATGTAACTAAAGTAATGAACAAACAACTAATCAATTCCTATTTAAAGAGAATCTAAGAGGTATTTCTCATATTTATTTCAATTATTGTTAGAGCTGTAAACGAAACTAGTTTTCAATGAACAAGCTCGAACTCGGCTCGTTAAGGGCTCGGTTCGGCTCGGTTCGTTAAGAGCTCGAGCCGAGCTCGAACACAAAAATATGTGCGATAAGAAAACAAGCTCAAGCCGAGCTTTCACCATGCGCTGCTCGAGCTCGGCTCGAAATCGTTCGAGCTCGGTTCGGCTCGAAAAAGCTCGAAAAATGTATGTTTTAAAATTTTTATTTTTTATTAAGATCTCCAAACAAATTGATTTTTTATTTTTTGAAAATTTGGAAATATCAATAAATTAGATACTTCTTGACATTCATACGGTTCGATCATCGAGAAAAATTTTTAAAAAAATAAAAATAATAATTCGGGACAAAGCACTAGTTACGAGTACTAGTTAGAATAGCAGTGATCTACTAAGATCTTCAACCAAATTAATTTTTTATTTTTTGAAAATTTGGAAATATCAATAAATTAGATACATCTTAACATCTGTACGGTTGGATCGTCGAGAAATAATTTTACAAAAATAGAAATAATAATTCGGGACAAAATACTAGTTACGAGTACTAGTTAGAATAGTAGTGATCTACTAAGATCTCCAACCAAATTAATTTTTTATTTTTTGAAAATTTTAAAATATTAATAAATTAGATATATCTTGACATCCGTACGGTTGGATCGTCGAGATTTTCTTTTTCTTCGTGACAATGGTTTTAAATTTTTTTGTTAACGAGCTGTTCGTTAAAAGCTCGTTTCGGCTCGGCTCGTTTGTGTTCGATAAAAGCTCGTGTGCGAGCTCGAGCTCGAACACGATTTTTGATCGGTAAGGAAGCTCGGTTCGATCAAAGCTCGGCTCATCTCTGTTCGTTTACAGCCCTAATTATTGTAATTTTTGTTCTTGGTTTGTTTGGAAAAATTGGACGCTAGTAACTGAATGTGTAATTGTTGTAATTTGTTTGAAGTACCAGTTCAATTATTGTAATTTTGTTCCTGATTTGTCATATTTTCTATTTCAATTAACTCGTGATTTTTGAGTTTTTTTTACCTATTTTGGTATAATTTTTGATTTATTTATAGTATTATTAATTATATTTCGATTAAAATAATATAACTAAATTATAAATAGTTGGATGGTTGTAGTGGTCATTGATAAACTATAAAAAGTAAATGAAATTGGGTTGAGATGAATATTAATGATGTGGAAGAGAGATAAATTAATTAAATATTAGAAAGGTTATATGGTTGAATGTTTAGATTAGGGGTGTAAACGAGACGAGACAACTCGCGAGCTACTCGAGATTGATTCGGTCAAAACTCGGGCAACACTCGATTCGAGTAGGCTCGACTCGAACTCGAGCTCGACTCGACATAATAACGAGTCGAGTCGAGCTACCCAATACTCGACTCGATAAGCTCTTGAGATACTCGAATTTTTTATATAATTAGTTTTTATAATATACTTTGTAAAATATAATATAAAAATATTAATTGGCCAAAAAAATAATAATACATATTAGATTTCTATTTTAAATAAAAGAAATAATAATTTATTGGTCAAAATTAAAATTACTAGCTAGATAATAAAAAAATCGAAATTATTTTATATTGATTAAGGGTGTTTGAAGTCTTTACACATGTTAAAAGCAAAATAACTTCTCCCACATCAGTTGGGTGTTGTTTATTTTGGCTCACAAGTGGGTAATAAATTTAAGTCAAATCTCTTGTCCCACATCACCCATGTAATTATGATTGTGACTCAAATGAGATTTTTAAAGGAGGTTGGAAGGCTCTCCTTTAATATATTTGACTATGGGCCCTCACCTAAGGTGTAAACGAGACGAGACAACTCGCGAGCTACTCGAGATCGAATCGGTCAAAACTCGGTCAACACTCGACTCGAGTAGGCTCGACTCGACATACTAACGAGTCGAGTCGAGCTTGGGTTTTAATTACTCGCGAGTTTTCGAGTCGAGTTCGAGCCTGAGAAATGACTATCGAGTTCGAGTCGAGTATACCAATACTCGAGCTCGACTCGCATCATTTACATCCCTACTTTGGATAGATTGATGATAAACATAGCATTATATATATATATATATAACCACAAAAAAATTATCTAGTAGTGGTCTTCCCTTCTCATTCCCTTATATTTAGTAATCACGGAAAATTTATAATTGAGTAGTGATATTTTTTTATTTTTTTAGTCATGAAAGATATTATAATCGAATAGTGATATTTCCTATTTCCTATAAATAATGACTAATATATATATATATATGATCGTTGAAAGAAAAAAATATAGATTTTGTTGTTTGTTACTGTTAAAATATAGAAATTGGTGACACTTGTGTTAATTTTATCAACTAATTGTTGGAATTAGAAAAAAGATATAAATAAATATAAATCTATAAATACTCACATCATACACTATATTCATTAACCATCTCTTCAAAATATATACATACTCTTGCAAAATGGGTAAATGATTTATGGTTCTTCTCACTCTTATTACAATTTTCAAGTTCTTTATATGTTATACACAAATTGATCTTTTTGATTAAGCATATGTGATAATCAATATGGTGACAGTACTTGTTTTAGTTTTAGTTTGGTGTGTTACATTTAATCTTCAGGTATAAATGGTATTTGTAATGGTAATAGTTTCAATTATATTTTTTTTAGCTAAGATCTTTGAATGTAATATTCTAATTATATTTCCGTTTTATATTTTATAATAGATAATCATGTCCAATCTGAAGTTCGATTATGTGCCCCTGAATCCACTAACCTGATCTAATCATTACAGGTCCCGCTGATGGTCTCCTTTTGTGCTTCAATTCCTGTGGTTTAACTTTTGTTTTTGCAAATTTATTAAGTGATTGCCTTTCGAACCATTCTGAGGAGTTGGGGCATTACAAGGTGTTATTGGGTCAGCATCACTACCGTTAGACCTCGCAAATCGTTCGTGTCGTGTATATTCGTATCGTGTATTTCTGTGTTTCGTGTACTTGATGGGTGGAACCGAAAACGACACAATTTCAAGTCATGTACCCAATCTGTTGACACGAACACGACACGGTAAAAAACGACCCGACACGAAACGACACTAAGTACACGAAATTTTTCGTGTACTTGCAATGTACACGAAAACGAAACGAAACGAATTGGTACACGAAATTAAAACGATTGAAAAAAACATGAATGTTACACGAAACAAACACGACTGGTACACGAAATATTTTAAAATTTCCATTCCATATTCAAATTCTAGCATTGTTCTCGTCATTCCATAACTCCAGAACAGCAAGTTCTCTTCATTCCATAACTCCAGACCAGCTTCATTCCATAACTCCAGAACAACAAAAATTCACATGCAAATCAGCAATGCATCTTCATAATTGTGAACTTGCAAAAGTTCAAATGCAAATTATCATTGCAAATTAAAACATGAAACAGATGATAAGTTACCTCAAACAGCAGGATCATGGTCATCTTTAATTTCAATCCTCGTGATATCTTGAGTAAGCTCTTCCAATGAATAATTATGATAAACTACAATTGCACAAAGAGATTACAACATATCAGATTCACCTTGGCATAATATGTTCATAAAAGCAAACTAATTTATACAACAAAATAGTTAATCACCTTCGTTATTGAATTTCCAATCACGAGTACAAATCAAACTCTCCACAATATTGTGTGCCAGATAACTACGATATTGATTTAAGACTTCCATCGACACTAAAAGCCGACTCCGATGCAACGGTTGATATAGGAATTGTTAACACATCTCGAGCTATAAGTGCAAGATTAGGAAATATTGCCTGATTTGTGCTCCAATAGTCTAAGACATATGAGATTGCAGTTTTCTCCTTGGCTCGATTCAATCATTTTTCCTCCAAATACGTATCTAATTCAGTTTTCTCCACGACAGAATTGACATCATTGTCCAAGGCATCAAATTCCTTAAAAAAATAAGAATGTAAATATGATCAAATGTAGCAGAATTTTAATATGGTCAAAGGTAGCAGAATTTTAATAGTATGAGATTGCAGAACCTTGAATACTATAAAATGCAGAATATGCAACATTGGAGATTTTAAGAAAATACAGAACCTTAAAAATGCAGAATATGTAACATTGGAGATTTTAAGAAAATACCTTAATTACATCAAGTCCTTGATTGTCAAATGAACTTCCGATCAAATGCTCCATTATGCACCATCATGGTTCCTTGGCTCTTAGAAATAATCATTTGCCTAATATCGGAAGAGCTTACATAGATTTGTTGATGCTTCAACATATTTCCAGTCCCGAATGACGAGTTATATCCAATTGTATAACTGCACTTCTTACATTTGATTGTATGTCCCTCATCATTTGCACCTTTGAAGAAATCAAATGTATCCCATGCTTTAGACCTCTTCCTTTTAGTGCCCTTTTCTTTTTCTGGCTTGACAGAACCTTCTATTATTGCCCCGCTGTTGTCATTTTCGTTCTCCCTCTTATCTGCCTCGTCTTCGCTTAAAGATTCGTATTGCTGAAAAAAAAAACCATAAGAAGTAACTACAAAATGAATAACAACGAATTAAACATAAATCTAAACAAAATCTTTACGAATATAAACACACCACGAACAAGATCTTACAAATCGAATCAAGATCTAACAAAATAAAATTCAGAGTATAATGATTATTACCCGATCATTTGAATTTCATTGCTCTTCCGCCATTATGACACTCAATTTGGATTTAGGAGTAGTCGATTTGGATTTAAACTCGAATTCGGTGAGAGATGCGAAAAAACGCCAGGGATTTCGGGTTCGATGAGAGTAGCCTTTGTTTCGGGTTCGATTTCTTTTTGATGAAGGGAAGGCTCGAAGCTTTTGGGGAAGCTTTGTTTCTGGACAGGGATGGGGAACGGGGGAAGCTTTGTTTCTGGACAGGGATGGGGAACGGGGTCGGTGGCTACTAA
Organism: Orobanche coerulescens; assembly: GCA_033398695.1. Lineage (NCBI taxonomy): Eukaryota > Viridiplantae > Streptophyta > Magnoliopsida > Lamiales > Orobanchaceae > Orobanche > Orobanche coerulescens. The sequence goes on along the minus strand of CM065816.1, from coordinate 35,828,015 downwards.
GAAAAGTTTCTAACCCTAAAAAATGCCAGGTCTAATTATATATGTACTGAATGTATTTGTATACTTGTGACTCGTGTCTTTGCTATTTATATATAACACATTAAAGAAATACAAATACCTCGGTCGGTCTTCAACTCAACAGTATAAGTGTACCTCGGTCGGTTTATATATATATATATATATTTCATGTACCTCGTGTCCTGTCGTGTACTCAAAGGGTAAACACAAAACCGATACTAAATCCTGATCGTGTACTTTCGTGTTTGTGTACTTTCGTGTCGTGTACTAATGCAAACACAAACACTAAATTTTTGTGTCATTTTTGTGTCGTGTTTTCGTGCCGGATGGCAAATTGCCAGGTCTAAGTACCATCAACATCATTCACAAAAATTATGCCAGAAACTACCATCTTGCTTGTCTAAACTTTCTAAGCAGGAAGAGTACTGAGAATACACTTGATAAGCATCCAATTCACTATCGGCATCTTCTATATTCACATGTGATCACATTTATGTTGAAATTGTTAATGTAGGATCGATCTACGTTCCGAGTAGATGATCGTGGTATATTCACTTTCTCTAAACGATTCACGATGAGTGAGAAATAGTGAATTAAAGTTTGTCACTTAATTGTGAATAAATGAGGGATGGCTATCCCACATTGAATAATGAGCTATCATTGTTCAAGTATATAAGGAGTTACCATTATTCATGTAATAATTAATGGCACATGTGTATGGGCTTAAAGCCCACACGCGCGCGCCGCCGCCCGCCCGCCTCGCCTCGACCGCGAGCCGTGGACCGGGGTTCAAATTCAATGCAGGCATGAATGCCTGTATTATGACAGTCATTAGTACTCTATTTAAACCCCCTACATGTGTGAAATATCCTATAAATAGGCTTGCATCCCTCTGCATTAGGCATGCAATTTCGAAAATACTCTAGCATATTTCTCTGCATACAGCATACAGTTCTTAGTTCATAGTAAAAGTTTCGTCCTCACCTCGTTCTTGTTCATTGGAGCTCGTAGGTTTGTGGTGCTACTGCTTTTGAGATGAAGCCGTTTTATCTTTGGGACGACACGCCTGAACCGAGAGTACTATCGGGGCATATCTCGTATTGCGGAAAGAGGCCTTCCTCGACTCGGCTATTAGTTTTACACCGTTTTCTATTTTTCTTGTATTTTCAATTTAGTTTCGAGTTTTGTAATTTCTTTATTACGTTCGTCTTCTGTAATTTTCTGGTTTTCAAGTTGTACTTTTGTTTTTCGGTTGTAATTTAGTTTCTCCTGACAAGTTTCTACGAAAGAGTTTCCAACAAGCGGAAGACGAGATAATTTACTTGCTGTCTTTACTAAATTCCACAACTGGAGATGTCGACTACCGCTTCCACCGACTCGAACACCACTGTTGCCACTGCCTCCTCGACCGCCGCCTCGTCCATGGCGAACTCCTTTGCTGCAACTATGTCAAATCTGATGTGCTCAACTACCTCAGCAACAATTCCATGGGTATTTTCAAACCCCTTTTTGACTACTGGTGGATCCACCTCGAGTGGCACCGTTGGTTCCAATTTTAGTGGTACCGTAGGATCCATGTTGGGATCTACTGTTGGAGCCTATGGGTTCAACACAAGTGGTTCTTTTTTTGGAACAACCTCAGGGCCAAGAATGATGCCTACCGCTGAGAAGCCACCAAATTTTGGTGGAGCCGACTTTAAAAGGTGGCAACAAAAGATGTTGTTCTATTTGACAACATTAGGTTTTGCTAATTTCCTTAAGGAAGATGAGCCACCGGCGCCAAGTGCACAAGAGACTAGTTTCACTGTTCGAGCTGCCTATGACAACTGGCACAATGGAGATTATCTTTGTAAAAACTTTATTCTGAATTCTTTTAGAAGATAGTTTGTACAATGTATACTCTGTTGTAAACACATCAAAAGAGATGTGGGATGCACTCGAAAAGAAGTACCGTAGTGACGATGCAGGTACAAAAAAGTTTATAGTCGCCAAGTATTTGGACTACAAGATGGTTGACTCAAGGCCAATCATGGAACAAGTGCAAGAGTTCCAACTCATCATTCACGTGTCAATTCTGAGGGAATGGTCCTGTAGGATGCTTTCACTGTTGCAACTGTGATCGAGAAGTTGCCCCCTAGTTGGAAAGACTTCAAGAGCTACCTCAAGCATAAGCGAAAGGAGATGACTCTTGAAGACTTGATTGTGAAATTGCGCATCGAGTCAGACGTGCGCAAGAATGATCACAAACCAAAAGGTCTGATCGATGCTAAGGCCAATCTGTTGGAGCAAGGCGGTCCCTCTATCAAACGAGCTCGCCCAAGTGTCCAAAACAAGAACAAAGGTAAGCAACCAGCCAAGAAGTTTGATGGTGATTGCTTCAACTGTGGCAAACATGGGCATGCGGCGAAGGACTGCCGAAAGCCGAAGGCAAACAAGAAGAAGAAAATTGTTGCCAACATCGCCGAAATTAACAGCGTGTGGAAAGAGGACGATATTGCTGCTGTGGTCACCGAAGAGGTCAACCACGTTGAGAACCAAGGTGGTTGGTACGTCGATACCGGTGCGACCGACCACGTTGGTGCCAATAGGATCCACTTTAAGAACTATCAAGCTGTTGAGGGGAGGAAGCTCAACATGGGGAATCCAACTTCATCTGAGGTTATCGGAGTTGGAGGCCCTCAAACTAACGTCTGGACAAACACTCACCTTGAAGAATGTGCTTCATGTTCCTGATATGAGGAAGAACTTGATCTCAGGCTCTATACTAGTTAATAATGGGTTTAAACTAGTGTTTGAGTCAAATAGAGTTATCATAAAGAAGTTTGATAGGTTTCTTGGTAAGGGTTACCTCACGGAGGGACTCTTTAAACTTAATGCTTTGGCTATGCGCCATGTAACCAAGTCTGCAAATGCTAATGAAAATGCTACTGCTTCCTCTTATTTGACTGAGTGTTCTGATTTATGGCATTGTAGATTATGTCATGTGAATCTAAATGCTATAAAAAGATTAGTAAACTTAGATTTACTGAAATTTAATGAAGTCAATACTCAAAACAAATGTGAGATTTGTGTTGAGGCAAAAATGACGAAGCTTCAGTTTCATTCGGTAAAACGGAACACAAAACCCCGTTGAATTAATTCACACAGACGTGTGTGATTTAAAATTTGTGCAAACTAGAGATGGTAAGGAGTACTTTATCACTTTCATCGATGACTGCACAAGATATTGTTATCTTTATCTTTTGAGAAGTAAAGATGAGGCTATTGAAGCCTTTAAGAACTTCAATAATGAAGCCGAGAATCAATCAGGCTATCGTATTAAGATGGTTCTAAGCGATAGAGGTGGCGAATATGTAGCCCTGTTTGAGGAATTATGCAATGAGAGTGGTATAATTCATCAAACAACAGCTCCATATGCACCACAATCTAATGGCGTTGATGAACGTAAGAATCGAACACTTAAAGATATGATGAATGGCTTATTAATTAGTTCAGGGTTGCCCCAGAACATGTGGGGGGGGAAGCCGTCTTGATATCCAACTACATATTGAATAAGATTCCACGCAAAGGTAAGGATGTTACTCCTTATGAGTTGTGGAAGGGTAGAAAACCTTCATACAAATATCTCAAAGTGTGGGGGTGTTCAGCGAAGGTTGAGGTGCCTCTACCTAAACAAGTTAAAATTGGTCCTAAGACGGTCGATTGTATCTTTATTGGGTATAAACTGAACATTAACGCTTATCGGTTTGTTATCCACAAGTCAGAAGTACCTTATATGACTGTGGGAACAACAATTTAATCAAGGAATACTATATTCTACCAAACCAAACCAAACATACCCAGTATATCCCGCTCAAAGCAGGGTTTGGGGAGGGTAAGATGTACGCAGACCATGCCCCTACTTTTTACGGTAGGGAGGCTGTTTCCGTGAAGACCCCCAGCTTAGTGCACAACAAAGTAGATAGTGATATATACAAAGAAGCATATGATGCGACAAAGCTCAAAACCATACTTGAGCCCATGGCTTAATTCACATGAGACTTACCTAAGGTGACTTTGGCAACTGCAATCTCGATGAACGCTGCTCTAACAGAAGAGAGGTTGACTATGCGCACAGTTCCCTGTCAAAAATACACCACACGCAAAAGGCCATATGATAAAATATACACTAAAGGTAAAAAAATAAAAATAAAAATGCTCTAGGTCAAAGCTAACCGAGACAACCCAACCCTGAGGCTCTCGACTACAGCACTGCTCCCAACAGAAGAATCCATAACTCTGATCTGACGCCTCCAAGCGCACCTATCAACTGTCATGGTCTCGGAAAGGTTTAAGGCCTTCAAATCTAATCTCAGTTGCTCCTCCCACGTCCTCCTCGGTCTGCCTCTCCTCCTCTCCCCGACAACCAATAAACTCTCGACCCTCCTCACCGGAGCAAAAGCCTGCCTCCTGCGGATGTGACCAAACCATCTCAATCTCCCTTCCCTAACTTTCGCTGGAATGGGCGCCACTTCTAGCGCGTTCCTGAACACCCCGTTCGAGATTCTATCCAACATTGTACGACCACACGACCAACGTAACATTCTCATTTCAGCCGCTTCCAACTTGCTCTCAAGCGACTTCTTCATCGCCCAACATTCGGAGCCATACAACATTGCGGGTCGGATTGCCGCTCTATAGAATTTACCTTTCAACTTTAGAGGGACTTTCTTGTCGCATAAGACCTCTGTCGTTGCTCTCCATCTTAACCACCCCGCCTTGATACGATGAGTGACATCATCTTCACACTCACCTTCCTTCTGAATGATCGAACCCAAATACTTGAACTTATCCGTACGAGGTACGATCTGATTCGCAATAGAGTTGAAGATGAAGCAACAAGTTTAAAATATGTGGATGTAGATCCAAAGTCACGTAAGCGGTCGAGATCTAATCTGGAAGATGTAGAACTAAGATGTGGTAGTAGGGTTAGGACACCAAAGACATTTGGTCCTGACTACATAGCATTCCTGTTGGATGAAGAACCAATATCGATCAAAGTAGCTTATACCAGACCAGACGGGTTGCTCTGGAAAGAAGTTGTTCAAAGTGAAATTGACTCAATTTTACAAAACCAAACTTGGGTTTTGGTTGATTTACCTGAAGGTTGTAAGCCCTCAGGATGCAAATGGATCCTTAAAAGAAAGTACAAGGCTGATGAGTATAAAGCTCGTTTAGTAGTCAAAGGTTTCAAGCAGAAGGAAGGGTACAAATTTTTCGATACATATTCACCTGTAATGAGAATTACATCTATTCGTGTGCTTCTCGCGATTGCTGCTTTGCACGATCTTGAGATTCATCAAATGGATGTTAAGACTGCTTTTCTGAACGGTGATCTGGATGAAGAGATCTATATGGAATAACCTGAAGGGTTTGTAGTACCTGGACAAGAGAAAAAGGTCTGCAAACTGGTTAAGTCTCTATATGGATTGAAACAAACTCCACTACAGTGGCACTTGAAATTTAATAATATAATATTATCAAATGGTTTTAAAATAAACGAGTGTGATAAATGTGTTTATATTAAGAACACTAATAATGGCTATGTTATTGTGTGTCTTTATATAGATGACATGTTAATCATGGGTAGCTATATACAAGTGATTAATGACACTAAGAACATGTTAAAAAAAATTTTGACATGAAAGACATGGGCTAGCCGATGTGATTCTTGGAATGAAAATTTTGAGAAAATCTGATGGAATCATCTTAACACAATCTCACTATGCCAAGAAAGTTCTCAAGAAGTTTAATGCTTTTAATAGCTTGCTGGCTAATACCCCAATAGAGTTAGATGTTCACTTGAGCAAAAATCGAGGGGAGCCCATTGCACAAGAAGAATATGCACGAGTCATTGGGTGTTTAATGTATCTTACAAATTGCACTAGACCCGACTTAGCTTGCGCTGTGAACAAATTGAATCGTTATACGAGCAATCCAAGCAAAGAGCATTGGAAAGCTCTTGTTAGAGTTTTAATGTACTTAAAGTATACTCAAGACCTTGGGCTACACTATTCGAGATACCCCCTGATACTTGAAGGGTACTGTGATGCAAACTGGATACCTGATACGAAAAGTTCATTTTCTACAAGTGGTTACGTGTTTACCATTGGGGGTGGAGTTGTCTCGTGGAAGTCCGCGAAACAAACGTGTATAAACTGATCCAACATGGAATCGAAATTCATAGCTTTGGATAAAGCTGGTGAAGAAGTCAAGTGGCTCAGAAACTTTCTAGAATATATTCCATGTTGGTCAAATCCAGCGCCTGCAGTGATGATACACTGCGATAGCCAAGCTGCTATTGGTAGGGCAAGAAGTAACGTGTATAATGAAAAGTCTCGACATATTCATCGATGCCATAATACCATGAGACATTTGATCAAAAGTGGGCTTATCTCTATTGACTATGTGAGGTCATTGGTTAATCTAGCGGATCCGCTAACCAAAGGGTTAAACCGTGATCGAATGAATAAATTGCTAGAGGGAATGGGTTTAAAATCTACAAATTGAGAATTATCATAGTGGTAACCCAACCAAGATGACTGGAGATCCCAAGAACTTGGTTCAATGGGAGAACTAAGCTATGAGAGTTCGTGTGAAACACTCATCTAAGTTTATTCCCTATAGAGCAATTGAGTGTCGAAAACTTGCCTTGTGGTGAGGTTAAGTCTATGACTTTTAATGATTCCAAAAGACCTAAAGGAGGTTGAGTATGGCAAAATACTCGGTAAAGAATCACCTATGTAAGTGAGAAGTGGGGAACACTTCATGACATACACTTATGAATCCAAAGAGGTGTCCAAGGCCCGCAAAGGACACAAAACGTGAGAACGGATGAGGTTGAGGTGTTCAAGTGTTAGCACTATTGTCTCGGTGCACGCCGTGGGGGAATAGTTCAATGCATCATGCCACTAATCTGCCTGTGTACCCTATAATGTTAACTATGGAAGGTTCACAGCCACGAACTACCTATCCTTATACTTTAACGCCTCTTGAGGACTGAGCTTGTGTTTGTACATTACATTTGGGCTATTTTCACTCATGTGGGGATTGTTGGAATCGTCAATGATTTTAATTTTATTTTGTAAAATTAAATATCATAGGATCGATCTACATTCCGAGTAGATAATCGTGGTATATTCACTTTCTCTAAACCGATTCCCGGTGAGTGAGAAATAGTAAATTAAAGTTTGTCACTTAATTGTCAATAAATGAGGGATGGCTATCCCACATGAATAATGAGCCATCATTGTTCAAGTATATAAGGAGTTACCATTATTCATGTAATAATTAATGGCACATGTGTATGGGCTTAAAGCCCACACGCGTGCACCACCGCCACCCGCCCGCCTCGCCTCGGCCTCGGTCGCATGCCACGAGCTGCGTGCCGCGTGTCGTGGACCGTAGACCTTGGCCTTGATCTTGGACTTGGACTTGGACTTAAATCTTGGATCTTGGCAATTGGTCTTTGGGTGGTCTTTGGGTTGTTCTTTGGGCCTCGTCGTGGGCTTGCTTAAAGAATTTTTTGGACTAGCTCAACAATGTTGTTGGGCTTGTATGTGCACATAAGGATGTCCAGATACATCCCTCAAGTGGTTAAGGAGCTGAATACAGTCCAGGTGCATCCTGACTGTTCAAATTCAGCCAAAAACGGGCAGTAACCTCCCAAGTGTAATGAGGAGGAGTTAAGGCTGCCTGACTGTTCAAATTCAGCTAAGAAAACGTGCAGTAACCTCTCAGGTGTAATGAGGAGGATTTAAGGCTGTATTTGAATTGTGTAACTCCAGTGTTCAATGCAGGCATGAATGCCTGCATTATGACAGCCATTAGTGCTGTATTTAAACCCCTGCAGGTGTGAGATGGCCTATAAATAGGCTTGCATCCCTCTGCATTAGGCCATGCAATTTCCAAAATACTCTAGCATTTTTCTCTGCATAAAGCATACAGTTCTTAGTTCATAGTAAAAGTTCCGCCCTCACCTCGTTCCTGTTCGTCGGAGCTCATGGGTTTGTGGTGCTACTATCTTTGAGACGAAGCCGTTTTATCGTTGGGGACGACACACCTGAACCGAGAGCACTACCAGGGCGTATCTCGTCTTGCGGAAAAAGGCCTTCCTCGACTCGGCTATTAGTTTTATACAGTTTTCTATTTTTCTTGTAATTTCAATTTAATTTTGAGTTCTGTAATTTCTTTCTTACATTCGGCTTCTGTAATTTTCTGTTTCGAGTTGTACTTTTGTTTTTCGATTGTAATTTAGTTTCTCCCGGCAGGTTTCTACGAAATAGTTTCCAACAATTTATTCAAAGATTCGGGGTTAGCTGAAGGAGCTATGCAACCTATCCCAGTAGCAACTGCATCCCCAAATAAGTGATCCTGTTGTTCTTCAATATAAGGATGTATTGCCCTATTACGAAATTTCTCAGCTTCCGGTGCATAAAATAGTACAAAATTTACCTTTATGTAGAAAAATTATTAAGAATATCTAACGATTATAGTTTTACCAAATATATACACATAACACACACAACAGTACCAACATTGCCAATAAAAAAACTCCAAAATCTGCAACAATTATTAGATTTTGATGGTTACCTTAATTTTCATATCATCTTTAGGACAATTAAGCTTTTCAGTTGTAGAATCCCATCTTAGTTCAGTTTCTCCATGTTTTAAAAATTTCCAAAGGCGCCAATCTCTCTTCATGAAATCAGACTGTTTTTCAAGCTTTTATAAAGTACTGACATTTTCTGCGACTTTGAAACTTATCTTGAATCTCACGTCATTTGAAGGGTTACAACGCTCATTCTAAATTGAATACATAGCTCACAAAAGATCACTGTGTACTCATCCGTCCAATTAAAACTAGCAACCTACATATTTTCATTCTTTGATCTAATAACTAACAATTTGAACAACTTACAGAAGTAAAAATGACAAGGGCAAATTACTTCGATTACCCCTTAAATTTGATCTAATTACAGATTTCACCACACCAATTCTGAAATTACAGATTACACCATAGAATACATGTTGAGATCACAATCAACCCAAAAAATCAACACCCCTGCTGACATGACAGCACTTTTTACTCATGTTTCAAGGAAAGTTCAACATATTCATGAAAATGCCATTATGTTATTTTCTTTTTGCTTTTCTTTAATTCTGGTAATTAAATTTCTTTTCTTTTCTCTCTTCTTTTTTTCTATTTACTTTAGGCGGTAACAGACAGTTGGGTGTCTATGTAATTGATAATGTGTATTCCAGGGGTAAATGTAATTGTATTTTAGTTAATTTTAGCGGTTAGTTAATTGATGCACGAGGATGTCACGTGGGGCGCTACTATAATTGAGGTACTATATTCTAGGGGGCTAATTGTAATTGATTTGAATATTTTTGGCATATTAGCCGTTAGTTACCGTTTTTATTTAACATTTTGGGGTTAAATACCCTATTTTCACTCAATTTTGTCACTCTCCTCCATATTCTTCACACTTCTTGTCTAGCTTCAACTCAAATGGCATGAAACAACAACTCATTTACTTTTTCTAGTGGAGTTGGAAGTGGGGTTGAGATATGCCGGCAATTTGATTGTGACTGAAGGACGATTATCACTCGTTCCACTTCAAGATCTAATCCGGGAAGGTTGTATCATCGTTGTATTGTGCATGGTTGGTCTGGTTGGGTAGCCCCAAATGAGCAGCAAGGTGATACAAATGGCAATGAAGGGAAAGAGCAACAAAGTGATACAATGGGAGACAATGACAGAAATAAAAGTATGAATGAAACTAGGGGAGTCAACGAAGATCATTACATAGGGCTTAGGCAACTAATTGCAGTCAACCTAGTTTTGTTGGCTTTGTACTTATTTTGCTTGATTATGAAATGTACTTTCTAGATTATGAGAGAGTAGGAAGAAATTATCCTTGTGAAATGTATGCAAGCATTTTCCCATGAATATATATGATTGCAATTGCATTACATTGAGCCAAAACAGAAAGATTAAGCCATTCATATTACTTCAACAAAATAGGTTCCAAAAGAGTACATAATCCAACAAATGAGATCAAAGTGCTTCATGGTCTGGTTGTGTCATAAATTGACTTGATCCTTCTTCATTTCCACTTGTTCTTGCTCTGTTATGAGTTCCCCTTCCTCTTTCTGATGAAGTACTTGTTCCCTATATAATTAAAACCAAATAGCATTAACATACTCTAAATTGAAATCAAAGTCGACAAGGAAAAGAAGTACAGTATAAGCATCAACCTGATCATTTGCAGAATCATCACCATTCACTCTTCCTCTTCCTCTTCCTCTTACAGTGGCACCTCCTCTTCCTCTTTCACTAGCGGTTTCAGCACCAACACCCTATTGGATTGAAAGACAGTAGCATAAGACATGGAAGAGTTCAAATTACATAAATTAATATACTATAACATAGGAATGTAACTCACTTGACATTTTCTCCTTGTGTGACCTAGTTGACCACAAAGACCACACTTGTAGGTAGATCTTTTGGATGATATGGGCTTTGATGCCTAAGAGGGGCACCTGATCCTATGCACTTTTGGTCTACCTGGCTTCCTCTTAAGATTAGAAGGGAAACACTCATCAGTGGGAAGATCCTCATTATCCCAGAATTGAGATTGGGGAACGGGGTTCATCTCCAATTCATAAGCCAAGTGGTAGGCAACTTTAGTGTGATTAAAGGACAAAAATGACAGTGGATCCTCTCTTCTATGAAAAATACCCAGCCATGCATGTCTGCAAGGTATACCACTGACGTCCCACCTCTTGCAATCACATGTTCTCTTCTCCAAGTCCACAATGAACTTGAAACTGAGATCTTCCACCTCAAAAACCTTCCCAGATTCAGTTACCATCCTACATTTTCCACTAACTTTATTCAACTTCTTCAATTTAACAGGCATAACTACAGATGGACAAGTAGCTCCAACCCTCTTCCTATATTGCACTCTTCTTATAATTTGTTGCCTCAACCCTTCCATAAGGTTATAGATGGAGAATGATCTGAGCAGGTCCACCCATGAGTTGAAGCATTCACTCATATTATTTGTCACATGATCAACTTTGATCTTTGTATCATATGCATACCTTGCCTAGTAAAATGTAGGAGTTGGTTCCTTTTTCAAATGGTGGATTGATTTGAGTTTCTTTATCAGTACTTGGTTTTTTTGTGAGATCAACAAAAATTGGCTCATCCCTAGGAGGTTTAGGCTTACATTTCCTACCCCTAAATCTTCTTGATCAATCAGGATGGGGTTCATGACTTCTACCAAGAACATTACAACAGCAACAACAACAACATCTAAGCCTTAGTCCCAAAATGATTTGGGGTCGGCTAACATGAATCAAACTTTGAAACCATCAATGAACGTTACATAAATAACATAAAAGGAGAAAAAGAGGGAAAAAAATAGAGAAAAAAGTAGAGAAAAAAGCAAATAAAAAAAGAGCATGAATGTTAAAAAAATGAAAAATCCTGAAAAATAAATTAACAGATAACATGGAATAAAACAAAAAATAGGAATAAAAATACAGAAAAAAAGGGAATCAGATTCCATCCACCATCCATATTCTTTCCCGCCACATTTGCCTGTCTATCACCATACTTTCTCCAATTCCAAGAAACCGCATATCATTTTCAATCATCTTTATCCAAGTTTTCTTGGGTCTTCCTCTACCTTTCACAACATTACTTGTTCCCCAACTTTCTAGCCCCCTCACTGGGGCATCAACAGGTCTTCTTCTCACATGAGCAAACCATCATAATCGATTCTCCATCATCTTGTCTTCCATAGCCGCAACTCTTACCTTCTCTCTAATAACCTCATTTCTGAGCCGATCCTTTTTTGTATGACCACACATCCATCGTAGCATATACATCTCCGCCACATTCATCTTTTGAACGTGACACTGTTTTACATCCCAACACTCGGTGTCATATAACAGCGCAGGCCTAATTGTCGTGCGGTAAAATTTACACTATAATCTATGAGGCATGTCAGGATCACATAAAACTCCTGTGGCACTCTTCCACTTCAACCACCCGGCCTTTATTCTGTGAGCCACATCGCCATCCAGCTCTCCATCCTTTTGGATAATAGATCCAAGATACTGAAAGAAAGTGGATCTATGAACAACTTTCCCATCAAATGTGATCATCCCCGCCTCTCTATCACTATTTTCGCTAAACTTACACTCCATATATTCAGTCTTACTTCTACTTAGCCTAAAGCCTCGAGCTTCCAAAGTATCCCTCCAAAGTTTCAATTTCTGTTGCACTCCAACCTTCGTTTCATCAATCAACACAATATCATCTGCGAACATCATACACCACGGAACGTCATTTTGAACTTCTCTTGTCAATTCGTCCATGACTATGGCAAAGAGAAAAGGACTAAGAGCAGATCCTTGATGCACCCCAATCGTAATAGGGAATTTTTCTGTCTCCCAACATTAGTACGTACACTTGCACTAGCTCCCTCATACATGTCCTTTATAATGTCAATATATTTCCGCGATACACCCTTCTTTGCTAAGGCCCACCAAAGTACTTCTCTTGGTACTTTATCATATGCCTTCTCTAAATCAATAAAAACCATATGTAGATCTTTTTTTTATCTCGATAATGTTCCATCAACTGGCGGATAAGATAAATTGCTTCCATGGTCGATCTTCTAGGCATAAATCCAAACTGATTTTCTGTTATCTTCACACATTTCCTAATCGTTTGTTCAATCACTCGTTCCCACAACTTCATGGTATGACTCATTAGTTTATTTCCGCGACAATTAGAACAATCTTGAACATCACCTATGTTCTTATACAAAGGCACGAGAATACTTTTCCTCCATGTTGATGGCATCTTATTGCTTCTCCAAATCTTATTGAAAAGCATAGTTACCCATTCGATCCCTCTCCCCCAAACACCTCCAAACTTCAATAGGTATACCATATGGTCCTTCTGCTTTCTTTGACCCCATCTTCTTCAATGCAATTGTCACTTCACCCTTTTGAATTCTCCTATTAAACTCTCGGTTAACCATACTTGAGGGGATGTTTAAATTCCCAATATCTTTTTTCTGATGGCCATTGACTAGGGTATCAAAGTATGACCTCCATCTCTCTTTTATCTCTTTATCTTGAACCAAAACTTTTTGCTCAGTATCTTTTACGCATTTAACTTTTCCAATATCTCGCGTCTTCTTCTCTTTCATTCGAGCAAGTTTATAGATATCTTTTTCCCCTTCTTTTGTATCTAATTCTACCAAGAACATTAAACCCAGTAAAATCAGATTCAGGCAAGGAAGGCTCATATTCACTTTCCCAGACAGACCATGCCTTTCTTTTCTTCCTACAACTAGAATCATCTACAGCTAGAGACACTGCGTCATCAGTCTCAACATACAGTGTTACCTTCATAAACTTTTGATTCAATTCAAACATTTTTTTTCACATCTTCATCATTCACCAATTCTAACTGCTTACTAGAATCATCTACATCACACCTAAAGCTAAAACACATATTCATAGAAGAAGATACACTATATAATGCAGTGTAAATAGCAACCTGATATGAGAATACCTCTTAGGATTAACATTCTCCAGCAGAAACTACTCACTAGCATAGTGTATCCTAATGTTTTATTTTCCAGCCATTTCAAGCACCCTGCACATCCATAATAGCATCATAAGTAAAAAAAACCACAATGACAAGTAAATAAAGGTTCTTTTTGTCATGCCCTAAATTAAAAACCCTAAATGACAGCTACAATTAAAGGTTTTTTGTCATGCCCTGATTTTCAAGCCACAATAACTGAGAAAAATCGGGTAATATGAGGACGGGGATGCAGCAATAATGAAGAAATATACAAAATTTCATCAGTATGATTGAAGAAAAAAATAGGGGTTTTTTACGTTTACAAACCAAAAATTTCACCCAATCCTATACTTCGTTACTGTAATCCAGTCGAACAAAGTACTATTTAGACTACTTTACACAAGAAATCGAACAAGAAAAGCTTGAATGATACCTTCAACAATGGCGCCGAGTTTACTATCTACAGTTCGCGACCGAAATTCTCTTCACCAGGAAGCTCGAAACCTTCAATATTAGCGCCGACTGATGCCTATTCCACTATCTATAGTTCAATTTCGAAGAATCGCAGTAGTGGTTTCGTTCGTCCAAGCAGAGAAGATGGCTGATGGTTTCGTTTGGTTGGGATTTATGTTTAGGGCCGATTTACCAGTTTAATATTAGCTCCGATTTCTGTTTTATTTTTCCTTTTCCATTATTACAAATTTAAATTTGAATTTAATTTTGCTTTTCTTTAATGTTATACTGATGTATTATCCATGTTGGCAGAAAGAGAAAGTCCCAGCCGATTTTGATCGATGCTGAGGGGTTGTTTGTAATTGTTGAATTGGCAGGAAAAATCTGTTTCGGGGGTGTATTCTCGGGGTATTGGATGTATTTTGAAATGACAATTAACATGTTATTAACATAAGAGTTAAAATATATGTTAGCACAGTAAAGGGGCTCTCATCCCTCCTCTCCCCCCCCCAAAAAAAAAAAAGAAATCTACTAATTCTTCATTATTGTATTTTGTAATTGAAAAAAAATATTAATCTCTAAAAATTTTAATATTACTGCGTACCAAGAAATCCTGACTCCGTCATTGAAACCACACCAACAGAAAAACATTTTACAGCGAAAATGTTGTTCTCTGTATATCCCACCCCCACTCCCTTACCGTGACTGCTCTTTTTTTTCTGTCTTTTTTCTAGAATTTTCAGAAAATATGTACACATAAAATTTTCGCTGCTACAATTGAGGGAGGAGGATCCATTTTTCACCTCTCACGTCTGATTGCCCAAAAGGGTTTTAATATGGGCCAAAAATATGACATAACAACCACCATAACCAATTATGTGTTGAAACGCGCACTTCTCGAAGTGCGTAATAAGATAATGTATTATAACATGTGAATGACTATTATGCCCCTCAGAAAATTATGTAATTACATTTCTGCCATCTGAAGTTTTCCTATAAATAGGGTTTCAGTTCTTAATAAAAATTCATTCCAAGAGAAATACCTTCTCTATATTCTCTCTATTTTCTTTGTATTCTCTTTAGTTTCTTGTAGTTTTCTAACACGTTATCAGCACGAAGGCTCTAATCTTTGCTAAAGAGTTTTAATGGTAGAAACTTCTTTATGATTTTATTCTGTATATACATATTATTATGCTTGAGGGGTATGACCCCAAGCTATATATATTAATACTGTTATTATGCTTGAGTGGTATGACCTCAAGCTATATATATTATATACTATTATTATGCTTGAGCAGTATGACCCAAGCTATATATATTAATACTATTATTATGCTTGATTGGTATGACCCCAAGCTATATATATATTAATACTATTATTATGCTTGAGTGGTATGATCCCAAGCTATATATATTATATACTATCATTATGCTTGAGTATGCTTGAGTGGTATGACCCCAAGCTATATATATCATATACTATTATTATGCTTGAGTTGTATGACCCCAAGATATGTACCGTACATATTATTAATGCTTGAAGCGGTATAACCCCAAGCTATAAACTGTGTATATTGTACCGTGTGAAATATTTACTGAGCATAAAAAAGGGTAAGTTGTTTGTGGTTGATTATTTTTAATAAAATTCTTATTTCAAAACTTGCATATAAAATAAAAATAATGTTACTAAATCATTCATAATTATCACATTTTATTCTCTCCCCTGCCCAAGGGCTAGTTAACGGCTATTTTACACTCTATAAACACATCATATTTCATTCAACAATTCACTTACTTTCTCTCATCTTCTTACAAAATTTCAAAAATAAAGGGGTTCTTCAAGATGATTCATCAACTGTTTTGGCATTCTGCACTACGTTGGTCATAGCATATATTGTATTAGTTGTTTATGTAAACTGTAACACGGAAGAGGAATCTTTGATTTTTATCACAAGTCTTTTTCTCTTTTATCCTATACTTGGACTCCTGATAAATCTTAACATGTAATAATACCCCATTTATATCCGAATAAAATCTTTTATGTTTCTTGAAATTAATGACAAGTATGTTTTATTTTCTTATAGTTCTTCAACATGTCAAATCTTGTCAAGCTCGAGTTTCAAGCACTTGATATCACCGACAATAATTACTTATCATGGATATTGGATGCTGAGATTAGGTCTGTGAACAAACCTAAAAGTTCGATTCGGTTCGAAGGATTTGGCTCGAAAAAGCTCGATTCGTGGCTTGATTTGGGGCGCCAAACGTAGAGCCGAACCCTATAAAATAGGATTCGGGAATCGGACCGAACGATTCGGCTCGATTCGAGGGGCTTTGGCCCAAGATATAAATCCCTTCCATCCCAGACCTAACCATTCGGCTTCGGCGAATCGGACCGAACTATATTCGAACTATACTGGACTTATAGAGTTATAATGGACTTTAACTCGAGCCGAATCAAACGGTTCGAAAATTCGAGCCGAATCGGATCGAACTATAAAAAAAATTAGCCTTCGAGCCGAATCGAACCTCAAATTCTGAGGTTTGAAATTTTTGAGCCGAATCGAGTCTAAGGTTCGAATAATTTCGAGCCGGACCGAACCCAGTAAAGATTCGGTACAGTTCGACTCGTTTACAGCCCTAGCTGAGATCCACCTTGATGCTAAAAGCCTCGGTGATACTATAATTAAATCAAAAGAAGCATCATTATAAGAAAAGACAAAGACTATGATTTTTCTTCGGCACCACCCCCATGAGGGACTGAAAATTGAGTACCTCACTATCAAAGATCCTGCAGATCTTTGGCAATCATTGAAAGAAGTATTTGATCATCAGAAAACAGTTATTCTCCCAAAAAATTGTTATGACTGGACTAAACTCCGTTTACAGGATTTTAAATCGTCAGCGAATATAATTCGGCAATGTTCCGAATCAGTTCAAAAATTAAAATTATGTGGCGAAAATATCACTGATGGTGATATTCTAGAAAGAACATTCACCACATTTCATGCTTCAAATATAATCCTTCAACAGCAATATTGTGAGAGAGGATTTATAAATATTCTGAACTGATTTCGTGTCTTCTTTTGGCCGAACAAAATAAGGAGTTGTTAATGAGAAATCATGAATCTCGTCCCACTGGATTTGCTCCATTCCCTGAAGTGAATGCAACATCATTTGATCACAACAACGGTCGCCGTCGTGGTTATATTATAGGTTATGGTCGTGGCCGTGGCCGTGGATGAGGAAGGGGGAGAGGTTTTCAACCTTAAGGCAGATAAGGAGGAAAAATAAGAAAAAGATAATGGTGGTTTGAACAAAATAAAAAAGGAGAAAATTTGTTACCGTTGTGGTATGAAAGGCCATTGGTCGCGTAAATGTCGGACGCCGAAACATCTTGCCGACCTTTATCAGGAATCACGAAAAATAAAGGGAAAAATATTGAAACAAGTCTCATTACGAATGATTCCGATGGTTTCAATTATGGCCTCGATGATATGATGGACATGACTGATGTTGCTACCGTGGAAATGATTGATCAATCCTGAAGATGAAAACAAATTGCTAGAAAAATGAACTAGTTCTATGTTTTTCGTTTGTAAGAGTGTTGTGAAATTTTATTATGTACGAGTGTTCTATGCGTGTAGTTTGTTTGAAATAATATAAATCTGCATTTCATGTCATATCTTATAATCCCCTTTCAACAATTTAATTACATTCTTTTTCCAAAGATCATAGATATGTCTCAATCCATAATTCAAAACGATGACTTATGTCTTGCAGACAGTGCTACTACACATACTATACTGAAAGATAAGAAATATTTTCAGCAATTGAGAATTGTCAAAGCAAGTGTTAAAACCATATCTGGTAGTGCACAAATAATTGAGGGATTTGGAAGTGCCAACTTTCTGATGCCACAAGGCACGAACTTCAAAATAAGAAATGCATTATTTTCTCCCAAGTCCCAAATAAATTTATTAAGTTTCAAAGATATTCATATGAATGGATACCATGTTGAAACTATGGATAAAAATAATGACGAATATCTTTGTATTACTTCAAACACTTCCGGAAGTAAGTGTATGTTAGAAATATTACCCGCTCTATCATCTGGGTTGCACTATACTAATATAAAAATATTTGAATCGTATAACACAGTAAACCCAAAGTTTGCTGAAACATTCAAAGTTTGGCATGATCGGTTAGGACATCCCGGTTCGATAACGATGTGGAAAATTATTGAAAATTCTCATGGTCATCCATTGAAAAACTAGAAGATTTTTCAATCTCATGAACTATCTTGTATTTGTTGGGTACCGAATCGGATATTGCGCCGTTTGCGGAAGCTTAAATAAAAGGTGAGGAAAATAAAGGACACGAGGATTTATAGAGGTTCGGCTATAAACGAGCCTACGTCCTCTGTTTATCTTTTTCAATAGGTTAAAGATAGCAACCTCTTCGCCTCTCTTCTATCGGTCGAGGTATAACCGTTTACAATCACGTCTTCTATTGGTCCGTGATAAACCACTCGTACTTGT
Source organism: Orobanche coerulescens (assembly GCA_033398695.1). Classification (NCBI taxonomy): domain Eukaryota; kingdom Viridiplantae; phylum Streptophyta; class Magnoliopsida; order Lamiales; family Orobanchaceae; genus Orobanche; species Orobanche coerulescens. The sequence continues at coordinate 35,809,343 of CM065816.1, read as the reverse complement.
CTTTGCGTCGGTCCAAGTTAAACCGTTTTCCTTTTCTATCGGACAAGGAATCAACCGCTCTAGCTTTCTATGGGTACTAGATAAACCTCACTTAGATATCGATTGCGATTCTAATAATGCCGGATCCTTGATCCTAATAACACCGAATCCAATCGTATCTTTTCTTTTACCACTCGTGTATGTTTTCGTGAATTCTCACTCAAACACTTACAATTAAGCTCAATATCAACAACAAGAATGTGTATAATAATATCACAAGTATAGGCAATTTGCTCAAGGTTGTTGTACTCAAACAATACCATAGGGATGGTATTTATAGGCTCCATCTTCAAACTAGCCGTTAGCTGCTGAACCTTCTTTACGTACGTTATATGCTCTCCATTACGTACGTAAGCCTCATTACGTACGTTAACCGTGGCTGGTTACGTACGTTAGCATCTTCACAAATTAGTCCAGTGAGTTTCGTCATTTTGGGTTACGTACTCTAGCATAGGCTTCGTTACGTACGTTAACATTACATCACTCATGACGTCATATATCCGTTGCATGCTTTTCTGACTTTGACTCCTCCAACGTTCACTTGTTTGAACTGCATTACGTACGTTATCTTACTTCCATTACGTACGTTAAGCTGCTTCATTTACGTACGTTAATCATGCTGAGTTACGTACGTTAGGCTTGTGTTTTTCCAGCTTTTTGCACTTCGTTTTCCTTCGATGCTTGCTTCGTCTCTTCGTTGTTTTGTTTTGCTTATCAACATTAATCATCAAAACACTTTTAATTTATGTATGGAACAAAATGTTCCAACAATCTCCCCCTTTTTGATGATTACAAAACAACACTTCGTCAATGGGATTTTCCTGCAAAAATACAAATATATGTATATCTTTACAGACCAAAGTTTTCGACTTTGTCCGTTTCGTTAGAATCTTCTCCCATTACTTTTTCGACTCCTTCTTTTCTTTTCTCCTTTTCTTTTCTCACTTTCATTAATTTTTCATCGTCTTTTCGACGTCTCCTCATTTTTCTTTTTCCGTCATTTTCGACTTCTCCTTTTCATTTTTCAACTCCTTCGCTTTCTCCTCTTTTTAGGTAAATCCCATTTTTCTTATTTTCCTCCTTTCTCTCCCCCTTTTGTTTTCATCAAAAGTGGATAAAATATCAATTGAAATAAATAATACCAAAATATAAAATATGCATGATACAATTTATGAATAAATGCATAAAGGGTAAAAACTCCCGAAAATATTATCTCCTTTAAAAAATACTCCCCGAGTAAAATACAAAAATCAATTTTTGGGGATCCAACCTATAGTTGGTTTTTGTTTAGAAACGTAGACGATATTTGAAACGATTGTTCCTTTAGGAACCCAAATTTTCTTAATTTTTATCGTCCGTCTCGGGCTTTTGCAACTTGAAATATGATGCCCGATTTTTAAACACTTTTCGCAATGGGGTATCTTAAAATTAACGGATTCGCTTTTCAAACGAGTTTTGAATCCTAACCCCCTTTATTCAAAGTAAATTTTTGAACACCAAGCATTTGTTCAAATTTCTCGTTTAATCCGAGAATTTTCTTGTTAAAGATTTTAGTTCATCTTGAACTTTTAAAAGATCATTCTTCAAAATATTTTCATTTTCAATACACTTTGAATGATCGATTTCAACAAATTTTCCCTTCTCGATAATTTTGGAATTTTCAATTTCCAAAGATTTAATTTTAGACTTAAGGGATTTTATTTCGGATAAAGCATTTTGGAAATCCGTATGTAATAACTCAAATACACCAAAAACTGCTATTTTTGCCCGTTTTTCATCGTTTTGGCTTCCGGACTCCGATTTCCTGCAAAACATATAAAAATAATGCATTAAAAGCTCATTTATGCTGATTTAGGCTCAAGATGGATATAAAATAATGATATAAAAGCGCATAAAAATACGCCTAACAAATACCCCCAAACTTGAGCCTTTGCTTGTCCTCAAGCAAAAAGTTATAATTTTAAACAAAATGTATCGTGAACAATCATGCAAATCCATAGTGCTCAACTTAATCAATACTACCCTGAAAATCTCAAAGAATAATACAAGTATCGTAATAGTGAGTCACGTCCTGGACACTGATTCCACAAAGTAACCAATTTGAGTCCTAATCAATCGTTCAAGAAGAAAATCAAGCTCAAAGATTAACAAGCGTGAATTTAACCGACCGTCAATATGAAGGGTTAGATTAAACAAGCCAATTCGCCCAATCCCACAGTCTAGAGGCAAAATTCAAGACTTTCATTATTAAACTTACTCCTCGGACAGCATTCCCCTATGTATGATCAATAATATGATTCGAGTTAACCACTAGGTTTCGGCTCTCGGGATATTTCATCGGGATGATCCTAGGGTGGATTTCCATTCTCATGTATCGGGGAACCGTTTGACGTAAAAGACACTCATGGGGCACATGGATGCTTCTAGTTACTAAGTCCCCCTCTACAATGGAGAAAAACACGAATAGCAATTCCCGCATGACAAGGTTGCCGTTTTACTAGAAAGAAGACAACGGGTAACGAGAATAACCCCGGATACTACGCTTACCAACATCGGTAAAGCGATATTTCTAAATTATTAATCTATTCAGTGGTCGCTGCTTTACGCGAGAGTAAACAACGGGTCACGTGAATACCCCCGGTTACTAAACTTCCCATCATAGAACAATTAATATCTCGACTTTTTCTTGGGAAAAACTGTCCGACTCTAAACTCAATTTAAATGCCAACAAGACTCATGGTACTGGACGACGAGCTACGCGACAAGTTTAACCAAACGTATAAACGGTGATTTGAAAACACGTATGTCTCCTTTCTTATCTGCTGAAATTTCTACAAAAATGATAAAATTTCGGACCTAACTGAATACTCAACAGAAACAGATATCTCTGACTGCAACTCGACTAAAACTCAACCATTTCTTCCAAGAGAAATCAGTATCGTAACATCAGTTTTACACATGGAAGCACAAAAAAAAATTCACGAAAAATTCAAGCCTGCAAAAACCATCAACAGCATGCAAAATAAAGTCCACTACACATAACATTATCAATAATAAAACTCATGTGAAAATAAAAGAGATAAGGAAAAGTGAAACTTATTCCGAATGTCTTCTTGAACACCCGCACATGTCTGAGTGGAAATGTCGGTCAATCCATACTTCAAATAACGCCCAGCATCACGAGGGACCCCCAAACTTAGTCTCTAGTCATGAGATAACAATAGACATTAAATCAAGAAAGACTAGAATATGAAGAATAATAACTCATAGGGGTCATAAAAAAATATCAGAGAAATAAGGGCCAACAAGAATACACGAATCCAAACAAAATAACAAACAAAAGGAAAAATTAAAAACGAAAAATCAGATAAAAACAACTAACTAGAAAGCAAGTAAAAATGATGGGTTGCCTCACATCCAGCGCTCTATTTTATGTCTTGAGCACGACGTGGCAAAAAATCTAACGTGGTTTTTTTCTAGGGAGATTGCCAAATACCCCCTTCTTGCAATCAATAAGCCTCTTATTCCATAGGGGAGGCTTTGGCTCATGCCCGGTTGCCAAAAATAATGAATAAGAATAATTATGCGGACAACCAAAAAATGATGAAAGAATATAATAATGATAAGGCATGAAAAAATAAGCAGAGTTCGAATGGGCAAATAATAAAGAATTATCATGCACAACCTCATTAGAACTCGAAGAATCAGCCTCAACAAAATCATGAGTAATGGGGTCAATCTCTCCCATTATGGATTTAGGAAAAATTATGTGTGGCACCGTTAATAAAATTTTTGGCACAAAAGTATTCACCTTATTAGTCGAAGTTTGATGACAATTTAATGAAATTTCTTTGGAAACATCATCAATGATAACTTCTTCTCTAGGCTCATCACACTTTATGAAATCATTGGGTGCCCATCGACCCTAAAACTCAACATGTCGTTCTTCTCGACCTCCCCCTCAACTTCACTACTAAATAAATGAGCTGGAAAATAACCGTAGTGACCCTCAAGACCACGATGTGCACATGCTAGCTCAAAAATGCTACTATCAGGATTTTTAAGAACGTCTACATAAATTTCAAGCATGGTCTTTTGTTTTGGGGGAGGGGGCTGGCTGACCCTAAAACTTAACATGTCATTCTTCTCAACCTCCCCCTCAACTTCACTACTAAATAAATGAGTTGGAAAATAACCGTAGTGAGCCTCAAGACCACGATGTGCACATGATAGCTCAAAAATGCTACTATCAGGATTTTTAAGAACGTCTACATAAATTTCAAGCATGGTCTTTTGTTTTGGGGAGAAATGATTGACTATTTGGCAAATTATTAAGAGCATCAAAATTTATGAAATGCCAAGGGTCACGATACTCATAGGAAAACATAATGAAGAAAATAAAAATAAAGAGACTAAACAAAGAAAAAAAAAAACTTCAAATTAAAATTAGAGTCGCTTGGTATTGATATTATCGAAAAAAAAGTCCCCCGCAACGGCGCCAAAAACTTGTTGTGGGAAAATCCCTCACAATATGCCGCAAGTGCACGGTGTCAACAAGTAATAAAGTGATAAGTAAAGTATCGTTCCCTCGAGGACTGATTTCACTAAGTACCAAAATATAGTCAACTCACAATTTTATTTGAAGAACAATTAAATGGAGTTTATATCTAAACTAATTAATAATAGTACTAATAATAATAATAATAATAATAATAATATTCATATGGGAGTAGGATTATGATTTTCACCTCAAACAATCGGGAATGATATTTATTCGATTCAATTTACTGTTATTCAATTGATTGTAAGCCAGGAATTCCTAAATTATTCTAAAGCCTTTCCCAAGGTCGATAGAAAATACTACGAATTACTAACTCGATATATCCCTATTCGAATCAGATAATCAATAGCTAAAACAGTTCAAGAATTCCCCACAATAAAGGCTTCACAATTCCATGAGTATATCCCTATCTCACGAAAATTATGATTCGTCTCACAAGAACTATGCCTAAATTTCATCTCCCGAATCCATAAAGACATTCAAAACAAATTAACTGTTGGCCAGACAATTAAAAAGCATTAAGAACAATAAGAAGAATCCAATTCAAAAGAATAACGAGTAAATCGAAATAATAATAAATAATCAAACCGTCATGAGATTGGCTACAATCAAAATCCTACTCGAATAGATTTAAAAACTAAGATGCAGAAAAACCGTAGGAATCCGTGGTCTTATCGTCGCCCGGAAATCTACACCTTCTGTTCTCTTAATTTTCTCCACCCGCCGAAACCTGCTCTCACGTGGTCCTCCCTTTTCTTTTTATTGTCTGTGCCTTTTTATATTGTATCCTTCTTTTTCAATCCCCAGTCGGTGGTCTTTTCTTCCCAGGAGATAAATTCCTTCTTCACATAAAGATCCTCACGGCCCAACACAAACAAAGCCCAAGCGGCCCAACTCCTCATTTCATCTCCCGCGGTCCAATCAATTTCAGCATACTTACAGCGTCTTCTTGCGCTTTCTGTGCCGCGGCTCACTTTGTGTGTCTTGCACAAGACACAATAAATCTGCACATTATTCACTTGTTGTCTTCGCGCATGGTTCACTTGGCATGGCTACATGACTAAAATCGCTATTTTTGCCCGTTTTTCATCGTTTTGGCTTCCGGACTCCGATTTCCTGCAAAACATATAAAAATAATGCATTAAAAGCTCATTTATGCTGATTTAGGCTCAAGATGGATATAAAATAATGATATAAAAGCGCATAAAAATACGCCTAACAACAGACGGAGAAGGCGCGTCAAGAATACAGGAGAGGCGCTGTAAAATCCGCATTTTTCTTTTTTCCAGTATTTTCATTTTTGGTGTATTTTTCATTTTTAGTGACTCGTTTGTAACCGTATGAATATTTCGAGAATATTTTATACTGGACTTTTCATCATCCGAGCTTGTTTCGGACTTGTTTTACTCAATTCCACGGTTATTGTCATTTCCGTCGCTATTTTGTTCGATTCTCGTAATCGTTGTTCGGAACAGCCGTTTCGGGGTTTCCGTAAATCCATCTTATGTTATTATGCATTTTATAAGCTTTCGTTTGTTGTTTCGATCGTGTATCGTGTATTTCGGATGTTTTGGGCCGTTTTGTGATTTCCCAAAGTTATGGGGCAATTACTAGCATTGTCGTTTTCCGAACCTTTGGGTTCGGGATCGTGTTTTCTTTTAGTGCTTCAGTTCTGACTCGAACTTGTCGTTCGTGTGTTTTCTTCGGTCAGTTATTTGGTGCCGGGTGCGCGTTGTTTTCATATGGGGAAGAATTCGTCACTTACCATCTTTGAGTGTTGTCTGTACTACTGCATGCACTCGTTAGCGCGTGCTAATTCCATTGTGTAGTGCATGATAGTTTCGTTGTGTAGTGCACGCTAAATTCATCCAGTAGCGCGCGCTAATGTTTCGAGTACAGCAGTGGCAATAGGTTGTTCTGCTCTCTGGACGAGCAGTCTAGCGCACGCTAAGTCTGTGGATTAGCGCACGCTAGGATTGAGGTTTAGTGCACGCTAGGAGCGTGATAGAGCGCGTTAATGAGGTATCCCAGTTGGTATGGATGTCAATGGGTCGGGTAGGGTACGGGTATGCTAGTACCATACCCTACCCGCCTCTAAAATACCCTACCCATACCCGATCCTATTACCCGAAATTTTTATTTCGGGTAGGGTACGGGTATGCCCGACGGGTAATAGGGTACCCTACGGGTAATCGGATACCCGATTTCTTGCACAAAGTTACAGTGACAGAAATTAAAAATGATAATTAAACAAACTTACACAGCAATGTCAACAAACTTACAGTGACAAATTAAAAAGGATAATTAAACAAACTTGCACAACACAGTTCCAAAAGTTCAAAATAGAAATTAATCCAACACAATTAAACCAAATATCACTTGATTTAATTTAACATCTCAAACTAAAAAGGATAAAAAATAATCAGAATATGAATATTCGAGCTTCAAATCATTCTCCCAAGCTTCTCCTCCAACTTTAAATCTTCCGTCAAAGATCTCAATACAACGTCGTAACAGTAGAATCCTACAAAATATATTTCACATTAAATGCTATCAATATCTAAACATAACTAGAGAATTGATGAAAATCTGTGTAAAAAAATTAAAAATCTAATTACCTCATCATCTTCATCACTTGAATAAGCTGTTAGACCATTAGCAACTCCAAATGATGATGATGCTTGAACTAAAAAAGTACAAAACAATAATTATTAAACTGAAAATCAACTTATATAAACCACACACACTGATAGAGATGAGAGAGAGAGAAAGATGAAGTCTTCTTTACAATATTTTCTGAGTACACACACTAATTATTAGTATTCTTTTTTTTTTCTTTCTCAAATGTGCTTCCTTTGAAACAGGTTATATAAAAGGACTGAACAGTGACAGTGGGTCTATTTTAATTTATTTTATTTCCTTTTCTCCCTCTTCAGTCTAAGTAAAGAGAAATTAGAAGAAATGCTGAACTATGGATGGGGAAATCCATCATCGATCATCCTTTCCGTTGATGAAAACCATCTATATTACTTATACAAAGCAAGTAAAAATAGAGGCAGAAATCAAACCATCCCATAGCCAATCTTAAGAGCACATCAATGCCTCCAATGTTTCCGGAATGAGCCTACTACAATGTTTGTTGACAACCCTGCCACTAGTGCTAAAAGTAGCCTCTGAAGCCACCGCAGAAACAGGAATGGCATAAATATCCTTTGCAATTAAACGCAATGTGGGATGCTTAACCCCTTGTGTCTTCCACCAAGTCAATATATCAAAATCTGCATCATTGGGTAGCAATGCCTTCTCCAAATAAGAATCAAACTCTGATTTCTCCTGTGCACTAGTGGACCCGGATAAATATTCTCCAAGAGATTCAATACCCCAAAAGATTTTTCGTGGTCCAGATTCTAGAACCTCTGAAGCAAGAGAAGTTGGATTGCTTCCAACTGTGGATTTTTTGGAGGAAGACTTGTACTCTTTTTCAAATTCATACATAAATTTTCGAACATTTTCCTTGGCATTTTCAGCATTTTCCCCATAAATTTGATCACAATAATAGTCAATGGTTTTAAACTTGAACCTAGGATCCAAAATAACTGCAACTGACAAGATTTTATGAATGTCATCCCAATATTTTTTGAACTTTTCAATCATATTTGCAGCCATAAACTTGACTGCAAGGTACTCAGACTCAAGCCACGTATCTATCTTAAGCCTAACTTCACAAATATAGATAAAAATTTTATTTGCAGTTGGACATTTAGTAGCAGAAAACATTTCAGTCAACACATAAAAAAATTCCAGCCTTTCACAAATTTCACTAGCAAGCAACCAATCATGCTCAGTTGGCAAACTCTTATATAGTGAATCGCGACGGGGAAAAACGGTCTTATATAAGAGTGCAGAGCTAAGCATTAAATAAGTAGAGTTCCATCTTGTTTTAACATCGTGAGCAAGTTTTTTCTTATCGGTTATGTGCAATTGACGTGCAGTTTCTTCAAATTTGTCCACTCTTTTTGGAGTTGCCGTCCAATAGTACACACTATCTCGGATCCTCTCAATGTTATCCACAATAGCATCTAAACCATCCTTAACAATTAGATTTAGAATGTGAGCCGCACAGCGCATGTGTAAAAGTTGTCCACCCAATATTAATGATTCATGACTGATCCTATTCATTATCATTGACAACATAGAATCATTAGTGGTGCAGTTATCTAATGTGAGAGTAGACAACTTACAGTCAATATTCCAATCCAACAAACATTCCACCAACACATCAGTTATTACTTCAGCCGTATGTGGACAAGGAACATACACAAACCTGAAATAAAAAAATAAATTGAAATATTAATTTCAATTTACTTACCAAAAAAATCAACTTTAAAAAAAGAGAACATAACTGAGAATCAACAAAAAAGTGCAGTAGAGATGAAGTAAGTCATAAGTACCTTATGATTCTACTTTCTAATCTCCATGAATTATCAATAAAGTGAGCAGTTATTGCCATGGACCCTTTCTTTTGATTACTAGAAGTCCACATGTCGGTAGTGATTGCAATTCGACTCTTATTATCCTCCAAAATATCCATTATTTTTTCTTTTCCTCACAGAATATTTTCATAATATCAGCACGCAAAGTGTTTCTTGAGATTGACTTGAAAAGTGGTTGCAAAGTACCAACAAAAACCCTAAACCACTTCTGTTCAACAATGCGAAGTGGATACTCATGCATGACGATCATATATGCAAGATTAAGTCTAGCAATCTCAGGATCAAAAGTATGGTTTTTCAATTGCATTTCCCATCCTTATCCATGTTTTTGACCAATTGAGATTGCTTTACATCAAGTTGCTTCTTCCCCAAACATCTTTTCTGATGCTCATGTAAGTGAGTTGTTCCATTTTTACTTTTGGTACTTAACTTCTTATGACAATAATTGCATTCTTCTTTATCCTCTCCCTTAATTTTCTTCCTCTCGAAATGTTCCCAAACTTTAGATCTCTTTTTTCCATTACCGTCCACTTCATCATTAACATCTACTATTTCTAAATCATTACCTGGACATAGTGATGAACTTTGAGTTGGGGTAGGATTACCATCTGGATTTGGGATTGGTTCTGATGGTTGAACTAAATCATGATGGCTAGACTGTTCGGTTGAGATTGAAGCTGATGAGGTACCCGCAAACGTAGACATGCTTCTGTTAAAAATTAAAGTACAACAACATATTTTATGAGTCTCATTGATAATTGAACAAACAAGTTTAACTAGTTGTACCTAAATGAAACCATTCTAGCGAAAAAAATATACCGGATTCAGATACATGAATATATCCAGACTTAGGTTTCAAGTTTTTTTTTTGTTTCAGAAACAAGAAGCTAAGCTGACATTAATTTCATCCAGTTGGAAGATGTGGCTGGACTGTGGGGTGCAAAATAATATTCCTGATAATAATATTACATCATCAAGAAAGAGGAAATCTGAATTACAGAACCACCATTCCAGTCAGTTAGGATTAAGAAAAAAAAAATTAGCGAGTTCCCAACATCCCAACATAAAAAAGGGGTGTATATAAACAAAAAGGCAAAATTGAAATGGATATATAAACAAAAAGGCAAAAAAGGAATTTCTAGCATGTACCTTTGAAATCGAGTGAGCTTAAGGCGAAGTTGACTGGCGGGAGTAGAACAAGCGAGTTCTACTAGTGAAAATAGAACAAATGAGGTCTACTGGCGGAAATTGACTCAGCGGCCTGGACTGAAAAAGAAAACAAAAAGGGGCGAGGTGAGGGAGAGAAAGAATGGAGGTCGGAGGTGGAAAAAAGAAAGTCAGGAAAGAGATGGAGAGAGGGGTCGGGGAGAAAAAAGGTGAAGGGGGAGGGAGTGACGGCTGGGGCGTGAGGAAGAGGAACCATATGTAGGTGTGTGTGTGTGTGTGTGTGTTATGTTGATGTTGTAAGTTGTAACGTGTCAGTACATATCATATATATATATATATATATAAGGTGTTGCAAGTTGTAACGTGTTGTCAGTACATATCATAAATATATATAATGAACGGGGAGGGAGTGGGCAGTGGCGGCTGGGGCTGGGAGTCCGAGTGAGAAACCCTAATAGTATTAGTATACTATATATATATAATATTATATTCGGGTAATCGGGTCGGGTATCGGGTCGGTATACGGATTAATTGTTAAAACATACCCTACCCGTACCCTCTCAGAATTTATCAGTACGGGTACTACCCTACCCGATACCCGAAACTTCATAATCCTACCCTACCCAATACCCGATTACCCGACGGGTTTCCCGACCCGATGGATAAAATTGACATCCCTACCAGTTGGGGCAGTTTGTTTCTGGACTCTAATGAGCTATCGGGGGACTGTTAGCGCACGCTATTTTATGGTAGCGCACGCTAACGGGTCAGGACCGCAGGTTCTGGACCAATTTTGGCTGGTTACAGCGCGCTAACCGTGAGCCGTTAGTGCACGCTAAACCATCTAGTTATATATACCCGAGAGTTGACCCAGATTCGTCCATTTTTACTCACTTCTCTTCCTCCTTCGCGGCTGGGGCGATCTAGGCGATTCTTGGGCGATTTCCGGACGATTCGAAGTCTTGTAACTCCATATCATCTTTCTTGAGTTTTTGGTGTATATTAACAACACCAACCCTTGTTCTTCGTCTCCGATCCGAGGTAAACTCTTAGAACCCTATCTTTGGGTAAATTGGGGGTCTTCTAGTATTTGTCCGTTTCATTCCGTATTGTTGATTAATCCATAATGTATGTGATTAATCTTAGTGGTATTCATGTTTTCCCTACGAGTTCATGGTAAATTTCGTGGTATTTGTGAAATCGAGAGGGTTCGATTGTGACCCACCCTCGTTGTTGTTTTTGTACGAATTTACATGAATCGTAGGTGGATTTTCAGGTGTCTTTCATTTTCGTACTCGTGTAGACATGGTTGTTATTGTACTCTTCGAATCGTTAGGTTCGGGTGCGTCGGTTCCTAGCGATCGTGGTTGATTCTCCGTTCCGTCCGTTTCGTCATTAATTACTCAAGGCAAGTATTCTTGGAAACCTTTACGCTTAACATGAAATGGTGATGTATAATATGTGTGTGCTTTGCTCACTCCGGGAGGGTCCGACGGGGCCTCGGGGGAATCCGTGACTTCACTCCGGATTCACGAGGTCGTTCGCTAGCCAGTTCGGGAGGGTCCTTAGAGGCCTCGAATGGGATCAGCGGCTTCACCCCGGTCCTAGGCGATGCCTGTGCGTGATTTGTTTTTCTGATTATGGCCAGTTCATGAGGGTCCTTATAGGCCTCAAATGGGGCCAGTGATTCCGCCCCGGTCCTAGGCAAATTGATTTGACTGTTTGTTTTCCGGGAAAATACATGTCTGGTTTTGGATTTTGAAATGACTTGATGCATGTACTATGAAATGTGTAAGCGAATGGTTTGCCTTGATTACTTGTACTAGCGTAATTGCTAACCCCTTTGGGACCCGTTTTGGGGGAAATTCGTGTTATGAATTTCAGGTTGCGTTCAGCCGGTCGATCGAGCACTGGGGCAGTACGAGGATGTTGGCTAAGGTGGTTGACGGGTGCAAACAAGTCCTTTATTTTAGTTGTCAATTTTGAACGTTCGTTTTCAAACTCGTAAATTGATAGATGGTACTCGCGAGTACTTAGGCATTTTGATTTGGAAAATGGTTTCTGTTACTAAATGTTATTTATGATTTTCGGTGATGTTTGGTTTACCGGTTGTACCGGGCGTTTTACTTAATTTTCGTCTTGGTGATGTGTGTTTTCTCACTAACCGAGACGGTTAAACGAGCAGTGTTTATTATTTAGCTTGTGGGTCCCACGTAGGGGTCCACGGTGCTGTAATATACCTTGAATATCTTGGGGGTGTTGTAGAAAATGGTATTAGAGCGCGCACTAGGTTTATGGATACATAGGCTTGTCGGTTAATTGGGTCTAGTTGTGTTTTGTTTTGCACATCGTCACCCCACTGCTATCATCACGGTACATCCAATGCTCGTACGTTTTCCTTACCCGATTCTCTTGTTTTCTCGTATGGTACTTCCACTTCTTGAACTGTGATTGTTTCTCTCGTACTTATCATCGAGTTGCTTTTCAATTCATCCTGTTAGTGTGCTTTTCGATTATGGTGTTATGCATTCATTTATCTCTCTGGAGTGTGTGCGCCATTCAGGTCTTGACTGTTTGTCGTCTTGTGAGCCTTTCATCGCTAAACTTCCTAGCGGTGATAGGATTGTTGGTGATCGGAAGATCCGAGATTTGTTCCGTGGTATATTGTGAGAGGGCTTGACTCTCTGATCTTATTATTGTGGATATTGAGAGTGAGGATTCGATTCTAGGGGATGATTGGCTCGAGAAGCATGCTGTGAACTACCGCTCGAGGATCATCACCAAGTTAGCCGAGGATGGCACCGAGCACTCTTTCGCGCGGCGAAAGAGGGGAAACCAGAGGTTCGTAATTGACACCTTAGAGACGATGAGACCCCTGCGGAAGGGGTGTACTGGTTATGGGTGTTACGGCCTTGCAGGTGGAGGATAGTGGAGTCGAGCTTTCATCGATTTCAGTCGTTATTGAGTTCCCAGATGTCTTTACTGACGAGTTGTTGGGGTTACCACCGGACCGTGAGGTTGATTTTATTATGTGTATGTTGTGTGATGAAATCTGTGTTCGGTACTTGTGATGTACTACATGTGTGTTGAGCTAAATGTATTGATGGTTTGGACAACGAGTGGTGCAGCATGATGTAGAAGCTTTGAACATTGATGTGTTCCAGGAAATATTTTGACGGTAGAGTTTGTTGAGAAACTCATATAGATGGTTTCGACATGTGTTCGAATCGATGTTCATTAGTTATGCTGTTAAACTTTGAGAGATGGTTTGACGTATGTTTGAAATTAGTATTTCCGAGTTGCGCTTGTTGAATTGGCAATGTTTGAATGCCGTATATGCATGTGTTCGAGAATTGATGGTATTTGGCTAATTGTTGTTATTTACAACCAATGTGCTCCTATTAATAATTATACCTGCGGCGTGCATGCTTGAAAATTTCTTAGACCTGATTGTATTGTGGAAAATCAGTTTTCGAAAATATCTTGACGGCGCGGTTAATGGCAGCGTATTATGGGTTTTGAAAAGTGGTATGAATTTTGGCGAGCCAGCCTTGTATTTTCAAATAAAACCTTGTGACGGTATTCGAAAGTTGTGTTCAAAAGTGTTTTGGGATATTTTATCAAATGCTACCACCGTTAATCCCTTGTCGTTTTTGAAAGGATTTTGAAAATGATTTTAACTTATCGATTTTATTTTCAAATAACTAGAGTATACGATTTTAAAAATCTTTCACACCATAAAATTTTTGTATTTTAAAACATAAATGTGATTTTTATTTTCGGAAAATAAATAGTGAAAGATGAAAAATCTTACTGGATTTAAAACTCTAAATTCAACTTGGAATATTTTATGAGACTAATCAATTAGCGCACACTAACGAACCTAGACAGAATATTTGATTATTTCAGCTTAATAACGCACGCTAGTCGTAGGCTTAGCGCGCGTTAAGCCGCAATATGTGCGTAATGTGAATTTATCTCTTAAGGTGATCGGTCAGAGTTGAATCATGAGGTGTCAAGCCGTTGTGACGTATTTGTCATATTAATGTTCTTGTTGAAGAATTTTGGGTGGGTGCCCAATTGTTATGTTGTATGTGCTGAATTTGCTTTGTGACTTGTATAATGTTATTCCGTTGTGATTGAGGAGCCGTCAAAATGGTTAGTACGAGTATTAATATATACCAACAGCAAAATTTGTTATTACATTACAAGTCTGGAAAATGCAAATCGGTCAACTCCAGATAATAAACATCAAAGACAACTAAAAACGACAACGTACTCGAGTACTTTATTAAAACAAAACATAACTGACAAATCCTCCCAGTTGTAAACATCACTCTGCACACTCGTCATCATGCAGCTCTAGTGGTTGTTTCCCCGTCCTCCTGGATCCTAAACATCAAACAAATGTTCATCCCGAAGGGGTAAGCACAACAATGCTAGTACAAGTACGATAATTATACAACAATGATTTATTCAGCGATCCCTGAATAATAACATCAATAATATCAACAATGATAACAACAAGTCTCTCCAAGATAAACAATAACAATGCACAACAATACGTGTCAATCTCAACATACTCATGGTATTCCAACGATCCAGTGCACACAGCATAGATTCCCATGATGATCCCGTCGGACCAACACATGGTGGAAGTACCCGTCCAACGATCCAGCGCACAGAGCATAGATTCCCATGATGATCCCGTCGGAACAACACATGGTGGACAAAACAATCACAACACATATGCACGACACATAACAACATAACCGACATCAACATGGATAAACATAGTTAAAGTACTTGCCTTAGAAAGATGGCAAGAAATAAGTACTTCAACGACTTCAACAAACTCGTAGGCCGCCCTTTCGATCAACCGTTTGCAAAGCTCGAACCTTACACAAAAGGAAATAACGACAAACTCAACTTACATAACAAGGCTATCACACGAACATGTTAAACGTTCCAAAAGTGGCCGAACTAGTTATCATCATACGACCGATTCCCGATTAATTACTTAAAGCACACTACGTCGAATGAATACCATACTTCAGGAAAAACGAAGGATCGTAATGGGGATAACACGTTGATGTCTACGGCATTCAGCATATTCAAATCATCACAAACCATATTCCAATTCTACCCATCAATTTCTAATACATGTATAGGTTATATAAACGAATTCATAACAAGGTAAGTACGTTCAACCAAATTCTAAGTTAATCCCACTTATGATTCTCGTTCTTCTGCAAGTAAATTCATCTTATCCAAGTTCTACATTCACCATGATTGTTACAACAGGATTGTATCGTTCTAACCATTCATATGAAGATTACCAATCCAAACAATCTTTACAAATCCTGGATTATACTTAAAGAACAATCCCTACGTTCATCATCTCGAATTCACCTAGTCTAGGTGATAACATGCTCAATTCGTTCTCATATAATCATCATCTCCATCATGTAATCATCATGAAATCATCATCAAGGCAGGTTATAATCTTTGAAAATAACATCCTTATGATAGGCATAAACAAGGTTCAACTATTACCAACGAAAAACTTAAGTTCAACCAATCCAATCCTCCTAAACTTGTTGTTCGATTCATATTTCACATAATAAACTCAATAACCTCAGTAGCATGACCATAATCATCACTAAGAATATGAACTCTAGGTTGGTAAAGCATCACATACCTTAATACGGAAGGACACGACAAAACACTTGGTGGAACTCAACATCGGATGCTTGAACACTAATCCACGATGTTCTTCGTCTTCAACAATCTCATATAGAGGCTGATATGAAGTGAAAGTATCGTGGGGTAACTTCTCCAAGTCGTAAAAGTCGGATAATGGACGAAGGTAAAGTGAGAAATGAAATGAGGGTGATTTCATATATATAAGAAATGACCTTTAGCGCGCGCTATTATTCAGTTTTAGCGTGCGCTAACGGGCTCACAGCCCACTGTCTCTTTCTGTCCTCGGCCTTACGTACGTGAAATAGCCTTTACGTACGTTAATGCAACAGTTAGCGTACGCTAACGCCCTATCATAGCATGCACTAACGACTTTACGAAGCTTACTGACCTCACTGTACTCGACTTAGCGTGCGCTAGCATATCTCTCATAGTGTGTGTTAAGCACCGTTGAGTCAACTTTTCCAAAAGTAGTCCAGATGCGTCCAAACTGCAATTCCCGCGATCTGGTTCCCTACCTACTGATCCTGTCTCATTCAGGTTGACCACACATAGAGTAGGCTAAGTGTCTTCTTTTGCGTGCGCTAGCTCACACATTTTAGCGTACGCTACACTCACTGGTTAGCGTGCGCTAATTATGTGTAAGTACATGCATGCATTAACATCAATAGAATCATACACTCACCAATATTGGATTGTGAAATACGGAGGATCATACTCTGATTAATAATACGACATACGCAATGTCACAAGGTTCAAATACCGATAAAATACATATCAAATATCCAGGTATTACATACTGTCCCTCTAAAAAGAAGTTTCGTCCCAAAACTTAAGATGAAAATAATGCCAATTATCTCGACTTCATACTATCCTCCATCTCCCAAGTGGCTTCTTCGACTCTGTGTCTTGACATTGAACATTAACCCAGGATATTGGTTTATTCCTAAATTGCTTGACTCGACTCTCGAGTATCTTAATTGGTTTCTCCTCGAACGTGCCATCATTAGCTACTTCGATCTCATCGAAATCGATGACATGATTGGGATCCGGTACATACTTCCGTAACTGGGATACGTGAAACACATTATGAACATGACTCAGTGATGGCGGCAAGGCCAAACTATACACCAACTCGCCAACTCTCTCAAGAATCTCGAATGGTCTAATATATCTCGGACTCAGCTTTCCTTTCCTCCCAAAATGAAAAGTTCCTCGGGTAGGAGAGACTTTCAGAAGTGCGTGTTCCCCAATTCAAACTCTAACGGGCGACGGCGCACGTCTGCATAAGAATTCTACTGACTCTGGGCAGTCAACAGCCTTTCACGAATCAGAGCTACCTTCTCTTGAGTCTGTACTATCAACTCTGGTTCCGTCCCAATTAAGTCGGGAGAATCATCCCAACATAGGGGTGATCTGCATCTTCTTCCGTATAATGCTTCAAAAGGTGCCATCTTAATGGAAGCATGCCAACTATTGTTGTAGGTGAATTCAGTCAACGACAGATAAATTTCCCGATCAGTCGACCAATCTAAGGCACAAGTTCTCAACATGTCTTCTCGCACTGTCCATCGGTTTGAGGATGATAAGTTGTGCTAAAGTTCAGCTCGGTTCCCAAGTCTCTATGAACCGCTTTCCAAAAATGTGACACGAAGAGACCATCCCGATCTGAAATAATGGTCTTCGGTGTTCCGTGCAATCAGACTATATCCGCAATAAACACTCGTGCTAACTTCTGTGGTCCTCGAGTATCCTTGATGCCCAGAAAATGATCCGACTTGGTTAGACGATTTATTATCACCCAAACCATATTAATCCCTGTTCCGGTCTTCGGCATATTGGTGATAAAGTCCATCGATATATCTTCCCGTTTCCATTCAGGAATCGGAAGCGGCTTCAACATTCCAGCAGGCCGTTGATGTTCAATCTTAACCTGCTGACAAGTTAAACACTTCGAAATATAGTTTGCCACATCGTTCTTCATGTTGCTCCACCAAAAATTCTGCTTCAGATCTTTATACTTTTTACTGGTGCCCAGGTGAATAGAATAGGGCATAACGTGAGCTTCCTTCATGATTGTCTGCTTCAAAACATTATTATCGAGAACACAAAGTCGACTTTGGAATCTCAGAACTCCATCTTCATGAATTACAAATCATGGGCCTTTTCCTTTCCCCACTTCCTCACATAACCGAATCATCAAGGGGTCAACTAATTGCTAAGATTTGATTTCATCGGTCAACGATGAAGTTAATTCCATTACACACAGTTGTCCTTGGACTCCTTGTAACCATACTTCAATTCCTTCACGAATCAACTCTTTTTGAATGCTGGACTGGGATGTGAGCATCTCCAGCATTCGAATATAAATGGGTTTGCGGCTCAGTGCATCAGCCACTACGTTCGCTTTACCTAGATGATAAAGAATTTCCAAATCATAGTCCTTAATCAATTCCAGTCATCTCCTCTGCCGCATGTTAACTCTTTCTGACTGAAGATGTATTTAAGACTCTTATGATCTGTGAAGGTCTGACAGTGAGTCCCATACAAATAATGTCTCCATATCTTCAAGGCGAAAACAACAGCTGTCAGTTCCAAATATGAGTTAGATAATTTACTTCATATGGTTTCAACTGTCATGAAGCGTAGGCGATCACCTTCTCATTCTGCATCAGTATACAACCGAGACCTTGATTTGAAGTGTCACTGTAAACTATGAACCCTTCAGTTCCTTGCGGTAGAGTTAAGATTGGAGCTGTCGTCAATCTCTTCATAAGTTCATCAAAACTGACTTGACACATCTCGTTCCATTCAAACTTTTTGGGTCTTCTGCAGCAATCGAGTAAGTGGACGGGTAATTTTGGAAAATCCTTCCACGAACCGACGATAGTACCCAGCAAGTCCTAAGAAACTTCTGACTTCTTTCATGTTCTCACGAGACTTCCATTCCAAAATTGCCTCGACTTTCTGAGGATCTACTCGGACCCCTTTTGCTGAGACTACATAACCAAGGAACATCACTTCCTTTATCCATAATTCACATTTAGACAGTTTGGCATACAATTGGTCGCTCCTCAAGAGGTTCAAAAGGATCCGCAAATTCCGCTCATGCTATTCCGGACTCTTGAAATAGACCAAAATATCATCGATAAACACAACTACAAATTTGTCCAAATACTCTATGCATACTCGATTCATTAACTGCATAAACAGAGCAGGCGCATTAGTGAGACCAAACAGCATCGCTACAAACTCATAGTGCCTGTAGCGAGTTCTAAATGCTGACTTCGGAACATCGGATTCTTTAATCCTCAGCTGATGGTATCCCGATATCAAATTGATCTTTGAAAATACTATCGCTCCTTGCAACTGGTCGAACATTCTTTATCGTTATTCTGTTTAGATCCCGATAGTCAATGCACAATCGAAGCGATCCATCTTTCTTTCGAACAAAAAGAACTGGTGCACTCTAGGGCGAAACAGTTGGTTGAATATAACCATTGTCTAGCAATTCTTCGAGTTGCTTCTTAAATTCATACATCTCGGTAGGTGTCATACGATACGGCGCCTTAGAAATCGGCGTAGTTCTCGGTTCTAGCTTAATAAAACTCTACATCTCATTGTGGAGGTAGTCCAGGTAATTCGTCAGGAAACACATCCGAAAATTGGTTCACAACAGGAATGGATGAAAGTTCTAATTTTCCTTCTTCTTTCTTCATCGCATAACACCAGTATCCGGTACAGCCCTGTTTCAGTAGTTTGACAGCCTTCATAGCTTTAATCACTTTCCGTGAGCTTCATGGCCTCCATCATTCGAATAATAATTCGGAACCATCTTCGGCTATCATCGAGATATTCATCTTCCGGTAGTTCATAATAGATCCATAGCGGCTAAGCCAATCGTTTGCAAGAATCAGGTCATCTCCTTGAATCTCTACCACAATCAGGTTTGAGGGCCAATCTTTGCCTCCAATTGACACAGGAAAATTTCTAGCTTCTAAATTCCCCACAATTCTTTCCCCACACGGTAAACCCACAATATAAGGCTCACATTCATCAAAACATGAAATGTTCAAACGATTAACACAAGACAATGATATAAACGAGTGTGTAGCCACTTTATCGAACTAAACACTAACTGGTTGCGAAAGGATCTGAACGGTACCTGATGCGACTGCTGCATTCTGATCGTATGCCCTCCTCATCTCATAAAGGCATGGAGGAGCGGATCTAGCACTCGATGTTCCCCTTCGGTCGAACTGTCCTCTGCCTCTTCCTCGACCAAAAATCTGGGATGGCTGGACACCCTGCTGCGTCTGCGGGACACTCGCCTCTTTTTGGGCCGGCTGCGAAGTATGAGTTCCAAATAATTTAGTGGCGTCCTTGCAGAACATCGTTCGATGCCCTTACTGTCCGCATTCGTAACATGTCACCAGAGAATGAAAACAGTCACGCCACAGGTGTCCTGGGCAACCACAACTAAAACATTTTTTTGCCGCATCAGTAAAGGCTGGTACAGATCTGGGGTTCCTTCCGCTTTTCGATGGTTACAGAGGCTTCTTGAATGAGTGGAAATATGACCGAGCCTTGCGTGGCCCACTATTCTTTTATTCTGTAAAACCACCAAAGACCTTTTGCTTCTTTGATTCAGACAACTTTTCCATAGCTGCGGTGAGTGGTGCATTCGAATCCTGACATGTACCTATGTATCTCTGGCTTCATTCTCATGGCGAAATGAATCATCATTTCTGCATCAGTCCTGACCAGGTGTCGAACCAACGCCAGTTGTTGATTAAACGTCTTAATCATTTGGGTTACAGACTCGTCCATCAGTTGTGTGGAGAAGAACTCTCGAACTTTCGCTTCTCTCAACGGACGAGGACAGTATTGAGCTTCCATCATCAGTTTGAACTCTCCCCAATTGGCATCATGATCAATAGGTCGGATGGCTTCCCACCACTCGGACGCTTCTCCTGTCAGGAAATATTAGGTGATGGGGGCTCTCCTGTCATCCGGACAGTTAATCTCTGCAAATACTTTCTCCAGCTCTCTTAGCCAGTGGTCCCATGTCGGTGTCTCAGAAGAACCATCAAACTTCGGCGGGTGCATCTTCGCCACCTCCTGTAGCCATATGTCTCCTTGATTTCCCGCTGTCTCTCTCTCGGCTGCAAACTTCCCACTCAACATTTCTACGTCCGTGTCCACGACCGCACCCACATCCTCCTCTCAACAGACTGTGAGCATACATACTCAATATACATGAAACAATATCGTTCTAACGATCAATTATCAAAAAGGACATAACATGTAAAGGACAAGATGTAGTTTAGGAAACTTAAAACCACCGCTCACATGAAGACGTAGGCGGTACAGTGATGTTATTCACGACCGGTTTACTCAAAAAGACACATCTGAACTCTAGTTTAACCCAACAGCCAAGATATCCATAATCTTAGCTCCGATACCATATTCTGTAACACCCCGAGATATTCAGGATTATTACAACACCGTAAATCCTTGATATAAGGATTTACTAGGCTAAGAAATTTAAAACAACATTAATATATACCAACAGCGAAATTAATTATTACATTACAAGTCTGGAAAATGCAAGTCGATCAACTCCGGATAATAAACATCAAAGACAACCAAAAAAAACAACGTACTCGAGTACTTTATTAATAAAAACACAACTGGCAAATCCTCCCGGCCGTAAACATCACTATGCACCCTCGTCATCATGCAGCTCTAGTGGTTTTTTCCCCGTCCTCCTAGATCCTGAACATAAAACAAATGTTCACCCCCGAAGGGGTTAGCACAACGATACTAGTACAAGTACGATAATTATACAACAATGGTTTATTCAGCGACCCATGAATAATAACATCAATAATATCAGCAATGATAACAACAAGTCTCTCCAACGAGAAACAATAACAATGCACAACATAGCGTGTCAATCTCAACATACTCGTGGTATTCTAACGATCCAGCGCACACAGCATAGATTCCCATAATGATCCCGTCGGACCAACATATAGTGGAAGTATCCGTCCAACGATCCAGCGCACATAGCATAAATTCCCATGATGATCCCATCGGACCAACACATGGTGGATCACAAGACATATGCACGACACATAACAACATAACCGACATCAACATGGATGAACATAATTAAAGTACTTGCCTTAGAAAGATGGCAAGAAATAAATACTTCAACGACTTCAACAAACTAAAATGTCGCCCCTTCGATCAACCGTTCGCAAAGCTCGAACCTTACACAAAAGGAAATAATGACAAACTCAAATTACGTAAAAGGCTGTCACACGAACATGTTAAACATTCCAAAAAGTGTCCGAACTAGGTATCATCATACGGCCGATTCTCGGGTAATTACTTAAAGCACACTATGTCGAATGAATATCATACTTCATGCGAAACGAAGGATCATAACGGGGATAACACGTTGATGTCTACGGCTTTCAGCATATTCAAATCGTCACAAACCATATTCCAATTCTGCCCATCAATTTCTAATACATGTATCGATTATTTAAACGAATTCATAACAAGGTAAGTACGTTCAACCGAATTCTAAGTTAATCCCACTTATGATTCTCGTTCTTCCGCAAGTAAATTCATATTATCCAAGTTTTACGTTCACCATGATTGTTATAACATGATTGTATCGTTCTAACTATTCATATGAAGATTACCAATCCAAATAATCTTTACAAATCCTAGATTTTACTTAAAGAACAATCCCTACGTTCATCATCTCGAATTCACCTAGTCTAGGTGATAACATGTTCAATTCGTTCATCATATAATCATCACGAAATCATCATCTCCATCATGTAATCATCACGAAATCATCATCAAGGCAGTTATAATCTTTGAAAATCACATCCTTATGATAGGCATAAACAAGGTTCAACTATTACCAATGAAAAACCTAAGTTCAACCAATACAATCCTCCTAAATTTGTTGTTCGATTCATAATGCTCATAACAAACTCAATAATCTCAGTAGCATGCCCATAATCATCACTAAGAATATGAACTCTAGATTGGTAAAGCATCGCATACCTTAATACAGAAGGAAATGACAAAACACTTGGTGTAACTCAACACCGGATGCTTGAACACTAATCCACGATGTTCTTCGTCTTCAACAATCTCATATAGAGGCTAATATGAGGTGAAAGTATCGTGGGGTAACTTCTCCAAGTCGTAAAAGTCGGGTAATGGACGAAGGGTAAAGTGAGAAATGAAATGAGGGTGATGTCCTATATATAGGAAATGACATTTAGCGTGCACTATTCTTCAGTTTTAGCGTGTGCTAACGGGCTCACAACTCACTGTCTCTTTCTGTCCTCGGCCTTACGTACGTTAAATAGCCTTTACGTATATTAATGCAACAGTTAGCGTACGCTAATGCCCTATCATAGCGTGCGCTAACGACTTTACGAAGCTTACTGACCTCACTTTACTCGACTTAGCGTGTGCTAGCATATCTCTCATAGCGTGCGTTAAGCACCGTTGACTCAACTTTTCCAAAAGTAGTCCATATGCGTCCAAAGCACCCGCGATTCTCGCGATTCGGTTCCCTACCTACTGATCTTATCTCATTCAGGTTGACCACACATAGCGTACGCTACGTGTCTTCTTTTGCGTGCGCTAGCTCACACATTTTAGCGTACTGGGGGTGTGCAGGAAGAACCGAAAAAACAAAAACCAAACCAAAACTGAACAAACCGAACCGATAAAAACTGAAATCGGAGATACCGTTAGTGTTCGGTACTTAATTTTAAAAGAACCAAAGTTTTCGTTTTGATTTTGGTTCAGTGTTCAAGAATCGAATCAATATCCCGAACCGAACCGATAAATAAAACTACGTAATTTTGAGGATATATCCATATATGTATATATATATATATATATATATATATATATATATATATATATATATATATATATATATATATACATCCTCTTTTCCCAAGCCGTAGCCGCAATACGTATTTGTACAGCGTTCCAACTTCCGTATATCCATAAACCCTAGTTTATTACATAGATTGTCATCTCCATCCTCTATCCGAGGTCTGCTGTTCTGGACTTCTAGGTGAGATTTCTCCCTCCTCAATTTTGTGAATCTCTTTCACTTGAATGAATTATTATATGAGTTTTGATTTTTCAATTTCCTGTACTTTCAGTTTTGCAATTCTCCTCTTTTTAGCATATTCTCATCCCATGCCGTAGTGATATTGTGAGAGGATAGTTAGATCTGTAGACACAATATTATTAATGCACTAATTTTGTTGAATAGTAGTCATGAACTCAAACTCATATACTGTGCTTTATTAAGTTATTACGTTGGACTCAATACATAATATCAATGTAAGATTATCAACCCCTCCCAATTTTTTTGTACTTTATTCTGTCTCAAATTAAATGTCGCAGTTGAATTGTCAATGTCTTTACGGTGGGTGTTTTACTAGATTGTGCATTATTTGTACGATGATAAAATTACACTACGCACTATCATTATTTAGAAACGTGATATTATTTTTTGGAACAGTGCAATATTTATTATGGGATATAATAAGTATTATTAAAAGTTTTAGTTATTAGTCAACAACACTTTTTCTTATGATCTATTAGTCTAGTTTTACAGATGAAGACAGTTGTTGATGTTGAAGATGAGAATCAAGAGAAAAATCAAGGGACTGGAGTAGAAAAAAAATACTGTAAATCAAAGCAGAAATAAAAATGATGGTGGTAGGGTGATTGGGAATGCCAATATCCACCGTTGCTTCAGAATCAACATTTAGTACTCGTGGTAGGATGATTGACCCATTTAGGGGTTCTCTAACTCTAAGACCGCCAAAGCTTTATTTTGTATGCAAGATTAGATTCGTTCTACACCAACAGATCTTGAGCTCCCCGATGTACATGCCAAGGCCATTGAGGAATTGCAAGAAAAATTGGAGAATATTGACATAGGTATGAATTTTGGTTTCATCATTTTTTTTTTAGATTTTGAGTACAAATTTGTTTAATGAAATATTAAATATTTTTTGTCATAGATGTATTGGAAGCTGGTGTAGGTGACAAGTCGTCCAGGAATAAGTCTAGAGGGGGGGTGAATAGACTTATTGAAACTCTTAAACTCTTTTTCTCTAAGAGTAAGTTTCTTCAGCTGATGGATAAACAAATGACTTGGAGTCGTTTGTTCTTAATACGTGCGGAAGTCAGTTGATGACGAATACAAAACAACTAATGAAACACTTAACGATGAATGCAGCAGTTAAAGTATGATGCTATAAAATAGTAAAATACGCAGGCAATTATAGTGGTCTCAGAGGTGGGGTAATCCTCTACTAATCCACTTTTCTCCAAACCAGTTGGAGATGAATTCACTATAATTTTCAACCAGTGATAAATATTACAGTGATTCAACCAAACTACAACAGCTTCCAACCAGTGGAAATCCGTGCCGTTGTAACACACTTGACTGCCTTGCACCTCTTGATTCTCGATCCTTGGATGCCTTTACAGTCTCTAACTTCAACCAGTGAAGTACCCCGAACTCAGGATTTAAGACACGAGTTTTTGTCTTCTCCAACTAAGAGCTTCTTCAAGTATGAACTTTTTAGAACGGCTCTTTTCACGATGCTGTATTTCGCTTTTAGATTGCTTGAATGCTTTGATATCTTGAAAGTATGTTCGCACCGGTAGTTGCTCAACTTCAAATCTTCGGATATATATAGGTGTTGATCCTTTGAGCAATTCTTCATAGCCGTTGCAAATCTGTAACAAATCAGTCCGTTGGAGGGACACTTCTTTGTTTATTCTTTTCTGAACGTTGCAAGGCTGGATTCCCATATTTTAATCCATCTTCCGACCGTTGTGAAGACTTTGCATGTGAGGCGCCGAATCTTTTGATTATAATACGATTAAAGTCTTCAAGGTGGGTCTGGATGAATCATTTAATTCATATCCTTTTGCGGGAATCTCTCCAATTTGTCTCTTCACGTTGCATGTAACTTTACGTAATACTTGACTTTTCAACGCATGCTGACATGGACTTGGAGTACTTGGCTGATCTCAAGTAGGCTGATGTGAGTTAACTCCTATGCAGTCTGGACCTCTCTGATGTTCACTGTTTGGAACTCGCCTGATCAGATGACTTGTCTGAGGTATCTTGACTGCAGTCTGGTCAAACATCCCTGATGATTTTTGTTGACCAGAACTTCTCTGACTTGACTCGGCTGTACCTCTCTGATGAACTCAGCTGATCTCTAGTACTTAGCCGATTTTTAGCCTAACTTGTTTTGGCCTATAGAAGATACTCATTTGGTTCTTCTTTACATTTTGCCAAGTTTTACACTTAACATAATTTGGCCTATGGAAGATACTCATTTGGTTCTTCCTTACATTTTTGCCAAATAATAAACATATTAATGACATTATCAAAATCTAACAAGTATTCCTAACAAATTCCCCCTATTTTGATGATGGCAAAACTTTAAGGAAATATTCAAATGAACAAGTCTGCACTTGAGTGCAAGACACAAACTAAAATCAGTCTAATTTTTGAGACAACTGGAAATTGTCATTCAAATGACTGTTGTAAAATTTCCTGAATGATTACAAATACATGTCTGAAATTTACAAGAAAATTTTACAAATACAAAAATCATTACAAGTACAAAATGAAAGTCATCTGCCTCTGCCTCTGCCTCTTCGAATAGGCTGTTTGGCAGGCCTGAAAGGTTTAGCTCCGATTGGTCTTGTTTTGACAGGGGCAAGACCATACTTCATCTTTACAACAAGAGCTACAAAGTCTTGCTCTTCTTGGGATAAAAACTTATTCTCAAGACACAACTTCTTGATTTTTCTCTGTAGTGCTAGTTCATCCAAAGCATTACCTTTCTCCAAGGTAGGAGGTTCTTTGGCACTGAACGGAGGGATCATGGGATATGCATTGTGTGTCGCAGCATGTTTTACAAGAATAGTCCAGAGTTGTGGGTGAGCTTCTTCCATGAAGTTGATGAAGATCTGCTGTGGGGAGAGATTATCATCCTGGAGTATTTCCCAGATGTAGTAGTCTCTGATGAATTTCTTTTTCACAGATCCCC
This sequence comes from Orobanche coerulescens, assembly GCA_033398695.1. NCBI lineage: Eukaryota > Viridiplantae > Streptophyta > Magnoliopsida > Lamiales > Orobanchaceae > Orobanche > Orobanche coerulescens. The sequence continues at coordinate 35,782,233 of CM065816.1, read as the reverse complement.
ACATGGGTAGAGCTTCATAGGGTACAAAATCTTCAACAAACCACAACTCCTCACCTTCCCATTCTAGAGTAGGCTCAAATCCTCCTCTAGTCCTCCTCTTCTTGCCTGCAGGCTGATCAGCCTGTTCTTCTGGTTCTGCTCCTCCCTTCCTTTTAGCTGAGGATGTCCCAACAGTGATCATCTGGACATCCTGTTTCTTCTTCGATCTAAGCTCCTCCCTTATCTCTCCTTGAATGCTGCCTTCCCCCTGTATTCTATCTTCCCCCTTTTTGCCAGCATCAACTAACAAGGTCAGCTGCTGCTCCATCCTGTGCATCCAGTCAGACATGCCAAATGGCATTCTGTTGTTTGTAGGGGGAGGAGGTTAAGGGGCTTCACGCTGCAGCAATGTATCAATCTTGGCATTGATGGATTGGAGGTCAGGAGTGACCTGAGATGCAAGCAACTCTCCAATAGTATCCTTCACTATTCGTCTTATCAGCTCAGTCATCGCAGGTGAGATCTGCGATGGTGGAGAGTGCTCGCCTGAGCCTTCGGCGAATGATCCACTAGACTGCAGGCTCCTATCTGCAGTTGGCACTCCAGATGGGGTCTTTTCAGGTGTCCTTGATCTGGAGTCCTCAGCCAACTCTGCGTTCAGGCTGGTATACCGGGTAGGTGCCCCAGCCTTGCCTGCAGCCTCTACTTCTGGCTCTTTCTCCGGTTCTTTTTCTTTCTCCTCTTCTTCCTTTTCTACTTCCTTCTCTTGTTCTTTCTCTTTTTCTTCTTCATTAACATTATCTTTTTCTTTTTCAGCTCCCTGGTCTCCTCCTTCATCCTTATCATCATCATCATCATCATCATCCTTTTTCTCATCCTTTTTATTTCCTCCTTCATTCTCATCATCATTCTCATCATATTTTTCTCCTTCATCATCCTCCTGTTCTACCTCTTCCCCTTCTTCTTCTTCTTCATCAATTAACTCCTCTGTTTTCTCCACTTCTTCTGTTTGTTTTTCGACTAAAATATTTTCTCCTTTTCTCTCTTCCTGCTCCTCTTCTTCGTCATCTAAAACAATGACTTTCCCATCCTCTTCTCCATTTACTTCTTCAATTCCTATGTCTTTTTATTCTTCCTCCTCATCTTCTTTTCCAAATGAACCATCAAAAATACTATACATTATAGAAATGATGAATTGGTCCATGTTGGTTTTGAAATTTTACATGAACCAATTCTCCTAGAGGATCAAAACAATGTATGATACTTTACAAAAGTGTATCAGTACATCCTCCGTGGCTTGGGGATATTCCCAACCACTGGTTTCAATGTAGGCTTGAAGATCAGTAAATGACAGGGTTTTGAAAAATTTCCACTCTTTAAAAATATTACCAAAAGAGTGTTTTAAGGCTTATGGTTTAACAAGCTGTAATTGTTCAATGGACAGGTCGAAAACATTGTTGTCCAGCAGGTTAAAAGTGTAATTTGCTTCAGGGATTGAGATGATTAAACCTGCTTCTTCCTCCTCTGGAATGTATGCTGGAGTGAGGACAGGTACGATCTGAGTTTCCAGGCTGCCCGGAGCAGGCTGGTCCTCCAGGTGAGTGGGCGACCTGGCTGCAGGACTAGCAAAATGATATGGTTGCTCCTCCTGGCTGAACTGCAGTCGCCTGGACCTCTTGGGAGAGGGTTCTGGAGATGACTGCATGATGGATGGCTCTCCAGGGGCTGGTCCCCTTCTTTTGAATCGGACAGCTATTGGTGTGTTGTCTGACTCGGAGTCTGACTCGACTGTAGTTGGGTTGACGTCTGCAGGTCGGTCCGACTCGCCTGATGAATAGTATCTGGGGTAGGTCCTTGTGTCAGACAGCTCCTTTAACATTTGAGCTGCTCTTCTGTTTCCTCCCAACTTTCTCAACGTTTCTTGGTCCAGATGACCAAGTCTCTTGTTGGTGTGGAAGGGGTCAGTACTTCCCTTCGCCACACCTATCTTCTCAAGGATCCAACTCAGCTGCGTTCCAAACGCCAGCTTGGATCTGAATCTCTTTTCATCAGCGAGCCATTCGGCTTTGTTGACTTCTAGAACAAGCTGCCTAAAGATATAGTCAGCCCAATCAATTTATTCGTCTTGAATCAGTGCTCCCAGCACCATGAACTTCGCCGACGACAGTTGGTCGTAACTTCCGGCCATTCCCATAATAATCTTGTTGGTTATATCCAACGCATACCGATAGACCTTTTTAATCTCGCTCCTTTTGGCGGTGAGCTTCAGCTTCTCCGGCTGATTGTCCGCCTTTATCTTCATCCAGGTGTCGGCTGCTTTCTGCTTGAGGGCTTCGACAGCTATGCCACGGTGTTTCATACCAAAAACTTTTCGAATCAATTCCGGCGAGATGTCGACTTGCACTCCGCCAACAGTTCTCCAAATTCCTGCCTGAATCAAATGGGCTTCGCGGTAGAACGCGATAACATCCTCTTTGTACAAATGTTGAGGGCTGATGTCCAGAAATGGGTAGATCCCATTTAGCTTCATCGAGCAGATTAGGTCAAGCACGTCGTAGTTTTCCAGATTTGCTTCCAATAGACCTTCGAAATCAACGACCAGAGAGAATATAATCTGGTCTTTGACCGCCTTCATGTTAACGCCTTCAAAATACGATTCCATTTCTGCAAACAAAGGATTTTTAGTGTATTTGGAGTTCAAAGAGTTTTGCTCTGTAAATCTAGGGTTTGAGAGACTGGTAAGCGTAAAGGTAAAGTGAAGGGTTTCCGTCCTTATAAGAAAGATGAAAAAATGTATGGATTAAATTACTATTTATTTGGAATCGGTGGTACGCCTTTTGAGATTCCTTTTAAATTTCAAATTCTAATCGGTGGTCCAGGTTTTGATTTTAAAATTAGACGGTTGGATTTAACTGGTCACCGTGGAGGTCGATTTATCAATTGATTGACACGTGTATTTAAATGCAACTTGTGTACCAAAAATATTATTATACATATGGCAGAAAATAATAAATTATTCAAGAGTCAGTTTAGTTTAGAAAACTTAGCTGGTTGACTGTTGACTATTGACTGCTCTGCATCAGGTGAGTTGACTCCTTGGACTTCTCGCCTGAGATTTTGATCAGCTAGGTTCTTTTGTCCGTCCTTCGTCCTCTAGTCTGCATCAGCTAGGATCTGATTTCTTTAATCAGCTGGGTCCGTCCTTCCTCTGATATGCTTCAGCTTGCTTCTGAACTAGATTCCCAATCTAGTAAACCAAGTTCTCTGCTCAACTCCAAGAATCTTTCTTCTGGCAAAGGTTTGGTAAAGATGTCAGCTATTTGGTAGTCTGTGCTGACTCTTTCAACTCTAACTCTTTTGTTAAGCACATGGTCTCTGATGAAGTGGTGCTTAACATCAATGTGCTTGGTCCTCGAATGCAAAACCGGATTGTTGGTTATTGCAATAGCACTATTGTTGTCACACCAGATAGGGACTTCATTGGCAATGATATTATAATCCCTTAGCTGCTGTCCGATCCACAAGATCTGGGCACAGCAACTACCTGCAGCTAGGTATTCTGACTCTGTGGTGGAGATAGAGTTAGAAACCTGCTTCTTGCTGAACCAGGATATCAGTCTGGTTCCTAGGAATTGGCACGTTCCACTAGTGCTTTTCCTATTAATTTTGCATCCTGTGAAATCTGCATCTGAATATCCTGACAGCTCGAAATTATCGTCCTTAGGATACCATAGTCCAACATTGACTGTAGACTTAAGGTATTTGATTATTCTCTTGGCTGCATCTTGGTGCGACTGCTTTGGCTTGGATTGAAATCGTGCACATACTCATACGGCATAAGATATGTCTGGCCTGCTTGCAGTGAGGTATAGCAATGATCCAATGAGTCCTCTGTAGTGGGTTGAATCCACTGATATGCCTCCCTCATCTGTATCTAGGTGAGTACTTGTGCTCATAGGGATTCTTGCTGGCTTGGCTGATTCCATTCCAAATATCTTGATTAGATCTCTGGTATACTTAGCTTGGTTGATGAAAATTCCATTTTCCATCTGCTTAACTTGTAATCCGAGAAAGAAGTTAAGCTTTCCCATCATAATCATCTCAAATTCTCCTTGCATGAGATTTGAGAATTTCTCACATAGCTCTGGATTGGTTGAGCCAAATATGATGTCATCCACATATATCTGGACTATCAATATGTGGCCTTCGTGCTCTACTATGAATAGGGTCTTGTCCACCTTTCCTTTGCAAAAACCATTCTTCTCAAGAAACACAGACAGTGTTTCATACCAAGCTCTTGGTGCTTGCTTAAGTCCATAGAGAGCCTTCAACAGCTTGTAGACTTTGTCTCCTTTGACAAAACCTGGGGGTTGCTCTACATAGACTTCTTCTTCTAGGATGCCATTTAGAAATGCACTTTTTACATCCATCTGATAGACTTCAAAATCTTTGAATGCGGCATATGCGAGGAATAGTCTGATGGCCTCTAATCTTGCAACTGGTGCATAGGTTTCATCAAAATCTATTCCTTCACACTATGCATAACCTTTAGCAACAAGTCTGGCTTTATTCCTAACAACAGCTCCATCTTCATCACTCTTATTTTTGTACACCCATTTGGTGCCAATAACCTTCTTGTAATCTGGTCTGTCTGTTAGTTCCCAAACTTTGTTTCTTTCCATCTGCTCCAGTTCTTCTTGCATGGCATTTATCCAAGAATAATCTTCTAAGGCTTGTTCTGTTGTTTTAGGTTCTATCTGAGACATGAAGCATGAGAACATAGTCATTCCTGCGGGTAGTGTTGACTGTCTTGTCTTAACTCCATCAGTCAGCTTCCAGATGATTTGCTGGATTGGATGGTCTTTGAGCCACTTGGGGATATCGCCTTCTTCTGGGTCTGTTCCCCCTGTTGAATTGCTCTGGTGGATTTCTGCATCAGATGGGTTCTGGTCTCCTTGGTCTGCAACTGGATCAGCTACCGTCTTGTCATCTGCAGGTTGGATCTGATCTGCAGATGAGTCTTTATCAGCTACAGCTGGGTCTTCATCAGCGGCAACTGGATCAGATAGGTTTGGTGTTCCTGTTTGATCTGCAGTTGGGTCTTCAGCAGCTACAGTTGGATCTTCAGGCTGGTCTGCAGGTGAGTCCACCATTCCAGTGTCATGTACAATGACTTCTTCAAGGGTTGCTGATTTGAGCTTGTTCTCAATTAACTCAACTTGCTTCCTGTACTCAACAGTAGATTCATCAAAAACAACATGGGGTGTTTCCTCCACAACTAAGGTTCTTCTGTTAAATACTCTATATGACTTGCTTCTTTGTGAGTATCCCATAAAGAGACCATCATCAGTTTAAGCATCAAAGGCATTTAGTTGTGTTTTACCGTTGTTGTGGATGAAACACTTACAACTAAAAACATGAAAGTAAGCAACAGTAGGAGTTCTATTATTCCAAACCTCATAGGGAGTTTTGCCATGTCTCCCTACTATCATACTCCTGTTCTGAGTATGGCAGGCTGTGTTGACAGCTTCAGCCCAGAACCTCTTGGGCAGGTCCGCTTCTGCAATCATGGACCTGGATGCTTCCTTCAGGGTTCTGTTTCTTCTTTCAGCAACGCCATTCTGCTGGGGGGTCCTGGCTGCAGAGAGCTCATGCTGGATCCCATTCTGATCGCTGTAGTCAGTGATCGCCTTGTTGAGAAATTCTCCTCCTCTATCTGATCTGATCTTGATGATGGCTAGGGATTTCTCATTCTGGATCCTTCTCAGCAGCTCAGGTAGCTTGTTCAAGGTTTCACTCTTCTTATACAGGAAGATAATCCAAGTGTACCTTGAGTAATCATCTACTACAACAAGTGCATGCTTTCGTACGCTTAGTGTCCTTGGCTTGATAGGACCAAATAGATCCATGTGGAGTAGATCTAAGATCCTTGTTGTGAGAGTTGTAGGTTGGACTGGCTTGAATGATGCTCTCGTCTTCTTTCCTTTCTGACATGCATCACAAAGCGCTTCCTTCTTGAATGTTTCACCTGGAAGTCCTCTGACCAGCTTCTGAGAACTAATCTTGTTGATGGCTTTGAAGTTCAGGTGACATAATCTTTTGTGCCACAGCCATCCGTTCTCAGCTACTGTCTTAGATAGAAAACAGGAGTTAGGTGTTCCTGTGTTCCAATTTATCATGTAGACGTCTCTCCTTCTAAATCCTTGTAGCTTCACTTCGCCAGATATGATATCTATCACCATGCATTTCCAGATGGTGAAGACTACTAGATTCTTCTCATCGCAAAATTGGCTATGCTTAGGAGGTTGTACTTGAGCCCTTTGACATAATGAACTTTGGATATTACAATATTTCCTCGGTGCAGCTCTCCAAAGCCCTTTCTTTGTCCTCTAGAGCTATCTCCAAAGGTTACATCAGGACCTCTTTCTTTGGTGTATTTGGACAGCATCTTCTTGTTCCCGGTCATGTGCCTCGAGCATCCAGAATCTACAAACCATTCTTCACCTCCAAAGTTTGAATTTGTGGAGATGTGGTTGTAGTCCTTCCACCTTTTCTGCAATCAGAAAAGCAGAGCTTTAGGTACCCAGATCTGTGTGGGTCCTCTCGGGTTAGATGGTTTCCTGGAGAATTGATTTCTCTTTGGATTGTGAAGGTTGTTATTATTATAACCCTTATAAGGTGTGTGAGGTCGAGGTCTGAATCTCCTGTTGGGATTGTATACTGGATATTCCTCAAAATATTGATAGTGTGGGCCATTTCTAAATCTTGGCTGAGACCATTTATTAAATCTTTGAGGTCTCCACACTTGTTCATTTTGTAAATTAGGATAACCTTGAGGTTTCCATCTGCCCCTCCCATTTTGAAATCTGTTTTTAGGGAGTTGTTGATAATAGTGGGCATGTTGTCTGGGCTGCTGCTTCTGCCTGGGCCATTGCCTAGTCATTTGTCTAGGTGGCTGCCTTATGTACCCTGGCTGCAGCCTAGACTTGTGACTTGGCTGTTGCCTGTTTTTAAATATTGGTTTATATGTAGGCTCAGCAGTCGAGACAATTGTTTCTCCCTTGATAAAAGTGGTTTTAGAACTAGAGGGAGTGTGAGGATCATATCCAAGGCCTGATCTGGAATATAGTGGCCTTTTATTAGTACACAATTCTTCCAGAGTTGAAGACGCCTTCAGGGAGGTTATTTCCTGCGCCTGAGTCTTATTTACCTGAGTCAGCTTAGTAAATTCGGCTTTGACATAAGCAAGTGCAGCTGATTTTTCTTTAAGTAAAACAGTTAGTCGATTTATCTCAGCTGTATTAACATCAGCCTGGTTTTTCAAGTCAGCTGCAGTTATCTCAACCTTATTCAGTTCTGGGCTGAGTTCAAAATCATTTTTCAGCTGCCTATTCTCATCTTGCAGCTGAGTCTTCTCGGCTGATACAGCTAGGTGTGCAGATTTAAGTGTCTCAAAATCTTTAAATAGCTGATTTACAGATTTGTGCAGATCCATATCTTGTGACATGGCTGAACTATTATTTGAACCAGAGGGTTTTGATGTTACCTCTTCATCAGCTAGGTTGGCCATCAGACAATCATACTATTCGTCATCATCTGAGAAGAATCCACTGCTTGATTCTACATGCTCCTGATCTTCTCCGATGAGGGCCTTCCTTCTGTCTTCTTTTCTGCCCACCTCCTTCTTACTCTCGTCCTTCTTAAGCTCATGACATTCGATTTGGATGTGTCCTGTCTTGTGACAATTGTAGCACTCCACCTTCCAGCTTCCGGCTTTCTGGTTCCTTCTGGGATTCTCCTTATAATTTTTCTTGTATTTGGAGTAGTTTTTCCGGAAGTTGCTGAACCTCTGCATTATGAACGCCATTTCTACCTCAAAATCTAATGGATTTGGAGGCTTTACATCAGATATGCTTTTGGTGGGGGACTCGGCTGCAAATGCTATTCCCTTCTCTGCAGGCTCGGTTGAGGATGAACTTGGGATCTCGAACTCATAAGCCTTCAGATCAGAGAACAGCTCTTGGATCTTTATCTTATTAAGATCCTTGGATTCTCTCATGGCCACTGCCTTCATGCTCCATTCAGGATTGAGAGATCTTAGAACCTTCAGCGCCATTTCCCTGTTGCCATAAGATTTGCCGAGGGAGTTGATCTCATTGATAATCTCAGTGAACCTTGTATCCACTTGGTCTATAGATTCGCCATTCTTCATTTTGAAGTTGTCAAATTTTTTAATAGCAATTGACAACTTGTTTTCTTTGATCAGCCCTGTTCCTTCACACATTAAGACTAATGTGTCCCAGATTTCTTTGGCATTCTTGCAATTCTTGATCTTGACCATGGTGGAGTTGTCAAGAGTTTGATATAGCACGTCTCTGGCCCGATTATCAAGATTGGCCAGCTTTCTTTCTTCGGGAGTCAGTTCTGTCCTCTTCTTTGGGATCTTCTCTGGCTTCCCTGCTGCGATCTCCTCTGGAGTGTTGTCCTTCTCGAAGGTGTAAGGACCGTCCTCTATGATGTTGGAAAGTAAAACGCAGCGGAAGCGAAGTTTGGGAAAATATGATTATAGCGTTTTACGCATCTACGAGCATTAGATCTATTTAGGCATGCTAATTAATTAATTACTAAGACTAACAAGCAATTTAAATATTATTTATTATTTATTAATTAAATATGTTGATTAATTAAAATATCCTAATCTAGATCCAAGATCATAGGATATTACCTTTTGAAGCGGTTGGTTATTTCCTTCTTGATCGCCTTGTATTTCTACCTTCAGATCTTCTAGAGTATGATCCGCCTTGAACCGGACGTTGTGTGGGCAACGAGCTACCGGAACTTGCTTGGACACCTATGGATCGGCCGAAACAACTTTGATATGTGATCACTATATTTTTCTTTGCTCTCTAGTATTTTATGAACACTCTTAGCAAATTAATTGTGTTATCTAAATTGTAGAATCAAAGACACAAGTCTAGATCTACAATTAAACACAAGAGGAAAAATTGATCACACAATCTCACCAAGCATGTACAAATCGCCAACACCCCATAATGTCCTATTTATAGGCTCTTGGACTACTACTAGGGATCTAAAGGAGGATTATGGAAGGACTCCCAATTAATTCACCTTACCTTATTAGGACTCTTCCTAATATATGGTGAATCAATTAATATCAACTTAGTCCACTAAAAAGTTGATATTGCACTTCCTACCAAAATCCCAAATTACGAAATTGGGCTCCTTATTAAATATATTATTTCCCGTGTTTAAGATATCGAATGTCCATTAATTAATTATAAGCTACCGACTTTAATTAATTAATATCTTATCCAAGAGTAGTACCACTCGAACCTTATTATTATATCGGAATTAAATCCACCTACAGGGTTTAATATAATAATCATTATCGAGCTCCTCAAGGGGACATCATCAACCCGCACGAGTCGGGACACGATTTCTAGTAATAATAATAATTGTCGTATAAACAATATTATTGCCCAAGATACGAGGCTTATTGAGTCGATCATTTTGACTCTCACCTATGGTAAATCAAAGCAATAATTTTTATAAATACACAATTAAATATTATATACTTAGAATTAAGAAATAATAATTATCCGAGATTTACGTTCTTCTTCTGATCAGAAGACACTATCTCACCTCGATCCTGTTCAACGTATGCAAATACGCTAATGTATGCTAATAGTCAAGACCAACTATACTCAAGCATACACTACAACCCTTTATATAATTTGTCTAATAATTATATAGGTTGTGAACTATTATATTATTTTATAAGGCACCGATAATGTGATCTTCCGTGTGACACCAACACACCACATTATCTACAATATAAAATAATTAGACATTTCATTTGCATAACCATAACGTGAATTAATATGCAAAACATGTGATTAAATATATAATTAATATCATCATAGGTAGTAATAGGGAATTTAGGTAATACAAGCATAAAGTATGCTTTGCAGTATACAATCCTAACAATCTCCCACTTATACTCAAAGCATGCTTTTAAGTATACTACTCTATTACATAGTCTCTCATTTCTCCCACTTATACTCAAAGCAATGCTGCCATACACCGTAATCCCATTCCTTCCACATGCCTTTCAAAAACTTTTGAAGGTAGGCCTTTCGTGAAAGGGTCAGCAAGATTATCTTCCGATGCAACCCTGGCTACAACTACGTCTCCTTCCTTTACGAAGTGTCGTATGATGTGGTACTTGCGGTTGATATGTTTACTTGCTCGATGGGCTCGTGGTTCCTCCGAATTTGCGATCGCACCAAGATATCACAATAGAGTGTAATACCCTTTGGCAAATTGGGAATCACATCTAAGTCTGCAGAAGTACTTGAGCCACACCGCCTCCTTGGCCGCCTCGAGGCCGCCACGTACTCGGCTTCCATGGTAGAGTCCGAGATGCATTTACGCTTCACACTCCTCCAACTAATGGCTCCACCTCCCGTGCTAAACACATAACCCGAAGTAGACTTGGACTTTTCTTTGTCCGATGAAAATCTCGAGTCGTTGTAACCCACCTAAACAGTGTCGTCTGATTGATATACAAGCATGTACTCCTAGTCCTTCTCGTACTTGAGTATGTGCTTGACAAAGAATCCAGTGTCACAGTCTGGGTTCGACCGATATCTAGCACCATGCCCACGGCATGACAGATATCTGGTCTAGTGCAAAGCATAGCATACATGAGACTTCCCACACGGATGCATAAGGAACCATCTTCATGTCATCTATCTCCTTTTGTGTCTTAGGACACATGTTCTTAGATAGTTGAATTCCATGTCCGTAAGGTAGAAAACCTTTCTTGGAATTCTCCATGCTAAAACGCTTCAAAGATCAGACGATATAGGATGCAGGATAAGCACAACATCCTCTTCTTCCGATCACGAAGATCCCGATTCCAAGGATGTGTCTCGCTTCTCCTAGATCCTTCATATCGAATCGCTCGCATACCATACCCGTCGTCCGACAATTCCTTCACGTTGTTTCCAATCAGAAGGATATCGTCCACATACAGTACAAGAAACACCAACACGTTTCCATCGCATTTCTTATACACACAACTCTCACTCGGACATTGGACGAATCCATATGACTGGACTACTTCGTCAAAACGAGTGTTCCAAGATCTAGATGCTTGCTTAAGTCCATAAATGGATTTCTTAAGTTTGCACACCAAGTGCTCTTCTCCTTTAGCAATGAATCCCTCTGCTTGGCGCATATAGATTTCCTTGTCTAGACTCCCATTCAAGAATGCAGTCTTGACATCCATCTGCCAAATCTCCAGATCCAAATGCGCAGCTATAGCTAAAAGAATCTGGATTGACTTAAGCATGGCTACCGGCGAAAAGGTTCATCATAATCGATACCCTCTTTCTGAGTGTAACCTTTCGCAACAAGCCTTGCTTTGAAGGTTTCAAACTTCCCATCACCATCTCGAGTCTCGCCCCTCAGCTCTTCCAGAATTATTTCACTCATGGGCTTGTGACTAATCATATAATCCTCTTCCAGAAATCGGGCATTGGTGCTAACAATGACCTTCTGATCCTGGGGACTATAGAACAAGCCACCTTTCGTTCCCTTAGGATATCCCACAAACACTGCATTTCGCATGCGAGATACCAACTTATCGCTTCCTTATTCAGACATGTGCCGGAGTACTAAATCCGAACATGTCCTAGATCGGCTTACGCCACTCCACGGTTCGTGGGTGTTTTTGAACCGATTTCAAGGCACCAAGTTTAGAATGTACGCCTTGTTTCTAAGGCGTATCCCCAAAACGAAATAGGTAAATCGAGTAACTCATCATTGATCTAACCATTTCCAAAAGAGTCCTATTCCTTCTTTCAAGAACACCATTTTGTTGTGGAGTTCGTAGCGGTGAGTCGGGACGAAATCCCTCATTTGCCAAGAAATCCAAAACTCTCCACTAAGGTATTCGCCACCACGATCGGATCGTAGTGACTTGATACTCTTCCCATGACGCTTCTCCGTTTCACCTTGAAGTCTCGAACTTGTCAAAAGCTTCGGACTTACGCCGCATCAAAAAGATGTATCCATATCTCGAATAATCATCTATGAACGTGATGAAATATTCGAAACCTCCTAGCCTGGATATTCATGGACCACATACATCCGTATGAACCAATTCTAACACATCCCGAGCACGGTTTCCCTTGGTTTTAAAAACATTTTGGTCATCTTACCTTCCAGACAGATTCACAAATTGGAAATGACTCAACTTGGAGATCATCCAATGGGCCATCATCTACCAATCTTTGAATCCTTCTAAGGTTTACATGTCCTAACCGTAAATGCCACGTATATGTTTGGTTTATGCTTGAAGGTTCTTTTCTCTTTTAGGTTTAGACAAAGAGTTAAGTGATTTATACATAGGAGTTTGTGCGGATTAACAATATATAGTCCATCATTAAAAGTACCTCTGCAAATATATTCACCGCTTCTTTTCTTAATAATGGCATCATCATCAAAAGAAATCGAATAACCATCGCATTTTAATTTAGAAAGCGAAATTAAATTCATTCTAAAATCGTACTAATAATACATTATTCGAACTAATAATTTATCATTAATCTTCAACCGCACGACTCCCACCGCAATACCCATAAGCCCGGAATAATCGCCCTAGCTTGATGGTAATCTCGCCCGCACTAAGCCGCTTGGTTACTCGAAAACCATGCGAGTCAAAGCAAACATGATCGGTGGAGCTGAATCAACTATCCACGAAGTGGAAGAACAAGTCGCCAAACATGTTTTGACTACTAGTGCACGAGACATACCTTTCTTAAGAGCGGGCCCGCTTTAAAATGTCCTTTTCGACCGCACTTGTAGCACTTTCCCTTTGGCTTTTGTTCGCCTCGGGTGAGGAGCCTTGCTTTTCACCTTGAGGGTCGCCACTTGCTTCGCCGACTCCGCTTCTTCTTCTTTCCCCATTTGGGTTTGGAGGAAGTCGCACTGCTGCCGCAAGAATTTGATGATAACCTTGTTTGAAGAGACCTTCACAGATCAAGCTCACGAAGTTCCGCCAAACTATATGTCCTACGGTTCATATTGTAGTTGAGGCGAAACCGCCAAAGCTTCTAGGTAAGCCGCCTAAGATAATATCGACTGCGTTTCCGCATCGATAGTAGCCCCCAATATGCTCGATTCGTTCAAATGAGACATCATTTTTAGAACATGATCCCTTACCGGAGTCCCTTCGGACATTTGGGTTGTCATCAATACCCTCATAGCATTTTGTCTAGCCGCCTGGTTCGATGACCAAACATCTCGGTGAGACTTTTCATCATTTCGCGGCCGAACCCATCGTCCGATGTCGATGCCGCAATACATTTGTCGGTGAAGCCAAAATGTAACAATGAGCCATCTCATCGACTTTTTCCATTTCCGAATTCCGCCAACTCTTCGGGAGTGGCATCCGGTTCAGTTCTAGAGGGCTCTCCTCGATTAAGACAAACTTATGCCCCTCAAGATCGGGACAATGTCAAGATTTCTTTTCCAATCGGCAAAGTTAGTGCCATCTAGTTTATTTTCTTTGAGAATAACATGAGTGGATTGAAAGACATCTGAGAATAAAAATTAAAACATTCATCACATAATGCATAGCAAAATATATCGAAAAACCTCAAAAAACACAATATATATGCTAGCAACCAACACCTCAAAAAATCCAAACATGCAAGCCACGATCGTGTGGACGTTTACACATACATTTTTCAAGTAGAGTTTTACGTCTTTAATTTTACTATCTAGTCAAATTACGTTATGACAAGTAAAATTAATAGTTGGTTCCTCTTGGCCATGTATTAATTAACATAGACTCCGATGGGGAGCTTATTAATTAATACACCTAAGTGAACACCATAATTTAACATCCTTAAAATATTATCTTTTAAATAATAGTCCTACAGATGGAGAGGTCCTATCATAAAAAGTAATATTTACCTTATGTTATCATTTTGAAATTTAAAACTAGTGAACCTATAATTAGCACATCCGATATGGAGGAAGACTCTAATGTCAACGCGCATGCTAATTACTTCACAATTTAAATTAATTATGGAGGCCAATTTGATTTTAATTAAAATAAAAATCAATTTAATCACTTAGTTATTTTAGCCTTAAGGTTTTTAATTTTCTCGTCCTAACATGCAAGGAAACATATCACGATACATCCATACATGCCATACATCAAAACAATAAAACCAAAATAAAGCATGGATAATTAATTATCCAATTATCATGGTCTTCTTCCTTGAGTTGAATCCGAGAAAATCTTGGCTCGATCTCTCCCATCAATCAAGCATCTCGTCGCTTCTCCCGTAGGGTCGTGGATTTTTCAAAATATTAAAATTTTACTTTTATACAAAATTAATTACATAAAAAAAAATTTAATTTTAAATCCCGACTTCCAGTGACGCAACGAACGGCGGCCAACGGACCGGACCAAAATCGATTTACCGGCCCGAACAATAACGGCCGACCAGTGCCGCAGACCGGCAAATGCTGGCCAGCCGCGGCAGACCTCTTCTTGCCGCGGCAGATTGTCATTGCCGCGGCTCGCCAGCGATCCGGTTACTGCTCGCTCTATTTCTTCGTGATCCGTCTTTTCCAATTCGATTACAATTTTATACGAAATAAAATACATCGAAATTACATCAAGATTACACGAAAAATAAAACCACCTAGAACTACCCATGGATTTTCTCACGGAAAACCATTACATGCCTCAAAACGGCCAAACCAACAATTGCATAATTAATAAAAAAATAAATAAATAAATGCACCATTCATATAAACCATGATAATTGGATCATATCACATGCAAGAACACATCTAGCAAAATATTCCAACATCAAAATATATGAATATTTAAATTGCTATCAATTAATCACTAAAATTAATTAAAATAGCAAAAGCCTAAAAATCCGGCTCCGATACCAATTGTTGGAAAGTAAAACGCAATGAAGCGAAGTTTGGGAAAATATGATTATAGCGTTTTACGCATCTACGAGCATTAGATCTATTTAGGCATGCTAATTAATTAATTACTAAGACTAACAAGCAATTTAAATATTATTTATTATTTATTAATTAAATATGTTGATTAATTAAAATATCCTAATCTAGATCCAAGATCATAGGATATTACCTTTTGAAGCGGTTGGTTATTTCCTTCTTGATCGCCTTGTATTTCTACCTTCGGATCTTCTAGAGTATGATCCGCCTTGAACCGGACGTTGTGTGGGCAACGAGCTAGGAACTTGCTTGGACACCTATGGATCGGCCGAAACAACTTTGATATGTGATCACTATATTTTTCTTTGCTCTCTAGTATTTTATGAACACTCTTAGCAAATTAATTGTGTTATCTAAATTGTAGAATCAAAGACACAAGTCTAGATCTACAATTAAACACAAGAGGAAAAATTGATCACACAATCTCACCAAGCATGTACAAATCGCCAACACCCCATAATGTCCTATTTATAGGCTCTTGGACTACTACTAGGGATCTAAAGGAGGATTATGGAAGGACTCCCAATTAATTCACCTTACCTTATTAGGACTCTTCCTAATATATGGTGAATCAATTAATATCAACTTAGTCCACTAAAAAGTTGATATTGCACTTCCTACCAAAATCCCAAATTACGAAATTGGGCTCCTTATTAAATATATTATTTCCGTGTTTAAGATATCGAATGTCCATTAATTAATTATAAGCTACCGTGACTTTAATTAATTAATATCTTATCCAAGAGTAGTACCACTCGAACCTTATTATTATATCGGAATTAAATCCACCGCAGGTTTAATATAATAATCATTATCGAGCTCCTCAAGGGGACATCATCAACCCGCACGAGTCGGGACACGATTTCTAGTAATAATAATAATTGTCGTATAAACAATATTATTGCCCAAGATACGAGGCTTATTGAGTCGATCATTTTGACTCTCACCTATGGTAAATCAAAGCAATAATTTTTATAAATACACAATTAAATATTATATACTTAGAATTAAGAAATAATAATTATCCGAGATTTACGTTCTTCTTACAAACAAGATGTAAGACACAATCTCACCTCGATCCTGTTCAACGTATGCAAATACGCTAATGTATGCTAATAGTCAAGACCAACTATACTCAAGCATACACTACAACCCTTTATATAATTTGTCTAATAATTATATAGGTTGTGAACTATTATATTATTTTATAAGGCACCGATAATGTGATCTTCCGTGTGACACCAACACACCACATTATCTACAATATAAAATAATTAGACATTTCATTTGCATAACCATAACGTGAATTAATATGCAAAACATGTGATTAAATATATAATTAATATCCTCATAGGTAGTAATAGGGAATTTAGGTAATACAAGCATAAAGTATGCTTTGCAGTATACAATCCTAACATATGATGCACCACATGTCATCATGGATCGAAGATAAGTGTGCCTGCATCCTTATCTTCCAAAGATCATACTCGTCAACTGAAAACACATGTAGTCTAGAATGCATGTGTTCCATTATAAAATGAGAGTAAAGATATATCTCTGATATAGATCTGGTTCGTGAAATAAATGAACCAACCTCTCTTATACCACTTGTAGGTCACAAGTCGTCCAGGAATAAGTCTAGAGGGTGGGTGAATAGACTTATTGAAACTCTTAAACTCTATTTATCTAAGAGTAAGTTTCTTCAGCTGATGGATAAACAAATGACTTAGAGTTGTTTATTCTTAATACGTGCGGAAGTCAGTTGATGACGAATACAAAACAACTAATGAAACACTTAACGATGAATGCAGCAGTTAAAGTATGATGCTATAAAACAGTAAAATACGCAGGCAATTATAGTGGTCTCAGAGGTGGGGTAATCCTCTACTAATCCATTTTTCTCCAAACCAGTTGGAGATGAATTCACTATAATTTTCAACCAGTGATAAATATTACAGTGATTCAACCAAACTACAACAGCTTCCAACCAGTGGAAATCCGTGCCGTTGTAACACACTTGACTGCCTTGCACCTCTTGATTCTCGATCCTTGGATGCCTTTACAGTTTCTAACTTCAACCAGTGAAGTACCCCGAACTCAGGATTTAAGACACGAGTTTTTGTCTTCTCCAACTAAGAGCTTCTTCAAGTATGAACTTTTTAGAACGGCTCTTTTCACGATGCTGTATTTCGCTTTTAGATTGCTTGAATGCTTTGATATCTTGAAAGTATGTTCGCACCGGTAGTTGCTCAAATTCAAATCTTCGGATATATATAGGTGTTGATCCTTTGAGCAATTCTTCATAGCCGTTGCAAATCTGTAACAAATCAGTCCGTTGGAGGGAGACTTCTTTGTTTATTCTTTTCTGAACGTTGCAAAGCTGGATTCCCATATTTTAATCAATCTTCCGACCGTTGTGAAGACTTTGCATGTGAGGCGCCGAATCTTTTGATTATAATACGATTAAAGTCTTCAAGGTGGGTCTGGATGAATTATTTAATTCATATCATTTTGCGGGAATCCCTCCAATTTGTCTCTTCACGTTGCATGTAACTTTCCGTAATACTTGACTTTTCAACGCATGCTGACGTGGACTTGGAGTACTTGGCTGATCTCAAGTAGGCTGATGTGAGTTAACTTCTCTGCAGTCTGGACCTCTCTGATGTTCACTGTTTGGAACTCGCCTGATCAGATGACTTGTCTGAGGTATCTTGACTGCAGTCTGGTCAAACATCCCTGATGATTTTTGTTGACCAGAACTTCTCTGACTTGACTCGGTTGTACCTCTCTGATGAACTCAGCTGATCTCTAGTACTTAGCCGATTTTTAGCCTAACTTGTTTTGGCCTATTGAAGATACTCATTTGGTTCTTCTTTACATTTTGCCAAGTTTTACACTTAACATAATTTGGCCTATGGAAGATACTCATTTGGTTCTTCCTTATATTTTTGCCAAGTAATAAACATATTAATGACATCATCAAAATCTAACAAGTATTCCTAACAGCTGGACCAACGTTCTTCCCGCCTTGTGTAGTTGATGATTGATTGTTATTTGGTAAGCTTATTTTTAATGCAATTATAGGCTTGTAGCTCATGTTCTACCATTTAGCTTTTATGAACTACCATGGGTACTTTCATGAAATTCCGCACAGAAGCTCTCAAGAATAGGGTAGTAGGTCATTGGACTAATCATGATATTACTTGCACAATTGTGGTGCCTGACTGCCTGCTTAGTGCAAAAGAGACTACAATTCCTATATTGCGTAAAATTTTCTATTTTCCTTGTTATATTATGAGATTGTGATGCAAATTTAAATTAATTTTTATTTTTCAGGTACAATTTTGTTATATCATGAAGGGATTTTGGCTCATGCAACATGGATTTGATGGTGGGATTATGCTGCGAAGTGGAAATTTAAAACTTTGTCTGAAATTTGAAATTGAGTTTTTAGTTTAATGTTTAATCTGAAATTGTCAGGATTACAGACTTATTTGAAATTTTAGATGTTAGATTAATTTGAAATCGCTAGAATTGTAGACCTATATTATATGTTTAGATTGTTTATTGAAATTGTTCAAAATCATCGCTTTTTTTTTTCTTTTCATAATATTATTTTTATGAGATGTTCTAGCTTAGGCTTGGCCTAATTGTTGAGGAACCGAAACAGGTACCGAACCGCTCAATCCCGAAATCGAAAATCGATGGAACCGTACCATTTGGAACCGAGTCGTTGTGGTTTAAGATCTTAAGAACCGAATATTTATGGTTCGGTTCCGGTATTACCCTAATCCCGAATCATCCCGTATCATGCTCACCTCTATAGCGTACGCTATACTCACTGGTTAGCGTGCGCTAATTACGTGTAAGTACATGCATGCATTAACATCAATAGAATCATACACTCGCCAATACTGGACCATGAAATACGGAGGATCATACTCTGATTAATAATACGACATATGCAATGTCACAAGGTTCAAATACAGATAAAATACATATCAAATATCCGGGTATTACACATCTAATATGCATAAAAATACCATTTGTAAGTAAATGCAGTTCGTCCAATAAATATTCCATACATTTATTATTCGCGGCCGCATTATCTAGAGAAAGAGAAAGCACTTTATCCAAATATATTAAATTCCTTACAACAATCAATTATTCTATCTTTAGATTTTTAGCGGTATGTGATTCTTCCATAATACCAAAAGCAATAATACATTTTTCTATCACATATTCAGTTCCAATCCAATGAACCGTAATACAAAGATAAGGTTCACCAGTTGGAGAAGTCCAACAATCACTAGTAAGACATATACAACCTTCAAGTCTTTTAAAAAATTTAATTAATTGAGTATATTGAATGTAATATTGTTGTTGAATACGATGTTTAATAGTATTCCTTGGTATTCTTCTATATGTCGGTTGCATTAAAGTCCTAGTCATAATTTCTTAATTTTCACCATCACCATGACTTAAAGGCAATTCATCAAGAGTAACATATTTAGAAAATCCGTCAATTAATTTTTGTTGATCGTAAACGAAAGGCATACCTCCATCGGGTGCTTTTGAGAAATAGTCGGATATCGTAAACCAATCGCTTTGTGACCCGGTGGCAAGTCGGTAAGTTGCCACATTTTGTTTTTCACGATTGCATCCAACTCCATTTGCATGGCCTCCCGCCATGGTTTAAAGGTAACCGCCTCTTTAAAATTAAAGGGTTGATCCGCTACAATCATTAACAATTCTCCGAGTTCTAGGATCACATTTTCGGCATCTTCATAGATATCAACAAGTGAATGGAATCCCCTCGGCCCAACCTCGCTTGAAGGGCTTTCCGTGTCGATCAAGATTGAAGAAAATGGGGCTAAAGAAAGAGTATGTGGGGCTGATTCGGGGTGGATAGATTCAATATATGGGCTGTCCGGGTTTACTGGGTCGACTCCGGGGCTATCCGGGTGCTCCGGGTTGACTTTGGGGATGTTCGGCTCGATTATTGTGAATGTTTTAGGGGTCGAGTCTTCTTCTTCATTGTTTTTGTACCAATTCCATCCTTCGTTTTCGATAAAAACAACATCGCGACTAACCCGCAATTTTCGGCTCTCCGGATCAAATAATCGATTTCCTTTTGTTCCATCTTCTACCACAAGATACACCATTTTCTTGCTTCGGTCCTCAAGTTTATTTAAATGACCACCTACAACTTTGGCAAAGACAACACAACCAAAAACCTTTAAATGTCCAAGGTTTGGTTTTTTGTCAAACCAAGCTTCATACGGCGTGATGTTGGGAAGCGCTTTTGTAGGTAAACGGTTGAGAAGATAAACCGCATGTCTAATGGCTTCTCCCCAAAATTCACTCGGTACATTTTTTCCTTTAAGAAGACTCCTTGCCATATCCATAACGGTACGATTTCGCCTTTCTACAACTCCATTTTGTGGAGGCGAATATGGTGTCGTTCCATTTTCTTCAAGAAATAATGAGAATTCTTGTGACGTAAACTCTCCCCCTCGATTCGTACGAAGTGTCTTTAATTCATAGCCCGGACTTTTTTCGACCATCAAATTGAATCGTTTGAAAGCACCCAATGCCTCAAACTTCCCGGATAACATATAAACCCACATCCACCGACTATAATCATCTACCAAAAGAAGAAAGTATTTGCTTACTCCAATAGAGGTGGGTGTGACCGTACCGCATAAGTCCGCATGGACAAGTTGTAGTGGTTTTCGAGCTCGAAAAATTGCTTGGTTCGGGAATGGAATTCGGGTTTGCTTTGCTAGAACACACCCTTCACACACTTGATTTGGATGTTTAATCCTTGGAACTCCGGTTGCCATATTCCTTTCGGACAACTTCTTTAACGCGGGAAAGTTAATGTAACCAAGTCTAGAATGCCATATCCAAGCCGGTTCGTCCTTCATGGCTAAAAGGCATGTTGGTCTACCGGTTCTTAAAGGAGATTTATATAACCGGTTTGCGGACCTTTGAACTTTCAAGAGTAGGATTTTATTTCTGTTGAACAGCTTCAAAACCAACACGTCCATTATTACCCGACTCCATTCCTCCGTCATTTGTCCAAGACTAATAATATTATTTTTTAGACTTGGAATGAAATATACCTCATTAAGGAGCCTTTGGTCGCCATTTTTACTATCGAATAAAATCGACCCTTTTCCCAAAATAGCAACAGTCGAACCATCGCCAAATCTCACGTGACCCATAATGTTCTCATCTAGCTCGTGGAACTTCGAGCGGTCTCCAGTCATATGGTTGCTAGCACCGTTGTCGAGATACCACACCTTGGATTCAATCCGACTTTCTCCCGACGCAAGAAGATTGACACAAATCTTCTTCTCTAACGAAAATTGTCTGGGCTTGAATTCTTGTGAGATTGCCATCATTAAAATGGGTTCGTCGTCGTTGGCTTGGGTGAGGTTCGCCTCCTCACCGCAGTTCTTTTCCGGGCACTCTGATGCATAATGACCAAATTTTTCACATCTAAAGCATTTTCCTTTGCTTTTATCTTTTTTATAGTCATTTCGGTTTGCATTGGATTCACGGCCACCTCCTCGGCCATGCCCACGACCTCGGCCTCTACCCCGGCCTCGGCCACCATGACTTCCTCTATCCTTCGAGGTGGATGACAAGTTTCCCTCATTGGTTTTCTTGGATCGTGATACCCACTCGGCATGAGTAAGCAACAAGGAAGGTCCTTCTCCTTGTTCACCATAACCCCGAAGTCTCTCTTCATGGGTTTTTAGACGACCCACAACCTCTTCCACAGTCATATTTTTTAAATCTCCAAATTGTTCGATACATGTTACGATTTGCATAAATCGTATCGGAACGGCTCGAAGGAACTTCTTCACCACCGTAACCTCCTCAATTTTTCACCCAAGGATCGAATACCGGTCACAATGGTATTTAATCTTACGAAAAAATCATCCACCGAGTCACCATCTTTCATTCGGATAACCTCGAAGTAACTTCTCAAGGTTTGTACTTTAGCCTCCTTGACCCGATCGGCGCCCATGTGCATCATCTTGAGTGTTTTCCATGCTTCTTTTGCCATGTCCTTCTTGGCTAACATAAGCAGCACGTCCTCCGGAATCGCTTGATAGATAGCCGCAAGAGCCATCCGATCTTTTCGTTCTTCCACTTCTGCATTTTGAACTGCATCCCACACTCCTTGTGCTTGCAAGTTCACTCGCACTTTTATAGCCCACACCGAGTAGTTTAATTTCGTAAGCATTGGATAGTGTAACGTAACACTACCATTCCTCTCCGCTTTTTGAACACCATCACCTTCGAGGTTTTCCATCATCAACCTTGGCATATATTTCGGCATATACTAACCACTGCTCTGATACTACTTGTTAGATGCAAATATTGAATGGTAAATAAAATGTTCAAGGGATGCTGATAGAAGAGCTCAAGAAAATATATAGAGTTTAGTTTTACGAAGTGTTACTCTTTGATAAAATGAAAGAAAGGGATTACAATCTTATTTTTTTGGATATATGAAAGGCTTCTACAATACTTGTATTTATAGCCTAACAAATACTAATAGTTTAATAAAATACAAATGCAAATTCAAACATATCTGTCTATTTTCAAAGAGAAAATTTCAATGCCAGAATGTTTGAATCCTTTGTTTGAATGTTTGAATCTCCTTTGGCCAATCTTGACCAATCTTAGCAATATTCAAATGAAGCTTCTGGTTTACTTTCACATATTTCGGGATACTTGGTCCTTCTTTTTCAGGAACTTCCCCGAAGGTTATCTGAGATTTTAAGATCGAGGTTCAACGAAGTGTGTAGGGTCGCTGATATTTTTTGTCCATCCAAATGCGACCTGGACGGGAAACGCTTTGGTTTTGTGCGTTTTGCTCGTCGAGATGTGAAAGACGTGGAAGCCCTGTTGGACCAACTCAATAACGTGTGGACCGGAAGCTACAAACTTAGAGTGTTTCTCTCTAAGTTTGCTCCACATCAAAAGGAAAACCTCCCTAGCAAACCTCAAACAATCATAAAAAATACAGGGCTTAGGATTCCAGGCAGATCGTATAAAGATGCAATAATGACAGAAAAGACGGAGGAAAACAGGAGGATGTTTATCCTGAGGTGGTAACTGAAAAATCCTTCTCCTTCATTACAAAATAGGAAGAGAGAAAATGGTGTTGAATAATTTTGAAAATGATTACTTGAAAAATAATTGAAAATATATATATATATATATCGAATATATAATATATAAGCCCTGCAGAAAATTTGTTAGCAAAACGAAATCCGCCGATCACGTATATAAAACGGAAGATTCGCTGTTGAGTCCAGATAATCTGTCTCCTTAAGCAAATTCGTCCTCACCACGGTGTATGACGTCTGCCTCTCAGGATAAAACAACAACTCGATGTAACGGATCTGTGATCCGCTGTACCCTCAACGAACTAGAACAAATCTGTCTACTATCAACGACCGAAAGAGAATGAGAAACGAAGAAGAAAATTATCTGACTGAGAAGGGTCTGAAATTCGTACGTGTATTTTTTGTGTATAAAAAACGAGCCCCTCAAGCCGGGTATTTATAGGTGAAGGCTGGAGGAGGTTGTGTGCTGGAAGAACTCTATACCGATCAGAGTTGGTATCTGGATGAACTCTAAACCGACCTGGTCTGTTTAGTTCGATAATTATCAATTAAATTGATATTTATCCGTATCCATATTTATCCGGATCCGAAAATTCGGAATTTATAATTGAGGTATTTTCGGTAAAATAAATTTATTTACCAAATAAAATTGCAGTAAAAAGATAACTTCGAGATGCCGAGACATTTCGCCCAAATCGCCCTTCGATCGAGATCAAGACCGAGACCGACCCGACCCGACCCGACCCGAGCCGGCCGACCGGACGGACGGACGGACGGCGGCGGCGGCGGCGCGCGTGTGTGTGTGTGCGCGAGGGATGCCTAGTTATACATCTACACATGTCTCATTTTTTGAACATGCCTTTGTCCACATCTCCTTTTATACTCACAATTTCTTCCTTCTTTTTGCAATGTGGGATAGCATCCCAAACCCATTTCTAAAGGGTTCACTTTGGAACATTATATCTCATTCATACCTCAATCATTTTGAGTGTTCGTATATGTTTTGGAAACCTCGTACGGAGTACTACGTATTCCAACTAAGTCCCGACTTTAACTCGTAGTCGAGCTCACTCAAAATTTCCTCTCAAGTGGGCTGCTCAAAACAGCCCATTTTCCTTCATTTTTCCAACATTTCCAACAATCCCCCACATGAATGAGATTGATGGTCCAGCAGCACACGTCAGACACGGAGTTGACTTGGTGATAGTTACTACGGTTAGGCATTGCATAGGATAGGTAGAGTATGCTCCTTGAACCTTCCATCGAAAAGATATATTCTCTTTACTGGCTAGACAGTGTGACTAGATGCCTTTGAACTGTCCGACCGCTTGTGTAAATGATCGTATATCCTTCACAAGTGCCCTTCCTGATTTGTTCTGTTCTCATTATTGTGCCCATTTTGGCCGTGGACACCGTCCTAGTTCTGTGAGAGTTTCTAAAGAATTGTGCCTTAGCAATTCTCCTTTGAAGCGGCCCCTCTTCTCTCTAACATAGGTGATTCTCTTTAAGTGTTTTGAGTAAACCCGTATTTTACTCCACCCGACTATACGTTTTCGACTTAAGAATCATTAAAAGCATAGGCTTAACCTCTCCCTACGGATATCACTGTTTTCATCCTAGGAATGGTCGGTTCGGGGTAACCCCCACTGTGATCGTGCCCATTTTTATGGATTGGTTGTCCCATTGAACCTAGATCTTGGGATCTCCAGTCAGCTTAGGTTGAGTATCCTCCATAAAACCATTAGCTCAAGGCAATAGACCCATTCCTCTTGATGATTTATCAACAAGGTCTCTTGATAACCCTTTGCTTAGCGGATCCACAATGTTATCCTTTGATGACACATAATCAATAGTGATAACTCCTGTTGATATCAATTGTCTAATGGTATTATGTCTCCTCCTTATGTGACGAGACTTACCATTGTACATTACGCTCTGTGCCCTGCCAATCGCAGATTGACTATCGCAATGAATACATATTGCGGTCACAGGCTTTGCCCATCTTGGAATATCTTCTAGAAAATGGTGCAGCCATTCTCCCTCTTCTACACATTTATCTAAGGCTATAAACTCGTATTCCATCGTTAACCGAGATATAAGTGTCTGTTTCGAAGATTTCCATGCCACTGCTGCACCGGCTAGTGTGAATAAATATCCGCTTGTAGACTTGGAGTATTTTATATCAGATATCCAATTTGCATCACTATATCCTTCAAGTACTGCTGGATATTTGGTATAGTGCAGCCCATACTCTCGAGTACCCCTTAAGTATCTTAGTACCCTTATGATCGCCTTCCAGTGATCCTTTTCGGGGTTGCTCTCGTTTATCTACTTAGTCTACTAACTGAGTAGGCTATGTCTGGTCTTGTACAGCTCATCAAGTACATCAGACTTCCTATTATGCGTGAGTATTCAAGTTGAGATACTCCTTCACCCTTATTCTTGGATAGTCTCAAAGTCATATCCGGGGTTTTGGCTGTGCCCGAGTCATCCTTATTAAATCTTTCAAGGATTTTGTCCACATAGTGGGCTTGACTCAGCATGAGACCTTCCGACGTTCGTGTGATTTTAATCCCTAAAATTACATCTGCGAGTCCCATATCCTTCATATCAAATCTCGACCTCAACATGTCTTTGGTTGATTTGATTATTCTTTCATTCCTGTCGGTAATGAGCAAGTCATCTACATATAGACACAAAATGACATAGCCATCTTTTGTGTCTTTCACATATACACATTTGTCGGATTCATTAATTTTGAATCCACCGCTTATCATGACATGATCAAATTTTTCATGCCACTGTTTTGGTGCCTGCTTCAATCCGTACAAAGATTTTACTAGCTTGCATACTTTCCTTTCTTGTCCAGGATCAGAGAACCCCTCGGGTTGTTCCATGTAGATTTCCTCTTCTAAGTCCCCATTAAGAAAGGCAGTCTTAACATCCATTTAATGAACTTCTAAGTCTCGTAATGCTGCGATGGCAAGTATCATCCTGATGGAAGTTATTCTCTTCACAGGAGAGTAAGTATCAAAATAGTCTAGGCCTTCACGTTGGTTATATCCCTTCGCTGCGAGCCTAGCCTTATATTTATCAACTGCTCCATCTTTCAATTTCTTCTTGAAAATCCACTTATTTCCTAATGGTTTACACTTATGAGGTAATTCCACTAGTTCCCAAGTATGATTCTGTAATATAGAATCAATCTCTTCTTTGATAGCCTCCTTCCATAGAGGTCCATCCGTCGAGCTTACAGCTTCTTTGTAAGTCTGAGGAGTCTTTTCGAGCGAGTAGGTGATGAAATCTGGTCCGTAAGATTTCTCCGTCCTTTGTTGCTTGCTCCTTCTAGGTTCGTCCTCATTATCCATTATTTGGTCTTCATTATCTTCATCCATTAGTTCAGAAGTCTGTTCGGATGAGATAAGGGGTTCACTTGCAGTCTTGCAAGGAAAGATATTCTCAAAGAATGACGCATTTTCCATAATCGTATTCTTGTGAATCTCAAGCACTTTGGATTCATGCACAAGAAATCGGTAAGCATTGCTGTTGTGTGCATATCCAATGAAAATGCAGTCAACCGTTATTGGGCCTATTTTAACTTTCTTAGGAGTATGTATCAGCACATTTGCTAGACGCCCCCACACTTTCATGTAATTGTAGGAAGGCTTGACTCCTTTCCACAATTCATAAGGTGTTTTGTCTCCGTTCTTACGGCATATCTTGTTTAAGAGATAATTCGCCGTTAAGATGGCTTCTCCCCACATATTTTGCGGCAGACCTGAATTTAGTAATATCGCGTTCATCATCTCTTTCAGAGTGCGATTTTTACGTTCTGCCACGCCATTTGACTGTGGTGCATATGGGGCACTGACTTCATGAATAATCCCATGTTGCGAGCAAAATTCGCCAAATGGTTCCACATATTCACCTCCACGGTCACTCCTCAAAACTTTTATCTTAGCATTCAATTGATTCTCAACTTCCGTTTTATAGAGAACGAATTTTTCTATGGCTTCATCTTTGTTTTTAAGCAAATATACATAGCAATATTTAGTACAATCATCCACGAAAGTAATAAAATATTTATTTCCACCTCTAGTTTGAACAAACTTCAAATCACATAGGTCGCTATGTATTAATTCTAAAGGTTTGGTGTTTCTTTCCACTTGTCGGAATGGAGATCGAGTTAATTTTGCCTCTACACAAGTTTCACACTTGTGGTTTAAATCAATTTTAAACTTTGCTATGTGTACTAATGCAATTAGTCTACGCATTGAATTAAAATTAACATGTCCTAATCTAGCATGCCATAAATTAGGAGACTCAAGCAAGTAAGTAGAAGAATTCTTCATTTCATTATTTTTTATAGTCATTACATTGAGCTTAACTAGCCCATCACAATCATATCCCTTGCCTACAAACACACCATTTTTCGACAAAATAACTTTATCGGACTCGAAAATTGTTCTAAAGTCATGCTTCATCAACAAGGTACCAGAAATAAGGTTCCTTCGAATATCAGGCACATATAACACAGGTTTAAGAGTCACTTCCTTTCCAGACGTCATCTTTAAGATCACCGTGCCTTCGCCCAAGATAGTTGAGGTTGCAGAGTTTCCCATATACACTATATCACCGGCATCAGTTTCTATCAATGAGGAGAACATTGATTTGTTGGCACATATATGCCTAGTTGCTCCAGTGTCAATCCACCACTCTTTGGTATTTGAGCCAACTAAGTTCACTTCGGAGATCATAGCACATAAGTCAAGATTTTCCACTTGCTCGGTAATCAGATGTGCTGCATTACCTTCATTTTTCTTTGGTTTCTTTGGCAACCTGCAGTCAGCCGCCCTATGACCCATCTTTTCGCAGTTGTAGCATTTACCAAGGAATTTTTCCTTCTTTTTCCTAATTCCTCCTTTAGGTCCCAGCTTGGTTCCCTTTCCATTATTGCCTTTCTTGGATGTCTGTCCAGTTTCCACAACATTGGCCTTTGGCACAGCAGCAATTACCTTCTTCTCTGATCCTCGGTTGTCTTCCTCTATGCGAAGTCTAACGATCAGATCTTCCATGCTCATCTCCTTGCGCTTGTGCTTGAGATAATTCTTGAAATCTTTCCAAGTCGAGGGCAGTTTTTCGATCACAGCAGCCACTTGGAAGGATTCGCTAATGATCATTCCTTCAGCATGGATTTCGTGAATAATCACTTGTAGCTCTTGTACCTGACTCACTACTGTCTTGGAGTCGATCATCTTGTAATCGAGAAACCGTCTAACAATCCACTTCTTGGCACCGGCGTCCTCGATCTTGTACTTATGGTCTAGTGAGTCCCATAACGCCTTAGCTGATTTAGCACTGTTGTACACGTTGTACAATGAATCGGCAAGGCCATTCATCACATAGTTCCGACACAGATAGTCGGAAGTTTTCCAAGCGTCAATGGCCATCAGAGTTGTTGGTCACTGTCTTCGTCGAGACAAGCCTAGAGTAGTCAGATAGAACATCATCTTCTGCTGCCATCTCTTGAAATTTGCCCGTTGAATTTCTCTGGTTTGTCCGCATGGTTGATCGGAACCGAAACCGAATTAGTTATCAGAACCGAGGCCGAGTGGTTCACTGAACCCAATCCAGTTAGAGGCGCACCTCCAGTCGCTGAACCCGAGCCAATTTTCTGAGGCGCACCTCCAGAAACGTCCGTGGACATTGTTTGATTTTGAGAATCCATATTGATTAGCTTTTCGAAAATAGATCTGTTTTAATCAAGTAAAAAAAATTTGCTTTAAGATTGTTGAATAATTTTGAAAACGAATACTTGAAAAATAACATAATATATATACATATATATATAAATATAATATATATAAGCCCTGCAGAAAATTTGTTAGCAAAACGAAATCCGTCGATCACGTATATAAAATGGAAGATTCGCTGTTGAGTCCAGATAATCTGTCTCCTTAAAGCAAATTCGTCCTCACCACGGTGTATGACGTCTGCCTCCCAGGATAAAACAACAGCTCGATGTAACGAATCTGTGATCCGCTGCACCCTCAACGAACTAGAACAAATCTGTCTACTATCACCGACCGAAAGAAAACGAGACACGAAGAAGAAAATTATCTGACTGAGAAGGCTAGAGGAGGTTGTGTGCTGGAAGAACTCTATACCGATCAGAGTTGGTATCTGGAGGAGCTCTAAACCGACCAGATCTATTTAGTTCGATAATTATCAATTAAATTGATATTTATCCGTATCCATATTTATCCGGATCCGAAAATTTGGAATTTATAATTGAGGTATTTTCGGTAAAAATAAAATTTTTTTACCGAATAAAATTGCAGTAAAAAGATAACTTCGACATGCGGAGACAAATCGCCCTTCGACCGAGTCGAGCCGAGCCGGCCAGGCGGCGGCGCGCGTGTGTGTGCGCGCGAGGGGCGCTTAGTCACACATCCACACATGTCTCATTTTTTGAACATGCCTTTGTCCACATCTCCTTATATACTCACAATTTCTTCCTTCTTTTTCCAATGTGGATAGCATCCCAAACTCATTTCTAAAGGGTTCACTTTGGAACATTATATCTCATTCATACCTCAATCATTTTGAGTGTTCTTACATATTTTGGAAACCTCGTACGGAGTAGTACGTATTCCAACTAAGTCCCGACTTTAACTCGTAGTCGTGCCCACTCAAAATTTCCTCTCAAGTGGGCTGCTCAAAACAGCCCATTTTCCTTCATTTTTCCAACATTTCCAACAAATGGTTGGATAAATGTTTCGTAGCGCTCCTCAAAAAGGAGTTTTCGTGGGAGATTCACGGAGAGGAAATTCAGAGAGAATGGGACAACAAATTAAAACTTAGTTTTGTTGGGGATAATACAGTTTTGATACATAATTTGAGCAATATCCCAATGAACAAATTGTTTGATGAATTGGATGAGTGGCTGTCTTTTCGGTTTGATTGGCATCACCCATGGAAGGAGAAGGATGCATGCAACCGAAGATTAGTATGGACTCAGATGGTTTGGATCCCTTTTCATGCGTGGAGTACCAGATTTTTTAGATTGGCAAGTGCGTTTATCAGAACATTTGTTAAATTGGACGCTGCATCGGAAAATAAGATTAGAATGGATTGTGCGAGGATTCCCATCTCCATATAGGCATTATTTCCGGAATATAGGTTCGGAACAGGGAGGGACGCGGCACACTTCTCCTGCGCCGCGGCACACAACTCTGCGTCAAACGGAAATGGGACTGTACTCCGGGCCGCCGCATAAGCTTTCCGCGCCGCGGCCTCTGGATCCCTCCTCACCTTCATCAAGCTGCTGTACTCCGGGCCGAGGCACAAGCCCTGCGGGCCGCTGCCCCCTGGGACTTTTTTCTCGGCCAATTGCTGAGTGTGCCGCGGCACACCTTGCTCGGGCCGCGGCACCCGAAGTCAACGGGCGCGAGTTCCTTCCTTTTTAGTTAGATTTTTGCTGCGTTTTTGTGAGGGAAACATCACTTCACCCTTGAGAAAGAATATACATGAGAGAGAGAGAGAGAGCAAAGGAGAGAAGAAAAATAGAGAGATATACTTGTTCGATTTTCTGGAGTTGTACCGATTGGATCGTCGTGATATATTGACAAGAGCTTGGTAGCGATTGGGCAAACCTTTTCACCGGAGTAGATCGAGGTTTTTGAGTCCGGAAGTTTGGGTATTTTGTCATCTTTTTGTGTAAGCTATTTACGGAGTTTTTCTTTCTCGATCTTGTTGTTGTGTATTCCAAATACTTGAATATTGTTTATTACCAAGTATTTGAAGATTATTGTGGTATACATCTAGTTTGTACTAGTTTGTACTAGGACGAATCGTGTATTGTGAATTGGTGATAGTGGATTTAGACGGTTTCGGTCTCGTGGTTTTTACTCTCGTCTTGAGAGGTTTTCCACGCTAAAAATTGTGTCTCGTTGTTTATCGTTTTTGGATATCATTTGTATTTTTTATCGAGTTGTATTTGATTTACTCTACTTGTTGGTAACTTCAAAGTTGCAATTGAGATTGAGAAAGTTGTCAAACGAGTTTTCGCGTTTTCGTTGTGACGTCTTGTTTTTCCCAACACTCCCATCCCTTTCACAACGGAGGTACGACAAACTTTTTCTCCGGAGATTGATGGTACTCCATTTATAATCAAAGTGGAGGGAGAATACCCATGGCTTCATGAAATCCTATACGAACATCAAAATGTGAAGGGAGAGGACGAGGAGACGTTGTGGTATGATGAATCGAACGGTTGTCCGATACATAATCAGGCCGATAAATCGGTTCTTGGTCGAAACTCTTATGGGCTGTTCTCAGATGATGGAGTTTCGTATCCAGGTGTCATTACGAAGGGGATATTCCAGAGGCAAAGGAGGCGGTAGCATTAGTGTGTCATGTTCTCAAGAACCTGGGAAATTGAAAGTTTTATCGGAGCATGAATCTGATTTTAACGCATGTCTTCATGTTGGGGACGTGTATGGCATTAATGGCGGGGCCAATCCTATTGATAATGCAGAAAGTGGGGGCTAGAAATTATGTGACTGGCTTGTCCGATGGAATTGACAAGGAAAAATCGGACACCAACTATAAGCTGGATAATGATGGGCCAACCGTACCGATTGATGGGCCCAATGCGTCTTCAGACTGTACGGATAATGGGCCTACCAAAGATACTTCGACGCCTTGGGAAAGCGATCCAATGGGAGAGTCAAGCAAGGAAGAATTAGTGTTTATCGTGGAGATTCGGATTCCCGCTGGATTGTGTAATCATTTTTCGAATTGATATTTCTATTCTATGTCCAGGTTATAAGAAAGGATAATTCAAATGGACACATACGAATCTAGGCACAGAAACGTAAGCCAAATTGCTAGAGAGATTCTGAGTTTTTCAGAAGCAAGAGAGAGCTCGGAAAAATGTATCTCTAAGACTCAAGAGGAGAGCCTTATTTATACATGTCGGATTAGGGTTACATTAGGTCGATTTTTAGGGTTACTTGAGCGGCGGCATCAACAGGTCTTAATTAGGGTTTGACGGATGGTTTTCCAAAATTGACGAAATTAGTCAATTTTACCATAGTCTCCCTCTAATATTCGGAATTTCCACTAAGTTACCACCGCCAGGGGCTCTGCCCCATGGACCCAGCTAGGGCGTTGCCCCCGGACCCTGGACATTTGGTCGTACCGGCTTATAATTCGATCTTATACATGTGTGCACTACGTACATACCCGAACATATATTAAAATACAAATTATAAAACTCCTTAACTCACATATTAGTTCCAATTACACAGAATACCTCGTGACACTATCACCAACAAGGTGCAGACGAGTTCTGCAAATAAATCCTGCTGGCCATAAGGAAACGAAGATTCAGAAATGCCCGTCTGGGCTAAACAAAAGAAAAATTAAGGTTGTCCAAAAACTATACAAGATAAATAAAGAGAAGGCAAAGTTCAGCGGATTCGTCACCGATTTAGCTTCTCAAGCGGAACTGGAGGAGGCTGTTAAAGAAGCTGGGAGGGCTCGCAGAAAAGGGAAACATAAGGAGATGGACTCAAATTTAAGGAATGAAGCTCTTAAATCTTAAGAAATAGGAAAATATTTGGGTCTATGTGCGATCGGGTCTGAAGAGGAAATGGTTAGTCAGTTGGGAAATTTAATTAACGGAGGGGAGTCAAAGGTAAATGGGGTCGAGGGGAAACTAGAGGGTAATAATCAATGAAGATTTTGACATACAATATTCAGAGGCTTGGGGAGTAAAGCAAAATTAAGGGAGGTCAGAGAATTAATCAAAGAACATAAAATTGATTTTTGCTGTATTCAAGAATATCGAAGAAGAAGGGCAGTTGATGTCTTACTATGTAGGGCTGTGTGGGGTGAAGGGAATTTCAACTGGGCCTGTAGGGAAGCTTGTGGGAGGTCGGGGGGATAATTTTGGGAATTAGGACAAGTTCGAGGTCTTGAGCAGTTGGCATATGTTATGAGCCGTGATTGTTAATGGCCTGTGGGGGGCGGACCTAATTCAGTGTTGTGTTATCAATGTCTATGCCCCATGCATTCGGTCCTTCACGTGCTACAGACCCGATGGTTCGAGTAAAAGTCGCCTCAACAGAATTTTGGTTAACAACGATTAGATGCATGCATCAGAAGCAAAATTCGATGCAGAAAGGCTTACAGAGATCGATTTCAGACCAGTCCCCTTACTCTTGAAATTCAAGTTAAAGACTGGGGTGCAAAACCTTTTGATGCTTGAATGCTTGGTTTTCTTATCCTGAGTTATTTCAGTCGCTGAAAAATGGAGCAGTTACAAGTGACCGGGTGGGGGGTTTTGTGATCAAGGAAAAATTGAAAAGCTTAAAGCCGACATGAAGCCGTGGAACAGGGATATTTTTGGCTCACTGGACGAAAAAGTTGAAAAAAGAAGAGAGGAAATTTTAAAGGTAGACTTGATAGATGATGCAATGGGATTGGAAGACTTGGGAAATATGCAACCAAAAAAAAAATGAAGAACGTTGATAGTCCATCCACCTTGGCATCCACGTAAGCACTCCAGGCAGCTAAACTGGTCGAGCAGATTCTGAAGCCGGACCGGGTATAAACCCGATCCTCTCCCGGGCTTGTTAAAAATCGGCCCGGGCAGAAACATCAAAGCCGACCTGGTACCGATCCAGAAGGGCCGAGCAGGTCGAAGATAAAAACGCTCCGATTCAAGATTACAACAAGGCCGACCTGAACGGCGGGAGACCCGAGGACCGACCCCGGCGGATAAGCGTCGCCAGAAGCATGCGGGACAGGCCCGCATGCCAATTAATGCATGCAGTCATGCCCCTTCCCGAGGCAACC
Source organism: Orobanche coerulescens (assembly GCA_033398695.1). Lineage (NCBI taxonomy): Eukaryota > Viridiplantae > Streptophyta > Magnoliopsida > Lamiales > Orobanchaceae > Orobanche > Orobanche coerulescens. The sequence goes on along the minus strand of CM065816.1, from coordinate 35,748,154 downwards.
CTTAGAGACCGCCACGTGTCTAAGGCATATTTGCAGGTTGACAAGTGTTTTGGGCATATTCCCAAATATTCGCCAGCTGTCGCCTCTTGACTGGCCCAAATTGTCTATATATAGAAGGAATGTACAGTAGAAACGGATCTTTTGGACTTTTAGCATTTATGATAAAGAGAGAAAAAAGAGAGAATTTGTAATAACTGAGAAAAGTAGATATACCGGCTATAAAGTAATCAGCTCGGCTCTACTTCATATTGAGGTCATTAATAAAATTTAGTGATGCAACCCTTTTCATCTTATTTATTATTTTCCATGTGGCTTCGATTCATTCGTCCAGATCAGCACACGTGACGTTGACCAAATCAGACGTCAACAGATTGGCGCTAGAAGGAGGGCAACCTTCGGTAAAAAATATACTACTCACAGGAGATGTCTCACGACAGTTCAAAAAACCCTCAGCCCGCGACGGAGGAAGAAAACCTCCGTAAGGTGGTAGAGTGCTTTAAACACCCAGCCTTCATCCAGGGCATGGCGGCCCTTATGGCACGGGTTACTGGGGGCGGGACCCTTCAAAAACCCGAAGACCATGTGGAGGCGGAGTCTCAGACGACCCGCCCAGCTGCCTCGGGACGAAACAAGAAGAGGACCAGCCTCTGGGGTCGCCGGGGAAAGGGCGGAAAGCCATGGCGAAAGCTCACATCCCTCTCGAAAAAGTAAGCTTTCGCGCCCCATATCCGTTTTTGATCGCCTTGGGGCGGGGAAGAAAGTCGAAAAAGCAGCGCCGGCTCCCACTATCCAGAGTCAGAGCCGTAAAGAAGAAAAAGCTCCCCACCAGTCCCTAAATCCGACACAAGTGTTACCTCCAACTCCCGGCGATAACTCGAGTGAGATCGAGTTTCTTAAAAAACGCCTTACGGAGCTCGAAAATAAACAACTTCAGCCATCCCAAAGTTCAGAATGGCTTAACAGCCAGGAGAGTCCCCTAGCCCCCAGTGTTCTGGTGGAACCCCTCCCGGAGAAATTCAAGATTCCTCAGATTCCGCCTTACAACGGAGAGACAGACCCCAACGCCCATCTTGGACATTATAATTCCTGGATGGACCTCCACGGGTCTCAGGACGCGTTCCGGTGCCGAATGTTCTCCTTAACTCTGGGGGAGAGGGCCCATAGATGGTATCGGACGCTGCCCCACCATTCTATTCAGACATGGGCCCAGCTCTCGGCGACGTTCCGATCTCATTTCATGGGATCCCTTGTGCGAGTCGCCCCGCGCTCATCCATCGCTTCCGTCGTACAGGGTCCGCACGAGTCCCTTAAAGATTATATATCTCGTTTCAATAAACGGATATTGGAGACGGAACCCATGTCGGACGATGCGTTGGCCATTATTGCCCAGGCCGGCCTCCTCAAAAATTCTTTTTTCCGCTGGACGGTGTGCCAGAATGTCCCACACCTACCAGGAATTCTTGGAGCGCGCCAGCTCCCATATAGCTGCCGAGGAAGCTATGCCGGCGCCAGTTTTAGTCATGCCCTCCGACCAGAAAGGGTCCTACAAGAAGAAAGAAGATAGGCATGACTACAAAGAGGCCCGTCAAGAATCTCGCCGGGAGAATAAGGCTCCCGCCTCCTCCTCGACAGCCCTAGCGACTCAGAGCTATCGCGAGCGTAGGCCCGAGCTCATGGCCAACTTCGCTGAGATATATTCCGTCGGAGCCGCGGCCATATTCGATCAAATAAAGGACAAAAATTTGCTCCCGGTTCCTCGGCCGATCTATAAAGATCAGAAGTACATGGACCAGACCCGCTTTTGTAAATATCATGAATCAGCGGGTCACAACACCGAGTAGTGCCGAGACCTCGTCGCTGCCTTGATCGCGGTATGCGACGATACAGGCTTAAGGCGATTTACCCAGAACCCGCCCCGGGATCGCCAGGATCGGGCCGACCCGACAAGAGCCAAGAATGATCGGGTGCCTCCAGCCCCCAAGTCCCCCCGGGAGATTCTGACCATTATGGGAACAGCCGAGGTCGATGATCATAGGTCAAAGAGGCAGAAAAAGGCATCCATTCGAGAGGCCACCACCTCCTATCAACGGACCGCGCGAGCGAGAGGGTTCTATCGATGGGCGAAGAAGCCCCCAAAAACCGCCAGCTGACGGTTACTTTTGAAGAGTCTGATGCAGACGGTTTGGACCATCCCCATTCAGACGCCCTTGTCATCACCCTGCCCATAATGGGGATCCCGGTCCACAGGGTGTTGGTAGACTCCGGGGGGATTTGCCAACTGCCGCATCTCCTCATTGGGGGAAATCGACCTCGCCTTGGAATTCGGTCAGGGGCCGATCAGAAGGACGATGATCACTACCTTCAAGATCATCGATGTGCACAGTGACTATAATGCCATCGTAGGCCGACCTGTGATGTCAAGGCTGAGGGCCACTCAGTCCACGTATCACCTGTACATGAAATTTCCCACCCCGAACGGCGTCGGGGTACATAGAGGGGATCAAAGGGCCGCCCGGGAATGGAACCTCAGCATTCGGGCTCGCGAAATCAACGCCGCAGAGGGCATCCCGGAAAATTTATCGGAAGAAATGGGGGCCACCAGCTCCGAACAGCTGGCAGGAGACACCCTACTCCAACAGGAGACCGAAGGTCCCGGGGCTGCACCAACCCTCGAAATGGAAACTGACCTGAAAGCGGACCGGGGCCGCAGACCCGGGAAAGAGCCGATCCTAGAAGAGGATCCTGTCGACCCGCGATGCCAAAATCCGAAAGAGAAAATTCGCCACGCTGAGCCCACAGAAGAGTTGGACCTGGTCGACATGGACCCATCTAATCCCGCCCGACGGCTAAAGATCGGCCACAACCTTCAAGAGCCGATCCGCTCCGAGCTAATCTTCCATCTGAGACAGAATTTGGATGTCTTTGCGTGGACCCATTCGGATATGTCGGGGATTGACCCGGAACTCGCGTGCCACCGGCTGAATATCGACCCCAGTTCAAAGCCGGTTATTCAGAAAAGAAGGAAGATGGGGCCTGAACGACAGAAGGCGCTTGAGGAGGAGGTAGAAAAGCTTATCGATAACGGGTTTATCCGGGAAGCCCAGTACCCGACCTGGGTAGCCAACCCGAGCTTGGTAAAAAAGCCGACCGGGCTATGGAGGCTCTGCATTGACTTCTCTAACCTGAATAAAGCCTGCCCGAAAGATAGCTACCCCCTCCCACATATCGATTACATGGTGGATGCAACGGCCGGGCACGAGCTAATGAGCTTTATGGATGCATATTCCAGATACAACCAGATCCCAATACATCCCACTGATGAAGAAAACACCTCCTTCTACTCGGCCCGCGGCCTATACTGTTACCGGATGATGCCTTTCGGGCTCAAGAATGCCGGCGCGACATATCAACGCCTGGTAAATAAAATGTTCAATAGCTTGATAGGCCATACAATGGAGGTATATGTAGATGATATGTTAGTGAAGTCTTTGCGCTCGGCCGATCATGTAAATAACCTCAATAAAATGTTTGCTATTTTGCGAGAGTATAAGATGAAGTTAAATCCGAAGAAATGTTCATTTGGGGTAGGTTCTGGAAAATTCCTCGGCTAGATGGTGAGCCAAAGAGGGATTGAAGCCAACCCCGATAAAATTAAGGCAGTGACCGAACTTGTTCCTCCGAATTCGGTCAAAAAGGTGCAGAGCCTAACTGGCCGACTAGCCGCGCTAAGTCGCTTTATCTCTCGCTCAACTGATAAATGCAAACCTTTCTTTGAGGCGATAAAAAAGAACAAAGATTTTCAGTGGACAGAACCTTGCCAAAGAGCCTTCGAGGCTATCAAGGAGGTCCTGGCAGAAGCCCCGATCTTGCAGCGACCGACCCAAGGGGAACTTCTCAATTTATACCTCGCGGTATCCGACTCTGCGATTAGTGCCGCTTTAATCCGAACGGAGAACGAAGTTCAACATCCGGTCTACTATGTTAGTCAGGCCCTTCATGATGCCGAGCTCAGGTACGCCCCGATGGAGAAGCTGGCTTATGCGCTCATAATGGCGTCCCGGAAGTTAAGACCCTACTTTCTAGAACATTAGGTGGTCGTCTTAACAAAGTACCCCTTAAAGCAAGTCATGCACCGACCTGACGTTTCCGGCCGGATGGTCAAATGGGCCGTCGAACTCGGACAGTTTGACATAACTTATGAATCGCGCACTGCCATAAAGGGACAAGCCCTAGCGGACTTCATTGCAGATTTCACACCAGCGATCGCACAAGAGGATGACCGATCAGAAGAGTGGTCACTCTATGTAGATGGATCCTCAACCGCCGACCGGTCAGGTGCAGGAATAGTCCTCATCAGTCCCGACCAACGTCTGTTCTGCTCGGCTATTCGCTTAGGTTTTCCGACCACCAACAATGAGGCAGAATATGAAGCTCTCTTGGCCGGTCTAGAAATGGCGACCTCCCTCGGCCTTGCCCGCCTCACTATCTTGAGTGATTCTCAATTAGTGGTAAACCAAATCAACGGCGAATACGAAGCCAAGGAGCCCAAACTGGTTAAGTACCTCAGCTTGGCACGGGCCCGGCTGCAAGATTTTCGGGGAACTATACAACACATCCCCAGAACTGAGAACATCCAAGCCGACTCTTGGTCCAAACTCGCCTCCAGCTCCGGAGCCGAACATATGGACGAGGTCAGCATAGGGTATCATGCCTCATCAGCCCTGGAAATGGCCGAAGTACGGGCAGGTGAACAATCAGAACCGCAAGGGTGGATGCAGCCTATAATCCAATATCTTCAAATCGGCATTTTACCCGAGGACCGAGCCCAAGCGAGATCATTACGAACTCAGTCCGCCCGGTTCACCATCGTGGATGGAACCTTATACAAAAGAGGATATTCGGTTCCATTGCTGAAATGCCTGTCCGAATCAGAAGCAGAATATGCCCTCAGAGAGGTGCACGAGGTTATATGCGGTAATCACTCCGGTGGCCAGGCATTAGCCTATAAATTGATCCGACAAGGATATTATTGGCCTAATCTTAAAAGAGATGCCATCACGCTCGTACGGAAGTGCGTCCGGTGCCAAATCTTCGCTCCACAGATCCGATCCCCGTCGGAAACCCTCACTTCCGTATATTGCCTGTGGCCATTCGCCAAATGGGGGATCGACTTGATCGGCCCCTTACCTAAAGGACGGGAGGAGTACAATACGCCATCGTCGCTGTTGATTATTTTACGAAATGGGCAGAGGCCGAGCCTATGGCGCGGATAACCGAGCATAAAATAGTTGATTTTATATGAAGGTCACTCATCTGCCAGTTCGGGATCCCTCAATCTATTGTCTCTGATAATGCAAAGCAATTTGACAATAAGAAGTTTCGGGCCTTCTGCGACGGCCTCTAAATACGAAATAACTTCTCCACACCATACTATCCGCAATCCAACGGGCAAGTCGAGGCGGTCAACAAAATCCTAAAACTGCATCTCAAGACACGCCTTGAAGAACTCAAGGGTTCCTGGCCCGAGGAACTCCCCGGATCCTTATGGGCTTATAGAACGACGCACCGATCCGCCACCGGAGAAACACCTTTCTCCTTGGCTTTTGGCTCTGAAGCCGTCATCCCGGTGGAAATTGGAGCGCCTACCTACCGAATAGCCCACTTCGAAGAGCAAGATAACGACTTGGCCCTCCAAGTAAACCTGGACCTCCTTGCCGAAAAACGGGCCCAGGCGGAAATGCGGAACGCCGTCTACAAAAGGAGAAGCGAAAAATATTACAACTCCAAGGTTCACCATAGGAGTTTCCAGGTCGGAGACCTCATTCTTAAACGGGTATTGGGCCCGGATCCCGGACCACTCAAGCCCAAATGGGAAGGACCATAAAAAGTTAGCGAAGTCCTTCAGAATGGAGCCTACCGGCTGGAATATCTGAACGACCAGAGATTAACTTATCCATGGAATGCTATGTATTTAAAGAGGTATTATCAATAAAATTTGACGTTATTCCATTTTTAATATTGGTACACCTCATAAGACCGGCTCATCCGGCACTATAAGACCGAGCTCGTCTCGGCACCTCATAAGACCGGCTCATCCGGCACTATAAGACCGAGCTCGTCTCGGCACCTCATAAGACCGGCTAGGGGTGTGCAAAAAAACCGATTAAACCGAAAACCGCACCGCACCGTAAAAACCGTACCGAAAAAACCGATAAACCGCTTAAACCGATATACATGGTTTTTATTTTTTATAAAACCGAAACTTCGATGTGATGCAGTATTTGACTTAAATACCGGAAAAAAACCGTCTGCATCAAGTTATTTATATTAGATATTTTTATGATAATATATCATATATATAGTAGTTACATACCCATATGAATATAGAAGTATAACAAATTTATTGAAGTTCAAGACACCTGTTTGTCTTTTATTTTATTTTATTTATTTTTATCCTCCAAAATAGTTGGATGAAAACTTGAACATTAAATTAGTTACTATCTTAAGGTTGGTGTGATTTTTTGGTTTAGCTATTAATTTGGATCAGCTATTTATGGTACCATGTTGAAATAATTTATTCGAGTATTTTTGTATTATTAATGCTATCAAGTATCAAGTAGAAAAACCGAAAAAATACCGTACCGATGTAAACCAAACCGAAATACCGAAATACCAAACCGAAAAAAACCGTATGTGTATGGTATTAAATCATAATAAACCGAACATATTTGGTACGGTATCGGTTTTACCCTAAAACCGTACCATACCGTACATGCACACCCCTAAGACCGGCTCATCCGGCACTATAAGACCGAGCTCGTCTCGGCACCTCATAAGACCGGCTCATCCGGCACTATAAGACCGAGCTCGTATCGGCACCTCATAAGACCGGCTCATCCGGCACTATAAGACCGAGCTCTTCTCGGCACCTCATAAGACCGGCTCATCCGGCACTATAAGACCGAGCTCGTCTCGGCACCCCATAAGACCGGCTCATCCGGCACTATAAGACCGAGCTTGTCTCGGCACCCCATAAGACCGACTCATCCGGCACTATAAGACCGAGCTCGTCTCGGCACCTCATAAGACCGGCTCATCCGGCACCTCATAAGACCGGCTCATTCAGCAAGTGATGAACATGATAGAAAGGCGACGGCCCAACCAACTAGGCCCAAACATCCAAAAAACAACGACAGATGCTACAAGGAAGATTTTATTCACTTAAGGCATTTTGCATAGTACATATGATGAAAACAGAAAATAAAGACAGATTGGCACGCAGACCGTACATGAAATAAATCAAAAAATCTATTCGGCCCCGCCCTCCTGGACGGCCGCCTGGAAGGACTGTCCCTCACCTTCGCCTTGCGGAGACAACCCGGGATCTTCGACCTCAGCGACCTTTGGCTCATCGGCTCCAAGGATATCAACATGCAGATCGGTCGCCTGGGATGCTATGTAGGCCTCGATCTCCTGAATGGTCTTCCCTCCCTTCATGAGATCTAATATCTCGTAAGAGGTGGAGACGTAATTCAGATTGACCAGCTCCTCGAACGCAGGTGTCTCCTTAAAGGCCTCCGCCCCTTCGGCAAGACCCTTGGCTCGAAGCCTCGCAGGTGCTAATACGCTCGGTCAGACTTTCAACTTGGGCCTTGGTTTCTTTCAAATACGCCTCGTGCTTGGCCCTGGTGTCTAACCATTGTTTATGCGCCTGCTCGCCCGCCGTGGTCATCTCCTCGGCCTTTCCTTTCCAAATATCGGCCTCGAGGGCCCGACTTTCTAAAATCTCCACCCTTCATGGAGGTCATCTCCTCCTCCAGAGACCTGATCAGCGAAGGGCAGAGATGATGCTCCTCCTGCAAGGCCTTGAGATCGGCCTCCACCTTCTTGTGCTTCTCGAATAGGGCCAGCAGCTCCCCAGTGGCCTTTATGTAAGTGCACAACGCACGGCCCATCAGAGAATTCCCGAATTGGATCTGCTTGTCCGGACCCATGTCGTTGGTCACCATCTCCATCTTGGGCGTCCAGCCCCTGATAGGGACATGACTGGAGTCAACCACCGCCGGGGGGACCCGGTCAAGCATCTCATCGGTCGGAGTGGCTGCCCGGACGTAATCCAGAAACCATCGTGGCCGTCGCCCCTTCATTTGGGCAAAAGGTTCCTCCCGGTCCTTATTAACCGGGAGATAGTGGCCCTCCAAGTCAATTGCGGGCTCCTTACCGATCGCACGACCCGTCCGAACAGGGCTCGGGGCGGATACAGCAACTTCAGGCACAGACGAGCCCTCCGCCTTGGTCGCGCTGTCCTCTGGCTCGGCCTCTACCCTCTTCCATTTGCCAGCACGCTCCCTCCGCTCGGCGGCCTCAGCATCCAGCCTCGCCACGCGCTGCGCGGGCGTCTCTTTCCGTCCGGACGAAGTCTTGGCCCTAGGCACTGGAAAAACCAGACATGTCAAAAAAAAAAAACTACCTGATGAAGACATAATATTCGGATCAGTTGATCGAAGTCCGGCCGCCCAGAGGTTTTCCTCGGTAACCAAAAGATGTGACTTCCTTTGCTCAATAGGAAGGTCCAAAAGCTGTTCAACCCGGTCGTCAAATTCGGAGGAGGTCTCTTGCGCCGGGATGCGTTCTGCGCATTCAATAAATGATGAGCGTTAGACAAAAAAAGGAACAGGAATACGAAACACGACACTTACTCATTTTGGCAGTAAAGTGCTCTGGGACCCGAAGCTCGGCATCTATCACACCAGGCTCCCACTCATCCGCCGAGCTCCTCCACGGTCCCCCTATGTAGAACCACTGCTCCTTCCAGTAATGAATGGTCTCCGGCACATCCACTAATTCTTTATGTATGGCATGTCGGGATGTCAGGTAAAACCAGCCGGAGCCGGATCTGCCGACCGACCTCCATAGAAAGAGACTGTTGAACTCCTCAAAGCTGGGATCGGGCCAGCCGTGATGGTTGAAAAGGATAAAAAGACCCACCACCCGAGCCCAAGAATTCGGATGGATTTGGGGGACAGGAAGGCCCCACTGCCTTAACCACCGGGAGAAGGCTAACGGGAGCGGAAACCTCAGCCCGACCAGCAGAGAGCGGTAGTACACCGCCGTACAACCAACCGGGGGAGTGTGAGGCCTCTCCTCGGGATTCGGAATAAACATCCGCACCCTAGCCGGGATCTTAAATCGCAGCCGCCAAGCCGCTAATTGCTCTTCTGTAACGGTGCTGCGAATTGAGGCCGAATCCCACTCCGCCTCCACAAAAGGGGACGGCCGAGGGCGAGTCCAATCCACCGCCGACTCGATCCCTTCTTCCGCCTGAGTCCCTCCGACGGCCGTCAACGGCACTGCCATCTCCACCTCTCCAGATCCCGGCGACCTCGCGATCTCGCCTTCTTCTTCCTCGACACTCCAGTCGACAGGAACTCCGCCTACCGACAGATCCGCCACACCCGTGCGGTCCGGCGACACGGTCAACTCCGCCGTTGTCTCGCCCCTCAGCTCCGACATCTTAAAGGAAAAAGGGGGGGAAAAGGGCTTACCGGGAAAGTGTCTATAAAATCAGGAAAAGAACGTCGGAAATTACTTTCTCTCTTCTCTGCAACAAAACTCAGAAATGGCGAAGGGAATAATGATGAAGGAGACATCCTATATTTATAAGAGAGAAGGGGCATTAAATGCCAGGCGCATGGAGCGACGATTCATACTGAACCGTCGCGAAATTCGAAAACGCGTGAACGCGTCCTCAAATCAGATTCCGCCACGCGTCTCCCTCATCATGACACTTGATGACCCTGAAAACGAATCGACGCGAATCTCGAGGAAGCGTCCCTTCGAGAGATCTTATCCTCCCACAAGCCGGATCGGCCTCAATATGAAACGACCCCAGCCCCGGCCAACCCGGCACGGCCCTGGACTCGGGGGCCCTTGTTGATAGCCCATCCACCTTGGCATCCACGTAAGCACTCCAGGAAGCTAAACCGGCCGAGCAGAGTCTGAAGTCGGACCGGGTATAAACCCGATCCTCTACCGGGCTTATTAAAAACCGGACCGGGCAGAAACGTCAAAGCCGACCCGGTACCGATCCAGAAGGGCCGAGCAGGTCGAAGATAAAAACGCTCCGATTCAAGATTACAACAAGGCCGACCTGAACGGCAGGAGACCCGAGAACCGACCCCAGCGGATAAGCATCGCCAGAAGCATGCGGGACAGGCCCGCATGCCAATTAATGCATGCAGTCATGCCCCTTTCCGAGGCAACCCTTAGAGACCGCCACGTGTCTAAGGCATATTTGCCGGCTGACAAGTGTTTTGGGCATATTCCCAAACATTCGCCAGCTGTCGCCTCTTGACTGGCCCACATTGTCTATATATAGAAGGAATGTACAGTAGAAACGGATCTTTTGGACTTTTAGCATTTATGATAAAGAAAGAAAAAAGAGAGAATTTGTAATAACTGAGAAAAGTAGATATATCGGCTATAAAGTAATCAGCTCGGCTCTACTTCATATTGAGGTCATTAATAAAATTTAGTGATCCAATCCTTTTCATCTTATTTATTATTTTCTACGTGGCTTCGATCCATTCGTCCAGATCAGCACACGTGACGTTGACCAAATCAGACGTCAACAAAGAATAGGCATGGCTGCTCGTTGAGTTGGAAAGAAGGGATAGCTTGCTTCGACAAAAACCGGACTCAAAAAGTCCACTTACTACTTGATACGATATCATGCACTTGTGATAGTTACACAAAAGACGTGTCAATAATCATTTGAACTTCAAGTTCATAATTTTTCAAATAATTTTCTTGATTGGTTGATACTTTCCTCCCCCTAATGTCGTGAATGATACTGTCTTACAATATCAATCTTATTCATATCACCATCAACATAAGGAGGACCATACCCCACATATTTTAATATTCAGTTGGAGCCAAAAGCTTGGAGCCATAAAGGGGATATGTACACTGAATTACTTGTCAAAATTCAAAATAATGCACTTTTATCGATATCAAATAATAAATTATTCAAATATATAAACTTTAAGTATACTGTGATGATGATTCGAATTCAAAATAAAAATAAAGACAACTATGTCAACCTTAAATTCTTTCTTTAATGAGTTTGTGATATGATCAATTTTTATTTTATTGAATTTTTAATTCTATAATCTACTTCAAGAGGTATCAATAATATTCTATATTTAAACAATAAAAGATAGTAGTAGTTCCTCCTTCAGGGAGAAATATTATATCTTTCAAGAGCATTTATTTTTCTCAACTGCATATTTATACTTTATCAATGATATTGGTATCATCATAAATATTATTTGTAATAATTGTCATTATTACTCTTCTTGCAGAAGAAAGTGCAGTGATTGTTATGCAACTAATCCAACATCTATAGGATGTTGAGGAAAATTGATCAACTCAAAATAATTGTGTATAAATGTACTTAAGGACATTCGCTAGTAATTATGATATTTAGCATACAGCATGTCAGAATTTTTGTATTAATATATCTTCAGGATATATATCATAAATAAATATATAATTAAATAAAATATAAATATGATATAAATAGACTTTAACATTCAAGATGTAATTTTAAACATGCAAATATTGAAAGTATTGGGATTAGTAGACTTCTAGTCTAATAAGTGGTGAATTTTATGTCATTTACATTGATAATTTCTCTAATACCAATTTCTTTTCTTTAGAAATTCTATGTATCATTGTCTCACTTGTTATCTCGGTATCATACACATTTCAACCGATATTTTAGAACTCCATAAATTTATCGATACTTAGAAGATAATAGTGCATAATCTTCAATCCTTTACGGAGGAATTTAGTGGTTCTTCAGGAACTGTCAATAAAATTGGCACTACCTTTTCTTTTTTCACATAGAAAGTATCATTTATTTCTAAATATATCACGTATATTTGCACTTTGATGAGACAATAAATTATGACCACTATTTACTTCCAAGAACTTGACATTCAGTATTAAAAAAAACATAAGATAAGCCAAGAATTTGAATGATGCAAATATCTTCAGGATATTTGACATTTTATCACTAATTACATAGCAACGATCAATTAAAATCATACTTAAAGTATGGCATCATATCTCATATTGATAAAGATTCATAATATATCATAAGAGATAATAAAATATTAAACTACACAATAAATAAAATTAGATATTTAACATATAATCTTAATATTATCATTTTCTTGTCCTTATCATTAACATTTGATAATACCCACTACAAGAGATGGAATTTATAAGTAATTATCTCCTAAAAGGATAAACTCTAAATTTTATCTACTTCAGGAGATAAAATTTGAGCCATGTAATATTGAAGTTTATAATTTAATATTGTTCACTTCCAGGAACAACTATTAGTAAATATGATCGGAATATTCAACCACTCACTAATCTTGCTACCACTGGAGCACAATCAGATTATAATTGTGGAGTATATCATATCTTATACAATCGCGACAGAGAATATTCTCAAATCATATTAATAGTTTTTATTTGAGTAAGTTATATTTTTCTTCAGGGATAATATCGTGCTACATCAAGAGCATAATGATTTAATTATGCTATTATATTTATAAGTAACAAATCAATAGTCTTCAAGAATATTGTATTATCACATAATTTATGTATAAATAAGAATTATTCATTTAGAATAGTAATATTCTTCAAAAATAATACAATTAATTGTGCTACTTTGGGAGCAATAATTTTAAGATATATGGTTGAATATACAAAGGGAAATAAAATAGTACGAGAATTAAGCAATGTTCGAAATGACTAAATTAAAATAATTGCTTCTTCAAGAGCACTTAAAATATTCTTTAGAAATATTATTTTGTGTTTCTCATTAGGAATTTACACAAATTATTAGCCCATAGTGTTCTTCATGAGCACAACATATTCAACTAGAATATGACGAGATAACGTTGCGTTTCTTCAAGAACTACAACAAATCTTTTATCTTAATAATCTTTTGGATTATTAAGTATTGTTGAATAGCGTTTCTTCTGAAAACAAAGAGGAATATGATTTGATAATAGATTTCGAAGTCTTCATATATATTATTATATATGATGCACATAAAAATATAAAAATTAATAACTAAAAAAAATATATTTTTCCTCGAAATCATCATATGCAAGAAAGTTTTTGAAGGAGTAAATAGAATTAATACCGTTCACCAATGTAAAAAAAAGACTATTTCTGTTCATACCTTTTTTTATTTATGCAATACGTTTAATCCGATCTCCACCGTTGAATTTGTAGATCTGCTTGTCAGGAAGATACTGTAAAAATTTCATGTTGATCCGACGGTTAACAAAGCGGGAAAAATTTACTTGTAGAGTATCGTGCTGATAACGTGTTATAAATATTGAGAGAAATAGGAAAATGTGAGAGAAATGGGAGAAACCAATGAAATTGTGTATATCATTATGAAGGTCATGGACCTCTATTTATAAGTACACATCTAGAGTTTTAGAGGCATATTAGTCATTCACCAAATACATAATTTATTTACAACATTTACCAAATTTTCTAATAATTCCAATTTTATAATGGTCAATTTCTATACATTACCAACCAGCCAATGCAAAAACCAGACCAGTAAACTAATACCCTCCAAAATAACCGCATTGCTACGGAAAAGATTAAGCTCAAATATCAAGGCTGCACGAGCTCGACTCAATAAGGAAGGTACTGCTCGAGCTTGACTCGGCAAGGAAATATACATGCTCGAGATCGATTCGCAATGCTCGATTATTACATACTCGACAAAATGCTCGATAAGGAAAGTACTTCATTTAGCAGGGAAGCGCGAACTAACACAAAATGTGTAAAACAAAAAAGGTGAAAGCAAAGATAAATAACACAACGAACATGTTAAATTTAATCCGGTTTTCTTGAAGAACAATTACAATTAATAATTATAGAACAAAAATATTGTCAGACAAACAACAGGTTATGGATGAGTACATCAAAACAAAACGGCCTCTGATCGATGCTCTCCCATCTCTTGAAAAAACTTTTGATGAGAACATGAATTGAATTGACGGCGGCGGCCCACAAAACGTTCAGATCACTTCTAAAGAAAATACAGAGATGAAGCCACGGACACACACACAAAGAAGAAGAAAAAGAAGAAAAACAGTTGCTTACCACATTCCCAGTTTCGTTTTTGCTTTTCTTTTTACTCACACCTGAGGCCTCAATGACCGACTTCAAAATGTTTCTTGCACGTGCACGTATTTCTTTTTTCAAACTCCAAAAGTCAACTGATAGATGAACACCAAACGACGGGCGCCTGTATATAATAAATGAAGGTGCACGTGCGCGCTTGCCATCAATATCAAGAAAATCGGATTGAAAAACCATTTTCTGTGGTTGTCATATGTGAAGAGCCAAAATCATCAAAATCCGAATCTGATTCGAAATCCATACGATCGTTCCACTCAACAGATGAATCTTCATCATGACTCTCGACTTTAGAAGGGATCCTCAATTCAGATAAAGGAACTGGCAAAGGTTCTTCAGTGAAATACTTGTCCCCAAGCAGTTCCATTGCAGTAGCTCTACTTGCTGGGTCAAAACATAACAGCTTCTTCACGATAAATACATCATCAGGAGACCGATTCCTAACACATGCTTCCAAACCAGTAGGATTTTCTACTTTAAGAAATGAAATAATCTTGAAATCTGGAAGTTGTACACAACCGGGCCAGACATCTTCCGTCAAGTTGCCCAAAACGCTAAAAATTCTGCCCAGTTGATCGATATCTGAAACGCCTGGAAATATTGGTTCGAGACTTAGAAGCTCCGCAAAGATACAACCAAGTGACCACAAATCTATTTCTAGTCCATAACTTGTGGAACCATAGAGTAGCTCGGGGGATCTAAACCACCGAGTTCCAACACAGGAGGTTAGGAGCCCGTTTCCATCACGACTCATACTTTCTCCATCGATATCACTGCCGAAGTTAACGTTTAGGTCCGCACCAAATTTTTCATTTCCCAATTCTGCATGTTCTTGAATCGAATTACCTTCTAGTGTGGGAGCAACATCAGGCGGTTGACCTAGGATCGCTTGAATAGAGGAAGGCTGCCCGGAAAACTGTTTATATGCATCATCAGCAACAAACCCAGGTGGAAGAAGTATCCTAGCCTGAAAACAGAATAAACATTATTTTAGAGTGAGTCATATGGAAATATTGATTTACCACGAGATGATTTTAGCAAACATCAAAGAGTCGACTATGTAGATAATATTGAGGCCTAGCTAGAATACTATTCCAGCCATCTTATTTTTGGTAGGAAACTCCTAATACCAAGTACCAAATATGTGATACAGTATGAAATAAGTAATAACATTTAGTTATATTATATGTATTAAGTATATGTATGAAGTGTTGTTAATTTATTATTAAAACTTAAAGATTATTCTCTTACTCCAACCACTTACTATTCTCATGTTCTTCTTTGAATTCTTCGTACTTGCCTGTGTTCGTGTTATTCCTGACATTAGGCTGCTGCGTGCATCACACAACTTCCACAACTAAGCCATTTCTTACCAAACATTCGATGGTGCATCACATATGCTCAAATACATACCCAAAAACAGGAATAGAATCGGAACACAGAATTCAAGAATCACGCAAGTTCTTTCTATTTGGATTAGTTTGCTCAACTTTGTATAAGATTGAATCATGAATCCAATTTATGAAAAGATTAATAATCCTTTATTTTTTAGAAGCCCTTCATCAATGGTAGGGAATGAAGAACTTGGCCCTTCGAATTCACTTGTTGGGAGAATATGCAAAACGCACAATTACAATTACGAGAAAATCTTTTAAAAAGAAAAAAAAAATAAACTAACTACACTCTCATACCTGCCCAAAATCGGCGATTTTGAGAACTCCATCAGCGGATATCAGCAAATTCGACGGCTTCAAATCCCTATGAACAATCGAATTACGATGGCAGGCGTCAACCCCACACAGAATCTGGACCATCCATCGCTTCACCTCGCCGACACTGATCCCATTGTCCCACCCCTTCTTGGCGGTGTTTATCACGGACGCCAAATCGGTGGTCAAGTACTCGAGCACCAATACGGCGTCGTCGTCCTCGCTCCAGAAATACTCGTGCAGAACGACGACGTTGGGGCAGCTCTGGAGGATTTGAAGGGAGTCGATCTCCCGGAAGGCGGACTGGTAGTCATGGACTTCTTTGAGGGCGACAGCAAGTGAGTCGGAACGTCGTCGGGCCCTGTAGACGTCGGAGTATGCGCCGGATCCCACGCGCTCTAATATTTCGTACTTTGAGGTGATTTCGCGGCGGCTATAGATACTCCAGCTCTTTGATGGTGGTGGCGAATGTGGCTCTTGCTCCATTTCAGCTACTGTTGCAATTGGATGTGTTTCGATTCCATCAAGGGAAAAAAAGAAAAGACTGCGACGACCATGAAGTGCCGCGGCTGCGGTCACCTGAGATTTTGCTAATTACAGAAATTACACTAGATGTTTTTAGTCTAATTATGGATATGATGATCATGTGAAACTAGAAGATGTAAACCCTCATAGCCTGAGTCGAGTCGAGTGGAGTCGAGTAGTGAGATATCGAATTACAATTTGAAATAATTTTGAGTCAAATCAAGAATTGCTGCAAATTAATTTGGGTGGCAAGTCGAGTCCAAAACTCGGACTCGAAGATTAGTAGGAGTCTTATTCAATTGAAGTACTCAAGGCATGTTGTCAAAATATTTGGATTGAGATTCTGAATCTCAATAAGTTTTTGTGCTAAAACTCAAATTTAAGTACACAAACAATGATTTTTTATAAATCATATAGTATCATTTATTGACATCAATTGTGCCTCTATCTTTTATAGTATTTAAAAATACTACTGTTTCTCTCTCTCATTTTTTCATATTTTAAATAAAACCACTTACCTCTCTCTTTTTTACTACTTATGTCTCCCCTCTTTTTTATTTTAAAAAAATACAACTAAACACTATAATACAAAATGCTCCACTTTTTGTACATAATTTGACATATACAATAAAAAATAACTGACTCTAGATATGAATTGATACTATGTATCCACATAACTTTCAATACTCAAGATTCTAAATACCAGAATTTAAAATTAATTAAATTCTAGAACAAGCATACTCTTAAAGACTTTTAAATATCTTACTAAAGGTTTCAAGATATTCTAACTCTGATTTTTTTGAAAACGTTATAAAATTTATGTGTATTCATTTGGGCAACCGGCAAACTGTGGATCTGTGCGGCCAGTCGGAGTTGGGATAAGACTTGATAGGCGCGAGTCAGAGGCGTGGTTGGAGGTTTTGGGCGGATCCGATTGGGAATCTGGTCGCAGCGGAGAAGCTGGTTGCTGTTGGAAATCAGATTTAGGGTTTCTGTTGGGCGTGGCGACGACTGGGTTGGATGAAGAAGAAGGCTGATTGAAGCAGGCGGCGACGATTTCTAGGGTTCCGGTCAATGTTTTTCTTATCTTTTTTTGAGTAATTACGTGCTGATAACATGTTGAAGTAAAAATAAAGTAGACAATAAGCACACAAAAATATTATTCCTGTCGTAAAATCGGACATTATCACCCTAAAATATATGATACTTATTATGATATAATACTATGAACTATATAAGAATATAACTTTAATGATAATGTAATATTACTACTATATACTACCTCTGTTCTCCTATAATTGCAACATCTGCACTTTCACGCTTACCAATGCACAACTTTGACTATTAATATCTTTAATTCTATATTTTTAAAAATTATAAAAAGTTGATATTTT
This sequence comes from Orobanche coerulescens, assembly GCA_033398695.1. Lineage (NCBI taxonomy): Eukaryota > Viridiplantae > Streptophyta > Magnoliopsida > Lamiales > Orobanchaceae > Orobanche > Orobanche coerulescens. The sequence goes on along the minus strand of CM065816.1, from coordinate 35,730,282 downwards.
GAAAATATATTTCTCGATGAATCTAACAAGATCTCACATGACTATATTTTTTCATTTCTATGAATCACAAAAGATGGTCAAAAGAGAGTGTGTGAACAGTGTAATAGTCAACACGTTGCAATAATAAAAGAACGGAGGAAGTATATTTTAGCATAATAATAGAAGATGGAGAGAAAGATGAAACATATGAACAAGTGTTGAGAATAATTATGTGTAGTACACAAAGCTCTTACAAAGTGGCCAATTTATAGGCCAACATTACACACTACACAACAAATAACATATTTATAATACAAATAAACTTTCATCATATTAGATATTTCAATTCAATAATACTACTATTGATTCACATGATTTACTATTTGATTGACATGAATCATAACACCTAGAGGTGTTCACGGTTCCGGTTCGAACCGTCGAATCCGATTTTGAAGCTGACCGCGGTTGGTTAGCTAATTGACGCTGACCGGTTAGCAATTGGACCGCGGTTCGGTTCAAAATCGAAGTGAACCGTTTTTAGGCGGTTGGTTCGGTTCGTCAAAAATGACGAACCGAACCGCGGTTCAACCGCCGGTTCAACCGGCGGTTTCAAAAAAAAAAAAAAAAATTCAAAAATTCAAAAATGTGGCCGTTGTGAACCGGCGGTTCAAACCGGAACCGGCGGTTCAACGGTCACATTTTCAAAATTTTTTTTTTTTTTTAAATTTTTACACCTATAAATACCCCTCACATCCTTCATTTTACTCACACCAACTATCAACTTTCTCTCTAATTTCTATTATCTCAACTATCAAGTATACACTTTTAATTCGAAAAAATGTCAAGTGGTCAATTCAATCGGGGAAAGGGAAAGGCTATCACCGGCATTCCTCGACGTGGAAGAGGCGGTGCTAGTGGTAGTACTCCTCCTCCTACTCATACTCCGAGTTCTCATTCTATACCAAGTCCGAATTTTGGAGATTATGTTCCCGATGAATTAACCGAGGAACAAATCAACGAAATGTTTGAAGCCTCAAAATCGATTCATGAAGATGATGAGCTAGAGCAACCAACAAAACCAAAACAAAGGAAACCATCCGTGAAATCTCCATTATTTGCGATCCATTATACAAAAATGGACGACGTTGCATCCGGTCGGTCATTTCTTGGCCAAGTGCAACTAGTGCGAGACAGTGTACAAGTTTAAAATAGGAGGAGGTTACGGGACACTCAATGGCCATATACAAAGACAACATCCCGATAAAGTTGGCATCGAGTCTAATCAAACCCAACTTCGAGGCACGGCGACGTCGTCTAATGCCCCCAATCAAGGTAATAGTACTTTATTTAAATTTAATCCAATTACCGCTAGAAAAGAATTAGCTAAGTTTGTTTGTGGTAAATCTCTTCCTTTTAACTTTGCCGACGACCAAATGTATGAAAATTTCACTCAACTAAGTTTTAATCCCGCTAGTAAAAAAATTTCACGCTCCACCGTAACTTGTGATATTCGAAAAACTACTAGCGAGGCAAAATTAATTTTAGCAAATATGTTTTTAAACTTAGATCATAAAGTTTGTATTTGTTCCGATGCTTGGAGTGATCATTGGGAAGCAAATTCATATATGGGAATTACTTGTATTTGGATTGATGATTCTTGGACTATACAAAAACGTTTAATTGGTTTTAGAGAGTTTAATATCCCACATACCGCTCAAAATATTTCGCATAAAATTCATACAATTTTATCTGAATATAATTTAGTACAAAAAATTTTTTCAATTTCTTTTGATAATGCTAGCTCCAATACTGCTAGTTTATAATCACTTATTGCAATATGTGAGCCATCTCTTGGTGGTAAATTTTTTCATGTTAGGTGTATTTGTCATGTTCTTAATTTATGTGTTCAAGATGGTTTAAGCTGTTTTACAAGAAGCATATGCTCCTATTCGTGAAGCAATAATGTATTTAATTAGACATTCGGCTCTAGGTAAAAATGGAAAAGATATTGCATAAAAATAATATGCATCCAAAAAATTTTCAAAAGATGTGCCAAATCGTTGGAATTCTACTTACAATTTGTTAAATGATAGTTATGAATATCGTATTGCATTATGCAATTTTTATAACGAAGAACAAGTACTGTTTGCTTATTGCCATCTCAATGGGATAAGTGCTCTAGTTTAATGGCACTTTTAAAAATCTTTAAAGAGGCAATCGAATCTTTGTCCTGTTTATTATCCTACTTCTACACTTGTTGTTGAACATTGTGTTAAAATTGTACTTGTATTCAAGTCTTTAATTAAAGTTCTGAGTTATTTAATTGTATAAAAGAAATGAGAGACAAATGGATTAAATATTTCGCCTACATTCCTCCGGTTTTTAGTTGCTAAACTTTTAGATCCTCAAGTTAGAGAGGAAGGTTTGCTAAAATTACTTTCACTTTACTATAATGCTTTATTTCCTAATCCTATTGCTAATTTTAGTCCTCCAAATCCTAGCGAGTTAGTACAAAATGCAAAAAATTTATTATCTACTCTTTATCGTGAATATGCATGTAGTTATAGTGGTAGTCTTGATCTTGGTACGAGTTCTTCTTCTCCTGTTCACATTCCTTCTAGTAGTAGTACATCTTCTTTTTGTTTTGATATTAAGGATCTTAGTGAATGGAATGCCTATCAAGAATATTTATCCAGAAAACGAACAAGGTACCAAAGTAATGCTTATCAAGAACTTGAAAATTATTTAACTACTTGTGAATTGGGAGCTTTAGAACGTGGTTCGGATGGTAATAACAATCTTCTTAAGTGGTGGGCAAAAAGGTCTACAATATTTCCTGTAGTTGCCACGATTGCGAAGGAAATACTAGCTGTCCCCGCCTCAACAGTTTACATTGAACAAGCCTTGATGTAGGAGGATACATTACGGATGAGCAGCGATATCGATTGACGCCTCAAAATCTTGAAGCCCAAGCATTATTGAATGATTGGGTGAAAGCCGAGTTACGCCAACAAGAACCAAACTATAATGAACAAGAAGACGGTGATACATGTAATCTGGATCTAGCAATGATTCGGTTGACTTGGGTGATTGAACCATCTCCTCTCCGCCTCCACCTCCGCTACCTAAGGTAAGTATAAGGTAAGTGAACTACGAGGACTTTGATTCCTAAGGTAAGGGGATACGTAGGCAACTTAATCCAAATATTTAAAGTTGAAATTCTTAATTTTAACTTTGAATATGTGAATTAAGCTCAAGTCCATTTTATTTTTTTCCTTCCCCAACAAATTTAAAAATGAACTACGAGGACTTTGATTTTGATTTCTAAACTCTAAAGTTACGGATATCAAATACGTAGGCGCTTAATTCAAATATTTAAAATTACAAAATTCAAGTTTAGCCATTAATATCTGAATTAAGCTCACGTCCAATTTGTCCCCCAGACCTTTATTTTAAAATTAAAATTTAAAAATTAAAAAAAAAAAAAAACCGCCGAACCGCCGGTTCGGTTCCGGTTCGGAACCGGCGGTTCACGGTTCAAAACCGTAACCGTGAACCGCTATAAGGCGGTTCGGTTCCGGTTCCGATTTTTGGCAAACCGGAACCGACGGTTCATGAACCGGCGGTTCAAAAAACCGGCGGTTTTGAACCGCCGAACACCTCTAATAACACCCCCCCTTTGAAATATTTCATATCATGGTGTCTTGTTCGAGAAGATCACAAGCTGTCTAGTTAAAAACCTTATTAAGAAAAATCTAGCGAGACAAAAACTTAATAAGAGAAAAGGAGTACAGCTGTGTGTTCCTCCTCAACCCAGCATGGGTATTTCTTCTTTAAAGATGTCGGAGACGACGCATCTCAATATTTTGTATATGTTTCTTGAAAACTATTGCTGGAAGAGGCTTTGTGAAAAGATCTGCCACATTATCACAAGATCGAATATACTGGATGTCGATCTCTTTGCTTCTTTCAAGTTCATGAGTGAATGAGAACTTCGGGGGATATGTTTGGTGTAACGACCCGATTTATCAAAGGTATTTTATAAGTATATTTAGTAATAAGAAACTTGTAGAAATTTCAAGCTGTTACCGAAACTAATATTTTCTAAAAAAATATTCGCGTAAAATAAAAGGGGTTTTAAATCACCAATACAACCGTAAAATCTAGCACTGTGTAATAATCATCAAAAATAAGTTAAATATTTCATATTAAACATAAGCAGAATTTAAAAAAAAATGATATTAGAAATGTCATAAGTCTGCTTGCTCTGCAACTCATTGCTCGACATTCCGATTTAACCTGAAAATTTCACATAGAAAATGGGATGAACTTCCTATTGCTCATGGGAACATTACAAGTCAACGGTAATCACAATACGTTACGGAGGCATATCATGAATAACTATTATATCAACATATAACTTGAGCATGTGAACATGTGACTGTATGTAAACATATACTTGTACTTTGTATGAAAAAACATGTGACTGCATGTTAATCATAAATATAACATATTACCTATACAGTCCAAATAAAGTAATTAAAATCGACAAGTAATAATTCTCATCTGAAATTAACATGACGTGAATGCAAATGCTTAAATTGCTTATCCGTTAGTCTTATCCACGTACTCTTGATTCTCGTATCCTATGGAGTATATGTAAAATTTTAATCTTATAAATATACATTTATGTGAAGCTGAAAATGAGAATAAAATGACATATTTTGTATGGCTTGAAATACTGTTGGACTAGATCTGACAAATAGAAGAATTGGGCTCAAGAATTAAATAGTTGTTGGGTTTCGGCTTGAAGTAGCCCAAAGCAAAAGTGGGGTATGGCTTGGATTAAAACCGATCTGCAGCCCCACTTCACCTACTTCCTCATCCCGTCTGCTTCATTCCCCAGACTCTCTCTCTCTCTCTCTCGCCCGCTGCAACTCCAAAAAAATTTCCGCCGCTACACGCAAGTTCGGTAGGCCGAACTATGGCGGTCGACCGTGGAGAGAGGAAGCAGCGCGATTGGGAAATTCGGGGTGAGATTCAGCAGCACCCTAAATCGAGGCTACGAGGTTTGATTCAGGCGGAAGGACTGGATGGAGTTGCGGAGCGTAGCGACGGCGGCGGTGGCGGTTTTGCTCGTCAGTCGCGAGTTTGATCTGACAGCGGCGGAACAAGGTGGCCATGGTTTGTTCAGTTCCGATTTTGATTCTAAAAAAAATGGGTTGAGTTTGATTTGGAATTCAGTTCCAGATTTGGGTATCATATTCTGGTAGTAGACTGACTCGGCTGGGATTATTGAGTTCTGATTTGAGGTTGGAACTGGGTTTCAACGTTTTAAATTTTTGCAGTAGGAAGGAACCAAATCTTTAACATCAAATTCTATGAAGAAGATGCAGAGGTTGTGAGTTTATATTTTCTGGTGAAGAGTTGAATGTCGTAGGGGTTGAGGGGCGGCTTCGAACGATTGCAGAAAAATCAAAAAAATATTTTGTGAACTGGAGTTTTGCTGTAACTGAGGATTTCTGGTGTGTGTGCGTGTAATTTCTGCTATCCAACGGGAAGTGTAACATCACGTGAGCTACTTATTATAAATAGGAGAGAGGGGGCATGGCATAAAAAAGAAAAAGAAAAAGCTAGATATCTCAGGTTTGGTATCATATATACTGTTTACTAGTAGTAAAAGGCGAAATCCCTTGCCTCCAGGGCCCTCATCCCCGGCCCGACAGGGATTGGTGGAGGAATTAAATAATGGTGACTCAACGGCCCATTAGGTGGGAGGAACACGCCAGTGCGCCGAGGCTATCTCACATTGGAGGGATAAAACTCCACACTACTTACCGCTGTGACTAACTCGTCCCATAAACTGTCACCCATGAACCAGTTGAGCTGCACATGCCCATTTACTGCATTTCGGATCGGCTGCACTACAATCTAGTGCATCATCTATAGTGCATCCCACGGAAATTACACTACATGAAGTGTACCATACACGGTACCGATATCTCACGGCATAGCTTGAGCAGGGATAGAAGGTCAGCCATAATCACAAGGCACGGCTCCCAGGGCAAGCAAAGGCACAAGCACTTTGGAAGAATTTCGCCTGGGAACAGCGAGAAGAATTGAATTTTCTGTTTTTTTTCATGCCTCTCTATTTTATTTAGCTATTATGTCCAACTAATTTATTTATTTCAGTTTGTGCAGAAGTTTGAACCCATATATATAATATTTATATTTTAATCTTGTAGCATATTTTGATTTATATCCCTTGAATTATCTTTATATGAATGTTGCGACAGGAAGAGCATCCGGTGTAAAACTTTGCCACTTTGTTATTTGCATGAGTTATGGTGTTAACTAATTTTAGACAATTAAACGACACTATAATCTTCATGCCATCGACCCCAACATAGTTGGGATTAAGATGTTGTTGATGATGATGATGATGATGATGATCCCTTGAATTATCTTTGTGTTATTGAGCAAATTTATTTATGTTATAATTTACTTTGATTAGTTTGACCAACTTAATTGAGATATCTTCCCTATATATTAATGCAGAATACGTTGAGCATAAGTGGCAGCTTCTCATGCTTCGGCTGTCACATGTCTTCTGCTGGTACTTCGTGTGCTTATGTGTCGGTCTCTCATACTTCAGCTGACACATAATCAATTAATGGCCTAATCATCATTGCATTAATTACATTATAATTATACCTCAAATAACTCTTACCTACCTTATTAATTTTTACGAATTAAGGAATATGAATTATGAATAAATAGAATTGATTATATTTACAAAAATATTTCACGTTTTCATTAATTAAAAAATATAAATCTCAAACAAAGAGAAATTTAATATAGTAATGTGCACTATATTTTAAAAACTTAAACCTAAAATCTCGCGAAAATATTGTATATATCCAATAATTAATTAGTTTATATTAGTTAGTCACTATAATTAGGTATATCAATAAAAGAAATATCAACTGAAATAAAAGTTGCTTGTGGTATATAATTAAAAAAAGTACTCGAAGTCCTAATCAATTAAATAAATCAAACTTATTAAAAAATATTATTGAAAGTGTAGAAACAATGATTTTAATTATTATTCATAAATAAATCAAAGAAACTATGGAATAAATCAATTAGTCTATTTAGTTTTAAATCTTATTTAATTAATAACAAAATAAATGAAAAAGCTCATATTTTTTAAATTATATAATTACTGATTTTATGAATTTTCAAAGAGATATTTCTAAATATATAAGAATTAAATTTAATAATAATATATTAATCCGTAGATTCATCTTTGTACAAAGAGAAATTCAGAAAATAAAAATTGATCGTTTTAGGTGATTTTTAAGTGAATATTTATTTTTTTAGTTTTAAAAGATTTGTTAAGTTATCTACTTTTGAAATCAACTATATATTCTTGAAAACTTTGGATTTGCTTTTGTATTTTAAATTATATCTAAATAATTTATTTATTTATTTTTAAATATAAGGATTAAATTATCTCTTTTTGGCCATTTAACAGAAATCGTTAAATACTTAATGATTTAAACCATTTTGGCAAAAAAGGACCAAAAGAACGTGGAACCAAACTTTCATCAAGTACATTTTAACACAATCCGATATGAATTAAAGTTGTTTCTAATACGAGTTTCCGAAATTACTAAAAGTGCCCAACTATTTATGTGTTCTCTTGAATGTAAAATGTGCCAACTTTAATACTTCTATATGTTAAGTTAAATATTTAAAAATAATATCATATAAAAATGATATAAAGTTTCAACTGAACCAAATGTCACTTAGGGTTTTTGTAATACAAGTTTCACAAATTACTAAAAATATTCTAATTATTTTTCTCTTCTTTTGAATGTAAAATTTCTTGAATTTAGTACTCTTAAATATGAAGTTCAATGCATGAAAAGTACCCTATAATTTTTCCAGGCTCATCTTATATTACAAACAAAATTGGATATTTTTTACTTTTAAATGTGGATAATTTTAATTAGGCTAGGATGTGAATGTAGTTTTATTAGTTAACCCCGCGATTAGTATATTTTACAATATAATGCTGTTTTTTTTTGGCAAATTGGGAAGTACTTAATTTTAAGTTATAAGTCATAATATCCTTACTTTGTAATTCCAAAATTTATTTTAAAATGAATATACATATAGTTTCACTTCAACCAAATGCCGTCGAGATTTTTTGTAATACAAGTTTCAGAAATTACTAAAAGTACTTCAACTATTTTTCTATTTTTTTAATGTAAAATGGGTAGATTTTAATACGTTTAAATACGAAGCTAAATGTTCGAAAAAATATCATACAAGCATAAATATGCCGTTCAATTCAATCAAATCAATTGAGTTTTTTCTTTTGTAATTTTTTAAAATTTTAAGGACATTTGTAATTAGGATAAAATTATGATGTATATTTTTTAACTTATCTAAATTATTAAATTTCTTGGTAATTTTAAGGCTAGGACTTGGATGTAGTTTTCTAAATTAACAGGTATATTTATAATAGGTCATACAAGTAATTAAATTATATATACTATTATGTTTTTGTATTGCAATTTGAAAAGTGCTTAATTTTAAGTTATAAGTCACAATTATTTAGTATAATTTTACATTTGAAGTTGTACCAAAGGACAATGTATATATATCGTTTATTCAAGTATAAATTCTTCTTCACTTTGGCATCATTGCAAACTCATAAGACTAAAAAGAATATGAGATTAATTATTGGGCAGACAATGTCATCTCACCACCTACAAGAAATTAAGGACTATCCTCAAAATTGTAGATGGTGAGCTGGGTGAAGAAGTCGATAGAGAAACCTTGATTGATATTCTTGATATTTACTACTCTGGAATGCCGAAGATCATATTGCAGCCGTTGTTGAAAGCACTATCATTCACTTATAAGTAATTTTCCTTAAAGTATTTTTTGAAGAAAGAGCAATCCTGGCACCAACAAATGATGTTGTGGAGATAGTAAACGATTACGTGATGTCTATAATTTCAAAAGACAAGCGGATATATCTCAGTTCTGATAGTATATGCAAAATTTTCGAGACCTCTAAAAGTCAAAATCAAGTATATTCAGTGGATTTTTTTGAATAGCATCAAGTGTTGCATCATTAATAATTATCCAAATATGTAACTATATTATTGAATAAAGAAATTCAGGGAATAATTTTGAGAGTAAAGTATTTATTTCACAATTGGATATTAAGCCCGTCAAATAGCAGATTACCATTTAAATTTCAAATACGTCATTTCCCACTTATTATGAGCTTTGTCATGACTATATTTAAGAGTCAAGGTCAAACGCTCTCTCATGTCGGTATGTATCTTCCAAGACCCGTATTCGGTCATGGTTAGCTTTATGTAGCCATATCAATAGTGAAGATCAGGAAAGACTAGAAGTCTTGTTGCGATGAGAATGGTGTAATCACAAACAAAAAAACAGTGTAGTTTATAAAGAAGTATTATGAAATTTAATAAATGATTTACATATTATATATTTACATAAGAGTTCTTTTTTGTGTTCCCGTGTAATTAAATGGGTATTATACTAGTTTATATCTATTGCTAGATCTAGGGATGTAATACGTAATCGCTATAATTCTAAATCACAAACACAAAATCAGGATCCCTTGGGTCGAGCTTGTGAACTCAATATCCTGTCAATTCCCATCGTTTTGGTTCATGATGCATCTAACGAACAAGATTTGAAGAGCTTGTTTTGAATCCTTCGTTTAGATATGTTTAATTGAAGAGTTTGTTTTGATTAAATAAACTTAAGAAGTTGGAGTTAACAGAGCTTGTCGTTGACTTCGGAGTAGGAGTTCATTAAGAATTAAGGAAAGATAAAGTGTTGCATTAATTCATAAATTAAATTAGAACAGGGGATAACGGAAATAAGAACTGGATATCAATCACAATCATTTTCCTTATTAATTTTTACTTCTTCTTTTTTATTTGTCTACCTATTATTTTATTTTATCTTGTTTACTTTAAATCAATCACTCTCTTTAGTATATCCAGTATTATTATTTTTAGTACTATCATTTATCTAGTATTACTAATTTTGTTTTCTAAAAATATTCAACTCTATAAGTTCAATTAATTCAACCGTTCTCTGTGGGTTCGACCCTTACTTGCCAATGCTACTATTTAGTATACGCAAGTCAAGGGACTTTATAAATATTTAATTTTGACGCGTCTCGACAGCGCGGTCAAAATTTTGGCGCCGTTGCTAGAGAATGGTGCGAAATTAATTTTATTTTCTAGTTGAATTTGTATCTTTTTTTTTAATATTCGAAAGAGCAGTTTTTTTTTCGAAGGCAGATTTTTTTATTTTTTGTAATAACAGTTTTTTTATATTATTTCAAGCAGTTTTCCTACACTGGGTCACCCAGTGTCAGTTCTGAAAATTCATAAAAGATGTTAGTTGTGCACTAATCTGCTTTGTTTTAGTTTTGCATAATTACAAAATCGCGTGGAGATAAAAACTTACAGTATATTCCAGAAATTACCAAATGAGATCGCGATTTTAGGCGAAAAACAAAAGAAAGCAGAGAAGCACTCAGGCACTTACCGTCTTCTCTCGAGACGTCACCCAGTGAGTCGGAAAACGAGAGTGAAATCATGGCAGTTAATGTTGAAAAGATACTGAAGCAATTAGCCAACCCAGAGCTACCTCAACAACTGTAATATCCGAAATTTCTACTACTATTTCTTAATGTTATTTTATCCGAGTTATGTTGTACATTGTGGAATCTATACAGTATGGATAAAATAAATGAAGGACTGAGACATCTGTATTGGTATAATTGTCGTACTTGGTCGACAATTGTATTTGAGGATATAGTGCGTCGTGTATACGTATCTAGTATGTTGAGACGTTGGACAAGAATAGCTGAAAATGGCTAAGTACAGCCACATTAGCGCACGCTACGATGTACACTTAGCGTACGCTAATGCACAAGGATTACGTACGTTAAGAAGGACAGTTAACGTACGTAAGGTGTACATCTATTACGTACGTTAAACGGACATGTTAACGTACGTAAAGTTCATATCGGACAGATCAGGCTATGGCCGACAGGTGGGTCCTGTGGTCGGCAACTTTCGGCGAAAAACATGCATGGGCGAGTCAACTCCTAAATAACGTACGCTATGAGTAGTGCATTACGTACGTTAAGTGGAGATTTACTGTAGCAAGTCAATGTACGTATTACATACGCTATGAAGGAAGTATTACATACGTAAGCGAGTGAACGAAACAAGTCGGTGAGTTCTGGAATGATGTTACGTACGCTATGTTGGACGTGTAGCGTACGCTAGAGAGCATTACGTACGTTATTGTTGAGTGATAACGTACGTAATGAGCAATGCAGTTTATAAAATAAGGATCGGTTCCTCATTTCTTTACGAGAGAAAATCAATACCTTCCTCCAAACTTCGTTCTTCTGAGTGTGTTAGTGAGAATAAACCTCTTCCAACTTGATTACGAGCTTGGAAACATGGATTTGAGGCTTGGATATGAAGATATAGTTGATCCTTGAGGTGTTTGATGGTGTTGTTCATGTTCTTGAGGTATGTTGTTGAACTCTACACCTTGATTTCGGATTTTGGTATTGTTATCCGTATTTGCTTCGTATGATGATGATTAGGGTGTTGTTGTTACGATTCTTGAGGTTATGTGAAGTGTATATTGAAGAATATGATGATACATGACTTGGATTACGAATTGGATGATTATCTAGATGTTAAAGGATATAGAATTATGTTGTTTTGATGGCTATGAACATGATTTCGAATCACTTAATGTTCTTGAGGAACTTCTTGATGAATTTATCATAGCAAGATGATCGTATGTTGAATTATCAGTATTTTTAGATAAGAAGATCGAATGTTCGTTAAGTCATGTCGATTGTAGTGGTAGAATTCGTATGTTCTTGATGAAATACGAATCATGATAACAATTTGGAATCCGGAAAGATTGTGATTGATCATCGAATATGATTTCCTTTACATTCATATCCGTAATCGTATTGTGGTTGTGAATTCATAATTGTTTGAGTTGGATTGTTCGGACTGGTGTTTAACCGAGATATTGTGAAATCGTTGGGTTTGTTTATCGGTTATATTGATTGTTAATAATGATTATCGGATTGCGGTTCGTATTGTGGATATGAGTTCATGATGGATTGAGTTATACTATTTGATTTTGTATATGATCGAGGTGTCGATGAGCCGTTGTGATTGATTGGTTGGGTAGGTCGGTTATTGATTGTTATTGAACTTGTTGTTTATCGAATTATGGTAATAGGTTGAGATTATTGATCGGTGATTATAACCATATATTGCGGTCTTGTTCGAGTATGTTCGTGAACTGCATTGGTCAGGGCCGAGGAGCTCGTAGACGAAGGCAATGAGATTGGTAGCGGCTTCATCATCGTCGTATCGGTATCGAGGCAAGTTATTACTTGCCCAGTTATAATGTTTAATGAATGGTTTCAATTTCATTTCGTTTATAATGCATATAGCAATGATTATTATTGTGAATTCTGGAGATTTGGATTATATGTTGTTTTTCCGATTTTGGGAGTTAAATCATAACGTATATGATTTACTTTGGTTATTGGCATAATTGGGTATTGAGGATACATTGTGGTAAAGACGAAGATATGAGTTATCTATAGTCCGTGGTACGTTGGGATCGCCGAGCATTGAGGATAATCGTTGGTGATGATCTGACATCGAGATTGCTCCCGAAGGACTCGGGGCAAGTATCATAATTTGATTTCGGTTTAGTGTTGATGATGTGGATCATGCATAATGTCTTTCATATTATTGAGTCATGTGTTGTTCATGTTGATGAACATATTGATTTGCATATGTGTGTGCTTAATTCTATTGTTTATGTTGTGTTGATCCGATGGGATCGTGTGATCTATGCTAAGGGCGCTGGATCAGATGTCCACCTCGTGTTGGTCCGACGGGATCATCTTGGGATCTATGCTGAGGGCGCTGGATCATTGGACGGGTTTTCCACCTCGTGTTGGTCCGACGGGATCATCTTGGGATCTATGCTGAGGGCGCTAGATCATTGGATTACCCTGTGTTGTGTTGATGGAATCATGTGGATTCGCATCGTTGGTTTTACCATATGTTTTGCGTACATATGTGTATTGTTGGTTATCCACCTCGTGTTGATCTTATAGGATCATCTTGGGATCTATGCTGAGGGCGCTGGATCATCGGATTTCCATTGAGTATACATTGTTGTTATTGTTGTGAACATATTGACGTTGTCATATGAGTATGCATTTGTAGGTCTTGTGTTAGGACCATGTCCGTATGTGGTATTGACCTGATATCGGATTAGACTGACATGATTGTCGTGGAATTTCATATCTTGAGGTATGTTCCGTATTTCCTTTGGTATTTGTCTTTTGATGGACAATCGGTTATCGTCTTGGAGTTTGATGATGCTATCCGATGGATCGTATTGGTCAGAGCTGGTATATTTCCGTATCGTGTTAGTGATGATAGTTTGAGAATCTTGAGTATTGTTTGAGTTACAATACATATATTATGTTTGAGTTTATTGGTTAATCGAGATTACGATATGTGAAATCTGATAATGGTTATTTTGATGAGAATTATTATGAGTTTGGTAAAGTTATGACGATAAGATTACATTGGTCGTATTCTTATTTTGTATTCTCATTGGTATGTAATTATTGATGTGATGTGATGGTTATCATTACTGAGTATTATGGCTCACCCCGTCGTGGGCTTTATTTTTAGGATGTTGGATATCGAGCTTGTAGCAGTCGTGAAGAGATGAGTTTCTAGGAGTATATTGGCTATGGCATGTGTTTGTGAATCGAGTATTCTGATTTGGTATTGTATTCCGCTGCTAGAGTACTTTTAATTGTTTGTCCTTTCCGCTGCGTGAGTATTCTTAAATGCCCTTTTGGTTTTTGGCAACTTGAGTTATTTTGGAAAATCGTTTTCTAAATCCTTTCAAATGAGTTCTCAAAAGATAGAACCGCCGTTAGCCTCTTGGGCGCCCGTATATATTTGCGAAAATGTCTTTTAGCCTTGTGGGTTCCATCTCGGGGCCCACGGCGCTGTAATGTTCCTGGATGGCTCTGGGGGTGTTACAGAATATGGTATCAGAGCTCAGGTTGAGAAAACCTAGGCAGTCGGGTCGAGTCGAGTCGTGTTTTTATCGCGTCATTCGAGTTTTCGTTTGACAAATATTAGAGCCCTGGGTTTTTGTTGTTCACTCGGACTTGTGCGTTATGTGATTTTCCAGTATAGTACTGGGATTCTTGTAAACTTTTCTAAATGGTATTAACGTGTTTCTTCGGATAGAGATGTGCCGTGTTCTCGAGTTGAACTGAGTTTGCAAAATGTGTGTTTTGAAAATATCTGTGTCAAGTATTTTCTAGAGTTGAGATATGTGCCAGTATCACGGGGAATCGTCGGCTTCACGATCTGTAAGTATTTGGGTTTTTGAATTTCATTGAGGTTTATTGCCGTTCTAAGTTGATATGCTTTGAGATTCAGAAAGATATTATGCGTCGCAGTATGAGGTGACAGAGTGGAGACACGATTGGTGATCTTAAGAAACTATGATTTTGGAAATCAATATGTCGGTTAATGTTGGAACAAAGTTGTGTATTCAGGAGAAAGATTGTGGATTTATGAGGAGAAAATGTAGTCATGTTAATTCATTTTGAGATATATGAACTGTTTTTGAGCATTTGAAAATGATACTTTTCAAAATGAATGTTTCACGGATGGTTTACGGAAAATGATTTTTGGGCCGAGACCCAATCGATTTTGAAATAGTTTTGTAACTCAGGACTTGGGGTCTGAAAAGAGTTTTCTACTTTTTAAATGTCTTATAATGTGGAACGGGATTGGGCTGAGACCCTAATGTTTCTAAAAGGCTTTTCTGTTTTCTAAAACTCCCGAGATTTGTAAAACACGTCACCAATCATTTATCTATTTTATTACTGCCTTTCAGGGTTTTGGTTTACTTGTTCAAATGAAACTTCTCGGGCAGTCTTTCGTTGTGTTCGATTTATTGATTATTCAATGTTTTGTCATAACATGGTTGAGGTGATCAAGGATGGGTTAATGGTCGACATTGCGAGCCATATGTGGAAAAAGAGTTTTTGTCGGAGTCTATATATTGAGATTTTGGAACTCTATCGTATGGTTTTCCAATGGAATGTCAGTGGATTCGGTGACAAGCCGAACCGGTATACAGGAGTATGGATGTGGTCAATCATTTGCATAATTTCATTTACTTAATCGTGTGTATTCGAAAAGAATTTCATCGAGAACTTGACACCAGCAAGTCGATTTAATTTTCAAAAATTAATTTTGTGGTCTTACGAAAATGTATGTTTTGAGTTTTGAAATTCTTGAAAGAACTTTCGAAAATTTGTCTTCTTGACGAGATTATATGATTTCAAACTGGTTTTGAAAATGTGATTGATATACATACGCATTTAGTGCATAGTGCATATCATGGTGAAGTTATGAGTGTGACTCACGAACTGGATAATTCAACAGTATGGTATGATGAAAAGAGATTCGAACTTTAGTATGGTAGTTTGGTTATCCAGGGATGATCGGGTGATTGATCGGATAAGAGGAATATACTGCGTATTGTAGGTTCGTGTACATAATGTGATTTTGGAACGACGAGTTTTGTAAAACCAGAACATATGCGCTATGTGATTCCATTGGTATGGTAGTAGCGTGATTTTACCATAGTGATTTTGAATGATTCCTTTGTAAGTGTGGATTTGGGGATGGTGACCCCAGGATGGTTGTTTGGATATTGATTGGTCGTTCCCACTCCATGTATGATTGGGTATGTTCGTCGGTTTGTGATTGGTTGTCCGTATGCCGAGGGGTACGTTTACCAGTCGGGTGTGTTTCTTTGAGACCCACTGTATGTGAGTGGTACAACGTTTTGAGAATTTTATTCATCCGTATATCTGTCTCTACAATTTTATGTTGATCGTACCGGAGCTTACCATGTGAGGGTATTCTCGGTTCTTGTTGATGATATACTCGGTTGTGTTTTGACCTTTGGTTAGGTCATATTGGAGTTTATCATGTTGATGATATTCTCGATTGTGTTTTGACCTTTGGATTGGTCATATTGGAGTTTATCATGTCAATGGTATTCTCGGTTAATTTATCGGTTCATCATTGTTAATAATCGTATGAGCGTTCGAACTTTGTGTCGATGTTTCGGAATTTGTGTCATTGTTTTGGCAGTTGTTTCACAGATGTATCGTGTATTATTCGTTTTATCGGAATTGGGACTTGACTGTGTAATTAATCAAGTAGACAGGATTTCACACGGATAGAATATTTCATCCGAAGATGATATATTTTGTTGAGACTCACGGAATTGTGATTGTAAGAGTATTGAGGCTTTACGGTGGAGTCACTTGCTAGTATCTCAGGAGATCGTCGACTTGGCGCATATATAAGTATACTGTTTTAGTTATTCATTAATGATGATGATTGATCGTTGTTGTGATGGTTTCAGATTATTTTAGTTGAACGGTTTGTTTGTTTTTTTCAATGACGGATTGCAAGTTTCGAGGACGAAACTTATTTTAAGTGGTGTAGTATGTAATATCCAGAATTTCTACTACTATTGTTTAATGTTATTTTATCCGAGTTATATTGTACAGCATGGAATCGGTACAGTATGGATAAAATAAATGAAGGACTGAGACATCTGTATTGGTATAATTGTCGTACTTGGTCGACAATTGTATTTGAGGATATAGTGCTTCGTATATACGTATCTAGTATGTTGAGACGTTGGACAAGAATAGCTGAAAATGGCTAAGTACAGCCACATTAGCGCATGCTATGATGTACACTTAGCGTACGATAATGCACAAGGATTACGTACGTTAAGAAGGAAAATTAACGTACGTAAGGTATACAACTATTACGTACGTTAAACGAACATGTTAACGTACGTAAAGTTCATCTCGGACAGATCAATCTATGGCCGATAGGTGGGTCCCGTGGTCGGCAACTTTCGGCGAAGAACGTGCATGGGCGAGTCAACTCCTAGATAACGTACGCTATGAGTAGTGCATTACGTATGTTAAGTGGAGATTTACTGTAGCAAGTCAACGTACGTATTACATACGCTATGAAGGAAGTATTACGTACGTAAGCGAGTGAACAAAACAAGTCGGTG
The DNA here is from genome assembly GCA_033398695.1 of Orobanche coerulescens. Lineage (NCBI taxonomy): Eukaryota > Viridiplantae > Streptophyta > Magnoliopsida > Lamiales > Orobanchaceae > Orobanche > Orobanche coerulescens. The sequence goes on along the minus strand of CM065816.1, from coordinate 35,713,017 downwards.
AATTCCGGAATGATGTTACATACGCTATGTTGGACGTGTAGCGTACGCTAGAGAGCATTACATACGTTATTGTTGAGTGATAACGTACGTAATGAGCAATGCAGTTTATAAAATAAGAATCGGTTCCTCATTTCTTCACGAGAGAAAATCTATACCTTCCTCCAAACTTCGTCCTTCTGAGTGTGTTAGTGAGAATAAACCTCTTCTAACTTGATTACGAGCTTGGAAACATGGATTTGAGGCTTGGGTATGAAGATATGGTTGATCCTTGAGGTGTTTGATGGTGTTGTTCATGTTCTTGAGGTATGTTGTTGAACTCTACACCTTGACTTCGGATTTTTGGTATTGTTATCCGTATTTGCTTCGTATGATGATGATTAGGGTGTTGTTGTTACGATTCTTGAGGTTATGTTAAGTGTATATTGAAGAATATGATGATACATGACTTGGATTACGAATTGGATGATTATCTACATGTTAAAGGATATCGAATATGTTGTTTTGATGGCTATGAACATGATTTCGAATCACTTAATGTTCTTGAGGAACTTCTTGATGAATTTATCATAGCAAGATGATCGTATGTTGAATTATCGGTATTTTTAGATAAGAAGATCGAATGTTCGTTAAGTCATGTCGATTGTAGTGGTAGAATTCGTATGTTCTTGATGAAATACGAATCATGATAACAATTTGGAATCCGGAAAGATTGTGATTGATCATTGAATATGATTTCCTTTACATTCGTATCCGTAATCGTATTGTGGTTGTGAATTCATAATTGTTTGAGTTGGATTGTTCGGACTGGTGTTTAACCGAGATATTGTGAAATCGTTGGGTTTGTTGATCGGTTATATTGATTGTTAATAATGATTATCGGATTGCGGTTCGTATTGTGGATATGAGTTCATGATGGATTGAGTTATACTATTTGATTTTGTATATGATCGAGGTGTCGATGAGCCGTTGTGATTGATTGGTTGGGTAGGTTGGTTATTGATTGTTATTGAACTTGTTGTTTATCGAATTATGGTAATAGGTTGAGATTATTGATCGGTGATTATAACCATATATTGCGGTCTTGTTCGAGTATGTTCGTGAACTGCATTGGTTAGGGCCGAGGAGCTCGTAGACGAAGGTGTTGTGCGGAGATTAATACGCCTCAATAGACGATCGTCATAACGATCAGAGAAGCCAACCACGGAAGACATACTCTGGACAAACGCCCAGAGTACGGCACAATACAGCGACCGTCTTTTGGTACCCAGCGATCGTCTTTTGATATCTGGCGATCGTCTTTAATGAGCGAACCAGAGGCGATCGTATCGTGCCATGTATGGATCCAGCATCCGTCAAAGTCGTCGAAGACCGAATCTTGGACGGTGACCCACATGCGGATCTTCAAAGGGCGCCAACAGATAGGACCTTTGACCCCAGCTTGTCACCTACCACACCTACCGACAAGGCTGCCGAAAGATACAAAGTGGGTCCTCCCCGGACAGCTACCCAGGACGCGTGCTGGCTTCCTATTTGCTCGCACAGCTGTCCACCAGCAGCGGCCCCAGACTTTAAGGGAACAGCCCCACGTGACGGGACGATCGGCCATCTTATTATAATATAGAAAACGGCGGTCGCCCGCGATCGCCTGAGGGGTCCCAACTACCTTGTCCCCTATAAATAGAGAACTCACTGCAGTGGCCAAAGGGACGCGAATTTACTACAAATTCAGTGCAAAATACACACCAAAAGAGAACCAAAGACTCTTTTAGCTACCACTTATACATTCATAGTGATATTCGTACACATTGATCATATATCCCAAGCAAGAACTCACAGATTTACTTATCTGGTTCTTCCGGCAATCTACGCGCTCTACAGCCTAGAAAACTAGAAGTCTTTACACTCCTTGTAATAGATTCTAACATTAATATTTGTACTCGACAGTATATTTATTAATAACATCTCGCGAGAGCATTCAAGCCCGGGATTAACAACCCCGGCAAATCTTGTGTTATTTATTCTCTCACGGAAGTGTTCTCGCATTTTGTTTGTTACTCGTTCATTCCAGCAATACTATCTCTGGATAATATTTTGGGTAACAACAATTGGCGCTAGAAGGAGGGCATCTAAACCTTCATTTTTCTCCCTACCGTCTCGAAGAACACTCACTGTTCTCCGGACATACACTTGAAGAAACACTCACTGTTCTTCAATAGAAAAGCCTTCAGAAAAATGACATCTGCAACGACCTCCAAGAGAGCCACCCTAAGATCTGCCAGAAATCTCATTCTGGCCCGGACCGAATCCCAACCCACGGCGGAAGGCGACCGTGGCGACGCTAGGCTCTCACTCCCGCCCCCGAGGGACGGTTCTAGCCTCTCACTCGATCAGTTCCAGACCGCGGAACAGATTGAGGAGGCTATAGCCATCCTCAGGGAGCGACGGAAGGCCTACGACTCGCCCACCATCACTCCATCGGTCATCCGCCGGGCAGGCAAGTGGAAGCTTAAGGGGATCTATGTTGAGAAATCGACAGAAAGCCCCGAGCCACAGGAGAAGGCTCTCGTGAGGCGGGACGATTCCGTCTTCAGCCGCCTAGGGAGCGATCCCTCATGGCGACCCGGGTACTCAGTCCCCAGCCGGGAGACATCGGTATCCGAATCCTTTACCAGGAGTTCGGCATATCCGACTTCCAGGAGACAAGTCGGTCAGCGAGCCCCAGCTCGCCCAAGGAAGGAACCCACTGGCAGGGAGCTCGTCATTCACCACGGGGCAAGGGGATCAGTACACGATCGCCTTGGTTCGCACTCTGAGAGCCAATCGGCGAGCAGTCAGGCGACGGCGATGGCCGCCATGCAACGCCAGCTCGACGAGATGAAGGCACTCCTAGAAACTGGGGCAGGTGCCAGGATATCGATCGCTGGGCTAAATGAACCACTCGCGGTTCAGATCGAGATCGCCCCAATTCAACCAAAGATCGCTCCCCCACAAACGCCTCTATATGAGGGGAGGTCGGATCCGGAGACCCACTTGGGCAAATTCCGGATCTACATGACCGGATGCGGAGCATCAGATGCGATGAAATGTCGAATGTTCCCGTTAACTCTGGGCGATCTCGCCCACAGGTGGTACATCTCACTACCATCTCGCTCAATCAATTGCTTTGAGAAGCTGGCGAACGACTTCACGTCGTACTTCGCCGCCAAAGTCGCTCGCCCGGAAGGTCCCCACCGCATGATGAAAATCAGGCAGGGGAAGGACGAATCAGATGAGGATTACATCGACCGGGTAGACGAGATAGTCCTCACCGGTGAGCCCATCAGCGACGAGCTCGCTCTCCACGCAATCCTGAGCGGATTCCACGGACGCTCTCCCATGTTCAGGCACCTCACAAAGGATATTCCCCCGACCTATACGGTCTTCCGCGTTAGAGCCGCCGATTTTCTAGCCAGGCAGAGGATGCTCTCCCTCCGCTTATACGAGGGACCGTCCGAAGAAGGAAAGGCGCCATCCCATGTCCAGAAGAAGGCGGTCGCCAAGCCCAGAAAGGCGGTCGCCAAGCCGCCTGGCGAGTTCAAAGCCTTCGAGGATGTAGAAGTCCACCTTCTCCACAACCTCAACTTATCTCCGGCCCACATCTTCAACGCAATCAAGGGTCGCGAGTGGCTCTCCAAACCAAAGCCGATAAGGGACCACAGTCACCTAGATCGCAGCAAATTCTGTGCATATCACAAGAGTCCCGGCCACAACACCAGCCAATGCCGCGACCTCCTCAGACAGCTCTGGCGACTATTTGAGGAAGGAAAACTGGACAGCTTGGTCACCAAGCCAGAACCTAGGGCGGAGAGAACCGGAGGGCGCGATCGCCGACAAAACGAAAGAACTCCTCCCAATCCGGTCGCCAGAATCGAGCATGAGCCGGAGTACTCTGATGAGTCGGTCCCTCCGATCAACCCTGGCGGTCGGATCAACATGCTTCAAGCAGGAGGTGGAAACCTTGGGGGCCTTTCCCCGGTTTCCACCATGTCAAACAGGAAGCGAAAGGCCGAGCTGAGGGCGTTCGCCGGGGTCCATGTCGTGGTACCTCCGGAGCCGACCATCTCTAAAGATGCACTCATCACCTTCTCCAACAAAGACAGGGAGGGAGTGCAATGCCCCAAAGAGGATGCACTGGTGATCTCCGCCTGTATCCTTGGGAAGACGGTCGATCGCATGCTGGTCGACAATGGGAGTTTCTGCAACATCATATTCAAATCCGCCCCAGACCAACTCGGCAACTTAATCAAATTCATCAATCCGTCCGACACCGTGCTCCAAGGGTTCGGCGACAACACAGTCCAAGCCCACGGGAGGATCAAGCTCTCCGTCGAGCTAATATGCATTTACGATCCCAAGGTTAGGATTACTAGGAACCTAAGTTTTGTAATCACAGATAGGCCCAGCATCTATAATAGGTTCCTAGGTCGCCCCTTTTTAGAAACCTTTGAGGCGGTCGCCTCGTCTTTCTTTTACTGTATCAAATTCCCCACTGCCGATGGGACGGTCGGTACTGTAAAAGGAGATCAGCTAATGACAAAAAGATGTTTGAGTTACTCCTATGTCGTTACTGCTTTCAATACTTCCCATAATATGTGTAACATTGAAGCGATCGACGATCAACCCATGGAGATCGACGAGCCGAGCGCATCATACCAACCCGACTCAGAGGACGCCATCTCGGTTCGGTCAACGGACGACATCGAGCCAAGGATCGGTTTCGATCCAAGTCTCGACATCGATCCAAGAATCGTGTCCGGAAATCGTTCCAAATGAGAGGCGACCGTCCCCGTCGAAGATTTGGAAAGTATAACATTAGATCCGGATCATCCAGAACGGGAAGTACAGATCGGCGCGAGCATCGACCGCGAACTAAAAGGGGATCTGATCAATTTGCTACGTAAGAACATCGGAGTCTTTGCCTGGTCGCATCAAGATATGGTCGGCATAAGTCCTAAGCACGCTTGCCACTATCTAAAGATCGACGACAATGAAGCCTGTTCACCAAAAACGTAGGAAATTTGGTCCCGAAAAATACGCGGCGCTCGACGTAGAAGTCCAAAAATTACTCAACAACAAATTAATCGGGGTAGCTACAGACGAACCACAATGGGTCGCCAACGCGGTACTCGTCAAGAAACCGACTGGTTCCTGGAGGTTATGCATCGACCTCACCGACCTCAACGCGGCATGCCCAAAAGATCACTTTCCGATGCCTCATATTGATCACTTAGTCGATAGCACAGCAGGTTGCGAAATGATGTCGTTTATGGATGCCTTCGCCGGATATAATCAAATCCCAATGGCGGAGAAAGACATAAAACACACATCTTTCCACACGGAAAAAGACATATACTTTTGGGTCCGAATGCCGTTCGGCTTGAAAAACGCAGGGGCAACCTACCAACGACTAGTCAACAGAATGTTCGCCAATCAGATCGGCAAGACCATGGAGGTCTACATTGACAACATCGTGGTCAAAAGCCTCAAGAAGGAAGATCACCTCAATAATCTCGCCGAGACGTTCGCCATCCTCGAAAGATTCAACATGAAGCTAAACCCCAAGAAATGCAACTTCGGGGTGGGCTCCGGGAAATTCCTGGGGCACATTGTGAGCCAAAGGGGGATCGAGGCGAACCCCACCAAGATACAGGCGATCCTTGACATGCAGGAGCCGCGAAACATCAAGCAGGTGCAATGCCTTACAGGTTGTCTAGCCGCCCTCAACCGTTTCATATCTCGACTCGGCGATAAAAGCAAGCCTTTCTTCGCAACCATCAAGAACAAGAAGTTCGCATGGACGAAGGAGAGTCAGACAGCGTTCGCCAAAATAAAGGAATATCTATATAACCCCCAGATCCTGGCAAAGCCGATCCCCGGTGAGAAACTATTCCTTTACCTGGCAGCCTCGGAGGTCGCGCTAAGTGCCGTTCTGGTGCGGGCGGAGGGACAAGCCCACTTGCCGATCTACTATGTTAGTCAAGCGCTCCATGACGCTGAAACACGCTATACACCATTGGAGAAGATTGCCTACGCCCTTGTCATGAGTGTCCGTAAACTAAGGGCTTATTTCTTCGAACATCAAGTGGAAGTCCTAACAACTCTACCTCTAAGACAAGTCCTACATCGACCAGAGACCAACGGGCGACTCCTCAAGTGGTCGCTGGAGATCGCCCAATACGGAATCACTTACGCTCCTCGCACGGCGATCAAAGGCCAAGCCCTGGCGGACTTCGTGGTGGAATTAACGTTCCCTCAAGGTCCAACCCAGGTCGGCCGACCTGCCTGGAAGTTATATGTGGATGGATCGGCGACCAATTCGAGAGCAGGGGCAGGGATTGTCCTCATCAGCCCCGACGGACAAAGTTTCACAAATGCTATGCGTTTCGGTTTTCGTGCGACCAACAATGAAGCCGAATACGAAGCTTTGGTAGGAGGGCTCGATCTAGCCCTCGCCCTAGATGTTCGTCGCCTCTATATCTTCATGGACTCCCTTTTGGTCGTGAACCAAGTCAAGGGAGAATATGAGGCGCGCGGCGAACAGATGGTCAAATACCAAGAGCTGGTCGCCGAAATGTGCACAAAATTTGAAGAAGTGCTAATCGAACAAGTCCCGAGAGAGCACAACTCCCAGGCCGATGCCCTTTCCAAACTAGCATCATCGGATGGGGCAGCCGACTTCTCCAATATCCAAATCACAAATTCAGCAACGCCGGCGATCGACAGAAGCCTGGTTATCACGATTGCCATTGCCGAGGAGAACTGGATGACTCCGTTCATCAAATACTTAAAGGACGGAACGGTCCCTGACGACCGTGTTAAAGCTCTCCAACTCCAGCTCCGTGCGACAAGATATACCCTATTGGACGACCGTCTTTACAAGCGAGCCTTCAGCCTTCCCCTCCTCAAGTGTATTACACCGGAGGAAGGTCGGCTCGTTTTAGCCGAGATCCATGACGGGATTTGCGGAAACCATGCGGGCGGGCGAGCTCTCATCCATAAGACAACCAGGCAAGGCTTTTTCTGGCCATCACTTCAGAAGGATGCGATCGCCTATGCCAGATCGTGTCACAGGTGTCAAATAATGGGCCCAAACATCAAACTCTCCCCCGAACAGCTCACCTCCATGTACAGCCCTTGGACATTCGCGCAATGGGGCATCGACCTTATTGGTCCCTCGCCGGCTCCTGTGGGGTCAAATTTGCTATCGTAGGGGTCGACTATTTCACCAAGTGGGTAGAGGCCGAGCCACTAAACAAGATCGGCCAGGAACAGGTGATCAAGTTTATCTGGAAAAACATCATATGCCGATTCGGTCTGCCCCAGGCCATCATCTCCGACAACGGGAAGCAGTTCGACGGCTTAGAAGTCATGCAATTCTGTGAGAAATGGGGAATCAAAAGATTGTTTTCAGCACCCTATCACACTCAGACGAACGGACAGGTAGAGGCTGTGAACAAGATCCTCAAACACACGACTAAAGCGCGACTCGAATCCAGGCAAGGACGATGGGCGAGCGAGCTCCCAAACATTTTGTGGTCCTACCGAACGATGACCCGCAATTCAACCGGCGAAACCCCATTCGCCCTTGCCTTCGGAACAGAAGCGGTGATTCCTTCAGAGATCGCCGTCCTCAGCCTTCGAACCGAACAGGAGATGACGACCGACAACGATGTGGCCCGACGAATCGACCTAGACATGCTCGAAGAACGACGGCTGACCTCAGAAATGAAGAACACAATCCACTAAAGGAGAGCCGAAAAGTTCTTCAATTCAAAGGTCAAAGAAAGAAGGTTTCAAGTGGGCGATCTCGTCCTCAAGAAGACCCAAACCCACACGGGCGTTTTCGGTCCGAACTGGGAAGGACCTTTCAGAGTATCCAGATGGCTAACTAGAGGAGCCTACGAACTGGAACATCCTGACGGTACTCCGGATCAATACCCCTGGAACGCCGTGCATCTGAAAAAATACTACCAGTGAAAATTTTGTATTCAATTTCAATGATGTACAATGAATATAATGAGATTTTTCCTATCCCATCTATTCTGGCGATCGCCCCACCCGGCATATCGCATACTGCCGACGATCGTTGATCATGACGATCCGAGGTAAAATCAATGCAGCCATGGTCCTGGAGGTCGATGGAACCGACAGCTTCGCCCATGCAAGGTTCCTTTGGGGGTGAGATCGCCCGCCCTTCGTTTAAATACGAGGCCGGCGTAGCCGAAGGACCCTCCAAAATAATCAGTAGACACGATCGCACGTCCTCAAGGTACATCATCTAACATGATGAACCCGGACAATGCGACGTGCCACTACCCCCGTCTCAACGTACACCGTCGAGGGTCGCCATCTTCATGGCGGGCCGAGGTGGAAGTAGAGCTGACAAGCCGCGGACGTGGAGTCGAATAAACCGACGACGCCCCGCGCAAGGACTCCTCCAGACCAAGATCGCCCGCCTTTCGTTTTAACACAAGGCAGGCGTAGCCTAACGGAGGACCCTCACAAAAAGTGAGTCGCGGGATACACAATATCCCTCGCACACAAAGACACGATTGGGGAGGTCGGTCCATCGAACACCCCAACCGTACATGATTCTTCAGAATCGGCAAAATTGAAGATATCTCGCCAGACAAACTGGTTTTTATTTCCTTACTTACAATAAGTAAACAAAAACAAGGGGGCGGAGATGGGTCGAGCTAATCCCAAATACGATCGAACAAAAAGGAACCACGCACAATCAGCTTCACTCAAACACACGCAGGACGATCGGAGTCGTTCGACAAAAATTACAAGTAAGAATTCCGATTCAAAACATATCAATGCTTTCAACACTCAGACAATCGGTCGGATGAACAAAACGTCGAAAGTAATCATACACGTACTTGTAAAAATTGCACGCAAGCATTCAAAGGTGATCGTATGTAAAGAGACAGTATGGAAAGAGGAACATTTTATTCGTAACACAAGTTTCGTACATTACGGGGCCCGAAGGCATTACCAAAGGAAAACAAAAAGTACAAGTTACAGAGGAAAACAAAAATATCTCTCAAGGCCCCGCTGGCTGGTCATCGCCCTCAGGTTGCGGATCGGCTTGGGCCCCCCCATCGGCCTCAGTATGAATGAGTTTGCCAGTATACCAACTCAAGTCGATCCCAAAGTCGACAAGGTCAAGGATCGGCAAAGAGAACTCCGGGTGCAGAGGGTGCTCGAGCGCATAGGCTTTGAAGCTCTCCATCAAGGGACCGATCTCGATCCCTACCTTCTGGGCGGATCTGACAGCATCGGCGTAGGCCATGTAATAGGCGAACTCGGCGACGAGCGCCACATTGAGATAGGGATCGGCCTCGATCGCTTTCAGTTGCCCCTTCAACTCCACGGTCGTCTTCTCAGCCTCCGCCAGCTCAACCACCTTGGCGGCATTCTCTCCCTTGGCCATCTCCAGCTCCTTCTTCGCCGCCTCCAGCTCACCGCTGAGCCGATCCACCATCGCCTTCAGCCCGGCCTCCTCCTCCTGCGAAGCCGCATACTTCTGGCGGGTTTCCTTCTCCTGGTCATGGGACCGGTCGGCAGCCTCCTTAGAGCGGGTTAGCTCCTGGTTCAATCGGTCAACGTCCTATTTAGCCCTTTTGGCCGTCTCCAGATACTCCTTTTCCATAGACTGGATCCGGTGGGCAAATTCGATGTTTTTATTCTGGGTGGCCTCTAGGTCGCTATGGAGACGAGCAGTGGAGGGTCGCCCCTCAAAATCCCTAGCAGCTTGGACGGCCATCGTCGCCGTCTGGAGAGCCAGGGCAACGGTCGCCTGCATGGCATCTCCATATCGCTGACGAGCGATCGCATCAAGATCGGTCGTCCAGGCCTTGGGCAGAGAGGAAATAGCCTGCTGGACGTAAGAAGGGACGTCGAGAGATGTTTTCGGAGCCTTACTCGACAAAAAGTCTAGCACCATAGGAGCAACGTCCGGGTCGGCAAGACGAACCCTGCAGCACAAACCGAAGAGATAAAGGAATTAGAATCTACCTAACTAAATTTTCCAACTCGGAAAGTTCGAATCGATCTCACCTGTTAACCAGCTCGGGATCGCGGCCAAAATAGGGTTTTCCCCAAGAAGTCTCGGCCTCAGCGATTGCCGCTCTTTTCGTAAAGCCGGCCGGGGACCTGGAGCCAGACGCCGAGGGCCTGGGACCAGGCCCCTCCGCCATCGGAACGGAAGATACGGGGGGAGCGGCGATCGGCGGCTCCAAAATAGCTAAATCCGCCTCAGTCATCGGCAGAGACCCCTCCGGCCTCCGCCTCTTGCAGCGCTGAAGTTGTTCCTCTCCCTGAACTACCGGCTCGTCGACCGGCACCTCAGTAGGCCTCGTCACCGGAGCAGGGCGAGACGTCGTCGCAGGAACGCGACCAGTCTTCTTACCCAAGTGGAGGCGACCGATGAGTCCTGGATTCGACATGGCAATCTCTGGTGGTGGCTCGGCAAGGCGGGGAAAATGAACCTCTGTCAAAGAAGAGGTACAAACAAGTTAGACAGCAATTTAAACGCTATGACCTCCTGCAGAGGATCGTCAAAGCAAGGAAGCACCACTTGAGCTCATACCTGGAACTTTCAAGTGACGAGGGAAACGAAATAATCGAGCCCCCAACCGGTGAACTTCGCGACCGAGTGAGCGAACGTTTATGAAGGAATCCGGCAAGGCACGAATACGCTCCCAAACGATCAAGAAGTCGAAAGGGAGATCGCCGATTGCCGGAACGAGAGGTCCTGCAAAAAGGAAACGAAATTATATCAGTTCAAGACAAGTCCGATCAAAGGGAGAGTTAAAACCCTTACTCGGATTCCTCTCCCGAAAATTCGTGGGGATCTCCAGCTCGTCCTCCGGCCTATCACTCGATGCCGATCGCCACGCTCCGCCGACCCAGCACCATTTTGACAGGTCGCCCCGGGTCTTGTTTGGCACACCAAGGACCACTCTTCCCACTCGGCCTTGGATATTGTTACCGCCGATCGACCCTTTCTGCGCAGCCAGTTTAAACAAATAGTTCATCTCCATCGCAGAAGGGAGGCGGAACAACCGGTGACCGCCAAACAGTGTCATAGTGCAGATGACCTGTAGCCAAGCATTCGGCGTCAGTTGGAGCGGCGCCAAATTCCAGGCGATCAACAAGTAGGAGACGGCGAATGAGAGAGGGAATCGCAGACCGGCCTCCATGATCATCTCACTAATGGTCACCATTCCCTCTGGCGGTTGATCGGCACGTTCATTTTCCGATGGCACGTGCAGGGAGACGTCAGAGGGAATATGATATTTCGCCCTCCAGCGGTTCACGTCTTTCTGGTTCGCCAAATTCCGGATCTTACCAAGGGTCCACTGAGATGGGTCGGCGGCCCGAAATACCGTCCGTTTCACATGTTCATAAGGATGAGCGGCGGAGTAGGCTTTAAAGTCAAACTCTGGATAGGGTCCGGCGATCCCCTCCATAATCTTGGCGTAAGCGATGTAGGCGGGGCCAAATACACTCTGCCGTTCCCATGTTAACCGCTCCTGTTCGTCCTCATCCGCCGGCGAGCCCCCCTGCTCCGCCGTCGCCGCCGTCCTCGCCACTGCGGCCTCGTTGAAAAGCTCTTCGAGTTATGCTGGTGCAATCCCCGCGCGAATGGCCTCAACGTCCGTTTCCATGTCGACTCCGACGGGAATCTCCTCCAGGTCAGGCGAAGCCGCGGCGGCAGAAGAACTTCCGGCCTCGAAGGTCTTGGATCCTCCCGACATATTATAAAAAGAAGAGGGAGATAGAAGATTGATTTTTCTTACCTAGAGAAAAGAATAAGATCGGCACAAGAATCTCCAGAAATTTTTGCAGAGTTTCGGCTATGGATGCAAGGACGCGTAAAGAGTGAAAGAGAAGAAGCCCTAGCCCTTTTATAGATGGAAGCGGGGGTCTAAGTGCAAATAGGTGAAATCTCGAGGGCTGGATCGCAACCGTCATAGTGGGGACGCATTAAATGCTGCCCTCGAATCCCGCGGACGCGTCTTTTCGAGGGCACGCCAGGCGACAAAGTCTGACAAACCGTCGGACTCCCCCAACAATAGCGCGACGCGTGTCCTTGCCACGTTTCGAGAGCCCGCCTTCATTTCCCGCTACTCCCAGCGCGAAAAGAGATCGCCCAGATTTGAATACAGATCGGCTGATCGGCTGAACATCGGAGATCGCCAACAGAGCCACCTCACCCCGTGTTTTCAACATCAAGGCGAGCTGGGGGGGCAATTGTTGTGCGGCGATTAATACGCCTCAATAGGCGATCGTCATAACGATCATAGAAGCCAACCACGGAAGACATACTCTGGACAAACGCCCAGAGTACGGCACAATACAGCGACCGTCTTTTGGTACCCAGCGATCGTCTTTTGATATCTGGCGATCGTCTTTAATGAGCGAACCAGAGGCGATCGTATCGTGCCACGTATGGATCCAGCATCCGTCAAAGTCGTCGAAGACCGAATCTTGGACGGTGACCCACGTGCGGATCTTCAAAGGGCGCCGACAGATAGGACCTTTGACCCCAGCCTGTCACCTACCACACCTACCGACAAGGCCGCCCAAAGTGGGTCCTCCCCGGACAGCTACCCAGGACGCGTGTTGGCTTCCTATTTGCTCGCACATCTATCCACCAGCAGCGGCCCCAGACTTTAAGGGAACAGCCCCACGTGACGGGACGATCGGCCATCTTATTATAATATAGAAAACGGTGGTCGCCCGCGATCGCCTGAGGGGTCCCAACTACCTTGTCCCCTATAAATAGAGAACTCACTGCAGTGGCCAAAGGGACGCGAATTTACTACAAATTCAGTGCAAAATACACACCAAAAGAGAACCAAAGACTCTTTTGGCTACCACTTATACATTTATAGTGATATTCGTACACATTGATCATATATCCCAAGCAAGAACTCACAAATTTACTTATCTGGTTCTTCCGGCAATCTACGCGCTCTACAGCCTAGATAACTAGCAGTCTTTACACTCCTTGTAATAGATTCTAACATTAATATTTGTACTCGACAGTATATTTATTAATAACATCTCGCGGGGATTAAAAACCCCGGCAAATCTTGTGTTACTTATTCTCTCACGGAAGTGTTCTCGCATTTTGTTTGTTACTCGTTCATTCCAGCAATACTATCTCCGGATAATATTTTGGGTAACAACAGAAGGCAATGAGATTGGTAGCAGCTTCATCATCGTCGTATCGGTATCGAGGCAAGTTATTACTTGCTCAGTTATAATGTATAATGAATGGTTTCAATTTCATTTCGTTTATAATGCATATAGCAATGATTATTATTGTGAATTCTAGAGATTTGGATTATATGTTGTTTTTCCGATTTTCGGAGTTAAATCATAATGTATATGATTTACTTTGGTTATTGGTATAATTGGGTATCGAGGATACATTGTGGTAAAGAGGAAGGTACGAGTTATCTATAGTCCGTGGTACGTTGGGATCGCTGAGAATTGAGGATAATCGTTGGTGATGATCTGACATCGAGATTGCTCCCGAAGGACTCGGGGCAAGTATCATAATTTAATTTCGGTTTAGTGTTGATGATGTGGATCATGCATAATGTCGTTCATGTTATTGAGTCATTTGTTGTTCATGTTGATGAACATATTGATTTGCATATGTGTGTGCCTAATTGTATTGTTTATATTATGTTGATTTGATGGGATCGTGTGATCTATGCTGAGGGCGCTGGATCAGATGTCCATCTCGTATTGGTCCGACGAGATTATCTTGGGATCTATGCTGAGGGCGTTGGATCATTGGACGGGTTTTCCACCTTGTGTTGGTCCGACGAGATCATCTTGGGATCTATGCTGAGGGCGCTGGATCATTGGATTACCCTGTGTTGTGTTGATGGAATCATGTGGATTCGCATCGTTGGTTTTACCATATGTTTTGCGTATATATGTGTATTGTTGATTATCCACCTCGTGTTGATCTGATAGGATCATCTTGGGATCTATGCTGAGGGCGCTGGATCATCGGATTTCCATTGAGTATACATTGTTGTTATTGTTATGAACATATTGACGTTGTCATATGAGTATGTATTTGTAGGTCTTGTGTTAGGACCATGTCCGTATGTGGTATTGGCCTGATCTTGGATTAGACTGACATGATTGTCGTGGAATTTCATATCTTGAGGTATGTTCGTATTTCCTTTGGTATTTGTCTTTTGATGGACAATCGGTTATCGTCTTGGGGTTTGATGATGCTATCCGATGGATCGTATTGGTCAGAGCTGGTATATTTCCGTATCGTGAGTTAGTGATGATAGTTTGAGAATCTTGAATATTGTTTGAGGTACAATATAGATATTATGTTTGAGTTTATTGGTTAATCGAGATTACGAGATGTGAAATGTGATAATGGTTATTTTGATGAGAATTATTATGAGTTTGGTAAAGTTATGCGATAAGATTACATTGGTCGTATTCTTATTTTGTATTCTCATTGGTATGTAATTATTTATGTGTTGTGACGGTTATCATTGTTGAGTATTATGGTTGACCCCGTCGTGGGCTTTATTTTTAGGATGTTGGATATCGAGCTTGTAGCGGTCGTGAAGAGATGAGCTTCCCGGAGGATACTGGCTATGGCATGTGTTTGTGAATCGAATATTCTAATTTGGTGTTGTATTCCGCTGCTAGAGTACTTTTAATTGTTTGTCCTTTCCGCTGCGTGAGTATTCTTAAATGCCCTTTTGGTTTTTGGCAACTTGAGTTATTTTGGAAAATCGTTTTCTAAATCCTTTCAAATGAATTCTCAAAAGATAGTACCATCGTCAGCCTCTTGGGCGTTCGTAAATATTTGCGAAAATGTCTTTTAGACTTGTGGGTTCCATTTCGGGGCCCATGATGCTGTAATTGTAACACCCCCAAATCCCATTGGGTTATTACAGTGCCGTGGACCCCACACCCGGAGATCCACCAGGCGAAACATGACTAAAATACATTAAATTAACCAACAAGGGAGATCACAGTCCCTACTATGATATCCGACACAATATTCCGATAAGGAATTTCAACGACAACGATGGGCCTACGTGGCCAAAAATAAAATACAACAACATCCACGAGTGTCTGCTCGGGTAATACATAATGACAATGACCGACAAACTGGAGAACACTCCAACTGACTGACAAACATGACAACTCGGACTAGTATCGCTCGAATGCCTCGTCGCCATCATCATGCCCCTATGTCTCAACTCTCTCCTCGCAAGCACCTAAAACATGAAAATATGTTCCGCCCCCACGGGGTCAGTCATCCCGATAATGAACATCAAATATATGTATAACATGATATGCATCCAAAGGCAGAATGAAAACGGTACAATGATAATAATAATACGAGATGCTCACAAACCAAGGTAAGAATCGAGCATTCGTGAAATACTATGCCCACGGCATACTATTAGTACCTGTTCGATAGGTTAGAACGTAAATGCCCAATGACAAATCATAATTATAGAGTACCACAATGAATTACACGACATGAACCAAACCAGAACTGAATTAATTATGAATCACAATGCCCGAAGGCTCCAATGAAATTACTAGGACAATAATAAAGGCCTGAAAGCCACTCAACCGAAGCTGTCAAATATCACAATCACATGAAACCGGAACAGCCCGAAGCTATAGTTAATGAGGGCTAATAAGGTCATAACCACGACCGTGACCTACTGAGCTGTAGGTGTTGGGAAGCCAACCGTGAAGGTTCAAGCCCCAAGCTTACCCATAAGATCATAAACACGACCGTGACCTACTGAGTTGTAGGTGTTGGGAAGCCAACCGCGAAGGTTCAAGCCCCAAACTTACCCATAAGATCATTAACACGACCGTGACCTACTGAGTTGTAGGTGTTGGGAAGCCAACCGCGAAGGTTCAAGCCCCAAACTTACCCATTAGATCATAAACACGACCGTGACCTACTGAGTTGTAGGTGTTGGGAAGCCAACCGCAAAGGTTCAAGCCCCAAACTTACCCATAATAAGCACTAGCCGAGACTAGCCTCCAAAATATAATTAATCACAAATGACAACAATTCGTAGATTACTGAATTCACGAGAATGTTAGTGTGCTACCTTGAGTCGGCCAACACGATAATGATGTATCACGGATGGGCATCGTACTCGACAGTCCCAATTCAATACCTCGATTACCTTAGAATAGTCAATCGATAACAACGACACAACGGATGGGAATTATCCTCGACAGCCCCAATTCAATACCTCTATTGCCTTAGAATGGTCAATCGATAACAATGATACAATGAATGATTGAACACTTCGATTTGCCTGAGAACGGCCAATCGATAATAATGACACGATGAATGAGTGAATACCTCGATTGCCTTAGAACGGCCAACCGATAACAATGATATGATGAATAATTGAACACCTCGATTGCCTTAGAACGGCCAATCGATAACAATGATACGAAGGATGTCTCGGCACCTTTAATCGGTTACCGACAACGAAGAAGAGAAATGAATACGTCAACGCCTTTAATCGGCCAAAACAAAACATTAATAGCAATGATTACAACGACGTCTTAAATCGACATTAATATCAACAACAACGATCGATACATCGATACCGCGAACCGGTGATCGATAATAACATTAACAACGAGTATCACAATGCCTTGAACTGGCCATTAACGAACAACAAAAACATTTGGCATAATTGCCGAAAGGTATCGTATCGAACGATCTCTTAATATCAATGAATTCATGAAGAGACTAAGTCTCGGAATGATACAACACATTCATACACATATATGATAACATTAATCTCATTGACTAGTACAAGTATAAAACTTGCCTCAAACCGACGGCGAGAAAGTCCTTCCACGAGCAACGTCCTTAAAGTGATTATCGGTCCTCGAAACAACCTTTGAAGATCCAACACTTTGATTCGATGAGCACGCGTTAGATCGACGATCCGAGCTTCACAACCGAAAGAAAATGATGAAGAATCGAGTATTCAAGTGATTGATAAAGAAAATTTCTCCCACAAACCCTCTCTCTCGGATGTAGGTGGAAGAAATGGGAAAAATGGGCTGATTCTCACAAAAAACCGCAATTATAGTGCCGACTGCACTGTGTGCCGCGGCCCGGCCGAAGTGTGCCGCGGCACAGGGCCGAAATCTGCCCCAGTGCTTGGCAGCGTGCCGCGGCCTGGACGAGTGTGCCGCGGCAGTGCCCTGTCGGCATGAGTCGCGGCCCCCGGTACAGATGGGTCGACCAAAATTAAAAAATGTGTGTGTGCCGTGGCTCGGCCAAGTGTGCCGCGGCAGTGACTCGGCAGTGTGCCGCGGCCCCCGGTACAGACAGGTCGGCCGAAACTGAAAAATGTGAGTGTCTAAGCTATTTCGACCATAACTCCCTCGTCCGAACTCCGATTGACTCACCGTTTGAACCATTGAAAAGCTAACTTGATGCTATACAATATTGAAAAGATTCAGAATTTTTGGAGTTTCCAAAAATTAATAGTGATTTTACAAAGTCGAACTCATACTTGGAAAAGTCACTTAAGAACACGGAACTCAATAGAACGACACCGAGACGAACTCGGATGACAAAAAGTGTAGAATTAAATATTCTCGGAATGACGAAACAATCACAACGGAGTCTCTAAGATGGACTTACTCCAAAAAAGAAAATTACCGAAAAATCGAAACTGCGGATATTACAGTCTACCCCCCTTAAAAGAAGTTTTGTCCCGAAACTTAAAACAAGTAAGGAGAAGTAATATACCGCCAGGAAAAATCAACGAGATACACACGAACAAGAATGATCACAATGAATGATAATGAATCGAAATCCAACAAGGATCAAGATTGACTCATCGGGGTGAAATGATAACCTAATGAGTGATAGCTCAAATGAAATGACTGGAACCATTGTTCCCCGTGAAGTGAATGATTAGTTTGATAATTATAAGTCTCAACATGATTGATATATGATGAATGAATGAACAATAATGAAATGAATGATTATCCTATTACCGAGCAAGAATTAACTTGCTCAAAACCTGAGATGAATGTCCTTACCTCGGGCTCTCGAAGCCTGATAGGACCCCTTGAATGAAGCACGAGCTGGAGTAACAAAGTCCCTCGAGGCCCTTGAGCTCTCTCGAGATCTACTGGCACTATAACTCCTGCAGTATTTCTGAAGGTGTCCCTGCCGCCCACACCGAAAACAAATAACGGCCTGCATCGAGCATCGGGTGCTGCGATGTCCTATTACATCACAGTTAAAGCAAACAACGGTTGAACTCGTGGCCTTAGAAGAGGACGCTCCCTCCGCACGAAGACGACTAGAAAATGACCTCTTGTATGTCGAGGCCCGATGTCCCTCTGAACGAGCCGGCATTCTAGTCCTCTCACCCGAAGAAACTGAAGGATGCTTCTGAGTAAGATCCTTGATCAAAAGCTCTGCTCCAAAAGCCTTCCCGATGAACTCACTAAGTGAATTACAATTGTGATTGAACAACTACATCCCCAACTGTGGATTTAGCCTCTTGCTAAAATATTTGATCTTATCCGCCTCAATACGGATAACTGACGAAGCAAACTGAAGTAGTCCCTGAAACTTCTCAGCAATGACAATAACACCCTCGTCCTCGACGGATTTGGGGTTGAAAACCTCTGACAACTTGGCTTCACGAAGTGGAGCCGGATAATACCTCTCTAACATGAGGGTCTTGAACTCACTCCAACCACAATCGCGATCGGTGGGTTTCACAGAAAGCCACCACGAATAAGCACCCTTAATCAAGTAATAAGCCGCTACTGCTACTTTACTCTCTTCCGGACACTGAACCATGTCGAAGAGTTTATCAAAATGCTCAAGCCAATGGACAATATCAGCTGGTTCCGACGATCCCTCAAAAGTAGGCGGCCTCTGACGAGAGATATCGCCAACAATGTGATTCACTCCCCCAGTCTGTCCATGAAATGGCACCTGGAATCCCTGTTGCGGTGGACCACGAACCATCGAGGTCTGCATGGTCTCCACTATCCGCGTCATATGAGTCATCTGGGCCATCATGCCCTGCATAAATATGAATGGGTCAACCCGAACACCTTCCAAGTGAGTTGCTTTTCGGGTACGACTCCTTGATGGTGAATGATTATCTGACAGTGAATGAGTAGCATATCTATCTGATGAACACATGCTAACCCTCGCATCCGCGCGGGCGTTCATACTAGATCCCGGGTTCTGGACCGCACCACGGCCTCTTCCCCTGCGTCCTCTGACAGCTCTATCCATACTGGAGCAGGAAAGCCACATGATAATTATAGATCCCGCATGAATATCGCATTATGATTACGTGACGGAATGATAACAATGAGCATACACGCTATAACACAATGAATGCATTAATAATGCAATAAAATGATCGTCAACATGACGCCGAAATATGATCAGGTCGCATGAAAGATCGAATGAGGAAACATGATTACCTGATGAAATTCCTGAAACGATTACCTTGAACAAGTTAACAAGGTTGAAAATTCGATCCATAAGATCAACAACTGAACAATGAGATGGACTGGATGATTAGTGAATTAACCTGGACAATGAGATTGACTAAGTGATGAAGGAATTAACTGAGTGGTGAATGAATTAACTGAGCAATGATATTGACTGGGTTATGAATGAATTAACCGAGTGATGAATGAATTATCTGAGTAATGATATTGACTGAGTGATGAATGAATTAACTGAGTGATGAATGAATTGACTGAGTGATGAATGAATTAACTGAGTGATGAATGAATTATCTGAGTAATGAATGAATTGACTGAGTGATGAATGAATTAACTGAGTGATGAATGAATTAACTGAGTGATGAATGATATTGACTGAGTGATGAATGATATTGACAGAGTGATGAATGAATTAACTGAGTGATGAGTGAATTAACTGAGTGATGAATGATATTGACTGAGTGATGAATGATATTGACGGAGTGATGAATGAATTAACTGAGTGATGAATGAATTAACTGAGTGATGAATGATATTGACTGAGTGATGAATGATATTGACGGAGTGATGAATGAATTAACTGAGTGATGAATGATATTGACTGAGTGATGAATGATATTGACGGAGTGATGAATGAATTAACTGAGTGATGAATGAATTAACTGAGTGATGAATGATATTGACTGAGTGATGAATGATATTGACGGAGTGATGAATGAATTAACTGAGTTATGAAATCAAAATGATGATTGAAGATTATTAACTGATGAATGAGTTGATCCTTAACGCTTACAAAAGTCACACATGCTCTAAAACAATTAGTCATGAATCAACCATAACACTAATATCACATATAGGTTTCAACAAAGCATGAATAATTAATGACATGATGAATGTTTGAACATAAAGAGAATCGAGTCCTTACACAGGTCATACGAAGCTTCGAGGTCTCACGATACTAGTCTTCACTGACGACGACTCGATGAATGAATGACTCGTGCAGTTGTACTAATATTACGACTCACAAAAACCGACTATCCAGATTGTCATAACCTGACAGTCCCACTACTACCGTGTCGGTAGATCCACATAACTCACATATCAGGGTATCTCACAACCCAAACTCTCTGATACCATCTTCTGTAACACCCCCAAATCCCATTGGGATATTACAGTGCCGTGGACCCCACACCCGGATATCCACCAGGCGAAACATACTAAAATATATTAAATTAACCAACAAGGGAGATCACAGTCCCTACTATGATATCCGACACAATATTTCGATAAGGAATTTCAACGACAACGATGGGCTTACGTGGCCAAAAATAAAATACAACAACATTCACGAGTGTCTGCTCGGGTAATACATAATGACAATGACCGACAAACTGGAGAACACTCCAACTGACTGACAAACATGACAACTCGGACTAGTATCGCTCGAATGCCTCGTCGCCATCATCATGCCCCTGTGTCTCAACTCTCTCCTCGCAAGCACCTAAAACATGAAAACATGTTCCGCCCCCACGGGGTCAGTCATCCAGATAATGAACATCAAATATATGTATAACATGATATGCATCCAAAGGCAGAATGAAAAAGGTACAATGATAATAATAATACGAGATGCTCACAAACCAAGGTAAGAATCGAGCATTCGTGAAATACTATGCCCACGGCATACTATTAATACCTGTTCGACAGGTTAGAACGTAAATGCCCAATGACAAATCATAATTATAGAGTACCACAATGAATTACACGACATGAACCAAACCAGAACTGAATTAATTTTGAATCACAATGCCTGAAGGCTCCAATGAAATTACTAGGATAATAATAAAGGCCTGAAAGCCACTCAGCCGAAGCTGTCAAATATCACAATCACATGAAACCAGAACAGCCCGAAGCTATAGTTAATGAGGGCTAATAAGGTCATAACCACGACCGTGACCTACTGAGCTGTAGGTGTTGGGAAGCCAACCGCGAAGGTTCAATCCCCAAGCTTACCCATAAGATCATAAACACGACCGTGACCTACTGAGTTGTAGGTGTTGGGAAGCCAACCGAAAGGTTCAAGCCCCAAACTTACCCATAATATCATAAACACGACCGTGACCTACTGAGTTGTAGGTGTTGGGAAGCCAACCGCGAAGGTTCAAGCCCCAAACTTACCCATAAGATCATAAACACGACCGTGACCTACTGAGTTGTAGGTGTTGGGAAGCCAACCGCGAAGGTTCAAGCCCCAAACTTACCCATAATAAGCACTAGCCGAGACTAGCCTCCAAAATATAATTAATCACAAATGACAACGATTCGTAGATTACCGAATTCACGAGAATGCTAGTGTGCTACCTTGAGTCGGCCAACACGATAATGATGTCTCACGGATGGTCATCGTACTCGACAATCCCAATTCAATACCTCGATTACCTTAGAATAGTCAATCGATAACAACGACACAACGGATGAGAATTATCCTCGACATCCCCAATTCAATACCTCGATTTCCTTAGAATGGTCAATCGATAACAATGATACAATGAATGATTGAACACTTCGATTTGCCTGAGAACGGCCAATCGATAACAATGACACGATGAATGAGTGAATACCTCGATTGCCTTAGAACGGCCAACCGATAACAATGATATGATGAATAATTGAACACCTCGATTGCCTTAGAACGGCCAATCGATAACAATGATACGAAGGATGTCTCGGCACCTTTAATCGGTTACCGACAACGAAGAAGAGAAATGAATACGTCAACGCCTTTAATCGGCCAAAACAACATCAAGGACAAAACTCCAACATTAATAGCAATGATTAGAACGACGTCTTAAATCGACATTAATATCAATAACAACGGTCGATACATCGATACCGCGAACCTGTGATTAATAATAACATTAACAACGAGTATCACAATGCCTTGAACTGGCCATTAACGAACAATAAAAACATTTGGCATAATTGCCGAAAGGTATCGTATCGAACGATCTCTTAATATCAATGAATTCATGAAGAGACTAAGTCTCGGAATGATACAACACATTCATACACATATATGATAACATTAATCTCATTGACTAGTACAAGTATAAAACTTGCCTCAAACCAACGGCGAGAAAGTCCTTCCACGAGCAACGTCCTTAAAGTGATTATCGGTCCTCGAAACAACCTTTGAAGATCCAACACTTTGACTCGATGAACACGCGTTAGATCGACGATCCGAGCTTCACAACTGAAAGAAAATGATGAAGAATCGAGTATTCAAGTGATTGATGAAGAAAATTTCTCCCACAAACCCTCTCTCTCGGATGTAGGTGGAAGAAATGGGAAAAATGGACTGATTCTCACAAAAAACCGCAATTATAGTGCAGACTGCACTGTGTGCCGCGGCTCGGCCGAAGTGTGCCGCGGCACAGGGCCGATATCTGCCCCATTGCTCGGCAGCGTGCCGCGGCCCAGACGAGTGTGCCGCGGCAGTGACTCGGCAGTGTGCCGCGGCCCTGTCGGCATGAGCCGCGGCCCCCGGTACAGACGGGTCGGCCAAAATTGAAAAATGTGTGTGTGCCGCGGCTCGGCCAAGTGTGCCGCGGCAGTGACTCGGCAGTGTGCCACGGCCCTGCCGGCAGGAGTCGCGGCCCCCGGTACAGACGGGTCGGCCGAAACTAAAAAATGTGAGTGTCTAAGCTATTTCGACCATAACTCCCTCGTCCGGACTCCGATTGACTCACCGTTTGAACCATTGGAAAGCTAACTTGATGCTCTATAATATTGAAAAGATTCAGAATTTTTGGAGTTTCCAAAAATTAATAGTGATTTTACAAAGTCGAACTCATACTTGGAAAAGTCACTTAAGAACACGGAACTCAACAGAACGACACCGAGACGAACTCGGATGACAAAAAGTGTAGAATTAAATATTCCCGGAATGACGAAAGGGTCACAAGGGAGTCTCTAAGATGGACTTACTCCAAAAAAGAAAATTACCGAAAAATCGAAACTGCGGATATTACAGTAATATTCCTGGATGGCTCTGGGGGTGTTACAACAACCACTTTGCATCATAGTCCCGACTATTGACAACAACAATATATTTAAATTAAAGTCGGGATTGACTCACTTGATGCTTGCATTCCATGGTTTATCTGAAGAGGATCCGCACAAGCAGCTTAAGGAATTCCATGTGGTTTGTTCAAGCATGAAGCCCAATAGTGTCACCGAAGAACAAATCAAGCTCAGAGCCTTTCCATTTTCATTGAAAGATTCGGCTAAGGATTAGTTACTCTACTTACCATCGACCACTATCACAACATGAAACGAAATGGAGATCTTGTTTTTGCAGAAATATTTTCCAGCCTCTCGAGCATCTAATCTAAGGAAGAAAATCTGTGATGCGAGACAAATGACGGGGCAGAGCCTGCATGAATATTGGGAGAGATTCAAGCAATTGGTGGCACGCCGCCCCCAACATCAAATCAGCAAGCAGCTCTTGATACAATACTTTTACGAAGGATTGACTCTGATGGACCGTAGTACCATAGACGCAGCTAGCGGAGGAGCTTTGGTCGACAAGACGCCAGTAGCAGCGAAGGCCCTCATCTCGAACATGGCTGCCAATTCACACCAATTTGGATATCGTAACAATCCCGTGAAAATGGTGAAGGAGGTACATGACTCGTCTATTGAGGATAAGCTCACCGAATTAACCTCTGTTGTCAGAAAACTCACTGTAGGAAACTCGCAGGTCATACCGTGCCGAATTTTCCAAACTACAAAGCACACCACCGAGCACTGCAAGGTACTATTGGATTAGATCGAGGCACATGCTGAAACACCCCGAGATATTCAAGATTATTACAGCGCCGTAAATCCTTGATATAAGGATTTACTCGGCTAAGAAATTTAAAACAACATTAATATATACCAACAATAAAATTTATTATTACGTTACAAGTCTGAAAAATGCAAATCGGTCAACTCCCGATAATAAACATCAAAGACAACCAAAAACGACAACGTAATTGAGTACTTTATTAAAACAAAACACAACTGACAAACCCCCCTGGCCGTAAACATCACTCTGCACCCTCGTCATCATGCAGCTCTAGTGGTTGTTTCCATGTCCCCCTGGATCTTGAACATAAAACAAATGTTCATCCCCAAAGGGGTTAGCACAACGATGCTAGTACAAGTACGATAATTATACAACAATAGTTTATTCGGCGACCCCTGAATAATAACATCAATAATATCAACAATGATAACAACAAGACTCTCCAACGAGAAACGATAACAATGCACAACTCAACGTGTCAATCTCAACATACTCGTGGTATTTCAACGATCCAGCGCACACAGCATAGATTCCCATGATGATCCCGTCGGACCAACACATAGTGGAAGTACCCGTCCAACGATCGAGCACACACATCATAAATTCCCATGATGATCCCGTCGGACCAACACATGGTGGACAAAACAATCACAATGCATATGCACGACACATAACAACACAACCGACATCCAGAGGGATAAACATAATTAAAGTACTTGCCTTAGAAAGATGGCAAGAAATAAATACGTCAACAACTTCAACAAACTCGAAGGCCGCCCCTTCGATCAACCGTTTGCAAAGCTCGACCCTTACACAAAAGGAAATAATGACAAACTCAACTTTCGTAACAAGGCTATCACACGAACATGCTAAATGTTCCAAAAAGTGACCGAACTAGTTATCATCATATGGCTGATTCTCGGTTAATTACTTAAAGCACACTACGTCGAACGAATACCATACTTCATGCGAAACGAAGGATTATAACGGGGATAACATGTTGATATCTACGGATTTCAGCATATTCAAATCGTCACAAACCACATTCCAATTCTCTACCCATCAATTTCTAATACATGTATCAGTTATCTAAACGAATTCATAACAAGGTAAGTACATTCAACCGAATTCTAAGTTAATCCCACTTATGATTCTCGTTCTTCCGCAAGTAAATTCATCTTATCCAAGTTCTAAGTTCACCATGATTGTTACAACATGATCGTATCATTCTAACCAGTCCTATGAAGATTACCAATCCAAACAACTTTTACAAACCCCGGATTATACTTAAAGAACAATCCCTACGTTCATCATCTCGAATTCACCTAGTCTAGGTGATAACATACTCAATTTGTTCATCATATAATCATCACGAAATCATCACCTCCATCATGTAATCATCACGAAATCATCATCAAGGCACGTTATAATCTTTGAAAATCACATCCTTATGATAGCCATAAACAAGGTTCAACTATTACCAACGAAAAACCTAAGTTCAACCAATCCAATCCTCCTAAACTTGTTGTTCGATACATAATGTTCATAATAAACTCAATAACCACAGTAGCATGCCCATAATCATCACTAAGAATACGGACTCTAGGTTGGTAAAGCATCACATACCTTAACACGGAAGGAAACGACAAAACACTTGGTGGAACTCAACACCGGATACTTGAACAATAATCCACGATGTTCTTCGTCTTCAACTATAATATCCTGAATGTTAGAATAATATTTTATCATTGACCTAGTTGGAAAATTGGTAATGTGATTTTTTTTCCGTAATAGACGTGATATTGAGTAGACGAGAGTAAGGTGTCAGGTGTATTTTTTAATATCGTCGTATAATTATTGGCAAGAATGTGACGGTGGCCAACGTTGTATTCTCCGATAAATTATTCAATAAAAATTAGAGAAATTATCCGGATTAAATATGAGCTTGTAAATTTACTTGGACCTATCGGAGATAGATTTTTGGTCTTGAACCATTAAAATAATAAAGGAGCATCGAAAGTGTAAATAAAAATAAAATTGGACATTTTATGGGAATTATCGTGGACAAGTATCAACTTTAAATAATCACCACAAATTTTGGGAAGTTTAAAAAAAATTATTAAAATATCGGACGGAGATATTAGGCTAATGTATTGACGAATTAGTGTTGATATTATGTGATGCAGTGTATTAATAGAACCAAAATACTGATTTTATTGATTATTGTTTTTGAACTTTCTTTATTTAAAAATTGGGTCCAATTGACCCAATTAGTCGATTGATTAGAGGGGGAATATTGGTTAATCATTTATTCACTTTCTCTTCTCTCTTTATACCTTACGTTCCTTTCTCTCCCTCTACCTCTCTCTTCCTTTTTATTTTTTTCTTCTTCCCACCTACTCTTCCTCACGAACTAACACCCACCGGCCACCACCCACCTTCCTCCTCTTCTTCACCGGTGATGACCGTGATCGGAAGAGCAATGGCCGGCGGTAGGATGATCATATTTTCTGGGTTGGGATCGGGCCAGAGGGCGGAATCCAGTGCAGGTCAACGGAGGCGCGACAAAATTCCGGCGAAGGGCTAGGAGGAAGGCGATGGAGTGGAAGGAGGTAATCTTCATGTGGCTCGATTCCGGCCATGAAATTTGTTTCAGGTCGGAGCAGGTACACGTTTTTTGGAGGGACCGCCGATGATGACAATATGCTGCGGTGGGCTGGTGTCTCCGGCGATAATAACTGCATCTGGACGACGGCGGAGCAACTAGGGAAGGGTCGATGGTGTTCCGATCGAGTTAAAGCTCCGGGGACTGGAGATGCTTTTAACAGAAGTCGACTAATTGGATGGAGTTTTTTTAGGCGGCCGGATGGCTTCAGATCGGCACGAACGGAGTGATCGGAGGGCGAGTTCCTGTGTGTGTGTACTGGTGTGTTTTTGTGTGTGCGGGTGTTTGTGTGTGTGTTTGTGTGTGCTGGTGTGTGTGTGTGTTTGTTGTGTGCGGGTGTGTGTTCGTGTGTGAACTTGTGTATGTGTTCCTGTGTGTGTGAGCAGACGTGTGTGTGTATGTGTGTGTTTTGTGTGTATTATATATATATATATATATTATGTTTATATGTGTGTTGGTGTGTATGTGTATATATATATGGGTGTTTGTGTGTATGTGTATATTTTATAAATATTATGTATGTATACGGGTAAATATGAGTGTTTGTGCGTGTTGGTCCCCAGAATGATGAAGACTATCCTCACTGTACCAACACGAGTCTTTTCTAGCGCGCTTTGTCCTCACTCACGCGCACCCTGAGAAACTTCCCAAGGGGTCACCCATCCCATAACTACTCCAGGCCAAGCACGCTTAACTTTAGAATTTCTATGAGATGGCTACCAGAAAAGAAGGTGCATCTTGTTAGTATGAGTAGTCCAAATCAATTCATTTAACCACTTTCTAGTGCAGATCTCACAGGTCGAATCGCAAGCCGTGCTTCGCGCATTTTTAAGCTAATACAGGCAGGATGCTGACCGAAGCCCAACAATCCCCCTCCCAGTACCTGCCAGCATCTCAGCCCCATAGTCTAGAAACCTCCGCGAACTATATTTGATCACACAGCCCTCTAGCGGCTAGATTCATTCACACAGTCCTCCAACACTTGACATCAGCATATGTTCCACCTCCGTTTACTTCCGCTGCGCCAGTATCTCAGTTCCAGCATACTAGATTTGATCACATAGCCCTCCAGCACCTGACAACCTCCACATCGCCAACATCTTAGTTCCGGCCAACTAGCAACATTTGCTGCATGCCCGCCTCTCAGTTCCAACACTCTGGCAACCTCCACTGTAGGATACTTCGAGGGAATTCACACCCGTGACTTGCTCTGTTGGTCCCCAGAATGATGAAGACTATCCTCACTGTACCATCACGAGTCTTTTCTAGCGCGCTTTGTCCTCACTCACGCGCACCCTGAGAAACTTCCCAGGGGGTCACCCATCCCATAACTACTCCAGGCCAAGCACGCTTAACTTTTCTATGAGATGGCTACCAGAAAAGAAGGTGCATCTTGTTAGTATGAGTAGTCCAAATCAATTCATTTAACCACTTTCTAGCGCAGATCTCACGGGTCGAATCGCAAGCCGTGCTTCGCGCATTTTTAAGCTAATACAGGCAGGATGCTGACCGAAGCCCAACAGTGCATATGTTGTATGTGTGTGTATGTGTTCATGTCGGAAATGTTATTAGACCGGATTCATCAATTTGGGGAGTTGGAAAAGGGAGATTAATTTGGGTTAGAGATTTGATTGATTGACTATCCATTGGTGTTCCTAATTGACAGCCGAATTTTGAATAAATTCAATTACCCTTTGATTTAACCCGATTCGAGGCTTGACAAATTATGGATTTTTCTGGATGCTTTTGGAGTACGAAGACACCGTGATAGTCGTCATTGAGGCAAGTTTATACTTGTTCAGTTCATAATATTTAATGAATGATTTCGATTTCATTTCATTTATAATTCATATAGCAATGATATTATAAATATAAATTGTGGAGATAATAGTTTGTAGGTTGTGCTTCGATTAGATTAAATCATAATGTATATGATTTAAATGTGTTTGGTGAAGACAAAGTTGTGAGTTATTTTCGGACTGATATGGAATGTCGGATATCGAGTATAGTTTATCGTATCGACATTGATGTCGAGATGATGGTTTATTGATATTAATGGACTGTACTTCACTCTAGATTATTCGAATAATTGTGTATTCATTCAGGGATGTTGTTCATGGAAAGGATATTGACTCCGGCCTTGAGGTAATTTAAGTATTGTTCAGTTATGAGGATAATTATTATGTTGAATTGTTGTATATGTTGTACGTTAAGGTTTCGTGTAATGAGATTCGTATTGACTATTCGTCGAGGGATGTTGATCCCAGGGCCATTGTTTGGTATTGATGGTTGTGTTGATCGATCGTTGATGGATGATGATTCCAGGACTATTGTGTTGAGATTGTTGATCGTGTTGATCATTCTTTGGGGATGGTGATCCCAGGATGGTTGTTTTGGATATTGTTGGTCTTGTCGATCTTTCATTATCCGTGTGTCGTTGTTCACTTTGGTGAGTTTTTGATCCTTATTGGATATGTGTTTTCCTTGAATTTCTTTGTCATGTTGCATTGTGACATACCCGGAGTCATATCTGCGTGCCGATCAGTTATGTGTAGGATCTTCAGGGCGGGCACGTATAGTCATGTGTAGGTTCATTACCTTCACATTGAGCTGTGCACACGAGACGTACTTCGTGAGACTGATTAGGTACAAGACCACACGTGTATTTGATCGATACCCGTTGGTGGCTTGTGCACGGACACATTTCCGGATCGGGCGTACTGTGACGTCCATCTTGAGCCATAATGATTGATCGTTCATACTCCATGAATGATTGGGTATGTTCGACAGTTTGCGAATGGTTGTTCATACGCCCGAGAGGTATGTTCGACAGTCGGGTTTGTTTGTTTGAGATCCATTGTATGTGATTTGTATGTTATTTTGAGAATTTTATTCTCTCGAATATCTGTCATCGTGGTTCTTTGTTGGTCTTATTTGGAGTTATCATGTTGATGATATTCTCGGTTGTGTTTTGACCTTTGATTGGTCGTATTGGAGTTTATCATGTTGATGATATTCTCAGTTGATATTTTGGTTGATCATGGTTATTGATCGTATGAGCGTTCGGACTTTGTGTCGATGTTTCGGGATTTTGCTGTCATTGGTCTACATATGTATTGTGTATATTTGGTTCTTATCAGGATTGGTATTTGATTATGCGATCCGACGGACAGGATTTGGCACGGATGAATTATTCCACGCTTATGAGTTATGATGATGTTTTGAGGATTCTTGGTATTATTTGAATACAATACAGATGGTTGTAATTGAGTTCATTTCGGAATTTGAGAATGCGAAATGTGGATTATGGTAAGGATTGATTTGATATGGATTGCTATGGTTAGTGAGGTTATGACAGTAAGATTACGTCGGTAGTATTCTTACTATGTTATTACATTGGTACATAATTATTTATGATGATGTGATCGTTATCATTGTTGAGTATTGTGGCTGATGCCGTCGTGGGCTTTATTTTTAGGTACTCGGAGATCGAGCTAGTAGCAGTCGTGAAGGGATGAGCTTCCCGGGTGATACTGGCTATGGCATTATTTTGGGAATCGAGTATTTGACTGATTGTTTTATACCGCTGCAAATGTATATTTTGAACTGTGTTTATATCCGCTGCGTGTGTATTTTAAAATGGCCTTTAGGTATTTTGCAAACTTGGGTTTATTTCGTAAAACCTTTTTCCCTAAACTATTTTTCGTCGGTACGTGTAATTGGTGGCTTAGCGTACATTTTTAAACTGTTGAATTTTGGCATTTCTGGCAAATTACTTTCAAATGGATTTTATGACGGTATTTGGTGAAATATATTTTTGGAAAACATTTGAGTATTTGATGACCATCCTTGCATTTTTACGTGTTCGAAACGATTGTGAAAATGACTTTCAGCCTTGTGGGTTCCGGCGTAGGGCCCACGGTGCTGTAATATCCCCGGATGGTTTTGGGGGTGTTACAGAAGATGGTATCGGAGCCTGGATTTTGTGATACCCAGACATGTGGGTTATGTGGCTCAATCCGTATGGTAGTAGCGTGGCTTTTGGAAATTATTTTTTTGACTTTTGAGTCAAACCGATTTTTTTTAGTTTCAAAATTTTTGAGATATTTTCAAAATTTCTATAATTGCGATATTGGTGTATGTTGGTATTGTGTTGAGACTTCGTATGGGAGTCGTATGCTAGTATCACATGAGATCATTGCCTTCACGGACCTGTAAGTATATTATTTTGGTTATTCGATTGTGATAGTGATTGCTTGCCTTTTTGATGATTTCGGATTTTCGGGATTGCACTCTTGTTTATTATGACAGGATGACAAGTTTCGAGGACGAATTTTATTTTAAGGGGGGTAGTATGTAATATCATGAATGTTAGAATAATATTTTATCATTGACCTGGTTGGAAAATTGGTAATGTGATTTTTTTTCGGTAATAGACGTGATATTGAGTAGACGAGAGTAAGGTGTCGGGTGTATTTTCTAATATCGTCGAATAATTATTGGCAAGAATGTGACGGTGGCCAACGTTGTATTCTCCAATAAATTATTCAACGAAAATTAGAGAAATTATCCGGACTAAATATGAGCTTGTGAATTTACTTGGACCTATCGGAGATAGATTTTTGGTCTTGGACCATTTAAAATAATAAAGTAGCACCGAAAGTGTAAATAAAATAAAATTGGACATTTTATGAGAATTATCGTGGACAAGTATCAACTTTGAATAATCACCACAGATTTTGGGAAGTTTAAAAAAATTATTCGGGCGGAGATATTAGGCTAATGTATTGACGAATTAGTGTTGATGTTATGTGATGCAGTGTATTAATAGAACCAAAATACTGATTTATTGATTATTGTTTTTGAACTTTCTTTATTTAAAAATTGGGTCCAATTGACCCAATTAGTCGATTAATTAGAGGGGGAATATTGGTTAATCATTTATTCACTTTCTCTTCTCTCTTTATACTCACGTTCCTTTCTCTCCCTCTACCTCTCTCTTCCTTTTTATTTTTTTCTTCTTCCCACCTACTCTTCTTCACGAACTAACACCCACCGGCCACCACCCACCTTCCTCCTCTTCTTCACTGATGATGACCGTGATCGGAAGAGCAATGGCTGGCGGTAGGATGATCATATTTTCTTGGTTGGGATCAGGCCAGAGGGCAGAATCCAGTGCAGGTCAATGGAGGCGCGACAAAATTCCGGCGAAGGGCTGGGAGGAAGGCGATGTAGTGGAAGGAGGTAGTCTTCGTGTGGCTCGATTCTGGCCATGAAATTTGTTTCAGGTCGGAGCAGGTACACGTTTTTTGGAGGGACCGTTGATGATGACAATACGCAGCGGTGGGCTGGTGTCTCCGGCGATAATAACTGGATCTGGACGGCGGCGGAGCAACTAGGGAAGGGTTGATGATGTTTCGATCGAGTTAGAGCTCCAGGGACCAGAGATGCTTTTAACAGAAGTTGACTAATTAGATGGAGTTTTTTCGGTGGTCGGATGGCTTCAGATCGGCACGGCCGGAGTGATCGGAGGGCGAGTTACTGTGTGTGTATACTGGTGTGTGTTTGTGCGTGCGGGTGTTTGTGTGTGCTGGTGTGTGTGTTTTTGTTGTGTGCGGGGGTGTGTTCGTGTGTGAACTTGTGTATGTGTTCCTGTGTGTGTGAGGAGACGTGTGTGTGTATGCGTGTGTTTTGTGTGTATTATATATATATATATGTGTGTGTGTGTGTTGGTGTGTATATGTGTGTGTATGTATATATATATGTATATATATATATATGGGTGTTTGTGTGTATGTGTATATTTTATATATATTATGTACGTATGTATACGGGTAAATATGAGTGTTTGTGCGTATGTTGTATGTGTGTGTATGTGTTCGTGTCGGAAATGTTATTAGATCAGATTCATCAATTTGGAGAGCTGGAAAAAGGAGATTAATTTGAATTAGAGATTTGATTGATTAACTACCCATTGGTGTTCCTAAATTGACAGCCGAATTTTGAATAAATTCAACTACCCTTCGATTTAACCCGATTCGAGGCTTGGCAAATTATGGATTACTCTGGATGCTTTTGGAGTACGAAGACACCGTGATAGTCGTCATTGAGGCAAGTTTATACTTGTTCAGTTCATAATATTTAATGAATGATTTCTATTTCATTTCATTTATAATTCATATAGCAATGATATTATAAATATGAATTGTGGAGATAATAGTTTGTAGGTTGTGCTTCGATTGGATTAAATCATAATGTATATGATTTAAATGTGTTTGGTGAAGACGAAGATGTGAGTTATTTACTGATATGGAATGTCGGATATCGAGGATAGTTTATCTTATCGACATTGATGTCGGGATGATGGTTTATTGATATTAATGGACTGTACTTCACTCTAGATTATTTGAATAATTGTGTATTCATCAGGGATGTTGTTCATGGAAAGGATATTGACTCCGTCCTTGAGGTAATTTAAGTATTGTTCAGTTATGAGGATAATTATTCTGTTGATTTGTTATATATGTTGTACGTTAAGGTTTCGTGTAATGAGATTCGTATTGACTATTCGTCGAGGGATGTTGATCCCAGGGCCATTGTTTGGTATTGATGGTTGTGTTGATCGATCGTTGAGGGATGATGATTCCAGGACTGTTGTGTTGAGATTGTTGATCGTGTTGACCATTTTTTGGGGATGGTGATCCCAGGATGGTTGTTTTGGATATTGTTGATCTTGTCGATCTTTCATTATCCGTTTGTCGTTGTTCACTTTGGTGAGGTTTTTGATCCTTATTGGATATGTGTTTTCCTTGAGTTTCTTTGTCATGTTGCATCGTGACATATCCTGAGTCATATCTGCGTGCCGATCAGTTATGTGTAGGATTTTTAGGGCGGGCACGTATAGTCATGTGTAGGTTCATTACCTTCACATTGAGCTGTGCACACGAGACGTACTTCGTGAGACTGATTAGGTACAAGACCACACGTGTATTCGATCGATACCCGTTGTTGGCTTGTGCTGGGACACATTTCCGGATCGGGCATTCCGTGACGTCCATCTTGAACCATAATGATTGGTCGTTCATACTCCATGTATGATTGGGTATGTTCGACGGTTTGCGACTGGTTGTTCATACGCCCGAGGGGTATGTCTGACAGTCGGGTTTGTTTGTTTGAGATCCATTGTATGTGATTTGTATGTCGTTTTGAGAATTTTATTCTCTCGAATATCTGTCACCGTGGTTCTTTGTTGGTCTTGTTTGGAGTCATCATGTTGATAATATTCTCGGTTGTGTTTTGACCTTTGATTGGTCGTATTAGAGTTTATCATGTTGATGATATTCTCAGTTGATATTTTGGTTGATCATGGTTATTGATCGTATGAGCGTTCGGACTTTGTGTCGATGTTTCAGGATTTTTCTGTCATTGGTCTACAGGTGTATTGTGTATATTTAGTTCTTATCAGGATTGGTATTTGATTGTGCGATCCGACGGACAGAATTTGGCATGGATGGATTATTCCACACTTATGAGTTATGATGATGTTTTGAGGATTCTTGGTATTGTTTGAATACAATATAGATGGTTGTAATTGAGTTCATTTAGGCATTTGAGAATGCGAAATGTGGATTCTGGTAAGGATTGATTTGATATGGATTGCTATGGGTTAGTGAGGTTATGACGGTAAGATTAGGTCGGTAGTATTCTTACTATGTTATTACATTGGTACGTAATTATTTATGCTGATGTGATCGTTATCATTGTTGAGTATTGTGGCTGACCCCGTTGTGGGCTTTATTTTTAGGTACTCGGAGATCGAGCTAGTAGCGGTCATGAAGGGATGAGCTTCCTGGGTGATACTGGCTATGACATTATTTTGGGAATCGAGTATTTGACTGATTGTTTTATTCCGCTGCAAATGTATATTTTGAACTGTGTTTATATCCGCTGCTTGTGTATTTTAAAATGGCCTTTAGGTATTTTGAAAACTTGGGTTTATTTCGTAAAACCTTTTTCCCTAAAATATTTTTCATCGGTACGTGTAAGTGGTGGCTTAGCGTACATTTTTAAACTGTTGAATTTTGGTATTTGTGGCAAATTACTTTCAAATGGATTTTATGACGGTATTTGGTAAAATATTTTTGGAAAACATTTGAGTATTTTATCCTTGCCTTTTTGCGCGTTCGAAACGATTGTGAAAATGATTTTTAGCCTTGTGGGTTCCGGCGCGGGGCCACACGACGCTGTAATATCCCCGGATGGTTTTGGGGGTGTTACAGAAGATGGTATCGGAGCCTGAGTTTTGTGATACCCGGGCATGTGGGTTATGTGGCTCAATCCGTATGGTAGCAGCGTGGCTTTTGGAAAATTATTTTTCTGACTTTTGAGTCAAACCGATTTTTTTTTGGTTTCAAAATTTTTGAGATATTTTCAAAATTTCTATAATTGCGATATTGGTGTATGTTGGTATAGTGTTGAGACTTCGTATGGGAGTCGTATGCTAGTATCACGCGAGATCATTGACTTCACAGACCTTCAAGTATATTATTTTGGTTATTCGATTGTGATAGTGATTGCTTGCCTTTTTGATGATTTTGGATTTTCGGGATTACACTCTTGTTTATTATGATAGGATGAAAAGTTTCGAGGACGAAACTTATTTTAAGGGGGGTAGTATGTAATATCCTGAATGTTAGAATAATATTTTATCATTGACCTTGTTGGAAAATTGGTAATGTGATTTTTTTCCGGTAACAGATGTGATATTGAGTAGACGAGAGTAAGGTGTTGGGTGTATTTTCTAATATTGTCGAATAATTATTGGCAAAAATGTGACGGTGGCCAACGTTGTATTCTCCGATAAATTATTCAACGAAAATTAGAGAAATTATCCGGACTAAATTGAGCTTGTGAATTTACTTGGACCTATCGGAGATAGATTTTTGGTCTTGGACCATTTAAAATAATAAAGGAGCACCGAAAGTGTAAATAAAAATAAAATTGGACATTTTATGGGAATTATCGTGGACAAGTATCAACTTTGAATAATCACCACAGATTTTGGGAAGTTTAAAAAAAATTATTAAAATATCGGGCGGAGATATTAGGCTAATGTATTGACGAATTAGTATTGATGTTATGTGATGCAGTGTATTAATAGAACCAAAATACTGATTTTATTGATTATTGTTTTTGAACTTTCTTTATTTAAAAATTGGGTCCAATTGACCCAATTAGTCGATTGATTAGAGGGGGAATATTGGTTAATCATTTATTCACTTTCTCTTCTCTCTTTATACCTCACGTTCCTTTCTCTCCCTCTACCTCTCTCTTCCTTTTTATTTTTTCTTCTTCCCACCTACTCTTCCTCACGAACTAACACCCACCGGCCACCACCCACCTTCCTCCTCTTCTGCACCGGTGATGACTGTGATCGGAAGAGCAATGGCCGGCGGTAGGATGATCATATTTTCTGGGTTGGGATCGGGCCAGAGGGCGGAACCCAGTGCAGGTCAACGGAGGCGGGACAAAATTCCGGCGAAGGGCTGAGAGGAAGGCGATGATTCATTCATTTGCGTTCATTGTGGGCATGTTGTAACCGTGTATCAGTTACCGATCGTCATTTCATCTCCGCTTGAGTGTCGAGACGGGAGTATTATCATTATCATCGTGATTGGTAGTCTTGTGCTGGAAGTTTCATTTTTGGCATGTGTTGGACTTGTTCACTTTCACATACGTATGGTATGTCGGATCATTCATCAATCGTAGCGAGGAATCGGAAGTGTCGGATTTTCATATTGTCTAGCAACGAGTTACGACCGTAACTAGTCATACATTACGGTCGTAACATGCATTCGTTGGTTCAAGATGATTTTGGACGAAGGCGAGTTACGGCCGTAAGGATTGTCAGATACGGCCGTAACAGGCGCTCGATGATTTCAGGCCAGTTCGGACGAATGGGACTTACGGCCGTAAGGGTTTCGGCAGGCCGTAAGATGAGGAGTTACGGCCGTAAGGTGAGCAGGCTACGGCCGTAAGGAGTGTTCGTAATTTTCAGGATTTGTCGGACGAGAAGGACTTACGGCCATAAGGGTTGCGGCATACGGCCGTAAGATGAGGCAGGTACGGCTGTATGGCTTGGCCGGATACGGCCGTACGTTGCAGGCAGGGTTCCTGGTCGACGAAGGGGGCTTACGCCCGTAAGTTTGGCCGGTTACGGCCATATCGGTCGAGTTACGCCCGTAAGGTGTGCGGGTACGGCCGTATGGATGTCGGCAGGTGTTTTAGACGAGGGCGGGTTACGCCCGTAAGACAGGTGCGGGTACGGCCGTAAGGCTGTCGGCAGGTGTTTGGACGAAGTCGAGTTACGGCCGTACGAGATGGCTGGTTACGGCCGTAAGGCCGTTGACCTGGGATGTTACGGTCGTAAGTTGGCCGAGTTACGGCCGTAACTTCCGGAAGTTTATAAGGACTTGATCGGGACTTTCAGTTCATTTTCCCATTTTCTTCACTTTGTTCCGAGAGAGAGAGAGAGAGAGCTTGAGGGAGATATTTTTCATCATCAATCATAAGGGTGTTCGGTTTTCATAATCTTCATTCGTTTGGGAAGCGTGGATAGTCGATTTAACACGTTTTCATCGGATCGAAGTGCTTGGATCTTCAAAGGTAATATTCTTCAACATCTTGGATTTCGATTTTGTATTGAGATATGATGTTTTAGACGTTAAAATCATGTTGTATGAAGTGATGTACGCATGATTATGGATATG
Organism: Orobanche coerulescens; assembly: GCA_033398695.1. Lineage (NCBI taxonomy): Eukaryota > Viridiplantae > Streptophyta > Magnoliopsida > Lamiales > Orobanchaceae > Orobanche > Orobanche coerulescens. The sequence continues at coordinate 35,675,129 of CM065816.1, read as the reverse complement.
TATGATTATTCATTGGATTATTGAAGGATTATTCAAGAACACTTTGAATATTAAGTTGGATTTGGGGGTTTTCGATTAATTGTTGTTGAAATCACGAATTTGGATATTCATTTTGGATTATTGATTGTATTGAAGATATTTTGTTGGTTTGAAACACTTCTTGGGGATTTAATGTTGTTATAATTGAGGATTGATTGTAAACAATCGGAGATTGGTCACAACGTGTTTGATATAATGCCCCAATGAACTTGGTTTAGTCGTATCGACGTTTTGAGTTGGTTATCATCGTGTTTGATTCGTATGTTGAACGGATTGTTTGAAATTGTGTTATTCAAGGTTGTTCGAGCGACCGACATCTCATTTAGGACGTTTGTTCGTGGAAGGACAATTGTCACAGGTGTTGAGTAAGTTAATTCTTACTCGGTTAAAAGGATACTCATTCCTTTTTGTTGTTGTTCATTCATAATCATAACTCATTCATCATTGTATTAATCGTATTGAGACTTGTAATTGTCGAGTACTCACTTCATTCACGAGGAACGACGGTTCCAATCATTTCATTGAGCTATCAATCACTTCACTATTATTTTCATCTCGGTGAGTCATTCTTGACTTTGTCGGATTATTATTCATTGATATTCATTATGGTCATTCTCGTTCATATGACCTTCTAGGTTCATATTGCGTGGCCGGGTGCGGATGTGTGGAATTTTTAGTCGAGCACGCGATGGTCATGTATTGGGTCACCGATACATTGGACTGTGCACACGGTAACGATTACCTCCGTGAGACTAATTAGGTACAAGGACGGGTGTGTCCGGTCATTCGTCTTGTACACTTGCAGAGAACATTACGGGCGTACTATGATGCACCTCTTCAGCTTAAATCATAACTAAGGATACTTCATAACTAAAGATATATAATGATTGTGTATTTTCATCCCTTGAGGATTGTTGTTCTGTGTAACTGACCCCGTTGGGGGATTTTGTTTTCAGGTCATGGCAAGGCAAAAGTACGGGAATAGAACGTTGACGGCGAGGAGTCCCAGTGATACTAGTAGGGGGCCCCAATCCTTTCAGTCATTCATGTTGTTGTCATTTATTTTCCGCTGCAGATTTCCATTTGGATACTCCGTTTCATTCAGTGTTGTATATTTTATCTTCATATAAAATATACATGTATTCTGTATTGTCCTGGTTTATTGTACTTAAGCTCCTCATCGGAGTATTTGGTAATATAATGTGGTTTGGTACTACAATTATATTATTTAATTCATCAGTTTTCATTCGCCTGGTGGGTCCCAGTCGGGGGTCCACGGCACTGTAATATCCGCCTATTTGGGGTGTTACATTTGAGCCATATTGTTTGAAGAGATAAATTCACCACGAGAAGGGGGGGTTGAATAGTGGTGATGCGGAATATCGAACTTTCTCGCGAATAAACGAAAATAGTGCGGAAAGTAAAAGACTCAAAGATTTATAGAGGTTCGGCAACTTGCCTACGTCCTCTCTCCGACTTCTTTTCTGAATGATAGCGCACGCTATCTAGGGAAAAGTCACCTGCAGCCAGACAAGTAATCTGCAGTCTAGTGGAGTCACCTGTTGTATTTTATTTTTAGCCATGTAGGCCCATCGTTGTCGTTGAAATTCCTTATCGAAATATTGTGTCGGATATCATGGTAGGGACTATGATTTTCCCTTGTTGTTTAATTTAATGTATTTTAGTCATGTTCGCCTGGTGGATCTCCTGGCGTGGGGTCCACGACACTGTAATAACCCAATCGGATTTGGGGGTGTTACAGAAGATGGTATCGGAGCGCTTTTGGGTTGTGAGATACCCTGATATGTGATTTATGTGGCTATACCGATGCGGTAGTAGTGGGACTGTCAGGTTATGACAATCTGGACAGTCGGGTTTTGTGAGTCGTAATATTAGTACGACTGCACGAGTCATTCATTCATCGAGTCGTCTTCAGTTGAGACTAGTATCGCGAGACCTCGAAGCTTCGTATGACCTGTGTAAGGACTCGATTCTCTTTATGTTCATACATTCATTATGTCATTAATTATACGTGCTTTGTTGAAACCTATATGTTATATTATTGTTATGATTGATTCATGACTAATTGTTTTGGAGCACGTGTGACTTGTGTAAGTGCTAAGGATCAACTCATTCATCAGTTAACAATTCTTAATCATCATTTTATCTTATCCGATTCAGGTGATTCAAGTGGCCATGGAAAGCTAAGAAAGAGAGCTACAAATCTTATGAATACCATAGGACCAAATTAGGACCCATTGGAAATCATATGCAGATAATCGTCGTCGACCACTAGAGTTTGAGACGGGTGACCATGTTTTGGTCAAGGTATCACCGAGTCGAGGTATCTTCCGTTTCAGGAAGTGGGGAAAAATTGAGTCCGAGGTTCATTGGACCATTTGAGATTTTGGATCGAGTAGGCGAGTTAGCTTATTGATTGGCCTTACCTCTGGCGTTAAGCCGAATTCATAATGTGTTTCATGTCTCTCAGTTGCGGAAGTATGTTGCCGACCCGAGTCACATACTTCAGTTTGATGAAATCGAGATCGCGGATGATCATTCGTACGAGGAGCGTCCTATACGAGTTTTAGGGCGGCGAATCAAAAAGTTGAGGAACAAGACGATTCCTTTGGTCAAGATTCAGTGGTCTAGACACGGAGTCGAAGAGGCTACTTGGGAAACCGAGGAGAGTATGCGGGAGAGTCATCCCGAGTTGTTTGACCCTTAGTTTCGGGGACGAAACTCTTTTTAAGGGGGGGTATGTAATACCCGGTTGTAATTCATTCATTATCATTCAGTAATTATCAGTCAGTATTTGCGAATTCAATATTGAAGGGAGTGAGGATGTGATTTGTGTTCACTTAGCACATGAGTTGGAAATTACTCCGTTAAACCATAAATCATCTTTTCGGGATTCCATTAAGGGGAATGGAAGACTCCTAGGTACGTCGTTTGTTTCCATTTTACATGTTGTCCTTTTGGATACGCAATCACAAGTTAAAATCAACATTATGGACGAAAATTACATCTTCAAACCAGGAGGAGTGCAACCATATCCGGAGTACCAACCCTTCTTTCGGGCATTAGAGTCAAGAATGAATCTTCTTGAAAAAGAAGGGAATGATGTGATCAAGACCGAGCATCCAATGAACTACAAGTCAAGTCTTACATCACAAAATAATAATAAAAAAAAAGAGTTCAATATCTGGATTTGAGGTCAAATCCTTTGAAAGGGGGAGGGTATGATACGAATCGGTCAACATCATCAAATACAAAAGAGAATATTATCCGACCAAGTCCAGATTCTCGCGCAAATTACCAATTCTCGCGCGCACGACGACTTCGTAGCAGTTTTAGTATTTTGGCCATAACTTACTCGTAGTACAAGTAATCAAGGCAAACCATTCGCTTACACATTTCATAGTACATGCATCAATTCATTTCAAAATCCAAATCAGGCATGTCTTTTCCCGGAAAATAAACAGTCAAATCAATTTGCCTAGAAAACAGTCGGTTATGAGAGCAGCACTTTTCCTTGCCCCTTTTCATTTTCAGAACATGTGAAGGATCGGGGCAAAACCACTGGTCCCATTCCAGGCCTCTAAGGACCCTCTCGAACTGGCAATAATCGTAAAACAAATCACGCACAGGCATCGCCTAGGACCGGGGCGAACCACTGATCCCATTTGAGGCCTCTAAGGACCCTCCCGAACTGGCTAGCGAACAACCTTGTGAATCCGGAGTGAAGTCACGGATTCCCCCGAGGCCCCATCGGACCCTCCCGGAGTGAGCAAAACACACATATTATACATCATCATTTCATGTTAAGCATAAAGGTTTCCAAAAATACTTGCCTTGAGTAATCAACGACGAAACGGACGGAACGGAGAAACAACCACGATCGCTACGAACCGACAAACCCGAACCTAACGATTCGAAGAATACAATAACAACCATTTCTAAACGATTACGGAAATGTAAAACACCCGGAAACCCGCCTACGATTCATGTAAATTCGTACAAAAACAACAACGAGGGCGGATCGCAACCGAACCCTCCCGATTTCACAAATACCATGAAATTTAATATGAACTCATAGGGAAAACAAGAATACCATCAAGATTAATCATAAACATCGTGGATTAATCAACAATACGGAACGAATCGGACGAAAACTTAAAAAACCCCAAATTTCCCAAAAATAGGGTTCTAGGAGATTACCTTGGATTAAAGACAAAGAACATGGGTAGATGTTAATCTACACAAAGAACTCAAGGAAGATGATAGCTTGGAGTTACAAGACTTCGAATTGCCCGGAAATCGCCCAAGAATCGCCTAGATCGCAGAGGGACCGCCGATAAGGAAAATACGCAGCGGTGGGCTGGTGTCTCCAGCGATAATAACTGGATCTGGACGGCGGCGGAGCAACTAGGGAAGGGTCGATGGTGTTTCGATCGAGTTAGAGCTCCAGGGACTAGAGATGCTTTTAACAGAAGTTGACTAATTGGATGGAGTTTTTTTTGGTGGCCGGATGGCTTCAGATCGGCACGGCCGGAGTGATCGGAGGGCGAGTTACTGTATGTGTGTACTGGTGTGTGTTTGTGTGTGCGGGTGTTTGTGTGTGTGTTTGTGTATGCTAGTGTGTGTGCTGGTGTGTGCTGGTGTGTGTGTTTGATGTGTGCGGGTGCGTGTTCGTGTGTGAACTTGTGTATGTGTGACCAGACGTGTGTGTGTGTATGTGTGTGTTTTGTGTGTATTATATATATATATATGTGTGTGTGTGTGTGTATGTGTGTGTATATAAATATATTGGTGTTTTTGTGTATATGTTTATTTTATATATATTATGTACGTATGTAAACGGGTAAATATGAGTGTTTGTGCGTATGTTGTATGTGTGTGTATGTGTTCGTGTCGGAAATGTTATTATACCGGATTCATAAATTTGGAGAGTTGGAAAAAGGAGATTAATTTGGGTTAGAGATTTGATTGATTAACTATCCATTGGTGTTCCTAAATTGACGGCCGAATTTTGAATAAATTCAACTACCCTTCGATTTAACCCGATTCAAGGCTTGACAAATTATGTATTTCTCTGGATGCTTTTGGAGTACGAAGACACCGTGATAGTCGTCATTGAGGCAAGTTTATACTTGTTCAGTTCATAATATTTAATGAATGATTTCGATTTCATTTCATTTATAATTCATATAGCAATGATATTATAAATACGAATTGTGGAGATAATAGTTTGTAGGTTGTGCTTCGATTGGATTAAATCATAATGTATATGATTTAAATATATTTGGTGAAGACGAAGATGTCAGTTATTTTCGGACTGATATGGAATGTCGGATATCGAGGATAGTTTATCGTATCGACATTGATGTCGGGATGATGGTTTATTGATATTAATGGAATGTACTTCACTCTAGATTATTCGAATAATTGTGTATTCATTCAGGGATGTTGTTCATGGAAGGGATATTGATTCCGGCCTTGAGGTAATTTAAGTATTGTTCAGTTATGAGGATAATTATTCTGTTGAATTGTTGTATATGTTGTACATTAAGGTTTCGTGTAATGAGATTCGTATTGACTATTCGTCGATGGATGTTGATCCCAGGGCCATTGTTTGGTATTGATGGTTGTGTTGATCGATCGTTGGGGGATGATGATTCCAGGACTGTTGTGTTGAGATTGTTGATCGTGTTGATCATTCTTTGGGGATGGTGATCCCAGGATGGTTGTTTTGGATATTGTTGGTCTTGTCGATCTTTCGTTATCCGTGTGTCGTTGTTCACTTTGGTTAGTTTTTTTATCCTTATTGGATATGTGCTTTCCTTGAGTTACTTTGTCATGTTGCATCGTGACATATCCAGAGTCATATCTGCGTGCCGATCAGTTATGTGTAGGATTTTCAGGGCGGGCACGTATAGTCATGTGTAGGTTCATTACCTTCATATTGAGCTGTGCACACGAGACGTACTTCGTGAGACTGATTAGGTACAAGACCACATATGTATTTGATCGATACCCATTGGTGGCTTGTGCACGGACACATCCCGATCGGGCGTACTGTGACGTCCATCTTAAGCCATAATGATTGGCCGTTCATACTCCATGTATGACTGGGTGTGTTCGACGGTTTGCGACTGGTTGTTCATACGCCCGAGGGGTATGTTCGACAGTCGGGTTTGTTTGTTTGAGATCCATTGTATGTGATTTGTATGTTGTTTTGAGAATTTTATTCTCTCAAATATCTGTCACCATGGTTCTTTATTGGTCTTTTTTGGAGTTATCATGTTGATGATATTCTCGGTTGTGTTTTGACCTTTGATTGGTCGTATTGGAGTTTATCATATTGATGATATTCTCAGTTGATATTTTGGTTGATCATGGTTATTGATCGTATGGGCGTTCGGACTTTGTGTCGATGTTTCGGGATTTTGCTGTCATTGTTCTACAAATGTATTGTGTATATTTGGTTCTTATCAGGACTGGTATTTGATTGTGCGATCCGACGGACAGAATTTGGCACGGATGGATTATTCCACACTTATGAGTTATGATGATGCTTTGAGGATTCTTGGTATTGTTTGAATACAATACAGATGGTTGTAATTGAGTTCATTTCGGCATTTGAGAATGCAAAATGTGGATTATGTTAAGGATAGATTTGATATGGATTGCTATGGGTTAGTGAGGTTATGACGGTAAGATTACATTGGTAGTATTCTTATGATGTTATTACATTGGTACATAATTTTTTATGATGATGAGATCGTTATCATTGTTGAGTATTGTGGTTGACCCCGTTGTGGGCTTTATTTTTAGGTACTCGGAGATCGAGCTAGTAGCGGTCGAGAAGGGATGAGCTTCCTGGGTGATACTGGCTATGGCATTATTTTGGGAATCGAGTATTTGACTGATTGTTTTATTCCGCTGCAAATGTATATTTTGAACTGTGTTTATATCCGCTGCGTGTGTATTTTAAAATGGCCTTTAGGTATTTTGCAAACTTGGGTTTATTTCGTAAAACCTTTTTCCCTAAACTATTTTTCGTCGGTACGTGTAAGTGGTGGCTTAGCGTACATTTTTAAACTGTTGAATTTTGGCATTTCTGGTAAATTACTTTCAAATGGATTTTATGACGGTATTTGGTAAAATATTTTTTTGGAAAACATTTGAGTATTTGATTACCATCCATGCCTTTTTGCGTGTTGGAAACGATTGTGAAAATAATTTTTAGCCTTGTGGGCTCCGGCGCGGGCCCCACGGCGCTGTAATATCCCCGGATGGTTTTGGGGGTGTTACATCAACAATCTCATATAGAGGCTGATATGAGGTGAAAGTATCGTTGGGTAACTTCTCCAAGTCGTAAAAGTCGGATAATGGACGAAGGGTAAAGTGAGAAATGAAATGAGGGTGATGTCCTATATATAGGAAATGACCTTTAGTGTGCGCTATTCTTTCAGTTTAGCGTGCGGTAACGGACTCACAGCCCACTATCTCTTTCTGTCCTCGGCCTTACGTACGTTAAATAGTTAGCGTACTGACCTGAACATGATGATCCAAGTATGTTTGCCATCCCTTGTCGAATAGGTAATTTCCAATTTGAGCAAGCTATGTTAGACTTAGGGGCTTTTATAAATGTCATGCCGCAATCTATTTATTCTTCTTTAAATTTACGACCCTTAAAAGAAACGAGGGTAATAATTCAATTAGCTTATCGTAGTCATGTATACCCTGAGGGGGTTATTGAAGATGTCCTTGTCCAAGTAAATGAGCTCATTTTTTCGGCTGATTTCTATGTTTTAGATACGCGAGGTGACTCATCAAATTCAACACTCATTTTGTTAGGAAGGCAGTGTTTAAACACCACCCAAACGAAAATAGATGTTTGCAAGGGTTCTCTCATGATGGAATTTTATGGGCAAGTAGTAAAATTTAATATTGACGATGCAATGAAATTCCCTGAATATGCATGTTCTTTATTTTCATTGAGTGTGATTGACCCTCTTGTCGAGGAAGTATTTGAGTTGAATTGTAGGGAAGAGCTGGAAGTGATGCGTACTAGAAACTTGGAGGCCTATAAAGATAATATTTCCATCAAGTTTCAAAGAGAACTACATTCAATGTGCAAGAACTTATATGGAAAGGGTGAATCGAAGGTAACCTTCGATGAGCATCTCAAGAGAGAAAAATTCCCACTAAGCACTCCAAGTAAGCTTGGTGTGGTACAAAATGTGAGGCAAAAGTCAAATACTTATTGAGACCTATACCAAAACCTCCTTTGGTATTTTCGTTGAAAATGGAAGTTCTAGTCGAGCATCGACTTAAAATAAAGGCGCTGGCTGGAAGGCAACCCAGTGTTTATTTATTTTTATTTTTATTTTTTTTAGTTGTAGAACCAAATAAATGTCTCATTTTTATCTTCTTTTTCTTTTTATTTTTCGTTGGTAACAGATGGTCTTGAATATCGTTGGTCAATAATGGACTTTGAATCAAGTTTGGGGAGGTCGATTATTGTACAGAAAAATAACACTGGGAGTTCCAGTGCCGAAAAACTATCCAAGTGTGAGAATTACAAGAAAGCCTACTCTCTCTCCAAGACTAACACACCGCACTAGTCCGGTGAACTCTTTTCCTTTACCGTACTTGATTTGTCACTTACTTTTTTTTTCTTTTTAGATATACTTCTCGTTTTCGCTATGTTGTCTCCCCGCATTTTGATTTTAATTTTTAATAACTGTCCTTTAGTTAATCGTGAATAGTTGGTGAGAAGTGTAATGTTATTTAGTATCATTTCATATTTTGTTGGAATTAGCTCAATGTGTGGTTTGTAGTTTCGCCCTTATGTGAAACTTGTTTGGTTTTGTGTTTTTAATGGATAATAATGTGACTTATAGACATGGAAATAGCAATGCTGTTAGAAAATCCAAGAAGGAGGATCACAATTAAAATTTCACTTGTGATTTGTACTTGGTCATTATACCTCTTTCTTAAAAATTAGTTGGTTGCTGAATTTTTTAGGCTTACCACATGCATTATCATTCTGAAAGGAGGCTAGTTGAAAAAAAGAGAGAGGTGTTGAGCAGCAACAGCTGCTCAATTTTTGGGGTCCTAAAATGTTGTGAAAAAAATAACAACGAAAAATAAAGGACTAACCCATTGTTGGTGCATAGCTGCCGTCTCACACGAAAACAAAAAAGTGTTGGTGAAAAGATATACACGTTAGCAAATAACAATGTGAAAGCTATCACCTAAAAAAATTTTTTGGTGAAAAGAGTTACACGTTAGCAAATAACGGTGTGAAAGCTATCACCTACAAAATATGATGAAGCATGTGGATAGTGCACTCGCATAAGTTCCTGTCGGTAAACAACCAATTGAAATAATAAGTTTGGGGAGATGACTAAAGTTCTTATGTGTGACAATTCTATATAATTTTCATTAATTGCCTATGCAAAGTTTGTTTTTAATTATGCAGAAGAGACGACTATTACACTATTGTTTGAGTTAACGAAGGCTGAATGTTTCAAGACTTGCATATCATATTACTACTTGTATTCGCTCTTCGATCCAACTCATTCTAAATTGCTTGAGGACAAGAAATCTTTTAAGCTTGGAGAGATTGATTGAGAACTTTTATTTTAAGCGAATACCTAATAATTTTTTGGGTTGGTGAATGAAATTTAAAGTTTTATTGAGATTCTTCTAGGGCGTTTTTTTTTAATCTTTCGATATATGTTTGAGGACAAGTATTGGTTTAAGTTTGGGAAGATTTGATAAGTAGAAAATATTGAGTAATTTCATGCGTTAATTGCATAATTTTATATTATTTATTTGAGCACATTATATTATTTTTCCATCTTTTTGATTTATGGAAGCAATTTTCTTCACCAAGTGGTTTTTATTGGTTATTTCAGGTTTTTATACTCCCTCCGTCCACCAAGTTAGTGCACAATTTTCCATTTAAGGGCGTCCAGCAAGTTAGTGCACACTTCATTCTTTCTATTTTTGAACACATTTTTTTTCCTATTTTACCCTCATTTCATACACCTATTTACAAAAAAAATACATGGCCCACCTTTTTTATAATTACTAATTACTTTATGCCCATTAACTAACACTAATCTATCACTAATTAAATTTGTCCAATATTGTGTCGTTATTCTCCCCCAAGCCCTAGCCGCTATTCTTCTCCACCAAGCCATAACTGCTCTTCTTCTCCACCAACCCCATAGATATTCTTCTTCTACATCTCGACTGACACACTACAGCCCTATTTTCTTCATCTCCACCGTAATGTCTGAGTGGGGGTTTGAGTTCTACACAAACCCCACCGAAATATTGTCATTTATTTTACGACTATTCAATAATTAAAAAAGAATTAGTTTAAATGTTGTAATTTGATTAGAGAATAATTAAGGAGTCATCATATCCACATTAAGTAACATATCAAAATAATAAGCGGATCCTTTCTCAACTAACTAAACACAAATCATACCTTTTTATTAAAACCCGTGTCACTCTCAAGTGTGCACTAAATTAGTGGACGGAGGGAGTATTATTTTTGGAGTTAGAAGATTTATTGGACCACTTAAAAACAGCCCAAAAAATTGGGCCCATAAATTAATAAAGCTCCAAGCCCACATAAAAGCTAGAGAAAGAAAGGGAGAGAGAGAGTCCTGCTGGAAGTGAAAATTAAAGTCGGCCGAGAGTTCTTTAGAAAGCAGGAAACACGTGACGTGAGCTACTTGTAGCAGCAAGGAGAGAGGGGGAATAGGAGGTCAGCCATCATCACAAGGCACGGCTCCTAAGGCAAGAGAAGGCACAAGCACTTTGGAAGAAGAATTCGCCCAGGAACAGTGAGGAGCAGAGAGAAGATTTGGAATTTCTGGTTTTTTTTTATTCCATGTCTAATTACTATTCCCTATTTTGTTTACTATTCCCTATTTTGTTTAGCCATCGTATCCAACTAATTTATTTATTCCAGTTCTTAAGGAAATTTGAATCCGTATCTATAGTATTTTTATTTTAATCCCGTATCATATTCTTGGCTTATATCCGTTGAATTATCTTTATGTTATTGAACAAATTTATTTATGCTATAATTCACTTTGACTAGTTTGGCCAACTCAATTGATGCTTTTATATCTATTGCTAGATCTAGGGTTATAATACGTAATCGTTATAGTTCTAAATCACAAGTAGCAACAATTGACTTTATTCCATTGGGTAACACAAAATCAGGATTCCTTGGGTCGAGCTTGTGAACTCAATATCCTCTCGATTTCCATTATTTTGGTTCCTAATGCATCTAACGAACAAGATTTGAAGAGCTTGTTTTGAATTCTTCGTTTAGATAGGTTTAATTGAAGAGCTTGTTTTGATTAAATAAACTTAAGAAACAATTGGAGTTAACAGAGCTTGTTCTTGACTTTGGAGTAGGAGTTCATTAGGAATTAAGAAAAGATAAAGTGCTGCAATAATTCATAAATTAAATTAGAACGGGGATAACGAAACTAAGAATTGGATATCAATCACAATCGTTTTTCTTATTAATTTTTACTTCCTCTTTTTATTTGTCTACTTTTTATTTTATTTTACCTTGTTTACTTTATATCAATCAACCCCCCTTTAGTATGTCTAGTATTATTATTTTTAGTAATATTATTTATTTAGTATTACTATTTTTGTTTTTCAAAAATATTCAACTCTATAAGTTCAATTAATTCGACCGTTCCCTGTGGATTCGACCCTTACTCGCCAATGCTACTATTTAGTATACGCAAGTCAAGGAACTTTATAAAATTTAATTTTGACGCGTCTCGACAACACGATCAATTGGGCTTGGACAATATGATAGGAGTTGGACTTTAATTATTATTAGTTGATTTGGGCCTAAGGTAAAATAATATATGCATATATACATAAAATGCATGAATTGAGTTTGTTAATTATTGGAGTAAATGAACTTAAACTAAATGTATGAATGATGTATGAAATAGGCTTGGACTTATAATGATTAAGCTCAATAAATAATTATGGCCCAACTAAAACGTGAAATTTTTAAGTTATTATTAAATATGCATAATATAAATAATTAGTAAATAAATTTAGCAATTACTTCTAAACTGGCGGGTATTACATTTGGTCTTATCACTTTTGGTGTAGCCTTCTTTTATTTGGGTAACACATGTAGAATTATCTTTATTTAATATTGTTGGATCCTTACCGACTGGTGAGCCTGATGTTCTTTGGATATGTTGTGTTACTGATCTTAACCATTTGCATTCTTTACTTGCTTCATGAAGAACTATTATCTTAGCATGGTTTGAGGAAGTAGTTATGAGTGTTGACTTTTGAGATCTCCAGGATATTGCAGTGCCGCTATGTGTGAATACATATCCAGTTTATGCTTTAGAAATATGTGAATCCAATAGATAACATGCGTCTGCATAGCCAAGCAAAACTGGTTTTCCATTGTTAGAATAAAGCAAACCAAGATCAAGCGTATCTCGTAGGTATCTGAATATATGTTTTATTCCATCCCAATGTCTCTTTGTAGGATATGAACTAAATCTCGCTAGCAAATTTAATGCGAATGCTATATCAGGTCTTGTACAATTAGCAAGATACATGAGAGCTCCAATTGCACTCAGGTATGATGTTTCAAAACCAAGTTCCTATTCATTTTCTTCTTTTGGTCTAAATGGATCTTTTTCAAAATTAAGTGTTCTACCAATCATTAGGGTACTCAAGAGAGTTGCTTTGTCCATGTTAAATCTTTTCAATACCCTTTCGGTATAATTTGATTGTTGTACCAATATTCTATATTTAGTATGTTCTATTTGTAAACCAAGGCACAACTTTATTTTACCAGGATCTTTCATTTCAAGTTCTTTCTTTAAGTAATCCATTGTTTCTAGAATTTCTTTATTAGTTCCAATGATATTCAAATTATCAACATAGATAGCAATGATTACAAACTCGGATGTTGTTTTCCTTATAAAGACACACGGGCAAATAAAATTATTCACATAGCCTTCTTTAAGCAAATATTCACTTGACTTATTATACCAGATGCGTCCACAATATTTCAACCCATATAAAGATCTTTGCAATTCAATTGCGTACATTTCAATGAGTTTCGATGCTCCAGGCATCTTAAATCCTTCAAGGATTTTCACACACGCACACACACACACACACACACATATATATATATATACATATATATATATATATGTTGTAACAAACACCCATAAGATGTATATCGAGATTTTCAGATACCGACATACCATTTAAATAACGAAAAGTAATTACATCCATAACAAGGGAATATGTTACCTCATAATCAATCCCATGTCTTTGTGAAAAATCTTGTGGAACAAGACGAGCATTGTATATTATAATCTCGTTTTTCTCATTTCATTTCCTTATAAAAACCTATTTATACCCAAGAGGTTTCACATCATTAGGTGTGACAACAAGTGGTCCAAATACTTTTCGCTTTCTAAGCGAATTTAGTTCGGCATCTATGACATGTTTCCATTTTGGCCAATCAGGTGTATTTTGTCATTCAAAATACAGGTCTGCGTTCAGGACCATCATTTCACTTATTATATCACATGTAATGGAGTAAGCAAATATCTCATCAATGTGCTTGTTTTTCCGGTTCCATAAATTCCATGTGCTGATAATTAATAGATATCTCGCTTTCATTTTTATTTTCAATGATGTCCTTATCTGCCTCGTATTGGGTATCGACTTGAGCATACTTTTCATCATTCTGTGTTTCTTTAGCATATTCATTTATATTGGCTACTTTTTTTTTCGGGGATTTTTATATTTGGAACCAACAGGCCTGCCACGCTTTAAGCGTGCCTTCGTATTATCACTTTTTTTTGGAATTTCAATCCGAGCAGGAGTATTAGCAGCTGGTACATGATACTTTCTCACTCCTTTCATATCAGTAAATGTACCTGGCAATTCATTTGCCAAACCTTGTAAATGTCCAATTTTTCTAACATTTTCTTCCCATAATTTTGTATAGGGATCCAAATGCAACAATGATGGTACATACCATGTTTTTTCTTTTTCCAGCTATTTATTATCTGCCCCTAAGGTTGGGAATACTGTCTCATCAACATGACAGTGTAACACTCCAAAAAGGCGGTCATTACAGTGTCGTGGACCCCACACTGGGACCCACCAGGCGATACCCAAATACAGATTAAATACATAATACTTGTGATACCGAACCACAATACATAGTATCTACTCCGATTAGGAGTTTACAGTAGTATGACCAATGGCCTTATTACACACAAGATCCGAAATTCGAGTATAATCCATATGGAGATGGAATATACCTTAAATAACAATACTTAGTCCACAATTTTAAATAAAGCGGAAAGATAACATTACACGGTTCGAACAAAACCGGACAACAAAATACTTGGGCCCCCCGAACTAGTATCCTTCGAACCCTTCGCCGTCACCATGATCTTCCCGTGCCTTGCCTTTGCCTCGACCTAAAATACAACACAAGTATTTCGCCCAATGTAACACCCCAAACTCGGCGGATATTACAGTGCTGTAGACCCCGACCGGGACCCACCAGGCGAATGAAAATTAATGAATTAAATAATAAAATTGTAGTACCGAACCACATTATATCATTAATTACTCCGATGAGGAGTTTCAAGTACAACACACCCAGAAAATACAGAATACATGTATATTTTATATGAAGATAAAATATACAACACTGAATAAAAATGAATATCCAAACGGAAATCTGCAGCGTAAATAAAAATGAAGAAAACATGAATGACTGAAATGGACTGGGCCCCCCTACTAGTATCACTGGGACTCCTCGCCGTCAACGTTCTCTTCCCGTGCTTTAGCCTTGCCATGACTTGAAAACAACATCCCCCAACGGGGTCAGTTACACAGAATAACAATCCTCAAGAGTTGAACAATCACCATAATTACATATCTTAGTTATGAAATCCAGCTGAAGAGGCGCATCATAGTACACCCGTAATGGTAAGTGCAAGTACACAAGACGAGTGTCCGGACACACCCGCCCTTATGCCTAATTAGTCTCACGGAGGTACGTTACCGTGTGCACAGTCCATCGTGTCTGTGAACCCGATCACATGACTATCAAGTGCCCGATTAAAAATTCCACACATCCCCACCCGGCCACGCAATATGAACCCAGAAGGTCACACGAACAAAAGTGACTAATGAATATCAGTGAATAGCGAATCGACAAGGGTCAAGAATGACTCACCGAGATGAATCGATGATGAAATGAATGATGAATGATTGGAACCGTCGTTCCTCGTGAAATGAATGATTAGTTTGATAATTACAATTCTCAACATGAATAATATACTGTGAATGAATTATGAATATGAATGAACAACAACGAAAGGAATGAATATCCTTTTAACCGAGTAATAATTAACTTACTCAATACCGATGATGTAATATCCTCTCTTGAACAAACGTCCTTAATGGAGATATCGGTCGCTCCAACAACCTTGAATAACACAATTACCAACACTTCGCTTAATATACGTATCAATAGTGATTATTACCAATTCAAGAGGTCGATACAATAAATCCAAACTCATTGAGGCATTTCGACAAACACTTTGTAAACAATCTCCCATTATTTACAACTACACCCAATTGTGTCGAAAACCAACCTCTAATGAATGATTCAAACCAACAAAACACTATCAACACAATCGATAAACCCATAGGAATACTCAAATCGAAATCACGATAACACCTAATTGAAATTCCCAATTCCAAGTCAACCTTCAAAGTGTTCTTGAGTAAAACTTCCAACAATCCGATGATAACTCATAAAAACTCATAATCATACGTATATCCATCACAAATCATGATTATATCATCCCAAAACATCATGCTCCAACTCAAAATCGAACCTAGGGTTGAAGAAATTACCTTAGATTAGGATGAAGAATCCACAAATATGTTGTTAATCCACACCCCAAATTGAAGAAGATGAAATCCTCCGATAAAAATGAAGCAAAAGCGCCCAAAAATCGCCCACAAGATCGCCCAAGGAGAGGAGGAGAAAGGAGAATGATGAAATGAGCATTCATCTCACGAAATCTGCTGAAATAGGCAAAATTGCACTGTGTGCCGCGGCACGTGCTGAGTGTGCCGCGGCCCACGGCCAAAAACTGCCCAGGGCGTCCGCTTATTGCCGCGGCCCAGCTAGCAGGGGCTACGACCCGCAGTATAGGCGGTTTCCAGCCCAATTGCACAATGTGTGTGCCGCGGCGCACACTTCCTTGTGCCGCGGCGCACACTACTCGGGCTCAAAAATGACGAAAAACGACACGAGAAGAGAATAAAAACAATAGGATTCAATACTTGGGAACAATAACACGAAATGGAAGTGCGGAAACCCCAAAACGGTGGTTCCAAGCAATGATTACAAGGGTTTTCCCAACAATAGAATGATCCGAACAAGGAGTAAATTTTGAAATGGTATGAACTCCAATATCAACATCGACTAATGAAGCAATTATAACAATCAAAATAATATTCTCGTCTCGATTCTCAAGCAAGGTTGAAATAATGAACAATATCGATACACGACTCAAAGTTACTCCGAATGGTGAACACGAATGAATAAATGTGTATGATGAATGATTATTAATAAGTGAAAAATTTCAGAGTGACAATTACTGAATGAAAATAAATGAGTTCACATCCGGGTATTACACCCAACACAGGGTCAGATATACATGATAAATGGTTTCTCAAGATATTATACAATTCACATATATTAGATTTTAAGGAAAACAACCCGACTAACGAACATACCCCTCGGGCGTATGAACGATTAGTCACAAAACGTCGAACACATCCAAAAATGTAAATGGACTATGAACGACCAACATAGTACGGCTCAAGATGGACATCACAGTATGCCCGATCCGGAAATGTGTCAGTGCACATGTCCACCCCGTATACGGAATCCAGGATATACGTGGGACAATGTACCTAATTAGCCTCACGAACTACGTCTCGTGTGCACAGTCCAATACGGAAACATCCACGCATGACTATATATGTGCCTGGCTAAAAATCCCACAAGATGACCAATCGGAACGCAGATATGATTCCGGAGATGTCACGATACAACATGACAACGAATTCAATAAATCACATATCCGATTAAGGATCAAGAAACTCACCGAAATGACAATAAGGATCAATGATATCAACGGTTCAAAAGTGACGAACTTGGGAATGCAATCCCACGATGAAAACGGAACATCATCAAGAATAATATCAAATCACAGGTCACAAATTTATAAGTGTTTCACATACACGAAATGCATAATCATCACAAGAATCCAAACATCATTATAACCAAGCAAGATAACTTGCCTCAATACGGAGACGAGAATAATCCTTCCTTGTCGAACGAATGAACGGTCCTCGACTTAAATATCGGTTACTCGAACAATCAACCTTGTAAGGGATACAATCCATTCAATAACACATTCTCATAATTATCGGTATCTAGTTCAACGAATCGATATCCTAAATTCAATTCGCTTAGTTCAACTATCTTTGTATCATAATTCCATTTCAAGGATTCATACTAAATTCAATTTATACTCATTATCGGTTATCATTCGAGGTGTTCTCGATTATTTGTATGGTTCAAACGGATGAGAATTTATCAAGAACAATCATCAAGGAGAACTTCGCTAAAATTGATATGCCGATAGAATTCTTAAAAAACAACATCAATATTTAGAAAGATATAATCCAAACAACTACGTTTCATAAAGCATTGATCAAAATGAAAGTTACTCAGTGATTATCATCGTTCGAACGAATCATGAGTTTGTAAAATTATTACTATGTTCATCGGTTATGAGTTCACCAAGTTAGGTTAACAATATAGTCGAGTTATTCATCACAAGACCATCATGAAATCATCATCAAGGAGAATTAAACATCTCTGAACTATAACCTTATGTTGACATAATTCAAGGTTCAACCAAATCAGATGAAAATCCTAAGTTCATTTAGTTTAGAATCTTCTTAAACATGATGATTCGATTCAATGTAAAGATAACAACACTACAAATCAACCTATCTACAATGAAATTAAGAATCATTATTGTTCTAGTGTTATTAATAGTCCAGAAAGAAGAGTGTGTTTCTACTAAACATGATTACCACCATTTAAGACATCAAGAATACATCATATCAAACCCTTAATCACCATATTCATCATTAAGTTGTTAAAAGCTTAACTACAAACATGTTTAGCTTGATTAATTCAACATTAGGTGATGTAAACTTTATCACTAACCGTATAACTACGATATTATAGAGTGAAATCGTATAACATACCTTCATAAACGAAGAACAATACACCAAAACCACAAGAAACACACTCTAAGCTTCAAGAATGACCCCAAACTTCCAATCAACAAGCTCTAAATCAAGATGCAAAGCTCAAACACAAGTTGGAAGAATGTAGAATTGGTCTAGGGAGGTAGGGGGATGATTATAGGGGTGAAAAATCGGAGTTTGGACGTGCAAAATGAAAGACATAAGTTGTCTTTTTATAACAGCACAGTTCGTTACGGACGTTACACACAAGAGGATAACGTACGTTAGCTTCTTTACGTACACTACACCAAAAGTGTTACGTACGTAAGCTAATTCCAGAGGCTACTGACTGAAAACACGAACAACATTACGTACGTTATGGCTTGGAGCATTACGTACGTAATGTAGGTCAACTAGGATGCTCCAAAAAGATCAGATATTCGAATCACGCCCGACCCCACACGCCGAAAGTTGAGATCGGATAAGACCACAAGTATTACGTACGTTAACAGCACCTGCTTACGTACGTAAAACACACAATATAGCATATGTTATGCTAAAGGGTTAGCGTACGTTAAGTACAGAATTACTAGCCTAAAAATGCACTTATCTATACAACGTCGAGAAATCAATCATAGTGTGAATGGTAGTTATACTCAAGTCTATTATGATATATTCCAACATCAATAAATATTAAACAAATGCAACAAGACTACAATAGTGTTGAATTATCCGAATAATACACAGTAGGTAAGAATTTCTGTCGGATATTACATACTCCCCCCTTAAAAGGAGTTTCGTCCCCGAAACTAAGGGGTAAATAATTCGGGATACCTCTCTTGCATGCTTCTCTCCATCTCCCACGTGGCCTCATTGACTCCGTGTCGTGACCACTGAACCTTCAGTAGGGAAATCGTCTTGTTCCGCAACTGTTTGATCCTCCTTTCAAGTATTCGTACGGGGCGCTCTTCGTACGAATGATCCTCCGCTATATCGATCTCATCGAACTGAAGTATATAACTCGGATCAGAAACATATTTCCTTAACTGGGATACATGGAACACGTTATGAATCCGGCTCAGAGCTGGTGGCAACGCCAGGCGATAGGCTAGATCGCCTACTCGTTCCAAAACCTCAAACGGCCCGACATATCTCGGAATCAACTTACCTCTCTTACCAAAACGAACAACACCTCGAGTAGGGGACACCTTCATTAGTACATGGTCGCCGACCTCGAACTCAAGTGGTCGTCGATGGTGGTCTGCGTAAGACTTCTGTCGGCTTTGAGCCGTCAACAAACGACTCCTAATCAGAGCGATCTTCTCACGGATTGCTACCAACATATCAGGTTCCGTACCCAAGAATTCAGATGGATCGCCCCAACACAATGGAGATCTACAACGATGGCCATACAATGCTTCATAAGGTGCCATCTGAATCGAAGCGTGCCAGCTATTATTATAAATGAATTCCACCAAAGGTAGTTGGGTCTTCCAATCCTCCTTCCAATCAAGAACGCACGCCCTCAACATATCCTGTAGAGACTGGATAGTCCTCTTAGTCTGACCATCAGTCTGCGGATGAAATGCTGTGCTGAAGTTCAATTGCGTACCCATCGCACGATGAACTGCTTTCCAAAAATGTGACACGAATCGCCCGTCACGATCCAATACAATACTCTTGGGGGTACCATGTAACCTTACAATCTCTTTGATAAACAACTGGGCCAAACTCTTGGGGCCCCATGTGTCTTTAATCTCCAAAAAGTGGGCTGATTTGGTCAGACGGTCCACAATCACCCAAATCGTATTCATCCCTCGACGACTAGTTGGTAAGCTAGTGATAAAATCCATCGATATGTCCTCCCATTTACACTTGGGAATCGGGAGCGGTTTCAGCATTCCTGCGGGTTGCTGATGCTCAATCTTAACCTGTTAACAGGTTAAACACCTCGAAACGAACTCTGCAACTTCACGTTTCATACTTCCCTACTAATAATATTGCTTCAAATTCTTATACATTTTGATAGACCTCGGGTGAATGGAGTACGGGGTAGCATGGGCTTCTCTCAGGATCGAGTCCTTCAATTCGTCATCTGCGGATACACAAACTCAATTTCTGAATCGTATCAATCCATCCTCGCGGATCACAAAGCCAGGGGCTTTCCCTTGAGTTACTTCATCCCGAACTCGAGATAAGAATGGGTCTGTAACCTGCTTCGATCTAGTTATATCCTCAAGGGACGATGAAATCTCAGGTGTGCAGAGTTGTCCCTGAATACGCTGTAACCAGACTTCAATTTCCGTCCTCGCTAACTCTAACTGCAATTTTCTCCTAACTGTCAAGCGGGCAAGCATCTGCTCCTGTACTGTTTCACGACTCAAAGCGTCGGCAACTACATTTGCTTTTCCCGGATGATAAAGGATCTCGATATCATAATCTTTGATGAGTTCTAGCCACCTTCTCTGCCTCATGTTTAACTCCTTCTAAGTAAAAATGTACTTCAGGCTCTTGTGATCGGTAAAAATCTGACAGGTAACTCCATACATATAGTGACGCCAGATTTTTAAAGCAAACACCACGGCTGCAAGTTCCAAATCATGGGTGGGGTAGTTGACCTCGTAAGGTCGTAGCTGTCTCGATGCATAGGAGATCACCTTCTCGTTCTGCATTAGTACACATCCAAGGCCCTGTTTAGACGCGTCACTATACACCAAGAATCCTTCCGTTCCTTTCGGTAGAACCAAAATAGGTGCCGAAATCAACCGACTCTTGAGTTCATCAAAACTCTGCTGACATGCTTCTAACCATAAATACTTCTTATCCTTCCTTAACAGGTTAGTCATTGGTTGCACAATCTTGGAAAAACCTTCCACGAACCGTCGGTAATAACCTGCTAGTCCCAAGAAACTGCGTACCTCCTTAATGTTCTTTGGTGGCAACCAGTGTCGGGTCTTCTGTGGGTCTACTCGCACCCCATTAGCTGATATCACATGTCCGAGAAAGATAACCTCACGCATCCAGAATTCACATTTGGAAAATTTTCCCATAAAGATGCTCCCGCCTTAACGCCTCGAGAACTTGATGGAGATGACGCTCATGCTCTTCATGGTCACGAGAGTAGATCAGAATGTCGTCAATAAAAACGACTACAAAGCGATCCAGATAATTAATAAAGACCCGATTCATCAACTCTATGAATACTGTCGGTGCATTAGTCAGTCTAAAAGGCATCACTACGAACTCATAATGCCCATAGCGAGTACGAAAAGAGGTCTTCGAAATGTCAGACTCATGAATCCTCAGCTGATGATAACTGGACCTCAAATCGATCTTAGAAAACACAGCAGCTCCCTGAAGCTGATCAAATAAATCATCAATACGCGGTAATGGATATTTGTTCTTAATGGTTACCCTGTGAATCAATACACAGTCGTAGAGATCCATCTTTCTTCCGTATAAATAGCACTGGTGCTCCCCAAGGGAATGCACTAGGTCGAATATAGCCCTTCTCCGTCAAATCCTCAAGCTGGCTCTTCAACTCCTGCATCTCAGACGGAGCCATACGATACGGTGCTTTCGAAAGTGGGGACGTACCTGACTCTAACTCAATATTGAACTCTACATCACGATGTGGAGGTAAGCCTGGCAACTCATCTGGAAATACGTCTGGGTAGTCTCGGACTACCAGAATATCAGCCAATTCGACTGGTCGATCCGCTGTTTTGGCCATGAAACACCAATAGCCAATATACCCCTGATTAAGCAGTTTCACTGCTTTCATAGCGCTGATGACTCTCCCGGAACGGATGGGATTGTCACCCTGAAAAGTACACTCGACACCATCGTCAGATGTGATGGTCACTGTTCGCTCGCGGACACTAAGTGGCATCATGACGATCCATCCAATCGATACCCAAGATCACATCATCTTTAGGTAAATCGACCACAATTAAATTTTACAACCACTCACGGTCGTTCATGCGAATCGGGCAATTCTGCACTTCACGATTCCCAATAATTCTTCTACCATCGGGTAGACCAATTATATAAGGTTCACAATTGGTAACATGATCTAATTGCAAACGACTCAAACAAGAAGTAGATAAAAAGAAATGTGAAGCACCAGTATAAAAAAGAACACAGACAGGTTGAGATCGGATCTCGAGAGTACCTGCAATCATGCTGGTTTCGGGATCGTCGGTCTTCTTCATCTCGTAGACTCTGGGTTTTGCAGCCCCGGTACTAGATGCACCAGCTTGATTTACACGGCCCATCCCTCTTTTTGCCCCGGTAGTCTGATAAGAAGCGGACGGAGGTACACGGTCCTGGACGGAAGACTGAACTGGAGTATGAGGTGCTGCTGGAGTACGTCCTGGTCCACTCCTACAATAACGAGCACGATGTCCATTCTTTCCACAAGTATGGCATGCAACGGCCGGCCTCGAGCATTAGAATTGATGTGCCCCTGGTCTCCACAGTTATAGCACACAACAGATAGGCTGACCACTCGAGGTTGCGATCCAGTTGGATTCGACGCCATGGGTTGTCGTTTAGAAGGATTTGGCACTGGTTGGGGCCTTTTGAATGTTCCCCGGTTGCTGTCAGTCTGGTTCTGGTTTCTGAATTTATTGTTGTTGGACTGCGGTTGCTTCTTGAAAATTTCTTTCGCGGTCAATTCATACTCCAGAGCTTTTTCGATGAACTTCGGTAGGGTTGCACAGTGATGGTTCAGCAGCTGTATTCTCATTCGGGGTTTAAGCCTCTTGAGAAAATATTTGATCTTATCGGCCTCCATTCGGACAATTGTCGAGGCAAAAGGGAGAAGCGCCTGGAATTTCTCGGCAACATATCATAGTACATCATCATCTTCAGACGGGTCTGGATTCAACAATTCTGACAGTTTGGCCTCGCGGAGAGGTCCCGGATAGTAACGGTCTAGCATGAGATTTTTAAATTCCTCCCAAGTACATATGCCATCAACTGGCCTCACCGAAAGCCACCACGTGTGGGCCCCCTTGCCAAGATAGTAAGCTGCTACGGAGATGTGATTCTCTACTGGATAGTCTACCATATCGAATAACTTCTCCAAGTGTTCAATCCAATGCACGATATCAGCAGGCTCAGAGGAGCCTTCAAAAGTCGGGGGTCGCTGGTGAGAGATGTCGCTGATGATCCGACTCACCGGTCCGCCATGTACAAGAGGTGGCCCCTATTGCTGGTCGGTAGTAGCTCTCTGCATAGCTTCCATTAGCTGACCCATCTGGGTCATCTGAGCCATCATGCCCTGCATCACAGCGTAAGGATCGACATGCGCATCCTCGCACCCAGTGTGGTGCGATTGGTCCCTAGAAGGCGAATCACTGCCTACGGAACTATGCTCTGCATTCGCACGCCTGTTGGCTCGTGGTATCGGGATTCGGCCCCTTCCGCGGCCTCGTCCCCCTCTGCCACGGCCTCTCAGATTTCTTTCCATACTGAAAGAATCAATTCATAATGATAACTATAAGTACAGTTCATGATACCAATCAAAATTCATGCTAAGTTATTAGCAACAAGGAATTACATATTCGATCAAACAGTTCATAATAAATTATTGACACTACGAGTGTCGCACAGAATATCATATCGACGTTGAGTCGATCAATTTCAATATATAATCAATCCAGAATTTATCTCAAATTATCAATCAGATAAATCCTGCCACAAATCCTTGAAAATAACAAGATCAACAAAGATCCATTCCAATATCCATATCATGCCAGTAATTAAATCATGGCTCATAGAGTACATACCGCATTTGGCTCGTAAGATCAGGCGCTTGCACAGGTCACACGTGACACGAAGGTCTCTTGATACTAGTTCATTCTACAATGACTCTAAAAAGAAAATCGACTCTCTGATACCATCTTCTGTAACACCCCAAAAAGGCGGTCATTACAGTGTCGTGGACCCCACACCGGGACCCACCAGGCGATACCCAAATACAGATTAAATACGCAATACTTGTGATACCGAACCACAATACATAGTGTCTACTCCGATTAGGAGTTTACTGTAGTATGGCCAACGACCTCATTACACACATGATCTGAAATACTAGTATAATCCACATGGAGATGGAATTTACCTTAAATAACAATACATTAGTCCACAATTTAAAATAAAGCGGAAAGATAACATTACACGGTTCGAACAAAACCGGACAACAAAAGACTTGGGCCCCCCTAACTAATATCCTTCGAACCCTTCGCCGTCACCATGATCTTCCAGTGCTTTGCCTTTGCCTCGACCTAAAATACAACACAAGTATTTCGCCCAACACAGGGTCAGATATACATGATAAATGGTTTCTCAAGATATTATACAATTAACATATATTATATTTCAAGGAAAACAACCCGACTAACGAACATACCCTCGGGTGTATGAACGATTAGTCACAAAACGTCGAACACATCAAAAATTTAAATGGACTATGAACGTCCAACATAGTACGGCTCAAGATGGATATCACAGTACGCCCGATCCGGAAATGTGTCAGTGCACATGTCCACCCCGTAAACGGAATCCAGAATATACGTGGGACAATATACCTAATTAGCCCCACGAACTACGTCTCATGTGCACAGTCCAATACGGAAACATCCACGCATGACTATATATGTGCCTGGCTAAAAATCCTACACAATGACCAATCGGAATGCAGATATGATTCCAGAGATGTCATGGTACAACATGACAACGAATTCAATAAATCACATATCCGATTAAGGATCAAGAAACTCACCGAAATGACAATAAGGATCAATGATATCAACGGTTCAAAAGTGACGAACTTGGGAATGCAATCCCACGATGAAAACGGAACATCATCAAGAATAATATCAATTCACAGGTCACAAATTTATAAGTGTTTCACATACACAAAACGCATAATCATCACAAGAATCCAAACATCATTATAACCAAGCAAGATAACTTGCCTCAATACGGAGACGAGAATAATCCTTCCTTGTCGAACGAACGAACAGTCCTCGACTTAAATATCGGTTACTCGAACAATCAACCTTGTAAGGGATACAATCCATTAAATAACACATTCTCATAATTATCGGTATCTAGTTCAACGAATCGATATCCTAAATTCAATTCGCTTAGTTCAACGATCTTTGTATCATAATTCCATTTCAAGGATTCATACTAACTTCAATTTATACTCATTATCGGTTATCAATCAAGATGTTCTCGATTATTCGTATGGTTCAAACGGATGAGAATTTATCAAGAACAATCATCAAGGAGAACTTCGCAAAAATTGATATGCCGATAGAATTTCTTAAAAACAACATCAATATTTAGAAACATATAATCCAAACAACTACGTTTCATAAAGCATTGATCAAAATGAAAGTTACTCGGCGATTATCATCATTCGAACGAATCATGAGTTTGTAAAGTTATTACTATGTTCATCGGTTATGAGTTCACCAAGTTAGGTTAACGATATAGTCGAGTTATTCATCACAAGACCATCATGAAATCATCATCAAGGTGAATTAAACATCTGTGAACTATAACCTTATGTTGACATAATTCAAGGTTCAACCAAATCAGATGAAAATCCTAAGTTCATTTAGTTTAGAATCTTCTTAAACATGATGATTCGATTCAATATAATGATAACAATCCTACATATCAATCTATCTACAATGAAACTAAGGATCATTATTGTTCTAGTGATGTTAATAGTCCAGAAAGAAGAGTGTGTTTCTACTAAACATGATTACTACCATTTAAGACATCAAGAATACATCATATCAAACCCTTAATCACCATATTCATCATTAAGTTGTTAAAAGCTTAACTACAAACATGTTTAGCTTGATTAATTCAACATTAGGTGATGTATACTTTATCACTAACAGTATAACTACAAGATTATAGGGTGAAATCGTATAACATACCTTTAGAAATGAAGAACAATACACCAAAACCATAAGAACACACTCTAAGCTTCAAGAATGACTCCAAACTTCCAATCAACAAGCTCCAAATCGAGATGCAAAGCTCAAACACAAGTTGGAAGAAGGTAGAATTGGTCTAGGGAGGCAGGGGGATGATTATAGGGGTGAAAAATCGGAGTTTGGACGTGCAAAATGAAAGACACAAGTTGTCTTTTTATAACAGCACAGTTCGTTACGTACGTTATACACAAGAGGATAACGCACGTTAGCTTCTTTATGTACGTTACACCAAAAGTGTTATGTACGTAAGCTAATTCCAGAGGCTACTGAATGAAAACACGAAGAACATTACATACGTTATGGCTTGGAGCATTACGTACGTAATGTAGGTCAACTAGGATGCTCCAAAAAGATCAGATATTCGAATCACGCCCGACCCCACACGCCGAAAATTGAGATCGGATAAGACCACAAGCATTACGTACGTTAACAGCACCTCCTTACGTACGTAAAACACACAATATAGCGTACGTTATGCTAAAGGGTTAGCGTACATTAAGTACAGAATTACTAGCTCAAAAATGCACTTATCTATACAACGTCGAGAAATCAATCATAGTGTGAATGGTAGTTATATTCAAGTCTATTATGATATATTCCAACATCAATAAATATTAAACAAATGCAACAAGACTACAATAGTGTTGAATTATCCGAATAATACAACAATAGGTAAGAATTTCAGTCGGATATTACAGACAGTCAGCAAATATTGCCTGAGAAACATCACCCGTTAGAGGTTCGAGATTTCTAATAATATAGGGTGAGTCATACCCAATATATATTCCCAACCTTCTTTGAGGTCCCATCTTTATTCTCTGTGGGGTAGCTATTGGTACATATACTGCACAACTAAATATCGTAATATGGGAAACATCTGGCTCATGGCCAAGTGCAAGTTGATATGCGTATACTTATGATTATCACTTGGTCTTAACCTTATTAGTAAAGCAGTATGTAAAATTGCATGACACCAAATAGTAACTGGTAGCTTTGTTCTCATCATGAGTGGTCTAGCAATATATTGAAGGCATTTAATTAATGATTCAGTTAAACCATTTTGTGTATGCACATGAGTAACATGATGTTCAACTATAGTTCCAATTGACATACAATAATCATTAAATATTTGTGATGTGAATTCACCAGCATTATCAAGTCTGACATTCCTTATAGTATAATCAGGGAATTGTGCCTTTAGTTTAACAATTTTGTGCAAGAAATCTTGCAAATGCCATATCACGACTGATAATTAACAGACATGCGACCATCTACTAGATGCATCAATTAAAACCATAAAGTGCTTGAATGGTCCTCATAATGGATCAATAGGTCCACATATGTTATCTTGAATTCTTTCAAGAAACATAAGTGACTCTTTCTCAAGTTTGCCTAGTGATTTCCTTGTTATAAACTCTCCAGGAGAACAAGGTCACATTGTTTATCATTTTTTTCAACTTTTATACCTTTCATTGGGTGACCAAGCGTACCGTTAATTATTTTTAGCATCATTGTGGACCAGGATGACCTAGGCGTTCATTCCATAATTTTGGGATCCTCTTTTACTACCAAATTACATTCAAGTTCATGAATATGTGTATAATGTAATCCACGAGATAATTTTGGTATAATATTTGTTTATTTCCCAAATTTGTTGTAGTAATATACATATATTCCATACTACCTTCAGTTACTGTTTCAGTATCATATCCTTGACGGTATATGTCATTAAAACTCAATAAGTTTTTCTTAGATTTTGGAGAAAACAACGCATCATTAATGACAAATTTTTTTCAATTGGTAATACGAATTTAGCATTATTTTTTCCTTCAATCAAGTCTGCGGGACCTGAAATTGTGTATAGTACTGCTTTTGTAAATTTCAACTCAGTGAAATATTTCTTACTTTTGAGGATTGTAGGGGTTGTGCCACTGTGTGGGATTCAAATATCTCCAACCATACTCATTCTCATTGATAAAAATATAAGACAAAGTATAAGTTAGAACAGTAATATAACATTTTATTTCATACAAAAAACATTACAAATACTTCTTAGATATGATACTGACTTCAAATAAGATGATACATACTTCAAATAAATAATATATACAAGTACAATAAAGATGCAACAAATATATAAATTGTGCATATTATTTATTTATTTGTTATTTATTTACAACTTTATGTCCATTTCCGTGCCCTCAGTAAAATCTGCAGCATCTAGGTATGTCGAATCACCCTCAAGTTCATGCTCATTAAAATTGACTTCCTTTTCTTTATTTCTCACCGATGACTTATTCATTTTACAAGTGGTCCGGCGTTCTATGTCTTAGCCCAATGTCCCTTTTTACCGCATCTGAAACAGGAATTTTCATACTTACTAGATGAACCTTCTTGGACATATTTACCTTTCCCTTGTTAGCTTAGCCAAAAGTAATTTACGTAACCACGGCCACGACCTCGACCACAAAAGTGGTCGCGACCGCGTCCCTAGCCCCAACCTCTAAACCGACCATATATACCTCGTCCTTGGTAAGTAGTTGTGGCATTAGCTTCAGGAAAAGTCATCACTCCCGTGGGATGGGACAGGTGATTCTTTATCAACAGATCATTGTTCTTCAGCAAGCAATATGGCTGCAACTGTAACACCCTCAATCCACTCGGAAATATTACAGCACCGCAGACCCTCTCCATTAGGATACCAGGCTAGATACCAAAACAAGACATCACATCAAATGCCAACATGGCTAAATACGAATCAGTAGACCGATTTGGTCTTTCATCAATAACATACAACTTAAACTTCATATACATCTCTATTTTAAAACTCATACCCGTACAGGGGTCAAAATAAAACAACATTCCCATACGACGAAAAACACAACAGCGGAAAGGAAAATACAATTCGACGAACAGTACCAAGTACTGGACCTCATGTGATTAGTATCATTTATCTTCCATCATCCTTCGTACCGATCTCGTGGTTTGCTTCCCAAGAATCTGCACATACCTGAATACAATAACAGGCATCCACCCCCCAATTACCCCAAATCTATTGCAGGTAATTACACGCCGTATGACCCACTAGGGCCTACCAGCTTGACGTCACACACATACAATACAGCAACAATAATAGATATACAATCCAAAAACATAAGTTAGTCCTCGGCCGTGGCCAAATGCGTGAGTTTAACACCATTCAACCAAAACACAAACATCACACGACATGGTACAATGAGACCAAATACAACGTTAAATATTGAATCCAACACCGACATTACAAAACAACCACTGACTCGAGCTCTTTAACATCCAGTCTGCCCGTCAGCCCCGTGTGCACCACTTGTAGGCTCCTGAACCTCGAGCGTACCTGAAATGTATAAATATTCCACCCCAACGAGGGGTTAGCAACAATCGCTAGTGCAAGTACAATATTACGATAACTTTAATACACAAGGATTTCTAAATCTTTCCAAAAACTCAAAGCAGTTCATTAATCACGATATTCCGGAATATCCAATATCAATCATCAGTAAAAATTGCTCGAAGGTAATTCTCGTGACAAGACCACCCGACCAAGTCCCTGTGTGACCCGTCGAGCAATCCCCAGGCGAGAATACCGCCACCTCGAAGGTAACCCTCGCGCAAGACCACCCGGTCAAGTCCCTGTGTGCTCCGTCGAGCAATCCCCAGGTGAGAGTACCCCGAGAACATCTTCACAACACACAACCATCACAAATTTATCACCGAAATGCATGCCATAAGATAGTGCAATAAAGTACTTGCCTGGGTTTCTAACACATGAAGGAACGACGAACGAAAAAGGCTTCGGTCCGAACTATCTTCCAAAATCCATTCCTAACAAAATATTGAGACCAAATCAACTACAACACTCTGGAAAACTAAGAATCATCCTAATTTCTACCTTTAGGAGCAATTTATCGAACACTACGGAGGCATTCTATATTATATCCGATCCACGAAGGAAAACTCGGAATCAACCCGTAAAACTTCTAGGAAAACATGAAAACATGGCCATACAACTATAATCTATCATTAATTCGAAGCTACATCTGTTGGAAAAACAAAATCCACCAAAACCTCCAACTTCTCGAATTTAGGGTTACAAGGAATATTACCTCGGATCCGATGGTGAAAGATGTTAGGAAGTTGATAAATCCTTGCTAGGAGCTGAAATGAGTTGATGTCCAACACTATTCAGTCGAGATCTTCGACTTCTTACGTCTGAACTCGCCCACGCCACCGGAGGAGAAGAAAGGAATAAGAAATGAGGAAAGTTGACCTACTCAAGCCCTTATATACTCACATGCGTTAGCGTGGGCTAAGGCCCTACGGTTAGCGTGCGCTAACTGGCCAACCTAGGTCCAGAACCTTCGGTCAGGACCCGTTAGCGTGCACTAATGCTCTACGGTTAGCGCATGCTAACTGTTTCCACCGACATGACTTGAACTCACTGCCCAACTCCAGAATGTTCTGCCCGACCCTAATAGTGTACACTACTCGGTAAATAACGTGCGCTATCAAGTCACATTAGCGCGCGCTATCGGCCTCAATAGCGTGCGCTACCTGATCTTTTCCAGAGTCCAGAAACATTCTGTCTCTATTGTCTGGCCGAAATAGCGTCCGTTATCACGGTGTAGCGTGCGCTACTAAAGCAACGTAGCGCGCTCTATCATACGGCGTGTGCGCTACATGATCAGTCCGTCCAGAGTCCATGACCTTAAAAACATTAGGCCCTTACTGGAGTACCGGATTAGCGTGCGTTACCATACATATTCAGCGTGCGTTAATCCATCATCATAGCGTGCGCTAAACCACGGACTTAGATTGCGCTAAGCTTCCCATGCACAACACAACTATCTGGACCACACGAAATATTACACAACAACCGATCCATTATACTGTAGTTCTCGACCAAACGACAAATGAAATTTAAAATTACTAATAATATAAAAAAACATGAATATTACACACATTATATTCTAAAAATATAATAATCTTGAATAATCAATGATTCAAACACAGCGAAAGACTTTCCGAGATATTTTATTTGAGCAAAATAATCCAAAATCATGAAAGGAAGTAATGAAAGAAGTAAACAACTTGTAAAGCGTTTTACAGAGATCTTGGGAGTTTATAGAGGAAAATATTTAGGATCGAAGAATCCTCGTCTTTTCAAAAAATCGCTTAGGGTCATGACCCAAAGATTTATTTTTCCAAAATACTAATCCGACAATAAATTACTGGGTCCACCACCCAAACAACCATATCAATTATACGCCCAAGTGTTATTCTCATTCCATGCTAGCAAGCATGAACCTCGGAGCTTCTATGTGCATACCCGAGTGCATAAACCAATGGTATATAAACGGAATCACACGTCATCATGACAACAATCAAGCAAACAACTCAGAGATTAGAATTTCCGCAACAGACATATAACATACACTCATAGTTACCCTGACATCAGTCTAGAAAGCACGAACCTTGGAACCTTACGACGAGATACCCGTTTTGGATAACCTATGATGAGTATGTAACATGTCCAAATATACGCCCATAAGTTATCCTGGAATCGTGCTAACAAGCACGAACCTCGGAGTCTCCTCGAGACATACCCGGTTTGGATAACCCTATGGTAAAACTCGTCCCGTACTAACAAGGACAGATCCCGGAGGTTTCAATGAATCCTACCCGGCAGAACATCACTTCACAAACAATCAAATACCACGAGGAGATTTACTTCTCGAACATCGCTGAATAGCACCACTTCCTTACAAAGGAGTCAACAAAATAATACAACACAACATTACGCATTCATCAAAAAAATACACATTCCAACAGATAACCCATGACAAAGGGAAGAGAGATTTTATAACCACACAATAAGAAGACAACGTATATCAGTTCACAACCACAATACAACATATCCATGAAACTCATTTATTTCCAAAGCACACAAGTGTCTTGAAAGAAAGCATATATTTGAAATTATATCCATTCTTTTGAAAGTTCATTCTAAGCACCCAAGTAAACACACATAGTTGTTTACCAATTACTGTATCTATAAAACACGAAATGTAAAGGCAATATAATTTCCTCGAGACCCCGAGCGAGCGAAATGACGAACGGATGCAACCGAGCAACCACGGAACTTCCAAATTCAATGAGTATGTGTCAACTCCAGAATACTACGAGAATAACTCCACAACGATCTAATAATACTCCTCAAAACCCGACTCTAACTCACTGCCGAACAAACAAAAACAGAGGGTCCAAGGATTTTCTCAAGGAATTCAAAATCATGATCCGGGTGAAACAAAATCGACAAACAGAATTCTAATCCATATATTACAACCAAAACAACAGGAATTACATAACCGATTCATCATAATCATACCAGAATCGAAATCAAGAGTAAGACCCCAAGAAATAATAGAAAAGGATTTTCAACACTCCGGGTGAAGAATCAATAAAGGATGATGTTAAACATGATCAAGCCCTCAATATATGATGATAATCTGCTCAAGGATCGAAACCCTTGTTAAATCACCCAAAATCGAGAGAGAGAAGTGAAATGGGGCTAAAAATGCGTCTGTCCTATTTATACACCTGGACAAGACGGTCCAGAACACGGCTCAAACATCACCGAGTTTAGCGCCGTGTTCTGAAAGTAGGAAAAAATGAAAAACTTGAACAAAATGGTGCACAACACGACATAAAATGCCGCGTGTTTAGCCCCGTGTTCCAACAAATGGCACAACACCCATTCCAGACACGGCTGTGTCACAAACGGCCCAACACACGACACAATTAGCCACGTGTCTACCATCGTGTTCCTCCAGAACCGGCAAAAATTCTACCGCGAGTCGATGAATCGATATGAAAACGAATCAATGACACACAACATACAATAACACGGATACACATACAAATCATCGCACAACTAACTTTAGAGAATTCATGTTATATGTCAAACACGAGAACATAGTTTCGATAACGTGGTCAACGAAAAAATATAACTCCGATTAATCACTAATCGGAGAATATTAATAATAAAACGACAAATAATCCAAGAGAACTGAAAGTGAAAATCTCGGGTATTACATTCTACCCCCCTTAAAAAGAAGTTTCATCCCCAAAACTTAAAACAATGAAAACAAGGAAAAAACATAGCAAGTAACTGACAGACAGCATCTCTCATGGACCCCACAGAGTCGATCCCGATATTGGTGCTGAAGCCCGCGCTTCGGAAGACTCGGCGACCAAATCGCAAAACTGGATTCTATGCCTCTCAAGTCCGCACTTGTAACACATTACTGGCAGGGAAGGACAATGTGCACGAACATGTCCCAGCACATTACAGTTGAAACATCTCATGGCCTTACCAGGAGTCAAAGTTGATGACTTGGAACTCTCAGTTTCCTTCATCGGGCGATGGAGCTTCACGGCAGAAAGACTACGGTGTTGCAGTTTAGAAACTCCAACTCCTGAAATGATAGAAAAATCATCAGGCATCATCTGCTTCTTCGAATCGGGCATATGCTCAGTCGATAACAAGGCGAGCTCGTAGGCTAATGCTCGATTCTGATACTCTTTCAATGCAATGCAAGTGAAACCCGCCATATACTGGCGAGTCTCCGGCTTCATCCACATGTCAAAATAACGTATCTTATCTTTCTCTTTACTCACAGGTTCCCGCACATAGCTGAGTTGTTTGCTATAGTCGATGATAGCTTGAGACACCGGTACATCTTGCGGTTTCGCCAAATAAAAATCACGAATTTTCTGCTCTCTGGTCGGTTCCGGACAAAACTCAGCTTCCATTAATTCATGGAATTCTGCCCACGTGACAATACGGTCCCGAGGTTTAACAGCCTCCCACCAATTAGCGGCATCTTTGTCAAGAAGGTACTGAGCGATAGGCACCTTCTGTTCCTCAGGACAATCAACTGCCTCGAATATCTTACCCAACTGGACAAGGAAACCATCCCAGTCCAATGCATCAGCGGCACCAGCAAAACGATGAGGATTCATACGAGAAACTTCTCGAAGCCATTGGTTTGCGCCGACGTTCTGGTCACATCTGTGTTACATTAAACCGCCTTGGTCAACTGAGTCATCTGTGTTGCTACGTGTTGTAGTATAGTAGCAACACCAATGCCTATGCCATTCTGGCAACATTCTCTTGGCCCTGCATCTGATCTCCATGACACACAACATCGCAAAACAATATACCAAAATGATAACCCAACACAACATATCAACATAAGGCAATAAATAGCAACACGATAAGGATATCCACTCCGGATAATTACACGAATACAACTACAATAAATGGAACTTTATGGCCGTAACTGACAGATCACATGACCGTATCAACTGAAAACTTCAACCAACACCGACACAAACACGACCGTAACAAACTACACATCGTTGTAACCTACTATTGATAACATCTGTAAAACTCCATGAGGTATTCATTTAAATGATAATATTTTAAGATCCTTGAGTTCGTATAATTTTTCGAAATAAAATTTGAAAATATATTTGATACCTCGTCTGTTTTACCAAAACTTGTAAACAAAAGATCTTAACCATCTCATTTTGAAATCATTTGCACAACAATATTCTGGAATATCAAATTCCCTCGTAAACAACATTATCAAAATAACCATGTCACTACATCTCATCATCACCATTAACAACAGACAAGGTAACCACATGTTACCATGCAACACCATCGCAAGTAACAATACATAAGGTAACCGGCGAGCCATGCCCCCTAACATCGACCCCCAGAGGTTCTGTCGAACCATTCCCTGGTGGACAAACCATTCATACATGTACTAAACATTTCCATCGATCAACAATCATATCGGAATAACATCATACAAACCATAAGGCATACCCAAACCATGCAACACGACATGTGGGTACATAACCAAAATCTCCCACCTCTAACCTATCATCTTAAACGATAGATCCATATTACCCACACACTGCAACTTATCGCGTGCTAGTACACAATTAGCGTGCGCTAACGAGTTGTAGAAATCACAAGTTCAGACTGCTTGGTCTTGTTAGCGTGTGATAATGAGGATACTAATGTGTGCTAACTAACTTAATTCAGTCCACACTTCAGTCCAGGTTCATTAACCTGCTCTAGCGATAAGATTATTTGAAGTTTTAAGCCAAGTAAGGTTTTTAATCTTTCATTATTTATTTTTGAAAGTAAAAATCACATTTTTATTTTGGAATATAAAAATTTTATGGTGTGAAAGATTTTTAAAATTGTCTACTCGAATTATTTGAAAATAAAACCAATACATTTGAATTAATTTCCAAAAAAATCCTCTCAAACACGACAAAAGGTCAACGACGGTAACATTTTACAAAGTGTCCAAAATACTTCAAAACACATTTTTCAAATACCACCGTAGGGTTTCATTTGAGAATACAAGGCCGGGTCGCCAAATTCAAACAATTTTCAAAATCCACACGAACCCGCCGTTTAACAGCACCGTCCAAAGATTTTCGAAATTTGGTTTTCCACTAACTTACTCAAGTATATGAAATTCTCAGAAAAGCGTTTTCAAACACGCATGCAGCAGACATAATTATCAATGGGA
Organism: Orobanche coerulescens; assembly: GCA_033398695.1. Classification (NCBI taxonomy): domain Eukaryota; kingdom Viridiplantae; phylum Streptophyta; class Magnoliopsida; order Lamiales; family Orobanchaceae; genus Orobanche; species Orobanche coerulescens. Next base: position 35,638,987 of record CM065816.1, on the reverse strand, counting down.
ACAAGTTTGTAACATATATCAACAATTATCCAAAATAATCAATTTTCAAACACATGCCTATACGGCATTCAAAATCATCAATTCATCAAACACAACTCATGAACACCATTTGAACACACGTCAAAACTATCTATCTGAGTTTCTCAAAAAACTCTACCATCGATATACTTTCTGGAACACTTCAATGTTCAAGGTTCCATACACACACGTAATTTACCGCAAGTATCAAATACGAATTCCATCTCCATGACATGTATGTAAGAAAGTCACTAAACACAAGATATAATAGATGAGGCTTACATCCACAGGTCGCATGAAGATGATGGCTGCATCACGATACTAATCACGACCGACATCTAAGACGACGCGTCGCGACACGACTCAGTCAGACACAATCCGACAAGAGAAGACTCAACAATACATGACTTGACCCGACAGCCTAGGTTTCCACAACTTAAGCTCTGATACTATATTCTGTAACACCATCAATCTACTCGGAAATATTACAGCGCCGCAGACCCTCTCCATGAGGATCTACCAGGCTAGATACCAAAACAAGACATCACATCAAATGCCAACATGGCTAAATATGAATCAGTAGACCGATTTGGTCTTTCATCAATAACATACAACTTAAACTTCATATACATATCTATTTCAAAACTCATACCCGCACAGCGGTCAAAATACAACAACACTCCCATACGACGGGAAAACACTACAACGGAAAGGAAAATACAATTCGACCAACAGTACCAAGTACTGACCCCCATGTGATTAGTATCGTTTATCTTCCATCATCCTTTGTACCGATCTCGTGGTCTGCTCCCCAAGAACCTGCACATACCTGAATGTAATAACAGACATCCACTCCCAAATAATCGGGGGTTAGCAAACTGGAATTTTGCTAGTATAAGTATAAAGTGCAATTACGAGCCATACACATCATATTCCAAAAATATAATAATCTTGCATAATCAACGAATCAAACACAGCGAAAGAATTCCCGAGATATTTGAGCAAAATAATCCAAAATCATGAAAGGTAGTAATGAAACAAGTAAACAACATGTAAAGCATTTTACAGAGATCTCGGAAGATTTTAGAGGAAAACATTTAGGATCGAAGAATCCTCATCTTATTGAAAATCGCTTAAGGTCACAACCAAAAGATTTATTTTCCCAAAATATTAATCCGACAATAAATTACGGGGTCCACGACCCAAACAACCATATCAATCATACGCCCAAGGGTTATTCTCGTTCCATGCTAGCAAGTATGAACCTCGGAGCTTCTACGTGCATACCCGAGTGCATAAACTAATGGTAAATAAACGGAATCACACGTCATCATGACAACACTCACTCAAACAACTCAAAGATTAGAATTTCCGCAACAGACATATAACATACTCTTAGTTACCCTGGCATCGTTCTAGCAAGCACGAACCTCGGAGCCTCGCGATGACGTAACCGTTTTGGATAACCCATGATGAGTATGTAACATGTCTGAATATACGCCCATAAGTTATCCTGGCATCGCTAACAAGCACGAACCTCGGAGTCTCCTCGAGACATACTCGGTTTGGATAACCCTATGGTAAAACTCGTACCGTACTAACAAGGACAGATCCCGAAGGTTTCAACGAACCCTACCCGGAAGAACATCACTTCACAAAGAATCACATACCATGAGGAGATATACTTATCGAACATCACCGAATAGCACCACTTCCTTACAAAGGAGTCAATAAAATAATACAACACAACATTACGCATTCACCAAACAAATACACATTCCAACACACAACCCTTGACAAAGGGAAGAGAGCTTTTATAACCAAACAATACGAAGACAACGTATATTAAGTCACAACCACAATACAACATATCCATAAAACTCATTTATTCCCGAATCAAACAAGTGTCTTGAAAGAAAACCTTTATTCGAAACTATATCGATTCTTTCGAAAGTTCATTCTAAGCACCCAAATAAACACACATAGTTGTTTACCAATTATTATATCTACGTAACACGAAATACATGGGCAAGATACTTGCCTCGAGACCTCGAGCGAGTAAAACGACGAACAGATGCAACCAAGCAACCACAGAACTTCCAAATTCAATGAGTATGCTGCAACTCCAAAATACTATGAGAATAACTCCACAACGAACTAACAATACTCCTCGAAACCCGACTCTAACTCACTACGGAACAAATAAAAACAACGAGGGTTCAATGGTTTTCTCAAGGAATTCAAAATCATGCTCCGGGTGAAACGAAATCGATAAATGGAATTCTAATCCATAGATTACAACCAAAACAACAACAGTTACATAACCGATTCCTCATAATCGGACCAGAATCGAAATCAAGAGTAAAAACCCAAAAATAGTTGAAAAAGGCTTTTCAAAGATTTACCTCACTCATGATGAAGAATCAACAAAGGATGATGTAAAACATGATCAAGCCCTCAATATATGATGATAATGTGCTCAAGGATCGAAACCCTTATTAAATCACCCAAAACCAAGAGAGAGAAGTGAAATGGGGCTGAAAAATGCGTCTGTCCTATTTATACACCTGAACAAAACGGTCTAGCACACAGTTCAAACATTACCGAGTTTAGCACCATGTCCTGACAGTAGGAAAAAACGAAAACCTGAACAAAATGGTGCAAAACACGATGCAAAATGCCACTGTTTAACACCGTGTTCCAACAAATGGCGCAACACCCACTCCAAACACGGCCGTGTCACAAATGGCCCAGCACACAGCGCAATTAGCGCTGTGTCTACCATCGTGTTCCTCCAAAACTGGCGAAAATGCTACCGCGAGTCGACAAACCGATATGAAAATGAATCAATGACACACAACATACAATAACACGAATACACATACATATCATCGTAGAACTAACTTTAGAGAATTCATGTTATACGTCAAACACGCGAACATAGTTTCGATATCGCGGTCAACCAAAAAATATAACTCCGATGTTGGAGAATATTAAGCATAAAACGACAAATAATCCAAGACAACCGAAAGTGAAAATCTCGGGCATTACAACAACTAATTCAAAGCATTCAGTGTCTCCCCGCATTATGTATTGTTGTTGCAATATCAAATGTGATGTATGAAATGTAGCATACTTCTTTTCCAATTTTCACCTTCTGTTATAATTTCGCCAGAGAATTGTAGTTGGGATACAATTCTGAACATGGCAGAATTTTATTCACTAAAACTCTTAAAATCTTGGAACCTCAACTTGTTCCATTCATCAACTAATGCGGGTAATAACACTTGCTTTTGATATCTAAATCTTTTCTTAATATAATCCAATAAGATTTTGGGATCTTCAACATTCATATATTCTAATTTTAAGCCCTCGTCAAGTGTTGTCTGATGCATTTTAATGCTTTTGCCTTATTCATAGAAAACTCCTTTCAGTTTTCCCTTCAAAGTTGCATTGGAAGATCATTTAGAGTCCTAAAAGAGAGATGGAAAATATTAATTAGAATGCCCAAGTTCAGTGTGGATACACAAATTATTCGTGCTGATAACATGTTGAAATAAAAGCAAGAATAGACAAGAAATAGGACAAAAGCGTATCAATTTTCATTAATGAATCCCAATTATAGGGTAAGAGTACAGATTCTAGAGTAATCCATCAAGGGCAAGCCAACTTTCAATAGGAATAACATAAGCAGAGCTCTCAAAATGCTGGTTTGGCCCGAGCATACACGGCAAAATGAAAAATCAGGTAGGGTTGTCCCCACCCGAAAAAAATCAAAGTCACTATTTTAATGGCCCAGTCGGACCATGCAGTGTAAAACTGCACCGGGCCTATTGGGCCTCCCGAGCTGGCGGCCTATTGTGCTGCTGGGCCAGACCAAAATAACCCTATGGTTTTCGAGCCTTAAAATTGAAGCTTCTGTCCAACTCAAATAGTGGATTGCGGACGGATCCACAGGCTGAACTGTGGATTGATCGAACCGATCCACAAATTGAACTGCACTTAAATAATTTTAATATGAATAAAGACCCAACAAACTTGTTTTTGTTGTAAATAAAACATGTATTTAGTGAATGACTAATATGCCCCATGAAACCCTAGATGTGTACCTATACAAAATTTCATTGGTGTCTCCATATTCTCTCATATTTTTATCTTTCTTTCAATGTTTATAACACGTTATCAGCACAATACTCTACCAGTAAAATTTTTTGTTTCTCTTCGATTTTCGAAATCGAAAAAAAAACGCGAGCAGATTTTCTGCACCGCGAGACCGCGCTAAAATCGCGATTCCCGCTTTGTTAATCGTTGGATCAGCATGAAATTTTTGCATTATCTTCCCGACAAATAGATATACAAATTCAATGGTGGAGATCGGATTCTAAAATGTATTGTATACATAAAAAAAAGTATGAGCAGACATAGTCTTTTTTTATATTGGTGAACGGTATTAATTCTATTTACTCCTTCAAAAACTATCTTGCATATGATGATTTTGTGGAAAAATATACATTCTTTAGTTATTAAATTTTATATTTTTGTATGCATCATATATAAATAGTATATATGATGACCTCGAAATCTATTATCAAATCATATTCCTCTTTATTTTCAGAAGAAACATGATTCAACAATACTTAATAATCGAGAAGATTATTAAGATAAAAGATTTGTTGTAGTTCTTGAAGAAGCACACCGTTATATCATTATGTTCTAGTTGAATATGATGTCTTCATGAAGAACACTATGAGATCTAATAATTTATGTAAATTCCTAATGAAAAACACAAAATAATATTCCTGATGAATATTGTAAGTGCTCTTGAAGAAGCAATTATTTTAATTTAGTTATTTCGAGCCTTGCTTAATTCCCGTACTATTTTATTTTCCTTTATATATTCAATTATGAATCTTAAAATTATTGCTCCCAAAGTAGCACAATTAATTGTAATATTCTTGAAGAATATTACTATTCTAAATGAATCATTTTTATTTATACATAAATTATATGATAATATGATTTGTTATTTATAAATATAATAGCATAATTAAATTATTATGCTCTTGATGTAGCACGATATTAGCCCTGAAGGAAAATATAACTTATATCTCAAATAAAAAATATTAATATAATTTGAGAATATTCTCTATCGGGATTCCATAAGATATGATATACTCCACAATCATAATCCGATATTGCTCCAATGGTAGCAAGATTAGTGAGTGGTTGAATATTCCTAGCATATGTACTCATAGTTGTTCCCGGAAGTAAACAATATTAAATTAAGCTTCAATATTGCATGGCTCAAATTTTATCTCCTGAAGTAGATAAAATTTAGAGTTTATCCTTGTAGGGGATAATTACTTATAAATTTTATCTCGTGGAGTGGATATTATCAACTGTTATTGATAAGGACACAAAAATGAAAATCTTAAGATATGTCAATATCTAAGCTTATATATTGGTAGTTTAATATTTTATTATCTCTTATGTTGAAGGGAAAATAACTGAGACATAAAGTAGGGCAAAAGATGTAGTATTCTCATTGATGACATCCCTTTAAATAGGGAGAGATACGTACAAGCAGGCCTAATCCTATCCTAACTAGGAAAGCCCGTAAACTAACAGACTTAGGCACACATTGGGTATTATTACTTTAACACTCCCCCTTGTGCCTAGTCTACAAGCGCATGTCATGTTGCCTCGTTAAAACCCCGTCAAGCAAAAACACAGTGGGAAAAATGTCTTGATCGTAGGAAAAAGAGTACATCATCTAAACACATCAAGTTTAGGCTTCGTCCTTTGAATTTATCCTCTCATATGATCGTTACATTTGATCATAGCGCTACTAAGGTGACCATTCCATCGATCTCTAAAATCGTACATCTTGTTACCTCATTAAAAATATTTCCAAGTGATAAAAACCCTGTGGGAAAAATGATCTTTGGAAGGAAAAGAATATAACATACGATGTGGATGTAAGACTCCCCCTCAAGTCTACATATCCCCCTGATTTGTACATCAATCAAGTAATCGTTTTCTCATTAAAAACTTCGCCAAGTAACAAAACATAATGGGAGAAAATGAACCTTGGTCAAAGAAAAGAGTACAACACATGTAATTAAGTTTATTTATAAATCATCATTTCCTTGTGATCTTTACATCGATCTCGAGAGTTGGAAAAATCTACAGATCCCCCTAATGCTTACATTCATATACCGTTGCCTCGTTAAAAACCTTCAAGTAACAAAATCCAGTGGGAAAAATAAACCTTGGTCTAAGGAAAAGAGTGCAACATATGTAAGTATGTTCCATTATATCCCACATATTTCCCGTTATGATCATTCCATCAATCAAGTGAATTTACAAGTTACATCATGTTCATAAATGTAAGTATGCCCATCAGTGGTAGTACTTAACCACTAGTTCCTCACAAGTGTAGAATGATAGTTCTTAATCATGTACACTCACGGACTGATTCATGCAAAGCAATAATCTTGTCGTGATTCGAGGAGGTAGCCAAAAGGGGTTTGCTTAGTCGATTTCCAAGACATAAGCAAGTTATACCTACACATTCTTTGTGGTAGTTGCTCCGGCACCACCATTTGCTTTAGCATTTGCCTTCCCGTAAGCAAATTCCTTTGCCTGCTTGTAGGGAAAGAATAGTCCCAAGTCAATGGTTTCTTTTAAGTATCAGAAGATATTCTTGATACCATTCCATTGATGTTGCGTCGATGCTGAACTAAATCTAGTCAGCGAATTAACTGAGGAGTGATAGCCGGTCGTGTACATTGAGATAAGTACAATAATGCGCTATTGCACTCAAGTAGGGAATTTCAGCTCCCAAAGCTTTTCGTCACTTTCCTTTAGACGAGATGGATCTTTCCTTTGCATCCAAATGTTCGACCTATCATGGGATTGCTAGTCAGGTGTACCTTGTCCATATTAAAGTGCCTGAGAATCTTCTGGACATAGGCAGACCGGTGGAATAAATTCCACAAACTCGATGTTCTATGTCAATGCCTCGACAAAACTGAGTTTTCCCAAGATCTTTCATCTCAAACTCAGATTTTCAGTATTCGCTGGTTTCTCTTATTTCATCAAGAGTGCCGATTATATTCATATCATCGACATATACTACGATGATCGCAAATCTGGAAATTGTTTTCTTTGCAAGGACATAGTTAATCGTTCTTGTATCCCTTCCCAATCAAGTATTCACTTAGATGGTTATACCACATCCTTAAGGATTGCTTCAAAATCGTAAAGTTGAGCGTTTCAATCAAATTGCATGCACACTCTGTGGTCTAGAGTCACTTGATTTGGGTAATGAAATGCCATCAGGCACTTCCATATATATATCCCCGTATCTAGATCCCCATAGAGATACGCAGTAACCACATCCATTTAGCTGTATTTCCAATCATTCAGAAATTACTAGGCTAGTCAAACAGCGGAACGTGTACGTGGGAGTACATTTCCTCGTAATCAATTCCAGGGTATTGTGAGAAGCATTACTTCGTGAACCTTGTACATTAGGACTCTACTATTCTCACTATGATTTATGACAAGGGCTCAGTTATGTCCTTCAGGCCTTACACTTGATTAGGTTAGCACTACCTATACCAAATACATGTCTCTTTGTCAGAGAATCTAGTTCTACCTGGAATGTTTTTCTTATAGGCCAATCAGCTCTATGTTGATTTCATCCAACTGAGCGAGGTTCGACATCATCGTACTTTATGATTCATGACATGTCATCAAAGTGGATGGTTGATCAGGCCACACCCTCATAATTTCATCGAGATTCTTGATTTTCTGAATCATATCTTTGGGGCGTCCCCCTCGTCATGATTCATGGACATAATAAAATCAAGCATGATCTCATGAAACAAGTTCATTGATGGTTAACATGTGAACTTGTGCCATACTCTACCTCTTTCTTTGGTGAGTATTTAGTCGAACCGTGAGGCTTCCACCCCTTCCTTCGCAAGGAGCCACAGCCTCAACCATGTAATATCCGCAATTTTCGATTTTCGGTAAATTTCTTTTTTCGGCCGGAGTCCGTTTTGACGACTCGCTCATGACCGTTTCATCAGTTCGAGAATGATTAATTCTGCACTTTTTGTCATCCGAGTTCGTTTCGGTGTCGTTTTGTTGAGTTCCGTGTCCTTAATCGACTTTTTCACGTGGGAGTTCGACTTTGTAAAGTCACCATTAATTCTCGGAAACTCCAAAAATTCTGAATCTTTGCAAAATTATAGAGCATCAAGTTATCTTTCCAATGGTTCAAACGGTGAGTCAATCGGAGTCCAGACGAAGGAGTTATGCTCGAAATAGCTAAGACTACACGATGTGCCTTTTTCGTGTTGGAGTGGACTGTACCGTGCGCCGCGGCACACTTCAGCTGTGCCGCGGCACTAAGCTGATTCCTGGGTGTTTTTCTTGGCCCTGGGCCGCGGCACACTTCTCCTGTGCCGCGGCACACGGGCTTTTTCTGCGTTTTTAGCAGATTTTCGAGGAGAAAACTTCATTTTTCTCCTCTCTTCTTCCTCCTTCCATCTAGGGCGATTTGTGGGCGATTTTTGGGCGATTTGAGTGCTCCCAAACTTGTATAGATCATCCACCTCAAGTCTTGTTGTAGATTTTCGACCTCTACTTGAATCCTTCATCCAAATCAAGGTATTTTGGCTTGAACCCTTGTTTTTGTAGATTTGGGGATTTTCCTTTTTGATTTCGATTCCAATCCGTTTTTGATCAATTAATTGTTGTATAAACGTTGTTATGAACTTGTCCTATGGATTGTATACTCGTATCTTTGGTTCGTTCGACCCGAGGGGTGATTTCTTTGTTCTTGAAGGGTCTTGAACATTTAATGTTCGATTAAATGTTCGAATGAGTTCCCTTTGATAGTTTGTTGGGATTTCCGTTGTTTTCGGCCTTGATTCTCGTCGTAATCATGTTTTATTATTCCTTACGGAGGATTATAGGTGCTCGATGATTCCGATGTTGAATTCCGTTGGTGATTGATGATTCATATGGTGTTTTCCCGTAGTACTTTTGGTGCTATCGCGTTCTAGATAGTGTTCGGGAATTTGAGGGCTACCTGGCCGTATCTGTTCATTTTTCCATTGCTCGTGATATCGAGGCAAGTACCTTGCCCATACTATTCTTGTTTTGTGAATATGATAATTGGTGATCGTCTTTATATATTTGTTTGATTGTTTGAAACGAGTTTTCAAAAGATTTGGTTAGCCTTGTTAAAGTCCCTCTTTCAAAATCGTGTGTGTTTTGTGATTGGTGTGTTTCTCGAACGAGTATGTGAATCTTATGGATATGTTTGGTGTTGATGATGCACTTGGTATTTGCGTGTGGATGTATATTGTTTCATTTTGGTGCATTGTGGTTTGACGTGTTGTTTTATTAAGTGTTTGATGCCTCTGGGTGAATTGTTTGGATATCCTTGGTGTGATATGTTACTCGTGCTTGAGATTATTTCGCTAGCCAGATCGGGGGGTCCGAAGGGATCACGGAGTGGGATTCGTGGCTTCGTCCCGGTCCTAGGCGACGTGTGGTGCTTGAGTATTTCGCTAGCCAGCTCGGGGGGTCCGACGGGATCACGGAGTGGGATTTGTGGCTTCGTCCCGGTCCTAGGCGATGCGAGTACATGTTTTGTGAATGTGTTTGCTCACCTCGGGAGGGTTCGACGGGACCACGGAGGGAATTCCAATGGCTTCGACCTGGGTTCACGAGTGAAACTTCACCGCTACGTGTGTATATTTTGTGATTGCTTTTCGCTCACCTCGGGAGGGTCCGATAGGATCACGGAGGGAATTCCATTGGCTTCGACCTGGATTCACGAGTGCGGTTGCTTATGTTTTGTGAATGTGTTTGCTCACCGCGGGAGGGTTCGACGGGGCCATGGAGGGAATTCCATTGGCTTCGACCTGGATTCACGAGTGAAACTTCACGGGTGCGTGTGTATTTTATGTCCGTCGAGGACGCATGACGTGGGCTTTTAACCTTGTATATTATGGTTGGTTTTATTTGCGAAAACAAAACCTTTGGGCTGTGACCCTGTTGATTTTTGGAAAGCGAAGGATTCGGTGATCCTAAATTATTTCCTATTAAAACTCTCGATGGCAATTCAAACTGTTTTATAAATAGTTTTCTCTTGCTTTGCGACCTTTCGGTTTTAGAATGTTTTACCAAACTCTTGCCTCGGGAAGTACTTTTCGTCACGTTTGGATTTTTGAGGATTCCTGATTATTATTGTTCTTGGAACTTGTATTGTATGGCTCGTATTTTTGCACTTGTACTTGCACTAGCAAAACAGTGGAGTTTTGCTAACCCCCGAGTATTCGGGGGGTGGATGTCTACTTTTGCATTCAGGTTTTGGAGCATAGCACAGGGTCGGCACGAAGGATGATGAAAGATGAACGATACTAATCACACGAGGATCCGTTGATGTCGTATTGGTTTAGTTGTATTTTATTTCCGCTGCAGTATTCTTTTCCCGTTGTACGAAAGTGTGTTGTATTCGACCCATGCGTGGGCATGTATTGTAATTGAGTTGTATGTATTTATTGAAAGACCAAATCGGTCTACTGAGTCATTTTAGCCTTAAAGGCATTGTCGAGTTGTTCGTTTGTTGTTACCAGCCTGGTAGATCCTTGAGGAAAGGTTCTACGGCGTGTAATATCCCTGAGCGGATTGGGGGTGTTACATAAATGGTATCGGAGATTAGGTTGTGGAAACCTAGGCTGTCGGGTCAGTGGTGTCTATTGAGTTTTGTCTCGTCGGATTTTGTTTGACTGAGTCGTCTCGCGACGCGTCGTCTGAGTTGGTTGGTCGTGATTAGTATCGTGGGCGATCATCATCTTCGTGCGACCTGTGGATGTAAGTCTCCCTTCTTTGTGTTGTGCCTCGTGTGACACGAGCTATTTTTATGATTATCAGTTAATTGACGGAATTCTCTTATGGATTTTGATTTCTTGATATGCGGTTATTTGACCCTCATATTTTGTTCTTATGAGGAGTAGTGTTGCTGGATTGTGCATGTTGAACTGTATTTATTTTATCCGATGCGTGAGTTCTTTTGTAATGACTTTCGGTATTTCATCGACCGAGTTTTATTTCGAAAACCGATTCCCTTAACCGAGTTTTTGGCATTATGGCCTTGATCATTTGGCGAAATTCTTATGACGGTATTTAATATTTTGTAAATGGCTTTCGTGAGTTTTTGAAATATTACCGTCATCGGCCTTTTTGGCGTTTTTGTAAATGGTTTTTAGCCTGGTAGGTTCCGACGCGGGATCCACGGCGCTATAAAGTTTTGTGTAATTACCTGAAATTTTTGGGCATTCTAGCCCATTGAATTATCTTTGAAAACCTTGAGTATCTTAGAAAATAAATTTCGAGACGTACTTTTAAAATGAATTATTTTCTCGTGGTACTTCCAAGGTGCCACAACATGTTTCAAAATTCTTCTACCTCGAGGACCCAAAATGTTTTGAGATACTTTCAATGTTTTATAAACACTTTTACTTAGACCCGAGGGTCGAATATTCTGAAAGTTTTTCACTAAGAGAAGGTGTCCTCATTTTTGTTCAAACGCAAGATGATTTTCAACGTCTCGATAACAATGTTTGCACTACTTTTTGTAAGGTGATACTCAAGATCAACCGGTGTTCTTCTAAATTATTTTCAAAATGAGGTTTTCGTTTTTAAAACCTATCCATTCCCATTTGAGGGCTGGGTATGTATGTGTGATGTTCGCGTTGTCATTTTGATGTTTGCTCCTGAGTATGATCGAATTGGTGGTGTGAGCGTTGAGCCATTTTCTACACATTTGTTGTGTTAGCCCCCTGTGAGAGGCGGGATGTTGGTGTTGAATATTGTCGCCCCGTAGTGATTTCTGAGTTATCGCTCGTGTGCGAACTGTTAGAGCTTGTTTGGTACGACCATGTGCATCGGTGATTATTCCATTATGTGTCGGTTGTTTAATGTCTCATTATCTACTCCCGTTTTTGTGAATTTCATGGACAAGGCCGGAGGTAATACCCGTACTATTTTGACCTCGGTATTTTCTCTTTCTCCATTCTATCGACTCGCTCGTGTTCGTTGATACTTTCTGAACTTGTTCTGTATTTCGGTTTCATCGTCTGAACGAGCTGTGATCTTGTTGTGGGTCGATCTGGTTATCGCTGTGACTTTTTCGAGTTCGGTTCGATTCTTGTGAACCTTGTTCGGAAGCGACATCTTTGGTTCTATTAGTTCTTTTATTCAAGTGGATCGGATTTGGAACTCTTGTGTTTTCAACTCTGTCGACTCGTTTATGTTTGTTAACATTTTCTGAGCCTGCCCTGTCCCTTACTTTTGTTAATCGAACGAGGGTGGTATTGTTTCGGAATTACTCGTTCGTCGTGTGACTTTTCAATTGTTATTCCCTTTCCTGTGGATCTTATGTGAGTGTGCATCTTGTTGTTTTCACCGGATCATGTTTTGTCTCGAGTCGAGATGTGAACCTCGGAGTTATCGGTTGAACCTTCTTGTTCTTCGTGATCCGAACATGATCGTTCAATTTTTGTTGTCTCGATCTTTGTGGTTCGATTGTTTGATTGTTCGGTTTTTGTTGATCTCGTTCGTAATTGTTGAACATTCAGACTCCTTTGTAATTCCCTTAAGTTCGGGAAATCAGTCTCGTTTCGATCTTCCAACCCTTGGGCGGTGGAATTCCGTGTTTGTTCAGCGTTTGACTCGCGTTTGGATTGATGAACCGTTAGGTTGGTCAATCGTATTGATTTTCGTTCGTTGTGTTTTGTGATTGTTCGGATAATCGATCTGATTGTACTATCTATTTGATTACGTTTGTCACTTATCGATTTTATTATGTCTCTACGGTGGCGTTGTGTTGGTCGTCGTGGAGCGCGTTTTCACGCCGTATGTCTCTTTGCGTTTCTTGCAGCGTTTCGCCGTTGGGCGCGAGTTTTCTATTTTTATGTATCTCGTCGAGTTTTCCTGGCGGGTATATTGCTCCCTCTACTTGTTTTAAGTTTCGGGACGAAACTTCTTTTAAGGAGGGTAGAATGTAATATCCGCAATTTTCGATTTTCGGTAAATTTCTTTTTTCGGCCGGAGTCCGTTTTGACGACTCGCTCATGACCGTTTCGTCAGTTCGAGAATGATTAATTCTGCACTTTTTGTCATCCGAGTTCGTTTCGGTGTCGTTTTGTTGAGTTCCGTGTCCTTAATCGACTTTTTCACGTGGGAGTTCGACTTTGTAAAGTCACCATTAATTCTCGGAAACTCCAAAAATTCTGAATCTTTGCAACATTATAGAGCATCAAGTTATCTTTCCAATGGTTCAAACGGTGAGTCAATCGGAGTCCAGACGAAGGAGTTATGCTCGAAATAGCTAAGACTACACGATGTGCCTTTTTCGTGTTGGAGTGGACTGTACCGTGCGCCGCGGCACACTTCAGCTGTGCCGCGGCACTAAGCTGATTCCTGGGCGTTTTTCTTGGCCCTGGGCCGCGGCACACTTCTCCTGTGCCGCGGCACACGGGCTTTTTCTGCGTTTTTAGCAGATTTTCGAGGAGAAAACTTCATTTTTCTCCTCTCTTCTTCCTCCTTCCATCTAGGGCGATTTGTGGGCGATTTTTGGGCGATTTGAGTGCTCCCAAACTTGTAGAGATCATCCACCTCAAGTCTTGTTGTAGATTTTCGACCTCTACTTGAATCCTTCATCCAAATCAAGGTATTTTGGCTTGAACCCTTGTTTTTGTAGATTTGGGGATTTTCCTTTTTGATTTCGATTCCAATCCGTTTTTGATCAATTAATTGTTGTATAAACGTTGTTATGAACTTGTTCTACGGATTGTATACTCGTATCTTTGGTTCGTTCGACCCGAGGGGTGATTTCTTTGTTCTTGAAGGGTCTTGAACATTTAATGTTCGATTAAATGTTCGAATGAGTTCCCTTTGATAGTTTGTTGGGATTTCCGTTGTTTTCGGCCTTGATTCTCGTCGTAATCATGTTTTATTATTCCTTACGGAGGATTATAGGTGCTCGATGATTCCGATGTTGAATTCCGTTGGTGATTGATGATTCATATGGTGTTTTCCCGTAGTACTTTTGGTGCTATCGCGTTCTAGATAGTGTTCGGGAATTTGAGGGCTACCTGGCCGTATCCGTTCATTTTTCCATTGCTCGTGATATCGAGGCAAGTACCTTGCCCATACTATTCTTGTTTTGTGAATATGATAATTGGTGATCGTCTTTATATATTTGTTTGATTGTTTGAAACGAGTTTTCAAAAGATTTGGTTAGCCTTGTTAAAGTCCCTCTTTCAAAATCGTGTGTGTTTTGTGATTGGTGTGTTTCTCGAACGAGTATGTGAATCTTATGGATATGTTTGGTGTTGATGATGCACTTGGTATTTGCGTGTGGATGTATATTGTTTCATTTCGGTGCATTGTGGTTTGACGTGTTGTTTTATTAAGTGTTTGATGCCTCTGGGTGAATTGTTTGGATATCCTTGGTGTGATATGTTACTCGTGCTTGAGATTATTTCGCTAGCCAGCTCGGGGGGTCCGAAGGGATCACGGAGTGGGATTCGTGGCTTCGTCCCGGTCCTAGGCGACGTGTGGTGCTTGAGTATTTCGCTAGCCAGCTCGGGGGGTCCGACGGGATCACGGAGTGGGATTTGTGGCTTCGTCCCGGTCCTAGGCGATGCGAGTACATGTTTTGTGAATGTGTTTGCTCACCTCGGGAGGGTTCGACGGGACCACGGAGGGAATTCCAATGGCTTCGACCTGGGTTCACGAGTGAAACTTCACCGCTACGTGTGTATATTTTGTGATTGTTTTTCGCTCACCTCGGGAGGGTCCGATAGGATCACGGAGGGAATTCCATTGGCTTCGACCTGGATTCACGAGTGCGGTTGCTTATGTTTTGTGAATGTGTTTGCTCACCTCGGGAGGGTTCGACGGGGCCACGGAGGGAATTCCATTGGCTTCGACCTGGATTCACGAGTGAAACTTCACGGGTGCGTGTGTATTTTATGTCCGTCGAGGACGCATGACGTGGGCTTTTAACCTTGTATATTATGGTTGGTTTTATTTGCGAAAACAAAACCTTTGGGCTGTGACCCTGTTGATTTTTGGAAAGCGAAGGATTCGGTGATCCTAAATTATTTCCTATTAAAACTCTCGATGGCAATTCAAACTGTTTTATAAATAGTTTTCCCTTGCTTTGCGACCTTTCGGTTTTAGAATGTTTTACCAAACTCTTGCCTCGGGAAGTACTTTTCGTCACGTTTGGATTTTTGAGGATTCCTGATTATTATTGTTCTTGGAACTTGTATTGTATGGCTCGTATTTTTGCACTTGTACTTGCACTAGCAAAACAGTGGAGTTTTGCTAACCCCCGAGTATTCGGGGGGTGGATGTCTACTTTTGCATTCAGGTTTTGGAGCATAGCACAGGGTCGGCACGAAGGATGATGAAAGATGAACGATACTAATCATACGAGGATCCGTTGATGTCGTATTGGTTTAGTTGTATTTTATTTCCGCTGCAGTATTCTTTTCCCGTTGTACGGGAGTGTGTTGTATTCGACCCCTGCGTGGGCATGTATTGTAATTGAGTTGTATGTATTTATTGAAAGACCAAATCGGTCTACTGAGTCATTTTAGCCTTAAAGGCATTGTCGAGTTGTTCGTTTGTTGTTACCAGCCTGGTAGATCCTTGAGGAAAGGTTCTACGGCGTGTAATATCCCTGAGCGGATTGGGGGTGTTACAAACCACACCTCCACTAGGTGCAGTTGCATCACCCGGTCCATTGGTGATGTGCCTCTTACATGGGACTTCTAACCTTACAGACACATTTACAGTTGTAATGTGAGATCTTGTCACTTGAACGATATCAGTAAATGCACCAGGCATCGAATCTGCTACATCATGAAGTTCGGGAATCATAATGAGACAAAGTGGGAAGACACCATGACAATTCCTGTCGTTCTCCGAGAAATTACATTTTCTCTCCTCCCCCTAACAACGGGAAGGTTGTCTCATTAAAGTGACAATCCGCAAATCGTGCGGTAAAGAGATCACTGTGAAGGTTCTAAATAGCGGATAAACGTCTGGAGATTTTTATCCAACGTGAATACTTAATCGTTTCTAAATACCAATGCGTTGTGGGGCACAGAAGGCACATATAATACGTAACCAAATATGCGCAATTGGCACTCAAGTCCGTCTGGGTCCAAAATACAAAAATCAGGTTATCCAGTTATCAACTGGTACACATAAACTAATTGGTTAGCATAGGGTCTAAGAATGAACGATTTAAGTAAAGTTGCGTGCAATATTGCATAATTCCAGGCAAAATATGCAAATTGGTGCGCATAACCAATGACATAATTACATATTCTTTCGATGGTTGTTTATGTGAGACCGTTTGCATATGCACATGGGACGAGATACTATTCATTGATCTCTATCATGCAATAAACATCAAATACTTTTTGATGTGAACTCTCCAACATCATCGAGTCCTTTAGATGTGATAAGGTAGGTGAGCCCTTATAAGTTATCTTGGAAGTTCTGCAGCAGTTTGATTGGACAGGAGAGCGGCATGTGACCAATATGTCGGAGAATCCATCAAAACCATAAATACATAAATGGTCCCCATATCAGGTAGATGGATCCAC
The DNA here is from genome assembly GCA_033398695.1 of Orobanche coerulescens. Lineage (NCBI taxonomy): Eukaryota > Viridiplantae > Streptophyta > Magnoliopsida > Lamiales > Orobanchaceae > Orobanche > Orobanche coerulescens. Next base: position 35,622,254 of record CM065816.1, on the reverse strand, counting down.
AAATATCTCCTTATATTCAGCGTAAGAATGGCATGCTTGATTTTGTTTCTTTAGCATATGAAGGTCTCGCTCCCACACTGATTAAAGCGTAGGCTTTGCAAAAATGAGTGGTGCGCATTTGATTTGCATCCGGTTCTTTGGATGATATAATACGATTAATATCAATATTATTCTTTATGTTGAGTTGTTGCCACATTTTCGCTCAAAGTAGTGATGTTCGTACAAGTTCTTTAGTATATGGATCATTATACTTCCACCAGGATGACCTAGTCTATCGTGCCAAAGCCTATATAAGTCTATGTTCCAAAGTACATTGTTGGTAACAACATAGGATATTAAAACCTAATAATAGTGAGGTACATCCACTAGATCGACTCATCAGTTATTCTAAAATGCGTTTACGTCCACATTCATTAGAATTAATAAAAGAAACTCTATTCCATTTGTTGTGTCGCGATTAACACATCTCGACGGCGATCGACGTAAGGGCCGAGCGACCGAGTCAGCGTTAAATGAGCCACGGCACACCTACCAAACGAAGATCCCAGATCAAGTCCAAGTGTCGAGCGATCGACATTTAGGGCGATGTCTCTTGGCACATAGCGATCGACTCTGGTGCCCGACCAAGGACGACCGCCTCATGCCACGTGTAAAACCAACATCTGTCGTATCTACCAAGACTGGATCTCGGAGTAAAGACCCGCGTGCAGAACTAGAAAAGGCGCCGTAGGAAAGGCCTTTGACTCCATCCCATCAACAGCTGTCAACGACAAGGACGAACCTCACCTACCGACAAACCCGCCGAAAGGTCCAAAGTGGACCTCCCAAGACAGCAACGTAAGGCACATGGCGTCTTCTCACTGGTTCGCACAGCTGGCTATCAGTAGCAGCCGTGGACTTTAAGAGAACCGACCCACGTGCTGAGACGATCGCCTACTTATTATAATACAAGAAAGGCGATCGCTCGCTCGGGATCAAGACATCCCAGCTACCCCATCTCCTATAAATAGAAGACTTCCAGCATTTGGAAAGGGGCTGCTTCTTCTCTCTCAGGCTGTTCCCAGACACTCAAAACCTCTCTCTCACTCTCGACCGAAAGACGATCGGCCGAATCGAGCATCACATCTCATTTGTTACAAGAACTCACAGAGCATCAACTCTGGTTCTTCCGGCAATCTTTGGTACTCAAGAGCTAAGATAACTAGGGTCTTTACACTCATTGTAATTGTACTATAACATTAATATCTGTACTCCCAAAGTATTCGTATTAATATTATCTCGCGAGAGCATTCAAGCCCGGGCCTAACAAACCTGGCAAATCTTGTGTTATTTACATTCCCTCGGATGTGCTCTCGCATTTTGTTTGTCACTAGTCCATTCCAGCATACAATCTCCGGATAATATTTTGGGTAACAACAATTGGCGCTAAAAGAAGGGGATCTACCTTCATTTTTATGCCGACCGTTTCGAAGAACACTCACTGTTCTTCAGAGCATATACTTGAAGAAACACTCACTGTTCTTCAAAGAAAAACTTTCAAAATCATGACGTCTGCCACCACATCGAAGAAAGCCTATCTCCGATCCGCCGGATGCCTTATTCCGGCTCAATCCGAGCCCCAACCTACGGCGGAGGGTAGCCGCGGCGGCGTGAGACTCTCGATCCCGCCCTCGAGGGACGGCCCTAGCCTCTCGCTCGATCAGTTCCAAACAGCGGAACAGATCGAGGAGGCCATGGCCATCCTACGGGAGCGACGGAGAGCATGCGGTGCGCCCGCTATTACCCCACCAGCCATCCGCCGCGCGGGCAAATGGAAGCTCAAGGGGTTACTTGTCGAGCAATCGTCAGGAAGCCTCGATTCACGAGCAGAAGCACTCGCGAGGCGGGATGGTTCAGTTTTCAGCCGCCTAGGAAGCGACCCATCATGGCGGCCGGGGCATTCTGGCCCCAGTCATGAGATGACAGAGCCTGAATCCGTCACCAGGAGTTCGGCGTACAGAACTTCCAAAAGGCAGGTCGGCCACTTGGCTCCCCCTTGCCGAAGAACCAATATCGGCGGCGACGATCTCATCGCCTACCGCAGAGCCAGGAGATGGGTACACGATCGCCTCGGCTCTCACTCTGAGAGCCAAACCACGAGCGACCAAGCTACGGCGATGGCCGCAATGCAACGCCAGCTCGATGGCATGAAGGCGCTCCTAGAAACTGGGGCAGGCGCCAAGAGAAAGATCGTCGGGCCAAGTGAGCCGCTCGCGGTCCAGATCGAACTCGCCCCCGTGCAGCCAAGGATCACTCCTCCTCAAACACCTTTGTACGAGGGGAGATCGGACCCCGAAACTCACATGAGCAAGTTCCGGATCTACATGACCGGATGCGGGGCATCAGACGCGACCAGGTGCCGAATGTTCTCGTTAATATTGGGCGAACTGGCCTATAGGTGGTACATCTCACTGCCACCGCGATCAATCAGTTCCTTTGAACAACTGGCGAGCGATTTTACGTCGTACTTCGCCGCCAAGGTCGATTGACCAGAAGGTCCCCATCGCATGATGAAAATCAGGCAGGGGGAATACGAGTCCGACGAAGACTACATCGACTGGGTGGATGAGATAATCCTCAACGGTGAGCCCGTAAGCGACGAGATCGCCCTCTACTCAGTCCTAGGGGGATTCAATGGTCTTTCGCCCATGTTCAGGCACATTACGAAGGACATCCCCCCGACCTACGCAATCTTCCGCGCCAAGGCCGCTGACTTTTTGGCTAGGCGGAGGCTGCTCGCCCTTCGCCAAGGCGAGGGGGCAGAGACGGCGATCGCCAAGTCCAACAAAGCGGTCGCCAAGCCACCTGGTGATTTCAGGACCTTCTAGGATATGGAAGCCCATCTCTACCACAACCTAAATCTATCTCCAGCTCATATTTTCTACCCCATCCAGGGGCGCGAGCGGCTAAGCAAGCTGAAGGCGGTAAGGATCATGGTTATATGGACTGCAACAAATTTTGTGCTTACCACAAGAGTCCCGGCCACAACACCGATCAATGCCGTGACCTCCTCAGATAACTCTGGAGATTATTCGAGGAGGGAAAGCTGGACAGTCTAGTAACTTAGCCGGAGCCCCGGGCGGAAAGGATCAAGTGCCGCGATTGGCGTCAGAACGACGATCACCAGTCTCCCAATCCGATTGCCAGAATCAAACACGACGAGCCAGAGGATTCATACGAGTCGATCCTCCCGATCAACCCTGGCGGTCAGATTTTTATGCTTCAATCAAGAGTTAGAAACTTCGGAGGTCTTTCCCCAGTTCCCACCATGTCAAACGAAAGGCCACTGCCCAAAGCAACGTCTCTAAAAAATGGAGGACTCGCTCGCCATCTAAAGTTCATCATCTAACATGATGGACCTAGGCACGAGATCGCCTCCCTCAGCACAACGTATACCATCAAAGATCGCCATCTAACATGACGATCCGAGGTAGAAGAGTGCAGCCATGGTCCTGAAGGTCGATGGAACCGACATCTTCGTCCATGCAAGGTTCCTTTGGGCTGCGATCGCTCGCCCTTCATTTAAATACGAGGCGGGCGTATCCGAAGGACCCTCCAAACAAATCTGTGGACACGCTCGCCCGCCCTCAAAGGTTCATCATCTAACATGGTGGACCCGAACAATGGGACGCGTCCCTACCCCCATCACAACGTATACCGTCGAGGATCGCCATCTAACATGACAAACCGAGGTAGAAAAGTGCTAACAAGTCGCGGTCGTGGAGTCGATTAATCCGACGACGCCCCGTGCAAGGACTCCTCCAGACCAAGACCGCTCGCCCTTCGTTTAAATACGAGGCGGGCGCAGCCTAACGGAGGACCCTCACAATAAAGTGAGTCGCGAGACAAACCTACAGGTGGAATGTCGCTCGTGCACAAGACATGGTCATGGAGGTCGGTCCATCTAACTCCGCGACCGTGCACGGTTCCTCAAGACCGAGATGATCGGCCTTCCTCGAGGAATCTTCAAAACTAAAGACCGCAAAGAGCTGAACCAAGAACCAGTCCGCTCAAGAAAACGATCGTCTGGTCCATAAAGAGTTGAGTCGCTCGACTGTATTTCAAACGATTGCCGGTAACACCACCTCACCCAATGCCTTCAGCATCGGAGCGAGCTGGGGGGCAATTGTTGTGTTGCGATTAACACATCTCGATGGCGATCGACATAGGGCCGAGCGACCGAGTCAGCGTCAAATGAGCCACGACACACCTACCAAACGAATATCCCAGATCAAGTCCAAGTGCTGCGCGATCGACATCCAGGGCGATCGTCTCTTGGCACATAGCGATCGACTCTGGTGCCCGGCCAAGGACGACCGCCTCATGCCACGTGTAAAACCAACATCCGTCGTATCTACCAAGACTGGATCTCGGAGTAAAGACCCACGTACAGATCCGGAAAAGGCGCCGTAGGAAAAGGCCTTTGACTCCAGCCCATCAACAACTGTCAACGACAAGGACGAACCTCACCTACCGACAGACCCTCCGAAAGGTCCAAAGTGGACCTCCCAAGATAGCGACGTAAGGCACATGCCGTCTTCATCGCAGTTACCGTCAGCAGCGCCATGGACTTTAAGGGAACCGACCCACGTGCTGAGACGATCGCCCGCTTATTATAATACAAGAAAAGCGATCGCTCGCTCTGGATGACATCCCAGCTACCCCCTCTCCTATAAATAGAAGACTTCCATCATTTGGAAAGGGGCTGCTGCTTCTCTCTCAGGCTGTTCCCAGACACTCAAAACCTCTCTCTCACTCTCGACCGAAAGACGATCGGCCGAATCGAGCATCACATCTCATTTGTTACAAGAACTCACAGAGCATCAACTCTGGTTCTTCCGGCAATCTTCGGCACTCAAGAGCTAAGATAACTAGGGTCTTTACACTCATTGTAATTGTACTATAACATTAATATTTGTACTCCCAAGGTATTCGTATTAATAATATTTCGCGAGAGCATTCAAGCCCGGGCCTAACAAACCCGGAAAATCTTGTGTTATTTACATTCCCTCGGATGTGCTATCGCATTTTGTTTATTACTCGTCCATTCCAGCATATCATCTCCGGATAATATTTTGGGTAACAACAATTGGCGTTAGAAGAAGGGGTTGAACCTTCGACCTTGTGGTTAACCAATTGTTACCCAAAATATTATCCGGAGATTGTATGCTGGAATGGACTAGTAACAAACAAAATGCGAGAGCACGTCCGAGGGAATGTAAATAACACAAGATTTGCCGGGTTTGTTAGGCCCGGGCTTGAATGCTCTCGCGAGATATTATTAATACGAATACTTTGGGAGTACAGATATTAATGTTAGAGTACAATTACAATGAGTGTAAAGACCCTAGTTATCTTAGCTCTTGAGTGCCGAAGATTGCCGGAAGAACCAGAGTTGATGCTCTGTGAGTTCTTGTAACAAATGAGATGTGATGCTCGATTCGGCCGATCGTCTTTCGGTCAAGAGTGAGAGAGAGGTTTTGAGTGTCTGGGAACAGCCTGAGAGAAGAAGCCGCCCCTTTCCAAATGCTGGAAGTCTTCTATTTATAGGAGAGGGGGTAGCTGGGATGTCTTGATCCCGAGCGAGCGATCGCCTTTCTTGTATTATAATAAGCGGGTGATCGTCTCAACACGTGGGTCGGTTCCCTTAATGTCCGCGGTCAAGCATCGACAACCAAAGGAGAAGACGCCATGTGCCTTACGTCGCTGTCTTGGGAGGTCCACTTTGGACCTTTCGGCGGGTCTGTCGGTAGGTGAGGTTCGTCCTTGTCGTTGACAGCTGTTTATGGGCTGGAGTCAAAGGCCTTTTCCTACGGCGGCTTTTCCGGATCTGCACGCGGGTCTTTTCTCCGAGATCCAGTCTTGGTAGATACGACGGATGTTGGTTTTACACGTGGCATGAGGCGGTCGTCCTTGGCCGGGCACCAGAGTCGATCGCTATGTGCCAAGAGACGATTGCCCTGTATTTCGATCTCTCGGCACTTGGACTTGATCTGGGATCTTCATTTGGTAGGTGTGCCGTGGCTCATTTGACGCTGACTCGGTCGCTCGGCCCTTACGTCGATTGCCGTCGAGATATGTTAATCGCGACACAACACCGTTCTCACTGTGGGTTTCAATCTGGAAACCATTGCTACGTATATTATTGAAGCTAAGTAAGGTTCGAAGGGCTCTAGGTGCATACAGAGTATCGGTGACTTGGAAGACTATCGTTTAGGCATCAAAATTGGGCATTACCTTGCCATTTGTTGAGTTTGGAGGACCCAATCATCGTAGTTACCGAGGTTTGACAGGAGACTTATTCTATGAATAGAAGCCTAATTCTAAGAACATTCAAGCTCTATTCGATTCATTCCTTAGAAAAGAGTGAAATTTCGAACCATAAGCATTCAAGCATTATTCAGTACTTTGAAATACAACTAAGAATCTAACGTAAGCAATATTAATATCTTGTTCGTGAAACAACATTGCATCAGGACATTATTGAAAATAAAACACCAACACAATCGTCTTTAGGAAACTATACCAAATGTAAACGAGAAAGTAAACATAATACTAAGATTCAGTCTATAGACTGTGGCTCGTATGACTCAATTCGACGATTGGTGACTGTGAAATTGACATAAGGGGACTTGTCTAGATCATATTCTTCCATATAGTGAGTTCTCCTTTCTTTGGACTCTCTATATTTTTTGTAGTGAGATGCGACTTGCTTGCTTTCATGACAGTTCATTGCCAACTCGAGCCTTAGAGGCGATAGGATGGGTAGGTGCTTTTTGGTTCCCTTGGCTAGTAGAGCCGGGAGCACCAAGTCTTCGCATTACATTGGAAGAACCCCCACGTCCTTGACCACGAAGCCTATCATGTCCAGTCCCCTATTCATTGGGGTAGTTTTCATCCTTCACCTTGCCATAATTCGCCTTGGGAATTTTCTTTGTCCCAACCGTCCTGACATTACTGCTCACTAACACTTCGTTATGCCTCTCAGCTACTTGAAGTAGGTTGATTAGCTTACTGAAGGTAGTGATGCTTTTATTATCATACTCCAGCCTATACTGGTTCGTTAGTATAAGAGCGGAAGTAGGGAAGGTGAAAAAAGCTTTATGGATCATGTCATCTTCTGTGATGTCCTTTCCACAGAAATTCAGGCGTTGCCTTGAGAGAGAGCATATCTTTGTTGAAATCGTTGATCCGTTTATATTCAAGCAAGCGGATTTCATTCTACTGCACGGTCAGTTCTGGGTCCAAATCGGCCCTTAAGGGCATCCCACAGTTCTTTGAGGATTTAAACTACAGATATTCCCATCTTAGGCTGGGGTCAATATGTCGTCTAAGAAATATTAGTGCACTAACTTTGATTTTGTCAGACGGTGCATCGCCTGCGGTATCAAAGATTGTGGCACTATAGTCCTTAGCAACAAATGTGGTCTCGACATTGGAAACCCATCTATGGTACTCATTCCCTTGTGAGTCCGAGATATCAAATTCGGGACAAGTTGGATCAGCTATCTTAATACAAGAAAACATAAAATGATTTTTCACAGTTTACTATGAGTGCTTTTCATGATAAAATTTTCAATAATGGGAGCGTATTATTTTTCGGAACCAAGATATGGTCAAAATTACTTTCGATGCTTTTGAGGATTACAATTGATATTACTTTATCATGGTTCTACTTAATATAGGCAGTAGAAATAAGTCCTCTAAAATCTACTAATATGAAGCCTAATTGTATATAATATCTATATATGCATGCAAATATATATATATATATATATATATATATATATATAATAGATATAGACATATAATCTTAGAAATATATCTATACACATATTATGTAGTCAATATGTTTCTTATGCCGCAATGTAATTATTAATTCAACTTGAATTTACTTTATTTCAAGTTGCTTTAAGCAATTCGCTTTGATTTAATTAAACATGATTTAAGCAATTTTATAATATACATAATCAAAAATAATTAAATTATGTAAAGTAGCGCACTTAGCAGATAATAGGGTTCAAGTTCGTGTACCTTATAGGAAAGACCTGATTCTTTTGTAGGCACAACGTCTATTTATTTTGTAAATTGCAATCTTCACTCGAGTCACCGTTTGGGCGAATTTTCATTTATTTAGACAATATGTGGCATCGTCCATGGCGAATTTTCAAACATATGTGGCATCATCCATGGCGAATTTTCGTTTATTTAGACAATAAATCGAAAAAAGAAAGAAAAAGTTGTTCTCGTCCGGCGAGCAGCTTCTAATAAATCTTTATGAGTAGGCTTTGTCATCTGACCACTCAAATAAAACTGTTCGGATCGGCTGATTCATCTATTGAATCTGAAGAGAAAGTGGACAAATAGTTATATATGAAACTGCACCCGATATATAACGTAACTAATGGCATGGCAGAGTGGCGCGGATAACCGCTCCCCGCTTCATCAACCCGTGTTCGAGTCCTTGCTTCAGCAAAATGTTTTTGATGATTTTGGCACAACCCGCGGGTCTGATTGGGGCGGGCCAAAATCCGGGTGACCCATTCTGTCCGAATGACCCAAGGATCCAGCTGGTTGCTGCGGAAGCAGATGCTGTCCGATTGATTCGGAAGTGACCCGTCGTCCGGCTGTCTGATTGACCCGCTCTACAGCGCAGTAGTCCGATTGCAACCAGTTGCAACCTGCGTCCGATTGAAGGTAGCAGTGGGCCATGTTCGATTAAGCTGCCATGTCCGATTAGATCCAGCTCATGACCCACGTCTGATTGACCTGTGCTGTCCGATTGGACCATGCGCCCGTGGGCGATACGGCTGTCTGATTGGACATGTCAGTCAATTGATATGGAAGCATCATGTCGTCCAGATGTCCGATTGACCCGCTCTACACCCAGTAGTCCGATTGCAACCGGCCTTGTACCATGTCCGATTGGAGCCGTGTCCATCTGATTGCAACCAGTCGCGACCCGCGTTCGATTGAAGGTAGCCGTGGGCCATGCCCGATTAAGCTGCCATGTCCGATTAGATCCATCTCGTGACCCACGTCCATTTGACCCGTGATGTCCGATTGGACCATGCGTCCGCGGGCGATCCGGCTGTCTGATTGGACATTTATCCAGTCAATTGATCTGGAAGCATCATGCCATCCAGATGTCTGATTGACCCGCTCTACAACCCAGTAGTCCATCCGATTGGAGCCGTGTCCGTCTGATTAGAGCCAGTCGCGACTGACGTTGTCCGATTGATCCGACTGGACAACGAATCTAGTTGATGGCTTTGATGAGAGAATGCGCTTGATCCGCTCTGTTCGATTGAAGTTGGTCCGCCTACTCGGATACATATGATTAATTTAATCCTGTTGATTGGTTGTTACTCTGCTTGGATTAGTGGTTTCCGACTTTGAGTTCTCTTTCAGTTAGACCATATACCCAGACGGCGCGCAACTCAATATAAGTGTCTTGGCACGTGGTTCAAAGAGATAAGATAGATCCGGCACAAATTTTATAATGACTTGTACGTACTTCGAGAAGGACTCTCCTATAAGAGTTTGATGAAGAATGTGTTCAGTTCTCAATTGGTACCTCATTCTATACTTTGAGAGTTGTGATCTTGGAAGCAATGAGGAGTTTAGAAGTAAAATGGCAAGGTTCAAGGTCTTTGTCAGGTCAGTTCTTCGAGCATTCTTCGTATAACCTGAATGTTCTTAGTATTTCCTTCACGTGCTCTTCACTTTCTTGATTGTTCTTCATATTGTTTTAAATGTTCTTCATATTTTCTTCGCGTGCTCTTCATTTTCTTGAATGTTCTTCATATTGTTTGATCATTTCGAAGTTCTATGTTTTGCCAAATTATGTGTTTGTGTTTGATTGCTCTTAATCAAATAGGAGGTCGGTTTCCTTTGTTTACCCCGTAGAGGCTTTATAGTGTAAGAGACTGATGGCCTGGTATGGCTTCTTCCACGTAGGTAGTATAGCCTTGTTATGTCCGGTAGACTCATAAGATGTGTTTCTGTTGTCTTCTTGTTGACTTATTGGTTTGTTGATTTCGTTTAGTTATGATGATTTTAACTAATGACATGGCTGGATGGTCATTTATCAACTTCTTTTGACTGACACCATCCGCCCCTCCCCCTTATTTAACCATTAGGTGACATGTCATTAGAACATCTAGTCATAATGTCTTTTCTTCGACCGAACTCAGTTTAGCGGGTCGACTAGTGAGAGGGTCGGGGAGTCCGATGATAGAGACATTCGAGGTGAGGTGTTAACCAGCGTACTGTGTTATGGAAGGATAGTTAGGGTAGTTATACCTATACCACTGGTATTGGTGTAGACTGCGATGGGCCGATTAAAGACAGTCTACCTAAAAAATTGCTCTTGGGGAGGAACCCAAAGTCTGAGATCACCTTAGAGCATCTCAAGAGGTTTCGCCAGAGCTATGATATCCCAAGACATGTCTGCCTAGTTGCTCCCTCTAACTAGCCGGCAAGAATGCCATGGAACTATATCGCCAGCGCCGCAAGAAAAAGATGGCTGCTGGCACAAGTGATGACGGCCCCAAAGATATTCAAGAGGTTACTGCTTTTCCTACTCCCCCGGATCGCGTGCTGAAGAAGAAGCGTGATGGTGCGTTTGATCTGACGAACTTGTCCGATTCCGTCATTTTGTCATTTCCTTCTTCTGCTGCTGCTCATTCTGAATTTGCTCCCCATGTCGGGGAGGTTGAAAAGTTGTTATTTGACGAAGACAATGATCGGCTAGAGGCCATGGGGGATGATTCCTTTGGTGCTGCTAGTTTAGAAGGTGTCTTCATGGTAAGTGTGTCTATTAGTTACCACAACTTTACCAAAAAACTATCGTGCAACTAATGTCTTGACTTGGTCTTCGTATATTGTAGGTTCTTCAGAAGACTATTTGTTAGGATTGTATACTGCAAAGCATACTTTATGCTTGTATTACCTAATTTCCCTGTAACTACCTATGAGAATATTAAATACATTTAATCACATGTTTTGCATATTTATTCACGTTATGGTTATGCAAATGAAATGTCTAATTATTTTATATTGTAGATAATGTGGTGTGTTGGTGTCACACGGAAGATCACATTATCGGTGCCTTATAAAATAATATAATAGTTCACAACCTATATAATTATTAGACAAATTATATAAAAGGTTGTAGTGTATACTTGAGATTAGTTGGTCTTGACTATTAGCATACATTAGCGTATTTGCATACGTTGAACTGGATCGAGGTGAGATAGTGTCTTGTGTACTGACTGTAAGAAGAACGTAAATCTCGGATAATTATTATTTCTTAATTCTAAGTATATAATATTTAATTGTGTATTTATAATACTTATTGCTTTGATTTACCATGGGTGAGAGTCAAAATTATCGACTCAATAAGCCTCGTATCTTGGGCAATAATATTATTTATACGAGAGTTATTATTATTACTAGAAATCATGTCCCGACTCGTGCGGGTTGATGATGTCCCCTTAAGGAGCTCGATAATGATTATTATATTAAACCCTGCAGGTGGATTTAATTCCGATATAATAATAAGGTTCGAGTGGTACTACTCTTGGATAAGATATTCATTAATTAAAGTTATCAGTTGTAATACCCGGATTTTCAGTATAAATTTTTCCCGTTATTTTATCTGAGATATACTGTATAGTTTGGTATCTATACAGTGTGGATAAAATAAATTGAGAACCGAGACAGTTATACTGGTGTGATTATCGTTTTTGATTGACAGATATATTCAGGATATGTTGTATCAGGTTGAACTGATTTGGATATCAGGTATACCATATGAGAATATTTTTGGATTCAGTATGTGTATTCAGTATGCCATATGTTCGTATTCGGTATGTCGAGACGTCGGACAGGAACAGTTGAATTTTTGGCTAAGTATAAAATCCATTACGTACGTTAAGCCTTGGAGCTTACGTACGTAAAATGTGTTAGCTTACGTACGTTATATAGAGTACATAACGTACGTAACAAGAGGAATCGGACAGTCGGGCCCGTGGTCAGCAGCTTTCGGCGCAGATGTGGATAGGTGAGTCAACGGATGGAGTTACGTACGTTATACAGGGTGTATTACGTACGTAATACGAGTATTATACTGTAGCAAGTCAACGTATGTATTACGTACGCAACAGATTAAGTGTTACGTACGTTACGGGGCAGCTGGCCAAGTCGTGCCCGAGAGGACCTGGATGGCCGAGCATGGCCAGACGTGACTCGTTGGGATGGGCGAGCACGGTCGGCAGTGACTCGCGGGGATGGCTAGGACTGGCCGATTACGTACGTAAGGCAGTGGCCGGTTACGGCCGTAAGGGCCAGTTACGTACGTAAGCCAGCTGCCGATTACGTACGTAAGGGTGCCGAACGAACTGGGCAGTAGGGTAGGCCACGGCCGGCTACGTACGTAAGGACCCTCCGGTTACGTACGTAAGGTACCGGCAGGTCTCGGCCTATATAAGGCCTGGACCGGGTCACTTCGGCATTTTTCATTTTTTCTTCGTTTTTTCGCGATTCCTTCAGCAAAAATGGATGGATTTGAGTAAGAACATCAAAGAGCAACATGTTTGGAAGTTTGAATCATGGATTAACATCATATTCCACTCGGATCGAAGGTAAGAACACCTAAACTTTTGGTTTTTGGATGTTCTTGAGGTTTCTTGGTGTTTTGGCCGATTTGCTTCATTTTGATTCAGATTGTTGATTGAAATTGATTGTATACTCGTAATCATTCAATACTCTTGAAGTTTTGTGGAACGAATTCGAGTATTTCTTTGAATAATCGATTGAATTGGACTATGCCTTCAAAGTGTTCGATGTAATGTCTCAATGAGTAGAACTTGGAAAATTCTACACGTTTTCGTATGAATGGTGATGAAATTGATATTGTTGTGATGATTCTTGGTATTTACGGAAATTTTGTTAAGGGAAGATAATAAATTGGTGATCAAATGATTCGATTATGTTGTTATGATTATGGAATCGTAGTATTCTCGATGTTCTTGGTAGTTTGTTGCGATTCACGATGTTATGATAAGTATATATGTTGAAGGACATGATTATATATACCTTGAATGGTGAATAAGGATTGTTTAGATGTTAGAACACATCGGATTATGTTGTTTGAGGATTTTGAATGTGATGTCGGAATAAATTGTGTTCTTAAGGAATTCTTGGATTATATGAATTGATGATCATGTTTAAGTGATGTTGGTGTTTTGGATATGAATATGGAATATTCATATCTAAAACTAAGTTATGTGTTTTGGTACAATATTCGTATAGGAATACGAATATGATTTTCGGGTTTGATAAGATTATGATTCACTTTTGAGTTTAAGAATTCATACTTATTGAATAAGTGTTCAATTCGGATAATGGAATTATTTGAAACCTTTGGAATATGGTTATCTATGATGTTGAATTAATCGGATCGTCCGGATTGATGATGATAATCGGTAATTGGTTTAATTATGATTTACAAAGAGGAAACTTGTATCCATATTTAAGATTGAAATTGGAATCGGTAATGTTAGACCCTTATTGGTTTAAATTGATTATTGATATGATCTTCGGATTGTGTAATCGTATTTTGGTTTTAAATTCGTGATCGATTGATTTGGTTGTTCGGATTTGTGTCTAATCGGGATATGGTGGAACCGTTGGGTTTATTGATCGGTTATATTGATTATCGAGTTACGGCTTGTATTGTGGATATGAGTTCGTATTTGTTGAGTTGGATTATTTGGTTTTATGTATATGATCGAGGTTTCGTTGAACCGTTGAGTTTGTTGGTTGGGTATGTCGGTTATTGATTTTTATCGAATGTGTGTTAATCGGTTATTGCAATAGGTTGATATGTTTTGATCGTGGATTATGACCGTTGTGTTGCGGTTGAGGCTAAAGAGTTCGTAGATTGATTTTGGTCGGGGCTGAGGAGCTCGTATACTAAGGCAATGGATTTTGGTAACGGCTTCGTGGTTTTGATATCGAGGCAAGTTTCTACTTGTTCAGTTTATAATATTTGATGAATGGTTTCGTTTTCATTTCATTTATAATTCGTATAGCAATGTTGTTAGAAATGTAAGTTGCTGGGATAATGGTTTGTATATCGTGCTCTGGTTGTATTAAATCATAAGGTATATGATTTAATTGTGTTAAGGGAAGATGTGAGTTATCTTTGGTCAAGGATATATAATATCGGATATCGAGGATAGTTATCGTGATGACATAAGTGTCGGGATAAAGGTTTTTGGTATTGAATGGATGGTACCTAATTTGAGATTATTTGTATAACTGTGTATTCGTTCAGGGAGGTTGTTCGTGAAAAGGATGTTGTCTTCGGCTTTGAGGTAATTTATGTATTGCTCAGTTATGAGATAATTATTATGTTGAGTTGTTGTATATATTTTATGTTGAGGCTTCGTATATTGAGATTCGTACTGATTGTTCGTTGAGGGATGTTGATCCCAGGACTATTGTATTGAGATCGTAGATCGTGTTGGTCATTCATTTGGGGATGATGATCCCAGGATTGATGTTTTGGATACTGATTAGTCGTGTCGACTTTTCATTGTCAGTCTATTGTTGTTCACTTCGGTGAGTCTTTTGATCTTTATTGGATATGTGTTTCCTTGAGTTTCGTTGTCATGTTGCATCGTGACATATCTGGAGTCATATCTGCGTGCCGATTGGTTATTGTGTAGGATTTTTAGCCGGGCACATGATGGTTATGTGTTGATATTTCCACATTGAACCGTGCACACGAGACGTAGTTTGTGAGACTAACTAGGTACAAGACCACACGTGTATTTGATCGATACCCAGGGTGGCTTGTGCACGGACACATTTCCGGATCGGGCGTACTATGATTTCCATCTTTGAGCCATATTGTTTGGTCGTTCATCCTCCATTTATGGTTGGGTATGTTCGACGGTTTGTGACTGTTTGTTCATACGCCCGAGGGATATGTTCGACAGTCAGAGTTATTTCTTTGAGATCCATTATTGTTGATCATTTGAATTTACCTTGTTGATGGTATTCTCAGTTATTGTTCGTCTTTTGTTGATCATTTGGAGTTTACCTTGTTGATGGTATTCTCGATTATTGTTGATCCTTTGTTGATCGTGTCGGAGTTATCATGTTGATGGTATTCTCAGTTATCGTGATCCTTTATTGGTCGTATTGGAGTTATCATGTCGATGATATTCTCAGTTGATTTATCGGTTGATCTGGTTATTGATTGTATAAGCATTCGGACTATACGTCGATGTTTGGGATTTGTTATCATTATCATGTGGATAGTTGATATACAAAAATATTGTGTATTATTGGTTTATCCAGGTTGAGATTCGAGTGTTTAATCCGACGAACAGGATTTGGCACAGATTGGATTACTCCGTACTTGTGAGTTATGATAATGTTTTGAGGATTGTTGGTATTTTTGAAATTCAATACAGATAATAGTTGTTAAGTTCATTTCGTCATTCGAGGATGCGAAATGTGGATTATGGTAAGGATTGGATTGTTGGGGATTGGTAAGATTATAACGGTAAGATTACTTTGGTAGTATTCTTACTATATTATTACATTGGTATGTAATTATTCATGATGATGCGATCGATATCATTATTGAGTATTGTGGCTGACCCCGTCGTGGGCTTTATTTTTAGGTACTCGGAGATCGAGCTAGTAGCGGTCATGGAGGGATGAGCTTCCCGATGTGATACTGGCGGTGGCATGTTTTGGAGTATCGAGTATTTCTTTTCTGGTTATTCATTTCCACTGCAAATGTGTATTTTGAACTGCATTTATCCGCTGCATGTGTATATTTCAAAATGGCTTTTCGGTATCTTTATCCGCTGCGTGTGTGTATTTTAAAAGGGCTTTTTGGCACTTTGCGAACTTGGGTTATTTCGTTAAGTCTTTTCCTAAACTATTTTATCGGTACGTTTAAGCGGCGTCTTAACGTACATTTTGAACTATCGAGATTTGGCACTTCGCCTTGTATTTTCAAATGTTATTTTATGACGGTATTTCAAAATTATGCTTTTGAAAATATTTGAGTATTTAAAATATTACCGACATCGGCCTTTTGGCATTTTTGAATTAGTTTTGTAAACGGTTTTTAGCCTGGTCGGTATCTTTATCCGCTGCGCGTGTGTATTTTAAAAGGGCTTTTTGGCACTTTGCGAACTTGGGTTATTTCGTTAAGTCTTTTCCTAAACTATTTTACGGTACGTTTAAGCGGCGTCTTAACGTACATTTTGAACTATCGAGATTTGGCACTTCGCCTTGTATTTTCAAATGTTATTTTATGACGGTATTTCAAAATTATGCTTTTGAAAATATTTGAGTATTTAAAATATTACCGACATCGGCCTTTTGGCATTTTTGAATTAGTTTTGTAAACGGTTTTTAGCCTGGTGGGTTCCGGCGCTGTAATATCCCGGATGGTTTTGGGGGTGTTACAGAAGATGGTATCGGAGCTTGGGTTTTGTGAAACCCAGGCGTGTGTGTTATGTGGCTCTACCGGTACGGTAGTAGCGTGATTTTTGAAAATGACTTTTTCTGACTTTTGAGTCGAACCGATTTTTGGAGTTTCCAAAATTTTTGAGATTCTTTTCAAATTGCTATTTGTGATATTGGTGTGTGTTGGTTGTGTTGAGACTTCGTGTGGGAGTCGTGTGCTAGTATCACGGGAGATCATCGGCTTCACGCACCTGTAAGTATATTGGTTTGGTTATTTCGCTTGTGGCGACGCTTGATTATTTTTGTGATGAGTTGGAAGTTTTGGATTTATCTGTTGTTGGTGATGGGTTGCAAGTTTCGAGGACGAAACTTATTTTAAGTGGGGTAGTATGTAATACCCGGATTTTCAGTATAAATTTTTCGCGTTATTTTATCTGAGATATACTGTATAGTTTGTTATCTATACAGTATGGATAAAATAAATTGAGAACCGAGACAGTTATACTAGTGTGATTATCGTTTTTGATTGACAGATATATTCAGGATATGTTGTATCAGGTTGAACTGATTTGGATATCAGGTATACCGTATGAGAATATTTTTGGATTCAGTATGTGTATTCAGTATGCCATATGTTCGTATTCGGTATGTCGAGACGTCGGAAAGGAACAGTTGAATTTTTGGCTAAGTATAAAAGCCATTACGTACGTTAAGCCTTGGAGCTTACGTACGTAAAATGCGTTAGCTTACGTACGTTATATAGTGTACATAACGTACGTAACAAGAGGAATCAGACAGTGGGGCCCGTGGTCGGCAGCTTTCGGCGCAGATGTGGATAGGTGAGTCAACGGATGGAGTTACGTACGTTATACAGGGTGTATTACGTACGTAATACGAGTATTATACTGTAGCAAGTCAACGTATGTATTACGTACGCAACAGATTAAGTGTTACGTACGTTACGGGGCAGCTGGCCAAGTCGTGCCCGAGAGGACCTGGATGGCCGAGCATGGCCGGACGTGACTCGTTGGGATGGGCGAGCACGGTCGGCAGTAACTCGCGGGGATGGCTAGGACTGGCCGATTACGTACGTAAGGCGCGGGTCAGTGGCCGCCACGTACGTAAGCCACCGCCATACGTACGGCGGTGCCGAACGAACTGGGCAGTAGGGTAGGCCACGGCCGGCTACGTACGTAAGGACCCGCCGGTTACGTACGTAAGGTACCGGCAGGTCTCGGCCTATATAAGGCCTGGACCGGGTCACTTCGGCATTTTTCATTTTTTCTTCGTTTTTTCGCGATTCCTTCAGCAAAAATGGATGGATTTGAGTAAGAACATCAAAGAGCAACATGTTTGGAAGTTTGAATCATGGATTAACATCATATTCCACTCGGATCGAAGGTAAGAACACCTAAACTTTTGGTTTTTGGATGTTCTTGAGGTTTCTTGGTGTTTTGGCCGATTTGCTTCATTCTGATTCAGATTGTTGATTGAAATTGATTGTATACTCGTAATCATTCAATACTCTTGAAGTTTTGTGGAACGAATTCGAGTATTTCTATGAATAATCGATTGAATTGGACTATGCCTTTAAAGTGTTCGATGAAATGTCTCAATGAGTAGAACTTGGAAAATTCTACACGTTTTCGTATGAATGGTGATGAAATTGATATTGTTGTGATGATTCTTGGTATTTACGGGAATTTTGTTAAGGGAAGATAATAAATTGGTGATCAAATGATTCGATTATGTTGTTATGATTATGGAATCGTAGTATTCTCGATGTTCTTGGTAGTTTGTTGCGATTCATGATGTTATGAGAAGTATATATGTTGAAGGACATGATTATATATACCTTGAATGGTGAATAAGGATTGTTTAGATGTTAGAACACATCGGATTATGTTGTTTGAGGATTTTGAATGTGATGTCGGAATAAGTTGTGTTCTTAAGGAATTCTTGGATTATATGAATAGATGATCATGTTTAAGTGATGTTGGTGTTGTGGATATGAATATGGAATATTCATATCTAAAACTAAGTTATGTGTTTTGGTACAATATTAGTATAGGAATACGAATATGATTTTCGGGTTTGATAAGATTATGATTCACTTTTGAATTTAAGAATTCATACTTATTGAATAAGTGTTCAATTCGGATAATGGAATTATTTGAAACCTTTGGAATATGGTTATCTATGATGTTGAATTAATCGGATCGTCCGGATTGATGATGATAATCGGTAATTGGTTTAATTATGATTTACAAGGAGGAAACTTGTATCCGTATTTAAGATTGAAATTGGAATCGGTAATGTTAGACCCTTATTGGTTTAAATTGATTATTGATATGATCTTCGGATTGTGTAATCGTATTTTGGTTTTAAATTCGTGATCGATTGATTTGGTTGTTCGGATTTGTGTCTAATCGGGATATGGTGGAACCGTTGGGTTTATTGATCGGTTATATTGATTATCGAGTTACGGCTTGTATTGTGGATATGAGTTCGTATTTGTTGAGTTGGATTATTTGGTTTTATGTATATGATCGAGGTTTCGTTGAACCGTTGAGTTTGTTGGTTGGGTATGTCGGTTATTGATTTTTATCGAATATGTGTTAATCGGTTATTGCAATAGGTTGATATGTTTGATCGTGGATTATGACCGTTGTGTTGCGGTTGAGGCTAAAGAGTTCGTAGATTGATTTTGGTCGGGGCTGAGGAGCTCGTATACTAAGGCAATGGATTTTGGTAACGGCTTCGTGGTTTTGATATCGAGGCAAGTTTCTACTTGTTCAGTTTATAATATTTGATGAATGGTTTCGTTTTCATTTCATTTATATTTCGTATAGCAATGTTGTTAGAAATGTAAGTTGCTGGGATAATGGTTTGTATATCGTGCTCTGGTTGTATTAAATCATAAGGTATATGATTTAATTGTGTTCAGGGAAGACATGAGTTATCGTTGGTCAAGGATATAGAATATCGGATATCGAGGATAGTTATCGTGATGACATAAGTGTCGGGATAAAGGTTTTTGGTATTGAATGGATGGTACTTAATTTGAGATTATTTGTATAACTGTGTATTCGTTCAGGGAGGTTGTTCGTGAAAAGGATGTTGTCTTCGGCTTTGAGGTAATTTATGTATTGCTCAGTTATGAGATAATTATTATGTTGAGTTGTTGTATATATTGTATGTTGAGGCTTCGTATATTGAGATTCGTACCGGTTGTTCGTTGAGGGATGTTGATCCCAGGACTATTGTATTGAGATCGTAGATCGTGTTGGTCATTCATTTGGGTATGATGATCCCCGGATTGATGTTTTGGATACTGATTAGTCGTGTCGACTTTTCATTGTCAGTCTATTGTTGTTCACTTCGGTGAGTCTTTTGATCTTTATTGGATATGTGTTTCCTTGAGTTTCGTTGTCATGTTGCATCGTGACATATCTGGAGTCATATCTGCGTGCCGATTGGTTATTGTGTAGGATTTTTAGCCGGGCACATGATGGTTATGTGTTGATATTTCCACATTGAACCGTGCACACGAGACATAGTTCGTGAGGCTAACTAGGTACAAGACCACACGTGTATTTGATCAATACCCAGGGTGGCTTGTGCACGGACACATTTCCGGATCGGGCCTACTATGATTTCCATCTTTGAGCCATATTGTTTGGTCGTTCATCCTCCATTTATGGTTGGGTATGTTCGACGGTTTGTGACTGTTTGTTCATACGCCCGAGGGATATGTTCGACAGTCAGAGTTATTTCTTTGAGATCCATTATTGTTGATCATTTGGAGTTTACCTTGTTGATGGTATTCTCAGTTATTGTTGGTCTTTTGTTGATCATTTGGAGTTTACCTTGTTGATGGTATTCTCGATTATTGTTGATCCTTTGTTGATCGTGTCGGAGTTATCATGTTGATGGTATTCTCAGTTATCGTGATCCTTTATTGGTCGTATTTGAGTTAACATGTCGATGATATTCTCAGTTGATTTATCGGTTGATCTGGTTATTGATCGTATAAGCATTCGGACTATACGTCGATGTTTGGGATTTGTTATCATTATCATGTGGATAGTTGATATACAAAAATATTGTGTATTATTGGTTTATCCAGGTTGAGATTCGAGTGTGTAATCCGACGGACAGGATTTGGCACAGATTGGATTACCCCGTACTTGTGAGTTATGATAATGTTTTGAGGATTGTTGGTGTTTTTGAAATTCAATACAGATAATAGTTGTTAAGTTCATTTCGTCATTCGAGGATGCGAAATGTGGATTATGGTAAGGATTGGATTGTTGGGGATTGGTAAGATTATAACGGTAAGATTACTTTGGTAGTATTCTTACTATATTATTACATTGGTATGTAATTATTCATGATGATGTGATCGATATCATTATTGAGTATTGTGGCTGACCCCGTCGTGGGATTTATTTTTAGGTACTCGGAGATCGAGCTAGTAGCGGTCGTGGAGGGATGAGCTTCCCGATGTGATACTGGCGGTGGCATGTTTTGGAGTATCGAGTATTTCTTTTCTGGTTATTCATTTCCGCTGCAAATGTGTATTTTGAACTGCATTTATCCGCTGCATGTGTATATTTCAAAATGGCTTTTCGGTATCTTTATCCGCTGCGTGTGTGTATTTTAAAAGGGCTTTTTGGCACTTTGCGAACTTGGGTTATTTCGTTAAGTCTTTTCCTAAACTATTTTATCGGTACGTTTAAGCGGCGTCTTAACGTACATTTTGAACTATCGAGATTTGGCACTTCGCCTTGTATTTTCAAATGGTATTTTATGACGGTATTTCAAAATTATGCTTTTAAAAATATTTGAGTATTTAAAATATTACCGTCATCGGCCTTTTGGCGTTTTTGAATTGGTTTTGTAAACGGTTTTTAGCCTGGTGGGTTTCGGCGCGGGACCCACGGCGCTGTAATATCCCGGATGGTTTTGGGGGTGTTACATCAGTAGCTTATAATTAATTAATGGACATTCGATATCTTAAATACGGGAAATAATATATTTAGTAAGGAGCCCAATTTCGTAATTTGGGATTTTGGTAGGAAGTGCAATATCAACTTTTGGTGGACTAAGTTGATATTAATAGATTCATTATATTAGGAAGAGTTCTAATAAGGTAAGATGAATTTATTGAGAGTCCTTCCATAATCCTCCTTAAGATCCCTAGTAGTAGTCCAAGAGCCTATATATAGGACTTATGGGGGGGGGGGGGGGGGGGCGATTTGGTACAAGTCTTGTGAGGTTGTGTGGTCAAATTTTTCCTCTTGTGTTTAATTGTAGATCTAGATTTGTGTATTTGATCATACAATTTAGATAACATATTAATCTGCTAAGAGTGTTCATAAAATACTAGAAAGTAAAGAAAAATTGTGTGACCATATATAAGAGAATTTCGGCCGATCCCATTAGTGTCCAAGCAATATTCGATAGCTCGTTACCCACACAACGTCCAGGTGAAGGCGGATCATACTCTAGGTCTAAAGGTACAAATACAAGGTGATCAACACAAACGTAACCACTACTCTTTAAAGGTAACATCCTATGATCTTTAGATCTAAATTAGGATATTTTAATAACCAACATATTTATTTAATAAATAACAATAATATTTTAATTACTTATTAGTCTTAGTAATTAATTAATTAGCATGCCTAAATAGATCTTATGCTCGTGGATGCGTAAAACGCGATTATCAAAATTTACCCAACTTCGCTTCCGCTGTGTTTTTACTTCCAACAATTGGTATCGGAGCCGGATTTTTGGGCTTTTTGCTATTTTAATTAATTTTGATGATTAATTGATAGCAATTTAAATATTCATGTATTTTGATGTTGGAATATTTTGCTAGATGTGTTCTTGCAGGTGATATGATCCAATTATCATGGTTTATGTGAATGGTTTATTTATTTATTTTTATTATTTATGCAATTATTGGTTTGGCCCGATTTTGAGGCATGTAATGGTTTTTTCCATGAGAAAATCTGCGGGTAGTTCTAGGTATTTTATTTTTCGTGTTATTTTGCTGTACTTTCGATTTATTTGTATAAAATTGTAATCAAATTCGAAAAAGACGGGATCACGAAGAAATAGAGCAGCAGGATCATTGGCAAGCGCATGGCGACAAGAATGAGTCAAGCCGCTGAGCCGAACAATCGCCAAGAGCCGCAGTACTGTCCGGCCGGTCGTCCATTTTTTAGTCCGGTCCGTTTCGCCGCCATTCGTTGCGTCCACTGGAGAGTCGGGATTTAAAATTAATTTTTTTTATGTAATTAATTTTGCATAAAAGTGAAATTTTAATTTTGGAAATCCACGGCCCGGCCGGGGAGGAGCGACGAGATGCTTGATTCAGTGGGAGAGATCGAGTCGAATATTTTCTCGGGTTCAACTCAAGGAAGAAGACCATGATAATTGGATAATTTAATTATCCATGCTTTATTTTTGGTTTTTATTGTTTTGATGTATGGCATGTATGAATGTATGCGTGATATGTTTTCTGCATGTTAGGACGAGAAAATTAAAAACCTTAAGGCTAAAATAACTAAGTGATTAAATTGATCTTTTTTTAAATAAAATCAAATTGGCCTCCATAATTAATTTAAATTGTGAAGTAATTAGCATGCGCGTTGATATTAGGGTCTTCCTCCATGTCGGATGTGCTAATTATAGGTTCACTAGTTTTAAATTTCAAAATGATAACATAAGGTAAATATTACTTTTTATGATAGGCCCTCTCCATCTGTAGGACTATTATTTAAAAGATAATATTTTAAGGATGTTAAATTATGGTGTTCACTTAGGTGTATTAATTAATAAGTTCCCATCGGAATCTACGTTAATTAATACATGGCCAAGAGGAACCAACTATTAATTTTACTTGTCATAACGTAAGTTGACTAGATATTAAGATTAAAGACGTAAAACTCTACTTGAAAAATGTGTGTGTAAACGTCCACACGATCGTGGCTTGCATATGCGGATTTTTCGAGGTGTTGATTGCTAGCATATATATTGTGTTTTTGAGGGTTTTCGATATATTTTGCTATGCATTATGTGATGGATGTTTTAATTTTTATGTCAGATGTCTTTCAATCCACTAGCTGTTATTCTCAAAGAAAATAAACTTGATGGCACTAACTTTGCCGATTGGAAAAGAAATCTTGACATTGTCCTGACTGCTGAGGGGCATAAATTTATCTTAACTGAGGAGAGCCCTCTGGAACCAGAACCGGATGCCACTCCTCAAGAGTTAGCTGAATTCCGAAAATGGAAAAAGTCTGATGAGATGGCTCGATGTTACATTTTGGCTTCACTGACAAATGTATTGCAGCATCAGCATCAGACGATGGTCTCGGCCGCTGAAATGATGAAAAGTCTCACCGAGATGTTTGGTCATCAGAACCGGGCGGCTAGACAAAATGCAATGAGGGTGTTGATGAAAACCCAAATGTCTGAAGGAACCCCAGTAAGCGATCATGTTCTGAAAATGATGTCTCATTTGAACGAACTGAGCATACTGGGGGCTACTATCGATGCGGAAATGTAGGTCGATATTATCTTGGGCAGCTTACCAAGAAGCTTTGAGCAGTTCCGCCTTAACTACAATATGAACCGTAGGACATATACTTTGGCGGAACTTCTGACAGAGCTTCAATCTGCTAAAGGTCTCTTCAAACAAGGTTATCATCAGATTCTTGCGGCAACCGGTGCTACTTCTTCCTAACCCAAATGGGGAAAGAAGAAAAAGCAGGTTGGTCAGATGCAAGTGGCAACCCTCAAGGTGAAAAGCAAGGCTCCTCACCCCGAGGCGAACAAAAAGTCAAAGGGAAAGTGCTACAAGTGCGGTCAGAAAAGACATTTTAAAGCGGACTGCCCTGCTCTTATGAAAGGCAAGTCTCGTGCACTAGTAGTCAAAACATGTTTGGCAACTTGTTCTTCCACTTCATGGATAGTTGATTCAGGCTCCACTGATCATGTGTGCTTTGACTCGCATGGTTTTCAGATAACCAAGCAGCTTAGTGCGGGCGAGATTACCATCAACTGGGCTGATTATTCCAGGCTTATGGCTGTTGCAGTGGGAGTCGTGCAGTTGAAGATTAATGATAAATTATTAGTCCTCAATAATGTATTATTAGTATCGGACTTTAGAATGAATTTAATTTCGGTTTCTAAATTAAAATGCGATGGTTATTCAGTTTCTTTTGATGATGATGCCATTATTAGGAAAAGAAACGGTGAATATATTTGCAAATGTATTTTTAATTATGGACTATATATCGTTAATACTGCACAAACTCCTATGCATAAATCACTTAACTCTTTGTCTAAACCTAAAAAGAGAATAGAACCTTCAAGCATAAACCAAACATATCTGTGGCAATTACGGTTAAGGCATGTAAACCTTGGGGGGATTCAAAGATTGGTAGATGATGGCCCATTGGATGATCTCCAACTTGAGTCATTTCCAATTTGCGAATCCTGTCCGGAAGGTAAGATGACCAAAAGGGTTTTTAAAACCAAGGGAAACCATGCTCAGAATGCGTTATAATTGGTTCATACGGATGTATGTGGTCCAATGAATATCTAGGCTAGGGGTGGTTTCGAATACTTCATCACGTTTATAGATGATTATTCGAGATATGGATATATCTATTTGATGCGATGTAAGTCTGAAGCCTTTGACAAGTTCAAAGACTTCAAGGCGGAAACGGAGAAGCGTCATGGGAAAAGTATCAAGTCACTATGATCTGATCATGGTGGCGAATACCTTAGTGGAGAGTTTTTGGATTTCTTGGCGAGGGGATTTTGTCCCAGCTCACCGCGCTGGGAACTCCACAACAAAATGGTGTGGCTGAAAGAAGGAATAGAACTCTTTTAGAAATGGTTAGATCAATGATGAGTTATTCGGATTTACCTATTTAGTTTTCGGGATACGCCTTAGAAACACCGACGTACATTCTAAACCTGGTGCCTTCGCAATCAGTTCCAAAAACACCCACAGAACTGTCGAGTGGGCGTAAGCCCAGTCTAGGACATGTTTGGATTTGGGGTACTCCAGCACATGTCCTAAATAAGGAAGCTGATAAGTTGGCATCTCGTAAAGAAGTGCGAGTGTTTGTAGGATATCCTAAGGGAACGAAGGGTGGCTTGTTCTATAGTCCCCAGGATCAGAAGGTCATTATTAGCACCAATGCCCGATTCCTGGAAGAGGATTATATGATTAGTCACAAACTCATGAGCGAGATAATTCTAGAGGATCTTAGGGGTGAGACTCCGTCTATACCAATCGTACAAGCGCCAACTAACACTGCACCACGTATCGATTCTGAGACTTTTACACCAACTCAGGATTTGCCTTGTCATAGTGGGAGGGTTGTTCGTCAACTAGAACAATTCATAGGCGTGGGAAAGTCTTCGGACTCAATCCCAGGCGAAGATGAATCAGATCCCTAGACCTACAAGGAGGCAATCCAAGATAAAGATGATGACTCCTGGCAAGTAGCAATGGAATCAGAAATGGGATCTATGGATTCCAATCAAGTGTGGGAGATAGTAGAGCTACCTGATGGTATACAAGCCACTGGGATTAAATGAGTCTACAAGCGAAAGAAAGGAGGTGATGGGAAGTTTGAAACCTTCAAAGCAAGGCTTGTTGCGAAAGGTTACACTCAGAAAGAGGGTATCGATTATGATGAACCTTTTCGCCGGTAGCCATGCTTAAGTCAATCCAGATTCTTTTAGCTATAGCTGCGCATTTGGATCTGGAGATTTGGCAAATGGATGTCAAGACTGCATTCTTGAATGGGAGTCTAGACAAGGAAATCTATATGTGCCAACCATAGGGATTCATTGCTGAAGGAGAAGAGCACTTGGTGTGCAAGCTTAAAAGTGTAATATCCGCAATTTCGGATTTCCGGTAATTTTCATTTTTCGGCGGAGGTCCGTTTCGAAAACTCGCTTTTGACCGTTTCGTCATTCGGAGAATATTTAATTCTGCACTTTTTGTCATCCGAGTTCGTTTCGGTGCTGCTTTGTTGAGTTTCGTGCTTTTTAGCGACTTTTCCGCGCTTGAGTTCGGTTCTTGCGAATCTCGTTCAAACCGCTGTCGTTGGGGTTTTTCGTAAGTTCATTTAACGTTGTTATACGTGTTGTGAGCTTCGGTTTGATTATTCGTTGTCGTATGGTGATTTTCGGGCATTTGGGCCATTTTCGTAATTTCCCAAAATTTGGGGTAATTACCTTCCGTTGTCGAATTTCGAGCCTTCGGGTGGTCGGAATCGTGTGTTCTACTAGCTCTTAGATTCGTCTTTGTGAGTACTTCGTAACCGTATCTTCGGTTCGTATTCAGGTTCGGGTAACGGAGTCGTTTTGTTGAGTTCAGGATTACTAAACGACTTTTCTAAGTATGAGTTCGGCTTTGTAAAAATCACCATAAATTCTTGGAAACTCCAAAAATTCTGAATCTTTGCAATATTATAAAGCATCAAGTTAGCTTTCCAATGGTTCAAACGGTGAGTCAATCGGAGTCCGGA
Source organism: Orobanche coerulescens (assembly GCA_033398695.1). Classification (NCBI taxonomy): domain Eukaryota; kingdom Viridiplantae; phylum Streptophyta; class Magnoliopsida; order Lamiales; family Orobanchaceae; genus Orobanche; species Orobanche coerulescens. The sequence goes on along the minus strand of CM065816.1, from coordinate 35,595,144 downwards.
CGAAGGAGTTATGGTCGAAATAGCTAAGACTGCACGATGTGCCTTTTGGTGTTGGAATGGACTGTACCGTGTGCCGCGGCACACTTCAGCTGTGCCGCGGCACTAAGCCAGTGCTGGGCAGTTTTTTTGGCCGTGGGCCGCGGCACACTTGTCCTGTGCCGCGGCACACAGTGCAGATCAGCCTATTTAATGGCCTGGACTGAGTTATCCGGCCATTTCTCATTTTTTCCTTCGTTCCTTCGCGATTCTTCAGCATAAATGGATGGATTTGAGTAAGAGAATCATAGAACAACACGTTTTGGAAGTTTGATTCATGGATTAACATCATATTCCACCCGGATCGAAGGTAAGAACACCTAAACTCTTGGTTTTGGGAATTTTTGAGGTTTCTTGATGTTTTGGCCGATTTGATTCGTTTTAGTTTAGATTATTGTTAGAACATGGTTGTATACTCGAAATCATTCATTACCCCTGAAGTTTTGTGAAACGAATTTGAGTATTACCTTGAATAATCGATTGAATTGGACTATGCCCTCAAGGTGTCCGATAAAATGCTTCAATGAGTAGAACTTGGGAAGTTCCATACGCTTTCGTAGAATTGTGATTGAATTGACATCGTTGTGACTTAGGAGCGCCTTCGTGTGCAGACCTCGAGTCGGACCCCGCCCGCTCGTTGCCTTCCTTGGGGTTCGAGCTTCCCGGTCGAAACGTGTACTTCGGAGCGTTCGGTAGCGGTTATTAAGGCAAGTATCTTACTATACGACTTGTATCTTGTGACTAGTAATTACGTATGAGATGTATAATGACTTTGCTTGCCTTCGTAAATATGTTCCGCTTGAGTTGGTTGTGTTTTCCGCAATTTGAAGGCTTTGTGATAATAGTGTTATATCGGTATCGTGTTAGGCGTTGTGCCATTTGTGCGGGAATGCGACGTACATATGGGATGGTTGTACACTTGGTTGTACAATGTATTGTGTACCGGATGTGTGTTATGTTGGTTAAATGTCGTTGATTTATGATAGTTGTTGCGAGTGTCGAGGTTGTGTTATTTGCGCAATGTACGATTTTGTAGTGATCAAGGTGATTGATTAATTGTGCTCGTTGTTGTATGTAAGGTGAATGTGAATATGTGTGTGACCGCTAAGTTCACTCGTGTTGGTTCGACGACCTACGAGGATTCGTGGCGGTGGACTACGGGATCGAACTTAGTGAGGTACCGAGGTCCAATCGTGGCCGGGTCCGACGAGGCCTACGATAACGCATGGCAGTGGACCATGAGTTTCAACACGGCGCCCAACCGGGTGAGCTCGACGGGCTTACGGTGACACGTGGCGGTGGACTACGGTGTCGACTGTGTGTGTGATTGTTGTGATTGATATAGTCCGTGCGGGTTGTTATGCCTACGGAGACACGTGATGGATCACGGTGTCGGAATTGGTTATGTTTGGTAAATAGTCCGTGTGGGTTGTTGAACCTACGGAGACACGTGATAGTGGATCACGGTGTCGGAATCGATTATGTTTGTTTAATTGTGCGTGATGTAGTCCGTGCGGGTTGTTGAACCTACGGAGACACGTGACAGTGGATCACGGTGTCATGAGCATTATACTTTTCAAATCAAAGTTTTTACAGAAAAAGTTTTAAGAAAGAATGTTGGGCCGAGCCCCACGAGATTTATGGAAATGTTTCCGGTATTGTAAACTGTTGAATTATGAAACAAGTTTTGGGTTAAGGCCCTTAAGTTTTTCGAAAGGTTTTGTGAATCAGGACTTGAGGTCTTATGGTTTTGAAATTTTAAAAATTCCCGAAATGATAATCTTATTTTCGAATGCTTCATAGCTTATCTTCTCTTGTGAAAACCTCCCGGGAATATTTGATACTTGATTATTATATCTGATCACGATTATTAATTGCTTGTTACATTTCGTATGATTTGATACTTGCACTAGTAAAACAGTGGAGTTTTACTAACCCCCGAGTAATCGGGGGGTGGATGTCTGTTTTGCGTCCAGGTACACGCAGATTCAGGGGAGCAGTCACAGGATTGGCACAAGAGGATTACGAGCTGCGATACTAATCATGAGTCGAGAGTTATTTTGATTTTTGTTGTGTTGTCAGAGTTGATTTCAGTCTTCCGCTGTATTGTATTTCGACCCCTGTGTGGGTAATGTTATTTAAGTCAGTTTTATCGATTGGGTTGTGTGACCTCATCGGTCTGTGTATTCACGTGTAAGTGACCATATCGGTCTGTATCATTTTATTGTTTGACCCTGGTCGGGCAAGCATTTGGTTGTTTATGGATGTTTAGCCTGGTAGATCCTTGTGGAAAGGGTCTACGGCGTGTAATATTTCCATACGGTTTTGGGGATGTTACAATTATGGTATCGGAGCTTAGGTTTGCGGAAACCTAGGCTGTCGGGTCGTTTCAAGTCATGTTTTGTCGAGTAATGTGTTGTCTTGTCGTTCGAGTCGTCAGGTGACAAGTTGAGTTGTGCGTGGTCACAACGTGTCGGTTATGTTGTCGGACGAGATTAGTATCGTGGGCGACTGTCACCTCCGTGCGACCTGTGGATGTAAGTCTCCTCCTTTATGCGTAATACCTGTGTATCTCGATTTTATCTTAGTGAGTTGATTGCGGTGCATGATTTTCTTTACACAGCATTGTGTGATGTAGTCGTGTTTAATACTTGTGGCACATGGTATGAGTATAGCTGAGCGTATTGTTGTTTTACTTTTGAACCACCGCGTGGGGTGGTATGGTGTGAAGGTTGTAAACCTTGATGGGTTCTGTGAAGGTACCAACGGTAGAGCTTGTGAGAAACTCCGATGAATGATTTTGCTGTGTGTTTAAACTTAATACCACGAGATGCATTTGATTGAATTGGCGACCCTGGTTGCCATTTGAGTATGTGGTTTTAAATTCGACTGTTTTTGGAATGTTGTAATTTTTGTCCGCTATGGGTAAGTTTGTGAATGTTTCCTGAAGGACTTTACAGTTTGAGAATTTTGTAGAAATCGATTTTTGGAAAATATTTTGGTGGTGCGGTCAAGCCATGGTTTATATGGATTTTTTAAAATTTGTTAAATTTTGACAAATGGGCCGTGTATTTTCAAATGACACAATCAGACGGTGTTTGAAAAATTTGTTTTAAAATACTTCGGACATTGTAAAATATTACCGTCATTTTGCTTATGAACTAAAGGATTTTGGAAAATTTCTGTTTTGCAAAATAACTTTGGCTTCCGTAATTTAGAACGTTATGTGTTTATGTATTGAGGTTAAACCGTGCAGTGAGTTGCTATATTATTATTCTCGTCAGAAAATCTGGGTTGTATGCCCAAGTGGCGGGATACGTTGTTAGGTATCGTTCCCCACTTCAATGACCGAGGTATTAAACAAAGTACTTTCAAAATTTCACCCCAGCAAAATCTTTCGAACTCGCGATTTTTTTTTTTTTTATATTATCATTCGAACAAATACCTCGATAAACTTGTTTTTTTTTTTAAAATATTACCGGTGTTGGACCACAATGGTATGCTTAATGTTTTAACCGTGTATGCTGAGGTATAGGTCGTTCATCTTTGTCAATGTGAACGTGTGAATATTGCATTGTGCTGCTGATTTTGGGCTTATGTCGATTATGTGAGGTTTGTTTTATCTTGTTATTCTGATTGGATGTCCGTTCAGTATGCTAAGGGGTCGAGGTCGAGGCCGTGGTCATGGTCGTGGTAGTGGTCGTAATCGGGAGCAGGAGAGGGCGACTCCCTCCTTGCCGAGTACCAATCAGCTCAGTACAGATCATGGATATTCGACTAGCGTTAATGTTGACGTTGGCGCCGCCACCATCCCTCGTCAGGTGGTTAATCAGTTAGTGCAGATGAATCAGGCCGTACGTCGGGATGAGAACCCAAATAGGGATAACGAAACTAGTAAGTGGTTACGAGATGTGATGAAGATGCAGCCGCCCCGTTTTGTGGGTTCGTCTGACTTGTTATAGTTGGGAAAACTGGCTCTTCCAGTTGGACAGAATATTTGATGCTGTAGCTTGTCCGGATGATAGGAGGGTACCCATTGCTCAGTACCTACTCGACAAAGAAGCTGCAGACTGGTGGCACGCTGTAGTGCCTGCAGACCGTACACCTACATGGGCTGAGTTTAAGACCGCCATGGAGGCAGAGTATTGCCGTTGCCTGTTCGTGAACGCAGAATCGTTGAATTTTTCTCGGCTACGCCTGTGATGTGTCAATATCCCAGGCGATAGTCGATTATAATCGACAGTTGGCTTATGTTCGTGATCAAGTGAGAAGTGAAGCGGACAAGGTCCGATACTTCAATATGCGCATGAAACCCCATATCCGTGAGAGTATGGCTCGGCTCATGTGTACCACCCTGAAGGAATATCAGGACCGAGCTTTAGCCATTGAGATGGCCGTTTCTATGACGGAATCTGGTTCAGAGAGTAAGAGACAGAAGACCTCGAGGAATTTTTCAAGAGGCCGAGGAGTGAGATCCGTGAGCCTGTTGCTTTGCGCTTCCTTTCGGGAGCACTCCCGTTCGGTTGACAGCCTAAGAACCTTACCCCGCAGGCGAGTAAGACGATCGGTGTGAAGACTCGCTTTAATCGCAATCGTGTAGGCCATGCAAGATGTAATTGTCGTTCGCCACCGGTTAATTGTTTTAAGTGCGGCCAACTGGGGCACCAAGCGGTGCATTGTGAGTCCGCTGCCGGGATGTTCTGGAATCGGGTTTTCGTTCTTACTCGGGGAGGGCCCGGTGGTGTCCAGTGATGTAGTTGTGTATCGTACTTTGTGCTGTAATTCGTGTAGAGATTGATATTTGTTGCGTGAACTTTCTGGTTTTGTTTCTATTCTATCATGATGTTTTATTTTAAGTTTCGGACGAAACTTAATTTTAATAGGATAGAATGTAATATCCGATATTCTCGTTTTCCGTTATCTTGAATTGTTTGTGTTTTGACGCTGACATTTTCTTGTTGATGAGAATCGGAATGAATTCTAACGTAATACTCTATTTGATTCAGTCGAATAGCCATTTAAGTCGGGTACGACTTGTTGTCGCGTACGTTTCTTTGATTAAATGTGTGCATATGATGTGGTATGTGATGCGTCGTTAATTTATTGTTATTGTTTTGCATAATTGCAGTTGGATTTGTTATGGTCGTCGTGGGGATTGTCTCCTCGCTGTATATTCTTTCGCATTGCTTGTAACGCTTCGCCAATGGGCGAAAGTTATGCGTTCTTGTTTATCTCGTTGAGGTTTCTGTTGGGATATTGCTTCTCCTACTTATTTTAAGTTTCGGACGAAACTTCTTTTAAGGAGGGTAGAATGTAATATCCGCAATTTCGGATTTCCGGTAATTTTCATTTTTCGGCGGAGGTCCGTTTCGAAAACTCGCTTTTGACCGTTTTGTCATTCGGAGAATATTTAATTCTGCACTTTTTGTCATCCGAGTTCGTTTCGGTGCTGCTTTGTTGAGTTTCGTGCTTTTTAGCGACTTTTCCGCGCTTGAGTTCGGTTCTTGCGAATCTCGTTCGAAACTGTCGTTTGGGGTTTTTCGTAAGTTCATTTAACGTTGTTATACGTGTTGTGAGCTTCGGTTTGATTATTCGTTGTCGTATGGTGATTTTCGGGCATTTGGGCCATTTTCGTAATTTCCCAAAGTTTGGGGTAATTACCTTCCGTTGTCGAATTTCGAGCCTTCGGGTGGTCGGAATCGTGTGTTCTACTAGCTCTTATATTCGTCTTTGTGAGTACTTCGTAACCGTATCTTCGGTTCGTATTCAAGTTCGGGTTTCGGTGTCGTTTTGTTGAGTTCAGGATTACTAAACGACTTTTCTAAGTATGAGTTCGGCTTTGTAAAAATCACCATAAATTCTTGGAAACTCCAAAAATTCTGAATCTTTGCAATATTATAAGGCATCAAGTTAGCTTTCCAATGGTTCAAACGGTGAGTCAATCGGAGTCTGGACGAAGGAGTTATGGTCGAAATAGCTAAGACTGCACGATGTGCCTTTTGGTGTTGGAATGGATCGCACTGTGTGCCGCGGCACACTTCAGCTGTGCCGCGGCACTAAGCCAGTGCTGGGAAGTTTTTTTGGCCGTGGGCCGCGGCACACTTGTCTGTGCCGCGCACAAAGTGCGAATCACCTATTTAATGGCACTGACCGAGTTATCCGCCATTTCTCATTTTTTCCTTCGTTCCTTCGCGATTCTTCAAAGATAAATGGATGGATTTGAGTAAGAGAATCATAGAACAACACGTTTTGGAAGTTTGATTCATGGATTAACATCATATTCCACCCGGATCGAAGGTAAGAACACCTAAACTCTTGGTTTTGGGAATTTTTGAGGTTTCTTGATGTTTTGGCCGATTTGATTCGCTTTTAGTTTAGATTATTGTTAGAACATGGTTGTATACTCGAAATCATTCATTACCCCTGAAGTTTTGTGAAACGAATTTGAGTATTACCTTGAATAATCGATTGAATTGGACTATGCCCTCAAGGTGTCCGATAAAATGCTTCAATGAGTAGAACTTGGGAAGTTCCATACGTTTTCGTAGAATTGTGATTGAATTGACATCGTTGTGACTTAGGAGCGAATTCTTGTGAAGAACTCGAGTCGGAACCCTTCCGCTCGCTTCTTCCTTGGGGTTCGAGCTTCCCGGTCGAACCGTGTTCTTCGGAGCGTTCGGTATCGGTTATTAAGGCAAGTATCTTACTATACGACTTGTATCTTGCGACTAGTAATTACGTATGAGATGTATAATGACTTTGCTTGCCTTCGTAAATATGTTCCGTTTGAGTTGGTTGTGTTTTCCGCAATTTGAAGGCTTTGTGATAATAGTGTTATATCAGTATACGTGTTAGGCGTTGTGCCATTTGTGCAGGAATGCGACGTACATATGGGATGGTTGTACACTTGGTTGTACAATGTATTGTGTACCGGATGTGTGTTATGTTGGTTAAATGTCGTTGATTTATGATAGTTGTTGCGAGTGTCGAGGTTGTGTTATTTGCGTGCAATGTACGATTTTGTAGTGATCAAGGTGATTGATTAATTGTGCTCGTTGTTGTATGTAAGGTGAATGTGAATATGTGTGTGGCCGCTAAGTTCACTCGTGTTGGTTCGACGGGACCTACGAGGATTCGTGGCAGTGGACTACGGGATCAGAACTTAGTGAGGTACTGAGGTCCAATCGTGCTGGTCTGACGAGGCCTACGATAACGCATGGCAGTGGACCATGAGTTTCGGACACAGTGCGTCCAACCGGGTGAGCTCGACGGGGCTTACGGTGGCACGTGGCAGTGAACTACGGTGTTAGGACTGTGTGTGTGATTGTTGTGATTGATATAGTCCGTGCGGGTTGTTATGCCTACGGAGACACGTGACAGTGGATCACGGTGTCGGAATTGGTTATGTTTGGTTAATAGTCCGTGTGGGTTGTTGAACCTACGGAGACACGTGACAGTGGATCACGGTGTCGGAATTGATTATGTTTGTTTAATTGTGCGTGATGTAGTCCGTGCGGGTTGTTGAACCTACGGAGACACGTGACAGTGGATCACGGTGTCATGAGCATGATACTTTTCAAATCAAAGTTTTTACAAGAAAAGTTTTTAGAAAGAATGTTGGGCCGAGCCCCACGAGATTTATGGAAATGTTTCCGGTATTGTAAACTGTTGAATTATGAAACAAGTTTTGGGTTAAGGCCCTTAAGTTTTTCGAAAGGTTTTGTGAATCAGGACTTGAGGTCTTATGGTTTTGAAATTTTAAAAATTCCCGAAATGATAATCTTATTTTCGAATGCTTCATAGCTTATCTTCTCTTGTGAAAACCTCCCGGGAATATTTGATACTTGATTATTATACTTGATCACGATTATTAATTGCTTGTTACATTTCGTATGATTTGATACTTGCACTAGTAAAACAGTGGAGTTTTACTAACCCCCGAGTAATCGGGGGGTGTATGTCTGTTTTGCGTCGGTACATGCGTATCGGGGAGCAACACAGGATTGGCACAAGAGGATGACGAGTGCGATACTAATCATGAGTCGATAGTTATTTTGATTTTTGTTGTGTTGTCGAGTTGATTTCATCTTCCGCAGTATTGTATTTCGACCCCTGTGTGGGTAATGTTATTTAAGTCGGTTTTATCGATTGGGTTGTGTGACCTCATCGGTGCCGTATTCACGTGTAAGTGACCATATCGGTCTGTATCATTTTATTGTTTGACCCTGGTCGGGCAAGCATTTGGTTGTTTATGGATGTTTAGCCTGGTAGATCCTTGTGGAAAGGGTCTACGGCGTGTAATATTCCCATACGGTTTTGGGGATGTTACAAAAAGATCCATTTATGGACTTAAGCAAGCATCTAGATCTTGGAACACTCGTTTTGACGAAGTTGTCCAGTCATATGGATTCGTCTAATGTTCGAGTGAGAGTTATGTGTATAAGAAATGCGATGGAAACGTGTTGGTGTTTCTTATACTGTATGTAGACGATATCCTTCTGATTGGAAACAACGTGAAGGAATTATCGGACGTACGGGCATGGCTATCTGAGCAGTTCGGTATGAAGGATCTAGGAGAAGCAGGACACATCCTTGGAATCAGGATCTTTCGTGATCGGAATAAAATGATGTTGTGCTTATCCCAGGCATCCTATATCAATACAGTACTAAAGCGGTTTAGCATGGAGAATTCCAAGAAAAGGTTTTCTACCTTACAGACATGGAATTCAACTATCTAAGGATATGTGTCCCAAGACACAAAAGGAGATAGATGACATGAAGATGGTCTCTTATGCATCTGCTGTGGGAAGCCTCATGTATGTTATGCTTTGCACTAGACCAGATATCTGTCATGCCGTAGGTAGGGCTGCTAGATATCAGTCAAACCCAGGACCAAGACACTGGATTGCTGTCAAGCACATACTCAAGTACCTGAGAAGAACTAGGGAGTACATGCTTGTATATCAATCAGACGACCCGTGACCAGTGGGTTACACTGACTCAGATTTTTCATCGGACAAAGAAAAGTCCAAGTCTACTTTTGGGTTATGTGTTTAGCCTGGGATTTAGACGTGATTCCCGATTTGCCAAAGGGTATTACACTTTATTGTGACAATACTGGTGCAATCGCAAATTCTAGGGAACCACGAGCCCACAAGGCAAGTAAACATATCAACCGCCAGTACCACATCATACGACACTTCGTAAAGGAACTAGACGTAGTTGTAGCCAGGGTTACCTCAGAAGATAATCTTGCTTATCCTTTCATGAAAGGGCTACCTTCAAATTTTTTTGAAAGGCATGTGGAAGGAATGGGATTACGGTGTATGGCAGCATTGCTTTGAGTATAAGTGGGAGAAATGAGAGACTATGTAATAGAGTAGTATACTTAAAAGCATGATTTGAGTATAAGTGGGAGATTGTTCGGATTGTATACTGAAAGCATACTTTATGCTTGTATTACCTAATTTCCCTGTAACTACCTATGAGAATATTAAATACATTTAATCACATGTTTTGCATATTTATTCACGTTATAGTTATGCAAATGAAATATCTAATTATTTTATATTGAAGATGATGTGGTGTGTTGGTGTCACACGGAAGATTACATTATCGGTGCCTTATAAAATAATATAATAGTTCACAACCTATATAATTATTAGACAAATTATATAAAAGGTTGTAGTGTATGCTTGAGATTAGTTGGTCTTGACTATTAGCATACATTAGCGTATTTGCATACGTTTAACTGGATAGAGGTGAGATAATGTCTTCTGTGCTGACTGTAAGAAGAACGTAAATCTCGGATAATTATTATTTCTTAATTCTAAGTACATAATATTAAATTATGTATTTATAATACTTATTGCTTTGATTTACCATGGGTGAGAGTCAAAATGATCGACTCAATAAGCCTCGTATCTTGGGCAATAATATTATTTATACGACAATTATTATTATTACTAAAAATCGTGTCCCGACTCGTGCGGGTTGATGATGTCCCCTTGAGGAGCTCGATAATGATTATTATATTAAACCCTGCAGGTGGATTTAATTCCAATATAATAATAAGGTTCGAGTGGTACTACTCTTGGATAAGATATTAATTAATTAAAGCTGTCAGCAGCTAATAATTAATTAATGGACATTCGATATCTTAAACACGGGAAATAATATATTTAATAAGGAGCCCAATTTCGTAATTTGGGATTTTGGTAGGAATTGCAATATCAACCTTTTAGTGGACTAAGTTGATATTAATAGATTCATTATATTAAAAAGAGTCCTAATAAGGTAAGATGAATTTATTGGGAGTCCTTCCATAATCCTCCTTAAGATCCTTAGTAGTAGTCCAAGAGCCTATATGTAGGACTTATGGGGCGGAGGCCGATTTGCTACAAGTCTTGTGAGGTTATGTGATCAATTTTTCCTATCGTGTTTAATTGTAGATCTAGAATTGTGTCTTTGATCCTACAATTTAGATAACACATTAATTTGCTAAGAGTGTTCATAAAATACTAGAAAGCAAAGAAAAATTATGTGTCCACATACAAGAGAATTTCGGCCGATCCCATTAGTGTCCAAGAAATATCCGGTAGCTCGTTGCCCACACAACGTCCGGGTGAAGGCGGATCATACTCTAGAAGGTCTAAAGGTAGAAATACAAGGTGATCAACACAAAAATAACCACTACTCTTCAAAGGTAATATCCTATGATCTTTAGATCTAGGTTAGGATATTTTAATAACCAACATATTTATTTAATAAATAATAAATAATATTTAAATTGCTTATTAGTCTTAGTAATTAATTAATTAGCATGCCTAAATAGATCTTATGCTCGTGGATGCGTAAAATGCGATTATCAAAATTTACCCAACTTCGCTTCCGCTGCGTTTGTACTTCCAACACTATATTCGCGAAAAAGAGGATAAAAGGGTTGGGTGAGCAGGTTGTTGGGCTCCGATCCGAGAAAAGCCAACTGCGGAATGAAATAAGGGAAGTCAAGTCCCTTCGTGAACAAGCCGGACGGGACATTGCCGATTTGAAGGCCAAGCTATTTGCTCGGGATCAGGACGTCCGGCGTGTTGCTACCGACTACGCCGCTCTTGAAAAGTAGGTAAAAATGTTAGAAGATCGGATGACCGACATGTGTCTCGAAGCGGAAGTCAGAATCCGAGGCATGTTAGTTGAGGAGTATGAGAGTTGTCCCACGGGAACATGGGATGTCTCGAGATACAAGGTTGAATATGAAGAGTTCAAGCAAATGCAGGCCGAGGATGCTGAGCAGGCGGGTCAGGATGGAGACTTCGTCCCTCCCCCTGAAGATTGATCTTTATGCCATTATTATTTGTTGTTTGTTGTTCTTATTTCTCAATGTGGTTTTATTTTTCATGTACTTTTTATCTTCTCATAGCTCAAGTCTAAGTCTGTTTGTAAGGCTTTAGACTTTGACTGATATCTATGGTTGAAGCTTTTTATCTTCTTCCGATTGTCTTGGTTGTCTTATACTTCATGTATGATGAGTTATCAGCGGGTTGGGCCGCGTATTTGTTGGGTTTTAAACTTGTATAAACATCTTCCGCGTATTTGATGGGCTGTGCTCCGTAGAGCTGCCTACATACCCTATTTCGGGGATCAAGCCCAGATGTAGTTCTGAGAAGGACCTGCGTAGAAGTGTTAGACATAATATGGATGTAGGGCCGGTCTCGTAAGACCGAAAATATTTTGAAATCATGAAAAGGTTTTAAGCGTGATACTATTTCAGATGGTTGGCATTCCAACTATTGCTTATGTCTCGTCCGTCTGGTGTTTGTAGCTTGTAAGCTCCACCTCCGACCACCTTGGTGATCAAGTACGGTCCTTCCTAGGTTGGGGCCAACTTGCCGGACCTAGCTTCCTTCGTATTCTGAAAAACTCGTCTGAGCACCCAGTCTCCTGGTTTAAACATACGAGTGCGCACATTTTTGTTGTAATATTTGGCGACACTTTGTTGGTAGGCTGCCATTATGATTCTTGCATTATTTCTCTTTTCATCAAGTGTGTCGAGTTCGTGGCACATATCCCTCCAATTTTGATCGTCTGTTGTGAGTTCGTGCCTTGCAGTAGGTAATCCGCTTTCTATCGTAATGACGGCTTCCATCCCGTAAGCCAGGGAGAATGTGGTTTCTCCCGTCAATGTCCTGGCTATAGTTCGATATGACCAAAGGACTCCGGGAAGTTCATATGCCCATTTTTCCTTGGCCTTTTCTAGTCTCTTCTTTAAAGTGTTGATGATCGTATTGTTAGATGACTCTGCCTGTCCATTGGCTTGCGGATACCTTGGAGTTGAGAAGCTTAATTTGATGTTCCAGAATTGGCGAAAGTCCTGGAATGCAGTGCTTATAAATTTCGAGCCATTGTCTGTCATGATTTCTTTAGGTACTCCGTATCGACATATTACGTTCTTCCATATGAAGCCTTTCACTTCCCTATCTCCGACTTGATGGAATGACTATGCTTCAATCCATTTGCTGAAGTAGTCAGTTACCGCCAGCATATACACCTTTTGTCCAGGTGCGATAGGTAACTTGCCTACTATATCCATTCCCCATTTCATGAATGACCATGGTGACGTGATCGGGGTCATTTTCTCTGGATGAAAATGAGACACCTGATCAAAGCATTGGCAATTGTCACATTTTCTCGTGTAATCTGTCGAGTTTGTCCTCATTGTACTTGTCAGAGCTTTGTGAGCCAAACTTCTTCCGCCTGAATGGTTTCCACATTCCCCCTCGTGTAGCTCCGCCAGGACGTATTTTTCTTCTGCGGGGTTAATACATCTCAAGTATGGACCAGAATAAGAACGTTTGTAAAGTTTACCTCGGATGATGGAGAATCGGGCTGATTGAGCTTTGACTCGGCATGCTTCGTTCCTATCATCAAAGAGTATATCTTGCTCTAGATCTTCCATCAGTGGGGTCATCCAGGTCCGATTACTTGATATGTCTGAAACTTGTTCTTCTGCATCTTTCCAAAATGCCGGCCATTGCACGTAGACGATAGGGATTGTTTTTGGATTCGTCGTATGGGTTGATGACCCCAAGTTAGCTAGTGCATCCGCATGGCTGTTCTCTCCTCTCGGTATTTGGATGATGGAGAACTCCTCAAAATGTGCCTGTAGCTCTTTGGTTTTCTGGAGGTAGGTGATTATCTTGTTGTCTCGAGCTTGGTAGTTACCTTGCATATGGTTGACTACTAGTTGGGAGTCACTGTTGACATTGATCCGTTTCACCCCTATCTCTTTAGCTAAGGTAAGTCCGGCTATCATGGCCTCGTATTCTGCCTCGTTGTTGGTTGCTTTGAAGCCACATCTGACTGCCCGTTAATCATATCTCCATGTGGTGAAATCAGGACAAGTCCGAGTCCACTTCCTTTCGAGTTGCTTGACCCATCCACACTTAGCTTCCAGGTTCCAGTTGCCTCTCCTTCAGTCATGCAGCACAATTCCTTTTCGGCCTGCACTTGGAGGTTAGGCGTATAATCTACAAGGAAGTCAGCCAATACCTGAGATTTTAGCGAGGTTCGTGGTCTGTAAGTGATGTCATATTCGCTCAACTCCACTGACCATTTGGCTAGTCTTCCAGACAGCTCTAGTATGTGCAGTATGGTTTTCAGCGGAAAGGTGGTAAGCACCGCTATTGGGTGGCACTGGAAGTATGGCCTTAACTTTCTTGCGGCGTGAACGAGTGCCAATGCTAGTTTTTCTAGCTGACCGTACCTGGTTTCTGCATCTAAAAGAGACTTACTTACATAATAAATAGGATTTTGTTTACCATGGTCCTCTCGGAATAGGACTGCACTGACGGCTGTCTCAGCGACGGCTAAGTAGACAAACAATACTTCGCTGTCCTTTGGCTTGGCCAACAACGGGGGGCTAGTCAGGTACTGTTTGAGTTGTTGCAGAGATTCCTCGCACTCATTTGTCCATTCAAATGCTTTTGAGCTCCTCAGTGTGTTGAAGAATGGTTGGCACCGTTCTGAGGACTTTGAGATGAACCAAATGAGGGCGGCTATCCGACCAATCAGCTTTTGTACATCTTTGACGCAAGTTGGAGATGTGATCCTCTGGATTGATTTAATTTGAGCTGGGTTGGCTTCGATTCCTCATTGTGTCAACAAGTATCCAAGGAATTTTCCTGCAGTTACACCAAAAAAGCATTTAGAGGGGTTTAACTTCATGTTATATTCTTTAAGTACCTCAAAATATTGTCTGAGGTGGTTGATATTGTCTTCAGCATGCAGTGACTTGACGACCATGTCGTCAATGTAGACTTCCATTGTTTCTCCAATAAAGTTGTTGAACATTCTATTTACTAGGCGTTGGTAAGTTGCCCCTGCATTCTTAAGCCCAAAGGGCATCACTTTGTGACAGAAAATGCCCAAGTTGGTCATGAAGGCGGTCTTCTCTTGATCGTCTGGATGCATCAGGATCTGGTTGTAGCCAGAGTAGGCGCCCATGAAGCTGAGAAGTTCATGTCCGGAAGTTGCGTCTACTAGCATATCTATGTGAGGCAATGGGAATGAGTCCTTGGGGCACGCCTTGTTTAAGGCGGTGAAGTCTATGCAGACCCGCCATTTTCCGTTCTTCTTTTTTACCACCACCACGTTTGCTAGCCATTCTGGGTAGTGGACCTCACGGATCAGACCGCTATCAAGAAGTTTTTGTACTTCTTCATTGATCACTTTATTTCTTTCGGGAGTGAACTTCCTCCCTGTTTGTCTTCTGGGAGGGTAATATAGGTCGACCTGCAACTTGTGAACAATAATATTTGGATTAATTCCAGTCATGTCTGTATGAGACCAAGTGAAGCAATCGTAATGGTCAGTGAGAAATTGAATAAGCTTCTCTCTGAGGTCGGGGTCTAGTTGCACCCCGATCCAAACTTTGTGGTCTGGAAACTCCGTATTAATGGGGACTTCATCTAGCTCCACCATGTCAGGTTCGTCCACGTGGACCGGCGGGCTTGGTCGAGGGTTATACGATCCCTCCTCCTGTAATTTCTATAAAGAAGCTTGCTTGACTTTCATCATCGTCTGGTAGCAGGCCCTCGAATCCTTCTGGTCTCCCCTTCTGGCCCTCATATTATGTCTAACACTTCTACACAGGTCCTTCTCAGAAGTACATCCAGGCTTGATCCCCGAAATAGGGTATGTAGGCAGCTCTACGGAGCAGAACCCATCAAAGCAACGCCCCTCAAAATAGACGGAAGATGTTTATACAAGCTGAAAACCCAACAAATATGTGGCCCAACTCGCCGATAACTCATCATACATGAAGTATAAGACAACCAAGACAATCGGAAGAAGATAAAAAGCTTCAATCATTGATATCAGTCAAAGTCTAAAGACTTATAAACAGACTTAGACTTGAGCTATGAGAAGATAAAAACTACATGAAAAATAAAACCACAATCAGAAATAACAACAACAAACAACAAATAATAATGGCATAAAGATCAATCTTCTGGAGGAGGGACGGAGTCGCCATCCTGACCCGCCTGCTCAGCATCCTCGGCCTGCATTTGCTTGAACTCTTCATATTCATCTTTGTATCTCGAGACATCCCATGTTCCCGCGGGACAACTCTCATACTCCTCAACTAACATGCCTCGGATTCTAACTACCGCTTCGAGACACATGTCGGCCATCCGATCTTCTAACATTTTTACCTTTTTTTTCAAGAGCGGCGTAGTCGGTAGTAGCACGCCGGACGTCATGATCCCGAGCAAACGGCTTGGCCTTCAAATCGGCAATGTCCCGTACAACTTGTTCATGAAGGGACTTGACTTCCCTTACTTCATTCCGCAGTTGCTTTTTCTCGGATCGGAGCCCAACAACCTGCTCACCCAACTCTTTTATCCTCTTTTTCGCAAAAATACTCTTCTGAAGAACCTACAATATACGAAGACCAAGTCAAGACATTAGTTGCACGATAGTTTTTTGGTAAAGTTGTGGTAACTAATAGACACACTTACCATGAAGACACTGTTAGGGTTGTATACTGCAAAGCATACTTTATGCTTGTATTACCTTATTTCCCTGTAACTACCTATGAGAATATTAATTACATTTAATCACATGTTTGGCATATTTATTCACGTTATGATTATGCAAATGAAATATCTAATTATTTTATATTGTAGATAATGTGGTGTGTTGGTGTCACACGGAAGATCACATTATCTGTACCTTATAAAATAATATAATAGTTCACAACCTATATAATTATTAGACAAATTATATAAAAGGTTGTAGTGTATGCTTGAGATTATTTGGTCTTGACTATTAGCATACATTAGCGTATTTTCATACGTTGAACTGGATCGAGGTGAGATAGTGTCTTCGGTACTGACTGTAAGAAGAGCGTAAATCTCGGATAATTATTATTTCTTAATTCTAAGTATATAATATTTAATTGTGTATTTATAATACTTATTGCTTTGATTTACCATGGATGAGAGTCAAAATGATCGACTCAATAAGCCTCGTATGTTGGACAATAATATTATTTATATGACAATTATTATTATTACTAGAAATCGTGTCCCGAATCGTGCGGGTTGATGATGTCCCCTTGAGGAGCTCGATAATGATTATTATATTAAACCCTGCATGTGGATTTAATTCCGATATAATAATAAGGTTCGAGTGGTACTACTCTTGGATAAGATATTAATTAATTGAAGCTGTCAGTAGCTTATAATTAATTAATGGACATTCGATGTCTTAAACATGAGAAATAATATATTTAATCAGGAGCTCAATTTCGTAATTTGGGATTTTGGTAGGAAGTGCAATATCAACCTTTTAGTGGATTAAGTTGATATTAATAAATTCATTATATTAGGAAGAGTCCTAATATGGTAAGATGAAATTTATTGGGAGTCCTTCAATAATCCTCCTTAAGATCCCTAGTAGTAGTCCAAGAGCCTATAAATAGGACAATAAGGGGGGGCGATTTTGTACTCCATTTGCAAGGTTGTGAGATCAAATTTATCCTCTTGTGTTTAATTGTAGATCTAGACTTGTGTCTTTGATTCTACAATTTAGATAACACATTAATTTGCTAAGAGTGTTCATAAAATACTAGAAAGCAAAGAAAAATTGAGTGACCACATACAAAAGAAATTTCGGCCGATCCATATTGTGTCCAAGCAAGATCCGGTAGCTCGTTGCCCACACAACATCCGGGTTAAGGCGGATCATACTCTAGAAGGTCTAAAGGTAGAAATACAAGGTGATCGGGACGAAAGCAACCAATTCGCTTCAAAGGTAATATCCTATGATCTTTTAGATCTAGATTAGGATATTTCAATTACCAACATATTTAATTAAAAAATAATAAATAATATTTAAATTGCTTATTAGTCTTAGTAATTAATTAATTAGTATAACTAAATAGATCTTATGCTCGTGGATGCGTAAAATGTAATTATCACTTTCCCAAACTTCGCTTCCGCTGCGTTTTTACTGTAATATCCGACTGTAATTTTCATTTTTATCTGTCGTTGTATTATTCGGATAATTTGATTATCGTGGATCGTTGCATTCAGTATTATGTTGAGGTATTATAGATTTGAGCTTCATATCGTTGTTATTTCCTTTCATACTTGATGATTCGATGTTAATTGGAGAGTTGCATTTTTTGAACTTTTTCTGTTGGTGTAGCGTACGCTACGTAGCTTAACTAACGTATGCTAAACTTGTGATTTAACGTACGTAATACGTTGTCTGTTGCGTACGTTAATAAGGAATCTGACATCAGTTGACTTCCGCACGTGAACTTGTTATCCGTTGGCATGCATGTGTATGATGTCTGGGCTGTCCTGTCGGCCAGAGTCAACTTTTATTAGCGTGCGTAACACCCTTTTAATTAGCGTGCGCTAATGGCCTGCGGATTCAAGTCAGTAGCCACTGTAAGCCGATTACGTATGTAACTCATACAGATTAGCGTACGTAATAGCGTTAACGTACGCTAAAATTGTTAAATAGCGTACGTTAAGGCTGTGCAGTCTATTTATAGACTCAACCTGTTTTTCATTTCTCTTCATCCTCAACCCGATTTTCTCTTTGTTTATTCCCTCTCCTATCTCCTAAGACCTATAGTTACCTTCTCCAACTTGGTTTCGAGTCTTCTAACTTGGTTTGGAGCTCATTGATTCGAAGTTAGAAGGCGTTCTTGAGCTTGAAGTGTGTTTCTTTTGGCGTTGAAGGTTGTTTTTCGTTTCTGGAGGTAGATGTGCATTCTTCTCTGTATTGTTTTTCATATGTTGATGTTAGTAATGATGTATACTTCACCTAGAGTTAGATTAATCAAGTAAAACATGGTTATAATTAAACTTTCTCACACTTCTTGATGAATATGCTAAATGAGGGTTTTGAAATGGATATGCTCTTGGTGTTATAATGATAGTAGCCATGTTTATAATCATCATGCTCACCTTGCTGGACGAATTCATCTCAGTAGGACCTTGATTAATCAGTTAGATTCATCAGGGTTAGACTTGATCAATAGAATTATTATCATGAAGCGTTTAAACACCGTGCTTGATATTCATTCACCTTGAGAAGAACTTGGCAATGTTTGAATATAGTAAAATGTTTCCTTATTCAGAAACCTTAGAAATTTTATCATCATTATGGTTCAGATTCACAAGTCCATGAGGATTGATAAGAACACCTTGTTGAATGTTAGGAGATTAGTGTGGTAATTCTAAAACCTAAGCTAGGTGATTTCATAAATGATATTAATGGATCTTCCAGCTTTGTAAAGATGGTTTTGATAACTTCATATGGTATAATATCATCACTAAAATAACCTTCTTATAAGCTTACTATTCAATTTAGATGAGATGATGAACATAGTGGTGCAGATTTTTACCTTTTAACATTGTAATGTTTTTAGAAAGTTTAATCAACATAAGATGTTATGGACAACATAAGCGGTTGTTTAACATGTTCTTGATAAATCCTTGGTTATAAAGAATCATGCGAACATTCGGTAATTGTCTTGTGAACCGATTTTAAGGATGAATTGAGTTAAAAGAATTGTAGGGTGTCGTATCACTAATTTTATATTGTTAAATATACGGATATGTTATTGAGTAAAATGTATTTCGTTTAAGGTTGATTGTTCAAGTAAACGATATTAGTCGAGGATCGTTCGTTTGTTTCGACAAGGGAGGATTTTCTCGTCTCCGTATCGAGGCAAGTTATCTTGCTTGGTTATAATGATGATTAGATTCTTGTGATGTTTATACATTTCATGTGTATGAAATGTTTGTGAAATGTTATATAAGTTTGATATTGTCTTTGACGTTGTTCCATCGTTCATCATGGGATTTGCATTCCCAAGTCCGTCACTTTGAATCGTTGATCTTGATGGTCCTTATTATCACTTCGGTGAGTTTTTCTTGATCCTTAATCGGATATGTATTTCGTTGAAATTCGTTGTCATGTGACATTTCTGGAATCATATCTGCATGCCGATTGGATATTGTGTAAGATTTTTAGCCGGGTACTTATATAGTCATACGTGGATGTTTCCGTATTGGACTGTGCACACGAGACGTAGTTCGTGAGGCTAATTAGGTACATTGTCACACGTATAATCTGGATTCCGTATACGGGGTGGACATGTACACGGACACATTTCCGGATTGGGCGTACTGTGATGTCCATCTTGAGCCATATTGTTAATCGTTCATAGTCCATATATGATTGGATGTGTTCGACGGTTTGCGACTAATTGTTTATACGCCGAGGGGTATGTTCAATAGTCGGGATGTTTCCTTGAGATATATTATATGTGAATTGTATAATGTCGGAAGAATTAATTATCACGTATATATGACACTGTGTTTTGGGCGAAATACTTGTGTTGTATTTTAGGTCGAGGCAAAAGCAAGGCATGGGAAGAGCATGTTGACGGTGAAGGGTTCGACGGATACTAGATCGGGGGGCCCATGTCTTTTTTTTCCGGTTATTGTTCGAACCGTGTAATATCACTTTAATTCCGTTTTATTTATATTATCGTTCGGTTGTATTTTGAAGTATATTCCATCTCCATATGGTTTGTACTTGTTTTTCGGATCCTGTGTATTATAAGGCCGCTGGCCATACTATTAGTGAACTCCTAATCGGAGAAATGATTATTTATTGTGGTTCGGTATCACAAGTAATAATTATTTAATCTGTATTTTGATATCGCCTGGTGGGTCCCAGTGTGGGGTCCACGGCACTGTAATAGTCGCCTTTTGGGGTGTTAGAGAAGATGGTGTCAGAGAGTATGTTGTTTTCTCTTTAAAGAGTCGTTGTAGAATGAACTAGTATCCGAAGACCTTCGTGTCACGTGTGACCTGTGCAAGCGCCTGACCCTATGAGCCAACTACGGTATGTACTTTTCGAGCCATGATTTAATTACTGGCATGATATTGATATCGGAATGGATCTCTTTGTTGATCTTGTTATTTCGAGGATCTATGGCAGGATTTATCTGATTGATAAATCGAGGTGAATGCTGGATTGATTATATAATTAAAATTGCTCGACTTGACATCGATGTAATCTTCTGTGTGACATCCGTGGTGTCGATAATTAATTATGAACCGTTTTCTTGAATATGTGATTCCTTGTTGCTATTAACTTAGCATGAATTTTGAATAGTATCTTGAACTGTACTTATGGTTATCATTATGATTGATTCTTTCAGTATGGAAAGAAATCTGAGAGGTCGTGACAGAGGGGTACGAGTCCGCGGAAGGGGCCGAATCCCGATACCTCGAGCCAACCGACGCGCAAATGTGTATTATAGTTCCGCAGACAGTGGTTCGCCTTCTAGGGACCAATCGCACCACAGTGGGCGTGAGGATGCGCATGTCGATCCTTATGTTGTAATGCAGGACATGATGACTCAGATGACCCAGATGGGTCAGTTAATGGAAGCTATGCAGAGGGCCACTACTGGCCAGCAGCAGGGGCCTCATCCTCCACCTCCTGTTCTCTGCGGACCCGTGAGTCGGATCATCAGCGACATCTATCGCCAGCGACCTCCGACCTTTGAAGGCTCCTCTGAGCCTGCTGACATTGTGCATTGGATCGAGCACTTTGTGAAATTATTCAAGATGGTGGACTGCCCGGAGGAGAATCGCGTCTCCGTAGCAGCTTACTATCTTAGCAAGGGCGCTCACACTTGGTGGCTTTCAGTGAGGCTAGTTGATGGTGCTTATACCTGGGAGGAATTTAAAAACCTCATGCTAGACCGTTACTATCCAGGGCCACTCCGTGAGGCCAAGCTGTCGGAATTGCTAAACTCAGACCCGTCCGAGGATGATGATGTACTATCTATCGCCGAGAAATTTCAGGCACTTCTCCCTTTCACCTCGTCGATTGTTCGAACGGAGGCTGATAAAATCAAATATTTTCTCAAGAGGCTTAAACCCCGAATGAGAATGCAGCTGTTGAATCACCACTGTACGACCCTGCTGAAGTTCATCGAGAAAGCTCTGGAATACAATCTCACCGCGAAGGAGATTTCTAAGAAGCAACCACAGCCCAACAACAAAAGATCTCGGAACTAGAACTAGACTGAGAGTAACTGGGGGATATTCAGGAAGCCCCAGTCATTGCCAAACCCTTCTGATCGACCACCCTTGGCGTCGAAGCCAGCCGGATTACATTCTCGAGCGGTCCCCTCATCTGTTGTGTGCTATAACTGCGGAGATCAGGGACATGTCAGCTCCAAATGCCCGAAGCCGGCCGTCGCATGCCATACTTGTGGGAAGAATGGGCATCGTGCTCGTTTTTGCAGGAATGGACCCGGACGTGAACCAGTAGCGTCTCATGCACCAATTCAGTCTGCTGTCCAGGACCGTGTGCCTCCGTCCGCTTCTTATCAGACTACCGCGGCAAATAGGGGAATGGGTTATGGGAATTAGAGTGGTACACATGGTGCAGGAGATGCGAAACCCAAGATTTACGAGATAAAGAAAGCTGACGATCCCGAGGCCAGCATGATCGCAGGTATACTCGAAATCCACTCTCAGCCGGTGTGTGTTCTTTTTGATACTGGCGCTTCACACTCCCTTTTATATCTACTTCTTGTTTAAGTTGTTTGCCTCTCGACCATGTTATCAATTGTGAGCCTTATGTGATTGGTCTACCCGATGGTAAGAGAATTATTGGGAATCGTGAAGTCCAGGACTGTCCGATTCGCATGAACGACCGTGAGTGGTTGTGAAATCTGATTGTAGTCGATTTACCTAAGGATGATATAATCTTGGGTATCGATTGGATGGATCGTCATGATGCCATACTTAGTGTATGCAAGCGGATGGTAACCGTCACTTCTGATGATGGTTTCGAGTGTATTTTTCAAGGTGATAATCCCAGCCGTTCCGGGAGAGTCATCAGCGCGATGAAGGCAGTGAAACTGCTTAATCAAGGGTGTATTGGTTATTGGTGCTACATAACCAAAACAACAGATCGACCAGTTAAATTGGCCGACATTTCGGTAGTCCGGGACTACCCATACGTATTTCCAGACGAGTTGCCAGGCTTACCTCCACATCGTGAGGTGGACTTTATTATAGAGTTAGAGCCACGTACGTCCCCGCTTTCAAAAGCAACGTATCGTATGGCTCCGACTGAGATGCAGGAGTTGAAGAATCAGCTTGAGGAGTTGTCTGAAAAGGGCTATATTCGACCTAGTGCGTCCCCTTGGGGAGCACCAGTATTATTTGTACGAAAGAAAGACGGATCGCTGCGATTATGTATTGATTACCGTGAGCTGAACAGGGTAACCATCAAAAACAAATATCCTTTGCCTCGTATTGATGATTTATTGGACCAACTTCAGGGAGCTGCTGTGTTTTCTAAGATCGACTTGAGGTCCGCTTATCATCACTAGAGGATTCGAGAGTCCGACATTTGGAAGACGGCCTTCCGTACTCGCTATGGACATTATGAGTTCGTGGTGATGCCATTTAGATTAACAAATGCACCAGATGTATTTATGGAGTTGATTAATCGGGTTTTTATTAACTATCTAGACCACTTTGTAGTCGTTTTTATTGACGACATTCTGATTTACTCTCGTGACCACGAAGAGCATGAACGTTATCTCCACCAAGTTCTCGATGCGTTGAGGCGGGAACAGCTTTATGGGAAGTTTTCTAAATGTGAATTCTGGATGCCTGAGGTTATCTTTCTTGGGCATGTGATATCAACCGAAGGAGTGAGAGTGGACCCACAAAAGACAGAAGCCATTCGAGATTGGCTACCTCCGAAGAACGTGAAGGAAGTTCGTAGTTTCCTCGGCCTAGCGGGTTACTACCGACGGTTCGTGGAAGGATTTTCCAAAATTACGCAACCGATGACTAACCTACCGAGGAAGCATAATAAGTACTTGTGGTTAGAGTCATGTCAGCAAAGTTTTGATGATCTCAAGAGTCGACTGATTTCAGCACCTGTTTTGGTTCTACCAAAGGGAACAGAAGGATTCATGGTGTATAGTGACGCGTCGAGACAGGGCCTTGGATGTGTACTAATGCAAGAAGGAAAAGTGATTGCCTATGCATCGAGGCAATTGCGACCCTATGAAGTTAACTATCCAACCCATGACTTGGAGCTAGCAGCTGTGGTGTTTGCTTTAAAAATCTGGCGTCACTATCTTTATGGAGTTACCTATCAGATCTTTACGGATCACAAGAGCCTGAAGTACATTTTTACTCGGAAGGAGTTGAACATGAGGCAGAGAAGGTGGCTAGAATTAATCAAAGATTATGATATCGAGATCCTTTATCATCCGGGCAAGGCAAATGTGGTTGCCGGTGCCTTGAGCCGTAAGACAGTGTAGGAGCAGATGCTTAGTCGCTTAACAACTCAGAGGGAATTGCAGTTAGATCTTATGAGACCAGAGATTGAAGTTTGGTTACAGCGTGTTCAGGGACAACTTTGCACACTTGAGATTTATTCATCTCTTGATGATGTAATCAGGTTGAAGCAGGTTACGGACCCATTCTTATCTCGAGTTCGGGACGAAGTAACTCATGGGAAAGCCCCTGGATTTGTGATCCACGAGGCCGGATTGATACGCTTCAGGAACTGAGCGTGTGTACCCGCAGACGAAGAGTTGAGGAACTCTATCATGAGAGAAGCCCATGCTACCCCATACTCAATCCACCAGGGGTCCAGTAAGATGTATAAGGATTTGAAACAACATTATTGGTGGGGAAATATGAAGCGTGAGGTCGCCAAATTCGTTTCGAGATGTTTAACCTGTCAGCAGGTTAAGATTGAGCACCAACGACCCGCAGGAATGCCGAAACCGCTCCCGATTCCCGAGTGGAAGTGGGAGGACATATCGATGGATTTTATCACTAGCTTGCCGACGAGTCATTGAGGAATGAATACGATTTGGGTGATTGTGGATCGACTGACCAAATCAGCCACTTCTTGGAGATTAAGGACATGTGGGGTCCTGAGAGATTGGCCCAGCTATTTATTAAGGAAATTGTGAGGTTACATAGTACCCCCAAGAGTATTGTATTGGATCGTGATGGGAGATTCGTGTCGCACTTTTGGAAGTCAGTGCATCGTGCGATGGGCACACAGTTGAATTTCAGTACGGCTTTTCATCCGCAGACCGATGGTCAGTCTGAGAGAACCATCCAAACTCTAGAGACTATGTTGAGAGCATGTGATCTTGATTGGAAGGA
Source organism: Orobanche coerulescens (assembly GCA_033398695.1). NCBI lineage: Eukaryota > Viridiplantae > Streptophyta > Magnoliopsida > Lamiales > Orobanchaceae > Orobanche > Orobanche coerulescens. Next base: position 35,570,347 of record CM065816.1, on the reverse strand, counting down.
CGATTGGGAAACCCAGCTACCTTTGGTGGAATTCACTTATAATAGTAGTTGGCACGCTTCGATTCAGATGGCACCGTATGAGGCATTGTATGGCCGTCATTGTAGGTCCCCTTTGTGTTGGGACGATCTGTCAGAATCTTTGGGTACGGAACCCGATATGTTATTAGCAGCCCGTGAGAAGATTTCCCTGATTAGGAGTCGTTTGTTAACCGCTCAAAGTCGATAGAAATCCTACGCAGACCACCGTCGACGACCGCTTGAGTTCGAGGTTGGTGACCATGTTTGATGAAAGTGTCTCCTACCAGAGGTGTTTTTCGTTTTGGGAAGAAGGGCAAGCTGAGCCCGAGGTACATTGGACCATTTGAGGTTTTGGAGCGTGTAGGAGATCTGGCCTATTGACTTGCTTTGCCACCGGTTTTAAGTCGAATTCACAACATGTTTCATGTCTCCCATTTGAGGATACGTTGTTGATCCGAGTCATATACTTCAGTTCGATGAGATCGAATTAGCGGAGGATCATTCGTACGAGGAGCGTCCCGTACAGATACTCGAGAGGAGGATCAAACAGTTGAGAAACAAGACGATTCCCCTGCTGAAGGTGCAGTGGTCACGACACGGAGTCGAGGAGGCTACGTGGGAAACTGAAGATCGTATGCGAGCGAGATACCCCGAGTTATTTACCCCTTAGTTTCGAGGACGAAACTCCTTTTAAGGGGGGGAGTATGTAATATCCGACTGTAATTTTTCATTTTTATCTATCGTTGTATTATTCGGATAATTTGATTACCGTGGATCGTTGCATTCAGTATTATGTTGAGGTATTATAGATTTGAGCTTCATATCATTGTTATTTCATTTCATACTTGATGATTCAATGTTAATTGGAGAGTTGCATTTTTTGAACTTTTTCTGTTGGTGTAGCGTACGCTACGTAGCTTAACTAACGTACGCTAAACTTCTGATTTAACGTACGTAATATGTTGTCTGTTGCGTACGTTAAGAATGAATCTAACATCAGTTGACTTCCGCACGTGAACTTGTTATCCATTGGCATGCATGTGTATGATGTCTGGGCTTTCGTGTCGGCCAGAGTCAAACTTTTATTAGCGTGCATAACACCCTTTTAATTAGCGTGCGCTAATGGCCTGCGGATTCAAGTCAGTAGCCACTGTAAGCCGATTACGTATGTAACTCATACAGATTAGCGTACGTAATAGCGTTAACGTACGCTAAAATTGTTAAATAGCGTACGTTAAGGCTGTGCAGTCTATTTATAGACCCAACCTGTTTTTCATTTCTCTTCAGACTCAACCCGATTTTCTCTTTGTTTATTCCCTCTCCTATCTCCTAAGACCTATAGTTACCATCTCCAACTTGGTTTCGAGTCTTGTAACTTGGTTTGGAGCTCATTGATTCGAAGTTAGAAGGCGTTCTTGAGCTTGAATTGTGTTTCTTGTGGTGTTGAAGGTTGTTCTTCGTTTCTGGAGGTAGGTGTGAATTCTTCTCTGTATTGTTTTTCATATGTTGATGTTAGTAATGAAGTATACTTCACCTAAAGTTAGATTAATCAAGTAAAACATGGTTATAATTACACTTTTTTACACTTCTTGATGAATATGCTAAATGGGGTTTTTGAAATGGATGTGCTCTTGGTGTTATAATGATAGTAGCCATGTTTATAATCATCATGCTCACCTTGCTGGACGAATTCATCTCATTAGGACCTTGATTAATCAGTTAGCTTCATCAGGGTTAGACTTGATCAATAGAATTATTATCATGAAGCGTTTAAACACCATGCTTGATATTCATTCACCTTGAGAAGAACTTGGCAATGTTTGAATATAGTAAAATGTTTCCTTATTCAGAAACCTTAGAAATTTTATCATCATTATGGTTCAGATTCACAAGTCCATGAGGATTGATAAGAACACCTTGTCGAATGTTAGGAGATTAGTGTGGTAATTCTAAAACCTAAGCTAGGTGATTTCATAAATGATATTAATGGATCTTCCAGCTTTGTAAAGATGGTTTTGATAACTTCATATGGTATAATCTCATCACTAAAATAACCTTCTTATAAACTTACTATTCAATTTAGATGAGATGATGAACATAGTGGTGCAGATTTTTACCTTTTAACATTGTAATGTTTTTAGAAAGTTTAATCAACATAAGATGTTATGGACAACATAAGCGGTTGTTTAACATATTCTTGATAAATCCTTGGTTATAAAGAATCATGCGAACATTCGGTAATTGTCTTGTGAACCGATTTTAAGGATGAATTGAGTTAAAAGAATTGTAGGGTGTCGTATCACTAATTTTATATTGTTAAATATATGGATATGTTATTGAGTAAAATGTATTTATTTTAAGGTTGATTGTTCAAGTAAACGATATTAGTCAAGGATCGTTCGTTTGTTTCGACACGGGAGGATTTTCTCGTCTCCGTATTGAGGCAAGTTATCTTGCTTGGTTATAATGATGATTAGATTCTTGTGATGTTTATACATTTCATGTGTATGAAATGTTTGTGAAATGTTATATAAGTTTGATATTGTCTTTAACGTTGTTCCATCGTTCATCATGGGATTTGCATTCCCAAGTCCGTCACTTTGAATCGTTGATCTTGATGGTCCTTATTATCACTTCGGTGAGTTTTTCTTGATCCTTAATCGGATATGTATTTCGTTGAAATTCGTTGTCATGTGACATTTCTGGAATCATATCTGCGTGCCGATTGGATATTGTGTAGGATTTTTAGCCGGGTACTTATATAGTCATACGTGGATGTTTCCGTATTGGACTGTGCACACGAGACGTAGTTCGTGAGGCTAATTAGGTACATTGTCACATGTATAATCTGGATTCCGTATACGGGGTGGACATGTACACGGACACATTTCCGGATCGGGCGTACTGTGATGTCCATCTTGAGCCATATTGTTAATCGTTCATAGTCCATATATGATTGGATGTGTTCGACGGTTTGCGACTGATTGTTTATATGCCGAGGGGTATGTTCAATAGTCGGGATGTTTCCTTGAGATATATTATATGTGAATTGTATAATGTCGGAAGAATTAATTATCACGTATATATGACACTGTGTTTTGGGCGAAATACTTGTGTTGTATTTTAGGTCGAGGCAAAAGCAAGGCATGGGAAGAGCATGTTGACGGTGAACGGTTCGACGGATACTAGATCGGGGGGCCCATGTCTTTTTTTTTGGTTATTGTTCGAACCGTGTAATATCACTTTAATTCCGTTTTATTTATATTATCGTTCGGTTGTATTTTGAAGTATATTCCATCTCCATATGGTTTGTACTTGTTTTTCGGATCCTGTGTATTATAAGGCCGCTGGCCATACTATTAGTGAACTCCTAATCGGAGAAATGATTATTTATTGTGGTTCGGTATCACAAGTAATAATTATTTAATCTGTATTTTGATATCGCCTGGTGGGTCCCAGTGTGGGGTCCACGGCACTGTAATAGTCGCCTTTTGGGGTGTTACAGAAGATGGTGTCAGAGAGTGTGTTGTTTTCTCTTTAAAGAGTCGTTGTAGAATGAACTAGTATCCGAAGACCTTCGTGTCACGTGTGACCTGTGCAAGCGCCTGACCCTACGAGCCAAATACGGTATGTACTTTTCGAGCCATGATTTAATTACTGGCATGATATTGATATCGGAATGGATCTCTTTGTTGATCTTGTTATTTCGAGGATCTATGGCAGGATTTATCTGATTGATAAATCGAGGTGAATGCTGGATTGATTATATAATTAAAATTGCTCGACTTGACATCGATGTAATCTTCTGTGTGACATCCGTGGTGTCGATAATTAATTATGAACCGTTTTCTTGAATATGTGATTCCTTGTTGCTATTAACTTAGCATGAATTTTGAATAGTATCTTGAACTGTACTTATGGTTATCATTATGATTGATTCTTTCAGTATGGAAAGAAATCTGAGAGGTCGTGGCAGAGGGGTACGAGTCCGCGGAAGGGGCCGAATCCCGATACCTCGAGCCAACCGACGCGCAAATGTGTATCATAGTTCCGCAGACAGTGGTTCGCCTTCTAGGGACCAATCACACCACAGTGGGCGTGAGGATGCGCATGTCGATCCTTACGTTGTAATGCAGGACATGATGACTCAGATGACCCAGATGGGTCAGTTAATGGATGCTATGCAGAGGGCCACTACTGGCCAGCAGCAGGGGCCTCATCCTCCACCTCCTGTTCTCGGCGGACCCGTGAGTCGGATCATCAGCGACATCTATCGCCAGCGACCTTCGACCTTTGAAGGCTCCTCTGAGCCTGCTGACATTGTGCATTGGATCGAGCACTTTGAGAAATTATTCAAGATGGTGGACTGCCCGGAGGAGAATCGCGTCTCCGTAGCAGCTTACTATCTTAGCAAGGGCGCTCACACTTGGTGGCTTTCAGTGAGGCTAGTTGATGGTGCTTATACCTGGGAGGAATTTAAAAACCTCATGCTAGACCGTTACTATCCAGGGCCACTCCGTGAGGCCAAGCTGTCGGAATTGCTAAACTCGAACCCGTCCGAGGATGATGATGTACTATCTATCGCCGAGAAATTTCAGGCACTTCTCCCTTTCACCTCGTTGATTGTTCGAACGGAGGCTGATAAAATCAAATATTTTCTCAAGAGGCTTAAACCCCAAATGAGAATGCAGCTGTTGAATCACCACTGTACGACCCTGCTGAAGTTCATCGAGAAAGCTCTGGAATACAATCTCACCGCGAAGGAGATTTCTAAGAAGCAACCACAGCCCAATAACAAAAGATCTCGGAACTAGAACTAGACTGAGAGTAACTGGGGGATGTTCAGGAAGCCCCAGTCATTGCCAAACCCTTATGATTGACCACCCTTGGCGTCGAAGCCAGCCGGATTACATTCTCGAGCGGTCCCCTCATCTGTTGTGTGCTATAACTGCGGAGATCAGGGACATATCAGCTCCAAATGCCCGAACCCGGCCGTCGCATGCCATACTTGTGGGAAGAATGGGCATCGTGCTCGTTTTTGCAGGAATGGACCCGGACGTGAACCAGTAGCGTCTCATGCACCAATTCAGTCTGCTGTCCAGGACCGTGTGCCTCCGTCCGCTTCTTATCAGGCTACCGCGGAAAACAGGGGAATGGGTCGTGGGAATCAGAGTGGTACACATGGTGCAGGAGCTGCGAAACCCAAGATTTACGAGATGAAGAAAGCTGACGATCCCGAGGCCAGCATGATCGCATGTATACTCGAAATCCACTCTCAGCCGGTGTGTGTTCTTTTTGATACTGGCACTTCACACTCCCTTTTATATTTACTTCTTGTTTAAGTTGTTTGCCTCTCGACCATGTTATCAATTGTGAGCCTTATGTGATTGGTCTACCCGATGGTAAAAGAATTATTGGGAATCGTGAAGTCCAGGACTGTCCGATTCGCATGAACGACCGTGAGTGGTTGTGAAATCTGATTGTAGTCGATTTACCTAAGGATGATATAATCTTGGGTATCGATTGGATGGATCGTCATGATGCCATACTTAGTGTCCGCAAGCGGATGGTAACCATCACTTCTGATGATGGTTTCGAGTGTATTTTTCAAGGTGATAATCCCAGCCGTTCCGGGAGAGTCATCAGCGCGATGAAGGCAGTGAAACTGCTTAATCAAGGGTGTATTGGTTATTGGTGCTACATGACCAAAACAACAGATCGACCAGTTAAATTGGCCGACATTCCGGTAGTCCGGGACTACCCATACGTATTTCCAGACGAGTTGCCAGGCTTACCTCCACATCGTGAGGTGGACTTTATTATTGAGTTAGAGCCAGGTACGTCCCCGCTTTCAAAAGCAACGTATCATATGGCTCCGACTGAGATGCAGGAGTTGAAGAATCAGCTTGAGGAGTTGTCTGAAAAGGGCTATATTCGACCTAGTGCGTCCCCTTGGGGAGCACCAGTATTATTTGTACGAAAGAAAGACGGATCGCTGCGATTATGTATTGATTACCGTGAGCTGAACAGGGTAACCATCAAAAACAAATATCCTTTGCCTCGTATTGATGATTTATTGGACCAACTTCATGGAGCTGCTGTGTTTTCTAAGATTGACTTGAGGTCCGGTTATCATCACTTGAGGATTCGAGAGTCCGACATTTGGAAGACGGCCTTCCGTACTCGCTATGGACATTATGAGTTCGTGGTGATGCCATTTAGATTAACAAATGCACCAGCTGTATTTATGGAGTTGATTAATCGGGTTTTTATTAACTATCTAGACCACTTTGTAGTCGTTTTTATTGACGACATTCTGATTTACTCTCGTGACCACGAAGAGCATGAACGTCATCTCCACCAAGTTCTCGATGCGTTGAGGCGGGAACAGCTTTATGAGAAGTTTTCTAAATGTGAATTCTGGATGCCTGAGGTTATCTTTCTTGGGCATGTGATATCAACCGAAGGAGTGAGAGTGGACCCACAAAAGACAGAAGCCATTCGAGATTGGCTACCTCCGAAGAACGTGAAGGAAGTTCGTAGTTTCCTCGGCCTAGCGGGTTACTACCGACGGTTCGTGGAAGGATTTTCCAAAATTACGCAACCGATGACTAACCTACCGAGGAAGCATAATAAGTACTTGTGGTTAGAGTCATGTCAGCAAAGTTTTGATGATCTCAAGAGTCGACTGATTTCAGCACCTGTTTTGGTTCTACCAAAGGGAACAGAAGGATTCATGGTGTATAGTGATGCGTCGAGACAGGGCCTTGGATGTGTACTAATGCAAGAAGGAAAAGTGATTGCCTATGCATCGAGGCAATTGCGACCCTATGAAGTTAACTATCCGACCCATGACTTGGAGCTAGCAGCTGTGGTGTTTGCTTTAAAAATCTGGCGTCACTATCTTTATGGAGTTACCTATCAGATCTTTACGGATCACAAGAGCCTGAAGTACATTTTTACTCGGAAGGAGTTGAACATGAGGCAGAGAAGGTGGCTAGAATTAATCAAAGATTATGATATCGAGATCCTTTATCATCCGGGCAAGGCAAATGTGGTTGCCGGTGCCTTGAGCCGTAAGACAGTGTAGGAGCAGATGCTTAGTCGCTTAACAGCTCAGAGGGAATTGCAGTTAGATCTAATGAGACCAGAGATTGAAGTTTGGTTACAGCGTGTTCAGGGACAACTTTGCACACTTGAGATTTATTCATCTCTTGATGATGTAATCAGGTTGAAGCAGGTTACGGACCCATTCTTATCTCGAGTTCGGGACGAAGTAACTCATGGGAAAGCCCCTGGATTTGTGATCAACGAGGACGGATTGATACGCTTCAGGAACCGAGCGTGTGTACCCGCAGACGAAGAGTTGAGGAACTCTATCATGAGAGAAGCCCATGCTACCCCATACTCAATCCACCAGGGGTCCAGTAAGATGTATAAGGATTTGAAACAACATTATTGGTGGGGAAATATGAAGCGTGAGGTCGCCAAATTCGTTTCGAGATGTTTAACCTGTCAGCAGGTTAAGATTGAGCACCAACGACCCGCAGGAATGCTGAAACCGCTCCCGATTACCGAGTGGAAGTGGGAGGACATATCGATGGATTTTATCACTAGCTTGCCGACGAGTCATTGAGGAATGAATACGATTTGGGTGATTGTGGATCGACTGACCAAATCAGCCACTTCTTGGAGATTAAGGACATGTGGGGTCCCGAGAGATTGGCCCAGCTATTTATTAAGGAAATTATGGGGTTACATGGTACCCCCAAGAGTATTGTATAGGATCGTGACAGGCGATTCGTGTCGCACTTCTGGAAGGCAGTTCATCGTGCGATGGGCACAGAGTTGAATTTCAGTACGGCTTTTCATCCGCAGACCCATGGTCAGTCTGAGAGAACCATCCAAACTATAGAGGATATGTTGAGAGCATGTGCTCTTGATTGGAGAGAAGATTGGGAAGCCCAGCTACCTTTGGTGTAATTCACTTATAATAATAGTTGGCATGCTTCGATTCAGATGGCACTGTATGAGGCATTGTATGGCCGTAGTTGTAGGTCCCCTTTGTGTTGGGACGAACCGTCAGAATCTTTGGGTACGGAACTCGATATGTTGTTAGAAACCCGTGAGAAGATTGCCCTGATTAGGAGTCGTTTGTTAACGGCTCAAAATCGACAGAAATCCTACGTAGACCACTGTCTACGACCGCTTGAGTTCGAGGTTGGTGACCATGTGTTGATGAAAGTGTCTCCTACCCGATGTGTTTTTCGTTTTGGGAAGAAGGGCAAGCTGAGCCCGAGGTACATTGGAACATTTGAGATTTTGGAGCGTGTAGGAGATCTGGCCTATCGACTTGCTTTGGCACTGGTTTTAAGTCGAATTCACAATATGTTTCATGTCTCCTAGTTGAGGAAATACGTTGTTGATCCGAGTTATATACTTCAGTTCGATTAGATCGAATTAGCGGAGGATCATTCGTACGAGGAGCGTCCCGTACATATACTCGAGAGGAGGATCAAACAGTTGAGAAACAAGACGATTCCCTTGCTGAAGGTGCAGTAGTCACGACACGGAGTTGCGGAGGCTACGTGGGAAACCGAGGATATATAGTATGCGATCGTGATACCCCGAGTTATTTACCCTTTAGTTTCGAGGACGAAACTCCTTTTAAGGGGGGGAGTATGTAATATCCGACTGTAATTTTTCATTTTTATCTGTCGTTGTATTATTCGGATAATTTGATTATCGTGGATCGTTGCATTCAGTATTATGTTTAGGTATTATAGATTTGAGCTTCATATCGTTGTTATTTCATTTCACACTTGATGATTCGATGTTAATTGGAGAGTTGCATTTTTTGAACTTTTTCTGTTGGTGTAGCGTACGCTACGTAGCTTAACTAACGTACTCTAAACTTGTGATTTAACGTATGTAATACGTTGTCTGTTGCGTACGTTAAGAAGGAATATGAGATCAGTTGACTTCCGCACGTGAACTTGTTATCCGTTGGCATGCATGTATGATGTCTGGGCTGTTGTTTCGGCCAGAGTCAACTTTTATTAGCGTGCGTAACACCCTTTTAATTAGCGTGCGCTAACGGCCTGCAGATTCAAGTCAGTAGCCACTGTAAGCCGATTAAGTACGTAACTCATACAGATTAGCGTATGTAATACCGTTAACGTACGCTGAAATTGTTAAATAGCGTACATTAAGGCTGTGCAGTCTATTTATAGACCCAACCTGTTTTTCATTTCTCTTCAGCCTCAACCCGATTTTCTCTTCGTTTATTCCCTCTCCTATCTCCTAAGACCTATAGTTACCTTCTCCAACTTGGTTTCGAGTCTTGTAACTTGGTTTGGAGCACATTGATTCGAAGTTAGAAGGCGTTCTTGAGCTTGAAGTGTGTTTCTTGTGGTGTTGAAGGTTGTTTTTCGTTTCTGGAGGTAGTTGTGCATTCTTCTCTGTATTGTTTTTCATATGTTGATGTTAGTAATGAAGTATACTTCACCTAGAGTTAGATTAATCAAGTAAAACATGGTTATAATTAAACTTTTTCACACTTCTTGATGAATATGCTAAATGATGGTTTTGAAATGGATGTGCTCTTGGTGTTATAATGATAGTAGCCATGTTTATAATCATCATGCTCACCTTGCTGGACGAATTCATCTCAGTAGGACCTTGATTAATCAGTTAGCTTCATCAGGGTTAGACTTGATCAAAAGAATTATTATCATGAAGTGTTTAAACACCATGCTTGATATTCATTTAGCTTGTGAAGAACTTGGCAATGTTTGAAGATAGTAAAATGTTTCCTTATTCAGAAACCTTAGAAATTTTATCATATTATGGTTCAGATTCATAAGTCCATGAGGATTGATAAGAACATCTTGTTGAATGCTAGGAGATTAGTGTGGTAATTTTAAAACCTAAGCTAGGTGATTTCATAAATGATATTAATGGATCTTCGAGCTTTGTAAAGATGGTTTTGATAACTTCATATGGTATAATCTCATCACTAAGATAACCTTCTTATAAGCTTACTATTCAAGTTAGATGAGATGATGAACATAGTGATGCAGATTTTTACCTTTTAACATTGTAATGTTTTTAGAAAGTTTAATCAAGGGAGGATTTTCTCGTCTCCGTATCGAGGCAAGTTATCTTGCTTGGTTATAATTAGACGTGCTGCCGGGCCGAAACCGCCGGTTTCGGGCCTCGAACCGGCGGTCCTCGGTCCCCAAAACAAGGGACCGAGTCCGGACCGTAAACTAGCCCGACCGCCCGTGCCGGGCTAGAAACCCGCCGGTCCAGAGCCGGGCTAAAACCGGTCGGCCGGCCGCCCTTTTTTTTTTTTTTAACTTTTATTATTATTTTTTTATTTTATTCTTGTATATTTATTACTTTTATGAATAGAAAATGATAATTCTTAATGTTTTGATTTTTTTTTTTTAAATATTTAAAAACTCATTAAATTTTTGAAAAATGAATAAGGAAAATTATAACAAATAAGTTTGCATTAAGAATGAGGAAAATTACAAATTAATAAGGACACAATAATTTTGCAAATAAATAAGGACAATAATTTTGCATTAAAAATGAGGAAAAGTACAACAAATAAGTTAAGCACAATTTAAGAAGTTTTCCACTTGAATTCTTGAAATGAAAAAATAATAATAATAAAGGACTTGAGCTCTCTACTCCACATCCGATCGATCCGTCTCGGTGAAGGCTTCATCTTCGCTCTCATTTGCATCGTCCCATTCCGGTTCTTGAGCTCTAAGGTCGGCCCTACACCAATCATCGAGCAACATGGTAGCTTCAATGTTCGCCGGCTTCATCCTTGATCTTCTTTGATCTAGCATAAGTCCTCCGATGCTAAAAGCTTGTTCTACGGACACGGTGGATGCCGGGACGGCAAATAACTCCTTTGCAATGATGGAGAGTATTGGGTACTCCTCTCTTCGACCACCACTTTAACACATCGATCGACGGACCACTATCTTCAACACCAAATACAAAACGAGTTTGCAAGAACATATCTAATTCACTATTACCTTGCCCCATTGGAAGTTCATTGCTTCTATTTTGCATCATTCCATGCATTTGTTGAACTAAAGGATCACTTTCATTCATCTCAAAAGGAAAATCACATGAAGGCATCATAGATGAAGGCATTGTAGAAGAAGGAAACTCACTACCATGTTTTAATCTATATTCTTGAAAAATAGATCTCAAACTCCTATCAAGATCTATCTTGATTTGTGGCACGGAAGGAATATCAAAGAAGACCCCTTCACCATCAATTACAACATCACTCAAGTCCATTTGAGCAAAAGCATCATAATAAATACCAAGCATTTGACAAACACCATCATACTTCCATTTAGGATCTAAGCACTTAGCAAGTAAGAAAACCATAGGAATCTCCCTAAAATACTTGAGCCATTTTTGAACCATAAAATAAATCACACCTTGCATGTTTGGCCTACTAAAACAACTCTTAAAAGACAAGGCAATATACATGTCTAGAATTCGTATCATCATTTGTTGAGCCACGAAATTCGTATCCCGTGCTCTCCATCGTATGAACCATTTCTTCAAATCGGGCATCTTCTTCGGCTTGAATTCGTTCGGCGACTTGTCTAGAAATTTCCTCCGCCAAATCAGCCCTTCTAGGCCTTTGAGTTTGAGGTTGAAAATTTCCTCCTCCACTTCGTTGGCCAAGTTCAATGGCCTTGCCCTTGCCCTTGTTAGTGTTGTTCTTTGAGGTAGACATGGAGATAGTAAATAGAGAGTATAGTAGAGAGAGTAGAGATTGAATTTTTAGAGAGAATTAGAGTGTGATTATTGGTGAATTTTGAGTTAGGAAGATGTAGTATTTATAGTGGGGATGGGTAGGGAAAAGGGGGGATTAATGGGGAAGTTTGGGGGTGGGGAAGGGGCCGCCAACGGCCTTGAAGGACATAGCCGTTGGCAATCGCGCAGCTACCATCCGGATCGCCGCCATTTTTATTCTGAAATAGCCGTTAGGCCCATTGGTCCGGCCCGGCCCGCCGGGCCGATGCAAACCGACGGGCCTTTTAGGACCGGCGGGCCTGAACCGCCGGTCCGCGGTTCTAATTCCCCCGACCCTAGCCCGGCCCTAGCTTTTCGGTCCCGGTCCGGTTCGGGCCCGTTGACCGGCGGTCCCGGGCTAAAACCGTTGACTTAGGGCCAGTTTAGGGCCAAAACCGGCGGGCCAGAAAGCCCAGGTACGTCTAGTTATAATGATGATTAGATTCTTGTGATGTTTATACATTTCATGTGTATTAAATATTTGTGAAATGTTATATAAGTTTGATATTTTCTTTGACGTTGTTCCATCGTTCATCATGGGATTTGCATTCCCAAGTCCGTCACTTTGAATCATTGATCTTGATGGTCCTTATTATCACTTCGGTGAGTTTTTCTTGATCCTTAATCGGATATGTATTTCGTTGAAATTCGTTGTCATGTTGTATCGTGACATTTCTGGAATCATATCTGCGTGCCGATTGGATAATGTGTAGGATTTTTAGCCAGGCACTTATATAGTCATACGTGGATGTTTCCGTATTGGACTGTGCACACGAGACATAGTTCGTGAGGATAATTAAGTACATTGTCACACGTATATTCTGGATTCTGCATACGGGGTGGACATGTACACAGACATATTTCCGGATCGGGCGTACTGTGATGTCCATCTTGAGCCATATTGTTAATCGTTCATAGTCCATGTATGATTGGATGTGTTCGACGGTTTGTGACTGATTGTTTATACGCCAAGGGGTATGTTCAATAGTCGGGATGTTTCCTTGAGATCTATTATATGTGAATTGTATAATGTCGGAAGTATTAATTATCACGTATATCGGACCCTGTGTTTTGGGCGAAATACTTGTGTTGTATTTTAGGTCGAGGCAAAGGCAAGGCACGGGAAGAGCATGTTGACGGCGAAGGGTTCGAGGGATACTAGATCGGGGGGGGCCATGTCTTTTTGTCCGGTTATTGTTCAAACCGTGTAATATCACTTTAATTCCGCTTTATTTATATTATCGTTCGGTTGTATTTTGAAGTATATTCCATCTCCATATGGTTTGTACTTGTTTTTCGGATCCTGTGTATTATAAGGCCGCTGGCCATACTATTAGTGAACTCCTAATCGGAGAAATGACTATTTATTGTGGTTCGGTATCACAAGTAAGACTTATTTAATCTGTATTTTGATATCGCCTGGTGGGTCCCAGTGTGGGGTCCACGGCACTGTAATAGTCCCCTTTTGGGGTGTTACATTTACTTCCAGCAATTGGTATCGGAGCCGGATTTTTAGGCTTTTTGCTATTTTAATTAATTTTGGTGATTAATTGATAGCAATTTAAATATTCATATAATTTGATGTTGGAATATTTTTCTAGATGTGTTCTTGCAGGTGATATGATCCAATTATCATGGTTATGTGAATGGTTTATTTATTTATTTAATTTTATTATTTATGCAATTGTTGGTTTGGTCCGGTTTTGAGGCATGTAATGGTTTTTCCCATGAGAAAATCCGCGGGTAGTTCTAGGTGTTTTATTTTTCGTGTAATCTTGATGTAATTTCGATGTATTTTATTTTGTATAAAATTGTAATCAAATCTGGAAAAGACGGGATCACGAAGAAATAGAGCAGAACCGGGATTGCCGGGATTCTTGGCGGCCAAGCGCCGACAATGAAAGCGGGCCGCTGAGCAAGACACGGCCGTCACGAAAGCGCTGAGCGGCTGTGAGTCGCGGCACTGTTCTGACCGGTTCACGATTCGGTCGGCTGCCCAGCTTTTGGTCCATCCTTTCCGCCGTTCGTTGCGTCCGCTGAAGAGTCGGGATTTAAAATTATTTTTTTATGTAATTAATTTTGCATAAAAGTGAAATTTTAATTTTGGAAATCCACGGCCCGGCCGGGGAGGAGCGACGAGATGCTTGATTCAATGGGAGAGATCGAATCGAAGATTTTCTCGGATTCAACACAAGGAAGAAGACCATGATAATTGGGTAATTTAATTATCCATGCTTTATTTTTGGTTTTTATTGTTTTGATTATGGCATGTATGAATGTATGCGTGATATGTTTTCTGCATGTTAGGACGAGAAATTAAAAACCTTAAGGCTAAAATAACTAAGTGATTAAATTGATTTATTTTTAAAATAAAATCAAATTGGCCTCCATAATTAATTTAAATTATGAAGTAATTAGCATGCGCGTTGACATTAGGGTCTTCCTCCATATCGGGTGTACTAATTATAGGTTTACTAGTTTTAAATTTCAAAATGATAACATAAGGTAAATATTATTTTTTTTATGATAGGACTTCTCAATCTATAGGACTATTATTTAAAAGATAATATTTTAAGGATATTAAATTATGGTGTTCACTTAGGTGTATTAATTAACAAGCTCCCCATCAGAATCTATGTTAATTAATACATGGCCAAGAGGAACCAACTATTAATTTTACTTGTCATAACGTAAGTTGACTAGATAGTAAAATTAAAGACGTAAAACTCTACTTGAAAAATGTGTGTGTAAACGTCCACACGATCGTGGCTTGCATATGCGGATTTTTCGAGGTTTTGGTTGCTAGCATATTTATTGTGTTTTGAGGTTTTTCGATATATCTTGCTATGCATTATGTGATGGATGTTTTTAATTTTTATCTCAGATGTCTTTCAATCCACTAACTGTTATTCTCAAAGAAAATAAACTTGATGGCACTAACTTTGCCGATTGGAAAAGAAATCTCGACATTGTCCTGACTACTGAGGGGCATAAATTTGTCTTAACAGAGGAGAGCCCTCTGGAACCAGAACCGGATGCCACTCCTGAAGAGTTGGCTGAATTCCGAAAATGGAAGAAGTCTGATGAGATGACTCGCTGTTACATTTTGGCTTCACTGACAAATGTATTGCAGCATCAGCATCAGACGATGGGCTCGGCCGCGTAAATGATGAAAAGTCTCACCGAGATGTTTGGTCATCAGAACCGGGCGGCTAGACAAAATGCAATGAGGGTGTTGATGACAACCCAAATGTCTGAAGGGACCCCAGTAAGGGATCATGTTCTAAAAATGATGTCTCATTTGAACGAACTGAGCATACTGGGGGCTATTATCGATGCAGAAACACAGGTCGATATTATCCTGGGCAGCTTACCAAGAAACTTTGAGCAGTTCCGGATTAACTACAATATGAACCGTAGGACATATACTTTGGCGGAACTTCTGCCAGAGCTTCAATCTGCTGAAGGTCTCTTCAAACAAGGTTATCATCAGATTCTTGCGGCAACCGGTGCTACTTCTTCCAAACCTAAATGGGGAAAGAAGAAAAAGCAGTGTGGCCAGAAGCAAGTGGCAACTCTCAAAGTGAAAAGCAAGGCTTCTCGCCCCGAGGCGAACAAAAAGCCAAAGGGGAAGTGCTACAAGTGCGGTCAGAAAGGACATTTTAAAGCGGACTGCCCTGCTCTTAAGAAAGGTATGTCTCGTGCACTAGTAGTCAAAACATGTTTGGCAGCTTGTTCTTCCACTTCGTGGATAGTTGATTCAGGCTCCACTGATCATGTTTGCTTTAACTCGCATGGTTTTCAGGTAACTAAGCAGCTTAGTGCGTGCGAGATTACCATCAACTGGGGTGATTATTCCAGGCTTATGGCTGTTGCAGTGGGAGTCGTGCAGTTGAAGATTAATGATAAATTATTAGTCCTCAATAATGTATTATTAGTACCGGATTTTAGAATGAATTTAATTTTGGTTTCTAAATTAAAATGTGATGGTTATTCAGTTTCTTTTGATGATGATGCCATTATTAGGAAAAAAAACAGTGAATATATTTGCACAGGTATTTTTAATGGTGGACTATATGTCGTTAATACTGCACAAACTCCTATGCATAAATCACTTAACTCTTTGTCTAAACCTAAAAATAGAAAAGAACCTTAAAGCATAAACCAAACATATCTGTGGCATTTACGGTTAGGGC
Source organism: Orobanche coerulescens (assembly GCA_033398695.1). Lineage (NCBI taxonomy): Eukaryota > Viridiplantae > Streptophyta > Magnoliopsida > Lamiales > Orobanchaceae > Orobanche > Orobanche coerulescens. The sequence continues at coordinate 35,554,295 of CM065816.1, read as the reverse complement.
ATGTAAACCTTGGGAGGATTTAAAGATTGGTAGATGATGGCCCATTGGATGATCTCCAAGTTGAGTCATTTCCAATTTGTGAATCATGTCTGGAAGGTAAGATGACCAAAGTTTGTAAAACCAAGGGAAACCATGCTCAGAATGTGTTAGAATTGGTTCATACGGATGTACGTGGTCCCACGAATATCCAGGCTAGGGGTGGTTTCGAATACTTCATCACATTTATAGATGATTATTCGAGATATGGATACATCTATTTGATGAAACATAAATCTGAAGCCTTTGACAAGTTCAGAGACTTCAAGGCTAAAACGGAGAAGCGTCATGGGAAGAGTATCAAGTCACTACGATCTGATCGTGGTAGCGAATATTTTAGTGGAGAATTTTTGGATTTCTTGGCGAATGAGGGGATTTCGTCCCAGCTCACCGCGCCGGGAACTCCACAACGAAATAGTGTGGCTGAAAGAAGGAATAGAACTCTTTTAGAAATGGTTAGGTCAATGATGAGTTATTCAGATTTACCTATTTCGTTTTGGGGATACGCCTTAGAAACAGCGGCATATATTCTAAACCTAGTGCCTTCAAAATCAGTTCCAAAAACCCCCACAGAACTGTGGAGTGGGCGTAAGCCCAGTCTAGGACATGTTCGTATTTGGGGTACTCCAGCACATGTGCTGAATAAGGAAGCTGATAAGTTGGCATCTCGTACAGAAGTGCGAGTGTTTGTAGGATATCCTAAGGGAACGAAGGGTGGATTGTTCTATAGTCCCCAGGATCGGAAGGTCATTGTAAGCACCAATGTCTGATTCCTCGAAGAGGATTATATGATTAGTCACAAGCCCATGAGCGAGATAATTCTGGAAGAGCTGAGGGGCGAGACTCCGTCTATACCAATCGTACAAGCGCCAACTAACACTGCACTGCGTATCGATTCTGAAACTTTTACACCAACTCAGGATTTGCCTCGTCGTAGTGGGAGGGTTGTTCGTTAGACGGAACGATTCATAGGTGTGGGAAAGTCTTCGGACTCAATCCCAGGTGAAGATGAATCAGATCCCTGGACCTACAAGGAGGCAATCCAAGATAAAGATGCTGACTCCTGGCAAGTAGCAATGGAATCACAAATGGGATCTATGGATTCCAATCAAGTGTGGGAGCTAGTAGAGCTACCTGATGGTGTACAAGCCATTGGGAGTAAGTGGGTCTACAAGCGAAAGAAATGAGGTGACGGAAAGGTTGAAACCTTCAAAGCGATGCTTGTTGCAAAAGGTTACACTCAAAAAGAGGCTATCGATTATGATGAAACCTTTTTGCTGGTAGCCATGCTTAAGTCAATCCGGATTCTTTTAGCTATAGCTGCACATTTGGATCTGGAAATTTGGCAAATGGATGTCAAGACTGCATTCTTGAATGGGAGTCTAGACAAGGAAATCTATATGCGCCAACCAGAGGGATTCATTGCTGAAGGAGAAGAGCACTTGGTGTGCAAGCTTAAGAGATCCATTTATGGACTTAAGCAAGCATCTAGATCTTGGAACACTCATTTTGACGAAGTTGTCTAGTCATATGGATTCGTCCAATGTCCGAGTGAGAGTTGTGTGTATAAGAAATGCGATGGAAACGTGTTGGTGTTTCTTATACTGTATGTAGATGATATCCTTCTGATTGGAAACAACGTGAAGGAATTGTCTGACGTACGGGTATGGCTATCTGAGCAGTTCGATATGAAGGATCTGGGATAAGCAGGACACATCCTTGGAATCAGGATCTTTCGTGATCGGAAGAAAAGGATGTTGTGCTTATCCGAGGCATCCTATATCGATACAGTGCCAAAGCGGTTTAGCATGGAGAATTCCAAGAAAGGTTTTCTACCTTACATACATGGAATTCAACTATCTAAGGATATGTGTCCCAAGACACAAAAGGAGATAGATGACATGAAGATGGTCCCTTATGCGTCAGTTGTGAGAAGCCTCATGTATGCTAGGCTTTGCATTAGACCAGATATCTATCATGCCGTAGGCATGGCTGCTAGATATCAGTCAAACCCAGGACCAGGACACTGGATTGCTGTTAAGCACATACTCAAGTGCCTGAGAAGAACTAGGGAGTACATGCTTGTATATCAGTCAGACAACCTGTGTCCGGTGGGTTACACTCACTCAGATTTTTCATCGGACCAAGTAAAGTCCAAGTCTACTTCGGGTTATGTGTTTAGCCTGGGAGGTGGAGCCATTAGTTGGAGGAGTGTGAAGCAGAAATGCATCTCAGACTCTACCATGGAAGCCGAGTACGTGGAAGCCTCTGAGGCAGCCAAGGAGGTAGTGTGGCTCAAGTACTTCCTGCAGGACTTAGATGTGATTCCCGATTTGCCAAAGGGTATTACACTTTATTGTGATAATACTGGTGTAGTCGCAAATTCGAGGGAACCATGACCCCACAAGGCAAGTAAACATATCAACCGCAAGTACCACATCATACGAAACTTCGTAAAGGAAGGAGACGTAGTTGTAGCCAGGGTTGTATTGGAAGATAATCTTGCTGACCCTTTCACGAAAGGCCTACCCTCAAAAGCTTTTGAAAGGTATGTGGAAGGAATAGGATTACGGTGTATGGCAGCACTGCTTTGAGTATAAGTGGGAGAAATGAGAGACTATGTAATAGAGTAGTATACTTAAAAGCATGCTTTGAGTATAAGTGGGAGATTATTAGGGTTGTATACTGCAACGCATACTTTATGCTTGTATTACCTTATTTCCATGTAACTACCTATGAGAATATTAAGTACATTTAATCACATGTTTTGCATATTTATTAACGTTATGGTTATGCAAATGAAATGTCTAATTATTTTATATTGTAGATAATGTGATGTGTTGGTGTCACATGGAAGATCAGATTATCGGTACCCTATAAAATAATATAATAGTTCACAACCTATATAATTATTAGACAAATTATATAAAAGGTTGTAGTGTATGCTTGAGATTAGTTGGTCTTGACTATTAGCATACATTAGCGTATTTGCATACGTTGAACTGGATCGAGGTGAGATAGTGTCTTCTGTACTGACTGTAAGAAGAGCGTAAATCTCGGATAATTATTATTTCTTAATTCTAAGTATATATTTAATTATGTATTTATAATACTTATTGCTTTGATTTACCATGGGTGAGAGTCAAAATGATCGACTCAATAAGCCTCGTATCTTGGGCAATAATATTATTTATATGACAGTTATTATTATTACTAGAAATCGTATCCCGACTCGTGCGGGTTGATGATGTCCCCTTGAGGAGCTCGATAATGATTATTATATTAAACCCTGCAGGTGGATTTAGTTCCAATATAATAATAAGGTTCGAGTGGTACTACTCTTGGAGAAGATATTAATTAATTGAAGCTGTCAGTAGCTTATAATTAATGAATGAATATTCGATATCTTAAACACGGGAAATAATATATTTAATAAGGATCCCAATTTCGTAATTTGGGATTTTGGTAGGAAGTGGAATCTCAACCTTTTAGTGGACTAAGTTGATATTAATAGATTCGTTATATTAGGAAGAGTCCTAATATGGTAAGATGAAATTTATTGGGAGTCCTTCCATAATCCTCCTTAAGATCCCTAGTAGTAGTCAAAGAGCCTATATATAGGACAATAAGGGGGGGCGATTTTGTAATCCTTTTGCAAGGTTGTGAGATCAAATTTTTCCTCTTGTGTTTAATTGTAGATCTAGACTTGTGTCTTTGATTCTACAATTTAGATAACACATTAATTTGCTAAGAGTGTTCATAAAATACTAGAAAGCAAAGAAAAATTGAGTGACCACATACAAAAGGAATTTCGGCCGATCCATATTGTGTCCAAGCAAGATCCAGTAGCTCGTTGCCCACACAACATCCGGGTTAGGGCGGATCATACTCTAGAAGGTCTAAAGGTAGAAATACAAGGTGATCAAGGCGAAAGCAACCAATTCGCTTCAAAGGTAATATCCTATGATCTTTTAGATCTAGATTAGGATATTTCAATTACCAACATATTTAATTAATAATAATAGATAATATCTAAATTGCTTATTAGTCTTAATAATTAATTAATTAGCATGCCTAAATAGATCTTATGCTCGTAGATGCGTAAAACGCAATTATCAACTTTCCCAAACTTCGTTTCCGCTGCGTTTTTACTTCCAACAGACACCTTCTAAACTAGCAGCACCAAAGGAATCATCCCCCATGGCCTCAAGCTGATCATTGTCTTCGTCAAATAACAACTTTTCAACCTCCCCGACATGAGGAGCAAATTCAGAATGAGCCGCAGCAGCAGAAGGAAATGACAAAGTGACGGAATCGGACAAGTCCGTCAGATCAAACGCACCATCACGCTTCTTCTTTAGCACGTGAGTCGGGGGAGTAGGAAGAGCAATAACCTCTTCAATCTCTTTGGGGCCTTTATCACTTGTGCCAGCAGCCATCTTTTTCTTGCGGCGCTGGCAATATAGTTCCATGGCATTCTTGCCGGCTAGTGGAGAGAGAAAAACGTCAGACATGTTTTTGCCTATCAATAAGACAATCAGAACACGTTAGCCAAGATATATCCAAATCAACTAAAATAACTACACAAACATGTAGACCGACAATACCTGTAATAAAAGAACTAGTCGAAATGTAATATCCGCAATTTCGATTTCCGGTAAGTTTTTTTTAGCGGGAATCCGTTTGACGACTCTCTTGTGACCGTTTCGTCATTCTGAAAATGATTAATTCTGCACTTTTTGCCATCCGAGATCGTTTCGGTGCCGTTTTGTTGAGTTTCGTGCTTCTTAGCGACTTTTCCGCACTCGAGTTCGATTCTTGTGAATCTCATTCGAAACTACTGTTTCGAGTTTCCCGTAAGTCCGTTTAACTTTGTTAGACGTGTTGTAAACTTCAGTTTGGTTATTCGATCACGTACTGTGATTTTCGAGCATTTTGGGCCATTTTGTAATTTACCCAAAGTTGTGGGTATCCACATTCATATTTGTTGTCTTGATCGATTTTTGTGTTTATTTGGTCGCGTGTGATTAATTGTCGCGTAGTATTTCATTTCGGATCGATGATGTTGTCCGCGAGCATTTCGTCGTGTTTCGTTCCGTGCGTTTTCGGAAACCGAATCGTCGGGTTAGGGCGGCTGGGCACTGGCCGGACGGGTGCGGAAAACCTTGTCGGAAATCTTGAGCCTTGGCCGGCGAGCAGCGAGAACCGGCGTAGAGCGCGCTACTGCCGGAAGGCTGCGCACGCTAGCCCAGCAGGAGTAGCGCACGTTATGCAGCCGGCCGGCGCACACTATCGGGATGGCAGAGAGGTTCTTGGAGTTCTGGGCTCGGGGAGGATCAGCAGGTAGCGCACGCTACTGTTGGTCGTGGCGCGCGCTAACCGGCATGTGTAGCGCACGCTGTCGGCCGACTAGCACACGTTACCTGGCCGAGCAGTTTAGTCTAGAGGGTTCTGGACAGGTCGGCTAGCGCGCGATAGCGTCCGTCTGGCGCCGCCTTATCGGGTCGGGCGAGGCATGTCACTGGTGGCGAGTTGGGTCATCGATCCGGGCCGTGCGAGCCGGCCAGGAGTTACAGGCCGTCTTGGCCGATAGCGCACGCTAGTCTGGAAGGATAGCGCACGCTAGGCCGCGCCAGTATAAATATGACTGAGCAGTCATATTTTCACCCGTTCTTCATTTCCATCTTCTCATCTCCGCGGCTGGAGGCTTGGTGATCAAGGTGACATGTCGTCAAGGAACTAATCCACATAGTTTGGGAGTTCATATCATTGATTAATCATCCTATATCATCCTTTGATCCAGTGAATCAAGGTTAGATTTCCTAGAACCCTACCTTTGGAAAATTTTGGGGTTTTTGGGTTTTTGTCCGATTCGTTTCGAATTGTTGATTAATCCATGATGGGTATGATTAATCTTAGTATTATTCATGTGTTTAACATCATTTAATCCACTGTTCTTCGCCGAATCAAGGTATATTTCTTGATTTTCCTTTGAGTTGACTTTTTGGGAGATTAGTTCTTGATTTCGTTTTTCATCCGATTTTGATAAACTGATTGTTGTTAAATGATGTTGTTAAACATATCCTTTAGATTGTATATCCATATTTCGGTTTGGAATTCCGTTTTCGTGTTTTGACGGGTCGATTCGTGTTCTTAGCCATTTTAGGGGAAACCCTCGAATTTTCGTCGTTTGTTCCTTGAATCCAGCGACTTTAGGTCATGCTTTGGAATTAATTTTCATTTTTATTATTGTCCTTCGTAGTTTATTATCGCGAGTTGGCGTTCGGTGGAGTCGGTGGGTTCGTAGTCGGTTCGTGCCAACCTACTTCGGTCGATTCTTCGCGTTGTGGTTATTCGAGGCAAGTATCTTGCCCATACATTATGTGTTTTGTGGACTTAAAAGTTGGTAATCGGCAATATGTGCTGAATGAATGTCTAAAATTAACTTTCAAATGAATCAATATGTTTTTCAATATTTCCTTAAAGATGACTCGTATGTTTTCGTTGTTAAATGTACTTGTCTAAGTATGTGTATTAGTGCTGAGTATAAGAATACCTTACTTTCGTATGGTATCGTTTTTTGTGATCATGTCGTTTGTAGATTTTAAAGTTTAACCTTTCGTTGAGGTATGTGTGGGGAATCATGTGTTTATTGATGATCATGTGTCATTGTGAGATAAATATGGTAACTCCCTTACGAGGAGGTTTTGCCGTTCGGTGTGGTTGGAAAGGTATTTTCTCTCGTTGCTACGTGAACGGTACTAGCTGCATCGTTGAATTATAGTGTTAATTGTATCGTTACTTGGTCGTGAGTATGTGTTGGATGAACTGGCCATTCTAGAAAGATACCTCGACTATATATACTGTGATTGACTTTCGATGCTTGTGGTTTGCAACTATGAATTGTGGAACGTGTGTGTGTGTTGTTTGTCCTTCCACCCGGAGCGTTCGACGGGACGTCTGGGGGTCGATACTAAGGGGTACGGCCACGGAAGTGGACTTGGGTGCGTGTGTGGTTGAACTTCCACCCGGAGCGTTCGACGGGACGTCTGGGGGCCGATACTAAGGGGTATGGCCGCGGAAGTGGTTTCCCACCCGGAGCGTTCGGCGGGGCGTCTGGGGGCCGATACTAAGGGGTACGGTCGCGGGTTACCAGGTGTGGTTTTCATCTTGAGGATGATGTTGATGATTTCGTTAATTGTGATATTGTCCGGAGTATCACAATGCTTTGTGCTCTGGGTCGAGATACATTATATATCGAGTCTTGGTGTTTGACTAGAATGGCATAAGAATAATGTATTGTGCGTAATGTGTCCTTGAAAGTGATTTGAAGTGAATGATCGGGCCGTGGACCCTGTGTTTTATGACCGGATGGTTGGGTCGTGGACCCTGCGTTTTGTTAACGGATTTACAATTTGGAAAATGGACCTTGGGGCTGTGACCCTAAGTAGCTTTCGAGGAATTAAGAACTTTTCAATTTCAAATGTTTTCAAAACTCCCGAGATTTGGAAGTGTTTTGAAAGTGCTTACTTGTTTCGTTTCTACTTTCTTGATTTGAACTATTTTAACTAAATAATATATCTCGGGAAGTCTTTCGTTGTATTCTCGGAATGTGTTGTGTATGGCTCGTATTTTCATTTTATACTTGTACTAGCAAAACAGTGGAGTTTTGCTAACCCCCGAGTATTCGGGGGGTGGATATCTGTTCCGCGTCTAGGTACATGTAGGTTTTGGGAGCAAAACACAGGAGCGGTGCGAAGGATGATGGAAGACGAATGATACTAATCACATGAAGACCAGTTTTAGGTGCAGTCAGTCGGAGCTCATTGTATGGTCTTTCCGCTGTCGTACCTTTTGTTTATGCGTGTATTTTACGCTTGCATGGTTATGAGTCGATATAGAAATGTATGCTTTGATTTGTATGTTAGTGATAAAAGACCAAATCGGTCTATTGGTTTGTTATTTTGTTACGTCGGTATGTAATGTAATGTGTTGTTTTGATGTCTAGCCTTGTGGATCCTCATGGAGAGGGTCTGCGGCGTGTAATATTCCCGGTTTGAGTCTGGGGGTGTTACATTTATGGTATCAGAGCTTAGGTTGCGGAAACCTAGGCTGTCGGGTCCAGTCGTGTAATGTTGGGTCTTGTCTTGTCAGATTGTGTCTGACTGAGTTGTGTCGCGACGCGTCGTCTGGGATATCAGTCGTGATTAGTATCATGGTGCAGCCATCATCTTCGTGCGACCTGTGGATGTAAGTCTCCCTTCTTTGTGATTGTGCCTCGTCTGCGAGCTACTAGTATGATTATGTATTAAGTGATGGAATCTTTATGCAGATTCTCGGTTTCGTGATGCGCTTATGTGAGTCTCATGTTTCGTTTATATGAGGAGTGTTGTCGTTATTTATGTCCTTTTGACTGTGATAATTGACTGTTTGTTCCGGTAAAAGACAGGTGTTGTCTTGGTTTTGAACGAGTTGATGCGTGTATTGTAATATATGTAAGTGAATGTTGTTACATGTGAGTTTTTAGGCATTCTAGCCTAATAAATTTTCGAAAAAATCTTGAGTATCTTAGAAAAATAAATTTCGAGACGTACTTTTAAAATGGATTATTTTCTCGCGGTACCTTCAAGGTGCCTACTAGTGCCACACTATGTTTCAAAATTATTCCACTTTGAGGACCAAAATATTTTGAGATATTTCCAATGATTTAGAAACGCATTTGCTTAGACTCGAAAGTCGAATATTTCTGAAAAGTTTCAATTTAAAGAAAGGTATCCTCATTTTTTTTCAAAGTCTTGATGACGATGTTTGTACTACTTTTTTCGATATATGATACTCAATATCAACTGGTGTTTCTAAATTATTTTCAAAAGGTGGTTTTCGTTTTTTTTAAAACCTATCATTTCCTGCTATGGTCGGGGAATATGTATGTGACGTTAGTATTTTCGTTAGGGTGTTGGCCCTCTGAGTTGTGATTGAGTTGGTGGTGTGAGCGTTGAGTCGTTCGCCACACATTTGTTGTGTTAGCCCTCTGTGAGAGGTGCGATGTTGGTATTGAATGTTGTCGCCTCGGGGTGACTTGTGCGTTATCGCACATGTGCGATCTGTTAGAACTTGGGGTTGTACGTTTGTGTACATGTGTGATTGTTTCATGATGTTTTGTGACTATGTGTTGGTCATCATTTGGGACGTTGTAATCGTCGAATGTATGCCGTCGTTTCTACGATTCTGTGTATGTGGTATACCTTACGTCGATATGTTGTGTGGAATTGGCACCTCTGGTATGTTGTTCTGCGATGTTGTATTCCATTGTACCTAGCAGTTGTATTTTCGGTATGCCGAGGTGCTTCGACTATGTTGTGCTGGGGCATGTACGTGCAAATTGTCCTTCTCGTCAGTAACGCATTTCAAGTGTGGACTCGAGGGACACAGAATTCAGTTTTACAAATTAGTTACCGAGACTTCCGGAGTTCACGTTTATACGGCTCTGGGATACCATGGGACGATATTTCTTTTTTAAGAGGTCGAATGTAATACCCGTATTATTCGTGACTTCTGCATTTCCTCCTTCTAAATTCTATCGACTTGCTCGTGTTCGTTGAAACTTTTTGAACTTGTTTGGTATCTCAGTTGTCATCATTCGAACAAGTTGTGACCTTGTTTCGGATCGATCTGTTTATCGTTGTGACTTTTACGAGTTCGGTTCGATTCTTGTGAACCTTATTCGAAAGTAACATCTTTCAGTTTCTACCAGCTCTTTTAATGTCTTGAGTTGAACTGTGAACTTCGGAGTTATTTTCGACCGTTGTTGTTCGATCACTGTTATTTGATCGTTGTTGTCCGGTCGTTGTGGTCCGATCGTTGCTGTTCGATCGGGGTTGTTTGACTGTTGATGCCTGATCTCGTACCACGAAAAATTGTTGTTCACCATTAGTCTGTTGTTTCGAGTGTGGCCAGATGGGTCACCGAGCCGTGCATTGCGAGACGGTAGCTGAGAGAGTGGGGATCGAAGTTGCGTCTCCGCTCCGAAAGGACACGGAGATGCCTAGTGTGATTTTTGAGGATTATGGCATAGTCCGAATTGTTTGTGATTGTCTTTGTGAACCGTTTTGTGTTTAATTTCTATTTTCTCGACTGTGCGTGTTTCTTTGTAATAGGTGCTTAGTTTTTTGTGATTGTTTGGATAATTGACTTGACTGTATTATCTGTTTGATGACGCTTGTCACTTGTTGGTTTTATTATATCCCTAACGGCGCGTTGTGTTGGTCGTCGTGGAGCGTGTTTTCACGCCGTATATTCCTTTGTGTTGCTTGTAACGTTTCGCCGTTGGGCGTAAGTTACGCGTTTCTTGTGTATCTCGTTGAGTTTTCCTGGCGGGATACTGCTTCTCCCTACTTGTTTTAAGTTTCGGGACGAAACTTCTTTTAAGGAGGGTAGTATGTAATATCAGCAATTTTGATTTCCTTTTTTAGCGGGAATCCGTTTTGATGACTCGCTTGTGACCGTTTCGTCATTCTGAAAATGACTCGCCTGTGTTTTATGACCGGATGGTTGGGTCGTGGACCCTGCGTTTTGTTAACGGATTTACAATTTGGAAAATGGACCTTGGGACTGTGACCCTAAGTGGATTTCGAGGAATTTAGAACTTTTCAATTTCAAATGTTTTCAAAACTCCCGAGATTTGGAAGTGTTTTCAAAGTGCTTACTTGTTTCGTTTCTACTTTCTTGATTTGAATTATTTTAAATAAATAATATATCTCGGGAAGTCTTTCGTTGTATTCTCAGAATGTGTTGTGTATGGCTCGTATTTGCATTTTATACTTGTACTAGCAAAACGGTGGAGTTTTGCTAACCCCCGAGTATTCGGGGGGTGGATGTCTGTTCCGCGTCTAGGTGTAGGTTTTGGGAGCAAAATACAGGAGCGGTGCGAAGGATGATGGAAGACGAATGATACTAATCACATAAAGACCAGTTTTGGGTGCAGTCAGTCGGAGCTCGTTGTATGGTCTTTTCGCTGTCGTACCTTTTGTTTATGAGTGTATTTTACGCTTGCATGTGTATGAGTCGATATAGAAATGTATGTTTTGATTTGTATGTTAGTGATAAAAGACCAAATCGGTCTATTGGTTTGTTATTTTGTTACGTCGGTATGTCTAGCCTGGTGGATCCTCATGGAAAGGGTCTGCGGCGTGTAATATTCCCGGTTTGAGTCTGGGGGTGTTACACGAAACACTCTGCACAGATAGAATGTTTCGATAATCACGATCCTCTTCACAGAATCTAAAGAACCAGGCAATCTTCTCCTGAGTAGCCTTGGAAAGTATAAGATTCCTTCTCTTTAAGCACTCTGCACAAGGAATAAAGGGATGAATCAATCAGACAAATTAGAAGCATATAAGGAAACTAAATATTCTAACTCGTCAAAATCAGGCACTCACGGGCAACAGACCATGCTTGCGGAATGCCGTGATCAGTCGGCACTCCCAACACATCAAAAGGAACAATAAAGTAACGTTCCTTCCACCTCTTATCTGTAACACCCCCAATCCGCTCAGGGATATTACACGCCGTAGAACCCTTCCTCAAGGATCTACCAGGCTGGTAAACAACATCGAACAACTCAACAATGCCTTTAAGGCTAAAATGACTCGCTAGACCGATTTGGTCTTTCAATAATAACATACAACTCAATTCCAACACATACCCACGCAGGGGTCAAAATACAATAAACTCCCGTACAATGGGGAAAAGATACTACAGCGGAAAAGAAATACAACTAAACCAATACAACAATGTACGGCTCCTCATGTGATTAGTATCGATCATCTTTCATCATCCTTCGTGCCGACCCTGTGTTATGCTCCCAAAACCTGAATGCAAAAACAGATATCCACCCCCGAATACTCGGGGGTTAGCAAAACTCCACTGTTTTGCTAGTGCAAGAACAAAGTGTAAATACGAGCCATCCAATACAAGTTTCAAGGACAATAATAACCAGGAATCCTCAAGGATTTAAACATAACGAAAATACTTCCCGAGGCAAGAGTTTAGGTAAAGCTTTCCAAAATCGAAAAATCCAAAGTCAAGGGAAACAATTTATAAAATGATTTAAAATGCCATCGAGAGTTTTAATACAAAACAACTTAGGATTATCAAATCCTTCTCTTTCCAAAAATCAACAGGGTCACAGTCCAAAGGTTTTGTTTTCGCAAATAGAAAACCAACAACAAATTCACAGGGTTAAAACCCAAAAAGTCGACCCGAAAGAAAATCAAGAAATATACCTTGATTAGGAGAAGAACAATGGATTAAATGATGTTAAACACATGAATAATAAAGATTAATCATAACCATCATGGATTAATCAACAATTCGGAACGAATCGGATAAAAACCCAAAAAACCCAAAATTTCCCAAAGATAGGGTTCTAGGAAATCTAACCTTGATTCACCGGATCAAAGGATGTTATAGGATGATTCATAAATGATATAAGCTCTAGAACTTCGTGGATTTGTTGTTTAACAACATGCCTTCGCCTCTTCCGAACCTCCAGCCGCGGACAGAAAAGAAAAGAAATGAAAACTGAGTGGAAATATGACTGCTCAGTCATATTTATAGAAGTAGGCATTAGCGTGTGCTAAGCCTTCCGGGTAGCGTGCGCTAACGGGCAGCCTCGGCCGAGCACCTTCGGCCGGGGCCCGCGCAACCCGACACTGCTGACAAAACCTGCCGACCGAGACCTGCCCGCCCGACCCCGATAGCGTGCGCTGCGCGGACGCTAGCGCGCGCTAGCCAACCTGTCCAGAACCCTCTGGACCAAACTGCTCGGCCAGGTAACGTACGCTAGTCGGCCGGCAGCGTGCACTACACATGCCGATTAGCGCGCGCCACGACCGACAGTAGCGTGCAGTACCTGCCGATCCTCCCTGAGTCCAGTACTCCAGAAACCCCTCTGCCCACATCTGATAGCGTACGCTGGCCGGTCGGCAGTGTGCGCTACACCTGTCGAGCTAGCGTTCGCAGCCTTCCGGCAGTAGCGTGCGCTATGCCGGTTCCTACCGCGCCTGCCCGGCGGTGCCCGGCACTCGGCGGTGCCTACCGCTTTGTCGGCCAAGTGCTCGGATCATGACCCAACGACTCGATTTCTAAAACGCACGGAACGAACACGACGAAATGCTCGCGGACAACTACATCGATCCGAAACGAAATACCATGCAACAATTAATCGCACGCGACCAAGAAAAAGGGTCAAGACAACAATTACGAATGCGGATACCCACAACTTTGGGTAAATTACAAAATGGCCCAAAACGCCCGAAAATCACGATACGTGATCGAATAACCAAACTGAAGTTCACAACACGTATAACAAAGTTAAACGGACTTACGGGAAACTTGAAACAGCAGTTTCGAACGAGATTCCCAAGAATCAAACTCAAGTGCGGAAAAGTCGCTAAGAAGCATGGAACTCATCAAAACGACACCAAAACGAACTCGGATGTCAAAAAGTGTAGAATTAATCATTCTCAGAATGACGAAACGGACCCAAGCGAGTCGTCAAAATGGACTCTCGCCAAAAAAATGACCAGAAATCGAATTTGCGGATATTACATTATCACAATCCTTAAGGCCAAGAATCAAAGGCGTCTTTGAACAACTCAAAAGCTGGTATCGGCCATAGTCGCTCTAATGCGCCTTAAGGCTGTAGGCAACCAGGACATCCTCATAAGAAAAGCTAACTTCCTTCGCCTCAGTGAACGCCTGGATGGCCATCAAAACACGCCAAACATTCGACATCAACTGACTTGGCGCAATAACATGGAATTTACAAGCTTCTAACACCAGCCGGGGAAGCGGAAACCGAGCACCTAGCACAAACGGAAACTCGTACATCACCAACCAACCTGGATAGATCCAATCAGTCCTCTCTAAGTAAGAGGGAGCAACCAAACAGACATGTCTTGGGATGTCGAAGCTCTGGCTAAACCTCTTGAGATGCTCTAAGGTGATCTCAGACTTTGGGTTCCTCCCCAAGAGCAATTTTTTAGGTAGACTATCTCTAACCAACGCAGTCTACACCAATACCAGAGGTATAGGTATAACTACCCTGAATATCCTTCCAGCCTTTAATCACTAAAAATCCGTTTCAATGAGTAAAAATTAATTTTGTGCACTAGAACAATTCGAGTTAGCAAAAATAGGTGAAGTCAATATGAACTAAATCTGCATAAATTATGGTGGGACTAACATACCAAAAATTATTCTAAAAATAGCTGATTTCTAGAAGCAGTAATAATAAGTTTAGAAATAAATCACAATTTTATCGGCATTTCAAATTATGACGAATATAGCTTAATTCAAACTTAATGGCTGATTATTTTCGAAATAAAAAAGATGAAAAAGTTCAAAGAAAATAGCTGATTTCAATTATACATGCATTATCATAATAAAAAATCATGAGCTTTAATGATATTAAGCTAATACATGAATGAATTTAAAATATAATATTACTCGTAATTAAACTATTGATTGAAAACTTACACGGAATATTAAAATCACGAATTTAGACATCCATACAACGCGTAATTAAAATATAAACAGAATATAAGGACAACCGTCATTATTGGACAAATAAAAATTAAACATCCATATAAATCACATATTTTAGTTTAATTATATATTTAATTAATTTTATGTTTTGAAAATCTCAGAATTGGCCAAAAAACTCAAATGATTACACCTAGGCATAAGCCAAAAAACTTGAGTATTTGTAATATATATATATACATATCAATCAAAACATATATACAGATAGATACATATGATACGATAGTAATTAAAAGCAGAAGATTGCCCAAAAGTTTTGACGAAAAAATATTTCACATATTATTTTCAATAATAAAAGAAAAGTTAAAAATATGTGAAAAGCTAAGTAATTTAATTAAGAATTAAGGCATTTATTAAATGTGAAAAGCTAAACATACAATTAATATGATCCGAAATTTTAGCAATTATAACAAGCGTAGGTTTTCATAAATATATGGTTCATAAATTTAGCAAAATAGTTTAAGGAAAGTTAAATCAGAAAATTTTGATCCATAAATTTAGCAAAATAATTAAGAGAAAGGTAAACATATGTGAAAATCCTAACGTATAATTTAGGCATTTAAAATATTTATTAATGACAATATACCTAATATAGGTGATAGCAATTAAAAAAGTGAAAATTGACCAAATTTTTACAAAATGCACGTAGCACGAATCATTCTGGTGCAAGAAAAAAAAAACCGAGCTTTTATAATATATATAGAATAGATATACGGATACTGAATGAAAAATAATAAAATTGACAATTCTCACTATAATACCGAACAAAAAAAAGCCATATTCATCGACAATCACAATTAATATATGAATGAATTTAAAATATAATGTTACTCATAATTAAACTATTGACTGGAAAATTACACGAAATATTAAAATCAAGAACTTAGACATCCATACAACTCTTAATTAAAATATAAACAGCATATGAGAACAACTGTCATTATTGGACAAATCAAAATTAAACATCCATATAAATCACACATTTTAGTTTAATTATATATTTAATTATTTTTATGTTTGAAAAATATCAAAATTGGCCAGAAAACTCAAAAAATTACACCTAGGCATAAGTCATGAGATTGCACAAAAAATTTGAGTATTTGTAATATATATATAAATATAAATACATATCAGTCAGAATATATATACAGATATATATATATATATATGACATGATAGTAATTAAAAGCAAAAGATTGCCCAAAGATTTTGACGAAAAAATATTTCACATATTATTTTAGCAAAATAATAAAAGAAAAGTTAAAAATATGTGAAAAGCTAAATAATTTAATTAAGAATTAAGGAATTTATTAAATGTGAAAAGCTAAGCATACAATTAATATAATCCGGAATTTTAGCAATTATAACAGGCGTAGATTTTTCATAAATATATGCTCCATAAATTCAGCAAAATAATTTAAGTAAACTTAAATCAGAAAATTTTGATCCATAAATTCAGTAAAATAACTAATAGAAAGGTAAAAATATGTGAAAATTCTAATATATAATTAAGACATTAAAATATTTATTAATAACAATATACCTAATATAGGTGATAGCAATTAAAAAAATAAAAATTGACATTTTCTCTCATTTTATTCTTTTTATTTTTAACTTAATAGTTTAAATAATTATAACTTTTTCGTATCAATTTTGTTTTTGATAAAAAAATATATCAAATTAATTCTTACTTCATGCTCTTAATTTGACATCCATATAGTGTGTGTATATATAAATATATATATATAAAGCAATTTAAATTAAATAATGATATATTAGATTATTAAAATATTTCCATATAAAAATATAAGAATATTGAAGAAAATATATATTTTTAGTTCATTTTCATAGTTTTGTGCTTTAACGGTTATTTGATTTTTCAGAATTATTTTGTTCTGATTGTAAAATAATAACATAATTATATTAATGTCAAATCATATAAAAAATTATATTAGTAAGAATATGGGTTGGATACTTTTAATGAAAGTTGATAATAATATATATAATGTAATCTATATATATATATATAATAGCGTTACGGATTCTAAGCATTAGATTAAATCTCTCTTATGTGGCATTCTCTTATATTTGGATTCTTATTTATCTAAGATTTTGAATTCCACATCAATTTAAAATGATACTTAATCGATGGACAACCTAAATAAATATAATTCAATATCTTGAATCCTATATCGATTTAAAATAGAACCCCACCAATAGAGAAGTTAAATAAATACCTAGAATTCAATGTGTATTTTTCAACCACATAGTTATTTTACACACAAGTTTAAGAATATTATTATATTTTGCTTAATTTGGCCAATTATTAAGTTCGACAAATAAATAGTTTAAATTTTTAATGAATTTTAATGGGTCAATTATTAAATTTACAGTAATTTTATTTATCTAAAATCTGAATCCCACATCTATTTTATTCAGTAGAATTATAATAATTGAAAATATATATAACATCGTTACGGATTTTAAGCACCACATATCCTATGTGGCATTCTCTTAATTTTGTATTCCTATTTATCTAAAATCTTGAATCCGCATCGATTTAAAATGGTACTTAACTGATAGACAGCCCAAATAAATAGAATTCAGTGTCTTCGATCCCATATCGATTTAAAGTAAAACTTTAATATTATTTTTCAACTCCATATTTTTATTTCACACAGAAGCTTAAGAATTTTATTTTTATTTTGTTTAATTTGGCCAATTATTAAGTTGCACAAATAAATAGTTAATTTTTTTTGGAAAAATTTAATTTGATCAATTATTAAATTTACATTAATTTATTTGTCTAAAATTTAAATCTCACGTCTTTTTTATTTAGTAGTTTTATTTCAATTGAAAATTTAATTAGGTCAGTATTAATAATATCACTTATTATATAAATTATTTTATTTTTATTTCAGATTCTTATTTGATCAATTATCAAATTTGCATTAATCTTATTTATCTAAAATTACCACATCGATCTTAAATGAGGCTCTGCCGATTGGAGAAAAAAATAAATATTTAAAATATATGTTATTATTGACTCCATAATTATTTTGCACGTTTAATAGTTTTATTTTTAGATAAGGTTAATATTAATTTGGCCAATTATTAAGCCAAATTAATCATTTTATTTCTATTAAAATTTAATTTGGCCAATTATTAGGTTTGTATTAATAGTATTTATATATAATTTAAATCCCACATTGGTTTTAAAAGAGACTCCATCGGTAGGATAACCTAAATAAATACTCACAATCAATATGTATTTTTGCACCTCACACTTGTTTTGTACCACCAGTTAGGGGTGTCTAAATGGTTCCCGGTTCTCGGTTAGAACCGGAACCGCGGAACTGAAAATAACCGGTTCTGTTCTGGTTAACCGAAATTTATGTGGTCCGATTTTCGATTCTCATTTTTGGGCAATTATGGTTCTGGTTAACTGAAAATTCGGTCCGGTTAACCAGAAACGAACCATTCGACAGCCCTGCCACCAGTTAATAGTTTTATTTTTATTGAAAAACGTAATTTGATCAATATTTTTGCCTAGACATAACAAATTTGGCTATATTAATTGGGTCAATTTTATGTTGACTAAATAAATAGTTTTACTTATATATATATATATAGAGAGAGAGAGAGAGAAAATAGATCATATGAAAACTAATTACCTTGTGAAATCTATAAACTTTTGTAGGCCATTGATATTAGTGATTTAACGACTGTAGATGAGTAGAATTATATCTAGTTATGTATTTTTTTATTGCATTATTTGTTGCATTACTAGCGACCAGCTTGATGCAACAAATAATAACAAATATGCAATGAAATTACTTAATAATGCAATTGGTTTCTAGATTTCACCATTAAGGGTGTTTCTACCATAGTCAATCCCTATATATATATATATATATATATATATATATATATATATATATATATATATACACCATCACATTTTTCATATGCAATTAATTTGACCAATTATTGAGTTGGCTAAATAAATATTGTTATTTTTATTGAAAATGAATTTTGGCCCATCATTGTTAGCCAAATAAATAATCTTATTATTTGGAAATTTTGTATTTTATTTAATTTAATTTGTCCAATTTATCAATGTCTAATAATTTGAGCGAATTTGATTTTTTAAAGTCAAAGATAACAACCAAGTATTGTACCAACTTATATTTGATTATGTATATTTTATAAGTTTACATAAATTTGGGTAATTCATTAATATAATCAATATGTATTTTACCATCATATTTCTCATCGCCAATTAATTTGACCAATTATCGAGTTGACTAAATAAATAGTATTATTTTATTGAAATATAATTTAACCAATTATTAAGTTGGCCAAATAAATATTTTTTATTAAAAAATTAATTTGGCTAACTTATTGACGTTTAACTTAATATGTGTATCAACATATAACATTTGAGCAAATTTGAATTTTTTTGAAGTCAGACGTAACAACCAATTATTATAACAACTTAATTCAATGATTTAGATTTTATATATTTTAGTAAATTTGGGAAATTAGTGCATATAGCTATATAGATTTGCGAGGGGAACATAAGCGGAAATTATTTTTTAGTTGAATTTGAGACGGGTATAGGTATATATTCTAAATGGGTTTCAGATAGCTGAACCCTACCTGTATTATTTCGGGTATCACTATATGATTTTGGGATGAAAACACGTAGTAAATTCACATTTAAGTCAGATGTTGGACGAGTACGGTTATATAAATTATAAACAGGTTCGAGTGACTGAATCCTTGCTTCATCTTTTTGGTTTTTCGTTGTGTTCTGCCGCGGTGAGGAACTCCGAATGGCTGAGGCTAACTAATAAATATATCTGGCGGGTTTTTTTGCATTAATAAATTTGATTAAAAATATAATTTTAATATATATATATATATATATATATAATACCGTTATGCATCTGGAGCACCACATTAACTCTCTCGAGAAAATTTTCAAATTGGTCCCGTATGTGGGACTAATTGGCCAAATAGCCCTGTCTGTCTCCGGCAGACCAAAACCACACATCTCCCCCCTGTTTTTGTCAATTTAGTCCTCCGTCATCGGCCGAAGTATTTTCCGGCCACCGGAGGCGACGTGGACGACACGTGGCTGAAAAGTGGCAAAAATAGTGGGTCCGCCTGAGACAGACAAGGCTTTTTGGCCAATTGGTCTCACATACGGGACCAATTTGATCATTTTCTCATTATATATACATTTATTTTTCAATAAATATAATAAATATAATAAATATTAATGGCACATGATACAAAGAACTATAAATTAATTGAGTTTAAATTATTTGTGGCTGATGAGTCGATTCTTGATCGACTCATTCTGTTATCTCTAGTCGTGTTTTTGTTTGCTTTTTAGTATTTTTGTTCTCTTTTATGCGTGGTATGTTGTGTTTTTAATTTATAGGTAACCAAGCGAAGATTGTGGTGAAATATGCGTTCTCATAGCTAATATTGGAGTTTATGATGATCAAGAGCTAAAACGGGGCCTAAAACGACGAAAGATTGAAGCAGTATCGGTCGAATCGTCTAAATTCCAGAATCTCCACTCCGAATTGAGATGTGTTCTCCTTTGATTTAAATTCCTAGTGAAATTAGCTTTGAAACGGTATATCATATGCTTGAATCCGATGTGTATTGATACAAGAACGAATGATCAAGCCGAAAAAGACCAAAAACCGGACTCGACCGCATCAGGCAACTCGGCCGTGCCATATAACACGGTCGGGTCTCTTTACAGTTAAAAATTCCATTTCCGGATGAGTACAACACGACCGTGTATTTTATGACACGACCGTGCCCTATCCAGCCTATTCCGCATCTCCTGTGTAGTACAACACGGCCGTGTCATGGGACACGGCCGGGTCCGTGGACAGAAGGCTTTTCCTCCTTTTCAGAGTAGTACGACACGGCCGTGTCCCAGGACACGGGCCGTGTCACTTTTCGGTGCAAGTCATTTTCCTTGACATTTTTGCACAACTTGAAGCCTTTTCTTGATATTTTTGGCTATAAAAAAGGAGGTGGAGACCATTTGGAGATATTCTATTCTTGTGGAGATATTTTGGGGTGGAAAAACACAAGATTGAGGGAGAAAACACCAAAATGAGTGGAAAAAGAGAGATTTTCATCATCTTCCTTGTAATTTCATTTTGAAGAAAAATACATTTTGGGAGTGAATATTGTTCCTTGTACCATATTGTTTATGAGCTCTTGAAGGAAGAACATCAAATCTTCATCGGGAATTTAATTTCGGCATTTACAAGGGAAGTTCTACCATGTTTTGTTTTACAATTTTCATTATTGTTGTTGAAATAATCATGTGTAGCTAAACATTTCATATGGGTTTTTAGATTTAGCCACACACATGTTATCGATGTAATATCCGCAATTTTCGATTTCCGGTAATTTCTTTTTTTTCGGAGGAAGTCTGTTTTGACGACTCGCTCATGTCCGTTTCGTCATTCTGAGAATGATTAATTCTACACTTTTTGACATCCGAGTTCGTTTCGGTGTCGTTTTGTTGAGTTCCGTGCTTTTTAGCGACTTTTCCGCACTTGAGTTCGATTCTTGCGAATCTCGTCCGAAACTGTTGTTTCGAGTTTCCCGCAAGTCCGTTTAACTTTGTTAGACGTGTTGTGAACTTCGGATTGGTTATTCGATCACGTATCGTGATTTCCGGGCGTTTTGGGCCATTTTGTAAT
The DNA here is from genome assembly GCA_033398695.1 of Orobanche coerulescens. NCBI lineage: Eukaryota > Viridiplantae > Streptophyta > Magnoliopsida > Lamiales > Orobanchaceae > Orobanche > Orobanche coerulescens. The sequence continues at coordinate 35,532,906 of CM065816.1, read as the reverse complement.
TTCTTGAAAGTTACGGGTATCCGTATCTGTAATTGTTGTCTCGACCCGTTTCTTGGTCGCGTATGACTAATTATGGTATTACGCTTTCATTTCGAGTCGTTTATGTTGTCCGCGAACTTTTCGTCGTGTTCGTTCCGTACGTTTTCGGAAATCGGGTCGTCGAGCCACAGCGGTGGCGGGGCGGCCGGACGGTGGCGGGGCCAGGACGATTGCGGGCACCGGCCGGACGGGTGCGCGGAACCGAGCGTAAGCGCCTTCTGGCCGAAAAGGCTGCGCCACGCTAACCGGCAGTGTAGCGCCTTGCTAGCGGGTGGCCTAGCGTCTGTGCTCGGGCACAGGCGATGGGGTTTCGAGGTTACGGACTCGGTCGAGATCGGAAGGTAGCGCCGCCTCTTTGTCGGTCGTAGCGCACGCTAACCGGCGAGGGTAGCGCCACGCCGGCCGACTAGCGTCGTTACTGGATAAGTTGGTTAGTCCGGTGGCTCTTTGGGCCAATTAGCGCAGCGGCTTGGCCGTAGCGCCTTCAGCGAGTCGGGTCGGCAGGTTTGGTCGGCGGGGTTGGTTGGTGATGCCGGGTCATGTGGGCCACTGGCCGAGGTACTCGGCCGTCTGCGGCGATAAGCGCACGCTAGTCCGGGAAGGCTAGCGCACGCTAGTCTGGCCCGATATAAATATGGTGACGGTCACATTTCACTTCGTTTTTCATTTCCTTCCTTCTCCGTCCGCGAATGGCGATTCATGGGCGACGAAGCCATGTTGTTTAACAACAAAACCATGAATTTCTGGAGTCCATAATATCAATCAATCGTCCGTTATCATCCTTTGATCCAGCGAATCAAGGTAATCTTCCTTAGAACCCTAATTTCGTGAATTTGGGGATTTTTGCAATTTAAATCGATTCGTTCCGTGTTGTTGATTAATTCATGATGGGTATGATTAATCTTGGTAGTATTCTTGTGTTTAACATCATTTAATCCATTGTTCTTCGTCGAATCAAGTATATTTCTTGATTTCCTTCGAGTTGACTTTTTGGGGGATTTGTCCCGATCTCGTTTTCATCCATTTTCGGTGGATCGATTATGGTTAAATGATGTTGTTAAACATATTCTATGGATTGTATATCCATATTTCAACTTCAATTCGTTTTCGTGATTTGTGGAGCGAATCGTGTTCTTGGCCGTTTGGGAAATCCTTGAACTTTCGTCATTCGTTCTTTGAATTCAACGGCTTTGAGTCGTGTTATGAAATTCATTTCATTGTTATTATTGTCCTTCGTAGTTTATGACGTGAGTTGGCGATCGGTGGAGTCGGCTGGTTCGTAGTCGATTCGTGTCAACCTACTTTGGTCGATTCTCCGCGTTGTTCTTATTCGAGGCAAGTACCTTGTCCATACTTTTCTTGTTTCGTGGATATGATGATTGGTGATCGTCTTGATTTGTTTGTTTGTTTGAAATGAGTTTTCAAAAGATTTGGTTAGCCTCGTTAAAGGCCCTCTTTCAAAACCGTGTGTGTTTTGTGATTGGTGTGGTTCGTGAATAACTATGTGAATTCTATGTATATGCTTGGTGTTCATGTTGCACTTGGTATTGTGTGTGGACGTATATTATTTCATTTCGGTGTGTTGTGGATTGACGTGGTGTTTTGCTAAGTGTTTGATGCCTCTGGGCGAATTGTTTGAATATCCTTGATGTGATATGTTATTTGTGTGAATGTGTGGATATGGTTGAAGGTCTACGGTGGCACATGGCATGTGATCATGTGGCCAGGATGCAACAAGTGATTGATCCAACCGTGAGAGCCTGAGATAATCTACGGTGGCACATGGCATGTGATCATGTGGCCAGGATGCAACAAGCGATTGATCCAACCGTGAGATGTGTGTGATTTGTTTCGCTAGCGGCTCGGGAGGGTCCTTCGAGGCCTCGGGTGGGATGTCGGTGGTATCGTCCCGGTCTGGCGATGTGCGTGCGTGATTATGTTTCGTTGATTTTACGTCCGTTGAGGACACGTGATGTTGGGCTCGACCACCTGTAAATTGTTGGTGATTTCCTATTTGCGAAAACAAAACATTTGGTGTGACCTATTGATTTTTGGAAAGAGAAGGATTTCATAGTCCTAAATTTTTTTCTATTAAAACTCTCGATGGCATTTTAAAGCTGTTTTGTAAATTGTTCCCCTTATTTGCGATCTTTCGTTTTGGAAATGTTTACCCAAACTCTTGCCTCGGGAAGTACTTTTCTTTACGTTTGGATCTTTGAGGATTCTGATTATTATTGTTCTTGGAACTTGTATTGTATGGCTCGTATTTTTGCACTTGTACTTGCACTAGCAAAAGCGGTGGAGTTTTGCTAACCCAGTATTCGGGGTGGATGTCTATTTTGCATTCGGGTTTTGGAGCATAGCACAGGGTCGGCACGAAGGATGATGAAAGATGAACGATACTAATCACACGGGGATTTGTTGATGTCGTTTTGGTCTAGCTGTATTTTCTTTTCCGCTGAAGTATCTTTTTCCCGTTGTACGGGAGTTTATTGTATTTTGACCCCTGCGTGGGTATGTGTTTGGAATTGAGTTGTATGTTATTATTGAAAGACCAAGTCGGTCTACTGAGTCATTTTAGCCTTAAAGGCGAGGTTTAGATGTTTGATTTTAGTTATCGGCTGGTAGATCCTCGAGGAGAGGGTCTACGGCGTGTAATATCCCGAGCGGATTGGGGTGTTACGAGAATGGTATCGAGCTTAGGTTGTGGAAACCTAGGGTGTCGGGTCGATGGTGTCTATTGAGTTTTTGTCTCGTCGGATTTTATCTGACTGGGTCGTGTCGCGACGCGTCGTCTGAGTTGGTTTGTTGTGATTAGTATCGTGGGGCGATCATCATCTTCGTGCGACCTGTGGATGTAAGTCTCCCTTCTTTGTGTTGTGCCTCGTGTGACACGAGCTATTTTTTATTATGAGTTAATTGACGGAATCCTCTTATGGATTTTGATTTCGTGATACGTGATTATTTGACTCCCATTTTTCGTTCATATGAGGAGTAGTGTTCTTTGTCTTGTGCATGTTTGACTTTATTTCTTTTATCCATTGCGTGAGTTCTTATGTAATGGCTTTCGGTATTTTACCGACTGAGTTTTATTTCGAAAATCAATTCCCTTAACCGAGTTTTTGGCATTATGGCCTTGATCATTTTGGCGAAATTCTTATGACGGAATCTAGTATTTTGTAAATGGATTTTGTGAGTTTTTGAAATATTACCGTCATCGGCCTTTTTGGCGTTTTTGTGAATGGTTTTTAGCCTGGTGGATTTCGGCGCGGGACCCACGGCGCTATATTGTTCCTTGTAATTACCTGAAATTTTTGGGCATTCTAGCCCATTGAATTATTTTTGAAAACCTTGAGTATCTTAGAAAATTAAAATTCGGGACGTACTTTTAAAACGAATTATTTTCTTGCGGTGTTTTCAAGGTGTTTTCTAATGCCGCAATACATTTCAAAAATTTTCCGGTTGAGGACCAAAAATATTTTTGAGATATTTTCAAATGCAGTTGCTTAGACCCAAGGGTCGAATATTTTTGAAAGTTTTTCACTAAAGGAAAGGTGTCCTCATTTTTGTTCAAACGCAAGATGATTTTCAAAGTCTCGATAAAGGTGTTTGTACTACTTTTTGTAAAATGATACTCAAGATCAACTGTTGTTTCCAAACTGTTTTCAAAAGGTGGTTCTCATTTTTAAAACCTATCATTCCTGTTTGCGGATCGGAAATGCGTGTATGGTTTTCGAACTTTCGTTACGGTGTTAACCCCGAATTGTGATTGAATTGGTGGCGTGAGCGTCGAGCCATTCGCCACGCATATGTTTTGTTGGCCCTCTGTGAGAGGTGTGGTGGTGTTTCTTGTTTATCGCCTCGTGGTGATTTGCGTGTTGTCGCACTAGTGTGAGTTGTTAAAGCCGGATTTTTGTGCGTTATACACATGGGTGATTGTTTCATGATGTTTGTGATTGTGTCTTTGGTGTCGTTCGGGATGTTGTAATCGTCGAGCGATCTTGTTGTTGTGATTTTTGTATGCGTTGATATGCTATGCCGAGTTGGCATCTCGGTATGTTGTTTTGCGGTGTTAGTTCCATTGTATCTAGCATTTGTATTTTCGGTATGCGAGCGAGGCGTTTCAACCGTGATGTGCCGGGCATGCACGCGTAAATTGTCCTTCTCGTCGGTAACACATTTCAAGTGTGGACTCGAGGACACCAAATTGATTTTGAGAATCGGCTACCGAGACTTTCGTAGTTCGCGCTTGACCTGAGATATCGAATCGGCTTTGAGAGGCCTTTGAAGGATGTTTCGTTGATTGCACATTGTGTCGTCTCCTTGATTTTGTTCTTTGTGAGTTTCGGGACGACACTTCTTTTAGAAGAGGTCGAATATAATACCCCTATTATTTTTGGCTTCTATATTTTCTCTTTCTCCGATCTATCGATACACTCATGTTCGTTGATACTTTGAACACATTACGTATTTCGGTTTCATCGTTCGAATGAACTGTGATCTTGTTTTGGGTTGATCTGGTATCGCTGTGACTTTTCCGAGTTCGGTTCGATTCTTGTGAACCTTGTTCGGAAGTGACATCATTTGGTTCTACTAGTTCTTTTATTCGAAGTGGATCGGATTTTGAACTTCTGTATATTCTACTTTGTCGACTCATTTATGTTTGTTGACATTCGTGAGCTTGTCCTGCCCCTTGCTTTTGTTGATCGAACGAGTGTGGTATTGTTTCGGAATAACTCGTTTGTCGTTGTGACTTTTCAATCGCTATTTCCTTTCCTGTGGATCTTATGGGAATGCATGTCTTGTAGTTCTCACCAGATCATCCTGGGAGTTGTTGTTTGAATTTTACTATCCTTCGTGTTTCGGACATGATTGTTCGATTTTTGTTGTCTCGATCGTTTGTTTGTTTGTTCGGTTTTTGTCCTCGTTTCTTGATCGTTGAGCATTCAGGCTCCTTCCTAATTCCCTTAAGTTTGGGAAATTAGTCTCGTTTTTGATCTTTCAACCTTAGGCGGTGGAATTCCGTATTTGTTCAGCGTTTGGCTCGCGTTCTGATCAATGTACCGTTAGGTTGGTCAATCGTAATGATTTTTGTTCATTGTGTTTTGCGATTGTTCGTATAATTGACTTGATTGTATTATCCATTTGATGACGCTTGTCACTTGTTGGTTTTATTATATCCCTAACGGCGACGTTGTGTTGGTCGCCGTGAAGCTTGTTTACACGCCGTATACTCTTTTGCGTTGTTTGTAACATTTCGCCGTTGGGCGTTAGTTACGCATTCTTGTGTATCTCGTTGAGTTTTTCCTGGCGGAATATTTCTTCTCCCTACTTGTTTTAAGTTTCGGGACGAAACTTCTTTTAAGGAGGGTAGAATGTAATATCCGCAATTTTCGATTTCCGGTAATTTCTTTTTTTCGGCGGAAGTCTGTTTTGACGACTCGCTCATGTCCGTTTCGTCATTCTGAGAATGATTAATTCTACACTTTTTGACATCCGAGTTCGTTTCGGTGTCGTTTTGTTGAGTTCCGTGCTTTTTAGCGACTTTTCCGCACTTGAGTTCGATTCTTGCGAATCTCGTCCAACTGTTGTTTCGAGTTTCCCGCAAGTCCGTTTAACTTTGTTAGACGTGTTGTGAACTTCGGATTGGTTATTCGATCACGTATCGTGATTTCCGGCGTTTTGGGCCATTTTGTAATTTCTTGAAAGTTACGTATCCGTATCTGTAATTGTTGTCTCGACCCGTTTCTTGGTCGCGTATGACTAATTATGGTATTACGCTTTCATTTCGAGTCGTTTATGTTGTCCGCGAACTTTTCGCCGTGTTCGTTCCGTACATTTTCTAAATCGGGTCGTCGAGCCACAGCGGTGGCGGGGCCGCCGACAGTGGCGGGGATGGCCGGACGATTGCGGGCACCGGCCGGACGGTGCGCGAGAACCGGCGTAAGCGCACGCTTCGGCCGGAAGGCTGCGCCACGCTAACCGGCAGTGTAGCGCCGCCGGGTGGCCTAGCGTCTGCCATCGGGCACAGCGATGGGGTTTCGAGGTTACGGACTCGGTCGGGATCGGAAGGTAGCGCCGCCTTCTTGTCGGTCGTAGCGCACGCTACCGGCAGGGTAGCGCCGCCGCGGCCGACTAGCGTCGTTACGGATAAGTTGGTTAGTCCGGTGGCTCTTTGGCCAGTCGGCTAAGCGGCGCGGCCGTGTAGCGCACGCTAGCGGGAGTCGGCCGAGGTTTGGTCGGCGGGGTTGGTTGGTGATGCCGGGTCATGTGGGCCCTGGCCGAGGGTACTCGGCCGTCTGGCCGATAAGCGCACGCTAGTCCGGGAAGGCTAGCGCACGCTAGTCTCGGCCCGATATAAATATGGTGGCAGTCACATTTCACTTCGTTTTCATTTCCTTCCTTCTCCGTCCGCGAATGGCGATTCATGGGCGACGAAGCCATGTTGTTTAACAACAAAACCATGAAGTTCGAGTCCATAACATCAATCAATCGTCCGTTATCATCCTTTGATCCAATGAATCAAGGTAATCTTCCTTAGAACCCTAATTTCGTGAATTTGGGGATTTTTGCAATTTAAATCCGATTCGTTCCGTGTTGTTGATTAATTCATGATGGGTATGATTAATCTTGGTAGTATTCTTGTGTTTAACATCATTTAATCCATTGTTCTTCGTCGAATCAAGTATATTTCTTGATTTCCTTCGAGTTGACTTTTTGGGGATTTGTCCCCGATCTCGCTTTTTCATCCATTTTCGGTGGATCGATTATGGTTAAATGATGTTGTTAAACATATTCTATGGATTGTATATCCATATTTCAACTTCAATTCCGTTTTCGTGATTTGGAGCACGAATCGTGTTCTTGGCCGTTTGGGGAAATACTTGAACTTTCGTCATTCGTTCTTTGAATTCAACGGCTTTGAGTCGTGTTATGAAATTCATTTCATTGTTATTATTGTACTTCGTAGTTTATGACGTGAGTTGGCGATCGGTGGAGTCGGCGGGTTCGTAATCGGTTCGTGTCAACCTACTTTGGTCGATTCTCCGCGTTGTTCTTATTCGAGGCAAGTACCTTGTCCATACTTTTCTTGTTTCGTGGATATGATGATTGGTGATCGTCTTGATTTGTTTGTTTGTTTGAAATGAGTTTTCAAAAGATTTGGTTAGCCTCGTTAAAGGCCCTCTTTCAAAACCGTGTGTGTTTTGTGATTGGTGTGGTTCGTGAATAACTATGTGAATTCTATGTATATGCTTGGTGTTCATGTTGCACTTGGTATTGTGTGTGGACGTATATTATTTCATTTCGGTGCGTTGTGGATTGACGTGGTGTTTTGCTAAGTGTTTGATGCCTCTGGGCGAATTGTTTGAATATCCTTGATGTGATATGTTATTTGTGTGAATGTGTGGATATGGTTGAAGGTCTACGATGGCACATGGCATGTGATCATGTGGCCAGGATGCAACAAGTGATTGATCCAACCATGAGAGCCTGAGATAATCTACGGTGGCACATGGCATGTGATCATGTGGCCAGGATGCAACAAGCGATTGATCCAACCGTGAGATGTGTGTGATTTGTTTCGCTAGCCAGCTCGGGAGGGTCCTTCAAGGCCTCGGGTGGGATGTCGGTGGTATCGTCCCGGTCCTAGGCGATGCGCGTGCGTGATTATGTTTCGTTGATTTTACGTCCGTTGAGGACACGTGATGTTGGGCTCTGACCCTGTAAATTGTTGGTGATTTCCTATTTGCGAAAACAAAACATTTGGGCTGTGACCCTATTGATTTTTGGAAAGAGAAGGATTTCATAGTCCTAAATTGTTTTCTATTAAAACTCTCGATGGCATTTTAAACTGTTTTGTAAATTGTTCCCCTTATTTGCGATCTTTCGTTTTGGAAATGTTTACCCAAACTCTTGCCTCGGGAAGTACTTTTCTTTACGTTTGGATCTTTGAGGATTCTGATTATTATTGTTCTTGGAACTTGTATTGTATGGCTCGTATTTTTCACTTGTACTTGCACTAGCAAAACGGTGGAGTTTTGCTAACCCCAGTATTCGGGGTGGATGTCTATTTTGCATTCGGGTTTTGGAGCATAGCACGGGAGTCGGCACGAAGGATGATGAAAGATGAACGATACTAATCACACGGGATTTGTTGATGTCGTTTTGGTCTAGCCGTATTTTCTTTTCCATTTGAAGTATCTTTTCCCCGTTGTACGGGAGTTTATTGTATTTTGACCCCTGCGTGGGTATGTGTTTGGAATTGAGTTGTATGTTATTATTGAAAGACCAAGTCGGTCTACTGAGTCATTTTAGCCTTAAAGGCGAGGTTTAGATGTTTGATTTTAGTTATCAGCCTGGTAGATCCTCGAGGAGAGGGTCTACGGCGTGTAATATCCCTGAGCGGATTGGGGGTGTTACAATCGATTGATAGTTCCTTTTGATTTTCCGGTAAAAGTTTGGGATTGTTCCTCTTGTTCGTTCTTCGCATAAGAACTTTTGATTTAGATCATCAAACCTATTTCATAGTTATTATTATTCAAAACGAGGGTTTTTATCGGTCTTCGCCATCAAACGGTCTGGTAGAAGTGATTGTAAATGTTCTCGAGTTTTTTTTTCGCGCGATCTTTTAACGATTTACCTCATCAAAAGTAGTCGGTTAATTGATTGTTAGTTAGGGATTCATCCCCATCAAAGGAGGTTACCTTATTTTTCGTTAAGAACAATCGTGATTTTTCGAATTACCGCCATCAAAAGTATTTCTTTTAATCGTGAGCAATCGATAATTCCAAACCTTATTTATATGAGTATCGGAACTAATAATTGATTACGTGTGTGTCGGTGACTCTAAATTCCCATATCAATCTCATTATTGTTATCTCTCAATTATCCGGCGATCAAATTGGTGTTGTTATCACTTAGTTTATTTTAATTTCATGCATTAGTATTGTAATCCAATCGAACCAATGATGTATTTTAATTTATTATACTTTCGTTCATTCAACTATTTGCCGAACAATATCGAACTTTAAACCGTTTCTAATTCCTCGAGAGATCGACCTCGTGTAATACCCGTAATTTTGTTCCCCGGAAATTTTCTATTGTTGGCGGAAGTCCGTTTTTGACAACTTGCTTGGGACCGTTTCGTCATCCCGAGAATGATTAATTCTACACTTTTTGTCATCCGAGTTCGTTTCGGTATCGTTCTGTTGAATTCTGTGTTCTTTAGCGACTTTTCCATGTATGAGTTCGACTTTGTTAAATCACCGTAAATTCTTGGAAACTCCAAAAATTCTGAATCTTGGCAATATTATAAAGCATCGAGTTAGCTTTCCAATGGTTCAAACGGTGAGTCAATCGGAGTCCGGACGAGGGAGTTATGGTCGAAATAGCTAAGTCACTCTCATTCTCCAGATTCGGCCAAAACCACTGCCGGTGCCGCGGCACACAGGCTGAGCCGCGGCACCGGTGTGGCATTCTCAGCCAAAACCCGCCTGTACCGGTGCCACGGCACACACAGCTGAGCCGCGGCACCGCCGAAACCTGGGAACAATTTTTAGGCCTGTGCCGCGGCACACCTATGCTGAGCCGCGGCACACAATGCGGTCAACTGCATAATTCGGCTTTTTAAGCGAGATTTCAGCCTTTTCCTTCATTTCTTCCTTCCGCTGGCGAGAGAGAGAGTTGAGGGAGGAGCTCTTTTCATAGCTATCACTTGTGTGTTGAAGATTTACCACTTTCAATCGGTTGGGAAGCCCGGATAGTCGATCTATCGCGTATTCCTTGGATCATAGAGCTTGGATATTCAAGAGGTAATTTCTTCGACATCTTGACTTCTCGTTTTTGTGTGGGTATTGACGTTTTGGATGATAAAATCATGGTGTATGAGGTGATATATGCGTGATGATGGACATGATTGGGTATTCATCGGATTTTTGAAAGATTATTCAAGAACACTTTGAATTTTGTGTTGGAAGTTGGGGATTTTGTTTGACTTCATCCTTTTAATCCGTAGTAATTTAGATTAGTGATGGATTGATGATGATTTAGGTGTATTCTATCATTCCCATCGTTATTCCTTGGTTGGAGTGTATTGATTCGTCGTTTTGGTTGAGTTATTAGTCGACGCCTTCAAGGTGTCCGACAAAAGGTCTAGGAGGGGGGGTTTGTGCGTTGTACGATTATTATTCATCGTACGATTGTTGATTTATCATTGATATGACTTAGGGACGGAATCCTTGTGAAGAACTCAAGTCGAAACCCTTCCGTTCGTTGTCTTCTTCGTGGTTCAAGCTTCCCGGTCGAACCGTGTTCTTCGGGATTTTCGGTAACGTTTATTAAGGCAAGTATACATTTATGATTGTACATTCTCGACTTTGAAAGTATGAAATATTGATGGTATGATTATTTTTAGCCACTCCGGGACGGGCCTATGGTCCTCTGAGGGTTTCGTAGCCTCTGGTGCGATTCCATGGTTGATATGAACGAACCGTTTCTACGGCATTCATATGAAATAATGTTGGCATGTAATGAACGAACCGTTTTGACGGCATTCCTACATGTAACGGCGTATGATATGAACGAACCGTTTCTACGGCATTCACATACGTCTTGAGATTTTAGTCATTCCGGAATACTAGTCTTGAATTGATGAATTGACGGATTACATTACTTTATTGTCGAGAAGTATTATGTTTCATATTGTTATACTTGCACTAGCTATTCGACGGCTAACCCCTTTATGGGGGAAATACGTTTCATGTATTTCAGGTTCCAGGAGAGCGGACAGAGGAGTGCAGGTCGGCATGAAGATGATGGGCAAGCGTGATACTGTGTCTTGTCTCCGATTATTTTCTTGGATTCCTCCATTCAGTGTTGTTGTACTGAAATGGATTTTTAAATACTCGAGTATTGTATTTCAGTTTCCTTGATGTTCCGGCCTGTGTTGCCGAGGTATTGATTTGTGCAGTGATGTATATGGTTTCATTGGTTATGGTTTTGAATACCATTTGTATCGTCTTTCATTCTATTGTATGTAGACCTTATCGGTCAAGTTTATAGTTCCGCGTATGGTTAGCCTTGTGAGTCCCACGGCGGGGCTCACGGCGCTGTAATATACCCTGAATAACTTGGGGGTGTTACAGAATATGGTATCAGAGCTTAGGTTTATGGATACCTAGGCTGTCGGTCTTTTGGGTCGATTGAGTCGGCATTTGCCCACAGTATCACTACTCTGCCATCATCACAGTGCGACCGGTACTTGTAAGTCCTCTCACTCTTCTTGTATTCTTCTTAATCGTTTCGTCTATAGCTTGGTATTCTTGGAAATTGGTCACTTCGAGAATGTGCGATTCGGATTATACTTACGCATGTATGTGCCCTTCAGATTGTTGGCTGAAAGTAGGAAGAATCGTGGCCGTGGTCACGGACGTGAACTCTTCCTTGAGATTTTGTTAAGTTGCTAATTTCGATAATGGTGTGTATCGGTATTATGTTGAGACTTTTTTTAGGAGTCGCATGCTAGTATCACGGGAGATCTTCGACTTCGCGGACTTGTAAGTATGTTGTTCGGATTATTCGATAATTCTTGGTTATCTTGGTGATTTTGGATTTTCCGTTGAAATGTTGTTTGTGCGAGTGATTGTAAGTTTCGAGGACGCTACTTATTTTTAAAGGGGGTAGAGTGTAATACCCCGATTTTTCGGATATATTTTTCGTTTATATATTGGATATCGTGGATGGTTAATTATGCTCGAGGACGTTGGGAACGTTTGATAATGTTATTGAATTGAGTATATGTATTGATTTTGCCGTATGCTCGTATTTGGTATGTCATGACTTTGGACAGGAATTGTTGAAATTGGCTAAGAATGGAATTATTACGTACGTTAATAAGGTGAGATTACGTACGTAAGATTGGCATGGTTACGTACGTTAAGGCTAAGATATTACGTACGTAACGAAGGCATCGGACAGAACCGAGTCCTGGTCGGCAGGTGGGACCCTGTTTCGGCAACTTTCGGCGGAGGATGTTGACAGGCGAGTCAACGTACGTGTTACGTACGTTATACAGGACGTGTTACGTACGTTATACAGGACGTGTTACGTACGTAACACAACCATTGTACCGTAGCAAGTCAACTGGTATATTACGTACGTTTTATGGTATGGGTTACGTACGTAATGGACTGCACGGAATGAGACAGTGAGTTGGTTACGTACGTTATGGATTTTGGATTACGTACGATAAAGTTGTTACGTACGTTAAGAAAGGACACTTACGTACGTAATGAGAGTGCAATTTATATATTGAAGTGTTGCCTTTCATTTCTCTCACGATCCTTTGAGATATTTCCCTCCAAAACTCGTCCCTCTTTACTTTTAAGAGTGTTCTAAACACTTTTAACATGATTGTGAGCTTGGAGTCATGGAATTAGAGCTTGGTTATGGAACTATTATTGATTCTTGAAGTGATTTCTTGTGTTATCCATATTCTATGAGGTTTATGTTGAAGGAAGATAATGATATGCTTTGAATATGTTGATTATGATTATGGAATCATAGAGATCTTGATGTTCTTGAGGCCATATGATGACTATGATGATTTAATGATTCTTGGAATGGAGTTCAATTATTCTTTCTTCGTGGTTCGTCCATACAAGGTAATCCTCGTATCCCTTTGATAGTGGCTCATTTTTTTCCTTTTTGGATTACTACTTGGGAGGGAGTATGTTGGGAATCGTGTATTTTGATGTTCGTCTTATTTCAATGAAAATGCATAAATTGGACTGTACTTTTATCTGTTGTGTGAGTATTTTTGAAATGGATTTTGGTATTTTGCCAATCAAATTTTATTTTGTAAAACTGATTCCTTAAACCGAAGTTTTCGGCATTTTAACCTTGATCGCTTTGACGGTATTTGGAAAATGATTTTTTTTAGTGTTTGAAAAATATTACCGTCATCGGTCTTTTTGGCATTTTTTTGAAATGACGTGGAAAATTGTGCTTAGCCTGGTAAATCCTTGTGAGAAGGGTTTACGGCGTGTAATATTCCCAGGAGGATCTGGGGTGTTACAATCTTGGTATCATGTGATAATGTCAGCATTTGAGATTTATTGGAATCGTAATAAGAGATTTCGGATGATGATATGATTATTGAGATCTTCTTCATATGACGATAAGGGTTCTGTTGTGATTCTTGAGGTTGTATGAATGACATGATGAAGAAAATGGTAACATGGAGATATATACCTCGGATATGTTGTTCAACGTGATTTCGGATATTTCATGTTCTTGAAGAACTCTTGAATTATACGAGGTGATGAAAATTTTTAAGAAGTGTTGATGTTTTGAATATGAATATGGAATATTCATATCTAGAGCTAAACTATGTGTTGGAAATAATATTCGTATAGGAAATACGAATGTGATTATGAGCTTGATGAGACTATTATTCATCTCTGAATTTGGAAGCCCATACGTACGGAGCAAATATTCAAATCGAATGATTGGAGTGTTTGATAACCTTAAAATATGATTATCTATAATGCTGAACTAATTGGATGGTTAGAATTAACGATGATCATCGGAAAATTTTAACTACGGATTTACGAGAAGGGAAACTTGTCAATTCGTGTTTAAGAATTGAGTTTGGAACCGATAATATTTAGACCCTTATTATTGGTCCGAATTGATTGCTGATATGATCATCGGATTTCGGCTCGTAATGTGGACATGGATTCGTGAGGGTCTGAGTTGGACAGTTCAGACCATGATTGGTCGAGATATGGTGAAACGATTGAGTTCGTGGTTTGGTGGTATTGATATTGGTCGTCATCGAACCGGTTGATTATCAATCCTTCGTTTTACAGTAAGACATGATGTTTGATCATAGATTATGACTTTTGTGTTGCGGTTAAGGTTGAAGGGTTCGTAGATTAACTTGGTCGAGACTCGTAAGACGAAATCGACTGAATTGGTAACAGTTCGTTGTATTAATATCGAGGCAAGTTTTATACTCGTACTAATCAATGAGACTAATGTTATTGCGTAGGCGTACGAATGTGTGTATCATTTCGGGACTTGGCCTCTTTATGATTGTATTGATATCAGGGGATCATTGATACGACGCCCGTCGGAAAATTATGCCAAATGTTACTGTTGGTTGTAAATGGCCGGTTCAAGGCATTACGATACTTGTTGGTAAAGTTGCTGTCGATAGACGGTTCGCGGTATCGATGTATCGATTATTATTGTTCGCGATTAATGTCGTTCTGAGACATCGTTGAATCTTTGTCGTCAAATTGGAACTGTTGCTATGATGTTGCGTTAACCGATTGGGGACGTTTGATATATCCTTTTGTCATCTCCGTTTCGGTGGTCGGTTTAAGACACCGGGACTTCTATTCTATCGTATCATTGATTATCGATTGACCGTTCTAAGGTAATCGATATATTGAATTGGGATTATCAAAGGTAATTCCCATCCGTTGTATAATTGTTATTGATTGGCCATTCTACGGTAATCGAAGTATTGATTTGGGACTGTCAAGGATAGTTCCCATCCGTGGAATTATTATTGTCGTGTTGGCCGATTCAAGGCAGCACACTATTATTCTTGTAAACTCGGTAATTTTGTGATCGTTGAAGGTTGAGGATTTTCCCGAACTGTTGTGTTGTGATCGTTGCTCGTATTAATCGGTCCTTAGGGAATTCTGATCCCAGGATGGTTGTTTTGAATATCGTTGGTCGTATCGATCTTTCATTATTCGTGTGTCATCGTTCACTTGGTGAGTCGTATGATCCATATTGGATGTTTTATCCCTTGAGTTTCGTTGTCATGTTGTATTGTGGCATATCTGGAATCATGTCTGCGTGCCGATTGGTTATGTGTAGGATTTTTAGCCAGGCACTCGATGGTCATGCGTGGATATTGCCGCATTGGACCGTGCACACGAGACGTAGTTCTTGAGGCTAATTAGGCACATTGTCACACGTATATTCTGGATTCCGTATACGGGGTGGACATGTGCACGGACACATTTCCGGATCGGGCGTACTGTGATGTCCCTCTTGAGCTTTATTGATTGATCGTTCGTAGTCCATGTTGTATTGGATATGTCCGACGATTTGCGATCCAGTTGTTCATACGCCGAGGGGTATGCCCGATCCACGTTTGCTTCTTTGAGATCTCAGACATTGTGATGATTTACACTTTGGGGCTCGGCTTTCAGGACATTGTGATGTATCGGTATTTCCGTTGGAGCCTTCGGGCATTGTGAATTCGTATCTTTTTCGGCATTGGTTTGGTTTACCTTCGGCTAATGTATTGTTGTGTTCTATATTGATGATTCGCCGTTTGGGCGTAAGTTTCGGTTCTTGTGCATCTCGTTGAGCTTTTCCTGGCGAAATATTTCTTCTCCCTACCTTTTTTAAGTTTCGGGACGAAACTTCTTTTAAGGAGGGTAGAATGTAATACCCGTAATTTTGTTCCCCGGAAATTTTCTATTGTTGGCGGAAGTCCGTTTTTGACAACTTGCTTGGGACCGTTTCGTCATCCCGAGAATGATTAATTCTACACTTTTTGTCATCTGAGTTCGTTTCGGTATCGTTCTGTTGAATTCTGTGTTCTTTAGCGACTTTTCCATGTATGAGTTCGACTTTGTTAAATCACCATAAATTCTTGGAAACTCCAAAAATTCTGAATCTTAGCAATATTATAAAGCATCGAGTTAGCTTTCCAATGGTTCAAACGGTGAGTCAATCGGAGTCCGGACGAGGGAGTTATGGTCGAAATAGCTAAGTCACTCTCATTCTCCAGATTCGGCCAAAACCACTGCATGCCGGTGCCGCGGCACACCTGGGCTGAGCCGCGGCACACTGGTGTGGCATTCTCAGCCAAAACCCGCCTGTACCCGGTGCCGCGGCACACCTGAGCTGAGCCGCGGCACACTGCCGAAACCTGGGAACAATTTTTAGGCCTGTGCCGCGGCACACCTATGCTGAGCCGCGGCACACAATGCGGTCAACTGCATAATTCGGCTTTTTAAGCGAGATTTCAGCCTTTTCCTTCATTTCTTCCTTCCACTGGCTAGAGACAGAGCTGAGGGAGGAGCTCTTTTCATAGCTATCACTTGTGTGTTGAAGATTTACCACTTTCAATCGGTTGGGAAGCCCGGACAGTCGATCTATCGCGTATTCCTTGGATCATAGAGCTTGGATATTCAAGAGGTAATTTCTTCGACATCTTGACTTCTCGTTTTTGTGTGGGTATTGACGTTTTGGATGATAAAATCATGGTGTATGAGGTGATATATGCGTGATGATGGACATGATTGGGTATTCATCGGATTTTTGAAAGATTATTCAAGAACACTTTGAATTTTGTGTTGGAAGTTGGGGATTTTGTTTGACTTCATCCTTTTAATCCGTAGTAATTTAGATTAGTGATGGATTGATGATGATTTAGGTGTATTCTATCATTCCCATCGTTATTCCTTGGTTGGAGTGTATTGATTCGTCGTTTTGGTTGAGTTATTAGTCGACGCCTTCAAGGTGTCCGACAAAAGGTCTAGGAGGGGGGGGGGGGTTTGTGCGTTGTACGATTATTATTCATCGTACGATTGTTGATTTATCATTGATATGACTTAGGGACGGAATCCTTGTGAAGAACTCAAGTCGAAACCCTTCCGTTCGTTGTCTTCTTCGTGGTTCAAGCTTCCCGGTCGAACCGTGTTCTTCGGGGTTTTCGGTAACGTTTATTAAGGCAAGTATACATTTATGATTGTACGTTCTCGACTTTGAAAGTATGAAATATTGATGGTATGATTATTTCTAGCCACTCCGGGACGGGCCTATGGTCCTCTCAGGGTTTCGTAGCCTCTGGTGCGATTCCATGGTTGATATGAACGAACCGTTTCTACGGCATTCATATGAAATAATGTTGGCATGTAATGAACGAACCGTTTTGACGGCATTCCTACATGTAACGGCGTATGATATGAACGAACCGTTTCTACGGCATTCACATACGTCTTGAGATTTTAGTCATTCCGGAATACTAGTCTTGAATTGATGAATTGACGGATTACATTACTTTATTGTCGAGAAGTATTATGTTTCATATTGTTATACTTGCACTAGCTATTCGACGGCTAACCCCTTTATGGGGGAAATACGTTTCATGTATTTCAGGTTCCAGGAGAGCGGACAGACGGGTACCGGGTCGGCATGAAGATGATGGGCAAGCGTGATACTGTGTCTTGTCTCCGATTATTTTCTTGGATTCCTCCATTCAGTGTTGTTGTACTGAAATGGATTTTTAAATACTCGAGTATTGTATTTCAGTTTCCTTGATGTTCCGGCCTGTGTTGCCGAGGTATTGATTTGTGCAGTGATGTATATGGTTTCATTGGTTATGGTTTTGAATACCATTTGTATCGTCTTTCATTCTATTGTATGTAGACCTTATCGGTCAAGTTTATAGTTCCGCGTATGGTTAGCCTTGTGAGTCCCACGGCGGGGCTCACGGCGCTGTAATATACCCTGAATAACTTGGGGGTGTTACACCTCGGAGTTACTTGTCGCGTCCTACAAAAGCGATTCGTACACTTGCGAGTTTATAATTTGTACATCAAGTTTTTGGCGCCGTCGCCGGGGAGCTGGCGTTTAATTTTTGATCTTGGTTTAATAATAGTTGAATTGTTTTTCTTGATCATTTTTCCGGCATTTCATTATTTTCGATAAAATTTAAAAATTCGCTCTAAATTCTTTTGTTTATGCTTGGTAGGAGATCGTTGGGTAACCCGATTCTTCCGCCCATAGACGGAGTTCAAAGGATTAGAGCACCAAAAATAATGGCCACAACATCAATGACAAACGACGAGGTGAATCCGAATCTTGAAGAGCAACTTTTGCTCCAAGAAGATAACCCTCGTCAACCGAGTGTTGAGAATGTTGCACAAAATATAGATGAGGAAGAAATTCGTCAACCAAGGTTTCCGAGATATGAGAATGTTGGGCGCAATCAAGGGATACCCGAAGCTCAACAAGGGAGATACTTCTATCCGAGACAACCAGCCGTTGGAGTGCAATATGGAGCGAATTATTATCCCGGACCTCAATATGGGATGGAAGCAAACTATAACATGCCGCAACAACCTCCGGTCGAACATCTAATGCGGGACTATGCAAAGCACGTAGTGAACACCGCCATTTCATGCATCCAATTAGCACCGGCCGCAAGGAACTACCACATAAGCGGATTTCACATCGAGCAATTGCCCTCATTTCATGGATTAGCATGTGAGGATCCGTTATCATTCATCCGAGACTTCTATGTAGCGATTGACAATTTCCCATTAAATGGGTTGAGCGAGGATCAACTAAGAATGAAGTGCTTCCCTTATACACTCAAGGATGGGGCGAAACAATGGTTTATGACTTTGGCGCCCGGCTCACTAAGTACATGGGATGAAGTTTACGATAAATTCATTACCAAGTACTTCTCTCATTCAAAGACTACGCAATTGAGAACTCAAATCTCAACTTTCAGACAACAAGACGGAGAGGCATTTCACGAAGCATGGGACCGATTTAAAATGCTACTCATTCAATGCCCACACCATCACTATCCGCTTCAACTACTTAATCAATTCTTCTATGACGGATTGACTCAATATTGCCAAGGAGCGGTAGATAATGCAGCCGGTGGTTCGTTTTGGGGTTTGACGGAGAGACAAACGTATGATGTGTATGAAACATTTGGAGCCAATTCTCAACAAAAAAGTGTACGTGTTCGTAGGGGAGCCGTGCACCAAGTGAGCGAAAAGGACGAGATGCAATCTAGAATCGATGAGTTGACAAATGAACTAAGACAACTCAAGACTCAAAATAAATCTTCTAGCTCACGAGTTTGCGAGATTTGCGGAGCACCCGGACATGATGCCAATTCATGCCCACATACTTTTCCGGGAGAACAAACCGAACAAGTTAATTGGGCTATGGGACAAAGCACGGGAAGGCCCGAATGGGAAGAGAGGAGAAATAATTATGGCGGAAACGCAAGAAATGCACCTCTCCCAAATATTTATCATCCTGGGCTAAGAAACCATCCGAATTTCTCATGGAGAAACAACAACCCGATGCCGTACGACACAAGCGCCCAAGCTCAATACAACGGAGGAAACCGAGCCCAACAACCAACGCGAAGTGAACCACCTACACAACAAAGGAACTCTCTTGAGGAGAGTATTGCGGCATTCATTAAGGAGAGCAAGGAAAACCGAGCGGAGAACAATAAAAGGTTCGAATCCTTAGAAGCTTCTATGAAGAAAATGGAGATTAAAATTGGGCAACTTGCTACCGAGGCACGTAGACAAGAAAGGGGTAAACTACCAAGTCAACCCGAGCAAGCTCAAGCTAGTACCACTCTCCGAAGTGGTAAAGTGATTAATAAAGAAGCTAATTTCGAAGTAAAAGAAAGGGGCGATGAGAAAGAGGACGAGTCAGGAAACCAAGAGGAGAAAATAGACGAAGCAACTTCAACTTCCAAGCTTCACAAATCCGCTCAACCATATAAGCCACCAATCCCTTTTCCGAGCCGGCTTAGAAAAGCAAAGCAAGATGAGCAATTTTCCGAAATCTACGACATGCTTTCAAAAGTTCATGTCAACTCACCTCTTTTGGATGTTGTGAAGAACATTCCCGCTTATACAAAATTTTTCAAAGAGTTTACCTCCAACAAAAGATAATACAATGGGAACTAGAAATTGGTGCTCTACGAGGTAGAAGCAAGGTGTCAAAAGAAAGGCGATCCTGGAAGTTTTATGATCGACATCACTATGGAGATAAGAAAGTTGCTCGTGGGATGTTAGATTTGGGGGCAAGTGTGAATCTCATGCCATACTCGACCTATTTGAGGCTTGGACTTGGGGGAATCAAACCGACAAGAATGACTCTTCAAATGGAGGATAGGTCGGTGAAATATCCCAAGGGAGTCATTGAAGACCTATTAGTGCAAGTAGACAAGTTGGTGATTCCGGCCGATTTTGTTATCTTGGAGATGAGCGATTTCGGAACAAGCGAAAATGAAGGGACGATACTTCTAGGACGGCCATTTATGCGTACAACAAAAACAATCGTTGATGTTGATGAAGGAAAGGTCACCATGACCGTCTTGGGCGAAACCGTGGAAATCAACGTGTTCGGTTCATCTCCTATCCCTTCTCATATTTATGCTGCCCATGATGTGAATTTTATTGATTGCATTGATTCTTTGGTTAATGATATATATTTGCATGATGATGTAGGGGACACGTTGCATGATGCTCTAACCGTTGAGCATGATATGGGGCTGAATAATTTAGAAATTGGAGAATATGTTGCATTGTTAGATAATTCCGAAACAATTGATGAAGTTGACGGTTTTAAGATACCATTGGAATTAAAATTTGAGGAGCCCGTTGAAATCACCCCACCCCAACTTGAATTGAAAGAACTTCCGGCACATCTTAAATATGTTTTCTTAGGCAAAAGTGACACTTACCCTGTAATTGTCTCTTCCGAATTAACTCCCTTGCAAGAAAACAAATTAGTAGAAGTTCTAACTAAGTTAAAGGAAGCGATTGGATGGAGTATTTCCGATATCAAGGGAATAAGTCCTGTTAGGTGCATGCATAAAATAATTCTTGAGGATAATGTTAAACCGGTTAGGCAACCTCAAAGGCGTTTGAATCCGAACATGTAGGAAGTTGTGAAAAAAGAAGTTTTGAAATTGCTAGATGTCGGAGTCATCTACCCGATATCCGACAGTAAGTGGGTGAGTCCTGTGCATGTAGTGCCTAAGAAATCTGGAATAACGGTGGTTCGTAATGATAAAAATGAATTGGTGCCCACTAGGACAGTAACTGGTTGGAGAATGTGCACTGATTACCGGAAATTAAATGCCGTAACAAAAAAGGATCATTTTCCCCTTCCTTTCATTGATCAAATGTTGGAACGTTTAGCTGGGCATGATTATTACTGTTTTCTAGATGGTCTTTCAGGTTTCTATCAGATTCCCATTGCTCTGGAGGATCAAGACAAGACCACTTTCACATGCCCTTTTGGCACTTTTGCCTCTAGGAGGATGCCATTTGGTCTTTGCAATGCTCCCGCTACTTTTCAAAGGTGCATGCTATCCATATTCTCTGACTTGTTAGAAAAATCCATCGAGGTATTCATGGATGACTTTTCTGTGTTTGGAACCACTTTCGATGATTGTTTAAATAATTTGACTATTGTGCTAGATTGATGTATTGAGTGGAACCTTACACTTAGTTGGGAAAAGAGTCATTTTATGGTAAAGCAAGGTCTTGTTCTAGGTCATGTGGTTTCCAATAAAGGAATGGAGGTTGACAAGGCTAAAGTTGATTTAATTGTTAAATTACCTCCGCCTTCATGTGTCAAAGAGGTTCGAAGCTTTTTAGGGCATGCCGGGTTTTATAGGCGTTTCATTAAAGATTTTTCGAAAATTGCCCGCCCTTTGAGTAACCTTTTGTGCAAAGATGTTAAATTTGATTTTACCGAGGAATGTTTAGTCGGTTTCAACGCTTTGAAAGAAAAGTTAACTTCCACACCTATTGTGGTTGCTCCCGATTGGTCTCTCCCGTTTGGAATTATGTGCGATGCGTCCGACTTTGCTATAGGTGCTATTTTGGGGCAAAGAGTGAATAAATTTTTCCACGTGATTTACTATGCTAGCAAAACACTTGATGAAGCTCAGGCTAATTACACCACCACCGAAAAAGAATTTTTAGTCGTTGTGTATTCTTTAGACAAATTTCGATCCTACTTGGTTGGCTCAAAAGTAATTGTGCATACTGATCATGCCGCATTGAAATATTTATTAAAAAAATCCGATGCAAAACCAAGATTAATTCAGTGGGTTCTTCTGCTGCAAGAATTTGATTTGGAGTTTAAAGATAAAAAGGGGTCGGAAAACGTTGTTGCCGACCATCTATCTAGGCTAACCGAGGGAGATAATTTTAAGCTCGATAATCCTTTGCCAATTGTTGAAACTTTCCCTGACGAGCAATTATTCGATGTAACAAGGACACCTTGGTATGCTGATATTGTCAATTACATTGTTAGTGGTGTTTTGCAGCCCGACCTGACCTATCAAGGGAAGAAGAGATTTGTTTCCATGTGCAGGCATTACTTTTGGGACGAGCCCTACTTATTCAGGTTGGGGCCTGATCAGATATTCCGACGTTGCGTCCCGGAGGAAGAGCACGAAAGCATATTGTTATTTTGCCATGAGTTGCACTGTGGGGGACATTTTAGCGCAAAGAAAACGGCACACAAGGTCCTTCAATCGGGATTATACTGGCCAACATTATTTAAGGATGCCTATTCCCATTGCAAGAGTTGCGATCGTTGTCAACGAACGGGGAATATAAGCAAAAGGAATGAGATGCCGTTGACAAACAATCTTGTTGTGGAACTTTTTGACGTTTGGGGAGTTGATTTTATGGGTCCTTTTCCACTTTCCCATGGTTTTGAGTATATTCTAGTTTCTGTAGACTACGTCTCTAAGTGGGTGGAAGCAATTCCAACCCAAACTAACGATGCTAACGTGGTTTGCAATTTTTTTAGGGATGTGATTTTCTACAGGTTCGGGACGCATAGAGGTGTAATCAGCGACAGAGGCACGCATTTTTGCAATAAATAACTTGCAGGCTTGCTTAAGAAGTACAATGTGATGCATAAGGTCGCAACGGCATACCATCCACAAACTTTCGGGCAAGTAGAAGTAAGCAATCGGCAAATAAAGGCAGTGCTCGAAAAGACGGTGAAACCGACAAGAAAGGACTGGGCATTGAAGTTGAATGACGCTTTATGGGCATACCACACGACCTACAAAACTCCAATTGGAATGAGCCCGTATCGCCTAGTATTTGGGAAAGCATGTCACCTACCCATTGAGTTGGAACACAAGGCGTATTGGGCAATCAAATCGCTCAATTTAGATCAAGAAAAGGTGGGCGAGGAACGAATTTTACATTTAAATGAGCTCGATGAGATGCGATATGAGGCGTACGAAAATGCTAAACTCTATAAAGAACGGACAGAATGGTATCATGATAAGCGTATCGTTCGTAAATCTCTCTAACCCGGGATGGATGTTTTGTTACATAACTCCTGTCTTAAGCTCATGCCCGGAAAATTAGTATCGCGATGGGGCGGACCGTTTAAGGTCGTTAAAGTATGGCCGCACGGAGCAGTAGAACTTCTTGATCCGCGGAAGAACGAGCACTTTAAGGTAAACGGGCATAGAGTAAATCCGTATTTCGGACGAATCGAAGAAATCAATGCGTTTGAGTGCATAGAGGTGCACAACGTTGAAGCTTGAACAAAACGGGAAGAAGTCGAGCTAATGACTATAAAAAAGCGCTACTTGGGAGGCAACCCAACGGTTTAGTTAGATTTTTTTGTCTTTTGTTTTTCGCATTTATTTTCCTTATTTGTTATTACTCGATTCAAAACTGACCGGTTCAATTGTGGGTGTTAAAATTGCAGGAAACGAGTGCGTTTTCAAAAACTAAAAATCTGGGCAGGTTGGACACGGCCGCGTCTCAAAACAGGAGGGTTTTGCTTATTCTGAATACTAGGACACGGCCGAGTCTCAGGACACGGCCGAGTCTCAGGACAGTGAGAATTTGATTATTCCGAACAGCACGACACGACCGTGTCACAGGACACGGCCGGGTGTCAATACAGTGAATTTTGATTTTCTAGGATAGTATGACACGACCGTGTCATAGGACACGGCCGAGTCGGTCGACTGTGAGTTTTTGCTTATTTAGAACAGTTCGACACGACCGTGTCATATGCAACACGGCCGTGTCAGTCAGTCTTATATAAAAGGGAGCACGGCCGAAACGACATTATCATCTTCTCCAGATTTTTATTGTTCTTCCCTCCGAACCCTAGCATCTATATTTCCGATTTTTCTCTTCGTTTTTAAAGAAATTTTGTGCAAAATCGAGGGGAGATACAAGAATCTACTACGTAATCATCATTTTTCAACCAATTTCACTCTTCAAGGAGGCAAATCGGATGATTTGGGACCGGGCTTTAATTTTTTTTTCTCTCTTCAATATCTCCGAAATCAAGGTATGTTTCTCATGTTTTTGATGATTATTTTTGGTTATGAACATGCTATGATGATTTGAATCGCTAGTCCTTAATTATCTAGGGTTCTTGAATAAATTGAAGGTGATGAAATTTGGGGATTTTCGATAATTCTTCATGCTTGATGATTAAATTTCTCGATTGAAAATTCTGGTAATTAAGGGATGTTTTCCATGATGAAGATGATGAATTTAAATGATAGATTTTGCTTGGGAGTTGTTTTGATCGATAATGTTTATATTGGGGGTATTTTATTGCTTGCTATAAGTTTGGGGGAGGAATACGTTCTCAAGTCCTTAGATAATGATAGATTGAAATTTTTGCAGAAAATGGCACGAGGAAGAGGACGAGGAAATGCTCAGCGCGGAAGGGGTAGGAATGGCGGGGAACAAGTGCAGCCGGCAAGAATGGCTATTCAAAGGGCTGTGGAAACTCCGGAGTCTTATGGAATCAATCTCCCTGAAATACAATATGAAAGGTGGGAAATGCTGGGTCAGAAAAAGATGCTCCCTACGAGGTGGCCCGACGACGAATGCATGAACGCAATGGGGATAAGAGAGGACGTGATGAAATTCCTTGAAAGAGTGAACTGGGCGTGGATGATGACTCAACAATGGCCGACTTATAGGTCTCTGATTGTAACACCCCCAAATCGAACCGGGAATATTACACGCCGCAGACCCTCTCCGTGAGGATCCACCAGGCTAGACATCAAAACAACACATTACATTACATACCGACGAATCAAAATAACGAACCAATAGACCGATTTGGTCTTTCGACACTGACTTACAAATAAAAATACATAAACTCATCCAGACTCATACCCACGCAAGGGTAAAATAATTACCACCACAAACAATAAGACAGCGGAAAAGACAATACAATGGACTCCGACTAACTGAACCCAAAACTGGCCTTCGTGTGATTAGTATCATTCGTCTTTCATCATCCCTCGTACCGATCCTGTCTTGCTCCCGAAAACCTGCGTGTACCTGGACACAATACAGATATCCACCCCCCGATTACTCGGGGGTTAGCAAAACTCCACTGTTTCGCTAGTGCAAGTATAAAGTGCAAATACGAGCCATACACAACACATTCCGAGAATATAACGAAAGACTTCCCGAGATATATTTAGTTAAAAATAGTTCAAGTCTTGAAAGCAGAAACGAAGCAAGTAAGCATTTTGAAAACATTTACAAATCTCGGGAGTTTTGAAAACATCAGAAATTGAAAAGTTCTTAATTCCTCGAAAGCCATTTAGGGTCACAGCCCCAAAGTTCATTTTCCAAAATACAAATCCATTTAACAAAACACGGGGTCCACAACCCAACCATTCCGGTCACAAAACACAGGGTCCACGACCCGATCATCCACTTCAATTCACTTACAAGGACACATTACACATAACACATTATTCGTATGCCATTCTAGCCAAGCACCAAGACTCGATATATAATGTCTCTCGACCCCGAGCACAAAGCATTGTGATACTCCGGACAATATCAAAATTAACGAAAACATCAACGTCATTCTCAAGATGAAAACTACACCTGGTAACCCGCGACCGTACCCCTTAGTATCGGCCCCCAGACGCCCCGTCGAACGCTCCGAGTGGGAAACCACTTCCGCGGCCGTACCCCTTAGTATCGACCCCCAGACATCCCGTCGGACACTCCGGGTGGAAGTTCATCCACACACGCACCCAAGTCCACTTTTATGGCCGTACCCCTTAGTATCGACCCCCAGACATCCCGTCGGACACTCCGGGTGGAAGGAACAACACACACACACGTTCCAAAATCACAGTTGCAAACCACAAGCCTCGAAGGTCAATCACAGTATATATAGTCGAGGTACCTTACTAGAATGGCCAGTTCATCCAACATATACTCACGACCAAGTAACGATACGATTCATGCTAGAATTTTCAACGATGCAGCTAGTACCAATAACATAGCAACGAGGGAAAATACCTATCCAACCACGCCGAACGACACAATGAGATAGGATCTTCAATAGGCATACGTTCCATACATATCTCAAGGAAAGGTTAAGCTATAAATCTACAACGTCATAATCACACAAAACGATACCCCACACATACTTAGACAAGCATATTTAACAACGAAATCATACGAGTCATCCTTTAAGGAAGTATTGAAAAGCATATCAATTCCTTTGAAAGTTAATTATAGGCATTCATAAATCACGTATCATAAATTACCAACTAATATATCCACAAAACACGTAATGTATGGGCAAGATACTTGCCTCGAAAATCGATACCGGACACTCCTACAATCATGGCTCAGTCGGGACACCTCGAACACCTACGATTCCCCGGCGAAGGAAAAGAATACACCCACGATCGAGAAGCTTGAAGAAAACGACGAACGGAAGGGTTCCGACTCGAGTCCTTCACAAGAATTCGACCCTAACAACATATAATCAATAAATCATCGATCATACGAGGGAGAATAATCGTAGAACGCCCGAAAACCCCTCTATGACATTTTACCGGACACCTTCAAGGCGTCGATCAAGAACTCGACCAAAACAACGAATCGATACGATCCAGCCATGGAATAACAAGGGAAACGATACAATACATCTAAATAATCATCAATCCATCACAATCCTAAGTTAAATCGGATTAAACGGACGAAAACAAACAAAATACCCAAAATCCCCAAAATTAGATTTCTAGGAAATCTGACCTGATTCGGTAGATCGGAGGATGTTATAGGATTGATTATTGATGATATGAACTCCAATACTTCATGGATTTGATGTTCAACAACATGGCTTCAAGATACCAAAGTCCACAGCCGCGGAAGAGAAAGCAAGGATTGAGAAAAATGGCCAAAAACCCGTGTGCAGGGCCTTATATAGGCTGTCTGCCGGCCGGGTTACGTACGTAACCGGCCAAGGCTTACGTACGTAACCGAGTCACTGCCCCAAAACTACCGGTCCGTTACGTACGTAACCGGCCAGGGCCTTACGTACGTAAGCGGCCTTACGTACGTAACTGCCGATCACTACCGGCCGTAACTCGGCCAGTGCCGGCCAGGGCCCGAACGACCCCGAAACCCGAACCTGAATACGAATCGAAGATACGGTTACGAAGTACTCGTAAAGACGAACTCGAGCACTAAGAGAACACACGATTCCGACCACCCGAAGGCTCGAAATTCGACAACGGAAAGTAAGTACCCCAAACTTTGGGAAATTACGAAAATGGCCCAAAACGTCCGAAATACACGATACATGATCGAAACACCAAGCCGAAGCTTGCAACATGAATAATAATATTAAATGAACTTACGAGAAAGTCGAAACAACAGTTTCGGATGAGATTCGCAAGAATCGAACTAAAGTGCGGAAAAACCGCTAAAAATCACGGAACTCAACAAAACGACACCGAAACGAGCTCGGATGACAAAAAGTGCAGAATTAATCATTCTCGGAATGACGAAACGGTCATGATCGAGTCGTCAAAACGGACTTCCGCTGAAAAAAAGAAATTACCGGAAATCGAAATTACGGGTATTACATTCTATCCTCCTTAAAAGAAGTTTCGTCCCGAAACTTAAAACAAGTAGGGAGAAGAAATATCTCCGCCAGGAAAACTTGACGAGATACACAAAAACCGAAAACTCGCGCCCGACGGCGAAACGTTACAAGCAACGCAAAGGAATATACGGCGTGAAAACGCGCTCCACGACGACCAACACAATGCCACCGATAGAGACATAATAAAACCAACAAGTGACAAGTGTCATCAAACAGGTAATACAACCAAGTCGATTATCCGAACAATCACAAAACACAACGAACGAAAATCAATATGATTGACCACCCCAACGGTACATTAATCAAAACGCGAGCCAAACGCTGAACAAATACGGAATTCCACCACCCAAGGGTTGGAATATCGAAACGAGACTAATTTCCCGAACATAAGGAAATTAGGAAGGAGTCTGAATGCTCAACAATCACGAAACGAGAACAAAAACCGAACAAACAAACGATCGAGACAACAAAAATCGAATAATCATGTTCGGATCACGAAGAACAATAAGGTTCAACCGACAACTCCAAGGTTCACATCTCGACTCGAGACAATATATGATCCGGTGAAAACAACAGGATGTGCATTCACATAAGATCCATATGAAAGGGAATAGCAATTGAAAAATCACAACGATAAACGAGTTATTCCGAAACAATACCACACTCGTTCGATCAACAAAAGCAAGGGATATGGAAAGTTCATAAAATGTTAACGATCATAACGAGTCGACAAAGTCGAAAACACAGGAGTTCCAGATCCGATCCACTTCGAATAAAAGAACTAATAGAACCAAATGATGTCACTTCTGAACAAGGTTCACAAGAATCGAACCGAACTCGAAAAAGTCACAGCGATAACCAGATCGACCCACAACAAGATCACAGTTCGTTCAGACGATGAAACCGAAATACAGAGCAAGTTCATAAAGTATCAACGAACACGAGCGAGTTGATAGACTAGAGAAAGAGGAAATGCAGAAGTCCAAAAACAACACGGGTATTACATTCGACCTCTTATAAAACAAATGTTGTCCCCGCAACTCACAACAACGGAAACAAGGTAACAACGCGAAAAGCAACCGACAGAAAAATCCCCCATGGGCCTCTTAGAGCCGATCCTGATATCTGTGCTGAAGTTCGCGCCCCGAAAGACTCGGAACTCAACTCGCAAAACTGGATCCTGTGACGAGAAAGATAATTGGTACGTGCATGCCCCCGGCACACCACAGTTGAAACACCTCGGCTCGGCATACCGAAAATACAACTGCTAGGTACAATGGAATATAACGTCGCAAAACAACAAACCGGAGATGCCAATTTGGCACAACAAGGAATCATAACACATATCATATACAACGATTACCATCGTAAGGTAATACACACAAACACTACAGCAACGACGGTATCGTTCGGCGACTTCAACGGCCCGAACGATAACCAGCACATAATTACAACCATCATGAAATAATCACACATATACATGAACACCAACCCAAGCTTCAACAGCTCACACTCGTGCGACAACACGCAAATCACCACGATGCGACAAACAGTAAATACCAGTTCACACCTCTCACAGAGGGCTAGTACTACAAATACGTGGCAACGCCTCAACGTTCATGCCACCAATTCGATCATATTCGGAAGCTAACATCATAATGACAATGAGAACATCATACATACATTCCCAGACCGCAAACGGGAATCGACAGGTTTTAAAGAAAACGAAAATCACATTATGAAAAATAATTTGGAATACACCAGTTGATCTTGAGTATCACATTTTCAAAAAGTTGTACAAACACCATTATCGAGACTTTGAAAACCATCTTGCATTTGATAAAACGAGGACACTCTCCTTTAAATTGAAACTTTCAGAAATATTCGACACTTGGGTCTAAGCAACTGCATTTCTAAAAATAATTGAAAATATCTCAAAGTATTTTGGTCCTCAATTGGAATAATTCTGAAACGTATTGTGACACTAGAAGGCACCTTGAAAGTACCGCGAGAAAATAATTCATTTTAAAGGTACGTCTCGAAATTTATTTTCTAAGATACTCAAGGTTTTCAAAAATCTATTAGGCTAGAATGCCTAAAAACTCACATGATCATTTATCAAACCGTCATAAAATATTCAAGGCCAAAATGCCAAAACTCGACTAAGGGAATCGGTTTTCGAAATAGAACTCAGTCGGTAAAATACCGAAAGCCATTACGAAAGAACTCACGCAGCGGATAAAAGAAATAAAGTCAAACATGCACAATCCAGCAACACTACTCCTCATATGAACGAAATATGAGGGTCAAATAACCGCATATCAAGAAATCAAAATCCATAAGAGGATTCCGTCAATTAACTCATAATCATAAAAATAGCTCGTGTCACATGAGGCACAACACAAAGAAGGGAGGTCGCACGAAGATGATGATCGCCCCACGATACTAATCACGACCAACAAACTCAGACGACGCGTCGCGACACGACTCAGTCAGACGAAATCTGACAATACAAGACTCAACAACACATAACTCGACCCGACAGCCTAGGTTTCCTCAACCTAAGCTCTGATACCATAAATGTAACACCCCCAGATCGAACCGGGAATATTACACGTCGCAGACCCTCTCCGTGAGGATCCACCAGGCTAGACATCAAAACAACACATTACATTACATACCGACGAATCAAAATAACGAACCAATAGACCGATTTGGTCTTTCGACACTGACTTACAAATAAAAATACATAAACTCATCCAGACTCATACCCACGCAAGGGTAAAATAATTACCACCACAAACAATAAAACAGCGAAAAAGACAATACAATGGACTCCGACTAACTGAACCCAAAACTGGCCTTCGTATGATTAGTATCATTCGTCTTTCATCATCCCTCGTACCGATCCTGTCTTGCTCCCGGAAACCTGCGTGTACCTGGACACAATACAGATATCCACCCCCCGATTACTCGGGGGTTAGCAAAACTCCACTGTTTCGCTAGTGCAAGTATAAAGTGCAAATACGAGCCATACACAACATATTCCGAGAATATAACGAAAGACTTCCCGAGATATATTTAGTTAAAAATAGTTCAAGTCTTGAAAGCAGAAACGAAGCAAGTAAGCATTTTGAAAACATTTCCAAATCTCGGGAGTTTTGAAAACATCAGAAATTGAAAAGTTCTTAATTCCTCGAAAGCCATTTAGGGTCACAGCCCCAAAGTTCATTTTCCAAAATACAAATCCATTTAACAAAACACGGGGTCCACGACCCAATCATTCCGGTCACAAAACATAGGGTCCACGACCCGATCATCCACTTCAATTCACTTACAAGGACACATTACACATAACACATTATTCGTATGCCATTCTAGCCAAGCACCAAGACTCGATATATAATGTCTCTCGACCCCGAGCACAAAGCATTGTGATACTCCGGACAATATCAAAATTAACGAAAACATCAACGTCATCCTCAAGATGAAAACTACACCTGGTAACCCGCGACCGTACCCCTTAGTATCGGCCCCCAGACGCCCCATCGAACGCTCCGGGTGGGAAACCACTTCCGCGGCCGTACCCCTTAGTATCGACCCCCAGACATCCCGTCGGACACTCCGGGTGGAAGTTCATCCACACACGCACCCAAGTCCACTTTTGTGGCCGTACCCCTTAGTATCGACCCCCAGACATCCCGTCGGACACTCCGGGTGGAAGGAACAACACACACACATGTTCCAAAATCACAGTTGCAAACCACAAGCCTCGAAGGTCAATCACAGTATATATAGTCGAGGTACCTTACTAGAATGGCCAGTTCATCCAACATATACTCACGACCAAGTAACGATACGATTCATGCTAGAATTTTCAACGATGCAGCTAGTACCAATAACATAGCAACGAGGGAAAATACCTATCCAACCACGCCGAACGACACAATGAGATAGGATCTTCAATAGGCATACGTTCCATACATATCTCAAGGAAAGGTTAAGCTATAAATCTACAACGTCATAATCACACAAAACGATACCCCACACATACTTAGACAAGCATATTTAACAACGAAATCATACGAGTCATCCTTTAAGGAAGTATTGAAAAGCATATCAATTCCTTTGAAAGTTAATTATAGGCATTCATAAATCACGTATCATAAATTACCAACTAATATATCCACAAAACACGTAATGTATGGGCAAGATACTTGCTTCGAAAATCGATACCGGACACTCCTACAATCATGGCTCAGTCGGGACACCTCGAACACCTATGATTCCCCGGCGAAGGAAAAGAATACACCCACGATCGAGAAGCTTGAAGAAAACGACGAACGGAAGGGTTCCGACTCGAGTCCTTCACAAGAATTCGACCCTAACAACATATAATCAATAAATCATCGATCATACGAGGGAGAATAATCGTTGTTGGTCCCCAGAATGACGAAGACTGTCCTCACTGTACCAACACGAGTCTTTTCTAGCGCGCTTTGTCCTCACTCACGCGCACCTGAGAAACTTCCCAGGGGGTCACCCATCCCATAACTACTCCAGGTCAAGCACGCTTAACTTTGGAGTTTCTATGAGATGGCTACCAGAAAAGAAGATGCATCTTGTTGGTATGAGTAGTCCAAATCAATTCATTTAACCACTTTCTAGTGCAGATCTCACAGGTCGAATCGCAAGCCGCGCCTCGCGCATTTTTAAGCTCATGCAGCGGGATCTTGGACCGAAGCCCAACAATCCTCCCGATTTGCCAAAGATCTCAGCCCCATAGTCTGGAAACCTCTGCGAACTAGATTTGATCACACAGCCCTCTAGCGGCTGAATTCATTCACACAGTCCTCCAACACTTGACATCAGTATCTATTCCAGCTCGGTTTACTTCTGCTACGCCAGTATCTCAGTTCCAGCATACTAGATTTGATCACATAGCCCTCCAGCACCTGACAACCTCCACTGCACCAGCATCTTAGTTCCAGCCAACTGGAAACATTTGCTGCATGCCCGCCTCTTAGTTCCAACACTCTGGCAGTCTCCACTGTAGGATACTTCGAGGGAATCCGCACCCGTGACCTGCTCCGATACCAATTGATGGTCCCCAGAATGACGAAGACTGTCCTCACTGTACCAACACGAGTCTTTTCTAGCGCGCTTTGTCCTCACTCACGCGCACCTGAGAAACTTCCCAGGGGGTCACCCATCCCATAACTACTCCAGGTCAAGCACGCTTAACTTTGGAGTTTCTATGAGATGGCTACCAGAAAAGAAGATGCATCTTGTTGGTATGAGTAGTCCAAATCAATTCATTTAACCACTTTCTAGTGCAGATCTCACAGGTCGAATCGCAAGCCGCGCCTCGCGCATTTTTAAGCTCATGCAGGCAGGATGCTGGACCGAAGCCCAACAATCGTAGAACGCCCGAAAACCCCTCTATGACATTTTACCGGAAACCTTCAAGGCGTCGATCAAGAACTCGACCAAAACAACGAATCGATACGATCCAACCATGGAATAACAAGGGAAACGATACAATACATCTAAATAATCATCAATCCATCACAATCCTAAGTTAAATCGGATTAAACGGACGAAAACGATCAAAATACCCAAAATCCCCAAAATTAGATTTCTAGGAAATCTGACCTCATTCGGTAGATCGGAGGATGTTATAGGATTGATTATTGATGATATGAACTCCAAGACTTCATGGATTTGATTTTCAACAATATGGCTTCAAGATACCAAAGTCCACAGCCGCGGAAGAGAAAGCAAGGATTGAGAAAAACGGCCAAAAACCCGTGTGCAGGGCCTTATATAGGCTGTCTGCCGGCCGGGTTACGTACGTAACCGGCCAAGGCTTACGTACGTAACCGAGTCACTGCCCCAAAACTTCCGGTCAGTTACGTACGTAACCGGCCAGGGCCTTACGTACGTAACCGGCCTTACGTACGTAACTGCCGATCACTACCGGCCGTAACTCGGCCAGTGCCGGCCAGGGCCCGAACGACGGCCCGAACGATCCCGAAACCCGAACCTGAATACGAATCGAAGATACGGTTACGAAGTACTCATAAAGACGAACTCGAGCACTAAGAGAACACACGATTCCGACCACCCGAAGGCTCGAAATTCGACAACGGAAAGTAATTACCCGAAACTTTGGGAAATTACGAAAATGGCCCAAAACGTCCGAAATACACGATACATGATCGAAACACCAAGCCGAAGCTTGAAACATGAATAATAACATTAAATGAACTTACGAGAAAGTCGAAACAACAGTTTCGGACGAGATTCGCAAGAATCGAACTCAAGTGCGGAAAAACCGCTAAAAAGCACGGAACTCAACAAAACGACACCGAAACGAGCTCGGATGACAAAAAGTGCAGAATTAATAATTCTCGGAATGACAAAACGGTCATGAGCAAGTCGTCAAAACGGACTTTCGCCGAAAAAAAGAAATTACCGGAAATCGAAATTACGGGTATTACACTAATGATGGAGTTTCTCAGCACTCTCACTGTAAGAAGAGATCCGGTGACTCGAGAACCGACCGAAATGAAATTTCGTATCAACAACAACGAAGAGAGACTGACTATCATCCAGTTGGAGGAAATTTATCATGCAAGACACAACGGCCATTACCCGATAAACCGGTTCGCTTGTGAAACAAATTGGAGAGCCATGGTAGAATACCCGGGGAGTGAGGCGCGATATTATATTGCAAGATCGGCTAAAGGATCGAACATTCGCAATCCCATACTCAGATACCTACACAAGGTTATTGCGAATACTATATATGGCCGAAAGGAAACCGGGCCCATTTCACTGCGGGAGTTATATATCCTGACTCACATGCTCGACAACTCAATTCCGGAAACCGGGGCTATGGTAGCGGAACATTTTGAGGATATGGCGACAAAGCCTAAGGGGGAGATATGGATAGGGGGTTTGATTAACCCTATCGCACTACACTTCGGTATTTCCTTAGCTCAGAGGACTCCCCTTCCTGGAAATAAGCTTCTCTCGATCTCCGTGATGAAGGTGATGAACATCCTGGACTATGAACAGTGCATGGTCTTCCTCCAGACCGACAACGACCACTTCCTCCTCCCGAATCCGCCTTTGACAACCATAAATAATATTCGGGACATGGGAAATCTACAAATGGCTACGGAGGCACATAGACGAGCACGGATATCAGCTGGATTAGCTCCACCGGGTCACAGCCCCCTCGACCAAAATGTTCAACCTCGACGCATTATGGATGAAGATAGAGCCGAGAGGATGGAAGAGGAGGAGGCTTATGAAAGAGGCCCAGATGAAGAGGAAGAAGAAGAGAGCGAAGAAGAAGAAGAAAGCACGAGAGATCGGCCCGAGACATCAAGGCGGGCCGAAATTGGACGTGCCCCCTCGCGCCCAACATTAAGGGAGGAGTTCGTGGCCTACCGAGAGAAGGCTAGACGGGAGCGACGCGAGATATTGTCTCTTGTGAGACAAATGCACGAGTGGCATGTGCAGCAAGGCCACTACCCTCCGCCCCACCAGTAAACCGGTCGTAGGTATTTCTTGACCAATGAAATTCTTTTGTTTAAATACTATACCCCCTTCGTTCGTATATTCTTTAATTCAAATTTGGGGGGGATTGGTCAAGAAATACTTCATTACTCTTGTTTTTATTTGTTTTCGGATACTATTTTGCTTGTTTGCTTATTTTTTATTGTTTTGAATATTTTGCACTTATTTGTGGTGTGTTTTTAATTGGTGTGTTTTGAGCATTTTTGCACTTATTTGTGGTGTGTTTTTATTTTGCAAACTTGATACAAACTTTGTAGTGTGAAATTTTTTTGGAATGCCTCGGGATTTATTTCATTGTTTTGATATACAAATCGAGGATAATTTGTTGAGTAAAAATTATTGATAATCGAAACGGGTGTGAAATTGAATAAGTAGTTTTAATATCTTGGAGGTATGAACAAACCTACTTGTGAGCTATTGAGCCTTCGTGCATTTTCTAAAATGCAAGTTTCAGTGTCGAGTGTTTCATTCTTGATTTAAGACTCTAGAACTTGCCTTGGTTTCTTGTTCAAAACTACTAGCGTGTGTGTGCAATTGAGTGGAAATGATTTTTTGGCACCTTTGATCTTAACCCTTCGATTTTAGCCAACCCAACATTTGATCATTCCTTAAACAAACCCAATTGAGGTCATTATCTATTTCATTTTTAAACCACATATCGAGCTTTCCATTACTATAATCCTTCAATCCATACTTGAGCGATTAGAAAATATTTTTGACGAGGATACTAAGATTGTGGTGACATTGGGTGATATACATATTGTTGGGAGTGTTGAATTGGTGAAAATAATTACTCCGCTATTTTTGGGAACTTAGTAACCGGGTGTATTCATGTGACCCATGTTTATATTCGCATAAAACGGTTACCTTAGATATGAGTATGCTTGGAAGCAGTTGTGTATGTTTTGATCCTAGTAACCGGGTGTATTCATGTGACCCATCGTTTACATTCGCGTAAAACGTATCCTAAAACAACCCAAGCCAAAAAAAAAATCGGAGAAATAAGGAGGGTTTGACGCTACATTTTTCACTTTCGATAGTGCTTGCTAGTGATTCATAATTAAGGGGATGAAAGAAGGAAACTTCAAAAATCTTGAGCTTCTATAGCGAAAATGGTGATATAGTTCTAAAATTGCTCAAGTCAAGTCACTTTAGCCATATTTATCCCACCTCGACCCAAGCCTACATTACAAATCGTGTAAAGCCCTTTTTGATTCACGAAAATATTGCATAGACAAAACAGTGGTAGAGATGAAGACGACTGGCAAGCCTATGGGGTTCCTTATTTCATTGAATGAGTTCCGAGCGTTTACTTATCCCTATCACTTTGAGAGTGAGTGAATACACTTGACCGGTGAGGTTTATATTGACTATGATGTTAAAGAAGCACCCCGGAGGTTTGAAAACTTTGTAGAACTCGACTTATTTTACTTGTGAGTATTGATGAAATTTTCGAAAAGGTATTTTGAGGTATTTTGACAGTTGAGTTCCCCTTTGTGAGTGATTATTTTAAAATGCATTGCTCGGGACGATCAAAGTTCAAGTTTGGGGGGATTTAATGAGTCGATTCTTGATCAACTCATTCTGTTCTCTCTAGTCATGTTTTTGTTTGCTTTTTAGTATTTTTGTTCTCTTTTATGCGTGGTATGTTGTGTTTTTAATTTATAGGTAACCAAGCGAAGATTGTGGTGAAATATGCGTTCTCATAGCTAATATTGGAGTTTATGACGATCAAGAGCTAAAACGGGGACTAAAACGACGAAAGATTGAAGCAGTATCGGTCGAATCGTCTAAATTCCAGAATCTCCACTCCGAATTGAGATGTGTTCTCCTTTGATTTAAATTCCTCGTGAAATTAGCTTTGAAACGGTATATCATATGCTTGAATCCGAGGTGTATTGATACAAGAACGAAGGATCAAGCCGAAGAAGACCAAAAACCGGACTCAACCGCATCAGGCAACTCGGACGTGCCATATAACACGGCAGGGTGTCTTTACAGTTAAAAATTCCATTTCCGGATGAGTACAACACGACCGTGTCTTTTATGACACGGTCGTGCCCTATCCAGCCTATTCCGCATCTCCTGTGTAGTACAACACGGCCGTGTCATGGGACACGGCCGGGTCCGTGGACAGAAGGCTTTTCCTCCTTTTCAGAGTAGTACGACACGGCCGTGTCCCAGGACACGGGCCGTGTCCCAGGACACGGGCCGTGTCACTTTTCGGTGCAAGTCATTTTCCTTAACATTTTTGCACAACTTGAAGCCTTTTCTTGATATTTTTGGCTATAAAAAAAGGAGGTGGAGACCATTTGGAGATATTCTATTCTTGTGGAGATATTTTGGGGTGGAAAAACACAAGATTGAGGGAGAAAACACCAAAAGGAGTGGAAAAAGAGAGATTTTCATCATCTTCCTTGTAATTTCATTTTGAAGAAAAATACATTTTGGGAGTGAATATTGTTCCTTGTACCATATTGTTTATGAGCTCTTGAAGGAAGAACATCAAATCTTCATCGGGAATTCAATTTCGGCATTTACAAGGGAAGTTCTACCATGTTTTGTTTTACAATTTTCATTATTGTTGTTGAAATAATCATGTGTAGCTAAACATTTCATATGGGTTTTTAGATTTAGCCACACACATGTTATCGATTGATAGTTCCTTTTGATTTTCCGGTAAAAGTTTGGGATTGTTCCTCTTGTTCGTTCTTCGCATAAGAACTTTTGATTTAGATCATCAAACCTATTTCATAGTTATTATTATTCAAAACGAGGGTTTTTATCGGTCTTCGCCAACAAACGGTCTGGTAGAAGTGATTGTAAATGTTCTCGAGTTTTTTTTCGCGCGATCTTTTAACGATTTACCTCATCAAAAGTAGTCGGTTAATTGATTGTTAGTTAGGGATTCATCCCCATCAAAGGAGGTTACCTTATTTTCGTTAAGAACAATCGTGATTTTTAGAATTACAGCCATCAAACAGATTTCTTTTAATCGTGAGCAATCGATAATTCCAAACCTTATTTATATGAGTATCGGAACTAATAATTGATTACGTGTGTGTCGGTGACTCTAAATTCCCATATCAATCTCATTATTGTTATCTCTCAATTATCCGGCGATCAAATTGGTGTTGTTATCACTTAGTTTATTTTAATTTCATGCATTAGTATTGTAATCCAATCGAACCAATGATGTATTTTAATTTATTATACTTTCGTTCATTCAACTATTTGCCGAACAATATCGAACTTTAAACCGTTTCCAATTCCTCGAGAGATCGACCTCGGAGTTACTTGCCGCTTCCTACAAAAGCGATTCGTACACTTGCGAGTTTATAATTTGTGCATCAGTGGCAAAAAAATTCTATCAAATGAAAAGTTGATAAGCGATAAAATTATTTTGATGGAAAGATATTTTGATTACTACTTTAAGAATCGATTTACTTTATATAATATATCCTCCATAATAAAATTATAATAATTTATTACTGTCTTAAGAATAGGTTCTCTTTGTATTATCCAACAAAAGAATATATTCTTTCAATAAAAGAAATAATTTTAATACCCAACAATAGATTTCTTTATTTAACATACTTTGCATTTATGCTAAAGAGCTTACTTAGTTGATTTTATTTCTAAATAATAAAAACAATAGTATTATTCAATCAATTTAGGAGAGAAATTGAATACAGTTTAGTAAATTTAATTGATTTAGAAAATATATTTTACAAACAATTATATCAGAAAACTAAAAATCTGACATAAAAATATAAACAAACCATAAATCTTTTTTGCAAGCAATAAACTTCTACCAATCTTTATTTGATAAATAATTCTACCCTCGGAAAATAAAAAATCTTATCGATCATCAACTTTTCATTTGATAGAATTTTTTTGCCACAAATAATTTAAACTCTAAATTATAGTTCTTTATATCATGTGCCATTAATATTTATTATATTTATTACATTTATTGAAAAATAATTTCATATATATATAATGAGAAAATTATTAAATTAGTCCCGTATGTGGGACCAATTGGCTAAAAAGCCCCGTCTATCTCAGGCGGACCCACTATTTTTGCCACTTGTCAGCCACGTGTCATCCACGTCAATTCCGATGTCCGGAAATACTCCGACTGGCGACAGAGGACTAAATTGGCGAAAACAGGGCGGAGATGTGGGGTTTTTTGGTCCGCCGGAGACAGACATGGCTTTATGGCCAATTGGTCCCACATACGGGACCAATTTGATAATTCTCTCTAACTCTCTCACATGTGGTATTTTTTATATTTTAGATTCTTATTTATTTAAAACTTTTATCCCATCTTGATTTTAAATGACACTCCACTCAATGACTAACTAAATAAATATTTAACATAAATATGTATTTTAGCCATAATTATTTTACACCACCACGTTAATTTGGTCATCTATTGAGTTAGCCAAATGAATTATTTTATTCTTATTAGAAATTAAATTTGGCAAATTATTAATTAAACCTCATTGGCCCGAATATGTACATATTTATTTTTTAATATCTAATTTATATATGCATATTATTTTTATACTTTTATATTTGTTTAATAAACTCGATTATCTTTCACGTACAAATAAATATATAAAGTATCTAATAGCAAATATGGATTCAAAGTACCACATTAATCCTCTCTCCTACATGATTTTTTTTTATTTTCTTTATTATTATTTATCTAAAATCTTGAATCCCACATCAAAGTATAGGTATATAAATTTTAAAGGATTTTAAAGATTGTATAATTCCAAAATTATATTAGGAACTTAACTTTTAATCTTTTGGCATTTGTAATATTTATTCTTAACCTTTCCTTTATAATGTTTGAGTTTACATTGAGATGGATTAACCAATTACTATAGCAACTTATGTTTACTTATTTAAATTATATAAATTTAAATACGTCGAATAATTAGCAGATATTATATAGGGTCTGGGATATAAACGGATAATAAAGTCATATTTTAATTGATTTTGATGAATATGGGTATAAAGATTTTAAACGAGTTTGAATATTTGTACCATACTTTCATTATTTCATGTGTTACTATATGAGTTTTGAACTGGAATAAGTACTAAAATTATCTTTCAATTGGGTTTATGACGAGTGCAAGTGCATAAATTCTAAAGAAGTTCGGGTGGCTGATGTAACACCCCCAATCCGCTCAGGGATATTACACGCCGTAGAACCTTTCCTCAAGGATCTATCAGGCTGGTAACAACATCGAACAACTCAACAATGCCTTTAAGACTAAAAAAAGACTCAGTAGACCGATTTGGTCTTTCAATAAAAATATACAACTCAATTACAACACATGCCCACGCAGGGGTCAAAATACACGAACTCCCGTACAATGGGGAAAAATACTGCAGCGGAAATAAAGTACAACTGAACCAATACACAACGTACGGTTCCACATGTGATTAGTATCGATCATCTTTCATCATCCTTCGTGCCGACCCTGTGTTATGCTCCCAAGACCTGAATGCAAAAACAGACATCCACCCCCCGAATACTCGGGGGTTATCAAAACTCCACTGTTTTGCTAGTGCAGGTATAAAATACGAAAACGAGCCATACATATCATACTCCAAAGACTTAGAAATCATAAACATACTTCCCGAGGTAAATCACTTGATCAAAACGGTTAAATCGACAGATAGGGGTAAACCGGATATACATCTTGTAAAACACTTTACGATCTCGGGAGTTTTGAAAACATTTGGGATTTTAAGAATTCTCAAACCTTTCGAAAACATTTAGGGACACAACCCAAAAGTCATTTTCCCAAAACAAAATTACGATAACAACACATGGGGTCCACGACCCGATCATACCACCACAACCTGTTTCCACAGATTATTCGCGTCCCGTGCTAGCAAGCCATGGACCTCAGATGCTCCCGTAGAACAAACCCGAGTGAATAACCCACAGGGAAACTATATCAATCACATGTGAGTAACAACAATCACGTGACTACAAGCACAGATACATTCATAACCAGACCACAACCATAAGTTATCTCGGCATCGCACTAACAAGCTACGAACCTCGGAGTCCCCGCAAGACATACCCGATGATAACCCCATCAGTTATCCCGGCATCGGGCTAACAAGCCACGAACCTCGGAGTCCCCGCAAGACATACCCGGAGGATAACCCTACGGCCACGCCCGACCCATACTAGCAAGTATGGATCCCGTAGATTCAACAATCCTACCTAGAGGCACATCACATACAACAAGCACACAACAATAATCACTTATCAAGCCAAACAACATTAAGCATCACAACCTCCTTTCAAAGGAGTAACAACCAATATCACGTGTCACGTATTCGCCGAACAAACACACATAACAATACATAATCCTCGGTAAATGATAACGGTTTAATACATTCACTAAATGTGATTACAACATCTTTCAACATACGAAACTAACACACATAATCCGAGAAACACATCCATTCACGAAGTATACGAATTATCGTTGAAAGACAATATTTATCGAGAACATACCGATCCTTTTTAATGTTCATTAAACATTTGGATTTCGTATAAAAATCATTTATCAACAAAAATGCATATGAAACATGAAACGTATGGGCAAGATACTTGCCTCGAATAATCACAACGCGGACAATCGACCGAAGTGAGGAGACCCGGACCGACTACGAACCCGCCGACTCCGCCGAACGACAACCCGCAACAATAAACTACGAACGACAACAATAACAACGAAAATGAATTCCAAAGTACGACCCAAAGCCGCTGAATTCAAGTAACAAACGATGAAAGTTCAAGGGTTTCCCCCAAAACGGCCAAGAACACGATTCGTCCCGTCAAAACACGAAAACGGAATTCCGAACCGAAATATGGATATTCAATCCATAGGATATGTTTAAAAACATCATTTAACAACAATCGATCCATCAAAAACAGATGGAAAACGAAATCAAGAACAAATCCCCCAAAAAGTCGATTCGAAGGAAATCAAGAAATATACCTTGATTCGACGAAGAACAATGGATTAAATGATGTTAAACATAAGAATACTACTAAGATTAATCATACCCATCATGGATTAATCAACGATACGGAACGAATCGGCCAAAAACGCAAAAACCCCAAAATTTCTCAAAATAGGGTTCTAGGAAATCTCACCTTGATTCGCTGGATCAAAGGATGATATAGGATGATCAATCAATGATATGAACTCAAGAACTTCGTGTATTTGTTGTTCAACAACATGGCTTCAAGATCCCCAAGACTCCAGCCGCGAAAGAGAAAGATAGAAATGGGAAAAATGACCGAAACTGGACTGCTCTGTCACATTTATACTGGTGCAGCCTAGCATGCGCTAGGCTGCCGAGCTAGCGTGCGCTATCGGCCTGGGCCGCAATCCAGACCTCAACGCCTCTCGGCTCGGCGGGAAGCGTCGCAGCCTTGGCCGTAGCGCGTGCTACACGCGGTCGTGGCGTCGCGGTTCGGCTGATGGCGTGCGCTACCTGCCGATCCACCCGAGTCCAGAACCCCACTGCCCTACTGCCTCGGCCGACTAGCGCGCGCAGCCAACCGGCCGTAGCGTGCGCTACCTTCCGGCCGTAGCGTGCGCTACGCCGGTTCCTGCCGCACCCATCCGGCCAGTGCCTGCAACCGTCCGGCCAGGACCCGCAACCGTCCGACCAGTGTCCGACCACCAGGACTCGACGACTCGATTATCCGAAATCGCACGGAAAGAAGACGACAAAATGCTCGTGGGCAACATCATCATCCCGAAATGAAATATCATGCAACAATTAATCATACGCGACCATTAAAAGGGTCAAGACAATAAATACGAATGCGGATACCCACAACTTTGGGTAAATTACAAAATGGCCTTAAACGCCCAAAAATCACGATACGTGATCGAATAACCAAACCGAAGTTCATAACACGTCTAACAAAGTTAAACGGACTTACGGGAAACTCGAAACAGCAGTTTCGAATGGGATTCGCAAGAATCGAACTCAAGTGCGGAAAAGTTGCTAAAAAGCACGGAACTCAA
The DNA here is from genome assembly GCA_033398695.1 of Orobanche coerulescens. Taxonomy (NCBI): domain Eukaryota; kingdom Viridiplantae; phylum Streptophyta; class Magnoliopsida; order Lamiales; family Orobanchaceae; genus Orobanche; species Orobanche coerulescens. Next base: position 35,489,440 of record CM065816.1, on the reverse strand, counting down.
CAAAACGATACCGAAACGAACTCGGATGACAAAAAGTGCAGAATTAAATATTCTCGAAATGTCGAAACGATCATGATCGAGTCATCAAAACGGACTCCTGCCGAAAAAAAGAAAATCACCGAAATCCGAAATTGCGGGTATTACATTCTACCCTCCTTAAAAGAAGTTTCGTCCTGAAACTTAAAAGAAGTAGGGAGAAGAAATATACCACCAGGAATATTTCAATGAGATACACAAGAATGCGTAACTAACGCCCAACGGCGAAACATTACAAACAACGCAAAGGAATATAGGGTGTGCACACACGCTCCAAGACGACCAACACAACGCCACCGATAGAGACATAATAAAACCAACAAGTGACAAGCGTCATCAAACAGATAATACAATCGAGTCGATTATCCGAACAATCGCGAAACACAACGAACGAAAATCAACACGATTGACCAACCTAACGGTACATCAATCAACACGCGAGCCAATCGCTGAACAAATACGGAATTCCACCGTCCAAGGGTTGGAAGATCGAAAACGATACAAATTTCCCGAACTTAAGGAAATTAGGAAGGAGTCTGAACGCTCAACAATCACGAAACGGGGTCAACAAAAATTGAACAATCAATGATCGAACCACAACGATCGAGACAACAAAAATCGAACAATCATGTTCGAATCACGAAGAACAATAAGGTTCAACCGACAACTCCGAGGTTCACATCTCGACTCGAGACAAAACATGATCCGGTGATAACAACAAGATGTGCACTCATATAAAATCCACAGGAAAGGGAATAGCAATTGAAAAGTCACAACGACAAACGAGTAATTCCGAAACAATACCACCCTCGTTCGATCAACAAAAGCAAGGAACAGGGCAAGCTCAGAAAATGTTAATGAGTATAAACAAGTCGACAGAGTCGAAAACACAGAAGTTCCAAATCCGATCCACTTCGAATAAAAGAACTTAATTTCCGAAGTTCGAAACAACAAGGTAAGGAAATAACATAACATACAACTTATAGACCACGCCCCTCAGGGACTCCTCGGAGCCGGTCCTGATATCTATGCTCAAGTCCGTGCCTCGGAAGGCTCGGTAATCAACTCACAAAACTGAACATGATGTCCCTCGAGTCCGCACTTGAAACGCGTCACAGGCGAGGAAGGACAAATTGCACGTACATTCCCCCGGCACATCACGGTTGAAATGCCTCGGCTCGGCATACCGAAAATACAGATGCTAGATACAATAGAACATAACACCGCAAAACAACATACCGGAGATGCCAACTAAGCATAACATATCAACGCATACAAAAATCACAACAACAACGACATCGTTCGACGATTACAACGTCCCGAACGATAGCCAGCACACAATCACAAACATCATGAAACAATCACCCATGTGCATAAACGCGCAAAAATCCAAGCTTTAACAACTCGCACTCGTGCGACAACATGCAAATCACCACGAGGCGATAAACAGTAAACACGAGTTCACACCTCTCACTGAGGGCTAGTACAACAAATGCATGGCAACGCCTCGACGTTCATGCCACCAATTCGATCATACTCGGGAGAAAACATCATAACGACAACGCGAACATCATACATACATACTCAGCCCTCAAACGGGAATGGATAGGTTTTAAAAACGAAAACCTCCTTTTGAAAATAATTTAGAAAAACACCGGTTGATCTTGAGTATCACCTTTCAAAAAAAAGTACAAACGTGAAACATCGTTGTCGAGACTTTGGAAAACCATTTCGCATTCGATAAAAATGAGGACACTTTCTTTTCGTGAAAAACTTTCGGAAATATTCGACCCTCGGGCCTAAGCAAAAGCATTTCTAAAACATTGAAAATATCTCAAAATATTTTGGTCCTCGAGGTAGAAGAATTTTGAAACATATTGTGGCACCTTGGATGAAAATAATTCATTTTAAAAGTACGTCTCGAAATTTATTTTCTAAGATACTCAAGGTTTTCAAAGATAATTCAATGGGATAGAATGCCCAAAAATTTCAGGTAATTACACGTAATATTATAGCGTCGTGTGTCCCGCGCCAGAACCCACCAGACTAAAAACCATTTACAAAAACGCCAAAAAGGCCGATGACGGTAATATTTCAAAAACTCACAAAAGCCATTTACAAAATACTAAATACCGTCATAAGAATTTCGCCAAAACGATCAAGGCCATAATGCCAAAAACTCGGTTAAGGGAATCGGTTTTCCAAATAAAACTCAGTCGGTAAAATACCGAAAGCCATTACAAAAGAACTCACGCAGCGAATAAAAGAAATACGGTCCAACATGCACAATCCAGCAACACTACTCCTCATATGAACGAAATATGAGAGTCAAATAACCACATATCACGAAATCAAAATCCATAAGAGGATTCCGTCAATTAACTCATAATCATACTTGTAACTCGCATCAGACGAGGCACAAACACAAAGAAGGGAGACTTACAGCCACAGGTCGCACGAAGATGATGATCGCCCCACGATACTAATCACGACCAACAAACTCAGACGAAGCGTCGCGACACGACTCAGTCAGACAAAATCCGACGAACAAAACTCAACAGACACCACTTGACCCGACAGCCTAGCTTTCCACAACCTAAGCTCCGATACCATTTATGTAACACCCCCAATCCGCTCAGGGATATTACACGCCGTAGAACCTTTCCTCAAGGATCTACCAGGCTGGTAACAACATCGAACAACTCAACAATGCCTTTAAGGCTAAAAATAGACTCAGTAGACCGATTTGGTCTTTCAATAAAAACATACAACTCAATTACAACACATGCCCACGCAGGGGTCAAAATACACGAACTCCCGTACAACGGGGAAAAATACTGCAGCGGAAATAAAGTACAACTGAACCAATACACAACGTATGGTTCCACCTGTGATTAGTATCGATCATCTTTCATCATCCTTCGTGCCGACCCTATGTTATGCTCCCAAAACCTGAATGCAAAAGCAGACATCCACCCCCCGAATACTCGGGGGTTAGCAAAACTCCACTGTTTTGCTAGTGCAGGTATAAAATACGAAAACGAGTCATACATATCATACTCCAAAGACTTAGAAATCATAAACATACTTCCCGAGGTAAATCACTTGATCAAAACGGTTAAATCGACATATAGGGGTAAACCCGATATACATCTTGTAAAAACACTTTACGATCTCGGGAGTTTTGAAAACATTTGGGATTTTAAGAATTCTCAAACCTTTCGAAAACATTTAGGGACACAGCCCAAAAGTCATTTTCCCAAAACAAAATTACGATAACAACACACGGGGTCCACGACCCGATCAGACCATCACAACCTGTTTCCACAGATTATTCGCGTCCCGTGCTAGCAAGCCACGGACCTCAGATGCTCCCGTAGAACAAACCCGAGTGAATAACCCACAGGGAAACTATATCAATCACATGTCACCGTAACAACAGTCACGTGACTACAAGCACAGATACATTCATAACCAGAACACAACCATAAGTTATCCCGGCATCGCACTAACAAGCTACGAATCTCGGAGTCCCCGCAAGACATACCCGATGACAACCCCATCAGTTATCCCGGCATCGGGCTAACAAGCCACGAACCTCGAAGTCCCCGCAAGACATACCCGGTGGATAACCCTATGGCCACGCCCGACCGATACTAGCAAGTATGGATCCCGGAGATTCAACAATCCTACCCGGAGGCATATCACATACAACAAGCACACAACAATAATCACTTATCAAGCCAAACAACATTAAGCATCACAACCTCCTTTCAAAGGAGTAACAACCAATATCACCTGTCACGTATTCGCCGAACAAACACACATAACAACACGTAATCCTCGGTAAATGATAACGGTTTAATACATTTACTAAATGTGATCACAACATCTTTCAACATACGAAACTAACACACATAATCCGAGAAACACATCCATTCACAAAGTATACGAATTATCGTTGAAAGACAATATTTATCGAGAACATACCGATCCTTTTAAACGTTCATTAAACATTTGGATTTCGTATAAAAAGCATTTATCAACAAATATGCCTATGAAACATGAAACGTATGGGCAAGATACTTGCCTCGAATAATCACAACGCGGAGAATCGACCGAAGTGAGGAGACTCGGACCGACTACGAACCCGCCGACTCCGCCGAGCGACAACCCGCAACAATAAACTACGAACGACAACAATAACAACGAAAATGAATTCCAAAGTACGACCCAAAGCCGCTGAATTCAAATAACAAACGATGATAGTTCAAGGGTTTCCCCCAAAACGGCCAAGAACATGATTCGTCCCGTCAAAACACGAAAATGGAATTCCAAACCGAAATATGGATATTCAATCCATAAGATATGTTTAAAAACATCATTTAACAACAATCGATCCATCAAAAATGGATGGAAAACGAAATCAATAACAAATCCCCTAAAAAGTCGATTCGAAGGAAATCAAGAAATATACCTTGTGTTGGCCACTAAGTATACTGGATACAGTTTGGAAAATAGTTTAAACGACAAACTGTACGGATTATAAATTTGAGTGCGTAGCGGAAGTCTTAGATACAGTAGGTTGCTGTAGATACAGCAACTAAGTGTATAGTGTATACTTAATTAATCACAGTAATTAAAACAGTAAAAACTGAAGGTAAATAACACAGTAATTAAAGTGGTTCGAGGTAAACCCCTCTACGTCCACTGGTCCTCCACACAGGAGTAAAAGGTTTATTATAATTACTACGTACACAACTACGTAATTATAACAACACACAATTAATATATCGTTCACACAGATTGATATAAAGATCTTAGCTTCAACCGTTCACACAGATTGGTTTTGAGCTAATGCTTTGACTTGCTTCTTCACACACAGTTCTGAAGCTTCGTCTTCTTCAATGCAAATCCTTCACACACAGTTCTGGAGAAGCACAGATTGCTCAGTCCACACAGGGCTGATCTTGGGTTTGTTCAAAGTATAGAACAGATGGTGAACAACAACTTTGACTTTAAGAGCTTTCAGCTGATGAAGTGTTGTTCAGGATGATGAGCACTGTATATCTCTTTAGATCTTAATTGCAGTAAGCTTTGGAGATATGTTTTGCTCTGATGATAACTTTTGATAGCTTGCTTGTTAGGTAACTGATCTTCAGTACTAAGATGAGATATATATAGTCTCTGAAATATATATCCGTTGAGATGTATCCGTTTGAATGAGATTCCGTTCCAACGGGATTAAAACACGATCCGGTTTTAGCGGGATTTGAAGATCTGTTGACTGGCAGTATTTAAATACTTTATCCTTGAGTATTTAAATACTTCTTTATTCAACGGGACTTGACTTCTGGAGATTCCTTCTTTGTCCTGTTGTGAACTGTATGGAAGATAACTGTATGAGTTTCGAGACAGTTTCCATACTTGGTCTTTTATGAGACTTCTTGCTGTACTGAAGGGCTTCACTATATGCTGATTCGAGGTAGATCTTCGATACAGGATAATACCTTAAAACTTTGATACAGTTTCCTTTACTGTATGCGGATTGGCATATATGTCAAAACCTCTTTATCAAATACCATTCGATACAGGGATCGGATATTCCGGCTGTTTCGATACAGGGTTCTTGTTTTCCCAACAATTTCCCCCTTTTTAACAATTTGCCAAGACTTACTTTCTTAACTTTTCAAGTCTTCTTGATGATGCCAAAACCTTCTTCAGGACGTGATCTTCTTTGATGTCTTCTGGCAGATTTCTTGGTCTTTTGTCAAAAGGTCTATCTTAGTCTAAATGGTGAACTGCTCGCAGGCGAGTTCGATACAGTTAAGAATTTTTACAACTTAAGCTTATGATTGGCGCGCAGGCACAATCTTACAGTGTATTCTAAGCTTACAACTGAAATCATGAACTGTTCGTAGACTAGTTCGTACAGCTTTATTTTCAATCAAGTTTGTAAACTTGAGATAGTTATCAAATACATTAAGTAATCATACATCAACACAGTAGATTACGAGTTGTAATCTTTCAAGACAAACAAACACTTTTATTGATGTTCAAAATAAATTGAGTACAAGGTTTGCTATTTCGAAGAGAAATTACAAAACAAAAATAATATACAGAGATTTCAGCTCCTATCTGTAATCCGCATGCCTACATGGCTTTTTCCCTGGGTCATTCTCGGTACCAGGCCACCAGTTCTGAAGGGAATCATTGCCTCGATCCAGATATATAGCTCTTTCTTCAGAGGATCTGTCAAAAGCAAGAATCCAGTCTTCTGGATGGGTGATCCGATCTCCTCTTCTGTGTTTGGATTTAATCTCGATTTGGAGAGGGAGTTTTCCGTCTTCTAACATCTTCGTAAACTTGTCTGCGGCCTCCGCTAACGTTTTATAGTTCTTGAAGATGACGGATTCCCTGATGAGTTTGACAAAGTATATCATCAGTTCGTTCTTCCTCCAATGCTTCACTTCGTCGGCAGTAGGATTGCGGTTGGTCGGCAAACGAATCTCAGAAGGTCTTTGAATTAGGCTTTGCCACGGAACATTCGGATCATGAAATTCAGGTCGGGAGCCTGAAATCTTAAAAATTTGGGAGGGAGGGGCTAGCTTGTTTAACTCGGCAGTGATGCTGTTTTGAGCGGCCTCAAATTCCCTTTCTTGCTGAATCCTGATTCTCCTAGCAGCTTCTCTTGCCTCTTCCCCCTTTTTGGCTTCATCAAGACTTTTTAGGATTTCTAGTGCAGCATCCTGTTTTGTCTCGATGTTAGTCATTCTCTCTACGAGCGTGGAAAGCGTTTGCGACATGTCTTTGATACATTTGTCGTGAGCGCGCAATTGAGAGCTGTTTTCAATCATGGCACATGCGGTCTTGGCTTCAGCTATTCGTGTTTTGGTTGCTTCTTCCTTTAGGAGTTGCTCCTGCTTGTCTTCCATGATTTTCAGAGCTTGTTTGAAAACTTCGGGCAGAATAACGAATACTTCGACAACACGAGATACTTCATGTTGTAGAGTGGTCATCTCCTCCACGGCAGAAGTATGCATCCAATTCAATGCTTTCTCAACGGAAGACAGAGCATTCACTGCATCCTGAATGAATACAGTTTGAAGACCAAGTGCACGCAGGCGCTCTTTCCTAGCGGCAGAAATCGGAGAATCTGGTTGAGCAAAGTCTCCAGAGCTGTTCAACCTTCTTACATTCACGGTTGGGCGTGAAGTAAGTTGGACATCCTCAGGTTCGATACCGTCCTCGGATTCCACGGTTGAAGGGGCGGGAGCAGCTTGTTCTGGTTCGGCGGCAGGGGGTTGAGTGGCTTCCTGTTGCGAAGATTCTTCAGTAGACATGGATACAGGAGGGACTAATTCCTCCTGTTGTCTCTCAGCTTCCGCCTGTTCCGGCAGAGGGACTGATTCCTCTTGCTGGATGGCGCGGGCAACTTGTTCTTCAGTGGCAGCAGGCTCAGGTGCCTGTTCCAAAACAGCTTCAACTTCCTCGACTTGTGGGACTGAATCCTCTTCGTCGGGAATTATCTCTTGCTGTGGCGAAGGTGGATTGCTTCGGGTCGATGGTCCTTCGTCACTATTGGGTGGAGAGGCGTCTCTAGCTTGAGCCTCATCACAACTTATCGTCAGACCAGCTTGAAAAGCATCATCGTCATCGTCTGAGTCATTGTTGTCGTCTTTTGGATATTTGGGTGAGTCCTCTAACTTGTCCTTTCCTTTCCTTTGCGCGACATATTTCTGCAAAAGATGGCTTTCAATCAGCTCTTTGCAGAAGGCATTGTCCCATCGGATCAGGGCTTCAATTTCCATTGAGTCCGTCACTTCTGAGACGAATCTTTCTTCTTGGCTCAAATCGCTCCAGTTGTACAATTTTTCGTACAGAGCTATCATGTAGCCTTTCCATGTCAGAAATCTTTCGTAAGCATGTTCAATTTGAACAGAAAGAAGGGTCTTATGAATAATGGTGTCAGGGGAGGGACTACGTACAACGTCTGGAGATGCTGTAGCGAGGGATTCCTGTACAGGTATGGGATCCTTTATGGAAGTGGGACTTCTTACAGGGGATGGTGCCCTGAAGGAAGATGGATCCTGTACGGGTGTGGGATCCCGCAGAGGAGAAGTAGCTTTTGGCTCCAAATGGGCTGCCGACTCGCTAAAGTCTTGTTCGTTGGCAGATGTCTCATTATCCGTCCTAGCCGCCAAAGGCTCGGGATCTACTGTCGATACAGTAGGAGACACCTCTTCCACAGGGGTTGGGCCCTGGGGTTGTTTTTCAGTGGGTTGAGCCACGGGGGAGACTTCTTCGGAGGGCTTGGCAGATTTGACTTTAGAAAGCCTCCTAAGTCTCTTCTTGGGCTTCTCACCAGCAGTGGGTTTCTTGCTGTGAGATCTCTTTCTCTTCTTTGAAGATTCCTCTTCCTGGAACTTCAAGGATTCATCTCGTGGATTTACGGAAACCGGCATATGTTTGGTTTTTGGGTGGTTGCAAACCAAGGTGCTCTGGTTATACGCAGTAGGCTTGACGCCTCCTAAGTATATCCTGGGGTTATTCTTCTTAGCATCAGCGGATTGCGACAGTCCGCATTTCGTCAGGATATGGTTTAACATCAAACCAAAAGATCTCTTCTGAGAGGCAGGCTTGCACACCTCCTCTTGCAGGCGCTTCAGGATTATCTGGCACCAATTGACCTTTTCACAGGTCAGAATAGCCACCATCATCCTGAACCTCAGGTTGGTACACATTTCGAACGCACCGGTTCGATTCTCAATTATTCTGCAGCAAAAATCATGAAGATACACATAAGGAAGACAAAAATTTTTCTTGTGACATGTAGTCTGAACCATGTCAACAACTTTGGAGCCTGTGAACAGTCCATAAAATTTAGTGATTAGCTTTTGAGACCCGAAAGTCTCAAGTTGATCCATAGTCAGGCCATCAGCGGGTAGTCTGTAGATATTCTGGAGTAGATCGTTATCAATACAGATCTCAACTCCCTGGATTGTAGCAGTGATGTCGGCGACATGACCTCCTTGGGCCAATGACAGAAAGCATACGGCTGCGTTGAGGTAAAATTCCTCAACCAGATGAGCGTCGTACTTATCAGCAGTTTTACTTCCAAGGCGATAAAGGCCTTATTGATGAAGACGAGTTATGATATACTCCATGGGTTCTGCGTCGTTGGTTTCTGACAGAATACGTTCGATGACAACAGATTTTAAAAAGATCCGGCCATCAATGATGTTAGCAGTTTTCTTCAGAGCAGGAGAAGAAGTTTGTCCAGCCATTTTGATGATTTCTTAAGAAAAAGGTGCAGGAAAATAATCAAAATATGCAGTAAAATGCAGAAAAGTATGTAGGCTGTTTTTGCTTGAGAACTCTTGAATTTGCAGAAGGCGTAAAGAGTCTCTAATGGCAGATTCAGTCCTTTTATAGTTGGGCGGCGACATAGGGTTTTGCAGAGTACGAATGGTCAGATTTTAAGGGATGGGAACCGGTTTTGAAATCAACGGTTAAGATGGACTGAGTGTAACTGGTACGCTAATCCATTAAACTGTTTAAAAATGAGCGGGTCCCACTTCTGACATTTGTGTCACCCTAAATGCCTAAAACGGCGGTTTTGAAATAATAAACAATTTAAAACATCGCGGCTTTTGAGATTCAGTTGTCCAGATGTCGTGTAAGGCATTTAATGTACGTGACGTTTGACATAAACAGGGCACGTGGACAAAAATTATTTTGAAAGGAAATAATATTATATTATATATATACTGAATACAAATCCTATAGCATGTGTTGTTTCCGCGTCGATACAGCGTTCCCCCTTAAAAAGGTACTTATAGGTTTTAAATTCCATACAATAATATTTGGATTAATGCTGTATTCATGGGTCCTACTGTATTCCCCCTTAATTATTGCACACGTCAGCTGTAGGATTCATATTTCTTTGTTCACTACAGTGCTGTATTGACGGTTCTGAGTGTACATATAATTAATGGTGGATACTGTATTCTTGGGTCTTACAACATTCCCCCTCAATTGTTGAGTAAAAACAGTAAATTACTTACAGGGAGTCTGGCTGTAGCATTCCCAATTCTTGTCTGAGCATGTTGAATCTTGATGTGTCGAGAGGCTTGGTGAAGATGTCGGCCAGCTGAACGTCTGTATGAACTTTTTCCAGGCGAACATCCTTGTTCTCGACGTGATTCCTTATAAAATGATGCTTCATGTTGATATGCTTAGTGCGCGAGTGCAGGACAGGATTGTGCGTTATTGCAATTGCACTCGTGCTATCACACATGATTAGAGTCTCTCTGGCATCGATTCCATAGTCTGACAATTGTTGGTGCATCCAAAGAATCAGCATACAGCAGCTACCAGCAGCATAGTACTCTGATTCAGCCGTGGAAAGAGAATTAGCCAATTGCTTCTTACTGAACCAAGAAACGAGTCTAGGTCCAAGAAAGTGACAAGTTCCACTTGTACTCTTCCTATCTAGCTTGCAGCCTCCGAGATCTGTGTCGCTGTATCCAACTAAATCGAATCCGCCTTCCTTAGGATACCATAGTCCTGCATCGATTGTTCCTTTGATATACTTCAGGATTCGTTTAGCTGTATTGAAGTGTGATTCCTTAGGTGCAACTTGGTATCTCGCACACACTCCAACAGCAAACTGGATATCGGGCCTGCTAGCCGTTAGGTACAAGAGCGAACCAATGAGCTTCCTGTAGAGTGATTGGTCAAACGGCTTTCCGGCTTCATCAACATTAATTTGCACGGAAGTGCTCATGGGGGTTGGCGAGGATTTGGAAGTGTTCATTCCAAATTTGTTGAGAAGCTCCTTGCTGTATTTTTCTTGGTTGATAAATATACCTGTAGGCAACTGCTTTACCTGCAGACCTAGAAAATAACTAAGTTCCCCCATCATACTCATTTCAAATTTGCTTTGCATGAGATGAGAGAACCTTTGACATAAAGCAAGGTTAGTTGAACCAAAAATAATGTCATCCACATAGATTTGTACCATAAGAAGGTCATCACCTTCCTGTATCTTGAACAAGGTCTTGTCCACAACACCTTTCTCAAATCCGTTGTTGGTTAGATACTGGGACAAGGTTTCGTACCAGGCTCTAGGGGCTTGTTTAAGTCCATACAGTGCTTTCCTTAGCCTGTAAACTAGGTCGATACCGTCTGTGTTGGCAAACCCTGGTGGTTGTTCAACATAAACTTCTTCTGCAAGGTCTCCATTCAGGAATGCACTCTTGACGTCCATTTGGTATACGATAAAGTTCTTATGGGCGGCAAAGGCTAAAAATATCCTGATGGCTTCTAGTCTCGCTACAGGGGCGAAGGTTTCATCATAGTCTATACCTTCCTCCTGACTATAGCCTTGTGCGACTAGTCAGGACTTGTTTCTTATAATAAGTCCATTTCGATCCTTTTTGTTTCGAAATACCCATTTGGTTCCTATAACCGACTGATGTGTAGGTCTGGGTACAAGATACCATACATTGTTTCTTTCGAAACCGTTAAGCTCTTCTTCCATAGATGTTATCCAATGAGAGTTATTAAGAGCGTCTATGGTCTAAACAGGTTCGGACTGGGCTAAGAATGCAGCGATAGTGCACATATTGAGTCTTCTAAGCTCGGATTGAGATTTCCATTCAGGAAACTGAGATATCTCAACATCAGATTCTTCTTGTGCACAAAGTACATTTCCTTGTGTACTCTGTATTCTCCTACGAGTAGAAACACCGGCATTTATGTTTCCAATGATCAGCTCTTGCGGGTGATCTCTCAACCATCTTCGGTCGGGTTCTAATTCAGGATCCCGTACTGTATCGAAAGATTCTGTGGATACAGCTTCAGCTTGTACAGCGTCGGCTTCGTCCACATCGATTCTTACAGCTGCGGGGTTGATTTCTAAATCAACGACAGGTTCTATGGGAGTTGGAGGATCCAAGATAGATAGATGGTGAATGTTCTGAGTGATATCATCTACTCCTGTAGGGTCATGGTGTGGTTCGTCGAACACTACATGAACTGATTCCTCGATCGTCAGCTTCCTTTTATTAAAGATTCTGAAAGCTTTGCTGACGGAGGAGTATCCTACGAATATTCCTTCATCTGATTTCTCATCAAAGGTTCTAAGTTGGTCCTTCCCATTATTCAATACATAACACCTGCATCCAAAAATGTGGAAATATGAAACTAACGGAGTTTTGTTATTCCATACCTCATATGCTGTTTTGTTGTGGTGCTTGTTGACGATACAGCGGTTTTGAGTATAGCATGCTGTATTGGTTGCTTCACCCCAGAAACGCTGTGGAAACTTGCTTGCGGCAATCATTGTCCTTGTTGCTTCTTTCAACGTTGTATTCTTTCGCTCGGCAATACCATTTTGTTGAGGTGTACGGGCAGCTGAGTATTCGTGTTGTATTCCACTCTCCGAACAGTATTGCTCTATAAAGCGGTTAGTAAATTCTGTACCTCTGTCGGAACGAATGCAGACGATACTCAATGCCTTTTTATTTTGCAACTTTCTCAGGAGCTCGGGCAGCTTTGATGTTGTTTCCTTCTTCTTGCTAAGGAAGATCGTCCAAGCATACCTGGAATAATCATCAACAACAACCATGCAGTATTTCTTACATCCCAAACTTACTGGGTCTACAGGACCGTAGAGATCCATGTGTAGCATTTCCAACACTCTTTGGGTTGAAAGGTAGGATTTGCTCTTAAGGGTTGACTTGATTTGCTTGCCTTTCTGACACGGTCCGCAGACGCTGTCCTTCTTGAATGACACATTTGGCAAACCTCTAACCATTCCCTGTCTTGAGAGCTTGTTGATTGTCTTGAAGTTGATGTGAGACATCCTCTTGTGCCATAACCAGCTAAGATCTGCAGTGCCTTTGGCAACAAAGCATGGAATTGAGGAGCTCATAGACTTCCAGTCAGCAATATACATGTTACCTGATCTGCTTCTTGTAAGCACAACTTCCTTGGTTTTGATGTTTTTGACTCTACAACGGTCTATATAGAACTTCACCGAGAACTGTTTATCACAGAACTGGCTAATACTAAGTAGATTATAATGTAAGCCTTCAACATATGTAACATCGGTGACTTTGAATTTTCCGACAAGTAGGTTTCCTTTCCCTCTTGTTCTTCCTTTAGACTTATCACCGAAACGAACTTTTGGACCACGACCTTCTACAAAATTAGATAGCTTGCTCCTATCTCCGGTCATGTGTCGAGAGCATCCACTATAAAAGTACCAGGTATCCTCCTCTAGAATGTCCTGTAACAAAGAAATTAAGTAGATTTAGGTCCCCTTTGATTTTTGGGTCCATGTATGTTAGTTCCTTTAGGTACCCAAGTTTTCCTGGCAGCAATTGGTTTACTGTAGGACATACTCGGTACTGTGTTGCGATATCTACGGGGGGCATATCCGTAGTCGTTATAACCATGATAATTATTATGCATGTAAAATTCAGGGTTATTATTATTATTCCAGTACGAGTGCCGTCTAGGAGGTGGAGCCATTTTCTTAGGCCTAACAGCTTGCCTTCTGGGTCTCTAGTTGGATTCCCAATGCTATTGTTGATACTGAACCGGCATCTGCTGTCTTGATGGATAACGGGGCTCCTGTATCCAATACCTAGGCGTCTTTATCGATAATCTTGCCGTGCGAGCCTTTGGTGGTTGGATCTGATCTTCCTCTGAGCATTTGTTGGCGCTGTTGATATGCTCTGGGAGCATGCTGTTGTGTGCGCCTCACATGTTGGAACGGCTTATGATTCCGCTGTCTGGAATAGTATTGCGGGGGTGGAATAGCAGCCTTCGGTTTTCTTGGTACAGCAGGTTCCTTCATGGGACTGGGGGTATCTTCCGATTCTGGAATGTGTTCCACACTCTTGACGAACACTGTACTAGTTTTCCCTTTGTTTGAACAAGAGTTGTATCCTAAGCCACTTTTATCATGAGCATGTTGCCCAGTGCTCAGAATTTCTTCCATTCCTTTGGACGATTTCTCAAACGACTTTAGAACGGTCTCAAGTTCAATTTCTCGTTTTTTGAGTGTTGTGATTTTGGCTTGAAGTAGAACCAAATCATTTGGCTTGCTCTCGTTGTGGGTTTTAACCTCACTTAGTTCATGAGAAAGTTGATGATTGCTCTCCATGAGTTTTTCAAAATCGACTTTGCTGGTTTCACAGTCAAGAGACATATTTTCATAATTTATTTTCAGCAAATCGTTTTCATCTTTCAACTCTAGGACAGACAGTTGGAGCTGTATATTCTCATTTTTCAATGTCTCATGGGCCTTTTGAATGTTTTTAAACTCATTCATCATGTTTTCAAAGGTATGAGATGCATTTGATGGAATAGCTGAGGTTGAACTTACCTCATCGTCGCTGTCTTCACCTTATGGAATGTCTTTGGCCATAAAGCACATATATGCTTTATCATCGAGCTCATCGTCAGATGAATCACTTTCAGTGACCACCTGAAGACATTCTGCTGATTTGGATGGTGTGGTGGAGGCTTCTGATTCTCCAATCAGTGCCTTGAGCTTGTCTTTCCAATCACGTCTTCTTTCATCTCTCTCTTGTTGCTCGGCCTCAGGCAACTTTTGGACTTTGGGATGAGGACATTTATTTGCATAATGCCCTGGTTTTATGCAATTATAGCACAGGTTAGCATCACCAGATGTTGTTTCGGTACTTACCTTGTGGAATGGTTTGGGCCTGTAGGGAGTCTTTCCAGACTGTTTGATGAACTTTTTGAATTTGTGCATGAGAAGCGCCATTTCATCTTGAGACAGGATGTCGTAAATCCTTTATCGGCATTCTTGTGACTAGGCTTCGACGAGTGGGCATCTTTGTGTCGACGACTCGTCTGACTGAAGTGTGACCTTTGAAGGAGATTCTTGACTTTCTCTCTTCATCAATATCATACTCAAAAGCTTTGAGGTCGGAGAAGAGATCAAAAGTAGATATTTCATTAAGATTGCAAGATACACGCATAGCTGTGGTCTTAATGTCCCATCGGGCTGGGAGAGATCTGAAAATTTTTAAATTCTTCCCCTTTTGGGTATAAATTTTGCCCAACGCTTCAAGTTCACCAACAATACCAGTGAATCTGAGGTCAAGTTCCTCAAGTGTCTCAGTTGGTTTCATTTGAAAGATTCAAATTCTTTGAGTCGAGTTTGAAATCTTGTTTTCTTTTGAGAGCTCGGTTCCCTCACAAATCAACTTGAGTTTATCCCGATTTCTTTGCATTTTGCAGCTCTTTACTTTTGAGAACGTGCCTTTGTCAAGAGTGACAAATAACGCGTTCTTAGCTACGTTGTCAAGGTTTGCTCGCTTTCTTTCATCTGTGGTCCATTGCTCGCGATCCTTCTCGAGCATTTCAGCATGGGCTTGGCCTTCAATCCTTGCGGCCGTGTTTACTTTCATGATCTTGATAGGGCCATCCTGTATCACAAAAATCATCTCTTCGTGCATTGCTGCAAGATGAGCCTCCATCCTAATTCTCCAATCATCAAATTCGTTAATAGAGAACATAGGTACTTTGTTGATCATAGAAGTATCCATGTGATAGTATAGAAATGAAAGAAACTATTTTGAAAATAAGTGATTTTGGATCTGATTCGGTTAAAAATACGACTGATTCTTTTTAGAATCAACCTCTCCGATACCACTTGTTGGCCACTAAGTATACTGGATACAGTTTGGAAAATAGTTTAAACGACAAACTGTACGGATTATAAATTTGAGTGCGTAGCGGAAGTCTTAGATACAGTAGGTTGCTGTAGATACAACAACTAAGTGTATAGTGTATACTTAATTAATCACAGTAATTAAAATAGTAAAAACTGAAGGTAAATAACACAGTAATTAAAGTGGTTCGAGGTAAACCCCTCTACGTCCACTGGTCCTCCACACAGGAGTAAAAGGTTTATTATAATTACTACGTACACAACTACGTAATTATAACAACACACAATCAATATATCGTTCACCGCAGTTGATATAAAGATCTTAGCTTCAACCGTTCACACAGATTGGTTTTGAGCTAATGCTTTGACTTGCTTCTTCACACACGATTACGAAGCTTCATCTTCTTCAATGCAAATCCTTCACACGATTACGGAGAAGCCTGATTGCTCGATCCACACAGGCGATCTTGGGTTTGTTCAAAGTATAGAACAGATGGTGAACAACAACTTTGACTTTAAGAGCTTTCAGCTGATGAAGTGTTGTTCAGGATGATGAGCACTGTATATCTCTTTAGATCTTAATTGCAGTAAGCTTTGGAGATATGTTTTGCTCTGATGATAACTTTTGATAGCTTGGTTGTTAGGTAACTGATCTTCAGTGCCAAGATGAGATATATATATAGTCTCTGAAATATATGTTGTTGCCCAAAATATTTATCCGAAGATTAAATAGTGTTGGAAGACGGACAACAAACAACAATTTGCGGGAGCACTTCCGAGAGAAAGATAAATAACACAAGATTTGCCGGGGTTGTTAGTCCCGGGCTTGAATTCTCTCGCGAGATGTTATTAATACGAATATTCGCGGATACAAGTATTAATGTGAGAAATCTAAATACAATGAGTGTAAAAAGACTCTGTTAATCCGGCTCTTGAGCGAAGCTCGGTGTTCTTCGTCCCTGCCGGTCGTCTGCTTGATGAGAGAGGCCGGGAGAAGTAAGTACCGAATGATAGCTGTTGCCAAGAGTTGGAGAAAGCCAAGTATATGTTGCTTCTGTATTGTATGCTGAAATCGCGATAATGCCAGAGAGATTTTCCAAGTGCAGGGAGCCTTGTATATATAGGGGCAGCGGAGCCTTGTGTTCTGGAGGGCGATCGCCTTCCGGCCATTATAATAATGGGGCGATCGTCTGCCGGCCAATATTATAAAGGGGCGATCACACGGGCTGTCGGCTTAAAGTCGAGGCTACAGTGGCGGCGGCGATGCGGTCGATGAGGAGCCAGCACGCGTCCGGAGTCACATGGGCAGTCTGTCAAAAGTCCAAAGCTACAGCCGGCAGACAGCTGTGCGGTCCAATGAGGAGCAAGCACGCGTCCGGAGTCACTGTCACATGCGGTCCTACTGACCACTTTCGGCGGGCTTGTCGGCTGGTGGACGGATGCTGACAGGCTGTGGTCAATGATCCGTGAATTGCGGATCTTGTCTGGGCACCGCACATGGGTTCTGTCCTGAGGCTTCGGCCTTTTCCGACTGGATGACCATCGGCTCTGAGCGGCATGAGGCGGTCGTCAGAGGTCGGTCACCAGGGATCACCAAGGGTCGGTCGGCAAGTACCGAGAGACGATCGTCTTAGATGTCGATCGCTCGGCACCGGGACTTGTCCTGGGACCTTCGGTTGGCCGATACATCTTGTCTGCGGGGCTAAGGCTAGGTCGCCTGTCATTTGGTTGCGATTCGCCTTGGCCGCTTTCAGCGATGGCTAGGTCGCACAGTCGGTCGGCGATTACGCCTTGCTTTCAGCGATGGCTAGGTCGCCCGATCTCCGAGGCGATCGCCGGTCAGAGAGTATAATTCTCGACACAACAATTGCCCCCCAGCTTGCTCCTATGTTGAAGACATGGGGCTGTAATACCCGAGATTTCTGTTATGTAATTGGAACTTGTGATATTGTAATGATTGTACTTTTGTCTGAATACTATCCTCCGTATTTCATAATCCGATGTCGTCGAGCATATAATTTCGTGTATGTGATTTAAAGGTTGAAATTTTGTGCATGTAGCGCACGCTACAGGCTAAGGGTAGCGTACGCTAGCATGGTTTCATAGCGCACGCTACCGAGTGTAATTAGCGCACGCTATGCGTGGTCAGACTGATTGAGACGTGCGGTAGGTGAGATCTGGCCGGGGGACCCCTGTCGGATTGTGTCGGATGTACAGGCGGCTTTCGGGAAAAGCGAGTCAACGCCTTAGCGCACGCTACGAGCCGATGCGTAGCGCACGCTAAGTGCCGAGTACGATTAGGCGTGGGCCGTTAGCGCACGCTACGAATAGGGTCTAGCGCGCGCTAATAGCCATTTATTATAAATAGGACATCATCCTATTCGTGATTTCAGTTTTTCTCCTCCCATAACCCGAACTCTTACACTTAGAACATAACTCACTTCGTCCCAAACACTTCATATCAACCTCCTAGTTCGAGATTGAAGATCGTATATCATTGGAGATTGGTGTTCAAGCCTTTGGTGTGGGATTGCTTCATTTTCATCCGTGTTCTTCATTACTTTGAGGTAGGTGATTTTTCACCAATGATTAGTAAGGTTCCTAAGGAAGTTTGAATCATGTTTGGATAGCAAGTATTTCGTTTTTATCGGTCATCGCATGTTAGAAGGATACTTTTGACGTATAGGTATTATATATCGTATGAACCTTTGAACCATCTTATTATAAGGACTCCTAAGCATGTTCAAATCAAGTTATGATCAATGATCGGATATTACCCAGTTGATACGTTTTACACGATGGAATCATGTGTTTTGGAACGTAGAACAAATGGAACTTAGATTATTTCTTGGAGATCGTAGATGGATTATGATGTTGAGTTGGCTATCCGTATATTTGTATTTCACGATCATAAATCTTCCACAAACCTTATTAGCATGATTTGCGAGGATAACTTGTATTATCACGGTAGGATTCATGTGTTCTTCACCATTCAACCGAGTTTTAGGCTTGCAGTATTACGCCATGCAATATTAGCGCACGCTAACACGTGTGAGTTAACGTGCGCTATCGGGGTCGATTACGCCCGAAGCGTCGTAGCGTGCGTTATGAGACCCGGTAAGTCGATCGCGGACCGTGGCTAGCGCCGCTAGTCTTATACGATAAGCGTCGCTAACAGTCCGTCTTAGCGTACGTTATGTAGAGTACGTAGCGCGCGCTAAGCAATCCAGACAGCTTGTTTATTTTGAGCTTTTCGGCCATAGACCGAATTGTTAGGCCATCGTTCGACTTGAGATGATTTGTATATCGTTCCTTTTGTTAAGGTTCGAGCTTGTTACGTTGATCGAAGGAGGCGGCCTTCGAGTGTGTCGAGATCCTTGAAGTATTTCGTCTTGCCATTTTCGAGGCAAGTATCATATGTCGAGTTTGATTTATTATGCTTATGGTATTGTTCATGTTTTGTATATGAGATGTATTTCTGGAAATTCGCGTGATATTCGTTGTTGTTTGTTCGTAGTGATGAACATATTGAAATGTATATGTGTATGCATAATTGATTGATTATGGTGTAAATGATCCGAGGGGGGTCATGAGGATCTATGCTGAGGGCGCTGGATCGAATGTCCACCATGCGTTGGTCCGACGGGATCATCATGGGGATCTATC
Source organism: Orobanche coerulescens (assembly GCA_033398695.1). NCBI lineage: Eukaryota > Viridiplantae > Streptophyta > Magnoliopsida > Lamiales > Orobanchaceae > Orobanche > Orobanche coerulescens. The sequence goes on along the minus strand of CM065816.1, from coordinate 35,470,020 downwards.
TTTGAGGCCGGATCGCTGGACGGGTTTTCCACCATGCGTTGGTCCGACGGGATCATCATGGGGATCTATACCAAGCGCTGGATCATTTGGATTACCTGTATTGTATTGATGGGATCGTGAGGATTCGCATCGTTGGATTCCGGTAGCGGAAGTCCGTTTTGCATGTTTTATGATGCATTGATGATTTATTGTATTGTGATACTTGTACTAGCATCGTTTTGCTAACCCCTTCGGGGGTGGACATTGTTTTGATGTTCGAGTAGCCAGGAGAGCGGGGAGGCGACCACAATGCAAGACTGGGACGATGAGATGGCTCAGTGATGTGATTGATGTTATTGTTGTCGAGAGTTGTTTTCTTGTTTCGTTCAGTACTCGAGTACGTCTGTTTTAATAATGTCCTTTCGATATGGTTGTATAAATTAACTCTTTGATCGGTTGAATCAAATATCAGTTGTACGATTGGTTTATATTTACACTCTTTTTAAAATTAGCCTTGTAAATCCTTACCTAAAGGGTTTACGGCGCTGTAATTATTCCGAATATCTCGGGGTGTTACAGAATATGGTATCGGAGCTAAGATTTATGGATATCTTGGCAGTCGGGTTAGTTGGGTCTGTTTACGTTATTGATTATTGGTCGTTCGTAACATCACTGCTGAGCCAGCATCGTCAATTGGACTGTGGTTGTAAGTTTCCTAATCTCGAATACTACTGTTTTATTTAATTCTTGTCTTGTAAACATTGATGGATGTACTTTTAGAACGTTTGCCCTGGATATTGAGTATTTATGTTTACAGTATGTTGAGGGGAGGTCGTGGACGCGGTCGTGGGCGCGGACGTGGAAATGCGAGGCAAGAAGAATCGGTATCTACTCCTGAGATAGCCGCTAGCCAAACGGATTCACATTCCGGGGGACAGCAGGGATCGGCAAAGAATAATGCAAATCCTAACGTGCCGGGAGTGCTTCAGCAGGTGGTTGCCCAGATAAACCAGTTTGCTCAAGTTGTGGACCGCATGCAGACGGCGATGGGACAGCAGAATAACGTGGATAATCGGGGAGATAAATGGCTTACCGAGGTGGTCAAATTGCATCCTCCGGACGGTTCCACTGAGACGCTTTCGTGGGATCATTGGCTGAAGGAATTAGAGAAGATTTTTGCGGGGATTAACTGTCCCAACGATAGGAAGGTTTCGGTCGCCCAGTATCTTTTGACCGGGGAGGCTTTCGACTGGTGGGAGGCCATTCGACCAGAGGAGCACAATCTTGTTGGGCCAATTCAAGTTGATGATGGAGGCACGATTGTCCTCGCCCGATTAGAGAGGCCCGAGTTCGGGAGTTTTCTCACCACAAAATTGGAAGCATCTGTGGAAGTGATTAAGACTTTTAATCACCGGTGACTTATGTGCGCCACAGTCAGACCGAGGCGGAAAGGATTTTCCATTTTGACATGCGAATGAAGCCGGAAATTCAGCAATATATGTCGGATTTGATTGTACCACCTTGAGGCGATGCTCGGGACAAGGCGTTGGCCTACGATATGAAGGAAGCGCGGTAGAGAAATCGACGGAAGCAAAGAAAGCGAAGGTGTCGGGCAACTTCGCGGAGAATAAGAATAGTGGGCCCCCGTCTCGGTCCCTCTTTTCACTCATCCGGGAGACCTCCGCATCCTAGTCGAGGAGGAAAGAAGTTCGGCGGCCACTGACTTTCGACACGAGGAAGAAGTGTTACAACCGTGGCAAGGCGGGACATGTTCGACGGATTGTTTCGCGCTTCTTTGTGACTGTTTCGAGTGTGGACAGGAAGGACATCGCGCAACATTTTGTGGGAATGCGACCCGATCTTTTGGTACTCGCACTCCAGCGCCCGGCTCAAGGAAACAAGTGTGAACCAGACGCAGAGTGGATTTCAGTGTGAGCGTTGGGAAGAGAGGCATCCATCTTGGGTCCGTTCCCCCACGCCCGTATGAAATGAGGAAATCGATGATCGAACACATTGTTGCATCAGTACGATTCAGATCCTTTTGCAACCAGCTAGTGTCTTATTCGATTCGGGAGCTACGCATTCTTTTATATCTTTGAACCGTGTTAATCGTTTGAACATCTCGTGCTTGTATAATTGCGAACCTTATGTTGTGGGATTACCGAGGAGAGAAAATTGTGGGAACCTTAGAAGCTAAGGATTTCCCGGTATCTATAGAAGGAAGAGATTGGCCATCGAATCTTATTGTGGTTGACATCTGCGGTGACGATTTAATTCTCGGAGATGATTGGCTCAACCGTTATGGAGTTGTGCTGAATTACAGAGAGAGTCATTTCCATCATTGCGATGACGGATCGAACACTTGTTCCGAGGATGGAGACAGGAAGCTCGGGAAATTGATCAAGGCAATGAAAGGCGAAATTATCAAGCAAGGATGTCACGGACTTTGGTGCTATGCCATGAGGAAAGAGGAAGGAGTAGAGCTCGTCCATTTCGGTGGTGAATGAGTTCTCCGATGTATTTCTGACGAACTACTCAGGTTACCTCCGCAGAGGAGTGGAATTCACTATCGAACTAGAGCACAGGCGGCTCCTGTTTCCCGAGCACCATACCGCATGGCGCCAACCGAGATGTTTGAACTCAAGAAACAACTGGAGGAATTGTTGCGGAAGGGTTATATTCAACCAAGCGTTTCTCCTTGGGAGCGCCCGTTCTCTTTGTCCTAAGAAAGACGGATCCCTCATTGTGTATTGATTACGGGAGCTTAACAAAATGACGATCAAGAATAAGTATCCTATACCTCGGATCGGCGACTTGTTTGATCAGCGCAAGGGGCAAGGGTATTCTCGAAGATTGACTTGCGATCGGGATACCACCGATTGAGAATTAAGGAATCGCATATACCGAAATCGCTTTGGATCCGATGCGGGCATTATGAATTCGTAGTGATGCCGTTTGGACTTACCAATGCTCTGCGGTATTCATGCAATTGATGAATCGGGTATTCTTGGAGTACTTGGATAAATTTGTGGTCGTTTTCATTGACGACATCTTGATATATTCGAGGGACGCAGAGGAACATCTTTGAACATTTACGTGTGGTTTTGAGCATCTTGAGAAAGGAACAGTGTATGCTAAGCTTTCTAAATGTGAGTTCGCTTAAGGAAGTAACTTTCCTTGGGCATGTGATATCATCCAACGGAGTTCAGTTGGACCAGAAGAAAGTCGAAGCAAACTTGGAGTGGGAAGCTCTAAAACGTGAAAGAAGTCGAAGCTTCTTAGGACTAGTGGATATTATCGCCGCTTTGTAGAGGATTTTCCAAAATTGCTCGTCCGCTCACTCATTTATTCTGAGAAAACTCAAAAGTTCGCGTGGAATGAGAAGTGTCAGCCGGTTTTGACGAACTTAAGAAGAGGCGACAGCGACACCTATATTAGCGCGAGAAGGCCCAGCGGATTTATGGTATACGGCGATGCTTCAAATCGGGGTTTGGGTTGTGTGTTGATGCGAAGGATAAAGTAATTGCTTATGCTTCTCGGCAATTGAAACCGTCTGAAGTTAATTATCCGACTCATGATCCGGAGCTAGCAGTGTGGTCTTTGCCTTGAAAATCGCGACATTATTTGTGCGGCACTCATTGTCGGATCTTCTGAGACCATAAGAGCCTCAAGTACATTTGATCAGAAAGAGTTAAACATGAGGCGAGAAGGTGGTGGAATTGATCAAGGATTACGACTTGGAGATTCTCTATCATCAGGGAACGCAAATGTAGTAGCCGATGCTTTGAGCCGTAAACTGTTTCCCTTCGAGCGTTGGAAGCACTTACATCCCAAACCGGTATTCAACGGAACCGATCCGCGAGGGGATTGAAGTATGGGTACCGGGAATCCAAGGACAACTTTATGTGATGGAACCGACTTCATCACTAGTCGAGAGATCAAGTCAAAACAATTGAGCGATTCTCGATCCTTCGATTATGTGACGAAGTAAAGAAAGGAAAAGCCCGAGGATTCGTGATACAAGATGATGGAGTTACGAGATTTGAGTCGACTTTGCGTTCCGATGATGATGATTTGAGAAGGACTATTACGAAGGAAGCCCACAGCGCCCTATTCTATTCACCGAGGCGTGATAAGATGTATAAAGATTTAAAGCAAAACTTACGGTGGGGAATATGAAGAAGGACGTAGCGGAGTACGTTTCGAAGTGTTTGACTTGTCAGCAGGTTAAGATTGAACATCAACGACCTGCCGGAATGTTAAGACCGCTTCCGATCCCTGAGTGGAAGTGGGAGGATATCTCGATGGACTTCATTACTAGTATGCCAAGGACTAGAACGGGAATGAACATGATTTGGGTTGTGGTTGATCGACTAACCAAGTCGGCTCATTTCCTGGGAATTAAAGACACATGGGGACCCGAGAGATTGGCACGAGTATTTATTGCGGAGATAGTCAGATTGCACGGGACGCCGAAGACCATTATTTCGGATCGAGATGGTCGCTTCGTGTCGCACTTCGGAAAGCGATTCACAAGGCTTTGGGGGTGAGCTCAATTAGCACGACTTATCATCCCCAAACAGACGGTCGATCCAGAAAGGACTATTCAAACCGTAGAAGACATGCTTAGAGCTTGTGCGTTGGATTGGTCAATGATTGGGAAGTTCACTTGCCCTTGATCGAATTCACTTACAATAATAGTTGGCATGCTTCTATTAGAATGGCACCATTTGAAGCTTTGTACGGGAGGAGATGCGATCACCCCTGTGTTGGGATGATTCTTCGGATTTGATCGGGGAACCGGAATTGATTATTCGGACTCAAGAGAAGATAGCCGTGATTCGAGAGAGACTGTTGATCGCAGTCGGCCGAAGTCTTATGCGGATGTACGTCGTCGCCCTCTAGAGTTCGGCCAGGGACCACGTACTATTGAAGGTGTCTCCTACACGAGGGATTTTCCGTTTTGGGAGAAGAGGCAAGCTTAGTCCGAGATATATCGGACCATTTGAGATCCTAGAGAGAGTTGGGGATTTAGCATACCGGTTGGCCTTACCGCCATCGCTGAGTCATGTTCACAATGTGTTTCACGTATCCCAACTGCGGAAGTATGTACCGGACCCCAGTCACGTCATTGATTTCGACGAGATCGAGATAGCTAATGATGGCACCTTCGAAGAGAGACCAATCAAGATACTTGAGAGCCGGATCAAACAGTTGAGAAATAAACCGATACATTTGGTTAAAGTACAATGGTCACGACATGGAGTCGAAGAGGCCACTTGGGAAACGGAGGACGGTATGAAGGCTAAATATCCGGAGTTGTTTTCATCCTAAGTTTCGGGACGAAACTTCTTTTTAGGGAGGAAGGATGTAATACCCGAGATTTCTGTTATGTAATTGGAACTTGTGATATTGTAATGATTGTACTTTTGTCTGAATACTATCCTCCGTATTTCATAATCCGATGTCGTCGAGCATATAATTTCGTGTATGTGATTTAAAGGTTGAAATTTTGTGCATGTAGCGCACGCTACAGGCTAAGGGTAGCGTACGCTAGCATGGTTTCATAGCGCACGCTACCGAGTGTAATTAGCGCACGCTATGCGTGGTCAGACTGATTGAGACGTGCGGTAGGTGAGATCTGGCCGGGGGACCCCTGTCGGATTGTGTCGGATGTACCTGGACGGCTTTCGGGAAAAGTCGAGTCAACGCCTTAGCGCACGCTACAGGCCGATGCGTAGCGCACGCTAAGTGCCGAGTACGATTTAGGCGTGAGCCGTTAGCGCACGCTACGAATAGGGTCTAGCGCGCGCTAATAGCCATTTATTATAAATAGGACATCATCCTATTCGAGATTTCAGTTTTTCTCCTCCCATAACCCGAACTCTTACACTTAGAACATAACTCACTTCGTCCCAAACACTTCATATCAACCTCCTAGTTCGAGATTGAAGATCGTATATCATTGGAGATTGGTGTTCAAGCCTTTGGTGTGGGATTGCTTCATTTTCATCCGTGTTCTTCATTACTTTGAGGTAGGTGATTTTTCACCAATGATTAGTAAGGTTCCTAAGGAAGTTTGAATCATGTTTGGATAGCAAGTATTTCGTTTTTATCGGTCATCGCATGTTAGAAGGATACTTTTGACGTATAGGTATTATATATCGTATGAACCTTTGAACCATCTTATTATAAGGACTCCTAAGCATGTTCAAATCAAGTTATGATCAATGATCGGATATTACCCAGTTGATACGTTTTACACGATGGAATCATGTGTTTTGGAACGTAGAACAAATGGAACTTAGATTATTTCTTGGAGATCGTAGATGGATTATGATGTTGAGTTGGCTATCCGTATATTTGTATTTCACGATCATAAATCTTCCACAAACCTTATTAGCATGTTTTGCGAGGATAACTTGTATTATCACGGTACGATTCATGAGTTCTTCACCATTCAACCCGATTTTGGCTTGCGATTACGCCATGCAATATTAGCGCACGCTAACACGTGTGAGTTAACGTGCGCTATCGGGGTCGATTAACGCCCGAAACGTCGTAGCGTACGTTATGAGACCAGCCGAGTCGACGCCAGACCGTGGCTAGCGCCGCTAGTCTTATACGATAGCGTCGCTAACGATCCGTCTTAGCGCCGCGTTACGTAGAGTACGTAGCGCGCGCTAAGCAATCCAGGCAACTTGTTTATTTTGAGCTTTTCGCCATGTAATCAATTGTTAGGCCATCGTTCGACTTGAGATGATTTGTATATCGTTCCTTTTGTTAAGGTTCGAGCTTGTTACGTTGATCGAAGGAGGCGGCCTTCGAGTGTGTCGAGATCCTTGAAGTATTTCGTCTTGCCATTTTCGAGGCAAGTATCATATGTCGAGTTTGATTTATTATGCTTATGGTATTGTTCATGTTTTGTATATGAGATGTATTTCTGGAAATTCGCGTGATATTCGTAGTGATGAACATATTGAAATGCATATGTGTATGCATAATTGATTGATTATGGTGTAAATCATCCGAGGGGGGTCATGAGGATCTATGCTGAGGGCGCTGGATCGAATGTCCACCATGCGTTGGTCCGACGGGATCATCATGGGGATTTATGCTGAGGGCGCTGGATCGCTGGACGGGTTTTCCACCATGCGTTGGTCCGACGGGATCATCATGGGGATTTATACCAAGGGCGCTGGATCGCTGGATTACCCTGTATTGTATTGATGGGATCGTGAGGATTCGCATCGTTGGATTCCGGTAGCGGAAGTCCGTTTTGCATGTTTTATGATGCATTGATGATTTATTGTATTGTGATACTTGTACTAGCATCGTTTTGCTAACCCCTTCGGGGGTGGACATTGTTTTGATGTTCAGGTAGCCGAGGAGCGGGGAGGCAGCCACAGTACCGACAGGACGATGAGATGGTTCAGTGATGTGATTGATGTTATTGTTGTCGAGAGTTTTTTTCTTGTTTCGTTCAGTACTCGAGTACGTCTGTTTTAATAATGTCCTTTCGATATGGTTGTATAAATTAACTCTTTGATCGGTTGAATCAAATATCAGTTGTACGATTGGTTTATATTTACACTCTTTTTAAAATTAGCCTTGTAAATCCTTACCTAAAGGGTTTACGGCGCTGTAATTATTCCGAATATCTCGGGGTGTTACAGGGGCGAGGTGGTTCTTGCTGGCGATCGTGTAAGATGAGAACGGGCGATCCGGTCGAGCTGACTTAGGCTTCGGACTTGGGCTATCATGGTCGATTGGCTAGCTATCTTTCGGTCTTGTACCTGCAAAAATCAACATTGGCCGATCCCCCTCAGAAACTTGATGGTTTCGTTTGTTTGAGGAATCGTGCACAGTCGCGGAATTCGATGGACCGACTCCATGACCGTGTCTTGGTGCGCGAAGACATTGAGTGTCTCGTGACTCACTTTATTATGAGGGTCCTCTGTTAGGCTGCGCCTCGCCTCGTATTTAAACGAAGGGGGTGCGGTCTTGGTTTAGAGGAGTCCTTGCGCGGGGCAGCGTCGGATGAATCAACTCCACGCCCGCGGCTTGTTAGCTCTGCTTCCACCTCGGCTCACCATGAAGATGGAGAACCTCGACGGTGTACGTTGAGACGGGGGTTGTGGCACGTGTCGCATTGTCCGGGTTGATCATTTTATATGGTGAACCTTGGGGGCGGGCGATCGTGTCCACTGATTAAAGTTGGAGGGCCCTCTGACTACACCGGCCTCGTATTTAAACGAAGGGCGGGCGATCTCGGCCGAAAGGGACCTTGCATGGCTGAAGCAGCCGGTTCCATCGACTACCAGGACCATGGCTTTTATGATGTGCGGTGGAGGCGATCGCGAGCCTTAGTCCATCATGTTAAATGGCGGACTGTAGGTGGCGAGCGAGTCCTCCGGTTCTGCTGGATAATAGCGATCGGTCTGGAGGACTGGAGGTCGACGCTCGGGCGCCGATCGCGCTACTCCTAGGCCAAGAAGAAGCCTTTGCCTGGCCAGGAAATCTGCGGCTTTAGCTCGGAAGACCGCGTAGGTCGTGGGGTGGTCCTTCGTAAGATGCCTGAACATAGGCGAAAGACCATGGAATCCTGCTAGGACCACGTGGAGGGCGATCTCATCGCTTACGGGCTCGCCGTTGAGGATGATCTCGTCTACCCGGTCGATGTAGTCCGAGTCGGACTCCTCTTTCCCTTGCTTGACTCGCAGCATGCGATGGGGACCTTCCGGCCGAGCGACCTTGGCGGCGAAGTGAGATGTGAAGACGTTCGCCAGCTCGTTAAAGGAGCCGATGGACCGAGGTGGCAATGAGGTGTACCACCGGTGGGCGAGGTCGTCCAGCGTCAAAGGGAACATTCGGCACCTGGTCGCGTCTTATGCCCCACACCCGGTCATGTAGATGTTGAACCTGCTAAGGTGCATTTGGGGGTCTGATCTCCCCTCGTACAAGGGTGTTTGCGGGGGAGAGATCCTGTGCTGCACGGGGGCGAGCTCGATGTCGACCGCGAGCGGCTCGCTTGTCTCGGTGATCGTCTTTATGGCGCCTGTCCTGGATTCCAGGAGCGCCTTCATGTCGTCGAGCTGACGTTGCAATGCGGCAATCGCCGTGGCTCGATCGCTTGCTGATCAGCTTTGGGAACGGGAGCCAAGACGATCGTGTACCGATCTCCGGACCCCGCTTCTGCCGACCTCGGCTATTTGGCGAGGGGGAGCCAGACGGCTGGGCTGCCTTCTGGGAGTTGGATAGGCCGATCTCCTGGTGACGGACTCAAACTCCGTCGTCTCGTAGCTGGGGACGGACTGCCCCGGTCGCCAGGTCGGGTCACTGCCCAGGCGATCGAAGACAGAGGTGCCCCGGCCTGCGAGTGCCTCTTCTTGCGGACGAGAGCCTCCTGGCGATCGCTCGGCCAGTAACGCCTTGAGTTTACGCTTGGACTTCCGGCGGACGGCCGAGGGGGTGATAGCGGGAGGCACGTTGTGAGCACTCTGTCGCTCCTGAAGGGCGGCTGTGGCCTCTTCGATTTGTTTGTTGGTTTGGAACTGATCGAGCGAGAGGCTTGGGCCGCCGTCCAGGGACGGGATCGAGCGTCTCTGACCGCGGAGGCTACCTTCCACCATCGGCTGTGGCTCGGACTGGGACGGAACGAGGCGTCTGGCCAGCTGGCCAGCGGTTTTCTTCGACGCGGAGGCGGAAGACATGATTTCTGAAAGATTTCTTTGAAGCGCAGTGAGTGTCACTTCAAGTATATGCCTCGAGAACAGTGTGTGTTCTTCGAGACAGTAGGATTAAAAATTTGAGGGTTAGATGCCCTCCTTCTAGCGCCAATTGTTGTTGCCCAAAATATTTATCCGAAGATTAAATACTGCTGGAAGACGGACAACAAACAACAATTTGCGGGAGCACTTCCGAGAGAAAGATAAATAACACAAGATTTGCCGGGGTTGTTAGTCCCGGGCTTGAATTCTCTCGCGAGATGTTATTAATACGAATATTCACGGATACAAGTATTAATGTGAGAAATCTAAATACAATGAGTGTAAAAAGACTCTGTTAATCTGGCTCTTGAGCGAAGCTCGGTGTTCTTCGTCCCTGCCGGTCGTCTGCTTGATGAGAGAGGCCGGGAGAAGTAAGTACCGAATGATAACTGTTGCCAAGAGTTGGAGAAAGCCAAGTATATGTTGCTTCTGTATTGTATGCTGAAATCGCGATAATGCCAGAGAGATTTTCCAAGTGCAGGGAGCCTTGTATATATAGGGGCAGCGGAGCCTTGTATTCTGGCGGGCGATCGCCTTCCGGCCATTATAATAATGGGGCGATCGTCTGCCGGCCAATATTATAAAGGGGCGATCACACGGGCTGTCGGCCTAAAGTCCAAGGCTACAGCCGGCAGCCAGCAGTGCGGTCCAATGAGGAGCCAGCACGCGTCCGGAGTCACATGGGCAGTCTGTCAAAAGTCCAAAGCTACAGCCGGCAGACAGCTGTGCGGTCCAATGAAGAGCAAGCACGCATCCGGAGTCACTATCACATGCGGTCCTACTGACCACTTTCGGCGGGCTTGTCGGCTGGTGGACGGATGCTGACAGGCTGTGGTCAATGATCCGTGAATTGCGGATCTTGTCTGGGCACCGCACATGGGTTCTGTCCTGAGGCTTCGGCCTTTGCCGACTGGATGACCATCGGCTCTGAGCGGCATGAGGCGGTCGTCAGAGTTCGGTCACCAGGGGTCGGCATCGGTCGGTCACCAAGGGTCGGTCGGCAAGTACCGAGAGACGATCGTCTTAGATGTCGATCGCTCGGCACCGGGACTTGTCCTGGGACCTTCGGTTGGCCGATACATCTTGTCTGCGGGGCTAAGGCTAGGTCGCCTGGTCGCTGGTCGGCAGTTCTGCCTTGGCTGCTTTCAGCGATGCTAGGTCGCCTGGTCGCTGGCTGGCGATTCTGCCTTAGGCTTTCAGCGTGCTTCGTCGCCCGATCTCCGAGGCGATCGCCGGTCGGAGAGTATAATTCTCGACACAACAATATATATCCGTTGAGATGTATCCGTTTGAATGAGATTCTGTTCCAACGGGATTAAAACACGATCCGGTTTTAGCGGGATTTGAAGATTTGTTGACTGGCAGTATTTAAATACTTTATCCTTGAGTATTTAAATACTTCTTTATTCAACGGGACTTGATTTCTGGAGATTCCTTCTTTGTCCTGTTGTGAGCTGTATGGAAGATAACTGTATGAGTTTCGAGACAGTTTCCATACTTGGTCTTTTATGAGACTTCTTGCTGTACTGAAGGGCTTCACTATATGCTGATTCAAGGTAGATCTTCGATACAGGATAATACCTTAAAACTTCGATACAGTTTCCTTTACTGTATGCGGATTGGCATATATGTCAAAACCTCTTTATCAAATACCATTCGATACAGGGATCGGATATTCCGGCTGTTTCGATACAGGGTTCTTGTTTTCCCAACACCTTGATTCGACGAAGAACAATGGATTAAATGATGTTAAACACAAGATTACTACTAAGATTAATCATACCCATCATGGATTAATCAATGATACGGAACGAATCGGCCAAAAACGCAAAAACCCCAAAAATTCTCAAAATAGGTTTCTAGGAAATCTCACCTTGATTCGCTGGATCAAAGGATGATATAGGATGATCAATCAATGATATGAACTCAAGAAATTCGTGGATTTGTTATTCAACAACATGGCTTCAAGATCCCCAAGGCTCCAGCCGCGGAAGAGAAAGATAGAAATGGGAAAAATGACCGAAACTGGACTGCTCTGGCACATTTATACTGGTGCATCCTAGCGTGCGCTAGGCTGCCGAGCTAGCGTGCGCTATCGGCCCGGGCCGCAATCCAGGACATCACTACCCTACTGACTCGGCCAGGTAGCATGCGCAGCCTTCCGGCCGTAGCGCGCGCTACCTGCCGGTCGTAGCGTCTGCGGATGCCGGCTGATGGCGTGCGCTACTGCCCGATCCACCGAGTCTGAACCCCACGCCTGCGCCTCGGCCGACTAGCGCGCGCAGCCAACCGATCGTAGCGTGCGGTACCTTCCGGCCGTAGCGCGCGCTACCTTCCGGCCGTAGCGTGCGCTACGCCGGTTCCTGCCGCACCCGTCCGGCCAGGACCCGCAACCGTCCGGCCAGTGCCCGACCACCAGGACTCGACGACTCGATTATCCGAAATCGCACGGAACGAACACGACAAAACGCTCGTGGGCAACATCATCGTCCCGAAATGAAATATCATGCAACAATTAATCACACAGCGACCATTAAAAGGGTCAGGACAACAAATACGAATGCGGATACCCACAACTTTGGGTAAATTACAAAATAGCCCAAAACGCCCGAAAATCACGATACGTGATCGAATAACCAAACCGAAGTTCATAAAACGTCTACCAAAGTTAAACGGACTTACGGGAAACTCGAAACAGCAGTTTCGAATGAGATTCGCAAGAATCGAACTCAAGTGCGGAAAAGTCGCTAAAAAGCATGAAACTCAATAAAACGATACCGAAACGAACTCGGATGACAAAAAGTGCAGAATTAAATATTCTCGGAATGTCGAAACGGTCATGAGCGAGTCATCAAAACGGACTCCCGCAAAAAAAATAAAATCACCGAAATTCGAAATTGCGGGTATTACAGCTGAATCACATACTCATTATTTCTATTTATTTGTGTCTTCCACTGCGGTACAATTGCAAATGGCTGAACTCTAACAAAGTATTAAATTATTTTTTATTTTTTACTTATAAATGACAATGTAAAGCGATTACCCGTCGAGTTTCGACGGGCTATCTTAATTTTGGATACTTATTTATATAAAATCATGAATCCCACATCAATTTAAAATGATACTCAACCAATTGACAGCCTAAATAAATAAAATTCAATATCTTGAATCGCACATCAATTTAAAATAGAACTCCATCGATATATAACCTAAATAAATACTTAGAATTCAATGTGTATTTTCCGACCACATAGTTATTTTACACACAAGCTTTAGAATATTATTTTTATTATGTTTAATTTGGTCAATTATTAAGTTGGATCAGTAAATAGTTTAAATTTTTAGTGAATTTTTAATTGGGTCAATTATTAAACGTACATTAAATTTATTTTTCTAACATTTGAATCTCACATCTATTTTATTTAGTAGTATTATAATAATTGAAAATATATATAATAGCATTGTGGATTTGAAGCACCACATTAACTCTCTCTTCTATGTGGCATTCTCTTAATTTTGTATTCATATTTATCTAAAATCTTCCACATCGATTTAATGTGGTACTTAACCGATACATCGATTTAATATGGTACTTAACCGATACATCGATTTAATATGGTACTTAACCGATTGACAACCTAAATAAATAAAACTCAATGTCTTGAATCCCGCTTCTGATTTCAAATAAACTTCAATGTGTATTTTTCAACTCCATCTTTATATTTCACACACAAGATTAAAATTTTTATTTTTGTTGTCTTTAATTCGGCCAGTTATTGAGTTGGACAAATAAATAGTTAAAATTTTAGTAAAAATTTAATTTGATCAATTATTAAGTTTACATTAATTTATTTGTCAAAATTTGAATCACACGTCTGTTTTATTCAATAGTTTTATTTTGATTGAAACAATTTGAGCGGATTTGAATTTTTTAAAGCCGGACATAACAACCAATTTTTGTAACAACTTACAATTGATTATGTAGATTATAGTTTTAATAGATTTGGGTAATTCATTCATATAATCAATGTGTATTTAACCATCATATTTTTCATCGCTAATTAATTTGAATAATTATCGAGTTTGCCAAATAAATAGTATTATTTTTATTTAAAATAATATTTGGCCAATCATTAAGTTGGCCAAATAAATATTGTTTAATCAAAAAATAATTTGGCTAATTTATTGATGTTTGACTTAATTTGTTTATCAACATATAACAATCTGAGCAAATTTGAAATTTTTTGAAGTCGGAAGTAACAACCAATTATTATAACAACTTATATTTAATTACTTAGATTTTATATATTTTAACAGATTTGGGCAATTAATGCATATAACTATATAGATTTGCTACAGGAACATGTATTAAAATTATTTTTTAATCGAGTTTGAGACGGGTATAGGTATATAATATCTAAATGGATTTCAGATGGCTAAACCGTAGCTGTATTGTTTCAGGTATCACTATATGGGTTTGGGATGGAAAGCGTAGTAAATTCACCTTTAAGTCAGATTTCGTACGCGTACGGTTACATAAATTATAAATGGGTTCGAGTGGCTGAATTCTTGCTCATCTTTTTGGTTCTTCGTTGTGTTCTGCCGCGGTGAGGAATTCTGAATGGATGAACGTGACTAATAAGTATAATTGACAAGTTTTTTGCATTAATATATATATATATATATATATACACACACACACACCGTTACACATCCACCACGTTAACTCTCTCATATGTGGTGTTTTTATATTCTAGATTCTTATTTATTAAAATCTTCTATCCCAGCTTGATTTTCAATGACACTCCACTCATTGAATAACTAAATAAATATTTAAAATAAATATGTATTTTACCAATAATTATTTTATACCACCATTTTAATTTGGTCATCTAATGAGTTGGCCAAATGAATTATTTTATTCTTATTATAAAAATAAATTTGGTAAATTATTAATTAAACCTCATTGGCCCAAGTATGTATATATTTATTTTTTTATCTAATTTATATATGCATAAATATTATTTTTATATTTTTATATTTTTTTAATAAACTCTATTCTCTTCAGTTACAAATAAATATATAAAGTATTTAATAGCAAATGGATTCGGAGTACCACGTTAACTCTCTCCAAGTTTTTTATTCTTATTTATCTATAATTTTGAAGCCCACATCAAATTATAGGTATATAAATTGTAAAAGGTTTTTGAATATTGTATAATTACAAAATTATACTAGGAATTTAACTTTTAATCTTCTGTCATTTATAATATTTATTCTTAACATTTACTCTACAATATTTGAGTTTTCATTGAGATGGATTAACCAATTACTATAGCAACTTATGTTTAATTATTTAAAATTATATAAATTTAAATACGATGAGTAATTAGCGAATATTATATATAGGGGTGTGGGATATAAACGGGTAATAAAGTAATCTTTTAATCGAGTTTGATGAACATGGGTATAAAGATGTTAAACAAGTCTAAATATTTGTACCATACTTTCATTTTCATGTGTTACTATATGAGTTTTGAACTGGAATAAGTAGTAAAATTATCTTTCAATCGGGTTTAGAACAAGTATAAATACATCAATTCTAAATGAGTTCGGGTGAGTGAATCTCATCCTCATTATTTCTGTTTGTTGGTGTGTTCCGCTGCGTTTTACTTAATAATTACAATGTAAAGTGATCACCCGTCGAGTTTCGACGGGCTATACACTAGTTTATTAATTATAAAATTAGATATAAGACTCATATTGTCCTATATGAAAAAATAAATGCCTGTGCTTAATTAAATTATGGTTTTCCTATCATGTGCCCTTAGATCACCTGATAAGAATTTATAAATTAAAACAAATCAAATAATAGATTATGTGTATGTGTGTATATTGACTCATGTATATTTTATAATAATTTTATAATATTATTAATATTTAATAACATATTACTATTATAATAAAATATTAAATATTTTACGTCGTGTATCGCACTGGAGGACGTCTAGTAATTCTTAAGGAAAAGTCTCAAAACCTCCGTGTCGCGAAAGGACTATTATGTTTGCCATCTGGAGAAACTTCGTTGGCGATACAAACAAATACTAGAGCCCACGCGGACACATCGGATAAACATCTCTAAAACCCGATTTCAGATCAGAGGAAGGATCTCCTAAAATTTAGAGAAATTCCAAATTCCTACACGAGATTTCATCCCAAGTCGTCGCCATTTTCTATTACATACCCTAATTCCCGTGCAATTTATATTGCAGTGCTCAGACGTTACTCCACATCCGTTGACTTACACCTGTTTAACACCTGCTATTACAAGCCGAAGCTATTGTGACTAAACTGTTGCGTGTGTGTGTGTGTGTAATTTGTGTGATTTGCTTGTTTTGATTTGGGTGATCGCTAATGAATTCGTATTGAGATTTTCGTGTTTTGTTTAATGTTATTTTTTAGATCTTCTGAGGAATGGCGGAGGAAATCAGTCATCCGTCGAGGTACGTCAAATTGACGAAAGAACAAGCGCCGACAGAGGACATTAATCCCGGCGAGCTTAATCTGCCCATTGATGTTCCTCAGGTCTTCTCTCTCTCTCTCTCTCTGTGTGTGTGTAGGTGTTAATATATATATATATATATATATATATATATATATATATAAGATTTTGCGTGTTTTTGACACTTTTGTTCAGGTTTTATTTCTGTATAAGAGGTAAAGACTGAAGATCTTGTGTATGCGTTACAGACATTTTGTGATTCCATGTTTTTGTGACGAGGGTTCGAGTCACGATATATTTTAGTGTTTGATGAGTTTGTATTACCTGCAAATTGGTTCTCTGGCTTGATAGTTCATGGTACTAGGAGAAACTTCTTCTCCATATCCGATAGCACTAAGCAGTAAAAGCATCAGATCATAGGATCTTGATCCCATATCATACTTTGCTCTTGGTGACAAGACTAAGAGTATGTCCGCGTGAATTAGCTGATCATCTGGTTGATTGTTGATAATCTAGTTGATAATTTAGCTTATTGTCGATCAGGGACGAAGCCAGAAATGAAGTCTGTGGGGGGCTGTGTTCGATAAAGTTTAAGTTTATAAAAATATATAAGGTTCATTCATTTCATAACAAAAATATCAAAAATACAAAACTACATACGAAAATGACCCGTCATTTTTTTAAAGTATAAAATTCATCGATGATATGTAAGATGTCTAGGTCATGTATATATTTCCGTTCAAAGTACAATGTTAAGCAATGAGGAAGAAAATCATCATCTATTTTGCATTAGGCACCGTAAAAAAAACATACATTACAATTCAAATTTACCTTGAATGAGTTTATATAAGTGTTAGGATTTCAATTTTAAGGTAAATTGTGATAAATTCTATTGGATTCAATGTTTTCAGTTGCGTTGCGTAGGTCGGTAGCGTTTTTGTAAAGAACTGCGTAGCGCAAAATAGCGTAGCGCATAGCGTAGGTAATTCGAACATGGCATTTTTAAGTGAAAAAATAAAATAATTATTCTTGTGTAAGATCAATAGGTAAATAACCCCCCAAGTAAAATAACCAAGAAATAATTTCAAATATACAAAACAACTTAGAACAATGATAATAATCCAAAATAACAAACTTAAATAAGCCACAACATGAAAATATTCAATTCTAGAAACACTTAAAAATTCTAATTTCTAGTAGTAGTCGTTCTCATCCAATATGATATCATTATCATCATCGTCGAGAGTTTGTATTTCGGGAAAAGTTGCACTGTCAAAGATTTGCGGGTCTACACCAACATGCTCTTCAATCTCCACATCTTCATCAACAAGTCCAACAACTCTCACTTGCTTCTCCTTCACGGGCAAGTGTTCCTGAACACTAGTTTTTTTTTCTGCTGGCCCGTGAAGTTTTTTCTTTTGAAACCTGAAACCTGGGAGGTTAATATTTTTTTTTTGGCTGCGGAAATTTTACTGAGACAGTTTGTCCCTAAACCCTAATACTTATAGATACTGAAATAGAGCAGGCTAGAGCGCTAAACCCTATCGTGCCGCTACAGAAGTCCCTAAACCCTAATTTTGCTCGGTGGATAGTTTGTCCCAAATAGCGCTTATGGCGTGCGCTATCACGCCCTTTCGCTGCCAGCGCAGCAAATAGCGCGCGCAAAACAGGGGCGACCGCAAATAGCAGCGCGCTATGGCGCGTTTTCTGGGAAATTTGCGCAAAAGCGCGCGCTAATCAGCGCGATTAAAAACACTGATTGGATCAAGGACAAAGTATATTATTTTTATAAAAAATTATAAACACAAAATCAGTATAGGCGGGAGGTTGAACTGGGCTCGAGCCGAGTATAACCCCCAGATCCGTCTATAATCTAACTGTAAATTGAGAATCTAGCTGAACTATGAATCTAGGTTATTACATATCGAAGTGTTTGGCAAGACTAGATGTCGTACTAGTTGAAATTTGTAAACGACATAAAAGACATGTCAGTAGCGCCGGCTAGCATGCTATGGCTTTTGCGCAAAAAATCTGGAGAACTCGACATAGCGGCCTACTAATTGCTCTCAGGTCTGTTTTGAGCACGCAAAGGGCTGCTGTGGAGCCGAAAGCGCACAATGGCTATTGCGCAAAAAACATGCGCTATTAGGGTAAATATTAGAAATTCCTAATTAATTAAAATCTGAGGGTTTAATTACTTAAGCAGCGCAAAAAACTGACGGGCCGCAGCAAAAAACCCTAATTAATCAAATCTGACACTTAATTAAATTATGAGTCATTACAACAAAGTAAATCTTTGAGCGACGCAACGCAAAAACTGAACGGGCCGCAGCAGAATAATTTCTTTGATATTCTGAACAAGACGGAAGCAAAAATTAGAATTTGCAAGTGTTTCTAGAATTGAATATTTTCATATTTTGAGTTATTTGAGTTTGTTATTTTGGATTATTTTAAGAATTCTAGGTTGTTTTGTTTATTTGAAATTATTTCATGGCTGTTTACTTTGGTTATTTACTTATTGTTCTTCCACGTGAATATTATTTTATTTTTTTACTAAAAAAATGTCATGTTCGAATTACCTACGCTATACGCTGTGCTATTTTGTGCAACACATTTCCGTACAATAGGCTACGTGACCTACGCAACGTAATTGAACACACTGCTTTATATTAGTTGTTTTATTATAGTATTACAAAAGCAACTTCAATATTCCCTTTCATATTATCTCGTATTGTTATCCTTCATTTTTCAACATTATATAAGTATTAATATGAATTTCATTTCTTGTTTTTAATGTGGAGGGAAATATATGTGTGGATGATGGATCTTGATTCTCTATTATTATTATGATTATTTTTTTTTTCTACAGTCGATTTGATTGTTCTTTACCCTTCATATTTTCATTTATGGTTTTTTATGTGTTGTTGACGGTTTCAAATGATGATTCATGTTAGCCGACCTCAAATTATTTTGGGATTGAGGCCCAGATGTTGTTGTTTCTAATGATTTTATTGCTTTTTTTTAATTTTCATTTATGTTATATTTAAATTTTGCACAAACATCTATTCAAAAATTCTAAATTCATTTCTTCCCTATTTTAGCACGAATATATTGGTCAAAAAATAATGTATTGGTGTCTTACAATGTGTGTGTGTGTGTATGGAGGACAAAATTTGAAAGAAAAAATAGAGCTAAACCCTAATACCCATAGGTCTTTGAATTTAACTAAAATAAGATTATAATTTAGATAAATTATTATCATCCACAAGATTATTTGATCTAGATAAATTTTTATCATCCATTCAAGATTATTTGAGTCAAATTAGATTATCTGACCAACCTTAATCTAGATTAAGATTAGAATATAGATTAATGGTCATCAAAACATACTCTAAGACCCTTTTGCCCCACTTTATAAATATAAGGGATCTGTATTCCAAGTTGGAACTCAACTTGTTTGATGTTTTTGTGCGAATGGCAATACCTTGAGGTTGATGTAATGCCGAAGATTTGTAAATTTCCGGTCAAACATATATTCCAAATTTTTGTATGCCGAACTTCCCGTCTATCGGATTTTAGATTCTATTTTATGGGATCCATTCTGCAGCTGCACGCCCCAAAGTGCAATGAATGTGGACAGCCTTTACCAGAAAGCTATCAAGCTCCTGCTGATGAACCTTGGACCACCGGGATTTTTGAATGTGCTCAAGACCCAGAAAGTTGTAAGATTCATTCTCTTGCATGAAATTTGAAGTTTCATAATGAGCAGGGGATAGTTGGTCAGGTCAACATTAGTCGTTATATAAGAGCACACATTACTGGCTGAGTAATGAAAGCCCGTATAAAAATACCAAGTTCATGTAATTAATATCAATTATGTGCATACCAAAGTACAAATTGCAGTTTCTATGGTACTTCTGATTTACTCTACTAAATTTACAACTTGTGCTATGTTATTGAGTTTCGTTCGATGTTTTCAGTCCGGTTGTAATATGAGTATGGGGAGATCTCCTTTCTCTCTCTCTTCCCTCCCTCGCTCTCTCCCTCACGCACACGCGCACACACGCACACTCATACACACAAATACAGTCATGCGCACACACTTGAAATGATGTGCACACACTTGAAATGATGTCATCTCTTTATCTTAAATTTTGCCTGGTACTGCTTGCTAATTGTTTTACCAGGGGAAATGTGGACTGTTTAATAAACTCCCCACCTCATGTGCTGCTTTAACACATTACTTCCTATTCAATTTGCTTTTTCTGATTGTACTCAACCAAATATATTCTCATTTTCAAACCCCTAATTGACATTCGTTCATCCAAACATAATTCCCATTTTTCACATGAAAACCACTAAATTCTTAAAATTCTTTTCTCGACACTAGAAATTGGAAATAGACTGGAAACACAACCAAACATTCTCAAGTATCTCAAGCATTTGCATGCTCCATCATTCCAAAAATCCTGATTTATTTATTTTTGGCAATCGGCAATAGGTCGTACTGGACTCTTTTGCCCCTGTGTCTTATTTGGCCGCAATATTGAACATTTGAGAGAAGATACGCAGTGGACTGGGCCGTGCATCTACCATGCTGTTTTTGTAGAGGGTGGACTTGCCTTGGCTGCTGCAACAGCAGCCCTACATGGTATGATCGACCCAAGGACTATATGTCTCATTACTGAGGGATTGGTTTTCAGTTGGTGGATGTGCGGGATATACACTGGCCTCGTCAGACAGTCGTTGCAGAAGAAATATCATCTGAAGGTCTGGTAAAAGTCCCCAACGTTCTTGTCTACTGATTTACTTTAACTGTTAGTTGGATGCAGAGCCTAAAGATTTGGTAGTGTAAATTATGTGTTTGCTCTGTATGATTGTTTTTCATTAATAATCATGCATTTCACTTTTTTAGAAAAAAGGTTGAGGCTAAACGTGGAGTTGTTGTTTAGGATATGAAATGAAATAATCTCTCCCTCCCTCCCTCGAAATCTTAAATGTTTATTTTTCGTGTAGAATTCGCCATGTGACCCGTGCATGGTGCATTGCTGCATGCACTGGTGTGCCTTATGCCAAGAGCACAGGGAACTAAAAGGACGCCTATCAGATGACACCTTGATGCCGATGACTGTGGTCAATCCACCTCCCATCCAAGAAATGAATGCTTCGGGCGACACCCACCATTCAGCGCCGCTGCCACCTGCCAACGGGGCTAACCAAGTTAACGTAGAGATGCAAGCTTTATAGAAATTACAAATACAAGGAAAAAGGCTCCTTTTTTTATGTACTTCAGAACTCGGATTGGCCTGTGGAACTTGAGATAATTCTCCTTTTCCGCTTTGGCAAAGGAATATCTAAAATCTTCACTGGTCACATTTTCGATTTCAGTCGATAGGACACTTCTTTTAAGTGTTTTCTTGTCCCCTTGGAAAGAACCAACTACTATGCAACGCCTACAAAAGGTGATGAACATAACACCTGACTGGTTAAGAATCGAGTCGTGATGATAAAATTATCAATGGAGGTGTTCTGAGTTGTTGGTCTAAAGGTTATCAACGTAATTGATTAAATGCTGTTGGTGTATTACCACGAAACCTTTTTATTTCGTACAAAAAGATTGGATTTATCGTTCAGGGACTCGAACCCGGGCCTCATCATTGGCGAAAACAACTGCGCCCACTAGGCTAGTCCGTACAAAAAATTGGATTTTATTGTTCAAGGACTCTAACCCTGGCCTCATCGTCGGCAGAAACAACTGCGACCACTAGGCTAATCCTAGTGGGACTAGCCGTTATATTGTAGTGCCTAGCTAAGTACACTCCTGTCATTTCCACGTACGAGAAAAATGGTTTCTGCTTGCGTAGTTTTGTACTGTCATTTCCACGTACTAGAAAAATGGTTTCTGCTTGCGTAGTTTTCTAATGGCACGACCCAAAGGCGGTCGAACAGGAATGGAGTGCCTGATAGAACGAGCAAAAGCAGAGGATATCCCAGTTGGGTCGACCCAACTCTAGTCCTAGATGGATGTGGATTTACGAGCATGGAGGCATGGTGAATAAGAAAAACATCAAGCGAATATATAAATGTCTATTATTTTTAGCGTAAATACGTACATCACTTGGCAGGTAAATGTTCATTTTTTTCGTAGATATTATATTCATCGTTTTATGCTGGCACTCTATACTCAGTTGTATCATAAATTTGTTAAAATTAAAGGAAAAGAAACCTTGAATTGTTATAAATTGTAATATCCTCATTTTCTTTTTCACGGTTTTTTCATTTTCGGTGTATTTCTCGTTTTTTTAGCAACCTCCGTGTAATCGTATTAGTTTTCGATAATAATTGTTTCGGGACTTTTGCCATCCGGCTCTGTAATTATCGGTTCTTTCCATCGCTTATGGATCCGATTCTCGTAATTGTTGTTCGGAACCGTCGTTTCGGGGTTGCCGTGAATCCATTATATGTTATTATGCGTATTGTGTGGTTCCGTTTGATACTTTGGTCGTATTTCGGTGTTCCGGACCGTTGTTGCCCTGTACTTAATGCGTGCTAATATTATAGTATAGCGCACGCTAAGCATCCTTCAGTAGCGCACGCTACGCTTGGTGATTGTATTCTTCGAATCGTTAGGTTCGGTTCCGTTGGTTCCTAGCATTCGTTGGTGATTTTCCTTTCCGTTCGTTGCGTCGTCAATTATTCAAGGCAAGTATTTTTGGAAACCTTTATGCTTAACATGAAATGGTAATGTATATTGTGTGTGCTTTGCTCACCTCGGGAGGGTCCGACGGGGCCTCGAGGGAATCTATGACTTCACTCTGGATTCACGAGTTTGTTTCGATAGCCAGCTCGGGAGGGTCCTTAGAGGCCTCGAGTGGGATTTGTGGCTTCGTCCCGGTCCTAGGCGATGCCTGTGCGTGATTTGTTTTATGATTGTGGCCAGCTCGGGAGGGTCCTTAGAGGCCTCAAGTGGGATTTGTGGCTTCGTCCCGGTCCTAGACAAATGTGATTGACTTTTTGTTTTCGGAAAAGACATGTCTGGTTTTGGTTTTTGAAATGAATTGGTGCATTGTACTATGAAATGTGTAAGCGAATGGTTTGCCTTGATTACTTGTACTAGCGTAATTGCTAACCTCTTTGGGGATCCGTTTTGGAGAAATTATGGTTATGGATTTCAGGTTATGATCAGCAGGACGAACGGGCACTGGGACAGTACGAGGATGCTGGCCAGGGTCGTTGACATGTGCATTCGAGTCCTTTTATTTCCGTTGTTCCATTCGATATGGTTGTTGCTTATTTTCTAAACTCATAGATTGTACTCGCGAGTAGTTAGGCCTTTCTCTTCAAATTGTGGTTCGTATGCATGGAAGTTATTTATGGTTGTCAATGTTGATTATTCCGCTGGTTGTACCGGGTGTGTTATTTGATTTTCATCCGGATGATGAGTGATTTTACTGTGGTAAATTATGTCTAGCCTGGTGGGTCCCATATAGGGGTCCACGGCACTGTAATATACCTTGAATATCTCGGGGGTGTTACAGAAAATGGTATCAGAGCTTTAGGTTTATGGATACCTAGGCTTGTCGGTTATTTGGGTCTATTCGTGTTTTGTGTTGCACATTGTCACCCCGCTGCCAGCATCTCGGTACTTCCAGTGCTCGTAAGTTTTCCTTACTTGATTCTTTGTTTTCTCGTATCGTAATTCCGTTTCCTGAATTGTGGATGTTTTCCTCTCTTACTTATCATCGAGTTACTTTTGCTACCTCTTAACACCAGTATGGATGCTGGAAGAGGCTGTGGTCGTGGTCGTGGACGCGGCCGGGGACGTGGGGCAGCCGGCGGGGCGGCCACGTCGCATTCTTCGGGAGCCGGCAACACCGGTGACCGACATAGCCATGCCTCTTCTCAAGATGGCGCTGACCTTGGTGTTGCGGTTGTTATGCAACAGATGGTGAACCAAATGGCGGCGATAGCCCAGGTGGTTCAGAATCCGGCCCATGCCGCTCGAGACGGAGCTGATCGTTGGCTCTAGGATGTCATCAAGATGCATCCTCCTCAGTTCACGGGAGCCTCTGACCCGATTAGCTGGGAAGGGTGGATCAAGGAGATATCCAAAGTCTTCGTTGCCACCAACTGTCCTGAGGACCGCAAGGTCCCAATTGCCCAGTATTTTCTCACTGGGGATGCTACTAATTGGTGGGAGGCCATTGGGCCTAAGGATCACGTTGCTTCGTGGGCAGAATTTAAGGACCTGATGGAGACCGAGTATTGCCCGTGGCTGGTTAGACAGGCTCGAGTCCATGCCTTTTATGATGCTCAACCGCGGGATATTCCTGTCTCCCAAGCTAATGCCGATTTCAACAAGGAGTTGGGCTATGTGAAGACCCAAGTTGTCGAGGAGAGCGACAAAATTTCACTTTTCCAGACGGATGAAACTGTCAATTCGGGACTATATGTCCGGGCTCGTTTGTACTACTTTGAAGGATTATCAGAGTCGAGCTCTTGCCTATGATATGTCTGTCACGGCCAGTGCGGCGGTTCGGGAGAGTAAGAAACAGAAATCCGCTGGAAATTTCTCGGGTCACAAGGGTGGAGGCCAGCAGCAATCTCAGTCTGCAAATAACATAGAAGGAAGTGATGTTTCTAGGTCACGTGATTTCAGCCGGGGGTGTTTCTAGTGTTCGTGTGGACCCGCAGAAAGCTGAGGCAGTGTTGGATTGGGCACCGCCTAAGAACGTGAAGGAGGTCCGGAGTTTTTTGGGTTTAGCTGGCTACTACCGTAGGTTCGTCGAGGGTTTTTTCGAAACTAGCTCGGCCACTTACACAGTTGCTCCAGAAGTCCGAGAAGTTCGTCTAGAATGATGAGAGACAGTCGAGTTTTGAGGAGCTGAAGAGGCGTTTGACTTCAGCCCCGATTTTGGCGTTGCCATGTGGCAACGAGGGTTTTGCTGTTTATAGCGATGCTTCGGGTCAGGGTCTTGGGTGCGTGTTGATGCAGCACGACAAGACTATTGCGTTTGCGTCGAGACAGTTGAGGCCGTATGAGCTTAACTACCCTACCCACGATTTGGAGTTAGCGGCAGTTGTCTTTGCGCTCAAGATTTGGCGTCACTATCTTTTTGGCTCTGCATGTCAGATTTTTACCGATCATAAAAGTCTGAAATACATATTTACTCAGCGGGAGTTGAATATGAGGCAGAGGAGGTGGTTAGAGTTGATTAAGGGTTATGATCTCAAAATCCTTTATCATCCGGGCAAGGTGAACGTTGTGGCCGACGCCTTGAGTCGGAAACCGGTCTCGTTGCGGACACTTGAGATCCTTACATCTCAATCGGAGCTTCAGCAGGATTTGATTAGGTTGAGTGTTGAGGTTTCGTTGCCGAGAGCCATTGGGCAACTCTGTGCTTTAGAGATTTCGTCATCCTTGATCGATGAAATTAAACAGAAGCAGTTAGAGGATCCGATGATTATCCAAATCCGAGAGAATGTTCTTAAGGGAAAGTCTCCTGGGTTTGTGATTCATGAAGATGGAGTATTGAGATTCCAGAGTCGTCTATGTGTGCCGAACGACTCGGAATTGAGGCAGAGCATTTTACGTGAGGCCCATGCTACGCCTTTCTCCGTTCATCCTGGTTCGAGTAAGATGTACAAGGACCTGGGAAGGAGTTTCTGGTGGAATGATATGAAGGAGGAGGTCGCACAGTTTGTAGCGAGATGTTTGACTTGGCAGCAAGTCAAAATCGAACATCAGCGACTGGCCGGGTTATTACAGTCACTTTTCGTTCCGGAATGGAAATGGGAAGATATATCGATGGACTTCATCACGAGTTTGCCGAGATCGAGATCGGGCATGAATATGGTTTGGGTGATTGTTGATCGTCTAACCAAGTCGACATATTTTCTGGGCATCAAGGAGACTTGGGCCCCGGAGAAGTTGGCTCGTGTGTTTATTGCGCAGCTTGTGAGGCTTCATGGTACTCCGAAGTCTATTGTTTCGGATCGGGATGGCCGCTTTGTATCGCATTTTTGGCAGGCGGTGCATAAGGCGTTGGGTACTCGTTTGCGTTTGAGTACCTCTTTTCATCCTCAGTCAGATGGACAGTCGGAACGCACTATCCAGACGTTCAAGGATATGTTGCGTGCTTGTGCTCTCGACTGGAGAAGTGACTGGGAGGAGCATCTGCCATTGATCGAATTTATGTACAACAATAGTTGGCACGCGTCGATTCAAATGGCACCGTATGAGGCACTTTATGGGCGGCGATGTCGATCGCCGATTTGTTGGAACGAAGCGTCCGACTTGGTGGGAACCGAACCGGATATTGCTTTAGAGACGAGGCGGAAGGTGGAATTGATTCGGGAGCGGATGTTGACAGCTCAGAGTCGACAGAAGTCATATGCCGACGTCCGTCGTCGACCTTTGGAGTTCGAGGTAGGAGACCACGTTTTGCTAAAGGTGTCGCCGACGAGGGGAGTTTTCCGCTTAGGGAAGAAAGGGAAGTTGAGTCCGAGATTTATTGGGCCCTTTTAGATTCTCGAGCGAGTCGGTGAATTGGCATACCGTTTGGCGCTACCTCCGGCCTTGAGTCGCGTTCATAACGTTTTCCATGTCTCTCAACTGAGGAAATATGTTCCGGATCCTAGTCACATCATAGACTATGGTGAGATCGATATCGCCGAGGACATTACCTTCGAGCAGCGTCCCTTGAGGATTTTGGAACACCGTGAGAAGCGACTGAGGCATAAGACCATTCCCTTGGTCAAAGTGCAGTGGTCGAGACACGGTGTCGAGGAGGCAACTTGGGAAATCGAGGATAGCATGCGTGCTAGGTACCACGAGTTGTTTGTTTCTTAAGTTTCGGGACAAAACTTATTTTTAGAGTGGAAGAATGTAATATCATCATTTTATTTTTCACGGTATTTTTATTTTCGGTGTATTTCTCGTTTTTTTAGCAACCCTCGTGTAATCGTATTAGTTTTCGAGAATAATTGTTTCGGGACTTTTGCCATCCGGCTCTGTAATTATCGGTTCTTCCATCGCTTATAGATCCGATTCTCGTAATTGTTGTTCGGAACCGCCGTTTCGGGGTTGCCGTGAATCCATTGTATGTTATTATGCGTATTGTGTGGTTTCGTTTGATGCTTCGGTCATATTTCGGTGTTCCAGACCGTTGTTACCCTGTACCTAACGCGCGCTAATATTATAGTACAACGCACGCTAAGCATCCTTCAGTAGCGCACGCTACGCTTGATTGGTAGCGCTAGTGAGTCGATCGATCTTGGGCAGTTTACTCTGACTCGGTCAGTGCCTGTAAGCGCACGCTATGGCCGATAGCGCGCGCTACCGAGACGCTGTTAGCGCATGCAGGTTGGCCGGCAGCGCACTCTAACGGGGTCAGGTGAGTACTCGGCAGTTCGCTTCTGGACTCGACTGATGTACAGGTAGCGCACGATATGGCCGATAGCGCGCACTACTGAGAGGCTATTAGCGCACGCTACATTTTTGGTAGCGCACGCTAACGGTCCAGACTTTAGGTCCTGGACTGGGGTGTTAACTTCCTGGACTAGAGTTTTTACCCGTTAGCGCACGCTAAATTTTAAGGATTAGCGCACGCTAACGCTCCCTGGCTATATAAACCAGGGAGTTGACCCAGATTTTCACCTTTTCTCATTTCTTCTCCTCCCCCGTGGCTTAGAGTTTCCTCAGGCGATTTTCGGGCGATTTCTTCCTCCGATCACTTCAGACGTCATTTACCTTGAGCTCTTGAAGTAGATTAACAACACCTACTTGTGTTCTTCATCCTCAATCCAAGGTAAATCTCTTAGAACCCTACTTTTGGGTAATTTGGGGGTTTTTGGATTTTCGTCCGATTCGTTCCATTTTGTTGGTTAATTCATGATGAATATGATTAATCTTATGGGTATTCTTAGTTTCCCTACGGATTCATGGTATATTTCGTAGTTGTTGCGTATTCGAGAGGGTTGGTTGTGGTCCGCCCTCGTTGTTGTTGTTAAACGGATATACATGAATCGTAGGCGGGTTTTCGGGTGTATTCCTTTTCCGTATTCGTTTGGAGATAGTTGTGATTGTATTCTTCGAATCATTAGGTTCGATTCCGTTGGTTCCTAGCGTTCGTTGGTGATTTTCCTTTCCGTTGGTTGCGTCGTCAATTATTCAAGGCAAGTATTTTTGGAAACCTTTATGCTTAACATGAAATGGTAATGTATATTGTGTGTGCTTTGCTCACCTCGGGAGGGTCAGATGGGGCCTCGAGGGAATCTATTGTAACACCCCCAGAATCAAACCGGGAATATTACACGCCGCAGACCCTCTCCGTGAGGATCCACCAGGCTAGACATCGAAACAACACATTACATTACATACCGACGTGAAAAAATCACGAATCATTAGACCGATTAGGTCTTTCATCACTGACTTACAAATCAAAAAACATAACCATGTCCAGACTCATACCCACGCAAGGGTAAAATACTTTAAAACAACCGACAATATGACAGCGGAAGAGACAATACAATGGACTCCGACTAACTGAACCCAAAACTGGCCTTCGTGTGATTAGTAATATTCGTCTTTCATCATCCCTCGTACCAATCCTGTGACTTGCTCCCGAAAACCTGCATGTACCTGGACACAATACAGATATCTACTCCCCGATTAATCGGGGGTTAGCAAAACTCCACTGTTTCGCTATTGCAAGTATAAAGTGCAAATACGAGCCATACAGAACACATTCCGAGAATACGATAATTGAAATAATCCGCAACTCAACCAAGACAAAAGACTCCCCGAGATTTCTCATTTAAATAAGTTAGTTCGAACCGTAAACGTATAAACGAAACGAGTGGTCATTTTGAAAATCAATTCAAGATCTCGGGAGTTTTGAAAAACATTAGAAATTGAATAATTCTCAACTTATCGAAAACCACTTAGGGTCACACCCGAGAGCTTATTTTCCAAAATACAAATTCGATAACAAAACACAGGGTCCACGACCCAACCGGCTCGTTTCAAATCATTACCACAGACAATTACACACCACACATTACACTTATGCCATTCTAGCCAAACACCAAGACTCGATATATATAATGTATCTCGACCCCGAGCACACAGCATTGTGATACTCCGGACAGTATCACAATTAATCATCAAAACAGTACACCAACAAGTCTCAACATCACAACTATCCACACTTGGTAACCCGCGGCCGTACCCATTAGTATCGACCCCCAGAGGCCCCGTCGGACCGTCCCCGGGTGAGAAACCACTTCCGCGGTCGTACCCATTAGTATCGACCCCCAGAGGTCCCGCCGAACCATCCCCGGGTGGAAGAACAACAACACACGCACCCAAGTCCATTTCTGTGGTCGTACCCATTAGTATCGGCCCTCAGAGGCCACACATGCCATCCCCGGGTGGAAGAACGACGACACAATCACACGTTACAAAACTGCAAGTCTCGAAAGTCAATCATAGTATGTATGTATATATATATATATATATATATATATATATATATATATAGTCGAGGTATCCTACTAGAATGACCGGTTTATCCAACACATATCCACAACCCATAACTATAACAATATACTCGGAAGCACAATATCTTAACAGTACCGAAACGACACAACCAATATCACACAAACTCACATATTCGTCGATAACCACGTGACTCCACGCACACTTTTAAACAAAAGATGTGAACTTTACATTTATCGACGACATAATCATACATAATGACATCACACGAAAGTAAGGCGATCCTATACTCAACACTAGCACAAATATTCAATTAAGCATATTAATTCCCGAAACACACGGGTCACCTTTGCGAAAACCATGATGGTAAATATACCGATTCTTTTGAAAAATGGTTATAAATATTTATGTAGCACATATCGACGATTAGCAACCATTATATCCACAAATCATGTAATGTATGGGCAAGATACTTTCCTAGGAACCACGATTGTAACAAGAGGACGGATGGAATGCGGTCGAACAACCCCGAACTCCCGAACACTATCAAGAACGCGATAGCACCGAAATTACTACGGGAAAACACCACACGAATCATCAATCACCAACGGAATTCAACATCGGAATCATAGAGCACCTATAATCCTCCGTAAGGAACAATAAAACATGATTACGATGAGAATCAAGGCCGAAAACAACGGAAATCCCAACAAACTATCAAAGGGAACTCATTCGAACATTTAATCGAACATTAAATGTTCAAGACCCTTCAAGAATAAAGAAATCACCCCTCGGGTCGAACGAACCAAAGATACGAGTATCTAATCCATAGAACAAGTTCAAAACAACGTTTATACAACAATTAATTGGTCAAAAACGGATTGGAATTGAAATCAAAAAGGAAAACCCCCAAAATCTTCAAAAACAAGGGTTCAAGCCAAAATACCTTGATTCAGACGAAGAACACTGGATTAAATGATGTTAAACACATGAATAATACTAAGATTAATCATACCCATCATGGATTAATCAACAATACGGAACGAATCGGACAAAAAACCGAAAACCCCAAAATTTCCCAAAGATAGGGTTCTAGGAAATCTAACCTTGATTCGCTGGATCAAAGGATGTTATGGAATGATCAATCAATGATATGAACTCAAGAACTTCATGGATTTGTTGTTTAACAACATGGCTTCGCCTCCTACGAAACTCCAGCCGCAGACAGAAAAGAAAGGAAATGAAAAACGAGTGAAAATGCGACTGCTCTGTCACATTTATACTGGGCTGGACTAGCGTGCGCTAGCCTTCCCGGACTAGCGTGCGCTATCGGCCAGTATCGGCCCAGAACCCTCGGCCGGGGCCCGCACGACCCGGCACTGCTGACAAAACCTGCCGACCAAGGCCTGCCCGCCCGATCCCGATAGTGTGCGCTGCGCGGACGCTAGCGCGCGCTAGCCAACCTGTCCAGAACCCTCTGGACTAAACTGCTCGGCCAGGTAACGTGCGCTAGCCGGCCGACAGCGTGCGCTACACCTGCTGGTTAGCGTGCGCCGCGACCGACAGTAGCGTACGCTACCTGCCGATCCTTCCCAAGTCCAGAACCTCAGAAACCCCTATGCCCAAATCCGATAGCGTACGCTGGCCGGTCGGCAGCGTGCGCTACACTTGCCGAGCTAGCGTGTGCAGCCTTCCGGCAGTAGCGTGCGCTA
The DNA here is from genome assembly GCA_033398695.1 of Orobanche coerulescens. Classification (NCBI taxonomy): domain Eukaryota; kingdom Viridiplantae; phylum Streptophyta; class Magnoliopsida; order Lamiales; family Orobanchaceae; genus Orobanche; species Orobanche coerulescens. Next base: position 35,438,556 of record CM065816.1, on the reverse strand, counting down.
CGCCGGTTCCTGCCCCGCCTGCCCGGCCAGTGCCCAGCACTTCCGACAGTGCCTGCCGCACCTGTCCGGCCAGTGCTCAGCCGTCATGACCCGATGACTCGATTTTCGAAAAACGCACGGAACGAACACGACGAAAAGCTCGCGGACAACATCAATGACCCGAAATGAACTACCATGCAACAATTAATCACACGCGACCATCAAGACAACAAATACGAATGCGGATACCCACAACTTTAGGTAAATTACAAAATGGCCCAAAATGCTCGAAATCACAATACGTGGTCGAATAACCAAACCGAAGTTCACAACACGTCTAACAAAGTTAAACAGACTTACAGGAAACTCGAAACAGTAGTTTCGAACGAGATTCGCAAGAATCGAACTCGAGTGCGGAAAAGTCGCTACGAAGCACGAAACTCAACAAAACAACACCGAAACGAACTCGGATATCAAAAAGTGCAGAATTAATCATTCCCAGAATGATGAAACGGTCCCAAGCGAGTCGTCAAAACGGACTCTCGCCAAAAAAATAAAATTACCGGAAACCGAATTTGCGGATATTACATACTACCCTCCGTAAAAGAAGTTTCGTCCCGAAACTTAAAACAAGTAGGGAGAAGCAATCTCCCGCTAGGAAAACTCAACGAGATACACAAGAAACGCGTAACTTACGCCCAACGGCGAAACGTTACAAGCAACGCAGAGGAATATACGGCGTAAAAACACGTTCTACGACGGCCAACGCAACGCCACCGGTAGACACATAATAAAACCAACAAGTGACAAGCGTCATCAACAGGTAATACAATCAAGTCGATTATCCGAACAATCTCAAAACACAAAGCACCTATCACAAGGAAACACGCACAGTCGAGAAAACAGAAATAAACACAAAATGATCCACAAGGCTAATCACAAACAATTCGGACTACGCCGAAATCCTCAAAACCACAATAGGCAACTACGTGTCCTTTAGGAGCAGGGACGCAACCTAGATCCCCCAAATCTCTCAGTTACCGTCTCGCATTGCACGGCTTGGTGACCCATCTGGACACACCCGAAACAACAAACTAACGGCGAACGACGATTCTTCGCGGTACGAGATCAGGCAACAACAGTCAGACAACCCCGATCGAACAACAACGATCGATCAACAACGATCGAACAACAACGATCAGATAACAATGATCGAACAACAACGATCGAAAAATAACTTCGAAGTTCACAATTCAACTCAAGACATTAAAAGAGCTGGTAGAAACTGGAAGATGTTACTTTCGAACAAGGTTCACAAGAATCGAACCGAACTCATAAAAGTCACAACGATAAACAGATCAATCCGAAACAAGGTCACAACCGTTCGAACGATGAAACCGAAATACAGAACAAGTTCAGAAAGTATTAATGAACACGAGCGAGTCGATAGACTTGAGAAAGAGGAAATGCAGAAGTCCAAAAATAATACGTATATTACATTCGACCTCTTATAAAAGAAGGTCGACCCCGCAACTCCCAATAACGGAAACAAGGCAACAACACAAAAGCAGTCGACGGAACATTTCCCATGGGCCCCTTAGAGCCAATCCTGATATCTGTACTGAAGTTCGTGCCCCGAAAGACTCGGGACTCAATTTGCAAAACTGGATCCTGTGTCTCTCGGGTCCACACTTGAAAAGTGTTACTGACGAGAAGGACAATTTGCACGTACATGCCCCCGGCACAATACGTTTGAAATGCCTCGGCTCGGCATACCGAAAATACAACTGCTAGGTACAATGGAATATATATAACATCGTAAAACAACAAACCGGAGATGCCAACTCAGCACAACAGAAACTCATAACACGCAACACATACGATGATTATTATCATAAGGCAACACACATGTCAACATCACAGCAACGACGGCACCGTTCGACGATCTCAACGACCCGAACGATAACCAGCACATAATCACAAAACATCATGAACAATCACACGTTTACACAAACGTACAAACCCAAGCTTTAACAGCACGCACATGTGCGATAGCACGCAAATCATCACGAAATGACAACGTTACAGATCAACATCACACCTCTCACCGAAGGCTAATACAACAATTGCGTGGCGAACGACTCAGCGCTCACACCACCAATTCAATCACAACTCGGGGGTTAACACCCTAACGAAAGTTCGAACATTTTACGTACATTCCCGGACCGTAAACAAGAACGATAGGTTTTGAAAATGAAAACCACCTTTGAAAAAAATGATTTTGGAAACACTAGTTGATCTTGAGTATCACCCTTCAAAAAGTAGCACAGACACCATTATCGAGACTTTGAAAACCATCTCGCACTTGATAAAACGAGGACACTTTCCTTTTGGTGAAAGACTTTTAGAAATATTCGACCCTCGGGTCTAAGCAAAGTATTTCTAAATAATTGAAAATATCTCAAAATATTTTTGGTCCTCAACTGGAAATTTTTTGAAATATATTGCGGCACTAGAAAGCACCTTGAAAACACCGCAAGAAAATAATTCATTTTAAAAGTACGTCTCTAAATTTAATTTTCTAAGATACTCAAGGTTTTTAAAAAATTCAATAGACCAGAATGCCCAAAACTCACAAAATCCTTTATCAAACCGCCATAAAACATTCAAGGCCGAAGTGCCAAAACTCGATTTAGGGAATCGGTTTTACGAATTAGAACTCAATTTGCAAAATACTGAAAGTCATTTTGAAAGGACTCACGCAGCGGATAAAATACAGTTCGAAAATACATTAGCAGCGACACCGCTCCTCATATAAATAAAATATTAGAGTTGAATACCCACATATCACGAAATCAAAATCCACGTAAGGATTCAATCACTCATCGACATAATCATACAAGCAGCTCATATCACACGAGGCACAACACAAAGAAGGGAGACTTGCATCCACAGGTCGCACGAAGATGATGATCACTCCACGATACTAATCACGACCAACAGACTCAGACGACGCGTCGCAACACGACTCAGTCAGACAAAATCTGACAATACAAGACTCGACAACACACAACTCGACCCGACAGCCTAGGTTTCTTCAACCTAATCTCTTGAAGTAGATTAACAACACCTACTTGTGTTCTTCATCCTCAATCCAAGGTAAATCTCTTAGAACCCTACTTTTGGGTAATTTGGGGGTTTTTGGATTTTCGTCCGATTCGTTCCATTTTGTTGGTTAATTCATGATGAATATGATTAATCTTATGGGTATTCTTAGTTTCCCTACGGATTCATGGTATATTTCGTAGTTGTTGCGTATTCGAGAGGGTTGGTTGTGGTCCGCCCTCGTTGTTGTTGTTAAACGGATATACATGAATCGTAGGCGGGTTTTCGGGTGTATTCCTTTTCCGTATTCGTTTGGAGATAGTTGTGATTGTATTCTTCGAATCGTTAGGTTCGATTCCGTTGGTTCCTAGCGTTCGTTGGTGATTTTCCTTTCCGTTGGTTGCGTCGTCAATTATTCAAGGCAAGTATTTTTGGAAACCTTTATGCTTAACATGAAATGGTAATGTATATTGTGTGTGCTTTGCTCACCTCGGGAGGTTCAGACGGGGCCTCGAGGGAATCTATTGTAACACCCCCAGAATCAAACCGGGAATATTACACGCCGCAGACCCTCTCCGTGAGGATCCACCAGGCTAGACATCGAAACAACACATTACATTACATACCGACGTGAAAAAATCACGAATCATTAGACCGATTAGGTCTTTCATCACTGACTTACAAATCAAAATACATAACCATGTCCAGACTCATACCCACGCAAGGGTAAAATACTTTAAAACAACCGACAATATGACAGCGGAAGAGACAATACAATGGACTCCGACTAACTGAACCCAAAACTGGCCTTCGTGTGATTAGTATTATTCGTCTTTCATCATCCCTCGTACCTATCCTGTGACTTGCTCCCGAAAACCTGCATGTACCTGAACACAATATAGATATCCACCCCCCGATTAATCGGGGGTTAGCAAAACTCCACTGTTTCGCTAGTGCAAGTATAAAGTGCAAATACGAGCCAAACACAACACATTCCGAGAATACGATAATTGAAATAATCCGCAACTCAACCAAGACAAAAGACTCCCCGAGATTTCTCATTTAAATAAGTTAGTTCGAACCGTAAACGTATAAACGAAATGAGTGGTCATTTTGAAAATCAATTCAAGATCTCAGGAGTTTTGAAAAACATTAGAAATTGAATAATTCTCAACTTATCGAAAACCACTTAGGGTCACAGCCCAGAGCTTATTTTCCAAAATACAAATTCGATAACAAAACACACTCGTTTCAAACCATTACCACAGACAATTACACACCACACATTACACTTATGCCATTCTAGCCAAACACCAAGACTCGATATATATATAATGTATCTCGACCCCGAGCACACAGCATTGTGATACTCCGGACATTATCACAATTAATCATCAAAACAGTACATCAACAAGTCTCAACATCACAACTATCCACACTTGGTAACCCGCGGCCGTACCCATTAGTATCGACCCCCAGAGGCCCCGTCGGACCGTACCCGGGTGAGAAACCACTTCCGCGGCCGTACCCATTAGTATCGGCCCCCAGAGGTTCCGTCGAATCATCCCCGGGTGGAAGAACATCAATACACGCACCCAAGTCCACTTCCGTGCCCGTACCCATTAGTATCGACCCCCCACTACACCAGAATCACGATTTTATGACTGTCAAAAACTATCACAAATGGCAAAAACAGTCACAAATGACTGTCATAAAAATCACCAGTCACAAGTTTTTTTGTGACTGTCAAAAACAGTCACAAAACAGTGACAAAACCTCATTTATATGACTTTACAATACCACTTTCCATGGTAGTCATAAATATAATTTATGACTGTCATTAGCAGTCACGAATTTCAACTTTCGTGACTTCCATAGACAGTCACAAATATCATTTTTCTTGACTGTCTTGTGACTGTTTTTAGAAGTCATAAATGTTGAAAAAAATACAAAAAAAAATAGTAAAACCCCATTATCTCTGAATGCAATCTAATTATTTTTCACAATGAATTCATAATACAATCCAACTATATTTCTCAAAGTATTCACACAACACTCCAATTAATTTTTACAAGACATAAAAATCACAATGTAATGCTGAAAATTAATACATGTAAAAAAAAACTCCGAACCAACCCATTGGAATAAAATAAGTACGGAATATTAGTTATATATTGAAAATATCAACAACTAACAAGTTAAACTAATAAAATCATAAGCTTCATCCATGAAATACACAAGTGGAGCAACGCCTGCTAAAACAACAATTTAAGGAGCATCTTTTGCCTGAACAACAAAATAAAATATATAAATCCGTCATTAACCAAAATAAATAAAGATAAAAAAATCCTTGTTGTGCAGTACTACATTAAGATATAATTTAGGAATACAAAGAGCAGCAATAACTATTTAGTTCATTTGAACATGTCGACAAATATTATGAACATAATATCTTTACCACTACATTTGAGATCACATTTAGAGAAAGAAGCAGTAATATAAAACCGGAGCCCTTCATTTCAAACTTCTTCCAATTTTTGATAAAGCTTGCTCAGCACAGGACCTATACATCAAACGTTCATGGATTATGTCTCAGTAGAAAATTACATGATATGATACGCACTTCATGAACCATCAATACTTTTTTACCTGTCAGCAAACTGAACAAACCCACAACGCTTGCCTACTGGTATCTTAACATGGACTAATTCACCATATTAGGAGAAAACTTGTTTCAACACCGGGGTCCAGATCACCAACAAATATCTACACTTGCAGTGATAATTGGTCAGAACTATGACATAAGAAAAATAGGTCCAAATACTAAGAAAAAATCACGCACTGTTGTGTTACTAGGATCACTGGATCACCCTCGCTCTGACCTCCTTGAGAATTCTGATATGGAGCTGCAAATGACAAATAAATGTAGAGATTGAAACCACAAACTGACAAATTATTTGTCCATCAACTTTCTATGGCTAACTCATTATGCCGGGAGAATATCCAGCCCTTCCTCATTACATAAAACAAGAAATATACTTCACCGTCTACCGTTCTAATTTCTCTCTGGTTTTCAGCAAGTGAGCAAGGTCTGAATCGTAGCACCAAAGTTGCCACGATTATATAAGTAGCAAGTGAGAGTGACTACTAGATATCCAACAACATGAAGGAATTACGTGTTGCAATCACTGCGAAATCACAACTGTTTTGAAAATACAAAGACTCTGAGCTAGAATTGCAGCTACATACTATGATGATTTGACAATGGACAAACAAACAAGAATAGAAAAACAAAATAAAGCATGTATACAAGGCATCCGGTTAAATTCTGTAACCTTTAGTAACTAAAAGTTGAGCATTTCACCTTGCTACGAATTACAATAAAGATGCTGAAACTAAGAATCTTTATAGAGAGGGACAAATACAGAGGGAACATCAATATGGTTGATAAAAATGGCACAAATCCAGATAAATACATTCATCTCTAACAAGTGCTATAATCTAGAAAACAGAACGTGTATTAGTTAGCTTTAGCATTTACCTTTTGTAAGTAATGCTACTCCTTATAGTTTGCCACCTCCAAAAAGTGTTGATTATTAAAAAAGCAGTTGTACAGTATCCGAGTCAAGATGCGAGGGAATACGGCAAACTGGTAGTCTCAACCTAGCAATTTATTACAGAAAGCACAATGACAACATTTGAAAATATAGGGGAAAATGTGAACTTAAAGCCATGACTGGTCTCAACACCTCACATGCAAAATGCTCACGCCATTGCCAAACGGAAAGGCTCAACTGAAGGAACAAAATACGAAGAACACTTCCAAAAAATTGCTTGAGCACAAAAAATCTAAAGTGGTTAATGATGATTTATATACAATATACGTAAGCATGAACATGCAATACCATGAACCATTTCATGTTTGGTAAACTATATTTCACCTCTTACTTTGTTTGATGGTGGAATTTTCATAGTATTAAATAGTAAACATGGACTACACTGATTTCTTATCTACCCTGTTTTCAGAAAATGATAACTGAGGAGCCTACAATAGTTTCAATGCAGTTTTACATGTTCAACATCAACCAGTCAACAAGAAATGTGGCAAACCAACTAAATGATCAATGTCTCTTCCGTTTCCAAACATACGTAGACCTCGAGCTGCAACATCTGTATCTGTCATAATAGGACTTTTGCCAGCCTTGAACTCTGATAGAACCCAATCTCTTTCTGCTTGACTCTTGTCTCCATGTATTGATAACGCAGGCCACCCATCCATTCAGAGCTGTCTAGTAAATAAGATTTTAAATCAACGAAAAATGATTATTTGCTACAGATTTATCTAAATTAACACGTAGGCGCAACACAAATCAAGATCAAGAACATGGCAATCAGACAGGATGAAAATTCAGCGAAAGCTATATCAATGAGTCTGAAGAAATCCCTTAAATAAATAAATAAATAAAATAAATCAAATTTGTTATCCGACAAACAAAATAAATACCTCACAAACAATATACGATACCCCGTGAAATAAAAGCACAAACAAACTTAGCTCGGGAATGTGGATAACCGCGGGTGCCAAAAATGTGAGAGAGAAATAAATAACTCCAGGAATCAGATTATGCTAACAGCCGTATGCTAAATGTGAGAGAGAAATAAATAACTCCAGAAATAAATAACTCCAGAGAGAGGCGGACGGGATAATAATAGCCGTATGCTAATAAAATCATATTAAATAAAAAATCATTAGGTTCCACACTACCAGAATCTTACCCGTATGCTAATCAAATCGAACAACTCCAGGAAATCGGAAACCTTCTTCTTTCGATTTCAAACATCCAACCCAAAATCGAATTTAATCAAACAAATCCATAATTAATTTCCATAAAAAATACCATCCCAGTTTAAACATCCTTACCTGGATCGTCGTCGCCGTGAACCCATCATCGCATCGCCTCCAGACCCGTTGTCGAACCCCTTGCATTTCAGCTGTTCGAATCCCCGACGGGTGAGCGGATGTGAAATCGTGGATGTCTGTGTGTCTGTATGTGGGTTTCAGTGTGTGCCGCCGGAGAGAGTGGAAATCGCGGAGCTTTTAGAGAGAGAAAACAGCAGGGAGAGTCGAATGGGAAGAAGGAAATGAATGTTTGGCCGAGACATTTCAGAAAGGTTTTTTTTTGATGACGATTTCAGAAAGGGGTTTTAACCCGAGAGAGAGAGAGAGAGAGAGAGAGAGAGAGAGAGAGAGAGAGAGAGAGAGAGAGAGAGGAGAGAGGTGAGAGGTTAGAGGAGAGAGTTATTATCGTTTAACTTTGAAAAAGTTTATGACTGTTCAAGACAGTCACGAAACTTATGACAGTCATTAACAGTCACAAACATTTAGATTTATTACTGTTTGGTCTTTGTGACTGTTATTGGCAGTCATAAAGTTGTGACTGTCATTGACAGTCACCAATCCAGGGAGTTTCAATATCACAAAATCCTATTTTTGGTTTAGTGCCCAGAGGCCACACATGCCATCCCCGGGTGGAAGAACGACGACACAATCACACGTTACAAAACTGCAAGTCTCGAAAGTCAATCACAGTATATATATAGTCGAGGTATCTTACTAGAATGGCCGATTTATCCAACACATATCCACAACCCATAACTATAACAATCTACTCGGAAGCACAATATCTCAACAGTACCGAAATGACACAACCAATATCACACAAGCTCACATATTCGTCAATAACCACGTGACTCCACACACACTTTTTAACAAAAGATGTGAACTTTACATTTACCGAAGACATAATCATACATAATGACATCACACGAAAGTAAGGCGATCCTATACTCAACACTAGCACAAATATTCAATTAAGCATATTAATTCCCGAAACACACGGGTCACCTTTAAGAAAACCATGATGGTAAATATACCGATTCTTTTGAAAAATGGTTATAAATATTTATGTAGCACATATCGACGATTAGCAACCATTATATCCACAAATCATGTAATGTATGGGCAAGATACTTTCCTAGGAACAACGATCGTAACAAGACGACGGATGGAATGTGTTGTGTCAAGATTTAACACCTTCCGACCGGCGATCGCCTCCGAGGCCGAGCGACCGACTTCTTGCGAAGCGGCCAAGGCGAATCTGCGATCGGCGACACAGCGGCCGAGCCTTAACCCGGACATGCTAGGGCCCGGCCGAAGGTCCCAGGACAAGTCCCGGTGCCGAGCGATCGACCTCAGATACGATCGTCTCTCGGTACTCGGCGACCGACTCCTGGCGACCGACATCTGGCGACCCTCTATCGGCATCCGCCGATCGACCCTTGGTGACCGACCCTTGGCGACCTCCATCCACTGGCCGATGGCGACCTCGGATGATCAGCTAGAGACGATCTCCTCATGTCGATCTCCACCGATGACCATCCAGTCGGCGAAGACCAAGTCTCAAAACTGACCCCACGTGCAGATCCACAAAAGGCGCTGACAAACCTGTCACCTACCTCACCTACCAACAGGGCCCAGACCTGCGAAAGGAGCTGACGGACAAGACTGGTGACCACAGCCTGTCACCTACTGACAAAGTCCGCCGAAAGTAACAAAGTGGGACCTCCTGTGACAGTACTTCCGGACGCGTGCTGGATCCTCATTGGACCGCACAGCTGGCCACCAGCTGTAGCTTTAGACTTTTGGCAGGCAGCCCATGTGACCTTTAGGACGATCGCCCCATTACATTAAATGCCGAAAGGCGATCGCCCACTAGGAGACAGGGCACATCAACCCCTATATAAAGGAGGCAGCCTGCACTCGGTTTGACTCTCTGGACACACTCTGCATTCCCGCATTTCACACCATACAGAAGCAAAATACTTGCACTTGGCTAACATCCAACTCTTGGCAACAGCTATCTTTCGGTCTTACTTCTCCCGGCCTATCTCATCCGGCAGATTACCGGCGGGGACGAAGAACACCGAGCTTCGCTCAAGAGCCGGATTAACAGAGTCTTTTTACACTCATTGTATTTAGATTTCTCTCATTAATACTTGTATCCACGAATATTCGTATTAATAACATCTCGCGAGAGCATTCAAGCCCGGGCCTAACAAACCCGGCAAATCTTGTATTATTTATCTACTCTCGGAAGTGCTCCCGCAATTGTTGTTTGTTGTCCGTCTTCCAGCAGTATTAATCTTCGGATAAATATTTTGGGCAACAACAATTGGCGCTAGAAGAAGGGGATCCAACCCTCGATTTTTTATACCTACCGTCCCGAAGAACACTCACTGTCTCGGGGCAGATACTTGAAGTGACACATACTACACTTAAAAGAAATCCATCAGAAATCATGTCTTAGCCTCCGCGTCGAAGAAAGCGGCCCGACGGCCAAACCCCTGTTCCGTCGATCCGAGCCACGGCCCGATGGTGGAAGGCGGCCGCGATCGAGACGCTCGATCCCGTCCCGGGACGGCGGCCCGAGCCTCTCGCTCGATCAGTTCCGAACCAATGAACAGATCGAAGAGGCCATAGCCGCCCTTCAGGAACGACGGAGTGCTCTCGACGCGCCTCCTGCTGCCGCCCCCTCGATCTCCCGCCGGAAGTTCAAGCGGAAGCTCAAGGCACTACGGCCGAGCGAGCGCCAGAGGCTCTCGCCCGCAAGAAGAGGCGCTCGGCGGCCAGGCACATCATCTTCGATCGCACTGGCGGTGACCCGACACAGCGGCCGGGCGATCCGGCCCGGCTACGAGGCAGCGGAGTTGGTGTCCGTCACCGGGAGCTCGGCTACCCGGCTCCCACAAGGCGATCCAGGCCGCACGGCTCCGCTCGCGATTCCCGAGGTCGGCAGCAGTGGGGTCCGGAGGTCGGTACACGATCGCCTCGGCCCCCGCTCCCAAAGCCGATCCGCAAGCAGCCGAGCCGCGGCGATCGCCGCAATGCAACGTCAGATCGACGACATGAAGGCGCTCCTGGAATCCAGGGCAGGCGCCAAGAAGACGATCGCCGGGCCAAGCGAGCCGCTCGCGATCGACATCGAGCTCGCCCCCGTGCAGCACAAGATCGCTCCCCCGCAAACACCCGTGTACGAGGGGCGATCAGACCCCCAAGTGCACCTGAGAAAGTTCAACATCTACATGACCGGGTGCGGGGCATCTGACGCGACCAGGTGCCGAATGTTCCCTCTGACGCTGGACGACCTCGCCCACCGGTGGTACACTTCATTGCCGCCTCGGTCCATTGGCTCCTTTAACGAGCTGGCGCATGTCTTCACGGAGTACTTCGCCACCCGGGTCGTCCGGCCAGAAGGTCCCCTTCGCATGATGCAAATCAAGCAGGGAGAAGAAGAGTCCGACTCGGACTACATCGACCGGGTAGACGTAATCATCCTCAATGGCGAGCCCATAAGCGATGAGACCGCCCTCTACGCGGTCTAGGAGGATTTCGGGTTTTTCGCCTATGTTCGGGCATCTCACGAAGACCCAACCTACGACCTGCAGCCTTCCGGCTAGAGCCGCAGATTTTACGGCGGGCAAAGGTTTCTTCTTAGCACATGGCGGCGCGATCGGCACCGGACGACGATCTCGCCCGATCGCCAATATCGACCTACGAATAAAGCGATCGGCGGCCCGGCGACGATCGCCGATCTTCCGCCCGATCGCGATCATCACGCTACATCATCCGCAACCGGAGGACACGATCGCCATCTACTGATCCGGCCATATAACATGACGGACTAAGGCATAAGATCGCCTCCACCGCACATCATAAAGCCATGGTCCTGGCAGTCGATGGAACCGGCTGCTTCGGCCATGCAAGGTCCCTTTCGGCCAAGATTGCCCGCCCTTCGTTTAAATACGAGGCCGGCGTAGTCTGAGGGCTCTCCAAACATTAATCAGTGGACACATACCACAATCCCCGTCTCAACGTACACCGTCGAGGTCGGCCATCTCCATGGCTGGCCGAGGTGGAAGTAGAGCTAACAAGCCGCGGGCGTGGAGTTGATTCATCCGACGCTGCCCCGCGCAAGGACTCCTCTAGACCGAGACCGCACGCCCTTCGTTTAGATACGAGGCGGCGCGGCTATGAGAGGACCCTCATAAAAGTGAGTCACGAGACACTCATTGTCTTCGCGCACCAAGACACGGTCATGGGGTCGGTCCATCGATCTCGCGTTGTGCACGATTCCTCAAACAAAGCGAAACCACCAAGTTTCCATGGGGGATCGGCCAATGTTGTTTTTGCAGGTACAAGACCGAAAGATAGCTAAGCCAATCGACCATGGTAGCCCAAGTCCGAAATCGTAAGTCAGCTCAGCAAGGTCGCCCGTCCTCATCCTTACACGGTCACCAGCAAGAACCACCTCGCCCCATGTCTTCAACATAGGAGCAAGCTGGGGGGCAATTGTTGTGTCAAGATTTAACACCTTCCGACCGGCGATCGCCTCCGAGGCCGAGCGACCGACTTACTGCCGAGCGGCCAAGGCAGATCTGCCGATCAGCGACCTGGCGACCGAGCCTTAACCCAGCGGACATGCTAGACTGGCCAACCGAAGGTCCCAGGACAAGTCCCGGTGCCGAGCGATCGACCTCAGATACGATCGTCTCTCGGTACTCGGCGACCGACTCCTGGCGACCGACATCTGGCGACCCTCTATCGGCATCCGCCGATCGACCCTTGGTGACCGACCCTTGGCGACCTCCATCCACTGGCCGATGGCGACCTCGGATGATCAGCTAGAGACGATCTCCTCATGTCGATCTCCACCGATGACCATCCAGTCGGCGAAGACCAAGTCTCAAAACTGACCCCACGTGCAGATCCACAAAAGGCGCTGACAAACCTGTCACCTACCTCACCTACCAACAGGGCCCAGACACACGAAAGGAGCCGACGGACAAGGCTGGTGACCACACTGTCACCTACCCCGACAAAGTCCGCCAAAGTAACAAAGTGGGACCTCCTGTGTGATACTTAGGACGCGTCTTTGGATCCTCATTGGACCGCACAGCTGGACACCAGCTGTATATTTAGACTTTTGGCAGGCAGCCCATGTGAGCTTTAGGACGTTCGCCCAATTAAATTAAATGCCGAAATGCGATCGCCCACTAGGAGACAGGGCACCTCAACCCCTATATAAAGGAGGCAGCCTGCACTCGGTTTGACTCTCTGGACACACTCTGCATTCCCGCATTTCACACCATACAGAAGCAAAATACTTGCACTTGGCTAACATCCAACTCTTGGCAACAGCTATCTTTCGGTCTTACTTCTCCCGGCCTATCTCATCCGGCAGATTACCGGCGGGGACGAAGAACACCGAGCTTCGCTCAAGAGCCGGATTAACAGAGTCTATTTACACTCATTGTATTTAGATTTCTCTCATTAATACTTGTATCCACGAATATTCGTATTAATAACATCTCGCGAGAGCATTCAAGCCGGGCCTAACAAACCCGGCAAATCTTGTATTATTTATCTACTCTCGGAAGTGCTCCGTAATTGTTGTTTGTTGTCCGTCTTCCAGTGGTATTAATCTTCGGATAAATATTTTGGGCAACAACAATTGGCGCTAGAAGAAGGGGATCCAACCCTCGATTTTTATACCTACCGTCCGAAGAACACTCACTGTTCTCAGGCGGATACTTGAAGTGACACTTCGCACTTCAAAGAAATCCTTCGTAAATCATGTCTTAGCCTCTGCGTCGAAGAAAGCCGAGCAATGCCGGCCAAACCCCTGTTCCGTCCCAATCCGAGCCCACGGCCCGATGGTGGAAGGCGGCCGCCATGATCGAGAGGCGCTCGATCCGTCCGGGACGGCGGCCCGAGCCTCTTGCTCGATCGATTCGAACGATGAACAGATCGAAGAGGCCATAGCCGCCCTTCAGAACGACGGAGTGCTCTCGACGCGCCTCCTGCTGCCGCCCCCTCGATCTCCCGCCGGAAGTTCAAGCGGAAGCTCAAGGCACTACGGCCGAGCGAGCGCCAGAGGCTCTCGCCCGCAAGAAGAGGCGCTCGGCGGCCTGGGCACATCTGTCTTCGATCGCACAGGCGGTGACCCGACACAGCGGCCAAGGCGTCCGGCCCGGCTACGAGGCAGCGGAGTTGGTGTCCGTCACCAGAGCTCGGCCTACCGGCTCCCACAAGGCGATCCGGCCGCTGGCTCCGCTCGCGATTCCCGAGGTCGGCAGCAGTGGGGTCCGGAGGTCGGTACACGATCGCCTCGGCCCCCGCTCCCAAAGCCGATCCGCAAGCAGCCGAGCCGCGGCGATCGCCGCAATGCAACGTCAGATCGACGACATGAAGGCGCTCCTGGAATCCAGGGCAGGCGCCAAGAAGACGATCGCCGGGCCAAGCGAGCCGCTCGCGATCGACATCGAGCTCGCCCCCGTGCAGCACAAGATCGCTCCCCCGCAAACACCCGTGTACGAGGGGCGATCGGACCCCAAGTGCACTGAGAAAGTTCAACATCTACATGACCGGGTGCGGGGCATCTGACGCGACCAGGTGCCGAATGTTCCCTCTGACGCTGGACGACCTCGCCCACCGGTGGTACACTTCATTGCCGCCTCGGTCCATTGGCTCCTTTAACGAGCTGGCGCATGTCTTCACGGAGTACTTCGCCACCGGGTCGTCGGCCGAAGGTCCCCTTCGCATGATGCAAATCAAGCGGGGAGAAGAAGAGTCCGACTCGGACTACATCGACCGGGTAGACGTAATCATCCTCAATGGCGAGCCCATAAGCGATGAGACCGCCCTCTACGCGGTCTAGGAGGATTTCGGGGTTTTTCGCCTATGTTCGGGCATCTCACGAAGACCCAACCTCGACCTACGCAGCCTTAGGGCTAGAGCCGCAGATTTTACGGCCGTGCAAAGGTTTCTTCTTAGCCTGTGAGCGGCGCGATCGGCACCGGGCACGATCTCGCCCGATCGCCAATATCGACCTACGAATAAAGCGATCGGCAGCCGAGCGACGATCGCCAGTCTTCCGGCCCGATCGCCGATCATCACGCTACATCATCCGCAACCCGGAGGACACGATCGCCATCTACAGTCCAGCATATAACATGACGGACTAAGGCATAAGATCGCCTCCACCGCACATCATAAAGCCATGGTCCTGGCAGTCGATGGAACCGGCTTCTTCGGCCATGCAAGGTCCCTTTCGGCCAAGATCGCCCGCCCTTCGTTTAAATACGAGGCCGGCGTAGTCTGAGGGCTCTCCAAACATTAATCAGTGCACACATACCACAATCCCCGTATCAACGTACACCGTCGAGTGCGGCCATCTCCATGGCTGGCCGAGGTGGAAGCAGAGCTAACAAGCCGCGGGCGTGGAGTTGATTCATCCGACGCTGCCCCGCGCAAGGACTCCTCTAGACCGAGACCGCACGCCCTTCGTTTAGATACGAGGCGAGGCGCAGCCTAACAGAGGACCCTCATAAAAAAGTGAGTCACGAGACACTCATTGTCTTCGCGCACCAAGACACGGTCATGGGGTCGGTCCATCGATCTCCGCGACTGTGCACGATTCCTCAAACAAAGCGAAACCACCAAGTTTCCATGGGGGATCGGCCAATGTTGTTTTTGCAGGTACAAGACCGAAAGATAGCTAAGCCAATCGACCATGGTAGCCCAAGTCTGAAATCGTAAGTCAGCTCAGCAAGGTCGCCCGTCCTCATCCTTACACGGTCACCAGCAAGAACCACCTCGCCCCATGTCTTCAACATAAGAGCAAGCTGGGGGGCAATTGTTGTGTCAAGATTTAACACCTTCCGACCGGCGATCGCCTCCGAGGCCGAGCGACCGACTTACTGCCGAGCGGCCAAGGCAGATCTGCCGATCAGCGACCTGGCGACCGAGCCTTAACCCAGCGGACATGCTAGACTGGCCAACCGAAGGTCCCAGGACAAGTCCCGATGCCGAGCGATCGACCTCAGATACGATCGTCTCTCGGTACTCGGCGACCGACTCCTGGCGACCGACATCTGGCGACCCTCTATCGGCATCCGCCGATCGACCCTTGGTGACCGACCCTTGGCGACCTCCATCCACTGGCCGATGGCGACCTCGGATGATCAGCTAGAGACGATCTCCTCATGTCGATCTCCACCGATGACCATCCAGTCGGCGAAGACCAAGTCTCAAAACTGACCCCACGTGCAGATCCACAAAAGGCGCTGACAAACCTGTCACCTACCTCACCTACCAACAGGCCCGGACTGCGAAAGGAGGCGACGGACAAGGCGGTGACCACAGCCTGTCACCTACCCTGACAAAGTCCGCCGAAAGTAACAAAGTGGGACCTCCTGTGACAGTACTTCCGGACGCGTGCTGGATCCTCATTGGACCGCACAGCTGGCCACCAGCTGTAGCTTTAGACTTTTGGCAGGCATCCCATGTGACCTTTAGGACGATCGCCCCATTACATTAAATGCCGAAAGGCGATCGCCCACTAGGAGACAGGGCACCTCAACCCCTATATAAAGGAGGCAGCCTGCACTCGGTTTGACTCTCTGGACACACTCTGCATTCCCGCATTTCACACCATACAGAAGCAAAATACTTGCACTTGGCTAACATCCAACTCTTGGCAACAGCTATCTTTCGGTCTTACTTCTCCCGGCCTATCTCATCCGTGATTCGGCGGGGACGAAGAACACCGAGCTTCGCTCAAGAGCCGGATTAACAGAGTCTTTTTACACTCATTGTATTTAGATTTCTCTCATTAATACTTGTATCCACGAATATTCGTATTAATAACATCTCGCGAGAGCATTCAAGCCCGGGCCTAACAAACCCGGCAAATCTTGTATTATTTATCTACTCTCGGAAGTGCTCCCGCAATTGTTGTTTGTTGTCCGTCTTCCAGCAGTATTAATCTTCGGATAAATATTTTGGGCAACAACAGAATGCGGTCGAACAGCCCCGAACTCCCGAACACTATCAAGAACGCGATAGCACCGAAATTACTACGGGAAAACACCACACGAATCATCAATCACCAACGGAATTCAACATCGGAATCATCGAGCACCTATAATCCTCCGTAAGGAACAATAAAGTATGATTACGACGAGAATCAAGGCCGAAAACAATGGAAATCCCAACAAACTATCAATGGAACTCATTCGAACATTTAATCGAACATTAAATGTTCAAGACCCTTCAAGAATAAAGAAATCACCCATTGGGTCGAACGAACCAAAGATACGAGTATCGAATCCGTAGAACAAGTTCAAACCAACGTTTATATAACAATTAATTGGTCAAAATCGGATTGGAATCGAAATCAAAAAGGAAAAACCCCAAAATCTTCAGAAACAAGGGTTCAAGCCAAAATACCTTGATTCGGACGAAGAACAATGGATTAAATGATGTTAAACACATGAATAATACTAAGATTAATCATACCTGTAACACCCCGATATATTCAGGAATATTACAGCGCCGTAAATCCTTTACATAAGGATTTACAAGGCTGAAGAAATGAAAAGACATTAACAGATACCAACGTATGAAAGTAACGGAAATGAGATACAACAGTTCTGACCAATACTGAAAATACAAATGTCCAAAGGAAAACGTATTAATACATCACCAAATCCAAATCATCACAAACGACTACGTACTCGAGTACTTATTAAAACGATACAACCAACAGACAAATAAACCCGGTCGGAACATCACTCTGCACCCTCGTCGTCATGCAACTCTAGTGGTTGTTTCCCCGCTCTCCTGGATCCTGAAGATAAACAAATGTTCACCCCCGAAGGGGTTAGCATAACGATGATAGTACAAGTACCACAACATATTATTCAACATCTCATGAAGAATAATAATAACATAAATGAGAAAAGAACCAACGAGTCTTCTCCTGCGAGAAACTCTATAATAACATACACACATGATAATCACAACATGATATCACAACATACACATGGTAATTCCAATGATCCAACGTTCACTGCCTAGACCCCCCCGATGATTCCGTCAAACCAACCCGAGGTGGAAAAACCTGTCTGATGATCCAGCGCACGCTAGCATAGATCTCCCGATGATCCCGTCGGACCAACACGAGGTGGACATACAACAACGCCATACATGTACAACAATATGTATAACATCAATACACAAAACAATTAAGGTACTTGCCTCGATTTGATGACAAGAAAGACTTCCACGAATATCAAAATGCTCGAAGGTCGTCCCCTTCGATTACACGTTGCTAAGCTCGAACCTTAACAAAAGAAATAATATAGAATTCATCTCATGTCGTACGAATGTCTAACAATCCAATTTACGGCCGAAAGTTCATAAAACGTAATCTGCCTGAACTGCTTAGCGTACGCTACGTATTCTATGTAGCGTGCTTTAAGTCTGCTCGTTAGCGCACGTAAACAACGAAGCCTAGCGTACGCTAACTATGTATCGACAGTCCTCTCTGGTCAGCCGACTGACTCGCCTGATGACCTAACGTATGTTACGTACCAAACGTAGCGTACGCTAAACCTGCCCGATAGCGTACGTTAATCTACATAGCTTAGCGTACGCTAAGCGTGCATGGCAGTTTCACTACTGGGCAGCAGACCGTTCTAACGGTGATGAAATTTACAAACTCCTCAGTGATTAACGTACGTTATCCGTCTACATGTCATGTTCATAAACTTATGAATGATCTTGCGGATTCAAACATCTTTGAATTCAAGGAAATGAATATCATCACAACTCTTATATCCAACTCGATTATCATTCTCATGTGAATTTCGTGATTTCAGGTTGATGCACTAGATTTCCATTGTCATTATCACATTCAGACTTCATCTTAAAAGTGAACTAACAAGTCCACTACGATGTATCAACAACGATATTATAAGCATAATCATTCCCACTTCTAAACATGATGTTGGTTTGAATAATTCATCAATGGAACTCAATATCTTGATAGCATGATCATCTTATTCTTCAGAACACGAATATAAGGCTGGAGATAGAATTAACATACCTTAAGATGAAGAAATCACTGAGCCAAAAAGGTAGAATCCAACTCCGGTTGTTTGTATGACAATCCAAGGTGCTACTCCACTTCAATGATCAATCACAAGTGATATCCAATCTTTAATGAATCAAGTAGAGGTGGTCTAAGTGTTTAAGGAGGATATAAGGCTGTCTGGTCTCTCAAGAACGAAGGACGAGTGAAGGAAATGTAAACCAAGTAAAATGGGTTGTTGTCCCATTTATAACATTTCCGTATGTACGTTAATTAGCGCACGCTATCGCAAAATTCTTAGCGCACGCTAACTAGCGTTGACTCCAAATCTGTCTAGGTTCGCCCGCGGAAATCTTATCCGGACCCACGTCCGGTTGGCGTATGTGCTAGCCGTCTAGCTCTATAATTAACTGCCTAGCGCACACAAATCTTCATTCGTAGCCGATAACGCACGTTAAGCTACATTCTTAGCGTGCGCTATCACGAGTTTGCATGAGAAAATTTGCATGCTGCTATACTCATGTACAAAGATACAAATGTGAGAAATATCATACTCCAATTATCGATATCACGATTCCGAATAATACATGTCTCAAATACAAATGAAATACTCAATAATAAATCCGGATATTACATACTCTCCTACTAAAAAGGAGTTTCGTCCCGAAACTCAAGACGAAAATAACTCTGGATATCTGGACTTCATGCTATCTTCCGTTTCCCAAGTGGCTTCTTCCACTCCGTGGCGTGACCACTGAACTTTGACCAAAGCGATTGGTTTGTTCCTCAACTGCTTAACTCGACTCTCGAGTATCCTGACCGGTCTTTCTTCAAATGTTTCATCCTGAGTGACTTTGATTTCGCCGAAATCAATGACATGACTAGGATCCGATATATATCTCCGTAACTGGGATACGTGGAACACGTTATGAACATGGCTTAATGATGGCGGTAATGCTAATCTGTATGCCAACTCTCCAATTCTCTCAAGAATCTCGAATGGTCCGATATATCTTGGACTCAGCTTACCTTTTCTCCCAAAACGAAAGATTCCCCGAGTAGGAGAAACTTTTAAAAGTACGTGGTCTCCAGTACTGAACTCCAATGGGCGACGGCGTATGTCTGCATAAGATTTTTGTCGACTCTGGGCGGTCAACATCCTTTCACGAATCAAGGCTATCTTCTCTCGTGTCTGTACGATCAACTCTGGTTCTGTCCCGATCAAGTCTGATGAATCGTCCCAACATAGGGGCGATCTGCATCTTCTCCCGTACAAGGCCTCAAACGGTGCCATCTTAATGGAAGCATGCCAACTATTGTTGTAGGTAAATTGAATCAACGGTAGATGAATTTCCCAATCATTTGACCAATCTAAGGCACAGGCCCTCAGCATGTCTTCCACCATTTGGATAGTCCTCTCGGATTGTCCGTCTGTCTGCGGGTGATAAGCTGTGCTGAAGTTCAATTCGATCCCCAAGGCCTTATGAACTGCTTTCCAAAAGTGAGACACAAAATGGCCGTCTCGATCAGAAATAATGGTCTTCGGCGTACAATGCAATCGAACTATCTCTGAAATAAATACTCATGCTAACCTCTCGGGTCCCCAAGTGTCCTTGATGCCTAGAAAATGAGCCGATTTGGTTATATGATCAACTATCACCCAAATCATGTTCATTCATGTCTTGGTTCTCGGCATACTAGTGATAAAGTCCATTGATATGTCCTCCCACTTCCATTCAGGAATCGGGAGCGGCTTCAACATTCGGTAGGTTGTTGATGTTCGATCTTAACCTGCTGACAAGTCAAGCATTTCGAAACATAATCCGCTACATCTTTCTTCATGTTGCTCCACCATAAATTCTGCTTCAAGTCCTTGTACATCTTACTGGTGCCCGGGTGGATAGAGTAGGGCGAGATGTGAGCTTCCTTCATAATCGTCTGTTTCAGAACATCGATAATGAGAACGCAAAGTCGGTTCTGAAATCCTAAAACTCCATCATCATGAATTACGAATCCGGGGGCCTTTCCCTTGATCACTTCATCACGTAACCGAATCATCAATGAATCATCTGCTTGCTTAGATTTGATTTCTTCGGTTAACGATGAAGTTATTTCCATCACGCACAGTTGTCCTTGGACTCTTTGACCATACTTCAATTCCTTCTCGAATCATCTGTCGTTGAATGCTGAGTTGGGAGGTCAGAGTCTTCAGCATCTGAATAGAAACAGGCTTGCGGCTGAGTGCATCGGCCACTACATTCGCTTTGCCTGGATGATACAGAATCTCCAAGTCGTAGTCCTTAATCAGCTCTAACCATCTTCTTTGCCGCATGTTCAACTCTTTCTGACTGAAGATGTATTTGAGACTCTTGTGATCCGTAAAGATCTGACAGTGAGTCCCGTACAGGTAATGCCTCCAGATTTTCAAAGCAAAAACTACTGTTGCTAGTTCCAAATCATGCGTTGGGTAATTCAATTCATAAGGTTTCAGCTGTCGTGACGCATAAGCAATCACCTTATCATTATGCATCAATACACATCCGAGTCCTTGGTTCGAAGCGTCACTGTAAACTATGAATCCTCCAGTTCCCTGTGGAAGTGTTAAAATCGGTGCTGTCGTCAGTCTCTTCTTCAATTCATCGAAGCTATTCTGGCACAACTCGTTCCACTCAAACTTTTGAGTTTTCTGCAGTAGTCGAGTAAGTGGGCGGGTAATTTTGGAAAACCCCTCTACGAACCGACGACAATACCCAGCAAGTCCTAAGAAACTACGGATTTCTTTCACGTTCTTTGGAGGCTTCCAATCCATAACTGCTTCGATCTTTTGAGGATCTACTCGGACTCCTTCTACTGATACCACATGGCCGAGGAACATTACTTCCTTTAGCCAGAATTCACACTTAGAAAGTTTGGCGTACAATTGTTCATTTTTCAATAGGTCTAACACAATCCGTAAATGCTGTGCATGCTCTTCCGGGCCCTTAGAATACACCAGAATGTCATCAATGAACACGACCACAAATTTATCCAAATACTCGAAGAACACTCGATTCATCAATTGCATAAACACCGCAGGTGCATTAGTGAGACCAAACGGCATCACTACAAACTCATAATGTCCGTAACGAGTTCTGAATGCTGACTTCGGAACGTCAGATTCCTTAATCCTCAATTGATGATATCCTGATCTCAGGTCGATTTTTGAAAACACTGTTGCTCCTTGTAACTGGTCAAACAAATCAATCCGTAGCAATGGATACTTGTTCTTAATCGTCATCTTGTTCAGCTCTCGATAGTCAATACACAGTCGAAGTGATCCATCCTTCTTTCGGACAAAAAGAACTGGTGCTCCCTAGGGCGAAACGCTTGGCTGGATATAGCCTTTGTCCAGTAACTCCTTCAGTTGCTTTTTCAGTTCGTACATCTCAGTAGGTGCCCTATGATACGGCGCCTTAGAAATTGGTGTCGCTCCGGGTTCCAGCTCGATGGTGAATTCTACATCCCGTCGTGGAGGTAGTCCAGGTAACTCGTCAGGAAATATATCCGGAAATTCGTTCACCACAGGAATGGATGAAAGTTCCACAATTTCGTCTTCTTTCTTCATTGCATAGCACCAATTATCGATCTGACCTGTTTCAACAATTTGACAGCTTTCATCACCTTGATCAACTTTCCTGAGCTTCCTGGTTTCCATCCTTCAAACAGTATTTCGGAACCATCGTCAGCGATCAGCGAGATATTCCTCTTTCGGTAGTTTACAATAGCTCCATATCGATTAAGCAAATCATCTCCGAGTATCAGGTCGTCTCCTTGCATTTTTATCACAATCAGATTTGAGAGCTACTCTCTGCCTCCAAACGATACCGGGAAATCTCTAGTTTCTAAGTTTCCAACAATCCTCTCTCCGCTCGGTAAACCCACAACATAAGGTTCACAATTATGAAAACCAGAAATATTCAAATGATTTACACAAGATAAGGATATAAATGAATGCGTAGCTCCTGTATCGAATAAAACGCTAACTGGCTGGGAAAGGATCTGAACAGTACCTGATGCGACAGCAGCATCCTGATCATCTGTTCTCCTCATCTCGTACAGACGTGGGGGAACAGATCCGGCACTCGCTGTACTCTTTCGGTCCCACTGTCCTCTGCCTCGTCCGCGGCCAAAATTCTGAGGCATCTGAACACTTTGCTGCGTCTGTTGGATACTGGCTTCCTTCTGAACTGGCTGAGGTGTACAGGCTCTAAAAGACTTTGCAGCTTGTTCACAGAACACCGCACGATGTCCCTCTCGACCATAATCAAAACAAGTCACGGCAGGTAGGGGGCAATTCCGTCGATATTTCCCCGTCTGGGCACAATTAAAGCATTTCCTGGTGACATCCGTCATGGTTGATGCTGCTCCGAAGTTCCTTCCGCTCTTTGATGGGTGTGGAGGTTTCTTGAAAGAATGAAAGGATGATTGGGCCTTGCGGGCCCCGCTGCTCTTGTGCTCTGTAAAAGTACCAGAGACTTTCTGCTTCTTGGATTCCGTAAACTTCTCCATTGCTGCTTCCTTGATTTCGTACGCCAATGCTTTATCCTGGTATTGACGGAGAGTGGTACATTCAAAACCGGACATGTACCTCTGGATTTCTGGTTTCATTCTCATATCAAAATGGATCATCATTTCTGCATCTGTTGTGACCAGATGTCGAACAAATGCATTTCTTTGGTTAAACGTCTTAATTGCACGAGATCGCCACATCTCAAGAGTGTGGAAAAACTCCCGAACTTTGGCTTCCCTCACAGGACGAGGGCATTACTGAGCTTCCATCATCAATTTAAATTCTGTCCAGTCTGCATCATGATCTGTAGGCCGGATGGCTTCCCACCACTCGGACCCCTATCAAAAAGTACTGAGCAATAGAGGCTCTCCGGTCATCTCGGCAATTAATCCCGGCAAAATTTTTCTCCAATTCCTTTAACCAATGATCCCAGGTGGGAGTCTCAGAAATACCGTCGAATTTAGGTGGTTGCATCTTCGCCACCTCTTGCAGCCATCGGTCACCTCGATTCCCCATGTTTGGGATACTTTGCTGTCGATCTCCCTGTTGTAATCCCACAACCACCTGCATTCGGTCCACGACCTGGGCGAACTGAGTCTTCTGGTTCACCACCTGACGAAGAATTTCGGGCACAGCAGGTTCCGGTTCATTATTAATAGATCTCTGTGGCTCGCTTGAGCTGTGGCTAGCCTGATTAGAAGGCGAAGCTTCTCTTTCGGCATTCCTTCGTCCGCGTCCACGACTGCGACCACGTACACGTCCACCTCTCAACATACTGTAAGCATAAATACTCAATGTACAGGAAACAATATCGTTCTAATGTTCAAGTATAAAGAGATACAACATGCAAAGGACGAGATAGAGTTTATGAACTTACAACCACCGCTCGCATGAAGACGTAGGCAGTACAGTGATGTTATTCGCGACCGGTTACTTCAAAAGACATATATGACCCTATTTTAACCCAATGGCCAAGATATCCATAATCTTAGCTCCGATACCATATTCTGTAACACCCCCGATATATTCAGGAATATTACAACGCCGTAAATCCTTTACATAAGGATTTACAAGGCTGAAGAAATGAAAAGACATTAAGAGATACCAACGTATGAAAGCAACAGAAATGAGATACAACAGTTCTGACCAATACTGAAAATACAAATGTCCAAAGGAAAAAGTATTAATACATCACCAAATCCAAATCATCATAAACGACTACGTACTCAAGTACTTATTAAAACGATACAACCAACATACAAATAAACTCCGCCGGAACATCACTCTGCACCCTCGTCGTCATGCAACTCTAGTGGTTGTTTCCCCACTCTCCTGGATCCTGAACATAAACAAATGTTCACCCCCGAAGGGTTAGCACAACGATGCTAGTACAAGTACCACAACATATTATTCAACATCTCATGAAGAATAATAATAACATAAATGACAAAAGAACCAACGAGTCTTCTCCTGCGAGAAACTCAATAATAACATCCACACATGATAATCACAACATGATATCACAACATACACATGGTAATTCCAATGATCCAGCATTCACTGCCTAGACCCCCCGATAATTCCGTCAAACCAACCCGAGGTGGAAAAACCCGTCCGATGATCCAGCGCACGCTAGCATAGATCTCCCGATGATCTCGTCGAACCAACACGAGGTGGACATACAACAACGACATACATGTACAACAATATGTATAACATCAATACATAAAACAATTAAGGTACTTGCCTCGATTTGATGACAAGAAAGACTTCCACGAATATCAAAATGATTGAAGGTCGTCCCCTTCGATTAAACATGTTGCTAAGCTCGGACCTTAACAAAAGAAATAATATAGAATTCATCTCACGTCGTACGAATGTCTAACAATCCAATTTACGGCCAAAAGTTCATAAAACGTAATCTTCCTGAACTGCTTAGCGTACGCTACGTATTCTATGTAGCGTGCTTTAAGCCTGCTCGTTAGCGCACGTAAACAACGAAGCCTAGCGTACGCTAACTATGTATCGACAGTCCTCTCTGGTCAGCCGACTAACTCGCCTGATGACCTAACGTACGTTACGTACCAAACGTAGCGTACGCTAAACCTACCCGATAGCGTACGTTAATCTACATTGCTTAGCGTACGCTAAGCGTGCATGGCAGTTTCACTACTGGGCAGCAGACCGTTCTAACGGTGATGAAATTTACAAACTCCTCAGTGATTAACGTACGTTATCCGTCTACATGTCATGTTCATAAACTTATGAATGATCTTGCGGGTTCAAACATCTTTGAATTCAAGGAAATGAATATCATCACAACTCTTATATCCAACTCGATTATCATTCTCATGTGAAGTTCGTGATTTCAGGTTGATGCACTAGATTTCCATTATCATTATCACATTCAGACTTCATCTTAAAGGTGAACTAACAATTTCACTACGATGTATCAACAACGATATTATAAGCATAATCATTCCCACTTCTAAACATGATGTTGGTTTGAATAATTCATCAATGGAACTCAATATCTTGATAGCATGATCATCTTATTCTTCAGAACACGAATCTAAAGCTGGAGATAGAATTAACATACCTTAAGATGAAGAAATCACTGAGCCAAAAAGGTAGAATCCAACTCCGGTTGTTTGTATGCCAATCCAAGGTGCTACTCCACTTCAATGATCAATCACAAGTGATATCCAATCTTTAATGAATCAAGTAGAGGTGGTCTAAGTGTTTAAGGAGGATATAATGCTCTCTAGTCTCTCAAGAACGAAGGACGAGTGAAGGAAATGTAAACCAAGTAAAATGGGTTGTGGTCCCATTTATAACATTTCTGTACGTACGTTAATTATCACACGCTATTGCAAAATCCTTAGCGCACGCTTACTAGCGTTGACTCCAAATCTGTCCAGGTTCGCCCGCGGAAATCTTATCCGGACCCACGTCCGGCTGGTGCATGTGCTAGCCGTCTAGCTCAATAATTGACTGCCTAGCGCACGCAAATCTTCATTCGTAGCGTGCACTAGTTTTAGCCGATAACACATGTTAAGCTACATTCTTAGCGTGCGCTATCACGAGTTTGCATGAGAAAATTTGCATGCTGCTATACTCATGTACAAAGATACAAATGTGAGAAATACCATACTCCAATTATCGATATCACGATTCCGAATAATACATGGCTCAAATACAAATGAAATACTCAATAATAAATCTGGATATTACAATATCCATCATGGATTAATCAACAGTACGGAACGAATCGGTCAAAAACCCGAAAACCCCAAATTTCCCAAAGATAGGGTTCTAGGAAATCTAACCTTGATTCGCTGGATCAAAGGATGTTATGGAATGATCAATCAATGATATGAACTCAAGAACTTCATGGATTTGTTGTTTAACAACATGGCTTCGCCTCCTCCGAAAATCCAGCCGCAGACAGAAAAGAAAGGAAATGAAAAACGAGTGAAAATGCGACTGCTCTGTAAAATTTATACTGGGCCGGACTAGCGTGCGCTAGCCTTCCCAGACTAGCGTGCGCTATCGGCCAGTATCGGCCCAGAACCCTCGGCCGGGGCCCGCACGACCCGGCACTGCTGACAAAACCTGCCGACCAAGGCACGCCTTGAGCCGATAGCGTGCGCTGCGCGGACGCTAGCGCGCGCTAGTCAACCTGTCCAGAACCCTCTGGACTAAACTGCTCGGCCAGGTAACGTGCGCTAGCCGGCCGACAACATGCGCTACACCTGCCGATTAGCGTGCGCCGCGATCGACAGTAGCGTGCGCTACCTGCCGATCCTTCCCGAGTCCAGAACCTCAGAAACCCCTCTGCCCAAATCCGATAGCGTACGCTGGCCGGTCGGCAGCGTGCACTACACCTACCGAGATAGCGTGCGCAGCCTTCCGTGATGGCGTGCGCTCGCCGGTTCCCTACTGCCGGCGATTGCCCGGCCGCCAGCGATTACTGCCGCACTGTCCGACGATGCTTTCGGCCGTCATGACCCGACGACTCGATTTCCGAAAACGCACGGAACGAACATGATGAAAAGCTTGCGGACAACATCAACGACCCGAAATGAAATACCATGCAACAATTAATCACACACGACCATGAAATGGGTCAAGACAACAAATACGAATGCGGATACCCACAATTTTGGGTAAATTACAAAATGGCCCAAAACGCCCGAAAATCACAATACGTGATCGAATAACCAAACCGAAGTTCACAACACGTCTAACAAAGTTAAACGGACTTACGGGAAACTAGAAACAGTAGTTTCGAGCGAGATTCGCAAGAATCGAACTCGAGTGCGGAAAAGTACGAAGCACGGAACTCAACAAAACAACACCGAAACAAACTCGGATATCAAAAAGTGCAGAATTAATCATTCTCAAAATGATGGAACGGTCCCAAGAGAGTCGTCAAAATGGACTCTCACCAAAAAAATAGAAAATTACTGGAAATCGAATTTGCGGATATTACATCTATGACTTCACTCTAGATTCACGAGTTTGTTTCTCTAGCCAGCTCGGAAGGGTCCTTAGAGGCCTCGAGTGGGATTTGTGGCTTCATCCCGGTCCTAGGCGATGCCTGTGCGTGATTTGTTTTATGATTGTGGCCAGCTCGGGAGGGTCCTTAGAGGCCTCGAGTGGGATTTGTGGCTTCGTCCCGGTCCTAGGCAAATGTGATTGACTGCTTGTTTCCGGAAAAGACATGTCTGATTTTGGTTTTTGAAATGAATTGGTGCATTGTACTATGAAATGTGTAAGCGAATGGTTTGCCTTGATTACTTGTACTAGCGTAATTGCTAACCCCTTGGGGACCCGTTTTGGGGAAATTCTGGTTATGGATTTCAGGTTATGATCAGCAGGACGAGCGGGCACTGGGACAGTACGAGGATGCTAGCCAGGGTCATTGACATGTGCATTCGAGTCCTTTTATTTTCGTTGTTCCATTCGATATGGTTGTTGCTTATTTTTTAAACTCATAGATTGTACTCGCGAGTACTTAGGCCTTTCTCTTCAAATTGTGGTTCGTATGCATGGAAGTTATTTATGGTTGTCAATGTTGATTATTTCGCCGGTTGTACCAGGCATGTTATTTGATTTTCATCCGAATGATGAGTGATTTTACTGTGGTAAATTATGTCTAGCCTGGTGGGTCCCATATAGGGGTCCACAGCTGTAACACCCCCAATCCGCTCAGGGATATTACACGCCGTAGAACCTTTCCTCAAGGATCTACCAGGCTGGTAACAACATAGAACAACTCAACAATGCCTTTAAGCCTAAAATAACTCAGTAGACCGATTTGGTCTTTCAATAAATACATACAACTCAAACTCATTACATGCCCACGCAGGGGTCGAATACAAACACACTCCGTCTGGCAACGGAAAGAAAAGCTATGAGAAAATAAACTATAACTAAACCAATGACATCATACGGATCCTCGTGTGATTAGTATTGTTCATCTTTCATCATCCTTCGTGCCGACCCTGTGTTATGCTCCCAAACCTGAATGCAAAAACAGGCATCCACCCCCCGAATACTCGGGGGTTAGCAAAACTCCACTGTTTTGCTAGTGCAAGAACAAAGTGCAAATACGAGCCATACACTTCACATTCCACGAATAACAATAACCAGGAATCCTCAAAGATCCAAACGTAACGAAAAGTACTTCCCGAGGCATGAGTTTGGGTAAAACATTTCAAAACCGAAAGATCACAAATCAAGGGAAAACAATTTATAAAACGGTTTAAAATGCCATCGAGAGCTTTAATAGAAAACAATTTAGGATTATCAAATCCTTATCTTTCCAAAATCAATAGGGGTCACAGCCCAAAGGTTTTATTTTCGCAATTAGAAAACCGACAATAATTCACAGGGTTAAAACCCACGTCACGTGTCCTCGACGGACATAAAAATCAATACCAAATCGTGAATCCAGGGCTCTACCATTGGGCTCCCGCCGTGGCCCCGTCGAACCAACCCACGGTGAGTAAAATACATTCACTAAATATACACCAACCTATGAAGTTTTTACTCGTGAATCCAGGGCTCTACCATTGGACTCCCGCCGTGGCCCCGTCGAACCAACCCACGGTGAGTAAAATACATTCACCACTCGTGAATCCAGGGCTCTACCATTGGATTCCCGCCGTGGCCCCGTCGAACCAACCCGCGGTGAGCGAAGCAATCATGCACAAATAACATATCACACCAAGGATATCCAAACAATTCACCCAAAGGTATCAAACACTTAGCAAAACACCACGTCAAACCACAATGCACCGAAATGAAACAATATACGTCCACACGCAAATACCCAGTGCATCATCAACACCAAGCATATCCATAGGATTCACATAGTCACTTACAACCCACACAATTTACAAAACACACGCGTTTGAAACTGAGCCTTTAACGAGGCTAGCCGAATCTTTTGAAAACTCGTTTCAAATAACCAAACAAACACATTTAGACGGTCACCAATCATCATATCCACGAAACAAGAAAAGTATGGACAAGGTACTTGCCTCAAAATCGGCACGCAAGTATCCCGACAAACACGGTTCAACCGGAAAGCTTCGAAACACCCGATGCTATCGAAAAGGAAGGTGACAACGAACGGAAGGGTTCAACTCGGTTTCTTCGCAAGAAACTCGACCCTAATAACAAATAATTAATAAATCAACGATCATACGAGTAAGAATAATCGTAGAACGTCCGAAAACCCCTCTAAGACATTCTACCGGACACCTTCAAGGCGTCGATAAAGAACTCAACCAAAACAACGAATCGATACGATCCAACCATGGAATAACAAGGGAAATGATATAATACATATAAATAATCATCAATCCATCACAATCCTAAGTTAAATCGGATTAAACGGATGAAAACAACCAAAACACCCAAATTCCCCAAAACTAGATTTCTAGGAAATCTGACCTGATTTCGCTCGATCAAAGGATGTTATAGGATGAATGATTGATGATATGAACTCCAAGACTTAATGGATTTGTTGTATGACAACATGTCTCCACGCCCAAGAATTCTCCAGCCGCGGAAGAGGAAGAACGAAGTGAGAAAAATGGGTGAAAAACCCGCTGTCAGGCCTTAAATAGGCTGCCTGCCGGCAGGGTTACGTACGTAACCGGCCAAGGCTTACGTACGTAACCGAGTCACTGCCCCAAATCTGCCGGCCCGTTACGTACGTAACCGTCCAGGGCCTTACGTACGTAACTGCCGAGCACTAACGGTCGTAACTCGGCCAGTGCTGGCCCGGGGCCCAGACTGCCTGGCCATGACTCGGCCGGGGCTAACTCCGACGGTCCGAACGACCCCGAAACCCGAATCTGAATACGAATCGAAGATACGGTTACGAAGTACTCGCAAAGACGAACTCGAGCACTAAGAAAACACACGATTCCGACCACCCGAAGGCTCGAAGTTCGGCAACGGGAAGTAATTACCCCAAACCTTGGGAAATTACGAAAATGGCCCAAAACGCCCGAAAATCACGATACGTGATCGAATAATCAAACCGAAGTTCACAACACGTCTAACAAAGTTAAACGGACTTACGGGAAACTCGAAACAGCAGTTTCGGACGAGATTCGCAAGAATCGAACTCAAGTGCGGAAAAGTCGCTGAAAAGCACGGAACTCAACAAAACGACACCGAAACGAACTCGGATGTCAAAAAGGGTAGAATTAATCATTCTCAGAATGACGAAACGGTCAAGAGCGAGTCGTCAAAATGGACTTTCGCCGAAAAAAAAAGAAATTACTGGAAATCGAAATTACGGGTATTACATTCTACCCTCCTTAAAAGAAGTTTCGTCCCGAAACTTAAAACAAGTAGGGAGAAGAGATATCCCGCTAGGAAAACTCAACGAGATACATAAAAAACGCGTAACTTACGCCCATCGGCGAAACGTTACAAGCAACGCAAAGGGATATACGGCATGAAAGCACGCTCCACGACGACCAACACAACGTCGTTGGTAGAACATAATAAAACCAACAAGTGATAATCGTCATCAAACGGATAATATAGTCAAGTCAATTATCCGAACAATCCCAAAACACAACGAACAAAAATCAATATGATTGACCACCCCAACGGTACATCAATCAAAACGCGAGCCAATCGCTGAACAAATACGGAATTCCACCGCCCAAGGGTTGGAAGATCGAAAACGAGACTAATTTCCCGAACTTAAGGGAATTACAAAGGAGTCTGAACGTTCAACAATCACGAAACAAGATCAAAAAAAGCCGAACAATCAAACGATCGAACCACAACGATCGAGACAACCAAAAATCGAACAATCATGTTCAAATCACGAAGAACAATAAGGTTCAAACAACAACTCCAAGGTTCACATCTCGACTCGAGACAATATATGATCCGGTGAAAGCAACAAGATGTGCATTCACATGAGATCTACAGAAAAGGAATAGCAATTGAAAAGTCACAACGTTAAGCGAGTTATTCGAAACAATACCACACTCGTTCGATCAACGAAGCAAGGGCGGGACAAGCTCGGGAAATATCAATGAACACGAGCGAGTCGATACTTGAGAAAGAGAAAATGCGAAGCCAAAAATAATACGGATATTATATTCGACCTCTTCTAAAAGAAGTGTCGTCCCCGAAACTCGCAACAACGAAATCAAGGTGACAACACAACAAGCAACCGACGAAACATCCTTCAAGGCCTCTCAAAGCCGGTCCTAATATCTGTCTTTGACGCGATCTCCGAAAGTCTCGGTAGCGGTCGCAAAACTGAATTCGGTGTCCCTCGAGTCCTCACTTGAAACGCGTTACTGACGGGAAGGACAATTTACACGTGCATGCCCCGGCACATTGCGGTTGAAACACCTCGGCTCGGCATACCGAAAATACAGATGCTAGATATAATGGGGCATAACGTCGCAAAACAACATAGCGGAGATGCCAACTCAGCACAACAAGGAATCATAACACATATCATATACAACGATTACCATCGTAAAATAATACACACACAAACACTACAGCAACGACGGTATCATTCGGCGACCTCAACGGACCGAACGATAACCAGCACATAATTACAAACATCATGAAATAATCACACATGTACACAAAAGTACAAACCCAAGCTTCAACATCTCACACTCGTGCGACAACACGCAAATCACCACGAGGCGACAATTAGTAAATACCAGTTCACACCTCTCACAGAGGGCTAGTACAACAAATGCGTGGCAACGCCTCGACGTTCATGCCACCAATTCGATCATACTCGGGAGCAACATCATAACGACAAAGCAAACATCATACATACATTCCCAAACGCAAATGGGAATTGATAGGTTTAAAAAAATGAAAACCACCTTTTGAAAATAATTTAGAAAAACACCGGTTGATCTTGAGTATCACCTTTAAAAAAAATAAAAAATACAAACGTGAAACATCGTTATCGAGACTTTGGAAAACTATTTTGCATTTGATAAAAATGAGGACACTTTCTTTTAGTGAAAAACTTTCAAAAATATTCGACCTTCAGGTCTAAGCAAAGCATTTCCAAAATTACTGGAAAGGAAAAAATATATTTTGGTCCTCAAGGTAGAAGAAATTTGAAACAGATAGTTGCGCTAGTAGGCGCCTTGAAAATACAATCCATTTAAAAGTACGTCTCGAATTTTATTTTCTAAGATACTCAAGGTTTTCAAAGATAATTCAATGGGCTAGAATGCCCTAAAAGTTCAGGTAATTACACGGATCATTATAGCGCCGTGGGTCCCGCGCCGGAACCCACCAGACTAAAAACCATTTACAAAATCACCAAAAAGGCCGATGACGGTAATATTTCAAAAACTCACAAATGCCATTTACAAAATACTAAATACCGTCATAAGAATTTCGCCAAAACGATTAAGGACATAATGTCAAAAACTCGGTTAAGGGAATCGGTTTTCGAAATAAAACTCAGTCGCTAAAATACCGAAAGCCATTACAAAAGAACTCACGCAGCGGATAAAAGAAATACAGTTCAACATGCACAATCCAGCAACACTACTCCTCATATGAACGAAATATGAGAGTCAAATAACCACATATCACGAAATCAAAATCCATAAGAGGATTCCGTCACTTAACAAATAATCATAAAAATAGCTCGTGTCACACGAGGTACAATACAAAGAAGGGAGACTTACATCCATATGTCGCACGAAGATGATGATCGCCCACGATACTAATCACGACCAACAAACTCAGACGACGCGTCGCGACACGACTCAGTCAGACAAAATCCGACGAGAAAAAAACTCAACAGACACCACTGACCCGACAGCCTAGGTCTCCACAACCTAAGCTCTGATACCATTTATGTAACACTTCCAATCCGCTCAGGGATTTTACACGCCGTAGAACCTTTCCTCAAGGATCTACCAGGCTGGTAACAACATAGAACAACTCAACAATGTCTTTAAGGCTAAAATGACTCAGTAGACCGATTTGGTCTTTCAATAAATACATACAACTCAAACTCATTACATGCCCATGGAGGGGTCGAATACAAACACACTCCCGTACAACGGGAAAGAAAACTGCAGCGGAAAATAAACTATAACTAAACCAATGACATCATACGGATCCTCGTGTGATTAGTATCGTTCATCTTTCATCATCCTTCGTGCCGAACCTGTGTTATGCTCCCAAACCTGAATGCAAAAACAGACATCCATCCCCCGAATACTCGGGGGTTAGCAAAACTCCACTGTATTGCTAGTGCAAGAACAAAGTGCAAATACGAGCCATACACTTCACAATTTACGAATAACAATAACCAGGAATCCTCAAAGATCCAAACGTAACGAAAAGTACTTCCCGAGGCATGAGTTTGGGTAAAACATTTCAAAACCGAAAGATCACAAATCAAGGGAAAACAATTTATAAAACGGTTTAAAATGACATCGAGAGCTTTAATAGAAAACAATTTAGGATTATCAAATCCTTATCTTTCCAAAATCAATAGGGGTCACTGTAACACCCCCAATCCGCTCAGGGATATTACACGCCGTAGAACCTTTCCTGAAGGATCTACCAGGCTGATAACAACATTGAACATCTCAACAATGCCTTTAAGGCTAAAATGACTCAGTAGACCGATTTGGTCTTTCAATAAATACATACAACTCAAACTCATTACATGCCCACGCAGGGGTCGAATACAAACACTCCCGTACAACGGGAAAGAATACTGCAGCGGAAATAAACTATAACTAAACCAATGACCTCATACGGATCCTCATGTGATTAGTATCGTTCATCTTTCATCATCCTTCGTGCTGACCCTATGTTATGCTCCCAAACCTGAATGCAAAAACAGACATCCACCCCCCGAATACTCGGGGGTTAGCAAAACTCCACTGTTTTGCTAGTACAAGAACAAAGTGCAAATACGAGCCATACAATACAAGTTCCAAGAACAATAATAACCAGGAATCCTCAAAGATCCAAACGTAACAAAAGTACTTCCCGAGGCAAGAGTTTGAGGAAAACAATCCAATACCGAAAGATCACAAATCGGTGGATATAATTTATAAAACAGTTTAAAATGCCATCGAGAGTTTTAATAGAAAACAATTTAGGATTATCAAATCCTTCTCTTTCCAAAAATCAATAGGGTCACAGCCCAAAGGTTTGGTTTTCGTAAATAGAAAACCGACAACAATTCACAGGGTTAAAACCCACGTGACGTGTCCTCGACGGACGTAAAAATCAATAAAAACTCGTGAAGTTTTACTCGTGAATCCAGGGCTCTACCATTGGACTCCCGCCGTGGCCCCGTCGAACCAACCCACGGTGAGTAAAATACATTCACTAAATATACACCGACCTGTGAAGTTTTTACTCGTGAATCCAGGGCTCTACCATTGGACCCCCGCCGTGGCCCCGTCGAACCAACCCACGGCGAGTAAAATACATTCACCACTCGTGAATCCAGGGCTCTACCATTGTATTCCTGCCGTGGCCCCGTCGAACCATCCCACAGTGAGCAAAGCAATCATGCACAAATAACATATCACACCAAGGATATCCAAACAATTCACCCAGAGATATCAAACACTTAGCAAAACACCACGTCAAACCACAATGCACCGAAATGAAACAATATACGTCCACACGCAAATACCAAGTGCATCATCAACACCAAACATATCCATAGGATTCACATAGTCACTTACAACCCACACAATTTACAAAACACACGCGTTTGAAAGTGAGCCTTTAACTAGGCTAGTCGAATCTTTTGAAAACTCGTTTCAAACAATCAAATGAACATATAAAGACAATCACCAATTATCATATTCACAAAACAAGAATTGTATGGATAAGGTACTTGCCTCGATACCACAATCGCAACAAGACGACGGATGAAATGCGGTCGAACGGCCCCGAACTCCCGAACACTATCAAGAACGCGATAGCACCGCAATTACTACGTGAATAACACCACACGAATCATCAACCACCAACGAGATTCAACATCGGAATCCTCGAACACCTATAAACCTCCGGAAGGAACAATAACACATGGTTACGACGATAATCAAGGCCAAAACAACGGAAATCCCAACAAACTATCGAAGGGAAACTGATTGGGACATTTAATCGAACACTCAATGTTCGATAACTCCCAAGAACACTCGAATCACTAATCGAGTTGAACAAACTTGAAATATGGATATACAACCCATAGAACACGATTAACAACATCATACTACACCAACCGATGTATCAAAATCGGACTAGAATCGAAATCAAGAACAAATTCTCCAAAAAGTCAACTTGAAGGAAAATCAAGAAATATACCTTGATTTGACGAAACACACGGATTGGTTGATGATATAATCAACAAAAATCTTCCAAAACGTCTTGGAATTGATTAGAATCGGCCAAGAACTCGATTTCCCGAGCCTCCCGTCGCCAGCCGCCGAAAAAAGGGAGAAAAACGAGTAAAAATGAAGTCTGGCCGAGCCCAGGCTATATATAGCCGGCAGGGTTACGGCCGTAACGGCAGTGCCTTACGGCCGTAACTCGGCCCTTACGGCCGTACTCGGCAGGCCTTACGGCCGTAACCGGCATTCGTCAAAAAATCGCCCGGCCTGCCAGGACACTTACGGTAATCGCACACATTACGTCCGTAAGGCCTTCGTCACGGAAGATGCCAAGCGCTCGTGCGGCCGTGCCGATCACGCCTTACGGCGCCAGGCGGCATTCGTCGAGGCCATGCTGCCAGAAACGCGTCGGCCGTATCGTACCTTACGGCCGTAACTCGGCGAGGCAGCCTGCTCGTAGTGGCCACTCTGACGGCCCGACGACCCCGAAACCCGAACCTGAATATAAATCGAAGGTACGGTTACGACGTACTCGCAAAGACGAATTTAAGATCTAAGAGAACACACGATTCCGACCACCTGAAGGCTCGAAATTCGACAACGGAAGTAATTACCCCAAACTTTGGGAAATTACGAAAATGGCCCAAAACGTCCGAAATACATGATACGTGATCGAAACACCAAACCAAAACTCGCAACATGAATAATAACATTAAATGAACTTACTAGAAACTCGAAGCAACAGTTTCGGACGAGATTCGCAAGAATCGAACTCAAGTGCGGAATAGTCGCTAAAAAGCTCGGAACTCAACAAAACGACATCGAAATGAACTCGTATGACGAAAAGTGTAGAATTAATCATTCTCAGAATGACGAAACGGTCATGGGCGAGTCGTCAAAACGGACTTCCGCCGAAAAAAAGAAATTACCGGAAATCGAAATTACGGGTATTACACACTACCCTCCTTAAAAGAAGTTTTGTCCCGAAACTTAAAACAGGTAGGGAGAAGCAATATCCCGCCAGGAAAACTCAACGAGATACACAAGAAACGCGTAACTTACGCCCATTGGCGAAACGTTACAAGCAACGCAAAGGAATATACGGCGTGAAAACACGCTCCACGACGACCAACACAACGTCGCCGTTAGGGATATAATAAAACCAGCAAATGACAAGCGTCATCAATAGATAGTACCATCAAGTCGATTATCCGAACAATCACAAAACACAACGAACGAAAATTAATACGATTGACCAACCCAACGGTTCATCAATCAAAACGCGAGCCAATCGCTGAACAAATACGGAATTCCACCACCCAAGGGTTGGGAGATCGAAAACGAGACTAATTTCCCGAACTTAAGGGAATTAGGAAGGAGTCTGAACGCTCAACAATCACGAAACGAGATCAACAAAAACCGAAAAATCAAACGATCGAACCACAACGATCGAGATAACAAAAATCGAACAATCATGTTCGAATCACGAAGAATAATAAAATTCAAACAACAACTCCCAGGTTCACGTCTCGGCTCGAGACAATATATGTTCTGGTGAAAACAACAAGATGTGCATTCCCATAAGATCCACAGGAAAGGGAATAGCAAATAAAAAGTCACAACGACAAACGAGTTATTCCGAAACAATACCACCCTCGTTCGATCAACAAAAGCAAGGGACAGAGCAAGCTCAGAAAATGCTAACGAGCATAAACGAGTCAACAGAGTCGAAAACACAAGAGTTCCAAATCCGACCCACTTCGAATAAAAGAACTAATAGAACCAAATGATGTCACTTCCGAACAAGGTTCACAAGAATCGAACCGAACTCGAAAAAGTCACAGCAATAACCAGATCGACCCACAACAAGATCACAACTTGTTCGAACGATGAAACTGAAATACAGAACAAGTTCAAAAAGTATCAACGAACACGAGCGAGTCGATAGAATTTAGAAATAAAAAATGCAGAAGCCAAAAGTAATACGGGTATTATATTCGACCTCTTCTAAAAGAAGTTTCGTCCCCGAAACTCACAACAATGAAATCAAGGCAACAACACAAAAGCAGTCGACGGAAACATTTCCCATGGGCCTCTTAGAGCCGATCCTGATATCTGTACTGAAGTTCGTGCCCCGAAAGACTCGGAACCCAACTCACAAAACTGGATCCTGTGTCTCTCGGGTCCACACTTGAAATGCATTAAGCGAGAAGGACAGTTTACACGTGCATGCCCCAGCACATCGCGGTTGAAACGCCTCGGCTCGGCATACCGAATATACAAATGCTAGATACAATGGGGCATAACGTCGCAAAACAACATAGCGGAGATGCCAACTCAGCACAACAAAGAATCATAACACATATCATATACAACGATTACCATCGTAAAGTAATACACACACAAACACTACAGCAATAGCGGTATCGTTGGCGACCTTAACTGCCCGAACAATAACCAGTACATAATTACAAACATCATGAAACAATCACACATGTACACAAACGCACAAACCCCACCTTTAACAGCTCACACAGGTGCGATAACACACAAGCCACCACGAAATGACAACATTAAAGATCGTCATCACACCTCCCACAGAGGGCTAACAAAACATATGCGTGGCGAACGACTCAACGTTCACACCACCGATTCAATCACAATTCGGAGGGCTAACACCCTAACAACAATACCAACATCATACACACCTTCTCCGACCACAAGCAGGAAATGATGGGTTTTAAAAACGAAAACCGCCTTTCGAAAACAGTTTGGAAACACCAGTTGATCTTGAGCATCACTTTACAAAAAGTTGAACAAACATCATTGTCGAGACTTTGAAAATCATCTTGTGTTTGAACAAAAATGAGGACACTTTTCTTTTAGTGAAAACTTTCAAAATATTCGACCCTCGGGTCTAAGTAAAAGTGTTTCTAAAATAATGAAAATATCTCAAAATATTTTGGTCCTCGAGGTAGAAGAATTTTGAAACAGATAGTTGCGCTAGTAGGCGCCTCGAAAATACAATCCATTTAAAAGTACGTCTCGAATTTTATTTTCTAAGATACTCAAGGTTTTCGAAAAATCTATTAGGCTAGAATGCCTAAAAAACTCACATGTAACAATATTCACTTACATACAATCATAATACACGCAACAACTCGCTCAAAATCAAGACAACACATGTCCTTTACCGGAAACGACAGTCAAATATCACAGTCAAAAGGACGTAAATAATGACAATACTCCTCATGTAAATGAAACATGAGTCACATAACCGCATCAAGAAACCGAGAATCTACATAAAGATTCCATCACTTAATACAAAATCAAACAAATAGCTCGTGTCACACGAGGCACAATACAAATAAGGGAGACTTACATTCACAGGTCGCACGAAGATGATGATCGCCCCACGATAATAATCACGACCAACCAACTCAGACGACGCGTCGCGACACGACTCAGTCAGACAAAATCCGACGAGACAAAACTCAACAGACACCACTAAACCCGACAGCCTAGGTTTCCACAACCTTTCTCTGATACCATTTATGTAACACCCCCAATCCGCTCAGGGATATTACACGCCGTAGAACCTTTCCTCAAGGATCTACTAGGCTGATAACAACATAGAACATATCAACAATGCCTTTAAGGCTAAAATGACTCAGTAGACCGATTTGGTCTTTCAATAAATACATACAACTCAAACTCATTACATGCCCATGCAGGGGTCGAATACAAACACTCCCGTACAACGGGAAAGAATACTGCAGCGGAAATAAACTATAACTAAACCAATGACCTCATACGGATCCTCGTGTGATTAGTATCGTTCATCTTTTATCATCCTTCGTGCCGACCCTGTGTTATGCTCCCAAACCTGAATGCAAAAACAGACATCCACCCCCCGAATACTCGTGGGTTAGCAAAACTCCACTGTTTTGCTAGTGCAAGAACAAAGTGCAAATACAAGCCATACAATACAAGTTCCAAGAACAATAATAACCAGGAATCCTCAAAGATCCAAACGTAACAAAAGTACTTCCCGAGGCAAGAGTTTGAGGAAAACAATCCAATACCGAAAGATCACAAATCAGTGGAAATAATTTATAAAACAGTTTAAAATGCCATCGAGAGTTTTAATAGAAAACAATTTAGGATTATCAAATCCTTCTCGTTCCAAAAATCAGTAGGGTCACAGCCCAAAGGTTTTGTTTTCGTAAATAGAAAACCGACAACAATTCACAGGGTTAAAACCCACGTCACGTGTCCTCGACGGACGTAAAAATCAATAAAAACTCGTGAAGTTTTACTCATGAATCCAGGGCTCTACCATTGGACTCCCGCCGTGGCCCCGTCGAACCAACCCACGGTGAGTAAAATACATTCACTAAATATACACCAACCTGTGAAGTTTTTACTCGTGAATCCAGGGCTCTACCATTGGACTCCCGCCGTGGCCCCGTCGAACCAACCCACGGTGAGTAAAATACAATCACCACTCGTGAATCCAGGGCTCTACCATTGGATTCCCGCCGTGGCCCCGTCGAACCAACCCATGGTGAGCGAAGCAATCATGCACAAAAAACATATTACACCAAAGATATCCAAACAATTCACCCACAGGTATCAAACACTTAGCAAAACACCACGTCAAACCACAATGCACCGAAATGAAACAATATACATCCACACGCAAATACCAAGTGCATCATCAACACCAAACATATCAATAGGATTCACATAGTCACTTACAACCCACACAATTTACAAAACACACGCGTTTGAAAGTGAGCCTTTAACGAGGTTAGTCGAATCTTTTGAAAACTCGTTTCAAACAATCAAATGAACATATAAAGACAATAACC
Organism: Orobanche coerulescens; assembly: GCA_033398695.1. Taxonomy (NCBI): domain Eukaryota; kingdom Viridiplantae; phylum Streptophyta; class Magnoliopsida; order Lamiales; family Orobanchaceae; genus Orobanche; species Orobanche coerulescens. The sequence goes on along the minus strand of CM065816.1, from coordinate 35,397,140 downwards.
AATTATCATATTCACAAAAAAAGAATTGTATGGACAAGGTACTTGCCTCGAAACCACAATCGCAACAAGACGACGGATGAAATGCGGTCGAACGGCCCCGAACTCCCGAACACTATCAAGAATGCGATAGCACCGCAATTACTACGTGAATAACACCACACGAATCATCAATCACCAACGAGATTCAACATCGGAATCCTCGAACACCTATAAATCTCCGGAAGGAACAAAAACACATGGTTACGACGAGAATCAAGGCCAAAACAACGGAAATCCCAACAAACTATCGAAGGGAAACTCATTGGGACATTTAATCGAACACTCAATGTTCGATAACTCCCAAGAACACTCGAATCACTAATCGAGTTGAACAAACTTGAAATATGGATATACAACCCATAGAACACGATTAATAACATCATACTACACCAACCGATGTATCAAAATCGGACTAGAATCGAAATCAAGAACAAATTCTCCAAAAAGTCAACTTGAAGGAAAATCAAGAAATATACCTTGATTTGACGAAACACACGGATTGGATGATGATATAATCAACAAGAATCTTCCAAAACGTCTTTGAATTGATTAGAATCGTCCAAGAACTCAATTTCCCGAGCCTCCCGTCGCCAGCCGCCGAAAAAAGGGAGAAAAACGAGTAAAAATGAAGTCTGGCCGAGCCGAGGCTATATATAGCCGGCAGGGTTACGGCCGTAACCGGCAGTGCCTTACGGCCGTAACTCGGCCCTTACGGCCGTACTCGGCAGGCCTTACGACCGTAACCGGCATTCGTCAAAAAATCTGCCCAGCACCTGCCGGACACTTACGGCCGTAACTGGCACACATTACGGCCGTAACCGGCCTTCGTCTGGAAGATGCCAAGCGCTCGTACGGCCGTACCCGATCACGCCTTACGTCCGTAACTGGCATTCGTCAGGCCATGCCTGCCGAGCACGTACGGCCGTAACCGGTACCTTACGGCCGTAACTCGGCCAGGCCAGGCCCTGCTCCGGCCATGGCCACTCCGACGACCCCGAAACCTGAACCTGAATATAAATCGAAGGTACGGTTACGACGTACTCGCAAAGACGAATCTAAGAGCTAAGATAACACACGATTCCGACCACCTGAAGGCTCGAAATTCGACAACGGAAGTAATTACCCCAAACTTTGGGAAATTACGAAAATGGCCCAAAACGTCCGAAATACACGATACGTGATCGAAACACCAAACCAAAACTCGCAACATGAATAATAACATTAAAGGAACTTACTAGAAACTCGAAGCAACAATTTCGGACGAGATTCGCAAGAATCGAACTCAAGTGCGGAAAAGTCGCTAAAAAGCTCGGAACTCAACAAAACGACATCGAAATGAACTCGGATGACGAAAAGTTTAGAATTAATCATTCTCAGAATGACGAAACGGTCATGGGCAAGTCGTCAAAACGGACTTCCGCTGAAAAAAAAAATTACCAGAAATCGAAATTACGGGTATTACAGTCACTGCCCAAAGGTTTTATTTTCGCAATTAGAAAACCGACAATAATTCACAGGGTTAAAACCCACATCACGTGTACTCGACGGACATAAAAATCAATATCAACTCGTGAATCCAGGGCTCTACCATTGGACTCCCGTCGTGGCCCCATCGAACCAACCCACGGTGAGTAAAATACATTCACTAAATATACACCAACCTGTGAAGTTTTTACTCGTGAATCCAGGGCTCTACCATTGGAATACTGTCGTGGCCCCGTCGAACCAACCCACGGTGAGTAAAATACATTCACCACTCGTGAATCCAGGACTCTACCATTGGATTCCCGCCGTGGCCCCGTCGAACCAACCCGCGGTGAGCGAAGCAATCATGCACAAATAACATATCACACCAAGGATATCCAAACAATTCAGCCAGAGGTATCAAACACTTAGCAAAACACCACGTCAAACCACAATGCACCGAAATGAAACAATATACGTCCACACGCAAATACCCAGTGCATCATCAACACCAAGCATATCCATAGGATTCACATAGTCACTTACAACCCACACAATTTACAAAACACACGCGTTTGAAAGTGAGCCTTTAACGAGGCTAGCTGAATCTTTTGAAAACTCGTTTCAAATAACCAAACAAACATATTTAGACGGTCACCAATCATCATATCTAAGAAACAAGAAAAGTATGGATAAGGTACTTGCCTCAAAATCGGCACGCAAGTATCCCGACAAACACGGCTCAACCGGAAAGCTTCGAAACGCCCGATGCTATCGAAAAGGAAGGTGACAACGAACGGAAGGGTTCAACTCGGTTTCTTCGCAATAAACTCGACCTTAATAACAAATAATTAATAAATCAACGATCATACGAGGAAGAATAATCGTAGAACGTCCGAAAACCCCTCTAAGACATTCTACCGGACACCTTCAAGGCGTCGATAAAGAACTCAACCAAAACAATGAATCGATACGATCCAACCATGGAATAACAAGGGAAATGATATAATACATATAAATAATCATCAATCCATCACAATCCTAAGTTAAATCGAATTAAACGGATGAAAACAACCAAAACACCCAAATTCCCCAAAACTAGATTTCTAGGAAATCTGACCTGATTCGCTCGATCAAAGGATGTTATAGGATGAATGATTGATGATATGAACTCCAAGACTTAATGGATTTGTTGTATGACAACATGTCTCCATGCCCAAGAATTCTCCAGCCGCGGAAGAGGAAGAACGAAGTGAGAAAAATGGGTGAAAAACCCGCTGTCAGGCCTTAAATAGGCTGCCTGCCGGCAGGGTTACGTACGTAACCGGCCAAGGCTTACGTACGTAACCGAGTCACTGCCCCAAATCTGCCGGCCCGTTACGTACGTAACCGTCCAGGGCCTTACGTACGTAACTGCCGAGCACTAACGGCCGTAACTCGGCCGATCTGCGGCCAGATCGCTGGCCATGACTCGGCCGGGGCTAACTCCGACGGTCCGAACGACCCCGAAACCCGAATCTGAATACGAATCGAAGATACGGTTACGAAGTACTCGCAAAGACGAACTCGAGCACTAAGAAAACACACGATTCCGACCACCCGAAGGCTCGAAGTTCGGCAACGGGAAGTAATTACCCCAAACCTTGGGAAATTACGAAAATGGCCCAAAACGCCCGAAAATCACGATACGTGATCGAATAATCAAACCGAAGTTCACAACACGTCTAACAAAGTTAAACGGACTTACGGGAAACTCGAAACAGCAGTTTCGGACGAGATTCGCAAGAATCGAACTCAAGTGCGGAAAAGTCGCTGAAAAGCACGGAACTCAACAAAACGACACCGAAACGAACTCGGATGTCAAAAAGGGTAGAATTAATCATTCTCAGAATGACGAAACGGTCAAGAGAGAGTCGTCAAAATGGACTTTCGCCGAAAAAAAAGAAATTACCGGAAATCGAAATTACGGGTATTACATTCTACCCTCCTTAAAAGAAGTTTCGTCCCGAAACTTAAAACAAGTAGGGAGAAGCGATATCCCGCTAGGAAAACTCAACGAGATACATAAGAAACGCGTAACTTACGCCCATCGGCAAAACGTTACAAGCAACGCAAAGGGATATACGGCATGAAAGCACGCTCCACGACGACCAACACAACGTCGTTGGTAGAACATAATAAAACCAACAAGTGATAATCGTCATCAAACGGATAATATAGTCAAGTCAATTATCCGAACAATCCCAAAACACAACGAACAAAAATCAATATGATTGACCACCCCAACGGTACATCAATCAAAACGCGAGCCAATCGCTGAACAAATACGGAATTCCACCGCCCAAGGGTTGGAAGATCGAAAACGAGACTAATTTCCCGAACTTAAGGGAATTACAAAGGAGTCTGAACGTTCAACAATCACGAAACAAGATCAACAAAAGCCGAACAATCAAACGATCGAACCACAACGATCGAGACAACCAAAAATCGAACAATCATGTTCAAATCACGAAGAACAATAAGGTTCAAACAACAACTCCAAGGTTCACATCTCGACTCGAGACAATATATGATCCGGTGAAAGCAACAAGATGTGCATTCACATGAGATCTACAGGAAAAGGAATAGCAATTGAAAAGTCACAACGTTAAACGAGTTATTCTGAAACAATACCACACTCGTTCGATCAACAGAAGCAAGGGGCAGGACAAGCTCAGGAAATATCAACGAACACGAGCGAGTCGATACTTGAGAAAGAGAAAATGCAGAAGCCAAAAATAATACGGATATTATATTCGACCTCTTCTAAAAGAAGTGTCGTCCCCGAAACTCGCAACAACGAAATCAAGGTGACAACACAACAAGCAACCGACAGAAACATCCTTCGAAGGCCTCTCAAAGCCGGTCCTAATATCTGTGCTGAAGCGCGATCTCCGAAAGTCTCGGTAGCCAATTCGCAAAACTGAATTCGGTGTCCCTCGAGTCCTCACTTGAAACGCGTTACTGACGGGAAGGACAATTTACACGTGCATGCCCCGGCACATTGCGGTTGAAACACCTCGGCTCGGCATACTGAAAATACAGATGCTAGATATAATGGGGCATAACGTCGCAAAACAACATAGCGGAGATGCCAACTCAGCACAACAAGGAATCATAACACATATCATATACAACGATTACCATCGTAAAATAATACACACACAAACACTACAGCAACGACGGTATCATTCGGCGACCTCAACGGACCGAACGATAACCAGCACATAATTACAAACATCATGAAATAATCACACATGTACACAAAAGTACAAACCCAAGCTTCAACAGCTCACACTCGTGCGACAACACGCAAATCACCACGAGGCGACAATTAGTAAATACCAGTTCACACCTCTCACAGAGGGCTAGTACAACAAATGCGTGGCAACGCCTCGACGTTCATGCCACCAATTCGATCATACTCGGGAGCAACATCATAACGACAAAGCAAACAACATACATACATTCCCAAACGCAAACGGGAATTGATAGGTTTAAAAAAATGAAAACCACCTTTTGAAAATAATTTAGAAAAACACCGGTTGATCTTGAGTATCACCTTTAAAAAAAATAAAAAATACAAACGTGAAACATCGTTATCGAGACTTTGGAAAACTATTTTGCATTTGATAAAAATGAGGACACTTTCTTTTAGTGAAAAACTTTCAAAAATATTCGACCTTCAGGTCTAAGCAAAGCATTTCCAAAATTACTGGAAAGGAAAAAATATATTTTGGTCCTCAAGGTAGAAGAAATTTGAAACAGATAGTTGCGCTAGTAGGCGCCTTGAAAATACAATCCATTTAAAAGTACGTCTCGAATTTTATTTTCTAAGATACTCAAGGTTTTCAAAGATAATTCAATGGGCTAGAATGCCCAAAAAGTTCAGGTAATTACACGGATCATTATAGCGCCGTGGGTCCCGCGCCGGAACCCACCAGACTAAAAACCATTTACAAAATCACCAAAAAGGCCGATGACGGTAATATTTCAAAAACTCACAAATGCCATTTACAAAATACTAAATACCGTCATAAGAATTTCGCCAAAACGATTAAGGACATAATGTCAAAAACTCGGTTAAGGGAATCGGTTTTCGAAATAAAACTCAGTCGCTAAAATACCGAAAGCCATTACAAAAGAACTCACGCAGCGGATAAAAGAAATACAGTTCAACATGCACAATCCAGCAACACTACTCCTCATATGAACGAAATATGAGAGTCAAATAACCACATATCACGAAATCAAAATCCATAAGAGGATTCCGTCACTTAACTAATAATCATAAAAATAGCTCGTGTCACACGAGGCACAATACAAAGAAGGGAGACTTACATCCATATGTCGCACGAAGATGATGATCGCCCACGATACTAATCACGACCAACAAACTCAGACGACGCGTCGCGACACGACTCAGTCAGACAAAATCCGACGAGAAAAAAACTCAACAGACACCACTGACCCGACAGCCTAGGTCTCCACAACCTAAGATCTGATACCATTTATGTAACACTTCCAATCCGCTCAGGGATTTTACACGCCGTAGAACCTTTCCTCAAGGATCTACCAGGCTGGTAACAACATAGAACAACTCAACAATGCCTTTAAGGCTAAAATGACTCAGTAGACCGATTTGGTCTTTCAATAAATACATACAACTCAAACTCATTACATGCCCATGGAGGGGTCGAATACAAACACACTCCCGTACAACGGGAAAGAAAACTGCAGCGGAAAATAAACTATAACTAAACCAATGACATCATACGGATCCTCGTGTGATTAGTATCGTTCATCTTTCATCATCCTTCGTGCCGAACCTGTGTTATGCTCCCAAACCTGAATGCAAAAACAGATATCCACCCCCCGAATACTCGGGGGTTAGCAAAACTTCACTGTATTGCTAGTGCAAGAACAAAGTGCAAATACGAGCCATACACTTCACAATTTACGAATAACAATAACCAGGAATCCTCAAAGATCCAAACGTAACGAAAAGTACTTCCCGAGGCATGAGTTTGGGTAAAACATTTCAAAACCGAAAGATCACAAATCAAGGGAAAACAATTTATAAAACGGTTTAAAATGACATCGAGAGCTTTAATAGAAAACAATTTAGGATTATCAAATCCTTATCTTTCCAAAATCAATAGGGGTCACTGTAACACCCCCAATCCGCTCAGGGATATTACACGCCGTAGAACCTTTCCTGAAGGATCTACCAGGCTGATAACAACATTGGACATCTCAACAATGCCTTTAAGGCTAAAATGACTCAGTAGACCGATTTGGTCTTTCAATAAATACATACAACTCAAACTCATTACATGCCCACGCAGGGGTCGAATACAAACACTCCCGTACAACGGGAAAGAATACTGCAGCGGAAATAAACTATAACTAAACCAATGACCTCATACGGATCCTCATGTGATTAGTATCGTTCATCTTTCATCATCCTTTGTGCTGACCCTATGTTATGCTCCCAAACCTGAATGCAAAAACAGACATCCACCCCCCGAATACTCGGGGGTTAGCAAAACTCCACTGTTTTGCTAGTACAAGAACAAAGTGCAAATACGAGCCATACAATACAAGTTCCAAGAACAATAATAACCAGGAATCCTCAAAGATCCAAACGTAACAAAAGTACTTCCCGAGGCAAGAGTTTGAGGAAAACAATCCAATACCGAAAGATCACAAATCGGTGGATATAATTTATAAAACAGTTTAAAATGCCATCGAGAGTTTTAATAGAAAACAATTTAGGATTATCAAATCCTTCTCTTTCCAAAAATCAATAGGGTCACAAATTAAAGGTTTGGTTTTCGTAAATAGAAAACCGACAACAATTCACAGGGTTAAAACCCACGTGACGTGTCCTCGACGGACGTAAAAATCAATAAAAACTTGTGAAGTTTTACTCGTGAATCCAGGGCTCTACCATTGGACTCCCGCCGTGGCCCCGTCGAACCAACCCACGGTGAGTAAAATACATTCACTAAATATACACCGACCTGTGAAGTTTTTACTCGTGAATCCAGGGCTCTACCATTGGACCCCCGCCGTGGCCCCGTCGAACCAACCCACGGCGAGTAAAATACATTCACCACTCGTGAATCCAGGGCTCTACCATTGTATTCCCGCCGTGGCCCCGTCGAACCATCCCACAGTGAGCAAAGCAATCATGCACAAATAACATATCACACCAAGGATATCCAAACAATTCACCCAGAGATATCAAACACTTAGCAAAACACCACGTCAAACCACAATGCACCGAAATGAAACAATATACGTCCACACGCAAATACCAAGTGCATCATCAACACCAAACATATCCATAGGATTCACATAGTCACTTACAACCCACACAATTTACAAAACACACGCGTTTGAAAGTGAGCCTTTAACTAGGCTAGTCGAATCTTTTGAAAACTCGTTTCAAACAATCAAATGAACATATAAAGACAATCACCAATTATCATATTCACAAAACAAGAATTGTATGGATAAGGTACTTGCCTCGATACCAAAATCGCAACAAGACGACGGATGAAATGCGGTCGAACGGCCCCGAACTCCCGAACACTATCAAGAACGCGATAGCACCGCAATTACTACGTGAATAACACCACACGAATCATCAACCACCAACGAGATTCAACATCGGAATCCTCGAACACCTATAAACCTCCGGAAGGAACAATAACACATGGTTACGACGATAATCAAGGCCAAAACAACGGAAATCCCAACAAACTATCGAAGGGAAACTGATTGGGACATTTAATCGAACACTCAATGTTCGATAACTCCCAAGAACACTCGAATCACTAATCGAGTTGAACAAACTTGAAATATGGATATACAACCCATAGAACACGATTAACAACATCATACTACACCAACCGATGTATCAAAATCGGACTAGAATCGAAATCAAGAACAAATTCTCCAAAAAGTCAACTTGAAGGAAAATCAAGAAATATACCTTGATTTGTGAAACACAGTTGGTTGATGATATAATCAACAAAAATCTTCCAAAACGTCTTGGAATTGATTAGAATCGGCCAAGAACTCGATTTCCCGAGCCTCCCGTCGCCAGCCGCCGAAAAAAGGGAGAAAAACGAGTAAAAATGAAGTCTGGCCGAGCCCAGGCTATATATAGCCGGCAGGGTTACGGCCGTAACGGCAGTGCCTTACGGCCGTAACTCGGCCCTTACGGCCGTACTCGGCAGGCCTTACGGCCGTAACCGGCATTCGTCAAAAAATCTGCCCAGCACCTGCCGGACACTTACGGCCGTAACTGGCACACATTACGTCCGTAACCGGCCTTCGTCTGGAAGATGCCAAGCGCTCGTACGGCCGTACCCGATCACGCCTTACGGCCGTAACTGGCATTCGTCAGGCCATGCCTGCCGAGCACGCGTCTGGCCGTAACTTACCTTACGGCCGTAACTCGGCGAGGCAGTCCACTCGGCCGTGGCCACTCCGACGCCGACGACCCGAAACCGAACTGAATATAAATCGAAGGTACGGTTACGACGTACTCGCAAAGACGAATTTAATATCTAAGAGAACACACGATTCCGACCACCTGAAGGCTCGAAATTCGACAACGGAAGTAATTACCCCAAACTTTGGGAAATTACAAAAATGCCCCAAAACGTCCGAAATACATGATACGTGATCGAAACACCAAACCAAAACTCGCAACATGAATAATAACATTAAATGAACTTACTAGAAACTCGAAGCAACAGTTTCGGACGAGATTCGCAAGAATCGAACTCAAGTGCGGAATAGTCGCTAAAAAGCTCGGAACTCAACAAAACGACATCGAAATGAACTCGGATGACGAAAAGTGTAGAATTAATCATTCTCAGAATGACGAAACGGTCATGGGCGAGTCGTCAAAACGGACTTCCGCCGAAAAAAAGAAATTACCGGAAATCGAAATTACGGGTATTACACACTACCCTCCTTAAAAGAAGTTTTGTCCCGAAACTTAAAACAGGTAGGGAGAAGCAATATCCCGCCAGGAAAACTCAACGAGATACACAAGAAACGCGTAACTTACGCCCATTGGCGAAACGTTACAAGCAACGCAAAGGAATATACGGCGTGAAAACACGCTCCACGACGACCAACACAACGTCGCCGTTAGGGATATAATAAAACCAGCAAATGACAAGCGTCATCAATAGATAGTACCATCAAGTCGATTATCCGAACAATCACAAAACACAACGAACGAAAATTAATACGATTGACCAACCCAACGGTTCATCAATCAAAACGCGAGCCAATCGCTGAACAAATACGGAATTCCACCACCCAAGGGTTGGGAGATCGAAAACGAGACTAATTTCCCGAACTTAAGGGAATTAGGAAGGAGTCTGAACGCTCAACAATCACGAAACGAGATCAACAAAAACCGAAAAATCAAACGATCGAACCACAACGATCGAGATAACAAAAATCGAACAATCATGTTCGAATCACGAAGAATAATAAAATTCAAACAAAAACTCCCAGGTTCACGTCTCGGCTCGAGACAATATATGTTCTGGTGAAAACAACAAGATGTGCATTCCCATAAGATCCACAGGAAAGGGAATAGCAAATAAAAAGTCACAACGACAAACGAGTTATTCCGAAACAATACCACCCTCGTTCGATCAACAAAAGCAAGGGACAGAGCAAGCTCAGAAAATGCTAACGAGCATAAACGAGTCAACAGAGTCGAAAACACAAGAGTTCCAAATCCGACCCACTTCGAATAAAAGAACTAATAGAACCAAATGATGTCACTTCCAAACAAGGTTCACAAGAATCGAACCGAACTCGAAAAAGTCACAGCAATAACCAGATCGACCCACAACAAGATCACAACTTGTTCGAACGATGAAACTGAAATACAGAACAAGTTCAAAAAGTATCAACGAACACGAGCGAGTCGATAGAATTTAGAAATAAAAAATGCAGAAGCCAAAAGTAATACGGGTATTATATTCGACCTCTTCTAAAAGAAGTTTCGTCCCCGAAACTCACAACAATGAAATCAAGGCAACAACACAAAAGCAGTCGACGGAAACATTTCCCATGGGCCTCTTAGAGCCGATCCTGATATCTGTACTGAAGTTCGTGCCCCGAAAGACTCGGAACCCAACTCACAAAATTGGATCCTGTGTCTCTCGGGTCCACACTTGAAATGCATTACCGACGAGAAGGACAGTTTACACGTGCATGCCCCAGCACATCGCGGTTGAAACGCCTCGGCTCGGCATACCGAATATACAAATGCTAGATACAATGGGGCATAACGTCGCAAAACAACATAGCGGAGATGCCAACTCAGCACAACAAAGAATCATAACACATATCATATACAACGATTACCATCGTAAAGTAATACACACACAAACACTACAGCAATAGCGGTATCGTTCGGCGACCTTAACTGCCCGAACAATAACCAGTACATAATTACAAACATCATGAAACAATCACACATGTACACAAACGCACAAACCCCACCTTTAACAGCTCACACAGGTGCGATAACACACAAGCCACCACGAAATGACAACATTAAAGATCGTCATCACACCTCCCACAGAGGGCTAACAAAACATATGCGTGGCGAACGACTCAACGTTCACACCACCGATTCAATCACAATTCGGAGGGCTAACACCCTAACAACAATACCAACATCATACACACCTTCTCCGACCACAAGCAGGAAATGATGGGTTTTAAAAACGAAAACCGCCTTTCGAAAACAGTTTGGAAACACCAGTTGATCTTGAGCATCACTTTACAAAAAGTTGAACAAACATCATTGTCGAGACTTTGAAAATCATCTTGTGTTTGAACAAAAATGAGGACACTTTTCTTTTAGTGAAAACTTTCAAAATATTCGACCCTCGGGTCTAAGTAAAAGTGTTTCTAAAATAATGAAAATATCTCAAAATATTTTGGTCCTCGAGGTAGAAGAAGGGTCTAAGTAAAAGTGTTTCTAAAATAATGAAAATATCTCAAAATATTTTGGTCCTCGAGGTAGAAGAATTTTGAAACAGATAGTTGCGCTAGTAGGCGCCTCGAAAATACAATCCATTTAAAAGTACGTCTCGAATTTTATTTTCTAAGATACTCAAGGTTTTCGAAAAATCTATTAGGCTAGAATGCCTAAAAAACTCACATGTAACAATATTCACTTACATACAATCATAATACACGCAACAACTCGCTCAAAATCAAGACAACACATGTCCTTTACCGGAAACGACAGTCAAATATCACAGTCAAAAGGACGTAAATAATGACAATACTCCTAATATAAATGAAACATGAGTCACATAACCGCATCAAGAAACCGAGAATCTACATAAAGATTCCATCACTTAATACAAAATCAAACAAATAGCTCGTGTCACACGAGGCACAATACAAATAAGGGAGACTTACATCCACAGGTCGCACGAAGATGATGATCGCCCCACGATAATAATCACGACCAACCAACTCAGACGACGCGTCGCGACACGACTCAGTCAGACAAAATCCGACGAGACAAAACTCAACAGACACCACTAAACCCGACAGCCTAGGTTTCCACAACCTTTCTCTGATACCATTTATGTAACACCCCCAATCCGCTCAGGGATATTACACGCCGTAGAACCTTTCCTCAAGGATCTACCAGGCTGATAACAACATAGAACATATCAACAATGCCTTTAAGGCTAAAATGACTCAGTAGACCGATTTGGTCTTTCAATAAATACATACAACTCAAACTCATTACATGCCCATGCAGGGGTCGAATACAAACACTCCGCACAACGGAAAGAATCTGCAATGAAATAAACTATAACTAAACCAATGACCTCATACGGATCCTCGTGTGATTAGTATCGTTCATCTTTCATCATCCTTCGTGCCGACCCTGTGTTATGCTCCCAAACCTGAATGCAAAAACAGACATCCACCCCCCGAATACTCGTGGGTTAGCAAAACTCCACTGTTTTGCTAGTGCAAGAACAAAGTGCAAATACAAGCCATACAATACAAGTTCCAAGAACAATAAGAACCAGGAATCCTCAAAGATCCAAACGTAACAAAAGTACTTCCCGAGGCAAGAGTTTGAGGAAAACAATCCAATATCGAAAGATCACAAATCAGTGGAAATAATTTATAAAACAGTTTAAAATGCCATCGAGAGTTTTAATAGAAAACAATTTAGGATTATCAAATCCTTCTCGTTCCAAAAATCAATAGGGTCACAGCCCAAAGGTTTTGTTTTCGTAAATAGAAAACCGACAACAATTCACAGGGTTAAAACCCACGTCACGTGTCCTCGACGGACGTAAAAATCAATAAAAACTCGTGAAGTTTTACTCATGAATCCAGGGCTCTACCATTGGACTCCCGCCGTGGCCCCGTCGAACCAACCCACGGTGAGTAAAATACATTCACTAAATATACACCAACCTGTGAAGTTTTTACTCGTGAATCCAGGGCTCTACCATTGGACTCCCGCCGTGGCCCCGTCGAACCAACCCACGGTGAGTATACAATCACCACTCGTGAATCCAGGGCTCTACCATTGGATTCCCGCCGTGGCCCCGTCGAACCAACCCATGGTGAGCGAAGCAATCATGCACAAAAAACATATTACACCAAAGATATCCAAACAATTCACCCACAGGTATCAAACACTTAGCAAAACACCACGTCAAACCACAATGCACCGAAATGAAACAATATACATCCACACGCAAATACCAAGTGCATCATCAACACCAAACATATCAATAGGATTCACATAGTCACTTACAACCCACACAATTTACAAAACACACGCGTTTGAAAGTGAGCCTTTAACGAGGTTAGTCGAATCTTTTGAAAACTCGTTTCAAACAATCAAATGAACATATAAAGACAATAACCAATTATCATATTCACAAAAAAAGAATTGTATGGACAAGGTACTTGCCTCGAAACCACAATCGCAACAAGACGACGGATGAAATGCGGTCGAACGGCCCCGAACTCCCGAACACTATCAAGAATGCGATAGCACCGCAATTACTACGTGAATAACACCACACGAATCATCAATCACCAACGAGATTCAACATCGGAATCCTCGAACACCTATAAATCTTCGGAAGGAACAATAACACATGGTTACGATGAGAATCAAGGCCAAAACAACGGAAATCCCAACAAACTATCGAAGGGAAACTCATTGGGACATTTAATCGAACACTCAATGTTCGATAACTCCCAAGAACACTCGAATCACTAATCGAGTTGAACAAACTTGAAATATGGATATACAACCCATAGAACACGATTAATAACATCATACTACACCAACCGATGTATCAAAATCGGACTAGAATCGAAATCAAGAACAAATTCTCCAAAAAGTCAACTTGAAGGAAAATCAAGAAATATACCTTGATTTGACGAAACACACGGATTCGATGATGATATAATCAACAAGAATCTTCCAAAACGTCTTTGAATTGATTAGAATCGTCCAAGAACTCAATTTCCCGAGCCTCCCGTCGCCAGCCGCCGAAAAAAGGGAGAAAAACGAGTAAAAATGAAGTCTGGCCGAGCCGAGGCTATATATAGCCGGCAGGGTTACTGGCCAGAATCCGGCAAAGGCCTTACGGCCGTAACTGCCCTTACGGCCGTACTCGGCAGCCTTACGACCGTAATCGCATTCGTCAAAAAATCGCCAAAGACTGCCGGACACTTACTACGTAATCGGCACACATTACGGCCGTAATCGCCTTCGCCCTGAAGATGCCAAGCGCTCGTTTGGCCGCATGCCGATCACGCCTTACGTCCAGAATCGCATTCGCTGGCCATGCCTTCCGAGCACGTACGGCCGTAACCGGTACCTTACGGCCGTAACTCGGCCAGGCCAGGCCCTGCTCCGGCCGTGGCCACTCCGACGGCCCGACGACCCCGAAACCCGAACCTGAATATAAATCGAAGGTACGGTTACGACGTACTCACAAATACGAATCTAAGAGCTAAGATAACACACGATTCCGACCACCTGAAGGCTCGAAATTCGACAACGGAAGTAATTACCCCAAACTTTGGGAAATTACGAAAATGGCCCAAAACGTCCGAAATACACGATATGTGATCGAAACACCAAACCAAAACTCGCAACATGAATAATAACATTAAAGGAACTTACTAGAAACTCGAAGCAACAATTTCGGACGAGATTCGCAAGAATCGAACTCAAGTGCGGAAAAGTCGCTAAAAAGCTCGGAACTCAACAAAACGACATCGAAATGAACTCGGATGACGAAAAGTGTAGAATTAATCATTCTCAGAATGACGAAACGGTCATGGGCAAGTCGTCAAAACGGACTTCCGCTGAAAAAAAAAATTACCAGAAATCGAAATTACGGGTATTACAGTCAGTGCCCAAAGGTTTTATTTTCGCAATTAGAAAACCGACAATAATTCACAGGGTTAAAACCCACATCACGTGTACTCGACGGACATAAAAATCAATATCAACTCGTGAATCCAGGGCTCTACCATTGGACTCCCGTCGTGGCCCCATCGAACCAACCCACGATGAGTAAAATACATTCACTAAATATACACCAACCTGTGAAGTTTTTACTCGTGAATCCAGGGCTCTACCATTGGAATACTGTCGTGGCCCCGTCGAACCAACCCACGGTGAGTAAAATACATTCACCACTCGTGAATCCAGGACTCTACCATTGGATTCCCGCCGTGGTCCCGTCGAACCAACCCGCGGTGAGCGAAGCAATCATGCACAAATAACATATCACACCAAGGATATCCAAACAATTCAGCCAGAGGTATCAAACACTTAGCAAAACACCACGTCAAACCACAATGCACCGAAATGAAACAATATACGTCCACACGCAAATACCCAAAGGCATCATCAACACCAAGCATATCCATAGGATTCACATAGTCACTTACAACCCACACAATTTACAAAACACACGCGTTTGAAAGTGAGCCTTTAACGAGGCTAGCTGAATCTTTTGAAAACTCGTTTCAAATAACCAAACAAACATATTTAGACGGTCACCAATCATCATATCTAAGAAACAAGAAAAGTATGGATAAGGTACTTGCCTCAAAATCGGCACGCAAGTATCCCGACAAACACGGCTCAACCGGAAAGCTTCGAAACGCCCGATGCTATCGAAAAGGAAGGTGACAACGAACGGAAGGGTTCAACTCGATTTCTTCGCAATAAACTCGACCTTAATAACAAATAATTAATAAATCAACGATCATACGAGGAAGAATAATCGTAGAACGTCCGAAAACCCCTCTAAGACATTCTACCGGACACCTTCAAGGCGTCGATAAAGAACTCAACCAAAACAATGAATCGATACGATCCAACCATGGAATAACAAGGGAAATGATATAATACATATAAATAATCATCAATCCATCACAATCCTAAGTTAAATCGAATTAAACGGATGAAAACAACCAAAACACCCAAATTCCCCAAAACTAGATTTATAGGAAATCTGACCTGATTCGCTCGATCAAAGGATGTTAT
Source organism: Orobanche coerulescens (assembly GCA_033398695.1). Taxonomy (NCBI): domain Eukaryota; kingdom Viridiplantae; phylum Streptophyta; class Magnoliopsida; order Lamiales; family Orobanchaceae; genus Orobanche; species Orobanche coerulescens. Next base: position 35,380,975 of record CM065816.1, on the reverse strand, counting down.
AGGATGGATGATTGATGATATGAACTCCAAGACTTCATAGATTTGTTGTATGACAACATGTCTCCACGCCCAAGAATTCTCCAGCCGCGGAAGAGGAAGAACGAAGTGAGAAAAATGGGTGAAAAACCCGCTGTCAGGCCTTAAATAGGCTGCCTGCCGGCAGGGTTACGTACGTAACCGACCAAGGCTTACGTACGTAACCGAGTCACTGCCCCAAATCTGCCGGCCCGTTACGTACGTAACCGGCCAGGGCCTTACATACGTAACCAGCCTTATGTACGTAACTGCCGAGCACTAACGGCCGTAACTCGGCCAGTGCCGGCCCGGGGCCCAGACTGTCCGGCCATGACTCGGCCGTGGCCAACTCCGACGGCCCGAACGACCCCGAAACCCGAACCTGAATACGAATCGAAGATGCGGTTACGAAGTACTTGCAAAGACGAACTCGAGCACTAAGAGAACACATGATTCCGACCACCCGAAGGCTCGAAGTTCGGCAACGGGAAGTAATTACCCCAAACCTTGGGAAATTACGAAAATGGCCCAAAACGCCCGAAAATCACGATACGTGATCGAATAACCAAACCGAAGTTCACAACACATCTAACAAAGTTAAACGGACTTACGGGAAACTCGAAACAGCAGTTTCGGACGAGATTCGCAAGAATCAAACTCAAGTGCGGAAAAGTCGCTAAAAAACACGGAACTCAACAAAACGACATCGAAACGAAATCGGATGTCAAAAAGGGTAGAATTAATCATTCTCATAATGACGAAACGGTCATGAGAGAGTCGTCAAAACGGACTTTCGCCAAAAAAAAGAAATTACCGGAAATCGAAATTACGGGTATTACAACGGCACTGTAATATACCTTGAATATCTCGGGGGTGTTACATAAATTTACTAGAAATAATAGAGAGAATTGAGAGAAATGAAGAGATCATTTAATTCATATATGTATATATCTTACATATTAAGAATATGACTTTTGTATAGGCTTATGATATAAGAATTACAATGGAGATGAAAGGTCAAAGGCCTAGATTTGAAGCCAAAGGTTGTATGTATTAATGGAGAAATATGAAAGGTTAAAGGTCATACAATAATGAGTGTTCTAAAAATTTCTGCCTAGGCCGATTAATCTTTCGATCAATCTCTAGAATGTCCTCTACCGTTCTGATTATAGCCTATGCGCTTGTACTGGTCGTTTGAGTGATTAGTCGGTCTTCTAGGCTGGCTGGACAGGGGCCTATAAAGGCAAGCAAGGATATATTGGACATTATGGACTATTTTATTCATATATCAGTGTTTTAAACTTTCTAGCTACTTGGGCGACTAGTCGGATGCCTAGGCAGTTATACTTTTTCGTTTTTTTGTTTTGTTCTAATATTGCTATAAAATCCTAAAGTGAGATATTATGGATATTATAGACTCCTTTATATCGATATTAATATCAAGTTTAATGTATAGTTGATTATATATCTGATTAAATAATTAAGTATTTATTATTTTAATTATTTTACATATAAATAATTTTGTATATATAAACATGATTGAAATAATAATAAAAAAATAAATACATCTAATTTGATTAATTCCCGATTAATCTCCGAGTAATCCTCTGGGCTCTAGGCGTTAGCAATCCGAACACCCAGCGCCTAGCATTTTTTAGAACCATGACAATAAAACATAACATCCCCCCTTGGATGATTTGTACAAACATCATGGCTCGTCAAAATCTTACTAGAAAAAATCCTGTGGGAAAAACCCTAGTGAAGGAAAAAAAGTATATGTGTTGTACAAAATAATAAATTATCATGTCTCCCACTTATTATGATAAATTTTAAAATAAAACTCGAAATTTGCGCTTCCCAATCTTCTATACTAACTAGTATAACGCCCGTGTAATTACGCGGGAACACAAAAAAGAACACTCTTATGTAAATATATAATATGTAAATTGTTCATTATAAATTTCATATTACTTCTTTATAAACTACACTATTTGTTCTGTTTGTGATTACACCATTATCATCGCAACAAAAGATTTCTAATCTTTGCTGATCTTCATTCTTGATATGGCTACATAAAGCTAACCATGACCGAGTACGGGTCTTGGAAGATACATACCGACATGGGAGAGTGTTTGACCTTGACTCTTAAATATAGTCATGACAAAGTTCATAATAAGTGGGAAGTGACGTATTTGAAATTTAAATGGTAATCCGCTATCTAACGGGCTTAATATCTAATTGTGGAATAAATACTTTACTCTCAAAATTATTCCCCGAATTTTTTTTGTTTAATAATATGGTTACGGATTTGGATAATTATTAATGATATGACATTGCATAATCCTTATGATTGATCCATATTTCGAATTAGCATAATTGAAATTCTAACTTACGATTTCAAGATGTGATTTGGAATTTTAGAACACTTGATGCTATTCAAAAAAACCACTGGATATACTTGATTTTGACTTTTAGAGGTCGCAAAAATTTTGCATATACTATAAGAATTGAGATATATCCGCTTATCTTTTGAAATTATAGACATCACGTAATCGTTTACTATCTCCACAACGTTGTTTGTTGGCGCAGGATTGCTCTTTCTTCAAAAAATATTTTAAGGAAAGTTACTTATAAGTGAAAGATAGTGCTTTCAACAATGGCTGCAATATGATCTTCAGCATTCCACATTAGTAAATATTAAGAATATCAATCAAGGTTTCTCTACGACTTCTTCACCCAGCTCACCATCTACAATTTTGAGGATTCATTGGGAGAAGTCCTTAATTTCTTGTAGATGGTGAGATGACATTGTCTGCCCAGTAATTAATCTCATATTCTTGGTCAGTCTTATGAGTTTGCAATGATGCCAAAGTAAAGAAGAACTTATACTTGAATAACTGATAGATGCATTGTCCTTTGATACAACTTCATATGTAGAATTATACTAAATAATTGTGGCAATGGTAATTTTAGTATATTTGAAATTTAAAAAGTTTTTGGAAATACATAAGAAATTTTGACTTATAGCTTAAAATTAAGCACTTCTCAAATTGCACTAAAAAACATAATAGTAGTATATATAATTTAATTACTTATGTGACCTATTATAAATATACCTTGTTAATTTAGAAAACTACATCCAAGTCCTAATCTTAAAATTACCAAGAAATTTAACAATTTAGATTGTAAGATAAAAATAGCTTGGATAAGTTAAAAAATATACATCAGAATTTTATCCTAATTACAAATGACCTTAAAATTTTAGAAAATTACAAAAGAAAAAATTCAATTGATTTGATTGAAATGAAACGGCAAATTTATGCTTATATGATATTTTTTCGAACATTTAGCTTCATATTTAAAAGTATTAAAGTCTACCCATTTTACATTAAAAAATAGAAAAATAGTTGAAGTACTTTTGGTAATTTCTGAAATTTGTATTACAAAAAATCTCGACGGCATTTGTTGAAGTGAAACTATATGTATATTCATTCTAAAATAGGTTTTGGAATTACAAAGTAAGGAGATTATGACTTATAACTTAAAATTAAGTACTTCCCAATTTGCCAAAAAAAAGCAGCATTATCGTAGTATATATATAAGTGAATTACTTGTATGACTTATTATATTATAAATATACTAATCGCAGGGTTAACTAAGAAAAATACATCCACATCTTAGCGTAATTAAAATTTATCCCCATTTTTTAAAAGTAAAAAAATGTCCAATTTTGTTTGTAATATAAGATGAGCCTGGAAAAACTGTAGGGTACTTTTCAGGCATTGAACTTCATATCTAAGAGTACTAAATTCAAGAAATTTTACATTCAAAGAACAGAAAAATAATTAAAGTATTTTTAGTAATTTGTGAAACTTGCATTACAAAAATCCTAAGTGACATTTGGTTCAGTTGAAACTTTATATCATTTTTACATGATATTATTTTCAAACATTTAACTTAACATGCAAAAGTATTAAAGTTGGTACATTTTACATTCAAGAGAACACATAAATAGTTGGGCACTTTTAGTAATTTCAGGAACTCGTATTAGAAAATATTTCAATTTATATCGAATTGTGTTAAACTGTATTTGATAAAATTTTGGTTCCACGTTCTTTTTTGGTCATTTTTTTTGCCAAAATGGTCAAAATCATTAAGTATTTAATGGTTTCTGTTAAATGGCCAAAACTGAAATAAATTAATCCTTATATTTGAAAAAAATTACATAAATTATTTGGATGTAATTTAAAATACAAAAGCAAATTCAAAATTTTCAAAAATATATATTTGATTTCAAAAGTAGATAAATTAACAAATCTTTTAAAACTAAAAATAAAAAAATCACTTAAAAATTACTTAAAACAATCAATTCTTATTTTCAATTTCTCTTTGCACAAAGATGAATTTACGGATTAGTATATTATTACTAAATTTAATTTATTATATATTTAGAAATATCTCTTTGAAAATTCATAAAATCAATAATTATATAATTTATTAAATATGATTTTTTTCTTTTATTTTGTTATTTTATATTAATTAAATATGATTTAAAACTAAAATTGACTAATCGATTTATTCTATAGTTTCTTAGATTTATTTGTGAATAATAATCAAAACCACTATTTCTACACTTTCAATAATATTTTTTAATAATTTCGATTTATTTAATTGATTAGGACTTCGAGTACCTTTTAATTATATATAGTCAATATTTCTTTTGCAATGCCCCAAGTATCTTTTATTTCAGTTGGTATTTCTTTTATTGATATACCTAATTATAGTGACTAACTAATATAAACAAATTAATTAGTGAATATATATATATATATATATATATATGTGTGTGTGTGTGTGTGTGTGTATAATATTTTCGCGAGATTTTAGGTTTAGGTTTTTAATATATTGTAACACCCCCAATCCACTCAGGGATATTACACGCCGTAGACCCTCTCCTCGAGGATCTACCAGGCTGGTAACAACGTTTAACATCTCGACAATGCCTTCAAGGCTACAATGACTCAGTAGACCGATTTGGTCTTTCCACAAATACATACAACTCAAATACAACTCATGCCCACGCAGGGGACAAAATACAACTACACCCGCATAACGGAACAATACAAGAATGAAAATAAAGTACAACTGAACCAACACACGATGTACGGTTCCTCATGTGATTAGTATCGATCATCTTTCATCATCCTTCGTGCCGACCCTGTTTTATGCTCCAAAACCTGAATGCAAAAACAGACATCCACCCCCCGAATACTCGGGGGTTAGCAAAACTCCACTGTTTTGCTAGTGCAAGAACAAAGTGCAAATACGAGCCATACAATTCACATTCCACGAATAACAATAACCAGGAATCCTCAAAGATCCAAACAAAACGAAGAATACTTCCCGAGGCAAGAGTTTGAGAAAACCTTTCAAAATCGAAATATCATAAATCAATGGAAATAATTTATAAAACGATTTAGAATGCCATCGAGAGTTTTAATAGAAAACAATTTAGGATTATCAAATCCTACTTTTCAAAATCCACAAGACAAAAGGGGTCATCGCCCCAAAAGTTTACTTTCTGAAAAATGACATTAACCAAACCGTTGGGATTTTAGCCCCAAATCCGTAAAATGACTTTTACAAAATCATTGGGATTTTAGCCCCAAATCTCATCAGCTCACCGTACACAAGAACGACCACAAGGTTCGTCTTCCCAACCTCAAAATCCACAAATAAAGGATTTAAAATAACCAACAAAATACTCTAGTGCCATCCTAGCCAAGTAAGCCAAACGAACAACTTACCTCTTACACACTTAGTCAATGCATGCAATCATGAAAACCGTTCAAAAGTACTCATTTCCGGAAATGCCAATATCAAATCACATTTGTAAAATTCACCACAATTAACCGTCGATCCACACCTCCGTGGACCCCTACCGAGACCCCGTCGGATCTAACCCGTAGTGGTTAAAAGCAAAGCTCGTCGATCCACACCTCCGTGGACCCCTACCGAGACCCCGTCGGATCTAACCCGTAGTGAGCATACACACACACGTTACTCATGCAATACTAATATGCTAAGAATGTAAGTTCATTAAGAATACTCACTAGAGATGGCCATTAACTCGACACCATTATCAAACTCTTCAAAACACAATAACAAGATTAAATACGGAATACACGATTCCATAACTTTAAACAATAGGAGTATCATCATCAAATCCTTCAACGTTCAAAATAATCAAATCATAATAAATTCCCAAAACACAACGTTCACAAAACACACACGCGTTTTGAAAGAGAGCCTTTAACGAGGCCAAACCGAAATCTTTTGAAACTTCATTTCAAATAACCAAACAAACACATCAAGACGACCACCGATCATCATATCCATAAAACGAGAAAAGTATGGGCAAGGTACTTGCCTCGAATAAGAACAACGCGAGAATCGGCCAAGTAGGTTGGCCCGAACCGACTACGAACCCGCCGACTCCACCGAACGCCAACTCACGTTCATAAACTACGAAGGACAAATAATAACAATGAAATGAATTCCATAACACGACTCAAAGCCGTTGAATTCAAAGAACGAATAATGAAAGTTCACGGATTTCCCCCAAAACGGCCAAGAACACGATTCGTTCCGTCAAAACCCGAAAACGGAATTCCAAGTTGAAATATGGATATACAATCCATAGAATATGTTTAACAACATCATTTAACCATAATCGATCCATCGAAAACGGATGAAAAACGAGATCGGGGACAAATCCCCCAAAAAGTCAATTCGAAGGAAATCAAGAATTATACTTCGATTCGACGAAGAACAATGGATTAAATGATGTTAAACACAAGAATACTATCAAGATTAATCATACCCATCATGAATTAATCAACAACACGGAACGAATCGGACGAAAAATGCAAAAATCCCCAAATTCACGAAATTAGGGTTCTAAGGAAGATTACCTTGATTCGCTGGATCAAAGGTTGATAACGGACGATCGATTGATGTTATGAACTCAAGGACTTCATGGATTTGTTGTTAAACAACATGGCTTCGTCACCCATGAATCGCCATTCGCGGAAGGAGAAGGAAGGGAATGAAAAATGAAGTGAAATGTGACTGCTCAGCCACATTTATACTGGGCCAGCCTAGCGTGCGCTAGCCTTCCCGGACTAGCGTGCGCTATCGGCCGGTATCGGCCGAGTACCCTCGGCCAGGTCCCACACGACCCGGCATCCCCTACCAACCCTGCCGACCAAACTCATCGACCGACTCGCTAGCGTGCGCTACGGCCGGAAGCTGCGCTAGCCGACTGGCCCAGAGCCACCGGATCGAATCCGCCCGTCCTGTAACGTCGCTAGCCGGGCCGACGCGGCGCTACGCTGCCGACTAGCGCGCTACGCTCGGCGTAGCGTGCGCTACTCGCCGATCTGGCCGAGTCCGAACCTCGAAACCCCACCGCCTGTGCCCGATAGCGTCGTTAGGCGGCCCGGAAGCGTGCGCTACACTGCCGGTTAGCGCCACAGCCTTTCCACCAGAAGGCGCTTACGCCGGTTCCTCGCGCACCGTCCGGCCGGTGCCCGCAATCGTCCGGCGATCCCGCCACCGTCCGGCCGGTCCCACAACCGTCGTGGCTCGACGACCCGATTTCCGAAATCGCACGGAACGAACACGACGAAAAGTTCACGGACGACATAAACGACTCGAAATGAAAACGTAATACCATATTTAGTCATACGCGACCAAGAAACGGGTCGAGGCAACAATTACAGATACGGATACCCGTAACTTTCAAGAAATTACAAAATGGCCCAAAACGCCCGGAAATCACGATACGTGATCGAATAACCAAACCGAAGTTCACAACACGTCTAACAAAGTTAAACGGACTTGCGGGAAACTAGAAACAGCAGTTTCGGTCGAGATTCGCAAGAATCGAACTCAAGTGCGGAAAAGTCGCTAAAAAGCACAGAACTCAACAAATCAACACCGAAACGAACTCGGATGACAAAAAGTGTAGAATTAATCATTCTCATAATGACGAAACGGTCATGAGCGAGTCGTCAAAACGGACTCCGACTGAAAAAAGAAATTTTACCGAAAATCGAAAATTGCGGATATTACATTCTACCTTCCTTAAAAGAAGTTTCGGCCCGAAACTTAAAACAAGTAGGGAGAAGAAATATTCCGCCAGGAAAAACTCAACGAGATACACAAGAATGCGTAACTAACGCCCAACGACGAAATGTTACAAACAACGCAAAGGAATATACGGCGTGTAAACACGCTCCACGGCGACCAACACAACGTCGCCGTTAGGGATATAATAAAACCAACAAGTGACAAGCGTCATCAAATGGATAATACAATCAAGTCAATTATCCGAACAATCGCAAAACACAACGAACGAAAATCAATACGATTGACCAACCTAACGGTATATTGATCAAAACGCGAGCCAAACGCTGAACAAATACGGAATTCCACCGCCTAAGGACTGGAAGATCGAAAACGAAACTAATTTCCCGAACTGAAGGGAATTACGAAGGAGCCTGAATGTTCACCAATCACGGAACGAGATCAATAAAAACCGAACAATCAAACGATCGAACCACAACGATCGAGACAACAAAAATCGAAGAATCATGTCCGAAACACGAAGGATAATAAAATTCAAACAACAACTCCAAGGTTCACATCTCGACTCGAGACAATATATGATCCGGTGAAAACAACAGGATGTGCATTCACATAAGATCCACAGGAAAGGGAATAGCAATTAAAAAGTCACAACGACAAACGAGTTATTCCGAAACAATACCACACTCGTTCGATAAACAAAAACAAGGGGCAGGACAAGCTCAGAAATGTCAACGAACATAAATGAGTCGACAGAGTCGAAAACATAAGAGTTCCAAATCCGATCCACTTCAAATAAAAGAACTAATAGAACCAGATGATGTCACTCCCAAACAAGGTTCACAAGAATCGAGCCGAACCCGAAAAAGTAACATCGATAACCAGATCGACCCACAACAAGATCACAGCTCGTTCGGACGATGAAACCGAAATACAGAACAAGTTCATAAAGTACCAACGAACATGAGCGAATCGATAGACTGGGGAAAGAGAAAATACAGAAGTCAAAATAGTACGGGCATTACCTCCGACCTCGTCCACGAAATTCACAAAAACGGGAGCAAGGTAACAAGACATTAAACAATCGACGCATAACGGAACCATCACCGATTCACACGGTCATACCAAACCAAGCTCTAGCAGCTCGCACATGCGCGACAACGCGGGAATCACTACGAGGCGATAATATTCAACACCAACATCCCGCCTCTCACAGGGGGCTAACACAACAAATGTGTGGAAAGCGACTCAACGCTCACACCGCCAATTCGGTCATACTCGGGAGAAAGTATCAAAATGACAACGCGAACCTCACACATACATACCCAGCCCTCAAACGGGAATGGATAGGTTTTAAAAACGAAAACCTCATTTCGAAAATAATTTAGAAGAACACCGGTTGATCTTGAGTATCACCTTTCAAAAAGTACAAACTTGAAACATCGTTATCGAGACACTGGAGAACCATTTCGCATTTGATAAGAATGAAGATACTTTCTATTAATGAAAACTTTCAAAATATTCGACCCCCGGGTCTAAATAAAAGTGTTTCTAAAATATTGAAAATATCTCAAAGCATTTTGGTCCTCGAGGTAGAAAATTTTTGAAGTATATTGTGGCACCTTGGATGTACCACAAGAAAATAACCCATTTGAAAAGTATGTCTCGAAATTTATTTTTCTAAGATACTCAAGGTTTTCAAAAATTCAATAGGCCAGAATGCCCAAAACTCACACATATCGATGTTCACTAAAACAACTCCTAGCACACGCATCAAAAAGTTTAAAATCAAGACAATATATGTCTTTAAACGGAAATAAACGATAAAATACCACATTCAGAACAAAACCACTGATAAAATACTCTCCCGCACTGGCTAGTGAACAAGTCGAACGCGTATAAGCACAAAGCTTCCACAAGAGACTTGTAAAACGTGCAAATCGATTCGAAAATCATCAACAACGGAGAAAAACAACAATAAAAAGACATCACAAGCGACGACACTCCTCGTATAAATCAAATACGAAAGTCGACTAAATACATATCGTGAAATCAAAATTCACATAAGGATTCCACCACTTAACAAATAATCATAAAAATAGCTCGTGTCACACGAGGCACAACACAAAGAAGGGAGACTTACTTCCACAGGTCGCACGAAGATGATGATCGCCCCACGATACTAATCACGACCAACAAACTCAAACGATGCGTCGCGACACGACTCAGTCAGATGAAATCCGATGAAACAAGACTCAAACAACACGACTTGACCCGACAGCCTAGGTTTTCCTCAACCTAAGCTCCGATACCATTTATGTAACACCCCCAATCCACTCAGGGATATTACACGCCGTAGACCCTCTCCTCGAGGATCTACCAGGCTGGTAACAACGTTTAACATCTCGACAATGTCTTCAAGGCTACAATGACTCAGTAGACCGATTTGGTCTTTCCACAAATACATACAACTCAAATACAACTCATGCCCACGCAGGGGACAAAATACAACTACACCTGCATAACGGAACAATACAAAGAAATGAAAATAAAGTACAACTGAACCAACACACGATGTACGGTTCCTCATGTGATTAGTATCGATCATCTTTCATCATCCTTCGTGCCGACCCTGTGTTATGCTCCAAAACCTGAATGCAAAAACAGACATCCACCCCCCGAATACTCGGGGTTAGCAAAACTCCACTGTTTTGCTAGTGCAAGAACAAAGTGCAAATACGAGCCATACAATTCACATTCCACGAATAACAATAACCAGGAATCCTCAAAGATCCAAACAAAACGAAGAATACTTCCCGAGGCAAGAGTTTGAGAAAACCTTTCAAAATCGAAATATCATAAATCAATGGAAATAATTTATAAAACGATTTAGAATGCCATCGAGAGTTTTAATAGAAAACAATTTAGGATTATCAAATCCTACTTTTCAAAATCCACAAGACAAAAGGGGTCATCGCCCCAAAAGTTTACTTTCTGAAAAATGACATTAACCAAACCGTTGGGATTTTAGCCCCAAATCCGTAAAATGACTTTTACAAAACCATTGGGATTTTAGCCCCAAATCTCATCAGCTCACAGTACACAAGAACGACCACAAGGTTCGTCTTCCCAACCTCAAAATCCACAAATAAAGGATTTAAAATAACCTACAAAATACTCTAGTGCCATCCTAGCCAAGTAAGCCAAACGAACAACTTACCTCTTACACACTTAGTCAATGCATGCAATCATGAAAACCGTTCAAAAGTACTCATTTCCGGAAATGCCAATATCAAATCACATTTGTAAAATTCACCACAATTAACCGTCGATCCACACCTCCGTGGACCCCTACCGAGACCCCGTCGGATCTAACCCGTAGTGGTTAAAAGCAAAGCTCGTCGATCCACACCTCCGTGGACCCCTACCGAGACCCCGTCGGATCTAACCCGTAGTGAGCATACACACACACACGTTACTCATGCAATACTAATATGCTAAGAATGTAAGTTCATTAAGAATACTCACTAGAGATGGCCATTAACTCGACACCATTATCAAACTCTTCAAAACACAATAACAAGATTAAATACGGAATACACGATTCCATAACTTTAAACAATAGGAGTATCATCATCAAATCCTTCAACGTTCAAAATAATCAAATCATAATAAATTCCCAAAACACAATGTTCACAAAACACACACGCGTTTTGAAAGAGAGCCTTTAACGAGGCCAAACCGAAATCTTTTGAAACTTCATTTCAAATAACCAAACAAACACATCAAGACGACCACCGATCATCATATCCATAAAACGAGAAAAGTATGGGCAAGGTACTTGCCTCGAATAAGAACAACGCGGAGAATCGACCGAAGTAGGTTGGCCCGAACCGACTATGAACCCGCCGACTCCACCAAACGCCAACTCACGTTCATAAACTACGAAGGACAAATAATAACAATGAAATGAATTCCATAACACGACTCAAAGCCGTTGAATTCAAAGAACGAATAATGAAAGTTCACGGATTTCCCCCAAAACGGCCAAGAACACGATTCATTCCGTCAAAACTCGAAAACGGAATTCCAAGTTGAAATATGGATATACAATCCATAGAATATGTTTAACAACATCATTTAACCATAATCGATCCATCGAAAACGGATGAAAAACGAGATCGGGGACAAATCCCCCAAAAAGTCAATTCGAAAGAAATCAAGAATTATACTTCGATTCGACGAAGAACAATGGATTAAATGATGTTAAACACAAGAATACTATCAAGATTAATCATACCCATCATGAATTAATCAACAACACGGAACGAATCGGACGAAAATGCAAAAATCCCCAAATTCACGAAATTAGGGTTCTAAGGAAGATTACCTTGATTCGCTGGATCAAAGGTTGATAACGGACGATCGATTGATGTTATGAACTCAAGGACTTCATGGATTTGTTGTTAAACAACATGGCTTCGTCACCCATGAATCGCCATTCGTGGAAGGAGAAGGAAGGGAATGAAAAACGAAGTGAAATGTGACTGCTCAGCCACATTTATACTGGGCCAGCCTAGCGTGCGCTAGCCTTCCCGGACTAGCGTGCGCTATCGGCCAGACGGCCGAGTACCCTCGGCCAGTGGCCCACACGACCCGGCATCCCGACCAACCCCGCCGACCAAACCTATCGACCCGACTCCCGCTAGCGTGCGCTACGGCCGGAAGCTCGCGCGCGACTGGCCCAGCAGCCACCGGATCGAATCGCCCGGCCAGTAACGTCGCTAGCCGGCCGACGGCGTGCGCTACGCTGCCGACTAGCGCGCGCTACGCCGGCGTAGCGTGCGCTACTCGCCGATCCTGGCCGAGTCGAGAACCTCGAAACCCCACCGCCTGTGCCCGATGGCGTCGTTAGGCGGCCGTAGCGTGCGCTTACACTGGCGGTTAGCGCGCGCAGCCTTTCCACCCGAAGGCGTGCGCTTACGCGGTTCTGCCGCACCCGTCCGGCCGGTGCCTGCAATCGTCCGGCCATCCCGCCACCGTCCGGCGCCCCAAGAACCGTGGCTCGACGACCCGATTTCCGAAATCGCACGAACGAACACGAAAAGTTCACGGACGACATAAGCGACTCGAAATGAAAACGTAATACCATATTTAGTCATACGCGACCAAGAAACGGGTCGAGGCAACAATTACAGATACGGATACACGTAACTTTCAAGAAATTACAAAATGGCCCAAAACGCCCGGAAATCACGATACGTGATCGAATAACCAAACCGAAGTTCACAACACGTCTAACAAAGTTAAACGGACTTGCGGGAAACTCGAAACAGCAGTTTCGGTCGAGATTCGCAAGAATCGAACTCAAGTGCGGAAAAGTCGCTAAAAAGCACAGAACTCAACAAATCAACACCGAAACGAACTCGGATGACAAAAAGTGTAGAATTAATCATTCTCAGAATGACGAAACGGTCATGAGCGAGTCGTCAAAACGGACTCCGACTGAAAAAAGAAATTTTACCGAAAATCGAAAATTGCGGATATTACATATATAGTGCACATTACTATATTAAATTTCTCTTTGTTTGAGATTTATATTTTTTAATTAATGAAATCGTGAAATATTTCTGTAAATATATTCAATTCCAATTTATTCGTAATTCATATTTCTTAATTCGTAAATATTAAAAAGGTAGGTAGAAGTTATTTGAGGTCTAATTATAATGTAATTAATGCAATGATGATTAGGCTAGTAATTGATTATGTGTCAGCTGAAGCATGAGAGGCTGACACATAAGCACACGAAGCTCCAGCAGAAGACATGTGGCAGCCGAAGCATGAGAAGCTGCCACTTAGGCTCAGCATATTCTGCATTAGTATATAAGAGAGATTTCTCGAAATGAGTTTTAGGGAGCGCTTTCCTGAACAAGTGTGGTACTGTTTCATTAAAAACCTTACCAAGAAAAACATAGTGGAAAAACCATGGTTAAGGGAAAAAGAGTGCAGTGCGCATTTTCTCCTCCTCGTGATAATAACACATACATTTTTGAGTTGACTAGATATAATATTGTGAAACTTCTCAAATGTAGATAATCTGATCGTGTTAGCAAGTAGAATTTTGGTGTATCCTTTTTTGAGTTATGTAGCTCTCATCATATACAGTTGGTGGAACTTCTATCTAGGTGAAGATCACAGTCTCGTCATATTGAATTTTCAACTTTAGACATATATCATCTTGTATTGCAGAAGTCAAAATGTAGTTATAAGAAGTTCCTGCAATAATTTACTTCATAGCAAAACAAAAATCACCAAATTGTATATAAGAATCCAATTTTCGAACTCTCATTATCATAATTGGAGTGAGCACTTTGCACCTGCAAAATCAACTTAAACCTTTTCCAAGTAGGTCAATAGAAATCGAATAAAATTCTCTTTATGAACCTGAGGATTCGCATGCCTTCAGATAAAACTTGCTTTAATAATAAATTTATAAATTATTTTGTGACATGTATAATTAGTAAAACATGTTTAGTTTATTTAAGTACGGTACTTCTGGACCAAGAACTTATTTATTTAAATTGTTCACATAGGTCAGTATTGTAACACCCCCAATCCGCTCAGGGATATTACACGCCGTAGAACCTTTCCTCAAGGATCTACCAGGCTGGTAACACATATAACAACTCAACCATGCCTTTAAGGCTAAAATGACTCAGTAGACCGATTTGGTCTTTCAATAAATACATAAAACTCAAATACAACTCATGCCCACGCAGGGGTCAAAACACAACCATACCCGTACAACGGGAAAAATATAGCAGCGGAAAATAAAGTACAACTGAACCAATAAACAAATGTACGGTTCCTCATGTGATTAGTATCGATCATCTTTCATCATCCTTCGTGCCGACCCTGTGTTATGCTCCAAAACCTGAATGCAAAAATAGACATCTACCCCCCGAATACTCGGGGGTTAGCAAAACTCCACTGTTTTGCTAGTGCAAGAACAAAGTGCAAATACGAGCCATACAATTCACATTCCACGAACGATAATAATTCGGAATCCTCAAAGGTTCGAATACAACAAGATGAACACTTCCCGAGGCGAGAGTTTGAGTAAAGACTTCCCAAAATTTCAAGATCAAAATATCAAGGGAAACAATTTATAAAATGATTTGAAATACCATCGGGAATTTTAATAGAAAATGATTTAGGATTATCATATCCTACTTTTCAAAACCCAAATGACAAAAGGGGTCACCACCCCAAAGGTTTACTTTCCGAAAAATGACCTTTACCAAACCGTTGGGATTTTAGCCCCAAATCCGTAAAATGACTTTTACAAAACCATTGGGATTTTAGCCCCAAATCTCATCAACTCACAGTACACAAGAACGACCACAAGGTTCGTCTCCCAACATCAAAATCCACAAATAAAGGATTTAACACAAACAACAAAATACTCTAGTGCCATCCTAGCCAAGAAAGCCAAACGAACAACTTACCTCTTACACACTTAGTCGATGCATGCAATCATGAAAACCGTTCAAAAGCACTCATTTCCGGAAATGCCATAATCAAATCACATTTGTAAAATGCACCACAATTAACCGTCGATCCACGTCTCTGTGGACCCCTACCGAGACCCCGTCGGATCTAACCCGTAGTGGTTAAAAGCAAGCTCGTCGATCCACGTCTCTGTGGACCCCTACCGAGACCCCGTCGGATCTAACCCGTAGTGAGCATACACACACACACGCTACTCATGCAATACTAATATGCTAAGAATGTAAGTTCATCAAGAATACTTACTAGAGATGGTCACTTATCCGACACCATTATCAAACTCTTCAAAACACAATAACAAGATTAAACACGGAATACACGATTCCATACTTTAAACAACAGGGATATTATCAAAGCCTTCAACGTTCAAAATGACCAAATCATAATCAATTCCCAAAACACACCGTTCACAAAACACACACGCGTTTTGAAAAAGAGCCTTTAACGAGGCCCAATCGAAATCTTTTGAAACTTCATTTCAAACAACCAAACAAACACACCAAGACGATCACCGATCATCATATCCAAAAAATAAGAAATGTATGAGCAAGGTACTTGCCTCGAAATTGGCACTCAAGTATTCCGACGAACACGGCTCAACCGGAAAGCTTCGAAACGCCCGATGCTATCGAAAAAGAAGACGACGACAAACGGAAGGGTTCAACACGGTTTCTTCGCAAGAAACACGACCCTAACATCATACAATTAATAAATCAACGATCATACGATGAAGAATAATCGTAGAACGCCCGAAAATCCCTCTATGACATTCTACCGGACACCTTCAAGGCGTCGATCAAGAACTCGACCAAAACAACGAATCGATACGATACAACCATGGAATAACAAGGGAAATTATATAATACATCTAAATAATCATCAATCCATCATAATCCTAAGTTAAATCGGATTAATCAGACGAAAACAACCAAAACACCCAAATTCCCCAAAACTAGATTTTCAAGAAATCTAACCTTGATTCGGTAGATTGGAGGATGTTATAGGATGGATGATTGATGATATGAACTCCAAGACTTCATGGATTGATTTTCCAACAACATCTTTCCATGATCTCCACACCTCCAGCCGCGGAAGAGAAGGAAGAGGATGAGAAAATGGGTGAAAAACACGCTGCCAGGCCTTAAATAGGCTGATCTGCACTGTGTGCCGCGGCACAGGACAAGTGTGCCGCGTCCCACGGCCAAAAAAACTTCCCAGTACTAGCTTAGTGCCTCGTCCCATCCGAAGTGTGCCGCGGCACACGGTACAACCTACTCAAACACCAAAAAGGCACATCGTGCAGTCTTAGCTATTTCGACCATAACTTCTTCGTCCGGACTCCGATTGACTCACCGTTTGAGCCATTGGAAAGTTAACTTGATTATCTATAATATTGCAAATATTCAGAATTTTTGGAGCTTCCAAGAATTTATGGTGATTTTTACGAAGCCCAACTCATACTTGGAAAAAGTCGTATAGTAACACTGAACTCAACGAAACGACACCGAAACCCGAACCTGAATACGAACCGAAGGTACGGTTACGAAGTACTCGCAAAGACGAATCTAAGAGATAATAGAACACACGATTCCGACCACTCGAAGGCTCGAAATTCGACAACGGAAGTAATTACCCCAAACATGGGGAAATTACGAAAACGGCCCAAAACGTCCGAAATACACGATACACGATCGAAACACCAAACCAAAGCTCGCAACATGAATAATAACATTAAATGAACTTACGAGAAACTCGAAACAACAGTTTTCGGACGAGATTCGCAAGAATCGAACTTAAGTGCGGAAAAGTCGCTAAAAAGCTCGGAACTCAACAAAACGACACCGAAACGAACTCGGATGTCAAAAAGTGTAGAATTAATAATTCTCATAATAAGGAAACGGTCATGAGCGAGTCGTCAAAACGGACTCCGGCCGAAAAAAGAAATTTACCGAAAATCGAAAATTGCGGATATTACAAGTATATTATATTCCTTCAAGTGAAAGATTCATTTCAGTCTGTATTATTTAGAAATAAAGTCACAACAGTGTATTCCACATAATCCTTCTGAGATTTTCAATATTCATCTATAACAATATAACATCCATTCAGGAGTATATTTTCTTTTCAATATATACCCTGTTTCGAAAAACTATAAACAACACGAAACACTTCATAACAAAAATAATATCGATAAATTCACGGTTAGGATAAATACTCCTGTTTTGATAATTTCCATCGTACAACAAAGAAGTCTTCAGAGTCAGAATTTCGCTAAGTATGGAAGTTGTTAGGAAACTCCGTACAGCAGATCCATACAGCAAGAGATCTTCTACGAAATCCAATCCAACAGAGCTTACATCTTCATACAGCAGAAGATAAGAATGTTGGATACAGGAGTCTGGCTGTAGGAGTTTTATTCAGGAAAAGTAAAACTCATCCAACAGGATTGAAGAATAGCTTTAAACTGTTTTAAAATAAACTTTGTTTATTCATAAAGTATTCACGGTTAAAGCAGCATTTATTGTTGATAGGACAGCATTTAATGCGGCCGAAAAAAACAGTATGAATGTACTGAAGAGCATTTAATGCAAAGTCAAAAAATGTCTGAAGCATTAAATGGGAGCTGCCTTTAATTCAAATATTCTGCAGCCGCCAATCAAAGACGTCTAAATCTCACTAGCCGGCCAACGGCTATATTTATAACGAATCTATTTCCAAGATTATAAATAGCCCCAACCAAGAGGACATTGCTCACTTTACTTCACTTACTCTCACGCATACATCTGACAGATAGATCTGACAAATCAAGCTAAGAAAGAGTAGTATATTTCCTGAGCATACAGCAGTACATAAGCGAAGAAATATATAGGTCCTCAGTGCAAACAGCACAGCATATAGAAAACGCTCGGCAAAACATACAGCTGCTGTGTGAACTTATTCAACCATCTTTACCGTTGAGATCAACCTTAAACCAGTGTGGACTAAGTCCTTGCTAGTTCCGACCTGTGTGGGAAAAATAGCAGTGAAGATGAAGCTTCGATCTGTGTGAGAAGCAGGTCGAAAGAGCTGAAGCTAATCTGTGTGAACAGCCCAAGCAATAGTCTCTGTATCAATCTGTGTGAACGATACAGAGACAGGTTTAGTTAAAGTCATATAGTCGTGTACGTAGTGATTTTAATAAATGTTTTACTCCTGTGTGGAGGACCAGTGGACGTAGAGGGGTGTACCTCGAATTATATATGTGTGTTATTTATTTTCCATCCTTACTGTTTTCATTCATAACTGTGATTCATAGTATACATTGTGAAACCCTGTACGTATCAAGCAAATGAGAGTACCTAGTTGTTGTACTTACAGCAACTCACTATTAGACTTCCGCTACGCAATTAACCTCGATAATACAGCTTATTGTATTTTTACATTCTAAGCTGTTTACTATATACTCTATGGCCAACATTCACATACTTGATAATGAGGTGCAACTCACTTTAATGTCAATTAGGAACACATTCTAATTTCCATCTACTCTAGCCAGAGATTTTATGAATTGTAACATATAATTCAATATAAATATAATAGGTACTTATTCCGGAATAATTTTATGTTGGACTACCAGTCCAAAACCCTTTTCAATTTGAGGGATAATGTTCTCAAGAATTTAATTTACTGCTTAACACTCCCAATCCACTCAGAAATATTACACGCCGTAGACCCCTTTTCGTAAGGATCTACCAGGCAAGAGACTACAAAACAAAACCAACATGTGGTCAACTCGACCAAAACATAAATCGTAGACCGATTAGGTCTCTCAAAATACAACACAGCAGTACAACTGATAAACCAAATTACAACTTGATCATAAATTACACAACATGCCCATCCTCTTAAGGATGACAAGAAGCTAGAAATGATCACTCAGACCGACAGATCACTGGCGGACAACCAACTACAACTGTGACTAGTATCGCTGCTTTACATCATCCTCTAAGCCGATTGTAATATCCGTATTTTTCCTTTTCCAAGTATTTTCATTTTTGGTGTATTTTTCGTTTTAGTAACTCGCTTGTAACCATATGAGTATTTTGAAGAATATTCAATACTAGACTTTTCATCATCCGAGCTTGTTTCGGACTTGTTTTACTCAATTCCGCGTTGGATGTCACTTTTGTCGTCTTTGGGTTCAATTCTCGTAATCATTGTTCAGAACCGCCGTTTTGGGGTTCCCACAAATCCATTTCATGTTATTATGGATGTTGTGAGCTCTTATTGGTGTTTCGATCAAGTATCGTGTTGGGTTATTCCGTAATATTCCAAAGTTTTGGGTTCCTATGCGTTTACTCTCTTTCCGGGTCATTTGAGGTTACCGTCGTGTTGGGACCGACTGTGTTTGACGTGAAGTCACCATACGAGGGTCCGTGATAGTTCATTCAGGCCTTTAATGGTCGGGACTATGCGTCGATCGAGTGTATCATGTTCGTGGGTCGTTTTTCATCACTTTGGGGCTCAAACAGTGTGTGCCGTGGCACAAGGGATTGTGCGCCGCGGCACAGCCCTTGCAAGACTTAAGCCTGGGGCGGCTGTACTGTGCGCCGCGGCACACGGAGTTCCTGTAACACCGCCAATCCGCTCAGGGATATTACACGCCGTAGAACCTTTCCTCAAGGATCTACCAGGCTGGTAACAACATATAACAACTCAACCATGCCTTTAAGGCTAAAATGAGTTAGTAGACCGATTTGGTCTTTCAATAAATACATACAACTCAAATACAACTCATGCCCACGCAGGGGTCAAAACACAACCACACCCGTACAACGGGAAAAATATAGCAGCGGAAAATAAAGTACAACTGAACCAATAAACAATGTACGGTTCCTCATGTGATTAGTATCGATCATCTTTCATCGTCCTTCGTGCCGACCTTGTGTTATGCTCCAAAACCTGAATGCAAAAATAGACATCCACCCCCCGAATACTCGGGGGTTAGCAAAACTCCACTGTTTTGCTAGTGCATGTACAAGTGCAAAAATACGAGTCATACAATTCACATTCCATGAACGATAATAATCCGGAATCCTCAAAGATTCAAATACAACAGGATGAACACTTCCCGAGGCAAGAGTTTGAGTAAAGACTTCCCAAAATTTCAAGATCAAAATATCAAGGGAAACAATTTATAAAATGATTTGAAATACCATCGGGAGTTCTAATAGAAAATAATTTAGGATTATCAAATCCTACTTTTCAAAACCCAAAAGACGAAAGGGGTCACCGCCCCAAAAGTTTACTTTCCGAAAAATGACCTTTACCAAACCGTTGGGATTTTAGCCCCAAATCCGTAAAATGACTTTTACAAAACCATTGGGATTTTAGCCCCAAATCTCATCAACTCACAGTACACAAGAACGACCACAGGGTTCGTCTTCCGACATCAAAATTCACAATTAAAGGATTTAACACAAACAACAAAATACTCTAGTGCCATCCTAGCCAAGTAAGCCAAACGAACACTTACCTCTTACACACTTAGTCGATGCATGCAATCATGAAAACCATTCAAAAGCACTCATTTCCGGAAATGCCAATAGTCAAATCACATTTGTAAAATGCACCACAATTAACCGTCGATCCACGTCTCTGTGGACCCCTACCGAGACCCCGTCGGATCTAACCCGTAGTGGTTAAAAGCAAGCTCGTCGATCCACGTCTCTGTGGACCCCTACCGAGACCCCGTCGGATCTAACCCGTAGTGAGCATACACACATACACGTTACTCATGCAATACTAATATGCTACGAATGTAAGTTCATCAAGAATACTTACTAGAGATGGCCACTTATCCGACACCATTATCAAACTCTTCAAAACACAATAACAAGATTAAACACGGAATACGCGATTCCATAACTTTAAACAACAGGGATATCATCGAAGCCTTCAATGTTCAAAATAATCAAATCATAATCAATTTCCCAAAACACACCATTTACAAAACACACGTGTTTTGAAAGAGAGCCTTTAACGAGGCCAAACCGAAGTCTTTTGAAACTTCATTTCAAATAACCAAACAAACACATCAAGACGACCACCGATCATCATAGCCATAAAACGAGAAAAGTATGGGCAAGGTACTTGCCTCGAATAAGAACAACGTGGAGAATCGATCGAAGTAGGTTGGCACGAACCGACTACGAACCCGCCGACTCCACCGAAAGCCAACTCGCGATAATAAACTACGAAGGACAATAACGACAATGAAGATGAATTCCATAGCACGACTCAGAGCCATTCAATTCAAAGAACAAATGACGAAAGTTCAAGTGTTTTCCCCAAAACGGCCAAGAACACGATCCGTCCCGATAAAACACGAAAACGGAATTCCATGTTGAAATATGGATATACAATCCATAGAATGTGTTTAACAACATCATTTAACCACGATCGATCCATCAAAAACGGATGAAAACGAGATCGAGAACAAACCCCCAAAAAGTCGATTCGAAGGAAATCAAGAAATGTACTTCGATTCGACGAAGAACAATGGATTAAATGATGTTAAACACAAGAATAATACCAAGATTAATCATACCCATCATGATTTAATCAACAACACGGAACGAATCGGACAAAAATACAAAACCCCCCAAATTCACGAAATTAGGGTTCTAAGAAGGATTACCTTGATTCGCTGGATCAAAGGATGATAACGGATGATTGATTGATGTTATGAACTCAAGAACTTCATGGATTTGTTGTTAAACAACATGGCTTCGCCACCTCCGAATCGCCAGCGGCGGAAAGAAAAGGAAGGAAATGAAAAACGAGAGGAAATGTGACTGCTCTGTCACATTTATTCTGGGCCGGACTAGCGCGCGCTAGGCTGCTGAGCTAGCATGCGCTATCGGCCCAGGCCGCAGTCCAGTGCCCACACTACCCTACTGAATCGGCCAGGTAGCGTGCGCAGCCTTCCGGCCGTAGCGCGCACTACCTGCCGATCCTAACCGATTCCAGAACCCCAGGACTCCACTGTCCAGACCTGATAGCGTGCGTTAGGCCAGCCGATAGCGTGCGCTACACCTGCCGGTTAGCGCGCGCAAACTTCAGGCCGTAGCGTGCGCTACGCCGGTTCCTGCCGCACCCGTCCGGCCAGTGCTCGAACACCAGGGCTCGACGACTCGATTTCCGAAAACGCACGGAACGAACACGACGAAAAGTTCGCGGACGACATCAAAGACCCGAAATGAAAACATAATGCAATAATTAATTATACGCGACCAAGAAACGGGTCGAGACAACAATTACAGATACAGATAACCGTAACTTTCAGAAAATTACAAAATGGCCCAAAACGCCCGAAAATCACGATACGTGATCGAATAACCAAACCGAAGTTCACAACACGTCTAACAAAGTTAAACGGACTTACGGGAAACTCGAAGCAGCGATTTGAGCGAGATTCGCAAGAATCGAACTCAAGTGCGGAAAAGTCGCTAAAAAGCACGGAACTCAACAAAACAACACCGAAACGAACTCGGATGACAAAAAGTGTAGAATTAATCATTCTCAGAATGACGAAACGGTCATGAACGAGTCGTCAAAACGGACTTCCGCCGAAAAAAATAAATTACCGGAAATCGAAAATTGTGGATATTACATTCTACCCTCCTTAAAAGAAGTTTCGTCCCAAAACTTAAAATAAGTAGGGAGAAGCAATATCCCCTGCCAGGAAAACTCGATGAGATACACAAAAACCGAAAACACGTGCCCGACGGTGAAATGCTGCAAGAAACGCAAAGAGACATACGACGTAAAAACATGCTCCACGACGACCAACACAACGTCGCCGTTAGGAATATAATAAAACCAACAAATGACAAGAGTCATCAAACGGATAATATAGTCAAGTCAATTATCCGAACAATCACAAAACACAACGAACGAAAATCAATAAGATTGACCGACCCAACGGTACATCAATCAAAACGCGAGCCAATCGCTGAACAAATACGGAATTCCACCGCCCAAGGGTTGGAAGATCGAAAACGAGACTAATTTCCCGAACTTAAGGTAATTAGGAAGGAGCCTGAACGCTCAACAATCACGAAACGAGAACAAAAACCGAACAAACAAACGATCGAGACAACAAAAATCGAACAATCATGTCCGAAACACGAAGGATAATAAAATTCAAACAACAATTCCCAGGATGATCTGGTGAGAACAACAAGACATGCATTCCCATAAGATCCACAGGAAAGGGAATAGCGATTGAAAAGTCACAACGACAAACGAGTTATTCCGAAACAATACCACCCTCGTTCGATCAACAAAAGCAAGGGGCAGGACAAGCTCAGAAATGTCAACGAACATAATGAGTCGACAAAGTCGAAAACACAAGAGTTCCAAATCCGATCCACTTCGAATAAAAGAACTAATAGAACCAGATGATGTCACTCCCGAACAAGGTTCACAAGAATCGAACCGAACCCGAAAAAGTCACAGTGATAACCAGATCGACCCACAACAAGGTCGCAGCTCATTCGGACGATGAAACCGAAATACAGAACAAGTTCATAAAGTATCAACGAACATGAGCGAATCGATAGACTGGAGAAATAGAAAATACAGAAGTCAAAATAGTACGGGCATTACCTCTGACCTCGTCCACGAAATTCATAAAAACGGGAGCAAGGTAACAAGACATTAAACAACCGACACATAACGGAACCATCACCGATGCACACGGTCATACCAAACCAAGCTCTAACAGCTCGCACATACGCGACAACGCAGAAATCACCACGAGGAGACAACATTCAACACCAACATCCCGCCTCTCACAGGGGGCTAACACCACAAATGTGTGGAAAACGACTCAACGCTCACACCGCCAATTCGATCATACTCGGGAGCAAATATCAAAATGACAACGCGAACATCATACATAGATACCCAGCCTCAAACGGGAATGGATAGGTTTTAAAAATGAAAACCTCATTTTGAAAATAATTTAGAAGAACAACGGTTGATCTTAAGTATCATCTTTCAAAAAAAGTACAAACGTGAAACATCGTTATCGAGACTTTGGAGAACCATTTCGCATTTGATAAAAATGAGGACATTTTCTCTTAGTGAAAACTTTCAGAATATTCGACCCTCGGGTCTAAATAAAAGTGTTTCTAAAACATTGAAAATATCTCAAAGCATTTTGGTCCTCGAAGTAGAATTTTTTTGAAATATATAGTGGCACCTTGGAAGTAACACAAGAAAATAACTCATTTGAAAAGTATGTCTCGAAATTTATTTTTCTAAGATACTCAAGGTTTTCAAAAATCCAATAGGCCAGAATGCCCAAAACTCACACATATCGACATTCCCTAAAACAACTCCTAGTACACGCATCAAAACGTTTAAAATCCATACAATACATGTCTTTAAATGGACATAAACAATAAAATACCACATTCAAAACAAAACCACTGACCCCATTCGAGGCCTCTAAGGACCCTCCCGCACTGGCTAGTGAACAGTCGAACACGTATAAGCACAAAGCTTCCACAATAGAACTTGTAAAACGTGCAAATCGATTCGAAAATCATCAGCAACGGACAAAAACAACAATAAAAAGACATCACAAGTGACGACACTCCTCGTATAAATCAAATACGAGAGTCGACTAAATACATATCGTGAAATCAAAATCCACATAAGGATTCCACCACTTAACAAATAATCATAAAAATAGATCGTGTCACACGAGGCACAACACAAAGAAGGGAGACTTACTTCCACAAGTCACACGAAGATGATGATCGCCCCACGATACTAATCACGACCAACAAACTTAAATGATGCGTCGCGACACGACTCAGTCAGAAAAAAATCCGACGAAACAAGACTCAAACAACACGACTTGACCTGACAGCCTAGGTTTCCTCAACTTAAGCTCCGATACCATTTATGTAACACCCCCAATCCACTCAGGGATATTACACGCCGTAGAACCTTTCCTCAAGGATCTACCAGACTGGTAACAAACATATAACAACTCAACCATGCCTTTAAGGCTAAAATGACTTAGTAGACCGATTTGGTCTTTCAATAAATACATACAACTCAAAAACAACTCATGCCCACGCAGGGGTCAAAACACAACCACACCCGTACAACGGGAAAAATATAGCAGCGGAAAATAAAGTACAACTGAACCAATAAACAATGTACGGTTCCTCATGTGATTAGTATCGATCATCTTTCATCATCCTTCGTGCCGACCTTGTGTTATGCTCCAAAACCTGAATGCAAAAATAGACATCCACCCCCCGAATACTCGGGGGTTAGCAAAACTCCACTGTTTTGCTAGTGCAAGTACAAGTGCAAAAATACGAGTCATACAATTCACATTCCACGAACGATAATAATCCGGAATCCTCAAAGATTCAAATACAACAGGATGAACACTTCCCGAGGCAAGAGTTTGAGTAAAGACTTCCCAAAATTTCAAGATCAAAATACCAACGGAAACAATTTATAAAATGATTTGAAATACCATCGGGAGTTTTAATAGAAAATAATTTAGGATTATCAAATCCTACTTTTCAAAACCCAAAAGACGAAAGGGGTCACCGCCCCAAAAGTTTACTTTCCGAAAAATTACCTTTACCAAACCGTTGGGATTTTAGTCCCAAATCCGTAAAATGACTTTTACAAAAGGATTGGGATTTTAGCCCCAAATCTCATCAACTCACAGTACACAAGAACGACCACAAGGTTCGTATTCCGACATCAAAATCCACAATTATAGGATTTAACACAAACAAAAAATACTCTAGTGCCATCCTAGCCAAGTAAGACAAATGAAAACTTACCTCTTACACACTTAGTCGATGCATGCAATCATGAATACCATTCAAAAGCACTCATTTCCGGAAATGCCAATAGTCATATCACATTTGTAAAATGCACCACAATTAACCGTCGATCCACGTCTCTGTGGACCCCTACCGAGACCCCGTCGGATTTAACCCGTAGTGGTTAAAAGCAAGCTCGTCGATCCACGTCTCTGTGGACCCCCACCGAGACCCCGTCGGATCTAATCCGTAGTGAGCATACACACACACGTTACTCATGCAATACTAATATGCTAAGAATGCAAGTTCATCAAGAATACTTACTAGAGATGGCCACTTATCCGACACCATTATCAAACTCTTCAAAACACAATAACAAGATTAAACACGGAATACGCGATTCCATAACTTTAAACAACAGGGATATCATCGAAGCCTTCAACGTTCAAAATAATCAAATCATAATCAATTTCCCAAAACACACCGTTTACAAAACACACGCGTTTTGAAAGAGAGCCTTTAACGAGGCCAAACCGAAATCTTTTGAAACTTCATTTCAAATAACCAAACAAACACATCAAGACGACCACCGATCATCATATCCATAAAACGAGAAAAGTATGGGCAAGGTACTTGCCTCGAATAAGAACAATGCGGAGAATCGATCGAAGTAGGTTGGCACGAACCGACTACGAACCCGCCGACTCCACCGAAAGCCAACTCGCGATAATAAACTACGAAGGAAAATAATGACAATGAAAATGAATTCCATAGCACGACTCATAGCCGTTCAATTCAAAGAACAAATGACGAAAGTTCAAGTGTTTTCCCCAAAACGGCCAAGAACACGATTCGTCCCGACAAAACACGAAAACGGAATTCCAAGTTGAAATATGGATATACAATCCATAGAATGTGTTTAACAACATCATTTAACCACAATCGATCCATCAAAAACGGATGAAAAACGAGATCGAGAACAAATCCCCCAAAAAGTCGATTCGAAGGAAATCAAGAAATATACTTCGATTCGACGAAGAACAATGGATTAAATGATGTTAAACACAAGAATACTACCAAGATTAATCATACCCATCATGATTTAATCAATAACACGGAACGAATCGGACAAAAATACAAAACCCCCCAAATTCACGAAATTAGGATTCTAAGGAAGATTACCTTGATTCGCTGGATCAAAGGATGATAACGGATGATTGATTGATGTTATGAACTCAAGAAATTCATGGATTTGTTGTTAAACAACATGGCTTCGCCACCTCCGAATCGCCAGCGGCGGAAAGAAAAGGAAGGAAATGAAAAACGAGAGGAAATGTGACTGCTCTGTCACATTTATACCGGGCCGGACTAGCGCGCGCTAGGCTGCTGAGCTAGCATGCGCTATCGGCCCAGGCCGCAGTCCAGTGCCCACACTGCCCTACTGAATCGGCCAGGTAGCGTGCGCAGCCTTTCGGCCGTAGCACGCTACCTGCCGGTCGTAGCGTGCGCAATGCCTGACAGTAGCGTGCGCTACCTGCCGATCCTAACCGATTCCAGAACCCCAGGACTCCACTGTCCAGACCCGATAGCGTGCGTTAGGCCAGCCGATAGCGTGCGCTACACCTGCCGGTTAGCGCACACAGACTTCCGGCCGTAGCGTGCGCTACGCCGGTTCCTGCCGCACCTGTCCGGCCGGTGCCCGCAATCGTCCGGCCAGTCCCGCAACCGTCCGGCCAGTGCTCGAACACCAGGGCTCGACGACTCGATTTCCGAAAACGCACGGAACGAACATGACGAAAAGTTCGCGGACGACATCAATGACCCGAAATGAAAACATAATGCAGTAATTAATTATACGCGACCAAGAAACGGGTCGAGACAACAATTACAGATACGGATACCCGTAACTTTAAGTAAATTACAAAATGGCCCAAAACGCCCAAAAATCACGATACGTGATCGAATAACCAAACCGAAGTTCACAACACGTCTAACAAAGTTAAACGGACTTACGGGAAACTCGAAACAGCAGTTTCGAACGAGATTCGCAAGAATCGAACTCAAGTGCGGAAAAGTCGCTAAAAAGCACGGAACTCAACAAAACAACACCGAAACGAACTCGGATGACAAAAAGTGTAGAATTAATCATTCTCAGAATGACGAAACGGTCATGAGCGAGTCGTCAAAATAGACTTCCGCCGAAAAAAATAAATTACCGGAAATCGAAAATTGCGGATATTACAGTTCTGTGCCGCGGCACGGCCCAAAAACCTGCTCTCAAATTCCAGCTGCGGGCCGCGGCACACTCAGCCTGCGTCGCGGCACGCGAGTCGAGGCTATATGTCGTGAGTTTTGGAGAGGATTTCATTTCCTCTCCTTTCTTCTTCTTCCTCACGGTTAAGGCGATTTAGGGTGAATTTTGGGCGATTTGGGCGTCTTCAATCTTAGAGAGATCATCCACCTCGAGTTCTTGGTGTAGATTAACGACTTCTACTTATGTTCTTCATCCTAATCCAAGGTAATCTCCTAGAACCCTATTTTTGGGAAATTTTGGGGGGTTTTTGAGTTTTTGTCCGATTCGTTCCGTATTGTTGACTAATCCATGATGTATATAATCAATCTAGTTGGTATTCTTATTTTCCCTATGAATTCATGGTGTATTTTGTGGTATTGGTGTAATCGAGAGAGTTTGGTTGCGATCCACCATCGTTGTTGTTTTGTACGAATATACATGAATCGTAGTTGGGTTTTCGGGTGTATTCCATTTTCGTATTCGTTTAGAAATGGTTGTGATTGTATTCTTCGAATCGTTAGGTTCGGTTTCGTCAGTTCCTACGGTCATGTTTGATTTCCTTCCGTTCGTATCGTCGTCAATTATTCAAGGCAAGTATTTTCTGGAAACCTTTATTCTTAACATGAAATTGGTGATGTATTTGTGTGTGCTTTGCTCACCTCGGGAGGGTCCGACGGGGCCTCGAGGGAATCCAATGGTTTAGTCCTGGATTCACGAGTTTGATTCGCTAGCCAGCTCGGGAGGGTCCTTAGAGATCTCGAGTGGGATCAGTGGTATAGCCCCGGTCCTAGGCGATGCCTGTGCGTGATTTGTTTTATGATATGGCCAGCTCGGGAGGGTCCTTAGAGGCCTCAAGTGGGACCAGTGGTATAGCCCCGGTCCTAGGCAAATTGATTATTGACTGTTTGTTTTCCGGAAAAGACATGTATGGTTTTGGTTTTGAAATTGAATTGGTGCATGTACTATGAAATGTGTAACCGAATGGTTTGCCTTGATTACTTGTACTAGCGTAACTGCTAACCCTTTGGGGACCCGTTTTGGGGAAATTTTTGTCATGGGATTTCAGGTTATGTTCAGCCGGACGAGCGGGTGCTGGGACAGTACGAGGATGCTGGCCAGGGTTGTTGACATGTGCATTTGAGTCTCCTTATTTCTGTTGTCTCTTTCGATATGGTTGTTTTCCAAATTATAAACTTATAAATTGTCCTCACGAGTACTTAGGCATTTTCATTCGGATTGTGGTTTGTATCGTTTGAAGTTGTTATATTTGTCAGGTGATGTTTATTTCGCCGGTTGTACTGGGCATGTTATTTAATGTTCGTATTGGTAATGTATGTTTCTTCGCTAACCGAGACAGTTAGTCGAGTGGTAATTCTTGTTTAGACTGGTGGGTCCCATGTAGGGGTCTACGACACTGTAATACACCTCGAATATCTTGAGGGTGTTACAGAAAATGGTATCGGATCCAGGTTTATGGATACCTAGGCTTGTTGGTTATTTGGGTGTTTTGTTTTGCACATCGTCATACCGCTACCAGCATCTCGGTACTTCCAGAGCTCGTAAGTTTTCCTTACTCGATTCCTTGTTTTCTCGTACCGTATTTCCATTCCTTGAACTGTGGTTGTTTTTCCTCTCATACTTATCATAGAGTTGCTTTTGCTACCTTTTAACACCATTATGGACGATGGAAGAGGTTGTGGTCGTGGTCGTGGTCGTGGATGCAGCCGTGGACGTGGGGCAGCCGGTGAGGCGGCCACGTCGCATTCTTTGGGAGCCGATGGTACTGATGACCGTCATAGCCATGCTACTACTCAGGATGACGCCGATCTTGGTGTTGCAGCGGTGATGCAACAAATGGTAAACCAAATGGCTGCGATAGCTCAGGCGGTTCAGAACCGACTCCGGCCCACGCTACTAGGGGCATAGCAGATCGTTGGCTTCAGGATGTCATCAAGATGCATCCTCCTCAGTTTTCGGGGACTTCAGACCCGGTCGGATGGGAGGAGTGGATAAAGGAGATATCCAAAGTCTTTGTCGCCACCAACTATCCCGAGGACCGCAAGGTCCCTATCGCCCAGTACTTTCTCACTGGGGACGCTACTGATTGGTGGGAGGCTGTTGAGCCTAAGGACCATGTTGCTTCGTGGGTAAAATTCAAGGACCTAATGGAGACCGAATATTGCCCGTAGCCAGTTAGACAGTCTCCAGTCCATGCCTTTTATGACGCTCAACCTCGGGATATCCCTGTTTCTCAAGCTATTGCCGATTTCAACCGGGAGTTGGGTTTTGTGAAGGCCCAAGTTATAGAGGAGAGCGACAAAATTTTCCATTTTTCGAGATGAATTAAACTGTCGATTCGGGCCTACATGTCTGGGCTCGTCTGCACCACTTTGAAGAATTATCAGAGTAGAGCTCTTGCCTATGATATGTCTGTGACATCCAGTGAGGCGGATCGTGAGAGCAAGAAGCAGAAATCCGTTGGAAATTTGTCGGGCCACAAGGGTGGATTAGCAAAAATCTCAATCCGCAAATATTCCTGTGGGCGGTTCGGCTCGTTTCTCTGGGGGTTTTCGAGGTACTACCAGAACCTACGTTCGTGATATCATATGCTTTAACTGTGGCAAGTCGGGCCATAAGAACCGGGAGTGTCTTCGTCCGCAGTTGACTTGTCATACTTGTGGTCAGTCGGGCCACACGGCTTTCTATTGTGAGCGGGTAGGACAGATTCTTGGTGCCCAGACTTCTTTTCCAATGCCTAGGGAGCCGAGTGTGAACCAGGGCTCGTTTGCTCTGTAGTCTCCGCCGAGTATCAGTCGAGGGAGAGGTCGAGGTCAGCCCGCTAGAGGGGGTCTTCCAGTGTCGGCTCAGCCCATCTGCGTGTCTATGAGATGAGGAGGGCCGATGATCCAGCGGCTACTATGGCGACAGGTACCATTCACATCCATTCTCATCCTGTCAGTGCGCTTTTTGATTCGGGTGCTACGCATTCATTCATTTCTCTGGAGTGCGTGCGCCATTTGAGTCTTGACTGTTTGTCGCCTTGCGAGCCTTTCATCGTTAAACTTCCTAGTGGTGATAGAATCGTTGGCGATCGAGAGGTTCGAGACTGTTCTGTGATTATCTGCGAGAGGGCTTGGCTCTCTAATCTTATTATTGTGAGTATTGAGGGCAAAGATTTGATTCTCGGGGATGATTGGATCGAGCGTCATGGTGCAATCGTGAACTACCACACGAGGATCATCACCATGTTAGCCGAAGACGGCACCGAGCACTCTTTCGCGGGGCGAAAGAGGGGAAACCAGAAGTTCGTAATTAACGCCTTGAAGGCGATGAGACTCCCGCGGAAGGGGTGCACTGGTTATTGGTGTTATGCCTTGGAGGCGAAGAGTGGTGGAATCGAGCTTTCATCGATTCCAGTCGTTGGTGAGTTTCCTGATGTTTTTCCTGATGAGTTACCGGGGTTGCCACCGGACCGTGAGGTTGAATTCACCATAGAGTTAGATCCAGGTGTGGCTCCGATTTCGAAGGCTCTGTATCGCATGGCACCTTCAGAGATGGCCGAGTTGAAGAAGCAGTTGAGTGAGATTCTTGAGCCAGGGTATATTGGACCGAGCGCTTCGCCTTGGGGCGCACCGGTTCTGTTTGTGCGGAAGAAGGATGGTTTGCTGCGTTTATGTATCGACTCTCGCGAAATAAACAAGGTAACCATTAAGAACAAGTATCCTTTGCCGAGGATTGATGACTTGTTTGATCAGTTGCAGGGAGTTGCGGTATTCTCGAAGATCGACTTGAGATCGGGGTACTATCAGCTTCGGGTGAAATAGTCCGATATTCTGAAAACAGCTTTTCGGATGAGATACGGACATTACGAGTTTGTGGTTATGCCCTTCGGGTTAACTAACGCGCCGGCAGTGTTCATGCAATTGATGAACAAGGTCTTTATCGAGTATTTGGATAAGTGTGTCGCCGTCTTCATTGACGATATCCTTATTTGTTCGAAGAATGAGGAGGAGCATGTCTATCATCTGCGTGTGGTGTTGGACATTTTGAGGACCGAGCGACTCTATGCGAAGTTCTCGAAATGTGAGTTCTGGATGAAGGAAGTGATGTTTCTGGGTCACGTGATTTCAACCGAGGGGGTCCGTGTGGATCCACAGAAGATTGAGGCAGTGTTGGATCGGGCACCGCCTAAGAACGTGAAGGAGGTCCGTAGTTTCTTGGGTCTGGATGGCTACTACCGTAGGTTCGTCGAGGGATTTTCGAAACTAGCTCGGCCGCTTACATAGTTGCTCCAGTAATCCGAGAAGTTTGTCTGGAATGACGAGAGGCAGTCGAGTTTTGAGGAGCTGAAGAGGCGTTTGACTTCAGCCCCGATTTTGGCGTTGCCGTGTGGCAAAGAGGGTTTTACCGTTTATAGCAATGCTTCGGGTCAGGGTTTTGGGTGCATGTTGATGCAGCACGACAAGACTATTGCGTTTGTGTCGAGGCAGTTGAGGCCGTATGAGCTTAACTACCCTACTCACGATTTGGAGTTAGCGGCAGTTGTTTTTGCGCTCAAGATTTGGCGTCACTATCTTTTTGGCTCTGCATGTCAGATATTTACCGATCATAAAAGTCTGAAGTACATATTTACTCAGCGAGAGTTGAATATGAGACAAAGGAGATGGTTAGAGTTGATTAAGGATTATGATCTTGAAATCATATATCATCCGGGCAAGGTAAACATCGTGGCCGACGCCTTGAGTCGGAAACCGGTTGCGTTGCGGACGCTTGAGATCCTTATGTCTCAATCTGAGCTTTAGCGGGTTTTGATCGGGTTAGGTGTTGAGATTTTGTTGCCGGGAGCTGTCGGGAAACTTTGCGCTTTGGAGATTTCATCGTCTCTGATCGATGAAATTAAACTGAAGCAGTTGGAGGATCCGATGATTACTCAAATCCGAGAGAATGTTCTTAAGGGAAAGTCTCCTGGTTTTGTGATTCATGAAGATGGTGTGTACCGAACGACTCAGAGCTGAGGCAGGGTATTTTGCGTGAGGCCCATGCTACGCCTTACTCCATTCATCCTGGTTCGAGTAATATGTACAAGGACCTGAGGAGGAATTTCTGGTGGAATGATACGAAAGAAGATGTCGCACAGTTTGTAGCAAGATGTTTGACTTGTCAGTAGGTCAAAATCGAGCATCAGCGACCGGCTGGGTTATTGCAGTCGTTTCCCATTCCGGAAAGGAAATGGGAAGATATTTTGATAGACTTCATCACGAGCTTGCCGAGATCGAGATCGGGCATAAATATGGTTTGGGTGATTCTGGACCGTCTGACCAAGTCAGCACATTTTCTGGGCATCAAGGATACTTGGGGACCAGAGAAATTAGCTCGTGTGTTTATTACGCAGATTGTGAGGCTTCACGGTAATCCGAAGTCTATTGTTTCGGATCGGGATGGCCGTTTTGTATCGCACTTTTGGCAGGCGGTGCATAAGGCGTTGGGTACTCGCTTGCGTCTGAGTACCTCTTTTCATCCTCAGTCAGATGGACAGTCGGAACGCACTATCCAGACGTTCGAGGATATGTTGCGCGTTTGTGCTCTTGACTGGAGCAGTGACTGGAAGGAGCATTTGCCATTGATCGAGTTTACGTACAACAATAGTTGGCAACAACACAAAAGCAGTCGACGGAAACATTTCCCATGGGCCTCTTAGAGCCGATCCTGATATCTGTACTGAAGTTCGTGCCCCGAAAGACTCGGAACCCAACTCACAAAACTGGATCCTGTGTCTCTCGGGTCCACACTTGAAATGCATTACCGACGAGAAGGACAGTTTACACGTGCATGCCCCAGCACATCGCGGTTGAAACGCCTCGGCTCGGCATACCGAATATACAAATGCTAGATACAATGGGGCATAACGTCGCAAAACAACATAGCGGAGATGCCAACTCAGCACAACAAAGAATCATAACACATATCATATACAACGATTACCATCGTAAAGTAATACACACACAAACACTACAGCAATAGCGATATCGTTCGGCGACCTTAACTGCCCGAACAATAACCAGTACATAATTACAAACATCATGAAACAATCACACATGTACACAAACGCACAAACCAAACCTTTAACAGCTCACACAGGTGCGATAACACACAAGCCACCACGAAATGACAACATTAAAGATCGTCATCACACCTCCCACAGAGGGCTAACAAAACATATGCGTGGCGAACGACTCAACGTTCACACCACCGATTCAATCACAATTCGGAGGGCTAACACCCTAACAACAATACCAACATCATACACACCTTCTCCGACCACAAGCAGGAAATGATGGGTTTTAAAAACGAAAACCGCCTTTCGAAAACAGTTTGGAAACACCAGTTGATCTTGAGCATCACTTTACAAAAAGTTGAACAAACATCATTGTCGAGACTTTGAAAATCATCTTGTGTTTGAACAAAAATGAGGACACTTTTCTTTTAGTGAAAACTTTCAAAATATTCGACCCTCGGGTCTAAGTAAAAGTGTTTCTAAAATAATGAAAATATCTCAAAATATTTTGGTCCTCGAGGTAGAAGAATTTTGAAACAGATAGTTGCGCTAGTAGGCGCCTCGAAAATACAATCCATTTAAAAGTACGTCTCGAATTTTATTTTCTAAGATACTCAAGGTTTTCGAAAAATCTATTAGGCTAGAATGCCTAAAAAACTCACATGTAACAATATTCACTTACATACAATCATAATACACGCAACAACTCGCTCAAAATCAAGACAACACATGTCCTTTACCGGAAACGACAGTCAAATATCACAGTCAAAAGGACGTAAATAATGACAATACTCCTCATATAAATGAAACATGATCACATAACCGCATCAAGAAACCGAGAATCTACATAAAGATTCCATCACTTAATACAAAATCAAACAAATAGCTCGTGTCACACGAGGCACAATACAAATAAGGGAGACTTACATCCACAGGTCGCACGAAGATGATGATCGCCCCACGATAATAATCACGACCAACCAACTCAGACGACGCGTCGCGACACGACTCAGTCAGACAAAATCCGACGAGACAAAACTCAACAGACACCACTAAACCCGACAGCCTAGGTTTCCACAACCTTTCTCTGATACCATTTATGTAACACCCCCAATCCGCTCAGGGATATTACACGCCGTAGAACCTTTCCTCAAGGATCTACCAGGCTGATAACAACATAGAACATATCAACAATGCCTTTAAGGCTAAAATGACTCAGTAGACCGATTTGGTCTTTCAATAAAGACATACAACTCAAACTCATTACATGCCCATGCAGGGGTCGAATACAAACACTCCCGTACAACGGGAAAGAATACTGCAGCGGAAATAAACTATAACTAAACCAATGACCTCATACGGATCCTCGTGTGATTAGTATCGTTCATCTTTCATCATCCTTCGTGCCGACCCTGTGTTATGCTCCCAAACCTGAATGCAAAAACAGACATCCACCCCCCGAATACTCGTGGGTTAGCAAAACTCCACTGTTTTGCTAGTGCAAGAACAAAGTGCAAATACGAGCCATACAATACAAGGTCCAAGAACAATAATAACCAGGAATCCTCAAAGATCCAAACGTAACAAAAGTACTTCCCGAGGCAAGAGTTTGAGGAAAACAATCCAATACCGAAAGATCACAAATCAGTGGAAATAATTTATAAAACAGTTTAAAATGCCATCGAGAGTTTTAATAGAAAACAATTTAGGATTATCAAATCCTTCTCGTTCCAAAAATCAATAGGGTCACAGCCCAAAGGTTTTGTTTTCGTAAATAGAAAACCGACAACAATTCACAGGGTTAAAACCCACGTCACGTGTCCTCGACGGACGTAAAAATCAATAAAAACTCGTGAAGTTTTACTAATGAATCCAGGGCTCTACCATTGGACTCCCGCCGTGGCCCCGTCGAACCAACCCACGGTGAGTAAAATACATTCACTAAATATACACCAACCTGTGAAGTTTTTACTCGTGAATCCAGGGCTCTACCATTGGACTCCCGCCGTGGCCCCGTCGAACCAACCCACGGTGAGTAAAATACAATCACCACTCGTGAATCCAGGGCTCTACCATTGGATTCCCGCCGTGGCCCCGTCGAACCAACCCATGGTGAGCGAAGCAATCATGCAAAAAAAACATATTACACCAAGGATATCCAAACAATTCACCCACAGGTATCAAACACTTAGCAAAACACCACGTCAAACCACAATGCACCAAAATGAAACAATATACATCCACACGCAAATACCAAGTGCATCATCAACACCAAACATATCCATAGGATTCACATAGTCACTTACAACCCACACAATTTACAAAACACACGCGTTTGAAAGTGAGCCTTTAACGAGGCTAGTCGAATCTTTTGAAAACTCGTTTCAAACAATCAAATGAACATATAAAGACAATCACCAATTATCATATTCACAAAAAAAGAATTGTATGGACAAGGTACTTGCCTCGAAACCACAATCGCAACAAGACGACGGATGAAATGCGGTCGAACGGCCCCGAACTCCCGAACACTATCAAGAATGCGATAGCACCGCAATTACTACGTGAATAACACCACACGAATCATCAATCACCAACGAGATTCAACATCGGAATCCTAGAACACCTATAAATCTCCGGAAGGAACAATAACACATGGTTACGACGAGAATCAAGGCCAAAACAACGGAAATCCCAACAAACTATCGAAGGGAAACTCATTGGGACATTTAATCGAACACTCAATGTTCGATAACTCCCAAGAACACTCGAATCACTAATCGAGTTGAACAAACTTGAAATATGGATATACAACCCATAGAACACGATTAATAACATCATACTACACCAACCGATGTATCAAAATCGGACTAGAATCGAAATCAAGAACAAATTCTCCAAAAAGTCAACTTGAAGGAAAATCAAGAAATATACTTTGATTTGACGAAACACACGGATTGGATGATGATATAATCAACAAGAATCTTCCAAAACGTCTTTGAATTGATTAGAATCATCCAAGAACTCAATTTCCCGAGCCTCCCGTCGCCAGCCGCCGAAAAAAGGGAGAAAAACGAGTAAAAATGAAGTCTGGCCGAGCCAAGGCTATATATAGCCGGCAGGGTTACGGCCGTACTCGGCAGGCCTTACGACCGTAACCGGCATTCGTCAAAAAATCTGCCCAGCACCTGCCGGACACTTACGGCCGTAACTGGCACACATTACGGCCGTAACCGGCCTTCGTCTGGAAGATGCCAAGCGCTCGTACGGCCGTACCCGATCACGCCTTACGGCCGTAACTGGCATTCGTCAGGCCATGCCTGCCGAGCACGTACGGCCGTAACCGGTACCTTACGGCCGTAACTCGGCCAGGCCAGGCCCTGCTCCGGCCGTGGCCACTCCGACGGCCCGACGACCCCGAAACCCGAACCTGAATATAAATCGAAGGTACGGTTACGACGTACTCGCAAAGACGAATCTAAGAGCTAAGATAACACACGATTCCGACCACCTGAAGGCTCGAAATTCGACAACGGAAGTAATTACCCCAAACTTTGGGAAATTACGAAAATGGCCCAAAACGTCCGAAATACACGATACGTGATCGAAACACTAAACCAAAACTCGCAACATGAATAATAACATTAAAGGAACTTACTAGAAACTCGAAGCAACAGTTTCGGACGAGATTCGCAAGAATCGAACTCAAGTGCGGAAAAGTCGCTAAAAAGCTCGGAACTCAACAAAACGACATCGAAATGAACTCGGATGACGAAAAGTGTAGAATTAATCATTCTCAGAATGACGAAACGGTCATGGGCGAGTCGTCAAAACGGACTTCCGCTGAAAAAAAGAAATTACCAGAAATCGAAATTACGGGTATTACAGTCACAGCCCAAAGGTTTTATTTTCGCAATTAGAAAACCGACAATAATTCACAGGGTTAAAACCCACATCACGTGTACTCGACGGACATAAAAATTAATATCAACTCGTGAATCCAGGGCTCTACCATTGGACTCCCGCCGTGGCCCCGTCGAACCAACCCACGGTGAGTAAAATACATTCACTAAATATACACCAACCTGTGAAGTTTTTACTCGTGAATCGAGGGCTCTACCATTGGAATCCTGTCGTGGCCCCGTCGAACCAACCCACGGTGAGTAAAATACATTCACCACTCGTGAATCCAGGACTCTACCATTGGATTCCCGCCGTGGCCCCGTCGAA
Organism: Orobanche coerulescens; assembly: GCA_033398695.1. Taxonomy (NCBI): domain Eukaryota; kingdom Viridiplantae; phylum Streptophyta; class Magnoliopsida; order Lamiales; family Orobanchaceae; genus Orobanche; species Orobanche coerulescens. The sequence goes on along the minus strand of CM065816.1, from coordinate 35,341,812 downwards.
CCAACCCGCGGTGAGCGAAGCAATCATGCACAAATAACATATCACACCAAGGATATCCAAACAATTCAGCCAGAGGTATCAAACACTTAGCAAAACACCACGTCAAACCACAATGCACCGAAATGAAACAATATACGTCCACACGCAAATACCCAGTGCATCATCAATCCATCACAATCCTAAGTTAAATCGAATTAAACGGATGAAAACAACCAAAACACCCAAATTCCCCAAAACTAGATTTATAGGAAATCTGACCTGATTCGCTCGATCAAAGGATGTTATAGGATGGATGATTGATGATATGAACTCCAAGACTTCATAGATTTGTTGTATGACAACATGTCTCCACGCCCAAGAATTCTCCAGCCGCGGAAGAGGAAGAACGAAGTGAGAAAAATTTGTGAAAAACCCGCTGTCAGGCCTTAAATAGGCTGCCTGCCGGCAGGGTTACGTACGTAACCGGCCAAGGCTTACGTACGTAACCGAGTCACTGCCCCAAATCTGCCGGCCCGTTACGTACGTAACCGGCCAGGGCCTTACGTACGTAACCGGCCTTACGTACGTAACTGCCGAGCACTAACGGCCGTAACTCGGCCAGTGCCGGCCCGGGGCCCAGACTGCCCGGCCATGACTCGGCCGGGGCCAACTCCGACGGCCCGAACGACCCCGAAACCCGAACCTGAATACGAATCGAAGATACGGTTACGAAGTACTCGCAAAGACGAACTCGAGCACTAAGAGAACACATGATTCCGACCACCCGAAGGCTCGAAGTTCGGCAACGGGAAGTAATTACCCCAAACCTTGGGAAATTACGAAAATGGCCCAAAACGCCCGAAAATCACGATACGTGATCGAATAACCAAACTGAAGTTCACAACACATCTAACAAAGTTAAACGGACTTACGGGAAACTCGAAACAGCAGTTTCGGACGAGATTCGCAAGAATCAAACTCAAGTGCGGAAAAGTCGCTAAAAAGCACGGAACTCAACAAAACGACATCGAAACGAAATCGGATGTCAAAAAGGGTAGAATTAATCATTCTCATAATGACGAAACGGTCATGAGCGAGTCGTCAAAACGGACTTTCGCCAAAAAAAAGAAATTACCGGAAATCGAAATTACGGGTATTACAACGACACTGTAATATACCTTGAATATCTCGGGGGTGTTACATAAATTTACTAGAAATAATAGAGAGAATTGAGAGAAATGAAGAGATCATTTAATTCATATATGTATATATCTTACATATTAAGAATATGACTTTTGTATAGGCTTATGATATAAGAATTACAATGGAGATGAAAGGTCAAAGGCCTAGATTTGAAGCCAAAGGTTGTATGTATTAATGGAGAAATATGAAAGGTTAAAGGTCATACAATAATGAGTGTTCTAAAAATTTCTGCCTAGGCCGATTAATCTTTCGATCAATCTCTAGAATGTCCTCTACCGTTCTGATTATAGCCTATGCGCTTGTACTGGTCGTTTGAGTGATTAGTCGGTCTTCTAGGCTGGCTGGACAGGGGCCTATAAAGGCAAGCAAGGATATATTTGACATTATGGACTATTTTATTCATATATCAGTGTTTTAAACTTTCTAGCTACTTGGGCGACTAGTCGGATGCCTAGGCAGTTATACTTTTTCGTTTTTTTGTTTTGTTCTAATATTGCTATAAAATCCTAAAGTGAGATATTATGGATATTATAGACTCCTTTATATCGATATTAATATCAAGTTTAATGTATAGTTGATTATATATCTGATTAAATAATTAAGTATTTATTATTTTAATTATTTTACATATAAATAATTTTGTATATATAAACATGATTGAAATAATAATAAAAAAATAAATACATCTAATTTGATTAATTCCCGATTAATCTCTGAGTAATCCTCTGGGCTCTAGGCGTTAGCAATCCGAACACCCAGCGCCTAGCATTTTTTAGAACCATGACAATAAAACATAACATCCCCCCTTGGATGATTTGTACAAACATCATGGCTCGTCAAAATCTTACTAGAAAAAATCCTGTGGGAAAAACCCTAGTGAAGGAAAAAAAGTATATGTGTTGTACAAAATAATAAATTATCATGTCTCCCACTTATTATGATAAATTTTAAAATAAAACTCGAAATTTACGCTTCCCAATCTTCTATACTAACTAGTATAACGCCCGTGTAATTACGCGGGAACACAAAAAAGAACACTCTTATGTAAATATATAATATGTAAATTGTTCATTATAAATTTCATATTACTTCTTTATAAACTACACTATTTGTTCTGTTTGTGATTACACCATTATCATCGCAACAAAAGATTTCTAATCTTTGCTGATCTTCATTCTTGATATGGCTACATAAAGCTAACCATGACCGAGTACGGGTCTTGGAAGATACATACCGACATGGGAGAGTGTTTGACCTTGACTCTTAAATATAGTCATGACAAAGTTCATAATAAGTGGGAAGTGACGTATTTGAAATTTAAATGGTAATCCGCTATCTAACGGGCTTAATATCTAATTGTGGAATAAATATTTTACTCTCAAAATTATTCCCCGAATTTTTTTGTTTAATAATATGGTTACGGATTTGGATAATTATTAATGATATGACATTGCATAATCCTTATGATTGATCCATATTTCGAATTAGCATAATTGAAATTCTAACTTACGATTTCAAGATGTGATTTGGAATTTTAGAACACTTGATGCTATTCAAAAAAACCACTGGATATACTTGATTTTGACTTTTAGAGGTCGCAAAAATTTTGCATATACTATAAGAATTGAGATATATCCGCTTATCTTTTGAAATTATAGACATCACGTAATCGTTTACTATCTCCACAACGTTGTTTGTTGGCGCAGGATTGCTCTTTCTTCAAAAAATATTTTAAGGAAAGTTACTTATAAGTGAAAGATAGTGCTTTCAACAATGGCTGCAATATGATCTTCAGCATTCCACATTAGTAAATATTAAGAATATCAATCAAGGTTTCTCTACGACTTCTTCACCCAGCTCACCATCTACAATTTTGAGGATTCATTGGGAGAAGTCCTTAATTTCTTGTAGATGGTGAGATGACATTGTCTGCCCAGTAATTAATCTCATATTCTTGGTCAGTCTTATGAGTTTGCAATGATGCCAAAGTAAAGAAGAACTTATACTTGAATAACTGATAGATGCATTGTCCTTTGATACAACTTCATATGTAGAATTATACTAAATAATTGTGGCAATGGTAATTTTAGTATATTTGAAATTTAAAAAGTTTTTGGAAATACATAAGAAATTTTGACTTATAGCTTAAAATTAAGCACTTCTCAAATTGCACTAAAAAAACATAATAGTAGTATATATAATTTAATTACTTATGTGACCTATTATAAATATACCTTGTTAATTTAGAAAACTACATCCAAGTCCTAATCTTAAAATTACCAAGAAATTTAACAATTTAGATTGTAAGATAAAAATAGCTTGGATAAGTTAAAAAATATACATCAGAATTTTATCCTAATTACAAATGACCTTAAAATTTTAGAAAATTACAAAAGAAAAAATTCAATTGATTTGATTGAAATGAAACGGCAAATTTATGCTTATATGATATTTTTTCGAACATTTAGCTTCATATTTAAAAGTATTAAAGTCTACCCATTTTACATTAAAAAATAGAAAAATAGTTGAAGTACTTTTGGTAATTTCTGAAATTTGTATTACAAAAAATCTCGACGGCATTTGTTGAAGTGAAACTATATGTATATTCATTCTAAAATAGGTTTTGGAATTACAAAGTAAGGAGATTATGACTTATAACTTAAAATTAAGTACTTCCCAATTTGCCAAAAAAAAGCAGCATTATCGTAGTATATATATAAGTGAATTACTTGTATGACTTATTATATTATAAATATACTAATCGCGGGGTTAACTAAGAAAAATACATCCACATCTTAGCGTAATTAAAATTTATCCCCATTTTTTAAAAGTAAAAAAATGTCCAATTTTGTTTGTAATATAAGATGAGCCTGGAAAAACTGTAGGGTACTTTTCAGGCATTGAACTTCATATTTAAGAGTACTAAATTCAAGAAATTTTACATTCAAAGAACAGAAAAATAATTAAAGTATTTTTAGTAATTTGTGAAACTTGTATTACAAAAATCCTAAGTGACATTTGGTTCAGTTGAAACTTTATATCATTTTTACATGATATTATTTTCAAACATTTAACTTAACATGCAAAAGTATTAAAGTTGGTACATTTTACATTCAAGAGAACACATAAATAGTTGGGCACTTTTAGTAATTTCAGGAACTCGTATTAGCAAATATTTCAATTTATATCGAATTGTGTTAAACTGTATTTGATAAAATTTTGGTTCCACGTTCTTTTTTGGTCATTTTTTTTGCCAAAATGGTCAAAATCATTAAGTATTTAATGGTTTCTGTTAAATGGCCAAAACTGAAATAAATTAATCCTTATATTTGAAAAAAATTACATAAATTATTTGGATGTCATTTAAAATACAAAAGCAAATTCAAAATTTTCAAAAATATATATTTGATTTCAAAAGTAGATAAATTAACAAATCTTTTAAAACTAAAAAAAATAAAAAAATCACTTAAAAATTACTTAAAACAATCAATTCTTATTTTCTGAATTTCTCTTTGCACAAAGATGAATTTACGGATTAGTATATTATTACTAAATTTAATTTATTATATATTTAGAAATATCTCTTTGAAAATTCATAAAATCAATAATTATATAATTTATTAAATATGAGTTTTTTCATTTATTTTGTTATTTTATATTAATTAAATAAGATTTAAAACTAAAATTGACTAATCGATTTATTCTATAGTTTCTTAGATTTATTTGTGAATAATAATCAAAACCACTATTTCTACACTTTCAATAATATTTTTTAATAATTTCGATTTATTTAATTGATTAGGACTTCGAGTACCTTTTAATTATATATAGTCAATATTTCTTTTGCAATGCCCCAAGTATCTTTTATTTCAGTTGGTATTTCTTTTATTGATATACCTAATTATAGTGACTAACTAATATAAACAAATTAATTAGTGAATATATATATATATATATATATATGTGTGTGTGTGTGTGTGTATAATATTTTCGCGAGATTTTAGGTTTAGGTTTTTAATATATAGTGCACATTACTATATTAAATTTCTCTTTGTTTGAGATTTATATTTTTTAATTAATGAAAACGTGAAATATTTCTGTAAATATATTCAATTCCAATTTATTCGTAATTCATATTTCTTAATTCGTAAATATTAAAAAGGTAGGTAGAAGTTATTTGAGGTCTAATTATAATGTAATTAATGCAATGATGATTAGGCCAGTAATTGATTATGTGTCAGCTAAAGCATGAGAGGCTGACACATAAGCACACGAAGCTCCAGCAGAAGACATGTGACATCCGAAGCATGAGAAGCTGCCACTTAGGCTCAGCATATTCTGCATTAGTATATAAGAGAGATTTCTCGAAATGAGTTTTAGGGAGCGCTTTCCTGAACAAGTGTGGTACTGTTTCATTAAAAACCTTACCAGGAAAAACATAGTGGAAAAACCATGGTTAAGGGAAAAAGAGTGCAGTACGCATTTTCTCCTCCTCGTGATAATAACACATACATTTTTGAGTTGACTAGATATAATATTGTGAAACTTCTCAAATGTAGATAATCTGATCGTGTTAGCAAGTAGAATTTTGGTGTATCCTTTTTTGAGTTATGTAGCTCTCATCATATACAGTTGGTGGAACTTCTATCTAGGTGAAGATCACAGTCTCGTCATATTGAATTTTCAACTTTAGACATATATCATCTTGTATTGCAGAAGTCAAAATGTAGTTATAAGAAGTTCCTGCAATAATTTACTTCATAGCAAAACAAAAATCACCAAATTGTATATAAGAATTCAATTTTCGAACTCTCATTATCATAATTGGAGTGAGCACTTTGCACCTGCAAAATCAACTTAAACCTTTTCCAAGTAGGTCAGTAGAAATCGAATAAAATTCTCTTTATGAACCTTAGGATTCGCATGCCTTCAGATAAAACTTGCTTTAATAATAAATTTATAAATTATTTTGTGACATGTATAATTAGTAAAACATGTTTAGTTTATTTAAGTACGGTACTTCTGGACCAAGAACTTATTTCTTTCAATTGTTCACATAGGTCAGTATTGTAACACCCCCAATCCGCTCAGGGATATTACACGCCGTAGAACCTTTCCTCAAGGATCTACCAGGCTGGTAACACATATAACAACTCAACCATGCCTTTAAGGCTAAAATGACTCGAGAGACCGATTTGGTCTTTCAATAAATACATAAAACTCAAATACAACTCATGCCCACGCAGGGGTCAAAACTGACCATACCATAACGGAAAAATATAGCAATGAAAATAAAGTACAACTGAACCAATAAACAAATGTACGGTTCCTCATGTGATTAGTATCGATCATCTTTCATCATCCTTCGTGCCGACCCTGTGTTATGCTCCAAAACCTGAATGCAAAAATAGACATCTACCCCCCGAATACTCGGGGGTTAGCAAAACTCCACTGTTTTGCTAGTGCAAGAACAAAGTGCAAATACGAGCCATACAATTCACATTCCACGAACGATAATAATTCGGAATCCTCAAAGGTTCAAATACAACAAGATGAACACTTCCTGAGGCGAGAGTTTGAGTAAAGACTTCCCAAAATTTCAAGATCAAAATATCAAGGGAAACAATTTATAAAATGATTTGAAATACCATCGGGAATTTTAATAGAAAATGATTTAGGATTATGATATCCTACTTTTCAAAACCCAAATGACAAAAGGGGTCACCACCCCAAAGGTTTACTTTCCGAAAAATGACCTTTACCAAACCGTTGGGATTTTAGCCCCAAATCCGTAAAATGACTTTTACAAAACCATTGGGATTTTAGCCCCAAATCTCATCAACTCACAGTACACAAGAATGACCACAAGGTTCGTCTCCCAACATCAAAATCCACAAATAAAGGATTTAACACAAACAACAAAATACTCTAGTGCCATCCTAGCCAAGTAAGCCAAACGAACAACTTACCTCTTACACACTTAGTCGATGCATGCAATCATGAAAACCGTTCAAAAGCACTCATTTCCGGAAATGCCATAATCAAATCACATTTGTAAAATGCACCACAATTAACCGTCGATCCACGTCTCTGTGGACCCCTACCGAGACCCCGTCGGATCTAACCCGTAGTGGTTAAAAGCAAGCTCGTCGATCCACGTCTCTGTGGACCCCTACCGAGACCCCGTCGGATCTAACCCGTAGTGAGCATACACACACACACGCTACTCATGCAATACTAATATGCTAAGAATGTAAGTTCATCAAGAATACTTACTAGAGATGGTCACTTATCCGACACCATTATCAAACTCTTCAAAACACAATAACAAGATTAAACACGGAATACACGATTCCATACTTTAAACAACAGGGATATTATCAAAGCCTTCAACGTTCAAAATGACCAAATCATAATCAATTCCCAAAACACACCGTTCACAAAACACACACGCGTTTTGAAAAAGAGCCTTTAACGAGGCCCAATCGAAATCTTTTGAAACTTCATTTCAAACAACCAAACAAACACACCAAGACGATCACCGATCATCATATCCACAAAATAAGAAATGTATGAGCAAGGTACTTGCCTCGAAATTGGCACGCAAGTATTCCGACAAACACGGCTCAACCGGAAAGCTTCGAAACGCCCGATGCTATCGAAAAAGAAGACGACGACGAACGGAAGGGTTCAACACGGTTTCTTCGCAAGAAACACGACCCTAACATCATACAATTAATAAATCAACGATCATACGATGAAGAATAATCGTAGAACGCCCGAAAATCCCTCTATGACATTCTACCGGACACCTTCAAGGCGTCGATCAAGAACTCGACCAAAACAACGAATCGATACGATACAACCATGGAATAACAATGGAAATTATATAATACATCTAAATAATCATCAATCCATCATAATCCTAAGTTAAATCGGATTAATCAGACGAAAACAACCAAAACACCCAAATTCCCCAAAACTAGATTTTCAAGAAATCTAACCTTGATTCGGTAGATTGGAGGATGTTATAGGATGGATGATTGATGATATGAACTCCAAGACTTCATGGATTGATTGTCCAACAACATCTTTCCATGATCTCCACACCTCCAGCCGCGGAAGAGAAGGAAGAGGATGAGAAAATGGGTGAAAAACACGCTGCCAGGCCTTAAATAAGCTGATCTGCACTGTGTGCCGCGGCACAGGACAAGTGTGCCGCGGCCCACGGCCAAAAAAACTGCCCAGTGCTAGCTTAGTGCCTCGGCCCATCCGAAGTGTGCCGCGGCACACGGTACAACCTACTCCAACACCAAAAAGGCACATCGTGCAGTCTTAGCTATTTCGACCATAACTTCTTCGTTCGGACTCCGATTGACTCACCGTTTGAGCCATTAGAAAGTTAACTTGATTATCTATAATATTGCAAGTATTCAGAATTTTTGGAGCTTCCAAAAATTTATGGTGATTTTTACGAAGCCCAACTCATACTTGGAAAAAGTCGTATAGTAACACTGAACTCAACGAAACGACACCGAAACCCGAACCTGAATACGAACCGAAGGTACGGTTACGAAGTACTCGCAAAGACGAATCTAAGAGATAATAGAACACACTATTCCGACCACCCGAAGGCTCAAAATTCGACAACGGAAGTAATTACCCCAAACTTTGGGAAATTACGAAAACGGCCCAAAACGTCCGAAATACACGATACACGATCGAAACACCAAACCAAAGCTCGCAACATGAATAATAACATTAAATGAACTTACGAGAAACTCGAAACAACAGTTTTCGGACGAGATTCGCAAGAATCGAACTTAAGTGCGGAAAAGTCGCTAAAAAGCTCGGAACTCAACAAAACGACACCGAAACGAACTCGAATGTCAAAAAGTGTAGAATTAATCATTCTCATAATAAGGAAACGGTCATGAGCGAGTCGTCAAAACGGACTCCGGCCGAAAAAAGAAATTTACCGAAAATCAAAAATTGCGGATATTACAAGTATATTATATTCCTTCAAGTGAAAGATTCATTTCAGTCTGTATTATTTAGAAATAAAGTCACAACAGTGTATTCCACATAATCCTTCTGAGATTTTCAATATTCATCTATAACAATATAACATCCATTCAGGAGTATATTTTCTTTTCAATATATACCCTGTTTCGAAAAACTATAAACAACACGAAACACTTCATAACAAAAATAATATCGATAAATTCACGGTTAGGATAAATACTCCTGTTTTGATAATTTCCATCGTACAACAAAGAAGTCTTCAGAGTCAGAATTTCGCTAAGTATGGAAGTTGTTAGGAAACTGCGTACAACAGATCCATACAGCAAGAGATCTTCTACGAAATCCAATCCAACAGAGCTTACATCTTCATACAGCAGAAGATAAGAATGTTGGATACAGGAGTCTGGCTGTAGGAGTTTTATTCAGGAAAAGTAAAACTCATCCAACAGGATTGAAGAATAGCTTTAAACTGTTTTAAAATAAACTTTGTTTATTCATAAAGTATTCACGGTTAAAGCAGCATTTATTGTTGATAGGACAGCATTTAATGCGGCCGAAAAAAACAGTATGAATGTACTGAAGAGCATTTAATGCAAAGTCAAAAAATGTCTGAAGCATTAAATGGGAGCTGCCTTTAATTCAAATATTCTGCAGCCGCCAATCAAAGACATCTAAATCTCACTAGCCAGCCAACGGCTATATTTATAACGAATCTATTTCCAAGATTATAAATAGCCCCAACCAAGAGGACATTGCTCACTTTACTTCACTTACTCTCACGCATACATCTGACAGATAGATCTGACAAATCAAGCTAAGAAAGAGTAGTATATTTCCTGAGCATACAGCAGTACATAAGCGAAGAAATATATAGGTCCTCAGTGCAAACAGACAAAGATATAGAAAACGCTCGGCAAAACATACAGCTGCTGTGTGAACTTATTCAACCATCTTTACCGTTGAGATCAACCTTAAACCAGTGTGGACTAAGTCCTTGCTAGTTCCGACCTGTGTGGGAAAAATAGCAGTGAAGATGAAGCTTCGATCTGTGTGAGAAGCAGGTCGAAAGAGCTGAAGCTAATCTGTGTGAACAGCCCAAGCAATAGTCTCTGTATCAATCTGTGTGAACGATACAGAGACAGGTTTAGTTAAAGTCATATAGTCGTGTACGTAGTGATTTTAATAAATGTTTTACTCCTGTGTGGAGGACCAGTGGACGTAGAGGGGTGTACCTCGAATTATATATGTGTGTTATTTATTTTCCATCCTTACTGTTTTCATTCATAACTGTGATTCATAGTATACATTGTGAAACCCTGTACGTATCAAGCAAATGAGAGTACCTAGTTGTTGTACTTACAGCAACTCACTATTAGACTTCCGCTACGCAATTAACCTCGATAATACAGCTTATTGTATTTTTACATTCTAAGCTGTTTACTATATACTCTATGGCCAACATTCACATACTTGATAATGAGGTGCAACTCACTTTAATGTCAATTAGGAACACATTCTAATTTCCATCTACTCTAGCCAGAGATTTTATGAATTGTAACATATAATTCAATATAAATATAATAGGTACTTATTCCGGAATAATTTTATGTTGGACTACCACCCAAAACCCTTTTCAATTTGAGGGATAATGTTCTCAAGAATTTAATTTACCGCTAACACTCCCAATCCACTCAGAAATATTACACGCCGTAGACCCCTTTTCGTAAGGATCTACCAGGCAAGAGACTACAAAACAAAACCAACATGTGGTCAACTCGACCAAAACATAAATCGTAGACCGATTAGGTCTCTCAAAATACAACACAAGAAGACAACTGATAAACCAAATTACAACTTGATCATAAATTACACAACATGCCCATCCTCTTAAGGATGACAAGAAGCTAGAAATGATCACTCAGACCGACAGATCACTGGCGGACAACCAACTACAACTGTGACTAGTATCGCTGCTTTACATCATCCTCTAAGCCGATTGTAATATCCGCATTTTTCCTTTTCCAAGTATTTTCATTTTTGGTGTATTTTTCGTTTTAGTAACTCGCTTGTAACCATATGAGTATTTTTAAGAATATTCAATACTAGACTTTTCATCATCCGAGCTTGTTTCGGACTTGTTTTACTCAATTCCGCGTTGGATGTCACTTTTGTCGTCTTTGGGTTCAATTCTCGTAATCATTGTTCAGAACCGCCGTTTTGGGGTTCCCACAAATCCATTTCATGTTATTATGGATGTTGTGAACTCTTATTGGTGTTTCGATCAAGTATCGTGTTGGGTTATTCCGTAATATTCCAAAGTTTTGGGTTCCTTTGCGTTTACTCTCTTTCCGGGTCATTTGAGGTTACCGTCGTGTTGGGACCGACTGTGTTTGACGTGAAGTCACCATACGAGGGTCCGTGATAGTTCATTCAGGCCTTTAATGGTCGGGACTATGCGTCGATCGAGTGTATCATGTTCGTGGGTCGTTTTTCATCACTTTGGGGCTCAAACAGTGTGTGCCGCGGCACAAGGGATTGTGCGCCGCGGCACAGCCCTTGCAAGACTTGAGCCTGGGGCGGCTGTACTGTGCGCCGCGGCACACGGAGTTCCTGTAACACCGCCAATCCGCTCAGGGATATTACACGCCGTAGAACCATTCCTCAAGGATCTACCAGGCTGGTAACAACATATAACAACTCAACCATGCCTTTAAGGCTAAAATGAGTTAGTAGACCGATTTGGTCTTTCAATAAATACATACAACTCAAATACAACTCATGCCCACGCAGGGGTCAAAACACAACCACACCCGTACAACGGGAAAAATATAGCAGCGGAAAATAAAGTACAACTGAACCAATAAACAATGTACGGTTCCTCATGTGATTAGTATCGATCATCTTTCATCGTCCTTCGTGCCGACCTTGTGTTATGCTCCAAAACCTGAATGCAAAAATAGAAATCCACCTCCCGAATACTCGGGGGTTAGCAAAACTCCACTGTTTTGCTAGTGCAAGTACAAGTGCAAAAATACGAGTCATACAATTCACATTCCACGAACGATAATAATCCGGAATCCTCAAAGATTCAAATACAACAGGATGAACACTTCCCGAGGCAAGAGTTTGAGTAAAGACTTCCCAAAATTTCAAGATCAAAATATCAAGGGAAACAATTTATAAAATGATTTGAAATACCATAGGGAGTTCTAATAGAAAATAATTTAGGATTATCAAATTCTACTTTTCAAAACCCAAAAGACGAAAGGGGTCACCTCCCAAAAGTTTACTTTCCGAAAATGACCTTTACCAAACCGTTGGGATTTTAGGCCCATATCCGTAAATTGACTTTTACAAAACCATGGTGATTTTAGCCCCAAATCTCATCAACTCACAGTACACAAGAACGACCACAGGGTTCGTCTTCCGACATCAAAATTCACAATTAAAGGATTTAACACAAACAACAAAATACTCTAGTGCCATCCTAGCCAAGTAAGCCAAACGAACACTTACCTCTTACACACTTAGTCGATGCATGCAATCATGAAAACCATTCAAAAGCACTCATTTCCGGAAATGCCAATAGTCAAATCACATTTGTAAAATGCACCACAATTAACCGTCGATCCACGTCTCTGTGGACCCCTACCGAGACCCCGTCGGATCTAACCCGTAGTGGTTAAAAGCAAGCTCGTCGATCCACGTCTCTGTGGACCACTACCGAGACCCCGTCGGATCTAACCCGTAGTGAGCATACACACATACACGTTACTCATGCAATACTAATATGCTACGAATGTAAGTTCATCAAGAATACTTACTAGAGATGGCCACTTATCCGACACCATTATCAAACTCTTCAAAACACAATAACAAGATTAAACACGGAATACGCGATTCCATAACTTTAAACAACAGGGATATCATCGAAGCCTTCAATGTTCAAAATAATCAAATCATAATCAATTTCCCAAAACACACCATTTACAAAACACACGCGTTTTGAAAGAGAGCCTTTAATGAGGCCAAACCGAAGTCTTTTGAAACTTCATTTCAAATAACCAAACAAACACATCAAGACGACCACCGATCATCATAGCCATAAAACGAGAAAAGTATGGGCAAGGTACTTGCCTCGAATAAGAACAACGCGGAGAATCGATCGAAGTAGGTTGGCACGAACCGACTACGAACCCGCCGACTCCACCGAAAGCCAACTCGCGATAATAAACTACGAAGGACAATAACGACAATGAAGATGAATTCCATAGCACGACTCAGAACCGTTCAATTCAAAGAACAAATGACGAAAGTTCAAGTGTTTTCCCCAAAACGGCCAAGAACACGATTCGTCCCGATAAAACACGAAAACGGAATTCCAAGTTGAAATATGGATATACAATCCATAGAATGTGTTTAACAACATCATTTAACCACGATCGATCCATCAAAAACGGATGAAAAACGAGATCGAGAACAAATCCCCCAAAAAGTCGATTCGAAGGAAATCAAGAAATATACTTCGATTCGACGAAGAACAATGGATTAAATGATGTTAAACACAAGAATAATACCAAGATTAATCATACCCATCATGATTTAATCAACAACACGGAACGAATCGGACAAAAATACAAAAACCCCCAAATTCACGAAATTAGGGTTCTAAGAAGGATTACCTTGATTCGCTGGATCAAAGGATGATAACGGATGATTGATTGATGTTATGAACTCAAGAACTTCATGGATTTGTTGCTAAACAACATGGCTTCGCCATCCGACCGCCACAAGGAAAGAAAAGGAAGGAAATGAAAAACGAGAGGAAATGTGACTGCTCTGTCACATTTATACTGGGCCGGACTAGCGCGCGCTAGGCTGCTGAGCTAGCATGCGCTATCGGCCCAGGCCGTAGTCCAGTGCCCACACTACCCTACTGAATCGTCCAGGTAGCGTGCGCAGCCTTCCGGCCGTAGCGCGCACTACCTGCCGATCCTAACCGATTCCAGAACCCCAGGACTCCACTGTCCAGACCCGATAGCGTGCGTTAGGCCAGCCGATAGCATGCGCTACACCTGCCGGTTAGCGCGCGCAGACTTCAGGCCATAGCGTGCGCTACGCCGGTTCCTGCCGCACCCATCCGGCCAGTGCTCGAACACCAGGGCTCGACGACTCGATTTCCGAAAACGCACGGAACGAACACGACGAAAATTTCGCGGACGACATCAACGACCCGAAATGAAAACATAATGCAATAATTAATTATACGCGACCAAGAAACGGGTCGAGACAACAATTACAGATACAGATACCCGTAACTTTCAGAAAATTACAAAATGGCCCAAAACGCCCGAAAATCACGATACGTGATCGAATAACCAAACCGAAGTTCACAACACGTCTAACAAAGTTAAATGGACTTACGGGAAACTCGAAACAATAGCTTCAACGAGATTCGCAAGAATCGAACTCAAGTGCGGAAAAGTCGCTAAAAAGCACGGAACTCAACAAAACAACACCGAAACGAACTCGGATGACAAAAAGTGTAGAATTAATCATTCTCAGAATGACGAAACGGTCATGAGCGAGTCGTCAAAACGGACTTCCGCCGAAAAAAAGAAATTACCGGAAATCGAAAATTGTGGATATTACATTCTACCCTCCTTAAAAGAAATTTCGTCCCGAAACTTAAAATAAGTAGGGAGAAGCAATATCCCCTGCCAGGAAAACTCGATGAGATACACAAAAACCGAAAACACGTGCCCGACGGTGAAATGCTGCAAGAAACGCAAAGAGACATACGACGTAAAAACACGCTCCACGATGACCAACACAACGTCGCCGTTAGGAATATAATAAAACCAACAAATGACAAGAGTCATCAAACGGATAATATATTCAAGTCAATTATCCGAACAATCACAAAACACAACGAACGAAAATCAATAAGATTGACCGACCCAACGGTACATCAATCAAAATGCGAGCCAATCGCTGAACAAATACGGAATTCCACCGCCCAAGGGTTGGAAGATCGAAAACGAGACTAATTTTCCGAACTTAAGGTAATTAGGAAGGAGCCTGAACGCTCAACAATCACGAAACGAGAACAAAAACCGAACAAACAAACGATCGAGACAACAAAAATCGAACAATCATGTCCGAAACACGAAGGATAATAAAATTCAAACAACAATTCCCAGGATGATCTGGTGAGAACAACAAGACATGCATTCCCATAAGATCCACAGGAAAGGGAATAGCGATTGAAAAGTCACAACGACAAACGAGTTATTCCGAAACAATACCACCCTCGTTCGATCAACAAAAGCAAGGGGCAGGACAAGCTCAGAAATGTCAACGAACATAATGAGTCGACAAAGTCGAAAACACAAGAGTTCCAAATCCGATCCACTTCGAATAAAAGAACTAATAGAACCAGATGATGTCACTCCCGAACAAGGTTCACAAGAATCGAACCGAACCCGAAAAAGTAACAGTGATAACCAGATCGACCCACAACAAGGTCGCAGCTCATTCGGACGATGAAACCGAAATACAGAACAAGTTCATAAAGTATCAACGAACATGAGCGAATCGATAGACTGGAGAAAGAGAAAATACAGAAGTCAAAATAGTACGGGCATTACCTCTGACCTCGTCCACGAAATTCATAAAAACGGGAGCAAGGTAACAAGACATTAAACAACCGACACATAACGGAACCATCACCGATGCACACGGTCATACCAAACCAAGCTCTAACAGCTCGCACATACGCGACAACGCATAAATCACCACGAGGCGACAACATTCAACACCAACATCCCGCCTCTCACAGGGGGCTAACACAACAAATGTGTGGAAAACGACTCAACGCTCACACCGCCAATTCGATCATACTCGGGAGCAAATATCAAAATGACAACGCGAACATCATACATAGATACCCAGCCTCAAACGGGAATGGATAGGTTTTAAAAACGAAAACCTCATTTTGAAAATAATTTAGAAGAACAACGGTTGATCTTAAGTATCATCTTTCAAAAAAAGTACAAACGTGAAACATCGTTATCGAGACTTTAGAGAACCATTTCGTATTTGATAAAAATGAGGACATTTTCTCTTAGTGAAAACTTTCAGAATATTCGACCCTCGGGTCTAAATAAAAGTGTTTCTAAAACATTGAAAATATCTCAAAGCATTTTGGTCCTCGAAGTAGAATTTTTTTGAAATATATAGTGGCACCTTGGAAGTAACACAAGAAAATAACTCATTTGAAAAGTATGTCTCGAAATTTATTTTTCTAAGATACTCAAGGTTTTCAAAAATCCAATAGGCCAGAATGCCCAAAACTCACACATATCGACGTTCCCTAAAACAACTCCTAGTACACGCATCAAAACGTTTAAAATCCATACAATACATGTCTTTAAATGGAAATAAACAATAAAATACCACATTCAAAACAAAACCACTGACCCCATTCGAGGCCTCTAAGGACCCTCCCGCACTGGCTAGTGAACAGTCGAACACGTATAAGCACAAAGCTTCCACAATAGAACTTGTAAAACGTGCAAATCGATTCGAAAATCATCAGCAACGGACAAAAACAACAATAAAAAGACATCACAAGTGACGACACTCCTCGTATAAATCAAATACGAGAGTTGACTAAATACATATCGTGAAATCAAAATCCACATAAGGATTCCACCACTTAACAAACAATCATAAAAATAGATCGTGTCACACGAGGCACAACACAAAGAAGGGAGACTTACTTCCACAAGTCACACGAAGATGATGATCGCCCCACGATACTAATCACGACCAACAAACTTAAATGACGCGTCGCGACACGACTCAGTCAGAAAAAAATCCGACGAAACAAGACTCAAACAACACGACTTGACCCGACAGCCTAGGTTTCCTCAACTTAAGATCCGATACCATTTATGTAACACCCCCAATCCACTCACGGATATTACACGCCGTAGAACCTTTCCTCAAGGATCTACCAGACTGGTAACAAACATATAACAACTCAACCATGCCTTTAAGGCTAAAATGACTTAGTAGACCGATTTCGTCTTTCAATAGATACATACAACTCAAAAACAACTCATGCCCACGCAGGGGTCAAAACACAACCACACCCGTACAACGGAAAAAATATAGCAGCGGAAAATAAAGTACAACTGAACCAATAAACAATGTACGGTTCCTCATGTGATTAGTATCGATCATCTTTCATCGTCCGTGCCGACCTTGTGTTATGCTCCAAAACCTGAATGCAAAAATAGACATCCACCCCCCGAATACTCGGGGGTTAGCAAAACTCCACTGTTTTGCTAGTGCAAGTACAAGTGCAAAAATACGAGTCATACAATTCACATTCCACGAACGATAATAATCCGGAATCCTCAAAGATTCAAATACAACAGGATGAACACTTCCCGAGGCAAGAGTTTGAGTAAAGACTTCCCAAAATTTCAAGATCAAAATATCAAGGGAAACAATTTATAAAATGATTTGAAATACCATCGGGAGTTTTAATAGAAAATAATTTAGGATTATCAAATCCTACTTTTCAAAACCCAAAAGACGAAAGGGGTCACCGCCCCAAAAGTTTACTTTCCGAAAAATTACCTTTACCAAACCGTTGGGATTTTAGTCCCAAATCCGTAAAATGACATTTACAAAACGATTGGGATTTTAGCCCCAAATCTCATCAACTCACAGTACACAAGAACGACCACAAGGTTCGTATTCCGACATCAAAATCCACAATTATAGGATTTAACACAAACAAAAAATACTCTAGTGCCATCCTAGCCAAGTAAGACAAATGAACACTTACCTCTTACACACTTAGTCGATGCATGCAATCATGAATACCATTCAAAAGCACTCATTTCCGGAAATGCCAATAGTCATATCACATTTGTAAAATGTACCACAATTAACCGTCGATCCACGTCTCTGTGGACCCCTACCGAGACCCCGTCGGATTTAACCCGTAGTGGTTAAAAGCAAGCTCGTCGATCCACGTCTCTGTGGACCCCTACCGAGACCCCGTCGGATCTAATCCGTAGTGAGCATACACACACACGTTACTCATGCAATACTAATATGCTAAGAATGCAAGTTCATCAAGAATACTTACTAGAGATGGCCACTTATCCGACACCATTATCAAACTCTTCAAAACACAATAACAAGATTAAACACGGAATACGCGATTCCATAACTTTAAACAACAGGGATATCATCGAAGCCTTCAACGTTCAAAATAATCAAATCATAATCAATTTCCCAAAACACACCGTTTACAAAACACACGCGTTTTGAAAGAGAGCCTTTAACGAGGCCAAACCGAAGTCTTTTGAAACTTCATTTCAAATAACCAAACAAACACATCAAGACGACCACCGATCATCATATCCATAAAACGAGAAAAGTATGGGCAAGGTACTTGCCTCGAATAAGAACAACGCGGAGAATCGATCGAAGTAGGTTGGCACGAACCGACTACGAACCCGCCGACTCCACCGAAAGCCAACTCGCGATAATAAACTACGAAGGACAATAATGACAATGAAAATGAATTCCATAGCACGACTCATAGCCGTTCAATTCAAAGAACAAATGACGAAAGTTCAAGTGTTTTCCCCAAAACAGCCAAGAACACGATTCGTCCCGACAAAACACGAAAACGGAATTCCAAGTTGAAATATGGATATACAATCCATAGAATGTGTTTAACAACATCATTTAACCACAATCGATCCATCAAAAACGGATGAAAAACGAGATCGAGAACAAATCCCCCAAAAAGTCGATTCGAAGGAAATCAAGAAATATACTTCGATTCGACGAAGAACAATGGATTAAATGATGTTAAACACAAGAATACTACCAAGATTAATCATACCCATCATGATTTAATCAATAACACGGAATGAATCGGACAAAAATACAAAACCCCCCAAATTCACGAAATTAGGATTCTAAGGAAGATTACCTTGATTCGCTGGATCAAAGGATGATAACGGATGATTGATTGATGTTATGAACTCAAGAACTTCATGGATATGTTGTTAAACA
This sequence comes from Orobanche coerulescens, assembly GCA_033398695.1. NCBI lineage: Eukaryota > Viridiplantae > Streptophyta > Magnoliopsida > Lamiales > Orobanchaceae > Orobanche > Orobanche coerulescens. The sequence continues at coordinate 35,322,495 of CM065816.1, read as the reverse complement.
ACATGGCTTCGCCACCTCCGAATCGCCAGCGGCGGAAAGAAAAGGAAGGAAATGAAAAACGAGAGGAAATGTGACTGCTCTGTCACATTTATACTGGGCCGGACTAGCGCGCGCTAGGCTGCTGAGCTAGCATGCGCTATCGGCCCAGGCCGCAGTCCAGTGCCCACACTGCCCTACTGAATCGGCCAGGTAGCGTGCGCAGCCTTTCGGCCGTAGCACGCTACCTGCCGGTCGTAGCGTGCGCAATGCCAAGCGAGCGTGCGCTACACCGCCGATCCTATCCGATTCGTAACCCCAGACTCCACCGTCTGCACTCCGATAACGTCGTTAGGCGGTAGATAGCGTCGCTACACTGCCGGTTAGCGCGCAGACTTCCGGCCATAGCGTGCGCTCGCCGGTTCTGCCGCACCGTCCGGGTGCCCGCAATCGTCCGGCCGATCCATAACCGTCCGGCGGTGCTCGAACACTGTGGCTCGACGACTCGATTTCCGAAAACGCACGGAACGAACACGACGAAAAGTTCGCGGACGACATCAACGACCCGAAATGAAAACATAATGCAATAATTAATTATACGCGACCAAGAAACGGGTCGAGACAACAGGTACAGATACGGATACCCGTAACTTTCAGTAAATTACAAAATGGCCCAAAACGCCCGAAAATCACGATACGTGATCGAATAACCAAACCGAAGTTCACAACACGTCTAACAAAGTTAAACGGACTTACGGGAAACTCAAAACAGCAGTTTCGAACGAGATTCGCAAGAATCGAACTCAAGTGCGGAAAAGTCGCTAAAAAGCACGGAACTCAACAAAACAACACCGAAACGAACTCGGATGACAAAAAGTGTAGAATTAATCATTCTCAGAATGACGAAACGGTCATGAGCGAGTCGTCAAAATAGACTTCCGCCGAAAAAAATAAATTACCGGAAATCGAAAATTGCGGATATTACAGTTCTGTGCCGCGGCACGGCCCAAAAACCTGCTCTCAAATTCCAGCTGCGGGCCGCGGCACACTCAGCCTGCGTCGCGGCACGCGAGTCAGCAGGGCTATATGTCAGCGGGTTTTTGGAGAGGATTTCATTTCCTCTCCTTTCTTCTTCTTCCTCACGGTTAAGGCGATTTAGGGTGAATTTTGGGCGATTTGGGCGTCTTCAATCTTAGAGAGATCATCCACCTCGAGTTCTTGGTGTAGATTAACGACTTCTACTTATGTTCTTCATCCTAATCCAAGGTAATCTCCTAGAACCCTATTTTTGGGAAATTTTGGGGGGGTTTTGAGTTTTTGTCCGATTCGTTCCGTATTGTTGACTAATCCATGATGTATATAATCAATCTTGTTGGTATTCTTATTTTCCCTATGAATTCATGGTTTATTTTGTGGTATTGGTGTAATCGAGAGAGTTTGGTTGCGATCTACCATCGTTGTTGTTTTGTACGAATATACATGAATCGTAGTTGGGTTTTCGGGTGTATTCCATTTTCGTATTCGTTTAGAAATGGTTGTGATTGTATTCTTCGAATCGTTAGGTTCGGTTTCGTCAGTTCCTACGGTCATGTTTGATTTCCTTTCGTTCGTATCGTCGTCAATTATTCAAGGCAAGTATTTTCTGGAAACCTTTATTCTTAACATGAAATTGGTGATGTATTTGTGTGTGCTTTGCTCACCTCGGGAGGGTCCGACGGGGCCTCGAGGGAATCCAATGGTTTAGTCCTGGATTCACGAGTTTGATTCGCTAGCCAGCTCGGGAGGGTCCTTAGAGGTCTCGAGTGGGATCAGTGGTATAGCCCCGGTCCTAGGCGATGCCTATGCGTGATTTGTTTTATGATATGGCCAGCTCGGGAGGGTCCTTAGAGGCCTCAAGTGGGACCAGTGGTATAGCCCCGGTCCTAGGCAAATTGATTATTATCGTTTGTTTTCCTAAAAGACATGTATGGTTTTGGTTTTGAAATTGAATTGGTGCATGTACTATGAAATGTGTAACCGAATGGTTTGCCTTGATTACTTGTACTAGCGTAACTGCTAACCCTTTGGGGACCCGTTTTGGGGAAATTTTTGTCATGGGATTTCAGGTTATGTTCAGCCGGACGAGCGGGTGCTGGGACAGTATGAGGATGCTGGCCAGGGTTGTTGACATGTGCATTTGAGTCTCCTTATTTCTGTTGTCTCTTTCGATATGGTTGTTTTCCAAATTATAAACTTATAAATTGTCCTCGCGAGTACTTAGGCATTTTCATTCGGATTGTGGTTTGTATCGTTGGAAGTTGTTATATTTGTCAGGTGATGTTTATTTCGCCGGTTGTACTGGGCATGTTATTTAATGTTCGTATTGGTAATGTATGTTTCTTCGCTAACCGAGACAGTTAGTCGAGTGGTAATTCTTGTTTAGACTGGTGGGTCCCATGTAGGGGTCTACGACACTGTAATACACCTCGAATATCTTGAGGGTGTTACAGAAAATGGTATCGGATCCAGGTTTATGGATACCTAGGCTTGTCGGTTATTTGGGTGTTTTGTTTTGCACATCGTCATACCGCTACCAGCATCTCGGTACTTCCAGAGCTCGTAAGTTTTCCTTACTCGATTCCTTGTTTTCTCGTACCGTATTTCCATTCCTTGAACTGTGGTTGTTTTTCCTCTCATACTTATCATAGGGTTGATTTTGCTACCTTTTAACACCATTATGGACGATGGAAGAGGTTGTGGTCGTGGTCATGGTCGTGGATGCAGCCGTGGACGTGGGGCAGCCGGTGAGGCGGCCACGTCGCATTCTTTGGGAGCCGGTAGTACTGATGACCGTCATAGCCATGCTACTACTCAGGATGACGCCGATCTTGGTGTTGCAGCGGTGATGCAACAAATGGTAAACCAAATGGCTGCGATAGCTCAGGCGGTTCAGAACCGACTCCGGCCCACGCTACTCGGGGCATAGCAGATCGTTGGCTTCAGGATGTCATCAAGATGCATCCTCCTCAGTTTTCGGGGACTTCAGACCCGGTCGGATGGGAGGAGTGGATAAAGGAGATATCCAAAGTCTTTGTCGCCACCAACTGTCCCGAGGACCGCAAGGTCCCTATCGCCCAGTACTTTCTCACTGGGGACCCTACTGATTGGTGGGAGGCTGTTGAGCCTAAGGACCATGTTGCTTCGTGGGTAAAATTCAAGGACCTAATGGAGACCGAATATTGCCCGTAGCCGGTTAGACAGTCTCGAGTCCATGCCTTTTATGACGCTCAACCTCGGGATATCCCTGTTTCTCAAGCTATTGCCGATTTCAACCGGGAGTTGGGTTTTGTGAAGGCCCAAGTTATAGAGGAGAGCGACAAAATTTTCCATTTTTCGAGATGAATGAAACTGTCGATTCGGGCCTACATGTCTGGGCTCGTCTGCACCACTTTGAAGAATTATCAGAGTAGAGCTCTTGCCTATGATATGTCTGTGACATCCAGTGAGGCGGATCGTGAGAGCAAGAAGCAGAAATCCGTTGGAAATTTTTCGGGCCACAAGGGTGGATTAGCAAAAATCTCAATCCGCAAATATTCCTGTGGGCGGTTCGGCCTGCTTCTCCGGGGTTTTCGAGGTACTACCAGAACCTACGTTCGTGATATCATATGCTTTAACTGTGGCAAGTCGGGCCATAAGAACCGGGAGTGTCTTCGTCCGCAGTTGACTTGTCATACTTGTGGTCAGTCGGGCCACAAGGCTTTCTATTGTGAGCGGGTAGGACAGATTCTTGGTGCCCAGACTTCTTTTCCAATGCCTAGGGAGCCGAGTGTGAACCAGGGCTCGTTTGCTCTGTAGTCTCCGCCGAGTATCAGTCGAGGGAGAGGTCGAGGTCAGCCCGCTAGAGGGGGGCTTCCAGTGTCGGCTCAGCCCATCTGCGTGTCTATGAGATGAGGAGGGCCGATGATCCAGCGGCTACTATGGCGACAGGTACCATTCACATCCATTCTCATCCTGTCAGTGCGCTTTTTGATTCGGGTGCTACGCATTTATTCATTTCTCTGGAGTGCGTGCGCCATTTGAGTCTTGACTGTTTGTCGCCTTGCGAGCCTTTCATCGTTAAACTTCCTAGTGGTGATAGAATCGTTGGCGATCGAGAGGTTCGAGACTGTTCTGTGATTATCTGCGAGAGGGCTTGGCTCTCTAATCTTATTATTGTGAGTATTGAGGGCAAAGATTTGATTCTCGGGGATGATTGGATCGAGCGTCATGGTGCAATCGTGAACTACCACACGAGGATCATCACCATGTTAGCCGAAGACGGCACCGAGCACTCTTTCGCGGGGCGAAAGAGGGGAAACCAGAAGTTCGTAATTAACGCCTTGAAGGCGATGAGACTCCCGCGGAAGGGGTGTACTGGTTATTGGTGTTACGCCTTGGAGGCGAAGAGTGGTGGAATCGAGCTTTCATCGATTCCAGTCGTTGGTGAGTTTCCTGATGTTTTTCCTGATGAGTTACCGGGGTTGCCACCGGACCGTGAGGTTGAATTCACCATAGAGTTAGATCCAGGTGTGGCTCCGATTTCGAAGGCGCTGTATCGCATGGCACCTTCAGAGATGGCCGAGTTGAAGAAGCAGTTGAGTGAGATTATTGAGCCAGGGTATATTGGACCGAGCGCTTCGCCTTGGGGCGCACCGGTTCTGTTTGTGCGGAAGAAGGATGGTTTGCTGCGTTTATGTATCGACTCTCGCGAACTAAACAAGGTAACCATTAAGAACAAGTATCCTTTGCCGAGGATTGATGACTTGTTTGATCAGTTGCAGGGAGTTGCGGTATTCTCGAAGATCGACTTGAGATCGGGGTACTATCAGCTTTGGGTGAAATAGTCCGATATTCTGAAAACAGCTTTTCGGATGAGATACGGACATTACGAGTTTGTGGTTATGCCCTTCGGGTTAACTAACGCGCCGGCAGTGTTCATTCAATTGATGAACAAGGTCTTTATCGAGTATTTGGATAAGTGTGTCGCCGTCTTCATTGACGATATCCTTATTTGTTCGAAGAACGAGGAGGAGCATGTCTATCATCTGCGTGTGGTGTTGGACATTTTGAGGACCGAGCGACTCTATGCGAAGTTCTCGAAATGTGAGTTCTGGATGAAGGAAGTGATGTTTCTGGGTCACGTGATTTCAACCGAGGGGGTCCGTGTGGATCCACAGAAGATTGAGGCAGTGTTGGATCGGGCACCGCCTAAGAACGTGAAGGAGGTCCGTAGTTTCTTGGGTCTGGATGGCTACTACCGTAGGTTCGTCGAGGGATTTTCGAAACTAGCTCGGCCGCTTACATAGTTGCTCCAGTAATCCAAGAAGTTTGTCTGGAATGACGAGAGGCAGTCGAGTTTTGAGGAGCTGAAGAGGCGTTTGACTTCAGCCCCGATTTTGGCGTTGCCGTGTGGCAAAGAGGGTTTTGCCGTTTATAGCAATGCTTCGGGTCAGGGTCTTGGGTGCATGTTGATGCAGCACGACAAGACTATTGCGTTTGTGTCGAGGCAGTTGAGGCCGTATGAGCTTAACTACCCTACTCACGATTTGGAGTTAGCGGCAGTTGTTTTTGCGCTCAAGATTTGGCGTCACTATCTTTTTGGCTCTGCATGTCAGATATTTACCGATCATAAAAGTCTGAAGTACATATTTACTCAGCGAGAGTTGAATATGAGACAAAGGAGATGGTTAGAGTTGATTAAGGATTATGATCTTGAAATCATATATCATCCGGGCAAGGCAAACATCGTGGCCGACGCCTTGAGTCGGAAACCGGTTGCGTTGCGGACGCTTGAGATCCTTATGTCTCAATCTGAGCTTTAGCGGGTTTTGATCGGGTTAGGTGTTGAGATTTTGTTGCCGGGAGCTGTCGGGAAACTTTGCGCTTTGGAGATTTCATCGTCTCTGATCGATGAAATTAAACTGAAGCAGTTGGAGGATCCGATGATTACTCAAATCCGAGAGAATGTTCTTAAGGGAAAGTCTCCTGGTTTTGTGATTCATGAAGATGGTGTGTACCGAACGACTCAGAGCTGAGGCAGGGTATTTTGCATGAGGCCCATGCTACGCCTTACTCCATTCATCCTGGTTCGAGTAATATGTACAAGGACCTGAGGAGGAATTTCTGGTGGAATGATACGAAAGAAGAGGTCGCACAGTTTGTAGCAAGATGTTTGACTTGTCAGTAGGTCAAAATCGAGCATCAGCGACCGGCTGGGTTATTGCAGTCGCTTCCCGTTCCGGAATGGAAATGGGAAGATATTTTGATAGACTACATCACGAGCTTGCCGAGATCGAGATCGGGCATAAATATGGTTTGGGTGATTCTGGACCGTCTGACCAAGTCAGCACATTTTCTGGGCATCAAGGATACTTGGGGACCAGAGAAATTAGCTCGTGTGTTTATTACGCAGATTTTGAGGCTTCACGGTAATCCGAAGTCTATTGTTTCGGATCGGGATGGCCGTTTTGTATCGCACTTTTGGCAGGCGGTGCATAAGGCGTTGGGTACTCGCTTGCGTCTGAGTACCTCTTTTCATCCTCAGTCAGATGGACAGTCGGAACGCACTATCCAGACGTTCGAGGATATGTTGCGCGTTTGTGCTCTTGACTGGAGCAGTGACTGGAAGGAGCATTTGCCATTGATCGAGTTCACGTACAACAATAGTTGGCAACAACACAAAAGCAGTCGACGGAAACATTTCCCATGGGCCTCTTAGAGCCGATCCTGATATCTGTACTGAAGTTCGTGCCCCGAAAGACTCGGAACCCAACTCACAAAACTGGATCCTGTGTCTCTCGGGTCCACACTTGAAATGCATTACCGACGAGAAGGACAGTTTACACGTGCATGCCCCAGCACATCGCGGTTGAAACGCCTCGGCTCGGCATACCGAATATACAAATGCTAGATACAATGGGGCATAACGTCGCAAAACAACATAGCGGAGATGCCAACTCAGCACAACAAAGAATCATAACACATATCATATACAACGATTACCATCGTAAAGTAATACACACACAAACACTACAGCAATAGCGGTATCGTTTGGCGACCTTAACTGCCCGAACAATAACCAGTACATAATTACAAACATCATGAAACAATCACACATGTACACAAACGCACAAACCCAACCTTTAACAGCTCACACAGGTGCGATAACACACAAGCCACCACGAAATGACAACATTAAAGATCGTCATCACACCTCCCACAGAGGGCTAACAAAACATATGCGTGGCGAACGACTCAACGTTCACACCACCGATTCAATCACAATTCGGAGGGCTAACACCCTAACAACAATACCAACATCATACACACCTTCTCCGACCACAAGCAGGAAATGATGGGTTTTAAAAACGAAAACCGCCTTTCGAAAACAGTTTGGAAACACCAGTTGATCTTGAGCATCACTTTACAAAAAGTTGAACAAACATCATTGTCGAGACTTTGAAAATCATCTTGTGTTTGAACAAAAATGAGGACACTTTTCTTTTAGTGAAAACTTTCAAAATATTCGACCCTCGCGTCTAAGTAAAAGTGTTTCTAAAATAATGAAAATATCTCAAAATATTTTGGTCCTCAAGGTAGAAGAATTTTGAAACAGATAGTTGCGCTAGTAGGCGCCTCGAAAATACAATCCATTTAAAAGTACGTCTCGAATTTTATTTTCTAAGATACTCAAGGTTTTCGAAAAATCTATTAGGCTAGAATGCCTAAAAAACTCACATATAACAATATTCACTTACATACAATCATAATACACGCAACAACTCGCTCAAAATCAAGACAACACATGTCCTTTACCGGAAACGACAGTCAAATATCACAGTCAAAAGGACGTAAATAATGACAATACTCCTCATATAAATGAAACATGAGTCACATAACCGCATCAAGAAACCGAGAATCTACATAAAGATTCCATCACTTAATACAAAATCAAACAAATAGCTCGTGTCACACGAGGCACAATACAAATAAGGGAGACTTACATCCACAGGTCGCACGAAGATGATGATCGCCCCACGATAATAATCACGACCAACCAACTCAGACGACGCGTCGCGACACGACTCAGTCAGACAAAATCCGATGAGACAAAACTCAACAGACACCACTAAACCCGACAGCCTAGGTTTCCACAACCTTTCTCTGATACCATTTATGTAACACCCCCAATCCGCTCAGGGATATTACACGCCGTAGAACCTTTCCTCAAGGATCTACCAGGCTGATAACAACATAGAACATATCAACAATGCCTTTAAGGCTAAAATGACTCAGTAGACCGATTTGGTCTTTCAATAAATACATACAACTCAAACTCATTACATGCCCATGCAGGGGTCGAATACAAACACTCCCGTACAACGGGAAAGAATACTGCAGCGGAAATAAACTATAACTAAACCAATGACCTCATACGGATCCTCGTGTGATTAGTATCGTTCATCTTTCATCATCCTTCGTGCCGACCCTGTGTTATGCTCCCAAACCTGAATGCAAAAACAGACATCCACCCCCCGAATACTCGTGGGTTAGCAAAACTCCACTGTTTTGCTAGTGCAAGAACAAAGTGCAAATATGAGCCATACAATACAAGTTCCAAGAACAATAATAACCAGGAATCCTCAAAGATCCAAACGTAACAAAAGTACTTCCCGAGGCAAGAGTTTGAGGAAAACAATCCAATACCGAAAGATCACAAATCAGTGGAAATAATTTATAAAACAGTTTAAAATGCCATCGAGAGTTTTAATAGAAAACAATTTAGGATTATCAAATCCTTCTCGTTCCAAAAATCAATAGGGTCACAGCCCAAAGGTTTTGTTTTCGTAAATAGAAAACCGACAACAATTCACAGGGTTAAAACCCACGTCACGTGTCCTCGACGGACGTAAAAATCAATAAAAACTCGTGAAGTTTAACTCGTGAATCCAGGGCTCTACCATTGGACTCCCGCCGTGGCCCCGTCGAACCAACCCACGGTGAGTAAAATACATTCACTAAATATACACCAACCTGTGAAGTTTTTACTCGTGAATCCAGGGCTCTACCATTGGAATCCTGTCGTGGCCCCGTCGAACCAACCCACGGTGAGTAAAATACATTCACCACTCGTGAATCCAGGACTCTACCATTGGATTTCCGCCGTGGCCCCGTCGAACCAACCCGCGGTGAGCGAAGCAATCATGCACAAATAACATATCACACCAAGGATATCCAAACAATTCAGCCAGAGGTATCAAACACTTAGCAAAACACCACGTCAAACCACAATGCACCGAAATGAAACAATATACGTCCACACGCAAATACCCAGTGCATCATCAACACCAAGCATATCCATAGGATTCACATAGTCACTTACAACCCACACAATTTACAAAACACACGCGTTTGAAAGTGAGCCTTTAACGAGGCTAGTCGAATCTTTTGAAAACTCGTTTCAAACAATCAAATGAACATATAAAGACAATCACCAATTATCATATTCACAAAAAAAGAATTGTATGGACAAGGTACTTGCCTCGAAACCACAATCGCAACAAGACGACGGATGAAATGCGGTCGAACGGCCCCGAACTCCCGAACACTATCAAGAATGCGATAGCACCGCAATTACTACGTGAATAACACCACACGAATCATCAATCACCAACGAGATTCAACATCGGAATCCTCGAACACCTATAAATCTCCGGAAGGAACAATAACACATGGTTACGACGAGAATCAAGGCCAAAACAACGGAAATCCCAACAAACTATCGAAGGGAAACTCATTGGGACATTTAATCGAACACTCAATGTTCGATAACTCCCAAGAACACTCGAATCACTAATCGAGTTGAACAAACTTGAAATATGGATATACAACCCATAGAACACGATTAATAACATCATACTACACCAACCGATGTATCAAAATCGGACTAGAATCGAAATCAAGAACAAATTCTCCAAAAAGTCAACTTGAAGGAAAATCAAGAAATATACCTTGATTTGACGAAACACACGGATTGGATGATGATATAATCAACAAGAATCTTGCAAAACGTCTTTGAATTGATTAGAATCGTCCAAGAACTCAATTTCCCGAGCCTCCCGTCGCCAGCCGCCGAAAAAAGGGAGAAAAACGAGTAAAAATGAAGTCTGGCCGAGCCGAGGCTATATATAGCCGGCAGGGTTACGGCCGTACTCGGCAGGCCTTACGACCGTAACCGGCATTCGTCAAAAAATCTGCCCAGCACCTGCCGGACACTTACGGCCGTAACTGGCACACATTACGGCCAGAATCGCCTTCATCCGAAGATGCCAAGCGCTCAGACGGCCAGATTCCGATCACGCCTTACGGCCAGAATCGCATTCGTCAAGCCATGCTTGCCGAGCACGACGGCCAGAATCGTACCTTACGGCCGTAACTCGCCAGCCAGTTCTCGCCGTGGCCACTCACGGCCTGACGACCAAACCCGAACCTGAATATAAATCGAAGGTACGGTTACGACGTACTCGCAAAGACGAATCTAAAAGCTAAGATAACACACGATTCCGACCACCTGAAGGCTCGAAATTCGACAACGGAAGTAATTACCCCAAACTTTGGGAAATTACGAAAATGGCCCAAAACGTCCGAAATACACGATACGTGATCGAAACACTAAACCAAAACTCGCAACATGAATAATAACATTAAAGGAACTTACTAGAAACTCGAAGCAATAGTTTCGGACGAGATTCGCAAGAATCGAACTCAAGTGCGGAAAAGTCGCTAAAAAGCTCGGAACTCAACAAAACGACATCGAAATGAACTCGGATGACGAAAAGTGTAGAATTAATCATTCTCAGAATGACGAAACGGTCATGGGCGAGTCGTCAAAACGGACTTCCGCTGAAAAAAAGAAATTACCAGAAATCGAAATTACGGGTATTACAGTCACAGCCCAAAGGTTTTATTTTCGCAATTAGAAAACCGACAATAATTCACAGGGTTAAAACCCACATCACGTGTACTCGACGGACATAAAAATCAATATCAACTCGTGAATCCAGGGCTCTACCATTGGACTCCCGCCGTGGCCCCGTCGAACCAACCCACGGTGAGTAAAATACATTCACTAAATATACACCAACCTGTGAAGTTTTTACTCGTGAATCCAGGGCTCTACCATTGGAATCCTGTCGTGGCCCCGTCGAACCAACCCACGGTGAGTAAAATACATTCACCACTCGTGAATCCAGGACTCTACCATTGGATTTCCGCCGTGGCCCCGTCGAACCAACCCGCGGTGAGCGAAGCAATCATGCACAAATAACATATCACACCAAGGATATCCAAACAATTCAGCCAGAGGTATCAAACACTTAGCAAAACACCACGTCAAACCACAATGCACCGAAATGAAACAATATACGTCCACACGCAAATACCCAGTGCATCATCAACACCAAGCATATCCATAGGATTCACATAGTCACTTACAACCCACACAATTTACAAAACACACGCGTTTGAAAGTGAGCCTTTAACGAGGCTAGCTGAATCTTTTGAAAACTCGTTTCAAATAACCAAACAAACATATTTAGACGGTCACCAATCATCATATCCAAGAAACAAGAAAAGTATGGATAAGGTACTTGCCTCAAAATCGGCACGCAAGTATCCCGACAAACACGGCTCAACCGGAAAGCTTCGAAATGCCCGATGCTATCGAAAAGGAAGGTGACAACGAACGGAAGGGCTCAACTCGGTTTCTTCGCAATAAACTCGACCTTAATAACAAATAATTAATAAATCAACCATCATACGAGGAAGAATAATCGTAGAACGTCCGAAAACCCCTCTAAGACATTCTACCGGACACCTTCAAGGCGTCGATAAAGAACTCAACCAAAACAACGAATCGATACGATCCAACCATGGAATAACAAGGGAAATGATATAATACATATAAATAATCATCAATCCATCACAATCCTAAGTTAAATCGAATTAAACGGATGAAAACAACCAAAACACCCAAATTCCCCAAAACTAGATTTATAGGAAATCTAACCAGATTCGCTCGATCAAAGGATGTTATAGGATGGATGATTGATGATATGAACTCCAAGACTTCATAGATTTGTTGTATGACAACATGTCTCCACGCCCAAGAATTCTCCAGCCGCGGAAGAGGAAGAACGAAGTGAGAAAAATGGGTGAAAAACCCGTTGTCAGGCCTTAAATAGTCAGCCGGCAGGTTACGTACGTAATCGCCAAGGCTTACGACGTAACCGAGTCATCGCCCAAATCGCCGCCCATTACGTATGTAACCGCCAGGCCTTACGACGTAATCGCCTTACGACGAATCGCCAGCATTAACGGCCGTAACTCGCCAGGCCGCCCGGCCCGCATCGCCGGCCATGACTCGGCCGTGGCCAACTCCGACGGCCCAAACGACCCCGAAACCCGAACTTGAATACGAATCGAAGATACGGTTACAAAGTACTCGAAAAGACGAACTCGAGAACTAATAGAACACATGATTCCGACCACCGGAAGGCTCGAAGTTCGGCAACGGGAAGTAATTACCCCAAACCTTGGGAAATTACGAAAATGGCCCAAAACGCCCGGAAATCACGATACGTGATCGAATAACCAAACCGAAGTTCACAACACATCTAACAAAGTTAAACGGACTTACGGGAAACTCGAAACAGCAGTTTCGGACGAGATTCGCAAGAATCAAACTCAAGTGCGGAAAAGTCGCTAAAAAGCACGGAACTCAACAAAACGACACCGAAACGAAATCGGATGTCAAAAAGGGTAGAATTAATCATTCTCATAATGACGAAACGGTCATGAGCGAGTCGTCAAAATGGACTTTCGCCAAAAAAAAGAAATTACCGAAAATCGAAATTACGGGTATTACAACGGCACTGTAATATACCTTGAATATCTCGGGGGTGTTACATAAACTTACTAGAAATAATAGAGAGAATTGAGAGAAATGAAGAGATCATTTAATTCATATATGTGTATATCTTACATATTAAGAATATGACTTTTGTATAGGCTTATGATATAAGAATTACAATGGAGATGAAAGGTCAAAGGCCTAGATTTGAAGCCAAAGGTTGTATGTATTAATGGAGAAATATGAAAGGTTAAAGGTCATACAATAATGAGTGTTCTAAAAATTTCTGCCTAGGCCGATTAATCTTTCGATCAATCTCTAGAATGTCCTCTACCGTTCTGATTATAGCCTATGCGCTTGTACTGGTCGTTTGAGTGATTAGTCGGTCTTCTAGGCTGGATGGACAGGGGCCTATAAAGGCAAGCAAGGATATATTGGACATTATGGACTATTTTATTCATATATCAGTGTTTTAAACTTTCTAGCTACTTGGGCGACTAGTCGGATGCCTAGGCAGTTATACTTTTTCGTTTTTTTGTTTTGTTCTAATATTGCTATAAAATCCTAAAGTGAGATATTATGGATATTATAGACTCCTTTATATCGATATTAATATCAAGTTTAATGTATAGTTGATTATATATCGGATTAAATAATTAAGTATTTATTATTTTAATTATTTTACATATAAATAATTTTGTATATATAAACATGATTGAAATAATAATAAAAATAAATACATCTAATTTGATTAATTCCCGATTAATCTCCGAGTAATCCTCCGGCTCTAGGCGTTAGCAATCCGAACACCCAGCCTAGCATTTTTAGAACCATGACAATAAAACATAACATCCCCCTTGGATGATTTGTACAAACATCATGGCTCACAAAATCTTACTAGAAAAATCGTGGGAAAAACTCTAGTGAAGGAAAAAGTATATGTGTTGTACAAAATAATAAATTATCATGTCTCCCACTTATTATGATAAATTTTAAAATAAAACTCAAATTTGCGCTTCCCAATCTTCTATACTAACTAGTATAACGCCTGTAATTACGCGGGAACACAAAAAAGAACACTCTTATGTAAATATATAATATGTAAATTGTTCATTATAAATTTCATATTACTTCTTTATAAACTACACTATTTGTTCTGTTTGTGATTACACCATTATCATCGCAACAAAAGATTTCTAATCTTTGCTGATATTCATTCTTGATATGGCTACATAAAGCTAACCATGACCGAGTACGGGTCTTGGAAGATACATACCGACATGGGAGAGTGTTTGACCTTGACTCTTAAATATAGTCATGACAAAGTTCATAATAAGTGGGAAGTGACGTATTTGAAATTTAAATGGTAATCCGCTATCTAACGGGCTTAATATCTAATTGTGGAATAAATACTTTACTCTCAAAATTATTCCCCGAATTTTTTTGTTTAATAATATGGTTACGGATTTGGATAATTATTAATGATATGACATTGCATAATCCTTATGATTGATCCATATTTCGAATTAGCATAATTGAAATTCTAACTTACGATTTCAAGATGTGATTTGGAATTTTAGAACACTTGATGCTATTCAAAAAAACCACTGGATATACTTGATTTTGACTTTTAGAGGTCGCAAAAATTTTGCATATACTATAAGAATTGAGATATATCCGCTTATCTCTTGAAATTATAGTCATCACGTAATCGTTTACTATCTCCACAACGTTGTTTGTTGGCGCAGGATTGCTCTTTCTTCAAAAAAATATTTTAAGGAAAGTTACTTATAAGTGAAAGATAGTGCTTTCAACAATGGCTGCAATATGATCTTCAGCATTCCACATTAGTAAATATTAAGAATATCAATCAAGGTTTCTCTACGACTTCTTCACCCAGCTCACCATCTACAATTTTGAGGATTCATTGGGAGAAGTCCTTAATTTCTTGTAGATGGTGAGATGACATTGTCTGCCCAGTAATTAATCTCATATTCTTGGTCAGTCTTATGAGTTTGCAATGATGCCAAAGTAAAGAAGAACTTATACTTGAATAACTGATAGATGCATTGTCCTTTGATACAACTTCATATGTAGAATTATACTAAATAATTGTGGCAATGGTAATTTTAGTATATTTGAAATTTAAAAAGTTTTTGGAAATACATAAGAAATTTTGACTTATAGCTTAAAATTAAGCACTTCTCAAATTGCACTAAAAAAACATAATAGTAGTATATATAATTTAATTACTTATGTGACCTATTATAAATATACCTTGTTAATTTAGAAAACTACATCCAAGTCCTAATCTTAAAATTACCAAGAAATTTAACAATTTAGATTGTAATATGAAAATAGCTTGGATAAGTTAAAAAATATACATCAGAATTTTATCCTAATTACAAATTACCTTAAAATTTTAGAAAATTACAAAAGAAAAAATTCAATTGATTTGATTGAAATGAAACGGCAAATTTATGCTTATATGATATTTTTTCGAACATTTAGCTTCATATTTAAAAGTATTAAAGTCTACCCATTTTACATTAAAAAATAGAAAAATAGTTGAAGTACTTTTGGTAATTTCTGAAATTTGTATTACAAAAAATCTCGACGGCATTTGTTGAAGTGAAACTATATGTATATTCATTATAAAATAGGTTTTGGAATTACAAAGTAAGGAGATTATTGTAACACCCCCAATCCACTCAGGGATATTACACGCCGTAGACCCTCTCCTCGAGGATCTACCAGGCTGGTAACAACATTTAACATCTCGATAATGCCTTCAAGGCTAAAATGACTCAGTAGACCGATTTGGTCTTTCCACAAATACATACAACTCAAATACAACTCATGCCCACGCAGGGGACAAAATATACAACCACACCTGCATAACGGAACAATATAGCAATGGAAAAATAAAGTACAACCGAACCAATAAACAATATACGGTTCCTCATGTGATTAGTATCGATCATCTTTCATCATCCTTCGTGCCGACCCCGTGTTATGCTCCAAAACCCGAATGCAAAAACAGACATCCACCCCGAATACTGGGGTTAGCAAACTCCACCGTTTTGCTAGTGCAAGAACAAAGTGCAAATACGAGCCATACAATTCACATTCCACGAATAACAATAACCAGGAATCCTCAAGGTTCCAAACGAAACGAAAAGCACTTCTCAAGGCAAGAATTTGAGAAAACATTTCAAAATCGAAATATCATAAATCAATGGAAATAATTTATAAAACGGTTTAGAATGCCATCGAGAGTTTTAATAGAAAACGATTTAGGATTATCAAATCCTACTTTTCAAAATCCAAAAGACAAAAGGGGTCACCGCCCCAAAGGTTTACTTTCCGAAAAATGACATTTACCAAACCGTTGGGATTTTAGCCCCAAACCCGTAAAATGACTTTTACAAAACCATTGGGATTTTAGCCCCAAATCTCATCAACTCACAGTACACAAGAACGACCGCAAGGTTCGCTTCCCAACACCAAAATCCACAAATAAAGGATTTAAAACAAACAACAAAATACTCTTGTGCCATCCTAGTCAAGTAGGCCAAACGAACAACTTACCTCTTACACACTTAGTCAATGCATGCAATCATGAAAACCGTTCAAAAGCACTCATTTCCGGAAATGCCATAATCAAATCACATTTGCAAAATGCACCACAATTAACCGTGGATCCACCCCTCCGTGGACCCCTACCGAGACCCCGTCGGATCTAACCCGTAGTGGTTAAAAGCAAGCTCGCGGATCCACCCCTCCGTGGACCCCTACCGAGAACCCGTCGGATCTAACCCATAGTGAGCATACACACACACACGTTACTCATGCAATACTAATATGCTAAGAATGTAAGTTCATTAAGAATACTCACTAGAGATGGCCCTTAACTCGACACCATTATCAAACTCTTCAAAACACAATAACAAGATTAAATACGGAATACACGATTCCATAACTTTAAACAATAGGAGTATCATCATCAAATCCTTCAACGTTCAAAATAATCAAATCATAATAAATTCCCAAAACACAACGTTCACAAAACACACACGCGTTTTGAAAGAGAGCCTTTAACGAGGCCAAACCGAAATCTTTTGAAACTTCATTTCAAATAACCGAACAAACGCATCAAGACAACCACCGATCATCATATCCATAAAACGAGAAAAGTATGGGCAAGGTACTTGCCTCGAATAAGAACAACGCGGAGAATCGACCGAAGTAGGTTGGCCCGAACCGACTACGAACCCGCCGACTCCACCGAACGCCAACTCACGTTCATAAACTACGAAGGACAAATAATAACAATGAAATGAATTCCATAACACGACTCAAAGCCATTGAATTCAAAGAACGAATAATGAAAGTTCAAGGATTTCCCCCAAAACGGCCAAGAACACGATTCTGCTCCACAAAACCCGAAAACGGAATTCCAAGTTGAAATATGGATATACAATCCATAGAATATGTTTAACAACATCATTTAACCATAATCGATCCATCGAAAACGGATGAAAAACGAGATCGGGGACAAATCCCCCAAAAAGTCAATTCGAAGGAAATCAAGAATTATACTTCGATTCGACGAAGAACAATGGATTAAATGATGTTAAACACAAGAATACTATCAAGATTAATCATACACATCATGAATTAATCAACAACACGGAACGAATCGGACGAAAATGCAAAAATCCCCAAATTCACGAAATTAGGGTTCTAAAGAAGATTACCTTGATTCGCTGGATCAAAGGTTGATAACGGACGATCGATTGATGTTATGAACTCAAGGACTTCATGGATTTGATGTTAAACAACATGGCTTCGTCACCCATGAATCGCCATTCGCGGAAGGAGAAGGAAGGGAATGAAAAACGAAGTGAAATGTGACTGCTCAGCCACATTTGCGCTAGCCTTCCCGGACTAGCGTGCGCTATCGGCCGGTATCGGCCGAGTACCCTCGGCCAGGGCCCACACGACCCGGCACCACCGACCAAATTCTGCCGACCATGACTCGTCTCCCGACTCCCGCTAGCGTGCGCTACGAAGCTCGCGCGCGCTAGCCGACTGGCCCAAGAGCCACCGGATCGAACCGCCCGCCAGTAACGACGCTAGCCGGCCGACAGCGGCGCTACGCCGCGACTAGCGCGCTACGCTCGGCGTAGCGTGCGCTACTCGCCGATCTCGACCGAGTCCAACCTCGAAACCCCACCGCCTGTGCCCGAGAAGGCGTGCGTTAGGCCGCAGAAGGTGCGCTACACCTGCCGGTTAGCGCGCGCAGCCTTCCGGCCGTAGCGTGCGCTACGCCGGTTCCTGCCGCACCCGTCCGGCCGGTGCCCGCAATCGTCCGGCCAGTCCCGCCACCGTCCGGCCAGTCCCGCAACCGTCAGGGCTCGACGACCCGATTTCCGAAATCGCACGGAACGAACACGACGAAAAGTTCACGGACGACATAAACGACTCGAAATGAAAACGTAATACCATATTTAGTCATACGCGACCAAGAAACGGGTCGAGGCAACAATTACAGATACGGATACCCGTAACTTTTAAGAAATTACAAAATGGCCCAAAACGCCCGGAAATTACGATACGTGATCGAATAACCAAACCGAAGTTCACAACACGTCTAACAAAGTTAAATGGACTTGCGGGAAACTCAAACAATAGCTTGGTCGAGATTCGCAAGAATCGAACTCAAGTGCGGAAAAGTCGCTAAAAAGCACAGAACTCAACAAAACAACACCGAAACAAACTCGGATGACAAAAAGTGTAGAATTAATCATTCTCAGAATGACGAAACAGTCATGAGCGAGTCGTCAAAACGGACTCCGACCGAAAAAATAAATTTACCGAAAATCGAAAATTGCGGATATTACATTCTACCCTCATTAAAAGAAGTTTCGTCCCGAAACTTAAAACAAGTAGGGAGAAGGAATATTCCGCCAAGGAAAACTCATCGAGATACACAAGAATGCGTAACTAACGCCCAACGGCGAAACGTTACAAACAACGCAATGGAATATACGGCGTGAAAACACGCTCCACGGGGACCAACACAACGTCGCCGTTAGCGATATAATAAAACCAACAAACGACAAGCGTCATCAAACGGATAATATAGCCAAGTCAATTATCCGACAATCACAAAACACAACGAACGAAAACCAATATGATTGACCAACCCAACGGTACATCAATCAAAACGCGAGTCAACCGCTGAACAAACACGGAATCCCACCGCCTAAGGGCTGGAAGATCGAAAACGAAACTAATTTCCGAATCAAAGGAATTACGAAGGAGCCTGAATGTTCACCAATCACGGAACGAGGTCAATAAAAACGAACAATCAAACGATCAAACCACAACGATCGAGACAACAAAAATCAAGAATCATGTTCAATCACGAAGAACAATAAAGTTCAAACAACAACCCCGTGATGATCCGGTGAGAACTACAAGACATGCATTCCCATAAGGTCCACAGGAAAGGGAATAGCGATTAAAAAGTCACAACGACAAACGAGTTATTCAAACAATACCACACTCGCTCGATAAACAAAAACAAGGGGCAGGACAAGCTCGTAAATGTCAACGAACATAAATGAGTCGACAGAGTCGAAAACATAAGGGTTCCAAATCCGATCCACTTCAAATAAAAGAACTAATAGAACCAGATGATGTCACTCCCAAACAAGGTTCACAAGAATCGAATCAACCCAAAAAGTAACATCGATAACCGGATCGACCCACAACAAGATCACACTGCTCGGACGATGAAATCAAAATATAGAACAAGTTCATAAAGTGCCAACGAACATGAGCGAATCGATAGACTGGAGAAAGAGAAAATACAGAAGTCAAAATAGTACGGGCATTACCTCCGACCTCGTCCACGAAATTCACAAAACGGGAGCAAGGTAACAAGACATTAAACAACCGACGCATAACGGAACCATCACCGATGCACACGGTCATACCAAACCAAGCTCTAACAGCTCGCACATGCGCGACAACGCAGGAATCACTACGAGGCGATAATATTCAACACCAACATCCCGCCTCTCACAGGGGGCTAACACAACAAATGTGTGGAAAGCGACTCAATGCTCACACCGCCAATTCGGTCATACTCGGGAGAAAATATCAAAATGACAACGCGAACATCACACATAGATACCCAGCCCTCAAACGGGAATGGATAGGTTTTAAAAACGAAAACCTCATTTTGAAAATACTTTGAAGAATACCGATTGATCTTGAGTATCACCTTTCAAAAAAAATACAAACGTGAAACATCGTTATCGAGACATTGGAGAACCATTTCGCATTTGATAAGAATGAAGATACTTTCTCTTAATGAAAACTTTCAAAATATTCGACCCTCGGGTCTATATAAAAGTGTTTCTAAAATATTGAAAATATCTCAAAGCATTTTGGTCCTCGAAGTAGAAAACTTTTGAAATATATTGTGGCACCTTGGATGTACCACAAGAAAATAACTCATTTGAAAAGTATGTCTCGAAATTTATTTTTCTAAGATACTCAAGGTTTTCAAAATTCAATAGGCCGTAATGCCCAAAACTCACACATATCGATGTTCACTAAAACAACTCCTAGCACACGCATCAAAAGTTTAAAATCAAGACAATATATGTCTTTAAACGGAAATAAACGATAAAATACCACATTCGTAACAAAACCACCGATAAAATGCTCTCCAAGATCGCTAGTGAACAAGTCGAACGTGTATAAGCACAAAGCTTCCACAAGAGACTTGTAAAACGTGCAAATCGATTCGAAAATCATCAGCAACGGACAAAAACAACAATAAAAAGACATCACAAGTGACGACACTCCTCGTATAAATCAATTACGAGAGTCGACTAAATACATATCGTGAAATCAAAATCTATATAAGGATTCCATCACTTAACAAATAATCATAAAAATAGCTCGTGTCACACGAGGCACAACACAAAGAAGGGAGACTTACTTCCACAGGTCGCACGAAGATGATGATCGCCCCACGATACTAATCACGACCAACAAACTCAAACGACGCGTCGCGACACGACTCAGTCAGATGAAATCCGATGAAACAAGACTCAAACAACACGACTTGACCCGACAGCCTAGGTTTTTCTCAACCTAAGCTCCGATACCATTTATGTAACACCCCCAATCCACTCAGGGATATTACACGCCGTAGACCCTCTCCTCGAGGATCTACCAGGATGGTAACAACATTTAACATCTCGATAATGCCTTCAAGGCTAAAATGACTCAGTAGACCGATTTGGTCTTTCCACAAATACATACAACTCAAATACAACTCATGCCCACGCAGGGGACAAAATACAACCACACCTGCATAACGGAACAATATAGCAAATGAAAATAAAGTACAACCGAACCAATAAACAATATACGGTTCCTCATGTGATTAGTATCGATCATCTTTCATCATCCTTCGTGCCGACCCTCGTGTTATGCTCCAAAACCCGAATGCAAAAACAGACATCCACCCCGAATACTGGGTTAGCAAACTCCACCGCTTTGCTAGTGCAAGAACAAAGTGCAAATACGAGCCATACAATTCACATTCCACGAATAACAATAACCAGAATCCTCAAGGTTCCAAACGAAACGAAAAGCACTTCTCGAGGCAAGAATTTGAGAAAACATTTCAAAATCGAAATATCATAAATCAATGGAAATAATTTATAAAACGGTTTAGAATGCCATCGAGAGTTTTAATAGAAAACGATTTAGGATTATCAAATCCTACTTTTCAAAATCCAAAAGGCAAAAGGGGTCACCGCCCCAAAGGTTTACTTTCCGAAAAATGACATTTACCAAACCGTTGGGATTTTAGCCCCAAACCCGTAAAATGACTTTTACAAAACCATTGGGATTTTAGCCCCAAATCTCATCAACTCACAGTACACAAGAACGACCACAAGGTTCGTTTCCCAACACCAAAATCCACAAATAAAGGATTTAAAACAAACAACAAAATACTCTTGTGCCATCCTAGTCAAGTAGGCCAAACGAACAACTTACCTCTTACACACTTAGTCAATGCATGCAATCATGAAAACCGTTCAAAAGCACTCATTTCCGGAAATGCCATAATCTAATCACATTTGCAAAATGCACCACAATTAACCGTGGATCCACCCCTCCGTGGACCCCTACCGAGACCCCGTCGGATCTAACCCGTAGTGGTTAAAAGCAAGCTCGCGGATCCACCCCTCCGTGGACACCTACCGAGACCCCGTCGGATCTAACCCATAGTGAGCATACACACACACACACACGTTACTCATGCAATACTAATATGCTAAGAATGTAAGTTCATTAAGAATACTCACTAGAGATGGCCCTTAACTCGACACCATTATCAAACTCTTCAAAACACAATAACAAGATTAAATACGGAATACACGATTCCATAACTTTAAACAATAGGAGTATCATCATCAAATCCTTCAACGTTCAAAATAATCAAATCATAATAAATTCCCAAAACACAACGTTCACAAAACACACACGCGTTTTGAAAGAGAGCCTTTAACGAGGCCAAACCGAAATCTTTTGAAACTTCATTTCAAATAACCGAACAAACGCATCAAGACAACCACCGATCATCATATCCATAAAACGAGAAAAGTATGGGCAAGGTACTTGCCTCGAATAAGAACAACGCGGAGAATCGACCGAAGTAGGTTGGCCCGAACCGACTACGAACCCGCCGACTCCACCGAATGCCAACTCACGTTCATAAACTACGAAGGACAAATAATAACAATGAAATGAATTCCATAGCACGACTCAAAGCCGTTGAATTCTAAGAACGAATAATGAAAGTTCAAGGATTTCCCCCAAAACGGCCAAGAACACGATTCGTTCCGTCAAAACCCAAAAACGGAATTCCAAGTTGAAATATGGATATACAATCCATAGAATATGTTTAACAACATCATTTAACCATAATCGATCCATCGAAAACGGATGAAAAACGAGATCGGGGACAAATCCCCCAAAAAGTCAATTCGAAGGAAATCAAGAATTATACTTCGATTCGACGAAGAACAATGGATTAAATGATGTTAAACACAAGAATACTATCAAGATTAATCATACCCATCATGAATTAATCAACAACACGGAACGAATCTTAATAATATGCAAAAATCCCCTAATTCACGAATTTAGGGTTCTAAGTAAGATTCCCTTGATTCAGGATCAAAGGTTGATAACGGACGATCGATTGATGTTATGAACTCAAGGACTTCATGGATTTGTTGTTAAACAACATGGCTTCGCCACCCATGAATCGCCATTCGTGGAAGGAGAAGGAAGGGAATGAAAAACGAAGTGAAATGTGACTGCCACCACATTTATATCGGGCCGACTAGCGTGCGCTAGCCTTCCCGGACTAGCGTGCGCTATCGGCCGGTATCGGCCGAGTACCCTCGTCCAGTGGCCCACACGACCCGGCACCACCGACCAAATTCTCGCCGACCATGACTCGTCTCCCGACTCCGCTAGCGTGCGCTACGGCCGAAGCTCGCGCGCGCTAGCCGACTGGCCCGAGAGCCACTGGATCGAATCGCCCGGCCAGTAACGTACGCTAGCCGGCCGACGCCGTGCGCTACGCCGCGACTAGCGCGCTACGCCGGCGTAGTGTGCGCTACCCGCCGATCCCGACCGAGTCCAACCTCGAAACCCCACCGCCTGTGCCCGAGCGAAGGCGTCGTTAGGCGCCAGAAGGCGTGCGCTACACCTGCCGGTTAGCGCGCGCAGCCTTCCGGCCGTAGCGTGCGCTACGCCGGTTCCTGCCGCACCCGTCCGGCCGGTGCCCGCAATCGTCCGGCCAGTCCCTCCACCGTCCGGCCAGTCCCGCAACCGTCAGGGCTCGACGACCCGATTTCCGAAATCGCACGGAACGAACACGACGAAAAGTTCACGGACGACATAAACGACTCGAAATGAAAACGTAATACCATATTTAGTCATACGCGACCAAGAAACGGGTCGAGGCAACAATTACAGATACGGATACCCGTAACTTTCAAGAAATTACAAAATGGCCCAAAATGCCCGGAAATCACGATACGTGATCGAATAACCAAACCGAAGTTCACAACACGTCTAACAAAGTTAAACGGACTTGCGGGAAACTCAAACAATAGCCGGTCGAGATTCGCAAGAATCGAACTCAAGTGCGGAAAAGTCGCTAAAAAGCACAGAACTCAACAAAACAACACCGAAACGAACTCGGATGACAAAAAGTGTAGAATTAATCATTCTCAGAATGACGAAGCGGTCATGAGCGAGTCGTCAAAACGGACTCCGACCGAAAAAATAAATTTACCGAAAATCGAAAATTGCGGATATTACAATTATGACTTATAACTTAAAATTAAGTACTTCCCAATTTGCCAAAAAAAAGCAGCATTATCGTAGTATATATATAAGTGAATTACTTGTATGACTTATTATATTATAAATATACTAATCGCGGGGTTAACTAAGAAAAATACATCCACATCTTAGCGTAATTAAAATTTATCCCCATTTTTTAAAAGTAAAAAAATGTCCAATTTTGTTTGTAATATAAGATGAGCCTGGAAAAACTGTAGGGTACTTTTCAGGCATTGAACTTCATATTTAAGAGTACTAAATTCAAGAAATTTACATTCAAATAACAGAAAAATAATTAAAGTATTTTTAGTAATTTGTGAAACTTGTATTACAAAAATCCTAAGTGACATTTGGTTCAGTTGAAACTTTATATCATTTTTACATGATATTATTTTCAAACATTTAACTTAACATGCAAAAGTATTAAAGTTGGTACATTTTACATGTAACACCCCCAGAATACGACCGGGAATGTCGCACGCCGTAGACCCTTATCACAAGGATCTACCAGGCTAAACTCCAAAAGACTACTCAATGATTGACCGACCGGGGTCAAAATTAAATATAAAGCAGACCGACAAGGTCATTAACCAATTCAGAACTAACGACATTCATATTGCAATGACAATAATAAACTTGAACACCAAAAAGAATGACAACTCAATTTAATAAATGAAAACTACACCCATGCAAGGGTGAATACTCGAACGACAGAGAAATACCGACCAGAATGAAACAGAAGAAAAGACTTTGACTCTGGTATGATTAGTATCATTGTCCTCCATCTCCTTCCAAGCCAATCCCGTGATCGCTCCCGAGCCGCCAAAACTCGAGCGCATATCAGCACCCACCCCGAAAACTCGGGGTTAGCAACCGGAATTTTGCTAGTGCAAGTACATAATATAAAATATATACGAATAATAACAACACAAATCTCAACAATGTGAAGCCTTAACACAAACCACACATTCCCATAGTCCACACAATAGCATCACATACACAAAGTGAAAGATAATCACATAGTCATATTCTCTCGTACGGAACATAACACCAATGAAACTTTAAACGAGCCCAAGGAGTTTAAAATCCCTTTTTATAAAAGGAAAAGTATTTTGATAAGAAAGTTTGAAAATATTATTATTGACTCGTGCCATCATGGGGTTTTGAAAATCGATGGGAATACTTTTAGAAAATACTTCAAAACTCTCGATCCTCGACCCAACATGTGGAAAACAATTTGCAAGAAAACCATTACAACGTTATTCGGGGTCCTCGACCCAATGCACGAATAATCATCACAAGATAATCAAAGGCACACCTCTCATTCGACAATTCTGCTCAAGACCCTTGATTAATTAACCCTGAGATTTCACAAACATCCTTGGTTAATTAACCCCGATACCAACGTTTTAAAAACAATTTGAAACAAGCTTTCAAAACACGAATCACAAATATATCGAGACCAAGATTTGAAAAGAGTTGAAAGAACTTTGAAATACGAGGATTGTTCGTAACGGGTCTTAGCTATCACTCGAATATCCGTTACCAATAAGCCGCCAGCGCCTCCCTTGCACACCTGTGCACCGGCGTTCACTCCACTATGTTGGCCGCCCCTTGAACATGTCACCGCGCCGGCGATCACTCCTAACAGAGCCGCCCCTTGCACGCGCATTAGGTAACACCGGTGTTCACCAAACATATGGAGCCGCACATTGCAGCGTACACCAGGCCGGAGTACACACCCCGCCCTCAGAGGTTCCCGGATACGACGTCTCTCACAACAAGTATTCACATTATTACAAACATCAAGTACACAATCAAGCATTTCAACAACTATCAAATCAATACACCAATTCACACAATTTATCCGCCAGTCCATAATCACACAATAAACAATAACACGCACGTTATCAATCAAGACCCAACACAATAAGCCTTCGGCACAACCAACCAACGCTACACATATATCCTTGTATTGCGACTCAACCGAATATATATATATATATATATAGGAAAGAGATCATATGAAAACTAATTATTTTGTGAAATCTAGAAACTTTTGTAGGCCATTGATAGTAGTGATCTAACGGCTGTAGATGAGTAGGATTATATAATTTCATACTATTTTTTATTATGTTTTAATTATGTTATATTAATTATGGGGGTTATGAAAGTTTTTTTGGAAAGATTCTGTATTCCTTATAAATCGCGGACGTGAGTATAGTAGTTTTATTTGCTATTTATTGACTATTATGCTTATTATTAATTTGTTTAATCTAAGCCATTGATTGCTTCTTTATCTAGGGTGTGTATTGGTTTCTAGATTTCACTTTATAAATAGTTTTCACCATATCCTAACCCTATATATATATATACACATATAACCTTACTATATTATATGAATAACTATAGTTCATCCATCAATCCAAGTTGAGTACGTCAACTAGTGTTAGCATTCACCACTTGTCGTTCACCGACATAGGCATATATATCAATATACGTATATACATACATATATTTAACATATAAATATATATAAATCTATATATATATATACATATATATATATATATATACACACACATATATATATATCCGTATAAATTCATACACTTCGACAACGATGATTTCACGCAGTTACAATTCGTATATCAAGGTACTTGCCTTGGTAATCTCTCGCGGATACTCCGAAAGTACGGTCGGTTGGCAAAATCCGGAACTCCAACGAAAACAACGATCGGAAGGGCTCAACACCAGATTTTTGTAGGGAAATCGTCCCTAATATCCTATCATCGAATCAACAATCAATCATACGAGGAAAAACATCACAAAACGACCAAATTCCTCTCTGTGGTATTTCCCCGGACACTTTGAAGGCGTCAAACGGAAGTTCATATAATCGACGAATCGGAAATGGTAAAACCGTGGAAAGATGATGAAAATGATAGAATACAACTTAATCTACAATTATCCATCAGTAATTTAAGTTCATAAGGCTCAAACGGACGAAATCTACCAAGATCCCCAAATTTCCCAAAGTTTGGATTTTAGGAAAAACTAACCTTGATTCGGTCGATTGAAGGATGTTATGGATTGATCGATCAATGATATGGACTCAGGATCTTCGTGGATTTGTTGTTCAATAACATGTCTCCTATCTCTCAAAAGATCCAGCCGCGGACATGAAGGAAGGGAAGTGAAAAATGGGTGAAAACAGGGCTGCTCGGTCATATATATACTGGCAACTGACTAGCGTGCGCTAGGTTGTCCGGGTAGCGTGCGCTATCGGCCCGTCCAGGACCTACTGGACTAATCTGTCCGGCCAGGTAGCGTGCGCCGGCCGAGCCGGTAGCGTGCGCTACCTGCTGGTCTGGCCGAAGTCCAGAACCTACTGCCTAGACTGCCCGGACCGATTAGCGTGCGTTACCTCCCGGCAGTGGCGTGCGCTACTCCTGCGGGTTAGCGCGCGCAGCTGTCCGGCCATAGCGTACACTAGGCCGGTCCCTGCCGCAACTGTCCGGCAGTGCCCAGCATCCGTGCCGGTTCCTCCCGCAACCGTCCGGCCAGCGCCCGGCTGTCGTTGCCTGACGACTCGATTCCTAAAAACGCACGGAACGAACACGACGAAACGCTCGCGGACAACAACATCGATCCGAAATGAAATTAACATACAACAATTCTCCACCTATGGCCATAAACACAAAATCGATTGTCGAGAAAAAATAATACCAACGCTCGGAAACCGAGAAATTTCCGGTCTAAGAAAAAGAAAAATTCGAATAAATCAGAATAAAAATCTCGGATATTACATTCTACCCCCCTTAAAATAAGTTTCATCCCGAAACTTAAAATAGAGAGCGGCGGAACAATCAAGGAAATAACTACTTGCTCAAATTTCAAATCATCACGAGCAAAGCGCGAGTGCAAGGTTCCATAAATACGATGAACTGAACTAGCAAGTACAAGGCAGTTTAAAATGGTCGAAAGGTTCACAGATGAATTTCCAACAACGAAAGTCATCCCATACCGAAAATGTAACACCCCAAAGCGGCTATTACAGTGCCGTGAATCCCACATTGGGACTCACCAGGCGATATCCAAAACAAATTAAATAAATATTATTTGTGATACCGAACCACAATGAATAGTTATTACTCCGTTTAGGAGTTTATCAAAATATGGCCAACGGCCTTACAATACACAGGATCCAAAAACAAGTATAAACCATATGGAGATGGAAAATACTTCAAATGTCAAATACAACCAAATAGCAATTTAAATGGAACAGGAATAACACAACACGGTTTAACATAACCGGACAACAAAGATGAGGGGCCCCCGAACTAGTATCCTTCGAATCCTTCGCCGTCGACATGCTCTTCCCGTGCCTTGCCCTTGCCTCGTCCTAAATTACAATACAAGTATTTCGCCCAACACAGGTCGATATACATGATAATCAATTCTTCTGACATATAAAATTCACATATATAGATTTCAAAGAAATCATTCCGACTATCAATCATACCCCTCGGGCGTATGAAACGAACAGTCACAAGCATCCAATACTATGGACGATTTACGATATGGCTCAAAGATGGACATCACAGTACGCCCGATCCGGAAATGTGTCCGTGCACATGTCCGCCCCGTATATGGAATCCGAATATACGTAGGACAATGTACCTAATTAGCCTCACGAAACTACGTCCCGTGTGCATACCCAACGCGGAATAATATCCGCCTATGACTATATGTGCCTGGCTAAAAATCCTAAACAAAAACCAATACTAACGCAGATATGATTCCGGATATGTCACGATACAACATGACAACGAATTCAACAAATCACATATCCGATTAAGGATCAAGAAAAACTCACCGAAGTGAAAATAAGGCCAACGAGATCAATGATTCAAAACGACGTACTTGGGAATGCAACCCATGAAGAAAACGGAATAACGTCAAGGACAATATCAAATCACGACAAACATTTCATGAACAATTCATACATATGAAAGATATAACCATCAGAAGAATCTAATCATCATTATAACCAAGCAAGATAACTTGCCTTAATACGGAGACGAGAATAGTCCTCTTCTTATCGGAACGAACGAACGGTCCTCGACAAGTTTTACTCGAACAAACAACCTTAAAACGAAATACATTTTACTCAAAACATATTCGTATAATTATCAATATAGGATTAGTAAGACGTCAACCTACAATCCTTTAGAATAGTTTGTTACTACCAATTATTGAAGCCTTATGCCAGGAGTCCTTCTAATCATCATTACAACCATAAGGATCGGTTTACAATATTGACCGAATGTTCGCATGGTTCATCATAAGCAAGAGTTCTATCAAGGGTATGTTGAATAACCAATTATGATGTTAAGATCATCTTATGATGATTAAACTTTCCAAAACATTAAAAGGTTGAAAGGTAAAATCTGCACATTATGATTATTCTCCTCTCATCTAAATTGACTTTAAGCTAATCAACAAGTTCATAAGTTCTGAGATTACACCATACCCATGAGGGTTATCAAATTCTTTGATTACAAGGCTGGAGGATTCATTAATATGATGGTGAATTCACCATTTATCTAGTATGATGATCAAACATTCTAAGTTCTCAACACATTAGATTCATGAAAAGTTATTGTTGTAATTATCAAGACCCTTATCAATCTTCAAGGACTTGGAAACTGAACAGATATGCTTTGTTAAAGCTTCTAAGGTTTCTGAACTAGATCATCTAATCTCATATTTAACATCATCAAGTTCTTCTCAAGGTAAATAAATACCTAAAATGGTGTTTAATCACTTTATGATATCAAGTTCTTGATTAAATCCAGTTATGAAGAAGCTAACCGATCCATCAAAGTCCTACTGAGCTAAATTCGTCCAGAAGGTGAGTGATGACAATTACAACATGATTAAAATCACTATATCATCAAGAACACCTCCATCTCAAACCCTTATTTAACATATTCATTAAAAGTGCTTAAAGAGTTTAATTATAACCATGTTTTACTTGCTTAATCTACTCTAGGTGGAGTATAGTTCGTCATTAATAATCAACATAAGAAAATAATGCAGAGAAGAAAACACACCAACCTCCAGAAATGAAGAATAACTTCAATGCTATGAGAGAATATATTCCAAGCTTAAAAACAACTCCAAATCTCCAAGAAAATGAGCTCCACTCCGAGATTCAAGGCTTAGAAACAAGTTGGTGAAGGTTTATATCGATTTTAGAGTGCAGAGGGACGATAAAATGGAGAGAGAATCGGTTTAGAGTTGTGAAGAAATGAAAAACAGGCTGGCCCTATAAATAGAATGGACATACTTAGCGCACGCTATCGGAACAGTTTAGCGTACGCTAATGCACTTACGTACGCTATTCGGTCGATATTACGTACGTAAGCGGCTAACAGTGGCTATTGTCTTGAATTATCGCAGGCCATTAGCGCACGCTAACGAGAAATGGGTTACGCACGCTAATAAAAGTAGATTCTCACCGACACGCCAGCTCAGATTGAGATCTCATGCATGCTAACGGTTAAAAGGGTTCACGTGCTGAAGTCAACTGCTGCCAGATTCCCTCTTAGCGTACGCAACAGAGGAAACCCTACGCACGCTAAGTCACATGTTTAGCGTACGTTAATAGTACTGTAGCGTACGCTACATTAACAAAAATTCAAAATGCAACACTCTAATAACATCGAATCATCACATATGAAATAACAACGATATGATATTCAAATCTATAATACCTCAACATAAAACTAAATGCAACGATTTCGATAATCGATTATCCGAATAATACAACGACAGAAAAAATGAAAAGTTACAATCGGATATTACATACTCCCCTAAAAAGAGTTTCGTCCCCGAAACTAAGGGGTAAATAACTCGGGGTATCTCTCTCGCATACTAGCCACTGTCTCCCACGTAGCCTCCACGACTCCGTGTCGTGACCACTTAACTTTCACACGGGGAATCGTCTTGTTCCGCAACTGCTTGATCCTCCTCTCGAGTATCCGTACAGATGCTCCTCGTATGAATGATCCTCTGCTAATTCAATATCTTCAATTGAAGTACGTGGCTCGGATCGGCAACATATTTCCTCAATCGAGACATGAAACACGTTGTG